>OX596282.1:44047107-46447107 GCA_951394225.1 Harpalus rufipes
TGTAGGACATTCCCAAAAGTTAAATGATAATTACAAGTTAGAGGAACCGTTAGTATTTAAGATTTGACACATAACAATTTTCTCTACAAGATGAAATAATCTCAATTATAGAGAGCGAAAACAAAATACCCATTATTTAAGTTTTAATTTTTATGGTCTTGTTACCGACCATTAGAAATGACCACACTGTAATGGACACTCCCAGAAAAAGAAATAGAAATTAATTTCTTAAATTTCTAACATGCAAGCGTAGAACTTCGTTTAAGAAATTTTATAGGAGACACCGTTCTTTTTAGATATGTATGTAAATGTTTCCAGACAAAGTGAGGATTTAAATAGCTATTTATGTGATTAGGTGCCAAATGTTTGTTTTTCGCACTCTACGCGAAGATTGCCGAAAATACAATTTTACAACGAATCACATAAAAGATTTTTTGTGATACCGATTAGTTTTAACATTTCAAAAAAAAATCTGTTGTGGCCAGCACAATACCTATCGCCGCTTCCGTTTTTGGTTACATAAATATAGGGCGCGAGCAGTCTGCCACATTGTTGGCCTTGACAAGCAGATATGGGGGCCCGTGTCAGAATGACAATTAGTAATTATGTACATAGATATGAAATGTTGGAATTTTTCATTAAAAATTTCAAGATTTTCTAAATTCACGTAGTTAATTTGGCACCAGGAGTGTGGAATTTACTTGTCAAGGCAAATAAACCACATGGAATTGGAAAATCACTATATTTAGAATGAGAAATTATGATACTTGACATCTATGTACATAATTACTAGCTAGCATTCTGACATGGCCCTCATATCTGCTTGTCAAGGCCAACAAAGTGACATGACTGCTCGCGGCCTATTTAACATTTCTTGTATAACTACACTCTACACCAAATATTCTATTTATATTTATTCTTTATATTCAGATTTTTAATTTTAAATTCATTTTATTAAGAAATTTTGTCCTACTCTTTTAATTTTTCGAAATGTTTCCAATTCATTGTCGGGATTGACAGTATTTTTCAAGGGTATATGTACTATATTTATAATTTTATATATTTAACTAATACAATAAGAAAAAATATAATGTATGTACTTCCCAGAAAAAATATTCAGTGATGTCTCTGGAGTTTTGACACTGACATTTATCTATCAGTTACAAACATTTTAATTTTTCAATTGGTTTCCATGACATTATTTGGGCTGTGAGATTTATTACAACAGATTATTATATACCTTATATTTCTTTAACTATAAATCTATAAAAGATATATTAAAATATTTATATGTACCGGATAGAGAATTTACTTTTCTTTAATACTAGCATGATTGATAAAAATAGAAATCAAGGTCACAACAACTATTGTTCATTTTGTCTTTTTAATGTTGCGGGTAGGTATTTTATATTTACACAAACAATACCTTCCGTCAATTCTACGTATTTTGTACAAATTCTACACAGATTTTTTTTTGCAAACTATGCTATGGGTGTTTTTATTTCTAGGGGAGAAATGAACTGATCTTACCTCGTACTGAACTGAACTGAACTCAACTGAAGTACTTCTAAAAAGAACAGTATGTTTCTTAAAATAAGAAGTAGAAAATAAAAACATATATAGCATTATATTTATAACATAATAATCTGCTGAATTGGCTTATGGCTATTATCTGTTGTGTTACCTTATGTGATTTTTTTTGCCACCTTAAATTATTTCACATTTTTATATTTCCAGTAAAATAAATTCACAAAGACATTATGTAAATTTTATTTGATACTGACATCTGTCAATTAGTAATATTTGAATATTCTAACTGTTAGCATGGTGCAACTTTTATTAGCATTGCAAGTTATTTCTTTATAATTCTTTATCTCTAAATTCATTGAATATGAAGAAAAAAATATAATTAAATCGAATACTGTTTTTACGATGATGTCTATGGGTGTGTGTGTGTGTATGTGTATGTGTGTCGATTTAATTTTTTTTTCTTCATTTTCAATGAATTTAAAGATAAAGAATTATAAATAAATATCTTGCAGCCTAATGCTGCTAAAAGCTGCACCATGGAAACAGAATATTAAAATATTACTAATTGACAGATGTCAGTGTCAAATAAAATTTACATAATATCTTTGTGAAATGATTTTACTGGTAATATAAAAATGTAAAATAATTTAAGGTGGTAAAAACAAATCACATAATGTAATACAACAGATTATAGCCATAAGCCAATTCAGCAGATTATTATGTTATAAATATAATGCTACCTACATATGTTTTTATTGTCGACTTCTTATTTTAAGAAACATACTGTTCTTTTTAGGAGTAGTTCAGTTTAGTACGATGTAATATCAGAAAACGCCCATTGAATAGTTTGCAAAAAAAATTCTGTGGAATTTATACAAAATACGTAGAACTGACGGAAGGTATTGTGTTGGCCACATCAGAATTTTTTTCAAAATGTTGCATAAATTAGCAATAAAAGAGGTTAAATTATATCAATACGTATTTGTAAATATTATGAAAAATAATTATTTGAAGTAGTATATTAAACAACATTTTGCTAGTACATATATTTTAAGAGTACAATCATCACTGATGAGCTCATACGAGTACTGCAATATAAATAGAATCCGACTATTAATAATATTAAATTTTTGTAAATAGTGATGTTAGTGCTCTATTATTCCTAGTAGGCAATATATGTCAACTAAGAAAATATTACAATATTCATAAAATATTTAAATTTATTATGTCAACAACAGAATTACTGTTGTCCTGTAAAATTCGTTCCCAATTATTGTCAACATACTTTATGCCTGGTATAAAGTATTTTAGATTTACATTCGTGAATGCATCACTCAGTAGTTTAGCCGCGTGGTTATTTTAACCCGAGTAGACGCAAGTAGGTGTTTAGGAAATACTCTCATATTCATTGATGCCGGCAGCTCTGAATATAGCCAGAGTTAACGACTTGTATGAAATACTTTCGCTTCAAAACAACCTGTCATAAACTAACAACTTATTTTATTTGAATTTGAATACATACCAACAAATATTTTTATATTTAATATAATAATAACACGGACTCGATGGGTACTGCCGAAGCATATTGAGGGTGAGGTCCAGGGTTCGGTTCCCACAGCTAACAGCTTTTAACTAAATACTACATGTGTTAAGTCATTCGGAAAAATACCTGTAAAGTCCTTGTGGAAGTTGTGACGTGACAATCTATATTTTCAAATTTCAAGTAAAATTGCCACTGAAACAGATAAAATTCCTGTTTTATTTAACGTACTGTAACGTTTTTATTTGCATACTCGCACATTTATACTACTATAACATTTAAAAAAATTTGATGTTGCCAGCACATTACCTTCCGTCAATCCTGTGTATTATGTACAAATTCCATACATAAATTTTCTCGCATAAACAAACTATGCAAATTGCATCTTCTTCTTTAGCTTTTCCCATTCGTTAGGGGTCGCTATTTCTTATTTTCTTCTTCCACTCATTTCTGTTTTGCGTGTCTTCATCATTCAGTTCCTTTTCTCTTAAGTCTTCTGCAATATAGTCCTTCCATCTTAACTTTGGTCTTCCTCTGTTTCTTCTACCTTCTATTACTAAGTTATTCATTCTTCTTTCAATAGGTATATTCTTCATCTCTCCTCATGAAATTTTCAAACCAATGTAATCGTCTCTCTTATATCTTTCTAAAACTTCTAACACTCGAGTTATTTCCCTTATTCTTTCATTCCTTACCGTATCTTTCCGTATCTTCCCCATCATCTATCTCAACATTCTCATCTCTGCCACATTCATTTACTTTTCATTGACACTGACATCTGTCAATTAGAATTTTCTTAATAAAGTAGTTATTTCCATGGTTAGCATAGCTACCTGATTTACGAAATTTAATATCTTTATAATTCTTTAACTCTATATCTATTAAATATGAAGGATAAAATGCAATCACATCGTATAGAAAATAACATATTCTTTGAATTATATAAACATTATATGTCAATAAATGATATTTAACTGCGTTTCTTCAAGTATAACTGTTAAAAGTTGCAATTAAGGGTATTTCCGGTGGACCAATTATAACCAAAATCTGATCATGTCTGCATATACTTCTAGTTTAGAGGAGTACGAAAAAATTATAATTTTTGGAATCGTGGTATTGGAATTATGCGATCCAAAACGATCGTCACTTACACATACACACACACGCACACACATAAATACATACAGACATACATATATACATACATACAGACATCATCGTAAAAATAGTAAATTCGTATTCTAGGGACCCCAAAACGTGCTTATTCATTAGAAACTCACTATCGAATTTTTTGACCAAAGACAATACCTTCCTTACCTAAAGGTTACGGAAGGTAATACTTAACAAATACGATTTAAAACAATTTTCACAACAATAATAACATATATATTCGCATTGAATCTTAGCACTATGTACAGTAATAGTAATTTTTTTAAAGATGTAAAATTAATGTCATCTACAGCGCCGTGCGGTGATATTTTGTCGCCTGGAACACGTAATATTCAATTTGGCGCCTGGAGCACATAATATTCAAGAGCAATATTTATATATACAAGAATGAATTTTTCATTTCTTTGGTTCAATACAAAAGAATATGGAACAAACTGGTTCTAGCTGCTTAACTTGGTGATAATCATGAGTGTATCAATCAGAATATGTCTATCATTCCAATTCTGTGGGCGCCTTTTAAAAAAAGGCGCCTGGAGCGTTTGCTCCTTTGCTCCATATCAACGGCTCTGGTCATCATTCTCAAATTCAGTAGGGACATTTACTTTTTATGAAGATACATAACCCATTACCGTTATTTTATTATTATAAAAATATATGTTACAGTAAAAGAATTCAAAATTCAAAAATAAGTCAACTGGTAAGTTTATTAATAATAATAATAATAATAATAATAGTAATGATAATATAAATATCTTTATTAAATGATGCAAATTTACACGTGTAATCGACAGGCACATAGAATTAAGAACGTTGTAGATAATCATTACATCGTAGAAGCATTTAGAAAGTAAATATTGTCTCAGCTTATTGGCAAATGAAAAACCAAATATATGAAATATAAGATACTGACACCACAAACTGACACAGTGTCATTGTCAGTGACACTGACAGAAAATTACGTTATTTGTACGGCGAAAGTATTGTCAACAACGAGAATCATTTTAGTCGAAACAATATATTTTTTTTTGAAAGACGCGTGTTATATCCATCCTTATCGCACACGCTTGTAGTCTTTGCAAATGAGAGAGATACTGTGACTATCATAAATTCTAACTGAATACTTTTCTGGCGCGCTTGTTACTCAACGTTCCATCTTTGCCCATAATGTGTACCGATTCAGAACATTTCTGTTATATTCGGTAATTTCCGCACCCCTTCGTTCGAATTCAGGTTCGCTCACGTATGATCATATTTTAGCATAATTCATGGTGTAACTTTCTCGGCTAGATGTGTACAAATATTATTTTATTCCATTGGCGATATACCTAATGTATAGCATTACGAATTACATTAGCATTTAATTCTCTTTGAATTTAAATAATGAATTAAAGGTAATTTGTAATACATGAATATTAAATTATTAGCAAATGCCACATTTCAATATTGCAATAAACTAATAATTGATAATATTAGTTTGTAAATTTACATGCTAAATACAGAAACCCAAGGCCAAAATAACATATTTTATTTTATTGTTATAATGAATAAAAGCCTTTCTACTAGTATTAGAACATTGTAATTTTTTAGTAAACCTTATACGATACTTAATACTGAATATTATCATAGACCAAGATTTGATTGCCTATGTCATTCAACATATCTTTCATTTTCATACAAACGCATGCACTATCTATGTCGCGTATCGTCCTAAATTTAAAAATAAATAAAAATAAATATATGTGATCACGGCATATTACCCAATGCTGGGTGTGTCAATCTGCTTTGTACACAGAAATCGGTAATGATGAAATATTTGTACCGTGCGTGCGCGTACCAGGCGTCAATTTTGTATTTTTTTGTCGTCGGTCCGGATCGAATCCGGGTCCCCAGATTCACGGCCAGACACTCAGGCACACGGCCACGAGATCCATTTAAACAAGTGTTATTTGTGGGGATACACCCAAGTGTGAAAATGAATCAGGCTAATGTAAAAGGTTTAAAAAAATCTGTTGTGGCCAGCACAATACCTCTCGCCATTTTCATTTTATCTTGCATAGGGCGCGAGCAGTTATGTGACTTTGTTGGCTTTAGCAAGCAGATATGGGGGCCCGTGTCAGAAAGACAGCTAGTAATATACATAGGTGTCAAGTATCATAAGTTTTCATTCGGAACATTATGATTTTCCAAATCCATGTGGATTATTTTCCTCGAAAAGTATATTCCATACTAATGGATGACAAATAAACATCAGAATATTTTGAAATTTTGAATGAAATTTAATGTGAAATGTGACTTCTATGTAAATAACTACTAGCTGTCATTCTGACACGGATCCTCATATCTGCTTACCAAGGCCAACAAAGTCACATGGCTGCTCGCGCCCTATAAGTAACGAATTTAACATTTCTTGTACACACAAATAATTGAAATTGTTTCTCTTCTTTCGTTCTATGAGAAATTTTATCCTACTATTCTAATGTGTTCAAAATAATTCAAATTCATTGACGGTATTAGCGGTAATTTTTAAGGATATATGTAATATTAACATACCTGCAATTTAAATAAATATTTAATTAATAATACAATAATATATATTAAATGTATTCATACCTCCCAGAAAAATCTGACACTGACATTTTGCATTTATTTGTTAATTACAAAAATTTAAATATCGCTACTGTTTTTCGGGCAACGAGATTTATTAGAACAGATTATTCTATATTATTATATACTATATTTTTAAACCTACACGAGATATAATAAAAAAATTAAATGTGTCGGATTGAGAATTTAATTATCTTTAATATTTGTAGCAACAAATTTTCAAAAAATAATATTTAGAAATTTTTTTTTTTAGAAACTACCGCTTGCGGTTGTCCAATTGTTACCAGAACCTATTCAACTCTTCCCATTACTGTTAGGTTGAGGAATCCGTACTCAAACAGGTCTTTAGTCTTATAGAATTTGAGAAATCGTGTCTCCAACAACCTCACACACACACACACATCCACACACACACACACACATCATTGTAAAAATGTTAAAATCGCATTCTATGGACCTTAAATCGTGCTTATTCAATAAAATCTGGATATGCGATTTTTAGCATGAATCCAATACCTCTCTTGGCGAGAGGTAAAAAAGTCTTATTCACACTGTTCTCTAATTTATTCAATGCGACCGGTTTCGATTACTTAGTAACCATTATCAAGCGATGCGACTACAACAAAATATACAGGTTGTTTATTAAACATACGGCAAAAATTCAAGGGGTTATTCCCTGGACTATTCTAAGAATATTTTGTCCTTTGATGATTTTTGAAAAGCCGCTTTGTTTCGAAGATACAGGAAGAAAAAATTTCGACAATAACAACATTTAATACCAAAAATTACATGTAAAGTTTCTCAATCTACAAGAACTGTTGAAAATGACTACCTCCAGCTACGATGCAAGAATCCAATCTTCTTCTCATTGATTGCCGAACTCTTTCAAAAATACCAGGGTCGTTTCTTAAGGAGTTACACCCAAAAGTTTAAGTATTATAGACAGAAAATACACGTCAAACAGCCAAACGTCAACCAGTCTCAACAAATTTGACACATAACTTGCCTGCTGTTACTGGATTAATAATTTGAAAAATATCAAAATTGGTTTTGTCAAAATTTTTTTTTCGCCCTGTATTTTCGAAACAGCGGTTTTTCAAAAATCATCAAATGACAAAATATTCTTAGAATAGTCCAGGGAATAACCCCTTGAATTTTTGCCGCTTGTTTAATAAACACTCTGTATAATGTAAGAATCATTAATGGTTAAACTTCAATAAAAGTGAAATAATCGTTCTTATAAATATGTTAATTATAAAATATAATAAATATTGTCTACACATATTTTTCAATATTTACTATATTTTATAATTAACACATTTATAAAAATTATTAATTTACTTTTATTTAAAAGTTGAACCATTAATGCATTATATATTTTGTTGTAGTCGCATCGCTTGATAATGGTTACTAAGTAACTTCAACCGGTCGCATTGAATAAATTAGAACAGTGTAAATAAAACTTTGATGGTTTTTTAAACCTTTTATACATTATCCTGAAGTGTTATTTGATTTACTTTTATATTTCGTTATTCTCTGCATTAATTTACTTGAAAATAAATTTCGGATAGCAAAAGATTTGAAAGCAGTAACATTTTGGATTACAGTAGATTTGTGACGTAGATGGAAAGGGCATCAAAAAATTGAATTTTTAAGTTTGATAGTCTCTATCATACAGTTTTAATATGAGAGCTCTTTCTTTCCGCTGAGCCTATTTAGCAGGCTATGATATTTTGAAACAAATGTTGTTTGACATTTTAATCTATACTTGCCGTCAAATAAGTATGGACTGGAGATTTCTACACTGTTGCCAATTCACTGGCCATGTTGAAAATGTTATGAAGAAGCGGCAACACCGCAGGACAAGGGACAGGGTGCGGAGAAGGGAAAAAGTTGAGCATTAGTCCATACTCTTTTGACGGCGACTATAGTTGTTCACAAGTTTAATCATAGTGACTGTTGTCAAAGGTTGCGTTCAGCAGTACCTAACGCATTTAGCGGTCTAGCGGGATATGATGTCACAGTGTAGTGTCAAATTGACAGATTTCACTTGTCATTTTTCAACATATTAGGAGTCATTAGTATCATTACTTATCTACAATGTAAAATATAAGCGTTCTGACTTTATCGTCAAGAAATTTGACATACATTTTGTCAGTCATCATAAATGACATTATTAGACAAGGAGAGCACTAATCTAGAAATTTAGCGAAGTTAAAAATAGCCTGGAACAGCTAAGTAAAAACGCTAGACACAATGGCCGCTAGTATGAACAAGTGATTAAGGGTGATTAGTGAGCATTGTTTTATTTCTGTCAATCCGTTCTGGATTATTTTAGAGAAAAATACTTCAAATAAAAAATACGTACAATTAATTTTTCTATAACTCTTATTTGAAGTATTTATCTCTAAAATAATCTAGAAACGATTGACAGAGATAAAACAATGCTAGTCAAATGCTCGCTAATCACCCTTAATCACTGTTCATACTAGCGGCTTATGTTTTTCCAAAAATAATTCAGCGGAAAGATGGAAACAACCTCTCAATTTGAATGAAAATTTTAAAAATACTAAACGTGGCCGACATTTGTTGACGAAATTCATTCTACGTTTATTTATCATTGATTTAGTATCAGAAAAACCCTTACGTTTTGTGATGTAGCAAAATAATGACTTCTAATATGATTAAAAATTATGTATGACGCCTGTCATTTTAACACTGCTATGTGACATCACATCCCGCTAGACCGCTAGATGGGCTAGGTACTGCTGAACGTGGCTAAGGGTATATTCCAAAAATAAAATATAAAAACCGAAACCACGGTTCTGGTAACGGACTGGTTGCAGTCACGTGACTATTTTTAATGAAACACTTCGGTTTCATTCGGTTCTCAAAATTATAACATAACCTCTAAACCTAGATCATATGATAGTAGCGGCAACTCTAACATATTTCGGACAATGAACGAAAACGTTTTATTTATGGATTTATTACTTTTAACAAGTAGTGATGAAAGCAGTGATGATGAACAAATAAAGCAAATAGTTACATAGTTATTGCCGTCTATAAAAAGCAAGTTAAAAATCATTAATTTTGCGAAATAACTATTATATTATTGAATTATTGTTTGTTTTAGTTAGGGAAGAGACCTAGAATAGAAGAATATGTTGAAATAATTACAGTGACGAGGTATTTCGATCACATTTCCGGATGAATAGAAACACTTTTTTATTTTTTATTAAATTTCAATGGAGGCAATTTAACATCTTCCGTTTTCTTAAGAGGTCGCCCAAAAAAAGAAGCCGAATTACAGCTTCTACTAGCAATTTGGTATTTAATACAAAAATAATATAAATTCTGTATATTGTATACATATAAAATGTATGTAAAATAAAAATATATTCTTTATATAACGAAAATTAAGTTCCTTAATAAACTAAAAATTGCATTAATGTGTACAA
This sequence comes from Harpalus rufipes, assembly GCA_951394225.1. NCBI lineage: Eukaryota > Metazoa > Arthropoda > Insecta > Coleoptera > Carabidae > Harpalus > Harpalus rufipes. The sequence goes on from OX596282.1 coordinate 44,057,413, forward strand.
ACACAAAAAAGACTACCACGTGTGGCAAAAGTTTTGGGTAAATACGTAAATATAACTCAACATTTATTTATGTTTTAGAAAAGGATAGATATACATAACCGGCGTAACCGAGCTAAAAGAATGGTTACGCTGGTTGCAACCACTTTAACCGTTACCATGTTTCATTAATCCACAATTTACATCTTTTGATATTTTTGGAACACTTTCGGTTAACCATCGTTAAAATTTGTTATTTTTGGAATATACCCTAAATATACTTGAATGTTTTTAAAATTCATAATTTTAAAATAATCGTTTCCTCAAGAAATCATGGAATTGAACAAACAGCATTTTAAGTTTATAAAACGGTTGTTTAGTAACAAGGTTTCATTAGTCACGGCTTGCCGAGCAACGAATGATTAAAATTTTTAAATACGCTAAATGTATAAAACCATGGTGAATATTTTGTTATCATGGCAAACTTTATATAGTGATCCAGATTCATAAATAATTATTTTTTTTTATATATTTATTGGGTTTTTTCATTATATATTGTAGATAAAATATTGTACGATACACATATGTAAAGCATCTTTAGTCACTTAGGGGTCTTAAAACACTCGGGGGTCTTAAAACACTCACTACACTCGTGTATTAATTCTGACCCATTCGTGACTAAAGACTAGCTTTATGTACTTGTATCGTAAATAACTACTTTTATTGCCGCGTGTAAATGATAAGTTACTGGGTTTACGTTTTACATCGGCCGAAGAAGCGGTTGGCGCATTTAAAAATGAAATAAAGAGCCTAACGCGGGAAGATTGGACAAAATTTTTTGAAGATTGGTTTTACGGATGCAATAATGCATTGACTGTGGGGGATACTTTGAAAACTGGTAAATAAATGTGTTTTGTCAGTAAATTGTGTATTACTCTACTAGGCTCAGCCATTGTATAAATGACCCATATTCTAAGTTAGTTTGGTGGAGGACCCATTCGAATAAAGTGGATTAATATGCTCTCTGAATTGAAGAAATGTGTTTATTGTTGTTGTCATAGTATATCATTCAACGTATCTCCATATTGTCGCCAATGAATAAACAAATTGGTGCAAATAAATGAATATAAATATTAATTCCTATTTATTTATATTCAAATCGACCATGAAGTTTATTTACTATAAAAATATTTGAATTTGCATAATGTAAAATAAATATTGACACATTTATTTAAATATGCATAACGTGTGTGTAAAATAAGCAAATATCTGAAATCATCATCAATGTTTGTCCGCATGATTTGAAAATACTTGACCTATCATAAGTTCGCATGTACAACTACTCTAGGTTAAAGATCTTGTCAAAATAGTGATAACACTGACCTATAAGTCTCATTCATAAAATTAATTAATTTCCTTGGAATTATATATGACTAATAGGCTATTATTTGACGCCAGAATCAATATTAACATAATATTTTCATCTATTACGACTGCGCAACTGTTATACAAATTCATCTAACGATAAATACAGGCTTAGCAATTTATCTCGTCCATTTTGTTCCATCAATATTTGCAACTCATAATACGTTGATCCAGTGCAATAGAGTTTATTTTTTGACAAAAATTAATGACAAACTATTGCTTATTTTTACCTCCCGCCATACCGTATGTAAGGGAGGTAATGTTTTCGGTCCAAAAATTCGATAGTGAATTTTCAGGGAATAAGTACGAATTAGACTCCCCACAACACGTTTTTACTATTTTTACATTGATATCTGTGTGTGTTCCAAAAATGTCTATTGCCCGTATTTAAGTTTTCTGCATTCATATAAAGAGTTGATTAGATTTTGGGTTAATATTGGACAACCGGAAGAGATACTTTACTTAAAGCTCATAACAGTTTTAATGAAGAACTATATATAATCCAAAACTCTTTAATTTTATTATCTATGACTACAATATCCAGGGAAACAACATATTACGTTTGACTAAAATTGATAAACCGAAAGTGATACATTACTTAAAGCTCTGAACAGATATTCGTGAAATAGTTATTTGTCAAACTAGAGAGGAAAGCCCTTCTTTTGCCCACTGGAGCTCGAAGTTCGCTGCGTTCATGAGGCAATTCAAGCGAGAGTGGAAAAAGCGCTTTCTTCTCGTGTTAGACACAACATTGTTTTCACGACATGTTTCTAAAAACGATTTGCTCAGACCTTAAATACACTTTATGAAAAGATTAGTAGAAAAAGGGTAATATTTTGTTTATTTGAATCAAAATAGATTATATTGACATGACTAGTAGAATAAGGGTAATATTTTATTTATTTGAATCAATATATATATATATATATATATATATATATATATATATATATATATATATATATATATATATATAATTTATATTTATACTTTGACAACACAACACACAATTGACACGTCAGAAGTTAGGTTATCAGACGCAACAGTGTTGCCAATGAACCAATCTTAAATCTAAATTAAAGTTGTCCAATTGTGATTTAATCTAGAAAAAGAAAAATATAAGACATAATTTAAAGTATGCATATCACTAGAATAAGAATTTTCAATAAAATTAGGAATTTATTTATAATTTTTACAATATATTTTTTGTAAATATCATTCATGTTGGTAACTCTTCTATATTTTCCTCTCTAGAGAGAAAAATCACATTTTCCTCACTATTTCAGGAGAAGAAAGTTGAGCTTTCTCTGCATGTCGTGAAAAAAATATATTGATATAATCCTAAACTTTTCAAATTTGGTATTTAAGACTATTGTATTAATAAGAACGACGTATTAGATTTTTTCCAAAATTGATAAACCAGAAGTGGTACTTTACTGGAAACTCTAAACATATTTTTTTTGAAAAAATATATATTTAAATATGATTCAAAACTTCTCAAATTTGATATTTCAAACTTGTACATAATTTGAAACAACATATTACATTTGGACTATATATGATAAACCGGAAGTGATACTTTACTTAAAACTCATTTCTATTTTAAACTTAAATTGGCATATAATAAAATAATAATAACGCAATTGTAAATAGAACAATAGTTATATGGAAAGGAACGTAAGATACATAATTTCTAGTATTAGTAAATATGCAGGTACATATATATTTAAATAAGAAAATAAATATATTATCACGGCATATTACCCATTGCTGGGAGTGCTAATCGGCTTTCGGTAATGATGACATATTTGTATCGACCGGCATTTACCATGCGTTAGCTCACGGGTACTCATTTTTGGCGTGGAGAGTGCATCACAGGGGTCAGTTTTGTGCCATTTAAAATGATAGTAGGAATTGAATCTGGTTCCCCAGATTCGCGACCCAGACACTCAGGCACGCGGCCATGAGATCCCATACGTATATGTACTTAAATTGTTGGTCACATCAGATTTTTTATATCACCAACTCTGTCGTTTACCGGCCCCGGAGGGTACCGGTCCCGCTAGCATTTTCCAGAATTGCCAGATGGCCAGTTCGACCCTGATCGACAGAAAAGTTCTTTCTACCACTACCACATAGTTTATTTAACCAAAATTCATACTCGTGGTAAAAGATAAATTTTCACGATTGTGATAGGTACTACTATAAACATATAAGAGAAAAGAAATATTGTGGTGATAAGCTCTAATATTATTAAGGAAATTAAAAATATGTAACATACCACTGTATAACATTTGATAGGGAATATCTCTTGGTTTACTTATATACATATAATCTAAGTCTGACAAAAACTAATCTTGGAAAGAGATTGAAAGTCCATCTTTCCTTATTTGTAAATGTTGCGATTTAATTTAATTTGCATGCAAGTCCATCAATTATCCTTTTTCGTCGTTTCAATTTGCATATAAGATGTAGTATACCATTTATGTTAGCTTTAACACATATAATTACAAGTTGCATATCAACTTACGATCTTTTTTAAGTTCAACAATGACTCCTTACATCTCGGATAGAATATCATCCAATCATTTCCGAGTAAGGCGCTGGGTTGATTATTATGTATCGGTTAGAGTATCTAATTTAGCGGCCTTGTGGTCTATGGTCAAATTACTGCAATTTTAGTCGTTTATTAGGGCAGATCTCTGATATGGAGTGACAAATGCAACCACTTAGTGCATTAGTGCACCACGCATTGACGAAACGAGAAACGAGGATACTAAATGGTTTGTACTTGGACGCAATTTGCAATAGTTTTGATAATGTCGGCTAAGAGATAACCCAGGAATTTCATGGTTAGTATGATTTAAATTAATACTTACAATGTATTGTGTTATTCATCAAGGGTGCTAACTTTAAGCAAATGCAGCACCCACCTTGCGCACATTTTTTCATGCCCAGTTCATTACGTAAAATGTGAACTACACGTTCATGGCTTCCTTAATTTCATGCACTTTAATTCGACGACCTTCCAGAACCATATCATGGCCTTTATCCGATTTTGGGCGACATGAACGTGGCTCGTCACAGGTGTATGTTCAGCCATGCTTAAATTCTGAAACCCATAAACTCACCGTGGAAAACGAAGGCGAAGCATTCCCAAGGACAGCATCCAACCTGGTCTTCATCTCCGTTGTCGTCTTTCCTTCCAAATAAAAAAAAAACATGATCACCGCATGAACTTTGTTTTTATCCATTAACGCTAGGTAGATCGACAATAGACAGACGCTTTTCATGATTAGAATGATAGGCAGATTGTACTGAAACTTTTTGACAGTCATATGAAGAGTAAAACAAAACAACGACATAGATTGTTTTGGAAAAACCAAGGCCTTCTCAGTTATTCCGGTAACTTTTCAGTCCATCCTCGTATACCTTCATCGGAGTAAGTAAAATTTTAAAACTATGAAACACTTAATCATAAATTCATAAAATACATAGTTATTTAAGTATAAAGGGCAGTAAGTGCACCTTACCGATTGAGGATTAGTTTGGAGATCGATATCGGTTATGCACTTAATGCCTGCAATGCTTATTATATTTTTTGCACGATCGTCCCAATAATAACAAATTAAAGTTTAGAATTACATAAAAAATATTTTGACATTTTAAAATAATTGTCATTTTTACTTCCTTGTACGTAAGTAAAGGAAGTATTGTAATCGCGAAAAATTTCGGTTTTCAGATTTCAGCGGAAATATCCATTTTGATCATCCCTGAATCCATTTTGACTAATTTCGTCGTGATGTCTGTACGTACGTACGTACGTTCGTACGTATCTCGCATAACTCAAAAACGGTAAGCCGTAGAAAGTTGAAATTTTGTATTTAGGACTGCTATAACATCTAGTTGTGCACCTCCCTTTTTGGTTATTACACAATTTCCAGAAGTGGCACTTTACATGAAGCCTATAACAGATTTTAATGAAAAACTGTTTAAAAAAAATCCAAAACTTTTTAAATTTGATAAACAAGACTTTTATGTCAATCGAAATAACGCAATAGATTTTGGTTAAAATAGGCTTACCGGAAGTGGTACATTACTTGAATAAAATGATTTTATTTTGATTTTAGAAATAAATGCTTCAAATAAAAGTTTTAGAGAATTAATTTCTGCGTCTAGCACATCAAGTATTATTAAATTAGCCCTTTGTATAAGCGAGATATGTAAATTTAAAAATTATATACTTTTTTGTTTTGTAATAAAGCTTGCTATGGATTAGGACAAAAACATAAAAAAATGTTCATGTCGAATTACGTTAAATACGTGCAATTTTATGATTCGTACAATAACAAATATTATATTTTTATTGTGAAATTAGTTATATTCATTGTTGTAATCAAATATTTCTTTGTTGTAATCAAAACTCTCTTTAAAAATAATCGGGTTAGATTATGGTCGCTATATATCTTACTGTTTTGAAGTTAAAATTAATATTTTGTAATTTATTTATTAAAAAAATATGTATAGTTTAATAATCGTACAAGGAAGTCGTGTGGTGTCCACATCAGATTTTTTAGTAAGCTATGATCGTTGTTTTGTTATCGTTAAAGCTTTAAAAATTGTACATTTATTTTTTATTTGTCATTTTCACATATAGTCCGCGAGCCAGGGTACAAATTTGGTCAATCATTTCCTCTCGGGCGATAACTTGTAAAATGCTTCAGAGAGTTGTGTCATGAAGCTCCGTGAACGTCATCTGCGGTCCGGTGGGTGGGTTAAGCAGCGGTAGCCTCCCACGCACGTTGAAAAAAAAATGAATTTTAGTCATTTCCTCCCTATTGAAAATTTATCAAATTATAGCTAATCCAATATCTTAAAGAAAAAAAAAGTCAGCTGACTATAATGTGGTGGATAATACGTAAGCTGGTCACACGAACATGATAAAAAAAATCTGATGTGGCCAGCACATAACCTCTCGCCGTATATTTTACCTGGCTGTATGCATAAAGCAAAGATTATTTTTATAAATACAAATAATATATTCATATAAATCTATGACGTATAAACTTCTTTATTATTCAATAATAGCATGTCTCAACATGAAGATATTTTACCATAAATTATGTTACAATAAATTACAAAGTAGAGTTTACCATATATAAATATTAGGCTGGTAACAGCAATTTTCAATTCGAACAACTTTGTTTACTTTCTCTTCATATTCTTCTAGTAAAAACATTAATTTTGGGCGGTCTAAAATGTATATATCTGGATTGTGCATCTATTCTTATATATCTTCTTTTACATTTTATTTTTTCATACTTGTTATATCTAAATAACCTTAATTCCCTTTAATAAAGTGACGGATAGATTGCACTCCGATTTTGTCAATATTTACAACTTACTTGAGAAGAATTTGATAGCTTTTTCGCAATTCAAAGTTACTCTAGTCTACAGTACTGGTGTACATTGTCCCATAATGTTTGAAACAAATTTAAGTCCTTCAACCTAGACTTGTCATCTCCATAATAGTCACAGATCAAGAACTAAGGGATTCTCCAAGTACATTTTTAATTCATTACTCATTATTTCTGACACTGACATTTATCTGTCAGTTACAAATAATTTAAATTATCAACTATTTTTCATGGCATTCTTTCGGCTGTCAAATTTATTACAACAGATTATTTTATATATTATACTTCTTTTATCTCTAAATCTATGGAATATATAATAAAATATTTAAATGTATCAGATAGAGAATTTAATTTTCTTTAATATTACCACGAAAAATTTTCAAAAAATAATATTTAGAAGATTTTTTTCAAGAATCTTCTACTTCCGGTTGTCCAATTATTACCAAAACCTTTTCAGATCTTCCCATGAATGTCCGATTGGGAAATACGTTGTTAAACAAATTTTAAGTCTTATAGTTTTTTAGTAACCGTCCTTCCAACATCCCACACACATACACACATACACACACACACACACACACACACACACACACATCCACACACACACACACACACACACACACACACACACAGACATCATCGTAAAAATGTTAAAATCGGATTGTAGAGACCTTAAAACGTGCTTATTCAATAAAATCTGGATATGCGATTTTTAGCATGAATGCAATACCTATCTTAGCGAGAGGTAAAAATATATAAAAAAGATTATATCTTTCAGTTACAGCATGAAGCATTATGTCGAATAACTTTAGATACGTCATTTCCTCCCGCATAAAAATTTGTAAGCTGATAGTTAATATGATCCTGTAAGTAATAAAAAAAATCAGCTAGCAATATGCCGAGGGAAAACTCGTCAGCTGGTGCATTTAAATAGGCGATAGATACTCTTGTCTGGCTCCTGCGTTACACCCTTCAGAGCATAAGCTGACAATCTTCCCACCGAGATAGAGCCAGCTGACATGTTTATTTATTCACAATATCATATAAACTGTCATCTGATAAATTTTCAATTGAGAAGAAATGACTGAATATATATATATATATATATATATATATATATATATATATATATATATATATTTTTATCATGTTCGTGTGACCAGCTGACGTATTATCCACCACTTTATAGTCAGCTGACTTTTTTTTTCTTTAAGATATTGGATTAGCTATAATTTGATAAATTTTCAATCGGGAGGAAATGATTAAAATTCATTTTTTGTTCAACGTGCGTGGGAGGCTACCGCTGTTTAACCCACCCACCGAACCGCAGCTGACGTTCACGGAGCTTCATGATACAACTCTCTGAAGCATTTTATAAGTTATCGCCCGAGAGAAACTTGGTCATGAAAATCTGTTGCTGGCTCGCGGACTAATAGTAGTCACATCACTTACCGGTCAGTCACATCCTTACTGATCAGTACCACATCACTTACTGGTCAGTAATTTGTAAACAAAACTTACTGCCTTGGAAACCCTATCGGTAAAGTTTTAAAAAAACCTGATCGTGCAAAAAAGTAAATTTTCAATGTTAAATCTCTAAGTACATGTTATTTTATAAACATCCTCTCTGTGCATATTGAGAACAGGAACTGCCTTTATGCATGATGCAAAAGTTTTATCTTTTTACTTTTTAAGAATTTACAATTTAGTTTAAATTATGTATGAATAGACTCTGATACACTGTCTACTCTTCCGAAGCATAACATTATATTACATATTTTAGTGAAGTATTGTAGTACTTGAGCATAATATATTTTATTATGAAAGCTCCTTACGCTGGCTTTTATAAGCAATAACGTTGATGATACGTTGTGCTAGTATTTTATAACCTCTTTAAAGCGGGCGGCTGGTATAAAGTAGATGAAATATTCTCGTGTAATGAATTTACGTTGTGGAGCGTAATCGCAAACAATGTAGTAACTACTATGGTCAATGATGCACTTAACCCTTGCAGCACTTCATACTATGCCGTCTGGTTGTTTGAGTAGATACTAGCTATGCAATATCTTGAAGTTTAAACTATTCATTCAATATTAATAACGAAGATGCATTAATAAGTCACAGCAAACTCAACCAACATAGTGTAATATACGAGTATAATACACGGCGCTATACTGGTGTCTACTAGGAATTTCTTTTACAGGCTGTAGATCGCGACGCCGGAACATAGGACTTAAAACATGTAAAAAATTATTTTAGGTAAAAATGCTAAGAATTCTGCATCTGAATCAATAAGCAAAACTAATGTTGCATGCTCCATAAAGGCAGAAATTAGGTATGAAAAAGTCGAAAATCATCCCAAGGAAAACGATAGCCATGGAATTGGAACAGATACATTAACACAAATAATTTTCTCCAATACTAATTGGAAACTACACATTCCACAACTAAAAATGATGTTGGAATTAATATTATTCCAACAAACAGTGTGAAATAATTCCGTACGCCGTTTGGAATAATTCCGCACGGCTTTCAACGAATCACAATCTATTTAGCCGCATATTAGCGCGGTATATCAAATATCTTGGTTAAGTTGCTATGGTTATGACTCTTTGTTTTATATTTATTTATTTCTGTACTCGCGTTTGACGTTTTAAAGTTTTGAACATTTTTAGAGATTTTTGTTAAGTGTTACAGGTTTTTGGAGTTGTCCAGAGTAATAAGTTTATCTAAATAATAATACATATATTACTTAGAAAATTAACTGAATACATTTTATAGAAAAAAATATAAAGTGGAAATGAAGATATAGATATGGAATGTACGTCACCAGAAATAAGGGAACTTGCTAATGATACAGGGAGTCAGTTATTACCAAATAAATCAAAAGAAAAATATTAATGAAGTTATTATAAGTAATTTATGGACATTGTTATTATCAATCAACATTTTATGTATAATTTCTAAAATCTAGTTAGAGAAATTATAGTCTACAACACGTTTGTAATGGCATAATCCACACTCGCAAACCGTAGTCCTCGCCTTCTGCTCGGACCACAAACTTTTTGCTCGTGTGGAATAAAGGCCATTCCATTACTTGTTGTAGAATATACTATTCTAGACTAGTGATACAAATAACTATTTTCTATTCCTGTAAAAATATATCCCCATTCTTTATTTTTTTTCGATTAATTATAGTAGCTATAATGAGGTGTTGCACGAAATTTTTTTTTCTTTGCTTTAATCGAAAAAATAAGAAAAAATATTTTACCCGTATTTTTTATTTTTTTCATATTACTCTTTATTCATGAGAAAAATGTCGATGAAAATATGATGTTTAAATTTCCCGCTCTCCTTTCGCCTAATGACGAAACTAAGTCACTAACCAATAAAGGTGTGGCTTACATTTGCCGCTAACGGAATTTAAACGCGGGCTTATCAACAGATTGTAAATTATCGGAAGAAGCCTGAACGAAATATTTATCCATGATACTTTGACATATTATTTAATATATTTATCCTCGGAGTATTGCATAAAACAAATAAAACATTAATAAATATGTTAATTTATCTAAACTAAAGTTAACTTACCTTAAACTATGAAATATAACGCTATAATATAATAAATAACTAAGAACTACGCTAAGGAACTAAAAATCACGCAACACTTCATGTCAGACCTTATGTTACACAGTTGTCATTAAAGCAATCATTGATGTTGATGTTTTTGTTATTTTTTTTCATCATCTTATCAGTTCTATTATTGGTTAGTAACTTTTAAACATCACTGGCAGAGTAATTTGGCGCCAATTCAAAAAGTATACTTTTAAATTGCTACTGTACTTAATATATACAGAAATATGAAAAGAAAATCATATTTAATAATACTGTAGAATGTACTTATTTAAATTTCAGAAGAAAAAAGATATGTTCATTTTTTTTGCAACACCTCATTCATGCTAGTGAATTATGTATTCATAATTCACTCTACTTTGCCAATCACACAACCAGAAATCAATTATTCCCATTTATTTTAATTCTGCCCGCGATCACTCTTCATATGGCCGTCTGACAGTTTTGTCATTCTCACTGTTTTCATGGTTGTCACTAGTTATATATTTTGTGTTTACGTTTTTCAACCGATTTCTGAAAAGTGTTAAAATGGATACTGAGAACGACGAGGAGAACTGCACCCCGCCAGAAATAATCAAGCGAGAATTTAATTTAATAATGTATATTACCCCGTCTTCGAAACTTACCAATTATACAAATTTTACATCTTCAAACGCCAATCACCAATACGTAAGTTGTTCCTTTAATAAATAAATAAATATATCATTCACTCAGTTGTTATTCACAATCCGAAACAGTTCATTTCGAACTTATAACTCCTAAAAACTTAATTGTAGGATAACCCTCGATATTCTATGAATACAAATTATCAATTGCTAGAACGACGGACCTAGGACTTATTTGACAAATATATATTATTTGTATTTTTATTCGCATTTGGAAAGACCGGGCCTTAGACTAAATTAACAACTTAAATTTAAAAAATCCCCAAAAACATGTATACAAAATTTTTCATTGTATCACTGTTTTTGATAAAAACAGTTGTACAAAATTTACTTTGTAAACGCGAAATTGGAAAAGTTATTTTCCACCTTTCGGCGGATTTTAGCTGTAGAACTAGGGTTTCATCAAGTCAAGTAGCTTGATGTTTTTGTAAAGTTGACTTGAAAATCAAGCTTTTCAAAAATTCATTACTTGACGACTTGATTTTCTGTCGTTACTACTTGACTTGATCAAGCAATTTTAAGCAAATTCAAGCTACTTGATAAAGAACCAATTATGTACGAAAATACACTAATCAGTAGAAGCATAACCTAACTGTGTGTGGTACGGCGTGGCGCGACATATGTTGTGCTGATTCACTACTGCAAGTTAAAATCTGTGCTGAGGTTTAAAAAATTCACTCAATATTGGAATATATACTAGAATGACCTGAGAATATGTCGACAAAAGTCCTAATCATTATTATTAAGTTAACTATAGATGGTGGGGGTCTCGTGGCCGTGTGCCTGAGTGTCTGGTCGCGAATTTGGGGACCCGGGTTCGATCCCGACCGACGCCAAAAATTACATCAACTTTTAATGGCACAAAATTGACCCCTGTGGTGCACTCTCCACGCCAGCTATGAGTGCCCGTGAGGTGACGCCTAGTAAGCGCCCGCACGGTACAAATATTCCATCATTACCGATATCTGTACAAAGCAGATTGGCACACCCAGCAATGGGTAATATGCCGTGATGAAATATTTATTTTATTTTATTTATTTAGATGGTTAAACTATCGCACAAAAGCCCAAAAATATATACTCCTTTTGATTTAAGAATAATAATTGGACAGATTTTGTCCACATATTCTAGGGTCATTCTAATATATATTTAGGCACGATCAAATATTAAAATCATTGCCAGTAAATTTTTTTAAATTTATTTGGAACCACTTTGAGGGGCGGTCCGGTTAAAATTCGACTTGCCCCCTTTTAAGATCCACCATAATACATATACTATAAATAGTTTGTTAATTCATATATTATGCTTTTAAATCTTTTTTTAATTTTTTACCTCTCGCTAAGAGAGGTATTGGATTCATGCTAAAAATCGCATATCCAGATTTTATTGAATAAGCACGTTTTAAGGTCCCTACAATCCGATTTTAACATTTTTACGATGATGTCTGTGTGTGTGTGTGTGTGTGTGTGTGTGTGTGTGTGTGGATGTGTGTGTGTGGGATGTTGGAAGGACGGTTACTCAAAAACTATAAGACTTAAAATTTGTTTAACAACGTATTTCCCAATCGGACATTCATGGGAAGATCTGAAAAGGTTTTGGTAACAATTGGACAACCGGAAGTAGAAGATTCTTGAAAAAAAATCTTCTAAATATTATTTTTTGAAAATTTTTCTTGATAATATTAAAGAAAAATAAATTCTCTTTCTGATACATTTAAATATTTTTATACATATTTTATAGATTTAGAGATAAAAGGAATATAATATATAAAATAATGTTGTAATTAATTTTACAACCGAAAGGATGCCATGAATCCCTTAGTTCTTGATCTGTGACTATTATGGAGATGACAAGTCTAGGTTGAAGGACTTAAATTTGTTTCAAACATTATGGGACAATGTACACCAGTACTGTAGACTAGAGTAACTTTGAATTGCGAAAAAGCTATCAAATTCTTCTCAAGTAAGTTGTAAATATTGACAAAATCGGAGTGCAATCTATCCGTCACTTTATTAAAGGGAATTAAGGTTATTTAGATATAACAAGTATGAAAAAATAAAATGTAAAAGAAGATATATAAGAATAGATGCACAATCCAGATATATACATTTTAGACCGCCCAAAATTAATGTTTTTACTAGAAGAATATGAAGAGAAAGTAAACAAAGTTGTTCGAATTGAAAATTGCTGTTACCAGCCTAATATTTATATATGGTAAACTCTACTTTGTAATTTATTGTAACATAATTTATGGTAAATATCTTTATGTTGAGACATGCTATTATTGAATAATAAAGAAGTTTATACGTCATAGATTTATATGAATATATTATTTGTATTTATAAAAATATTCTTTGCTTTATGCATACAGCCAGGTAAAATATACGGCGAGAGGTTATGTGCTGGCCACATCAGATTTTTTAAATTTGAATGTATGATTTATTTTTATGAATAAAAGTCTATATTTCAAGGTATATTATTGACATTGTTATACAACATAAGGAACTATATGAAAATGAAATGTAATCTTGAAGAACTTTTTCTGGTAATTAAAAAAATAACTATTTGATTTTTCAAGTACTTGAAATTGTAACTACTTGACTTGACTTGACTTTCGGCTACTATTACTTGACTTGAGCTTGGCTTGATTTCAAGTCAAGCCGTGAAACTCTATGTAGAACTGATAAAACCCGCCGACAATCATGTTAGGCTGCAAGACAAAAAAATATTATTTAAAAACAAAACCGTAACCTAACCTAACGAACAAATATTAGATATTAGGTGCGTAAAATTGGCACATCATGAGTGCGTTTAAACAATTAACAAAGTTATATTTACGATAGAATTACCATGGTACATTTGCAAAGGAACATATCGCCGGTTGACATTTAGCCACTTTGATGAAGTCAACCATCGTATCAGTCTATTTCCTATATATCGTTTTTATAATGCAAATGTAGGTATATAAAAGATATTAATCATAGGTTAAGTGTGTAATATAACACTGTCAAATATGGATTCATTGTAAGTATACTAGGCAGTACAATGTTATCAAGAAATTATGTTCGTAAAAATCAGAAACAAACAATCGATTGTACATGACCTTAGTATAAAGAAATAAAATCAACTAGTAGTACCGTGCTTGCTGTTTATTTTATGCTGAACAGTTATTACTACTGATGTTTAAACAGCGTTATTAAATTGAATACAGACATATAAAGTTGTTTTATTCTATTATATGCTATATGAATCTTAAGTTACGCATAAGTAAAACACTTACAACTAGATAAATGTAATTTGACTTACAAGTAGATATAATATCTTCAATTTATCATCATATAAGAATCTAAAAATATCTGATGAGCCCTTGTGTATCTTTTATTTTATTTAGTTAAGGTGAAATCGAAAATCTGAAACATATGCCTTTAAAACGGGGAAAGCATGTTTTTTACCTTCCGTCACCTTTAGGTATTGTCTTTGGTCAAAAAAATCAATGATAGTTTTTAGTGAATAAGCAAGTTTTAGGGTCCCTATAATACGATTTTACCATTTTTACGATGCTGTCTGTATGTATTTGTGTGTGTGTGTGTGTGTGTGTGTGTGTGTGTGTGTGTGTGTGTGTGTGTGACAAAAGTTCCGGATCCCATAACTTCAATACCACGATTCCAAAAATTATATTTTTTTCGTACTCCTCAAGCTTACATCCAGAAGAACCACCGATTAGATTAGGTTATAATTGGTGAACCGGAAGTAGCCTCATTTGAAAATTTAACAGTTAAATTTGATTTATTGACATTTAACATTATTATAATATATTTTTCTCTATACGATTTGATTACATTTTATACTTTGTATTCAATAGATACAGAGTTAAAGAATAATAAAGAAATTAAATTTTATAATTCAGCCAGCTATGCTAAACATGGAAACTATTTATATATTATAAATTATATATTCATATAATTCAAATTGACAGATGTCAGTATCAATAAAAAGTAAATTAATGTGGCAGAGATGAGGATGTTGAAGTAGATGTTGGGTAAGAAAATAACTCTAGTGTTACAAGTTTCTAGAAAGATACAAGAAAGACTATTACATTGGTTTGAACATGTCATGAGGATAAATGAAGAAATATATTTGAACAAGAATGAGTAGTTTAGTAATGGCAGGTTGAAGAAACAGAGGAAGACCAAAGGTAAGATGGAAGAACTGTATTGCGGAAGACTTAAGAGAAAAGGAACTGAATGAGAACGACACGCAAAAATATCGACTCCTAACGAATGGGATAAGCTAAAGAGGAAGATGTCAGTGTCAAGTGCAATTTGAATAGTTTGTTTATGAAATAATTTTACTGGAAATTAAAAATCTTTTCCAAGAAAAATTATGTATGGAATTTATACATTATACACAGGACAAGCAAAAATAGCGACCCCTAACGAATAATAATAATAATAATAATAATAATTTATTTAACTACTTTACATAATATAAATATACGTTTGTAGCAGGTCATAATATTACATAAATATTTAAAAATCTTACAAGTTTAAAATACGAGATATACTGTGTCGTCCTAGTTAAGTTACTACGAACGGCGTAATTAGAAAATCATTAATTGTATAAAAGCATTGTGATAATAGATATTTCTTAATTTTATTTTTGAACTGTTGACAATTAAGTGCTCTAATATTATTTGGTACATGGTTATATAAATTTAGATGTAAAGAGTTCCTAGCTGAACCCATGAGTCTAGAACGAGGAATTCTAATGTCATCGGCTTGTCGCGTGGCGTGCTGGTGAATTTCTTTGTTTTGTTTGTATAAATGTCTGTTTTGGTGAATTTCTATTAACGAAAAATAAATGTATAAAGTAGGTAGTGGCATAATGCCTAATTTTATGAAATGAGGTTGACAGTGTTCTTTCTGTTCAATGTTAACAATCAATCTTACCATTTTTTTTTTGTAATCTAAAGACTCTAATTGCGTGTGTAGAGTTTCCCCATATGGGAAAAGCTAAAGAGGAAGAAAATGTCAGTGTCAAGTGCAATTTGAATAGTTTGTTGATGAAATAATTTTACTGAAAATTTAGAATCTTGTGCAAGAAAAATTATATATATTTTGCTGGCCACAACAGATTTTTTAAATATTAGCTGTCCCGTAACACGGAGCTTTAAACGAGGTTTAATTAAAAAAAAAAATAACGAGATTTTTTAAATGTCAGATGTAATTCGTTTTCGACTGAGCTCTTTTTACCTTCCGTCACCCTGAGGTAAGGAAGGTATTGTCTTTGGTCAAAAAATTGGATGGTAAGTTGTTAATGAATGAAAACTATTAGGATCTCTACAATACGATTTTACTATTTTTACGATGTTGTCAGTATGTGTATGTGTGTGTGTGTGTGTGTGTGTGTGTGTGTGTGTGTGCTTGTGTGTGTGTATGACCATCATTTCGGATAGCATAACTCGAATACCATAATTCCAATAATTATATTTATTTGAAATCGTCACTAAAGTGCACAAAAATCGTCATTAAAAGTTCAGAAATCGGCACTAAAGTAATACGTTATACGACAATTTCATACAAATGCAGTGTTGCCAACCTTATGACATATAATATATTTTGGGTAGGTCTACGATATACAAAAGTAAATTTGTAAGTAAAATGACAAAAATATGTGCAAGAAGAACGAATTAAATAAATTCCGATAAAGAAGTTTAAGATAAAACATAATTTTTAATGTTCATTACGATAACTTTAATGTCCGGAGGTTCGCAACACTGACCATAAGTTCGTTTGTTTGTCTGACAGATTTGGCAATATAACCTATAAAAATAATTATTGCTTTCATTTTCACAATTTTTCGATTTCAAATAAATTTTAATATGCACTTGGGCATTGAAGTTCTTTTATCACTCATATGGTTTATTCTCCTCGGCCCTACGGCCTCGGCAACTAAATTTCATATTCGTGATAAAAAGTAGAACTTCAGTATCTTGATACATAAATAACAATTTTCGTAATCCTTGAGTTTACATCCAAACGAAGCGGTGATTAGATTTTGGTAATAATTGGTCAACCGGAACTACCCGCATTTGTAACTTTTAAGTTTCTTGAAAAATTTCTGAACAATTTCATTTCATTTTATACTTTATATTCGATTTATAAAAAGTTAAAAAATTATAAAAAAAATAAATTTCATAAATCAGTCAGAAAGGGGGGGGGGAGGGGACCAGCGCCCCGAGCGCAGCATTTGGAGGGTGGCAAATCAAACTTGAATGACCGTAATAATTTGAATACAATGTTGGGGGGGGGGGGACGCACAGGCTGCACAATTCGTTCTTTTTATCAATTTGCACAGTGATCACGTGACGTTAGTCATACACAGCACAACTCATGAACAGCACAACCGAACGCATCTTACGATAGTCATGATACGCACTTATTTCAAAATAGGTATGTCCAAGGAACTCATACCAAGTATGTAGAAAATGAAAAAAATTTTCTTGTTCCTTAACAGGATTTCCCATCCAAAAACTAACCTTGCTCACCCTCTACAAGTCTATACTTATCCACGTGTGACAATGTCATTGTATTAGCAATATTTCTTTTATTAATAAAGTATATTAATGTTAATCGCATGAGAAATTACAATTGTCCGTAAATAATTCATTAATTCAACGTAAAATTATTGCTTTCTTTAAGGTAGGTGATGTCATGTAAAATTTTGGTCCTGGTGTAACGTCATTTCCATTTCTCATTCTTACTCATTTCTATGACTTGTTACTTTAAATGAAATAGGCCGAATTCATAAATTAGCATAGGCTAGTCAAGGTCCGTATTTCCTCTTCTACAATTTTAGGTCAAAATCGACTAATTTTAACTTGATTTGAATATCCAAATTTTTGAGAAAGTTAACAAGGATGTATTTAAATTATGCTCAAGAAATAATGTAATAATAATAATGGAATGAAAAAACAAGGCAATTAAAATGATTTGTTTTAAAATTTGCAATATAAAGACTAAAACAAGTCTTTTATACCAAATCAACAAAGTTTGATATTGTTGACTACTACATAAAATTACTGCATAAAATTTAACTGACTAAACGTTATATTCTGCTTCTATTTACTTTAATAAAACATAGTCTATAGTAAAAATTCGTGTGTGTTCTACATTCCCCAGAGTAGAATCCCATGCGAAAGGTTTCAAGTTACTTTACCAGTTCAACATTCGAATCACGCGTCTGTGTGTTACAATTCTATTCTTTCTGGTATTGAACTCACGCCCACCAAATCACAATGCGACGAACAGTAACTCTACACTTCATTTGTATCTCACAGGACATGAAGAAACTGTCTGAGCAGCTGTGAATGCGGACTATTTGTTTACGAAGATGGTTGCAAATGAAGAAAGAAGAATTTATTATTTTAAACTTTTAAAATAGACTTGATTGAATTATAATATAAAATGATTGTTTTGAAATTAAAATTAAAGATAATATAAAATATTCAAATCACAATACATACTATCAAAATAAAGGCTTATATTATTTGAAATTTATATTAATCTTTATAAGGTGGGTGCTTAGCTGAGTGTCTTAAAGTAATTGGTTATTACTTCGAGGAACCGACTTCAAAACTGACCAATGTCAATTATTTAGAAATTCTGTACGGCATAAGAAAATATTAATTTAGTTCGCTCTTTAAAATAACTATAAATGTCTATGTAAAGACATTCAGTAAACTCTCTATAAAATAGAAAAAAAATAGTAGATTTGTGTAATTCAGTAAACCGAAAATGGTTTTCTTTTTATCCGCTTTTTGTTTTACTTTTCTCAATGTTATGATATACCTATTTACTCTATTATAATATTCAAAAAAATATCAGTGTCAGTTAGATTACGTAGATAGGTTTGGTGAAAAAGAAGAACTCTGAAGATTTATAAAATATGTTTTATTTTATAAAATGGTTGCTTTGCGGCTATCGATTTCGTCGATTAGACATTTTCAGGCCTACAGCTGAAATGACTGAAACGATATATATATATATATATAAAATGTAACATGTGTATATAAAATATTGATATGAAGCATGTATAAATTGTACTTGAGAATTTTTTCAAAATATTTAATAACAGTGAAAATGAAAAAATGAATATAGAACTAAAACGTAGCATTGAAATATTTTACATTCTAGGATTGTAAAGATTTTTAAAGATTTTTGAGATTTGATCAATTTTTAGGTTAAGTGAACGTGACAATCATAAATTGTAATTAGTTTAAATAATTGTAGAAAAAACAACAAAAACAAATAAGAATATAACTCACCGTCAGGAAGTATTATTTAGATGAACTAGACATCGTCAAATATTGTTAAACTTTTTTAATCTTTTATTTTAAATTTAAAAAAGTTTAACAATTTATACATGCTTCATATCAATATTTTATATACACATGTTACATTATATATATATATATATATATATATATATATATATATATATATATATATATGTCATTTCAGCTGTAGGCCTGAAGATGTCTAATCGACGAAATTGATAGCCGCAAAGCAACCATTTTATAAAATAAAACATATTTTATAAATCTTCAGAGTTCTTCTTTTTCACCAAACCTATCTACCATATTAATATGAATTCTGACCTGGAGTCTTTCATCAACAAAATCAGTTAGATAAATTGAAAATTAATTAGTATTTCAATTAAATTTCAAATAATATTAAAATGAGATGGTTTTACATTTTTCAAAAAGTATTTCAAATGAGAGTTTATGGAATATATTTTATAATAATAAATAGTAAGGACAGAAAATGCTTCCTACCGGTTGAGGATGATTTTTAAGATCGAGATGAAGTCGACATCGCCATATATCCTATATCGGTAGAACAGCACTTACTGATACTGATATGGCCAGCACATTACCTTCCGTCAATTCTATGTATTAGTACAAATTCCATACATAAATTTTCTTGCAAAAGATATTAAATTTCCAGTAAAATTATTTCATTAACAAACTATGCAAATTGCACTTGACACTGACATCTTATTTTTCTTTAGCTTTTCCTATTCATTAGGGGTCGTTATTTTTTATTCTCTTCTTCAACTCATTTCTTTTTTGCGTGTCGTCCTCATTCGGTTCATTTTCTATCAAGTCTTCCGCAATAAAGTCCGTCCATCTTATCTTTGGTCTTCCTCTGTTTCTTTAACCTTCTATTACTAATCTATTCATTCTTCTTCCAATATATTATTCATCTCTCCTCATGACATGTTCAAACCAATATAATCGTCTCTCTTGTATATTTCTAGAAAATTTGTAGTTATTTCCCTTATCCTTTCATGCCTTATCCTTCCGTATCTTCCCCAACATCTATCTCAACATCACAACATCATCATTTCTGCAACATTTATTTTCTTTTCATTGATATTGATATCTGGCAATTTGAATTATCTGAATATATTAACAAATTTCATAGTTAGCATAGCGTACTGATTTATGAAATTTAATATCTTTATAATTCTTTAAATCTATATCTATTGAATATGATGTATAAAATGCAATCAAATCGTATAGAGCATAATATATTCTTTAAAATTTATAATAACATTAAATGTCAATAAATGATATTTAATTGCGGTTCTTCAAGAAAAACTGTTGCAAATGACGGTACTTCCGGTTAACCAATTATAACCAAAATATAATCACGTCTGCCTATGGAGCTAAACTCGAGGAATACGAAAAAAATATAATTTTTGGTATAGTGATATTGGAATTATGCGATCCGAAACGATCGTCATATAACACACTCACATACATACAGACACCATCGTAAAAATAGTAAATTCGTATTCTAGGGACCCCAAAACGTGCTTATTCATTAGAAACTCACTATCGAATTTTTTGACCAAAGACAATACCTTCCTTCCTTAAAGGTGACGGAAGGTAAAAATAAGATTTGAAAATTATTTTAGAATGCTAAAAAATATTAGTTGTCATCCGAAGCGGTAAATAATTATAATCACTTACTGATTAGTAATTTGTAAATAAAACCTACTACCTTGGAAACCCATAACATATAATAATTTGTTGTTAATTTTGTTAATAATTAAAGAAAAGATTGACGCTAGAAAGAAATAAAAAACAACCTCGCACTGCTGTGACATCAAATTACATACAGCAAATCATTGATAGCCAAGAGAAAAACAATTTGTCCAACCAGGGCCGCGCTAAGCATTTCGGGCGCCCTCGGCAAGTGATTCTTATGCGCCCCGCCATAACCCCCCCCCTCTCCTATGTAATTTTAAATACTAAAGTAAACATTATTATTTTGTAGAGAAGCTGTAAATATTGTATAAATTTTACACGGATTTTATCACTAAGAAATAAACACTGGACATTTTAAGAAACATTTTTTATGGAGTAGGTACATATTTTAAAGAGCACTAACAATTACAAAAAATGTAGATACAATAAAATATATATTCCAAATATAATAAAAATGCGCATATTAAAAGGTAAAAAATGTATTAATCACTAAGAGTAACTTTGCGCGCCTTATTTCTACCAAATTGGCTTATTAACTCTATCATATCTAAGGTATTTAATAAATCTGATTCAATAGAAATGATAGCCAAATTTTGAAGACGTTCTTGAGACATTGACGATTTTAGACAGTTTTTAATAATTTTTAGTTTTGAGAAAGATCATTCGGCAGTAGCTACGGAAACAGGTATAGTTAACAAAATACGCGGTGCTGTAGTAGTGTTTGGAAATGCTTGAATTAATTGTTTTTACTAATATAATTTAATGTTTCGTTTGGAAAAGTAATCTCTGGGCCAAAATTTTGTAAAAACTGTAATTCATGCAATAATTCGTGACCATTTATATCACGTTCATTTTTTTCTTTGTAGAAATATTTTCAAGTTCGCTACATAATTTCAACTGCTTTCTGAGTACTGAGAAAATTTTGAAATGTTATACAAAAAATTAAAATTATTTGAATTAGTTGATAATAATTGAAACCCTTTTTGTACGGATTATGTGGTCGCATCTAATACACAATTAAAGCAGTTAACTTTAAATTTTAGTTCTTCGGTCGCAATTGTTTCGTCGACATGTTCATAACTGAACTGCTTTTTTTATTTTTCTTAGTCTTAAAGAACCACTATTTTCCAACTTTGCTTCAACATCTAACAGAGAAGCGACTTCCTTAACAACGACTAGTAAATCAAAGAAACCTCTATTTGATCTATAGTTTTTTTCAAATTCGCGCATGCTTCTGAAATATTGAAATTTTTACATTGTAACATTTTGCTTGTAATATTTACTTTACTTAAAACATTGTACCACAGAAGCAATGCGCAAATAAACTCAAATTGTTTAATTTTTTCCCCTAAAGCAGTAGCTAATTTTTTTAAATAAAAAATTGAATGTAATACTGAAAAATTGTAATGTTTACTTTAAAATGTACTTTTACGTATATTGAGTAACTAATGTAATCCTAAAAATCAGTATTAAACGCTGTTTATTTTATCTTTGATTTATACAGAATATTTTAGAAGGTACGAGTTTTGTTTAATCGGCATATTTTTAAGCGGAAGTTATACTTTATAAATTATTATTCGTATGTCCCAGTCATTCTTGATTTATTTGATACATTATAATAAACAAATAACAGGTAACCGAAATAAAATGTTATTTTATAGTAAAATTATGGGGGGAAAGCAATTTGCGAGAAAGCAGTCGCTGCACTTTACATCAAACAAGTTTTTTTTATATTCAAAAAAGTAAAAAAAAAAATACTTAAAGGCCCTTGGCAAGGTTGCGCCGTTGGGCCCTGCCCGACCTCGCCCTTATGGGCGGCGCGGCCCTGTGTCCAACGTAATTAATATGAATAAACGCAGGCTTTAATTTGTCATATGTTGAGCTGTATGAACTTTGACGTCACATTGTTTTTCAGATCATGACTTTTTCAAAATATTACAAAATTTTAATAACTAATTGAAAAATATCTAATGGATATTTCGTGACATTTTCAAATTTAAGGCTATTTAAAGAATAATATTTTTTTAAATTTAATACGTAGAAGGTATATTAAAATTATTTCTACAACCCTATTATTATAAAAAATCATCAAAATATAATAGAAGGTAATGTGATGATTACATGATATTTTCATACGTAATACAAGTAATATGATTTATCATCGATGATATTCTCGAGTGAAACCGAGTTGTGGAATGTGTTGCTTCGGTTTCACTAGCAATATCTTTGATTATATCATATTACGAGCTTAATGAGAGATTATAATGATTTTTTTGTAACACATTGTGTGTGTTGCTAACCTAACTTTTGATATACATATTAATATTGTATTAAAACATTGTACTTACGAGTTTTATTTTAATATTTCGGAGTTTGAATTATTGTTATTACTTATTTTCATACTCAAAATTAACTGTCAATGTCATAAATAAAGAAAACAAATCCCTTAGTAACGACTATAAATAATACGATGATAATTTCTTTGTTTTTTATCATCGCTGTGATAAGACATGTAACTAGGGAGATTCTGATTGGTGATTGACGGAAAACATGTCCTGTGACTAATGAATTATATTCTCATTTCATTTTAACTTGTTCCCTGCGTTCATGGATCATTTTATCCCGTTTTATAAGTTGTCATAGTGTAATAGTAAAATTTAATGCATATTTACGATTTTGTGAAAACTGTACTTTCAGTCCATTCTATAGGAATTAATTATGTAACGCCACCTCCGCGCCCGAATCTCCGCGCGTAACAGACATGTTCGGACTTGTTTAATTATTGCGGTGACGTGATCTATTGTGCACGATGTTTTTATCTCGCGAATGTTCTACTCGTTTCTGGAACAAAAGTCGCCGGCGTATATAAACTCGTCGTCAATAGTCTGATATAAATAAGCGTCGTGTTATGATCGTTGGTGATATAAACACACAGTCGACACAAGAAGTGAACATAGATAAATGTAATTAGTGACATAAATAGTAGTGTTAATTGTTTAAATAAATAATCTTAGTGTTTAAGTATTTAATAATCTTCTTAGTGTTTATAATTATTTAATTATAGTGTTAGTTACTTTTATTATCTTTTTAATATTTATCCTTAATTATTCATCGTTTAATAAACATATTATTTTAATTAATAATATCTCTCTTATTTTCGCACTTCACCCATATAAATAAAACGTTACAATTAGCAGTTAAAAGCAACATGTCGAACCTTATAGAGCCAAGTTTTCAAAAATTATTTTGTTAGTGGTGTTTAGGCCCTCAACGCATATGATGAAAAATAGAAATTATTTATATGAAATGATTAATCCTTAGAACCAAACCATTTTCTCCGTAGTGAACGTATCAATAGTTTTCAGTCTTAGTCCTCAAATAAAATTATTAACAGTCATCATGAAAAATAGGTTTTTCCGAATGATTTAAGCGTAAGGTAGATTCTTCTGTAATAAAAATAATATGTTTATTATACAAATGAGTAATGCAAGTAATATGTTTCAATTTTATGTACTATAAAGTTTTATAGTTTACCATGACCAAATCTATAAACACATAAATGTAATGAAATTGTTTCACTTAAATATTATACTGCTATTTGGTTCTATTTATGTTGTAAATATTTATAATAATTAAATATAAAATACTGCCATACTTCCGTTAAATTCAAGAACACTATATTCTTGAATTTGAACTTCAGATATTCTCATTGTGTAAATTTAAATTTTACTTGTTAAAATATATTGGGAGAGTGATCATTCGAAAATTGTGTAACTGAAAGAAAAATCGCTAAAGATTATCTAATTTTTCGAATCCAAATTCTCAAAGTGTAGACGATTATGAACTAACATTTTGTAATTAATAACTATTTTCTTTTGTGTTCTAAGTAGTTTTATGTGTTGTTATCCTAATGTTACGAATTAAAAAATCTGATGTGGACACCACACGACTTCCTTGTACGATTATTAAACTATACATATTTTTTTATTAAATAAATTACAAAATATTAATTTTAACTTCAAAACAGTAAGATATATAGCGACCATAATCTAACCCGGTTCTTTTTAAAGAGAGTTTTGATTACAACAAAGAAATATTTGATTACAACAATGAATATAACTCATTTCACAATAAAAATATAATATTTGTTATTTTACGAATCATAAAATTCCACGTATTTAACGTAATTTGACATGAACTTTTTATTTTATTTTTTTGTCCTAATCCATAGCAAGCTTTATTACAAAAACAAAAAGTACATAATTTTTAAATTTACATATCTCGCTTATACAAAGGGTTAATTTAAAAATACTTGATGTGCTAAATGCAGAAATTAATTCTCTAAAACTTTCATTTGATGCATTTATTTCTAAAATCAAAATAAAATCATTTTATTCAAGAAAAACTGTTAACAACTTCAAGTAATGTACCACTTCCGGTTAGCCTATTTTAACCAAAATCTATTATGTTATTTCGATTGACATAAAAGTCTTGTATACCAAATTTGAAAAGTTTTGGATTATATTTTAAAACAGTTTTTCATTAAAATCTATTATAGGCTTCATGTAAAGTACCACTTCTGGAAATTGTGTAATAACCAGAAAGGGAGGTGCACAACTAGATGTTATAGGAGTCCTAAATACAAAATTTCAACTTTCTACGGCTTACCGTTTTTGAGTTATGCGAGATACGTACGTACGGACGTACGTACGTACGTACGTACGTACGTACAGACGTCACGGCGAAATTAGTCAAAATGGATTCAGGGATGATCAAAATGGATATTTCCGCTGAAATCTGAAAACCGAAATTTTTCGCGATTACAATACTTCCTTTACACGTACAAGGAAGTGAAAAGTGTGTGTGTGTGTGTGTGTGTGTGTGTGTGTGTGTGTGTGTGTGCGGATGTATGGTTGGAATGATTTCTCAAAGACTAAACTACGCATTTCTCAATCGGACATTACAGGGAAGAGCTGAAAAGTTTTTGGTAATAATTGGACAACCGGAAGTAGCAGATTCTTAAAAAAAATCTTCTAAATATTATTTTTTGAAAATTTTTGTTGTTGCATGTATTAAAGAAGAGTAAATTACCTATCTGATACATATAAATATTTTATTATATCTTTTATAGATTTAGAGATAAAGAAATATAAGGTATATAATAAATCTGTTGTAATAAATCTCACAGCCCAAATAATGTCTTGGAAACAAATTGAAAAATTAAAAAATGTATGTAACTGACAGATAAATGTCAGTATCAAAAATCCAGGGATATTACTGAAGATTTTTTATGGGAAGTACATACATTATTTTATTTCTTATTGTATTAATAGTTAAATATTTATAATTATAAGTATATTACATACACCCTTCAAAAATACTGTCAATTCCGATAATGAATTGGAAACATTTCGAAATATTAAAAGAGGATGAATGAATTTAATATTAAAAAATCTAAATATAAAGAATAAATGTAAGTAGAATATTTGGTGTAGAGTGTAGGTAGGTGTACAAGAAATTTTAAATACAATAGAGCGCGAGCAGTCATGTCACTTTGTTGGCCTTAACAAGCATATATGGGGGCCCGTGTCAGAATGATACTAGTAATTATGTACATAGATGTCAAATATAATTTTTCATTCTAAATTTAGTGATTTTCCAACTCCATGTGGTTTATTTTCCTCAACAAGTAAATTCCATATTCCTGGTGCTAAATTAACTACGTGAATTTAGAAAATCTTGAAATTTTTAATCAAAAATTCTGACATTTGACATCTATTTACATAATTACTAATTATCTGCTTGACAAGGCCAACAATGTCACATGACTGCTCGTGCCCTATACTTATGTAACCAAAAACGGAAGTGGCGAGAGGTATTGTGCTGGCCACAACAGATTATATACTTATGTGATTTCTCAAATAGGTTATTCAAATGTTTGTTTGATCATGCTTTTCAATTTCATGTGAATGTATTAAAATATTAATGAATTCTGTTAAACGAAAAGGTACCCAGCTATTATTATTCTCAATGAAAAAATCTGATGTGGCCAGCACATAACCTCTCGCCGTATATTTTACCTGGCTGTATGCATAAAGCAAAGAATATTTTTATAAATACAAATAATATATTCATATAAATCTATGACGTATAAACTTCTTTGTTATTCAATAATAGCATGTCTCAACATGAAGATATTTTCATATTCTTCTAGTAAAAACATTAATTTTGGGCGGTCTAAAATGTATATATGGATTGTGCATCTATTCTTACATATCTTCTTTTACATTTTATTTTTTCATACATGTTATATCTAAATAACACTAATTCCCATAAAGTGACGGATAGATTGCACTACGATTATTCTTATATCGATGTGTAATTTTGTCAATATTTACAACTTACTTGAGAAGAATTTGATAGCTTTTTCGCAATTCAAAGTTACTCTAGTCTATAGTACTGGTGTACATTGTCCCATAATGTTTGAAACAAATTTAAGTCCTTCAACCTAGACTTGTCATCTCCATAATAGTCACAGATCAAGAACTAAGGGATTCTCCAAGTACATTTTTCTTTCATTACTCATTATTTCTGACACTGACATTTGTCTGTCAGTTACAAATAATTTAAATTATCAACTATTTTTCATGGCATTCTTTCGGCTGTCAAATTTATTACAACAGATTATTTTATATATTATACTTCTTTTATCTCTAAATCTATGGAATATATAATAAAATATTTAAATGTATCAGATAGAGAATTTAATTTTCTTTAATATTACCACGAAACATTTTCAAAAAATAATATTTAGAAGATTTTTTTTCAAGAATCTTCTACTTCCGGTTGTCCAATTATTACCAAAACCTTTTCAGATCTTCCCATGAATGTCCGATTGGGAAATACGTTGTTAAACAAATTTTAAGTCTTATAGTTTTTGAGTAACCGTCCTTCCAACATCCCACACACACACATCCACACACACACACACACACACACACACACACACACACACACACACACACACACACACACACACACACACACACAGACATCATCGTAAAAATGTTAAAATCGGATTGTAGGGACCTTAAAACGTGCTTATTCAATAAAATCTGGATATGCGATTTTTAGCATGAATGCAATACCTCTCTTAGCGAGAGGTAAAAATGCACAAGATATTGAAACGATTGTGTAGTTAGGAATAGGAAATTAATTCGTTTCCTGATTGGTGGTTGTGAAGAAGCCGCTTGGTTTGTTTTCCCAGCTGCGTTGATTGAGAGAAGAGCGCGCTGCCCGCTGCAAACAAATGCCTAGCGAACAGCCGTGCTGAAAAGGGCAGCGATAATTATCCAATTTAGCAATTAAAACGTCCATAAGATGATCCGGTTGACCTAATAATTAAGCTCGGCGTCTGTTGACATTCTTACCAGGCTGACGCATAAGCGGACTGCGTGGTACACACACTACATCAATTGTCACAAATGTATTCATTTTAAAAAAGAAAATGCCATTTCCGCAATTACTTTTTTCATGCGATGCATCAGATTTATAAATTTGTCGGGATTATTATAGACATTGCACTATATAAACAGATTATGGTTCGTATACAACCAATGTTTCTACGTTAAAAATATATTGTCATTAGATATCTTCGTTACCTAAATTATTATTTTTACTTTACATTTATAATGAAGTTATAATGAAATCCAATTGCTTATCGCAATGGCTTTCATTTCGATTTTAGAAGGTTGGTATTTAGATGACATTTACTTTACCCTTTCTTACGTAGTTTAATTGACAATTGACTATTCATTTTCAAAATAAAATGTGGAAAATTATTAATTTTTATTTGGAGATATGATTATTTGCAAGAGCTTTTATAAATGGTCACAAATATAACCACAAATTGAGTAAATGTCAATATAGTATTCTAACTAGTCCGTAGATACAACTATTAGTACTAAAATTTGCTCGAATGCAAAATTATATTTAATTAATTTTAAAACATTTTGGTACTTTACTAAAATTAAATTAAACTCTTTATTTAAGCAAAAGTACACATTTATAATTGTAAAAAATCGGTTGTGGCCAGCACTATACCTTCCGTCAATCCTGTGTAATATGTATAATTTTCTTGCAAAAAATTCTAAATTTCCAGTAAAATTATTTCATAAACAAACTATGCAAATTGCACTTGACACTAATATCTTCTTCTTCTTCTTTAGCTTCATTCGTTAGAGGTCGCTATTTTTTATTTTCTTCTTCCACTCATTTCTGTTTTACGTGTCGTTCTCATTCAGTTCCTTTTCACTCAACTTTTCGCAATACAGTCCTTCCATCTTATCTTTGGTCTTCCTCTGTTACTTCAACCTAAGCTACTAAGCTATTCAATATGTTCTTCATTTCTCCTCATTACATTTTCAAACCTATGTCTATAATCTCTCTTGTATCTTTCTAGAAACTTGTAACACTAGAGGTATTTCCTTACCGTATCTTTCCGTGTCTTCCCCAACATCTACTTCAACATCCTCATTTCTGCCACATTAATTTACTTTTTATTTATACTGACATCTGTCAATTTGAATTATATGAATATAGTAGTTTCCATGTTTAGCAAAGCTGGCTGATTTATAAAATTTAATTTCTTCGAAATTCTTTAACTCCATATCTATAGAATATGAAGTATAAAATGCAATCAAATCTTATAGAGAATAATATATTCTTTAAGTTATAATAACGTTAAATGTCAATGAATCAAATTTAACTGTTAAATCTTTAAATGAGGCTACTTCCGGTTCACCAATTATAACCAAAATCTAATCACTTGTTCTTCTGGATGTAAACTGGAGGAATACGAAAAAATTATAATTTTTGGAATCGTGGTATTGAAGTTATGTGATCCGAAACTTTCGTCACACACACACACAAACACACACATATATACATACAGACATCATCGTAAAAATGGTAAAATCGTATTATAGGGACTCTAAAACATGCTTATTCATTAAAAACTCATCATTGAATTTTTTGACCAAAGACAATCCCTTCCTTACCTAAAGGTGACGGAAGGTAAAAATGTATTGATAAAACAGGAAGTGCACACAATCAATAGTTTTTGGCAGTCAAAAAGTCTTGTCAGAAATATATTTTCATATTTTTAAGTTATGTTATTTTATTTACTAAAAGCCGTTCATAAATAGTATGGCAAATATGATCATGTGACCGTATTCGAAGTAGAGGATATTTGTTTTGGAACGCAGCACAGTCGAGAAGTTTCCCACATATGTTTTATAAAATTATAAATTGCTATTTCAAAACTATTCGTAGAGATAACGAAAAAAATCATTATTAAAAATTTTTTATAATAGAAATCAAATGGCAATGCATCTGTCATTATTTCAAATAAAATGCATCACGAAAAAAATAATTTCTTCTCTTCCGATTGCTCAATACGAGAATCTCCTTCTTTGGGTGGTCTGAAACAATACCATCTTCATGCATACATCAGTTCGGAATTGAAGTGATAGTAAATGATTTATCTTTATATCTGATAGACACAGCCTAGCTAGGCACCTGAGTATATGTTGTGCGTACGACTACATAAAGTAACCTTTGTTGCTATGCGTTCATCTCAATGCACGTCAAGTGAATTGTTTCATAAACGAACTCGTGTACTTTCTATTATACGTTTATTAAATTGATGCGAGAGCTTAAATCATAATAGCACGCAAGAAGATGAAGATTGCGTTATAGAAAGAGAGAATGATTTTGTTTTCAAATAAGGATAGGATTTGAAATAATACGATTATAAATAAATGCATACATCATGGAGCATCTTACAAATCATACGAATATTTATGTGTGGTAGCTCTATCCATCGAAAGATTTTGTAAATGATATATTTTAGCGTATCAGTAATTGGTGATGATGAAAATATGGGAAATTACTCGACTGTGGTATGGATTAGCTGTAACAATTACTCGAAATCTGTTAGCACCTTCTTCCGGGTCTTCCATGTACGATATGCAATAGGAAATTTGTTAGGTAAAATGACAAAAAGTATGTGTATGAAGAACAAATTAAATAATTCCGATGAAGAAGTTTAAGATAACATATAATTTTGAGTGTATATACCTTCAACCTTCGTTTATTTGACTGACAGTACCTGACAGATTTGTTAACATAACCTATAAAAATAAATATTCTTTTCATTTTCACAATTTTTGATTTCAAAAATAATTGAATTTGCACTTCGGCACTGAAATCCCTGTTCATCACTTGTATGGTTTCCTGGCCTTACGATCTCGGCAAGTAAATACCACATGAATAACTGTTTTCTTGATTCTTTGGCAAAATTTTATATTATTATTGTTATTACCTTAGTGTCTGGTTGCGAATCTGGGGAACCGGGTTCGATCCCGACTGATGCCCCTGTGGTGTACTCACTACGCCAGCAACGAGTGCGCGTGAGGTGACGCCAGGTAAACGCCCGCACGGTACAAATATTTCATCATCATTACTGAAATCTGTGTAAAAAGGATAGTGTCACACCCAGCAATGGGTAATATGCCATGATGATATTTTTATTTTATTAAAAAACATATTATACACGAAATAAATGTTAAAATATTTCTTCAAACAAAGAAGGAAAAACAAATTTTCATGCCATACTGATAACACATAAATTTTCTTAATTTTTGAAAATAACAGATTAATTTTAGGTCATTGGAGAGCTAATTAAAATTTTATAAAATCAGCGATGAATTTAAGGTCTTTTCACACCAAAAAGTGTCGTTTAAATTTAAGAAAATAGCCATTTATCCCTATTTCTTCAATCGGCGTGTCTTGTATAATATATAAATTAATCAAAATTGTGCTTTTAAAACCATGTTTCATATCTTTACATTTATTCCAGTAATTCTAAATATAACCCAAACTCATAATAATTCGGCTAGTTTACATTTTTAACAAATTATAAAATCTACACAAATAGATAGAAATTTCTGCAATATTCATTCGGCTATTTTAAATCTAGAGCTGTTAAAACTTTTAAAAAATGATGTGGCCAGCACATTACCTTCCGTCAATCCTGTGTATTATGTATAAATTACATACATAAATATCTTGCAAAAGATCCTATATTTCCAGTAAAATTATTTCATAAACAAACTATGTAAATTGCACTTGACACTGACATCTTCTTCTTCTTTAGCTTTTCCCATTCGTTAGGGGACGCTATGTTTTATTTTCTTCTTCCACTCATTTCTGTTTTGCGTATCGTTCTCATTTAGGTCCTATTCTCTCAAGTCTTCCGTAATACAGTCCTTTCATCTATCTTTGGTTTTCCTCTGTTTCGTCTACCTTTTATTACTAAGCTATTCATTCTTCTTCCAATATATTCTTCATCTCTCCTCATGACATGTTCAAACCAATGTAATCGTCTCTCTTGTATCTATTTAGAAACTTCTATCACTCGAGCTATTTCCCTTATTCTTTCATTTCTTATCCTATCTTCCCCAATATTTATCTCAACATCCTCATCTCTGCTACATTCATTTTCTTTTCATTGACACTGACATCTATCAGTTAGAATTTTCGTAATATTAATAATTCCGTAATTATAGCATAGCTGGGTGATTTATAAGAATTAATTTCTCTATAATTCTTTAACTCTATATCCATTGAATATGAAATATAAAATACAATCAATTCGGAGAGATAAGATTATTCTTTAATATTTATAACAACATTATATGTAAAAAAATAATATTTAACAGCGTTTTTTCAAGAACTGTTAAAATCTTCAAATGAGGATACTTCCGGTTGACCATTTATAATCAAAATCTAATCAAGTCTGCATATGGATGTAAGGAAGAGGAATACATAAAAATTGTAACTTTTGGAATTTTAATATTGAAGATATCGCGGCCGAAATTACAGGCACATACACACACACACACACACACACGAACACATACACGCAAAATAGTACAATCGTATTGTAGGGATTTTAAAACGTGATTATTCATTGAAATTGAAAACTCACCACCGATTTTTTTGACCAAAGACAATTCCTTCATTACCTAGGTGACGGAAAGTAAACAACTGTGGGCCAAATGCATAGAAAATAGAGATACTGACCTAGCCAAATGTCTAATGATATTAGTTCGACCGGCATTTTAAGGGTGATCTTCTAGTCATATTTAGCTTGTACCGCGACCCTTTACTTTTGGCGCAATGATAAACAACTTCAAAAAATCCATTGCTGATAGTAAAACCTTCCTTTCAAGATATATAGAACAATACTCACAGGAAAATGTGTAGGGCTTAGAGATACAATGTCTAATAGAATTAAAGCTGGTATCACTAATAAAGGCGGAATCCTGGAATAACATATGCAGTTTTGGTAAGCTAAAATATATATAATTTAAACTAGTCGAAAGAAATTTTTATAAATATCTCATCATTTGCAAAGGTTTTATAATTTGTTTATTGAAAATGTTTTACCGGCCGAACTATTGTAAGTTTGGCTCGTAGATAGTGATATAGGTATCTTGTTATATTCTAATTAACATAGGAACCTTTAGGTACCCTTTATGGAATCTTATCCATAATTTAATCCACCTTAAAGGCTTTAATCTAATCGATCGTACGTGAAAAATAACACGTCAATATCAAATTTGTTCCCTGAATAACGTATCGGTATTCTTCCCTTGTCGGTGCTTTGAAACCGCCGCTATCTTCCGTTCGATCAGTGGTGCCACCCTTCACATATCCTCTGCCTCGAGAGGTGACAGCCGCAAGGTTGGTAACACTGACAGAATCAATCGCATTCAAAAACCAATTGAATTATCATTTTTTCTAGTTTGAGTGAGCATCAATGAGCCAAGATTGAAAGTTAGGGGTAATCTCTTATCTACGTAAGTTTTTAATGTCATTGAAATAAAGGATTTAATACATGAGATAGGTTTTTCGATATTAAGATATGTCCACTATATTTGTATTGTATTGGTGTTAAAAGTTTGACGTTATAATATGTTAAAATTGAAATTTTGGTTTTTATTTTTCATATGAATTCAAGTTTCAATTTTTTTTTTGTTTTTATTCGTACAAGTAGGATACAAGTATGTACAGTTACTTAAAATATTAAGTGGAATTATATCTCTTACATCTTACAATGTAAAGCACAATATTCATTACTTTAGGCTGTGTCACAACTTCCGGTACAAACTTACAACCATATGAAGAAGTGATTAGATTGTAGTCATAATTGGTCAACCGGAAGTACCCTC
Source organism: Harpalus rufipes (assembly GCA_951394225.1). Classification (NCBI taxonomy): domain Eukaryota; kingdom Metazoa; phylum Arthropoda; class Insecta; order Coleoptera; family Carabidae; genus Harpalus; species Harpalus rufipes. The sequence goes on from OX596282.1 coordinate 44,091,884, forward strand.
ATTTGAAAATTTTAAGAGTTTTTCTTGAAAAAATGCAGTTAAATATCATATTATTATAAATATTAAAGAATATTGTATTCTGTATACGGTTGGAAAATCTGATTAACAGATGTCAGTGTCAGGTGTAATTTACTGTTTGTGTTATTTTAATGGAAATTTTTAATCTTTTGCAAGAAACTTTCTGAATGGAATTTGTACAATATACATAGAACTGACGGACGGTAATGTGCTGGTTACATCAGATTTTTACCTCCCGCTACCCTTGTTAAGGGAGGTAAAGGTATAGTGCTAAAAATCGCATAATGAGATTTTGGTAAATGACCACGTTATAAGGTCCCTAGAATCCATTTTTAACATTTTCACGATGATGTCTGTGTGTATGTGTGTGTGTGTGTGTGTGTGTGTGTGTGTGTGTGTGTGTGTGTATGTGTGTATGTGTGTGTGTGTGGATCTTCTTTACGCTCTAACTCAAATACTATCATTCAGAAAGTTTTGAAACCATGTATTTCTACCTTATTCTAATATGGAAAGAAATGATTAGATTTTGGTGGCAATCGGATAACCGGAAATGGCAGTTTACTTGAAACTCACGATAATTTTTTTTCAAAAAATACCTTTAAATATAATTTTTTCTCAATTTGTTATTATAAAAATTAAAGATTATTCCGTTTTCTACAAGTTTTCTTTAATACTTTTTCTATATATTGTATGGATAAATTTATAAAGTAATATAAAAATTATATATTTATATTATTTATATCTAGGGACCCGGGTTCGATCCCAACCGACGCCAAAAATTACATCAAAATTTTAATGGCACAAAATTGACCCCTGTGGCGCAGTCTCCACCCCAGCAATGAGTGCCCGTGAGGTAACGCCTGGTAAGCGCCCACACGGTACAAATATTCCATCATTACCGATATCTGTGTACGAAGCAGATTGGCACACCCAGCATTGGGTAATATGCCGTGATGAAATATTTATTTATTTATATACATAGGTAAATGGAGGGAGGTACTGTGTTGGTCACATCCGATTTTTATTAATAGAAATTGAACGATTTTTCCGAAACAATATAAACTTTGTGTATAGTAGTAGCAATAAGGAAATGACTGATATGTTGATCTTACTAAACAATTACTTAGTCTTTATTGAAGATTTCCGGAGTCATTGCATAGTTCCTTTACATTTAGACTTTGTGCTTGCGTAAAAAATATGTATAGCGTTTTTTGGCGATTACACAATCAATGCCATATGGTCAAAAATCAACATTGGTTGTTCTTGCACAAATTACAATAAATATGTGAATATTATCATGAGGTCTCATGTTCGATCCCGGCTGACAAAATTTCGAATTTTAAATGGCACAAAAGTGGACTCTCCACGCCAGAATGAGAGCCTGTGACGTGATGCCCGCACAGTATCAATATATCATCATCATTACCGGTATCTGTCTCAATAGTAGCATACCCAACAATGGGAAATGTACCGTAATGATATGTTTATTTATTATTTATAATAATATTTTGACACATATTAAATAGACATATAATTATCCTCATTCTATTTGAATCGTAATGAAAAATAAATCAGTGTTTGTTCCCATGTATAGTGGTTCTCATGTAGTGTATCAGATAAGCTTATCACAGTCTTGGAACGTAGTGAAGCATCAAGAACAAGAAGTAGAAGTGAATCTGTGAGGCTGTCAGGCCGTCAGCGCTAATTAATTCAACTAGATTAACTTGTACATACATCACACATGTAGTAGCACCACACCACAAATATTTATGCTAATTATTGTGGAGAGAAGATCATATTTATACTACATGACTGGAAAATATGTAAAAGTTTTTTGAAATAATTTATCTTCGAGCAATTAAAAATGTAACATGTTATGAAGCAGGAAGTGAAATAAATTTATAAATACAGTATTATATAGTGCATAACACAGTTTTTGTTTTAAAAAATTTGTTGTGGCCAGCACAATACCTTCCGTCAATCCTGTATATAATGTATAAATTCCATACATAATTTTTCTTGCAAAAGATTCGAAATTTCCAGTAAAATTATTTCAAGATATAGATATGGAATGTGCGTCACCAGAAATAAGGGAACTTGCTAATGATACATGGAGTCAGTTATTACCAAATAAATCAAAAGAAAAATATGAATGGAGTTATTATAAGTAATTTATGGACTGGTCAAAAAAAAAAAATCTGTTGTGGCCAGCACAATACCTTCCGTCATTCTCGTGTATAATGTATAAATTCCATAATTTTTCTTACAAAAGATTCTAAATTTCCAGTAAAATTATTTCATAAACAAACTATTCAAATTGCACTTGACACTGGCATCTTCTTCTTCTTTAGCTTTTCCCATTTGTTAGGGGTCGCTATTTTTGCATGTCGTTCTCATTCAGATCCTTTTCTCTCAAGTGTTCTACAATACAGTCCATCCATCTTATTTTGGTCTTCCTCTGTTTCTTCGACCTCCTATTAGTAAACTATTCAATCTTGTTCCAAAATAAATCTTCATTTTTCCTCATGATATGTTCAAACCAATGTAATCGTCTTTCTTGTATCTTTCTAGAAACTTGTAACACTAGAGTTATTTTCTTACCGTATCTTTCCGCGTGTTCCCCTACATCTACTTCAACATCCTCATCTCTGCCATATGAATATAGTAGTAGTTTCCATGTTTAGCATAGCTGGCTGAATTATAAAATTTAATTTCTTTAAAATTCTTTAACTATGTATCTATTGAATATGAAGTATACAATGTAATCAAATCGTATAGAGAATAATATATTCTTTAAGTTTTAATAACGTTAAATGCCAATAAATCAAATTTAACTGTTAAATCTTCAAATGAGGCTACTTCCGGTTCACCAATTATAACCAAAATCTAATCACTTGTTCTTCTGGATGTAAACTTGAGGAATATGAAAAAAATATAATTTTTGGAATTGTGGTATTGCAGTTATGGGAACCGAAACTTTTGTCACACACACACAGACACACACACACACACACACACACACACACACACACACACAAAACACATACATACATACATACATACATACATACAGACATCATCGTAAAAATGGTAAAATCGTATTATAGGGACCCTAAAATCATTGAATTTTTTGACCAAAGACAATACCTGCCTTACCTAAAGGTGACGGAAGGTAAAAAAGTGTGATTTGGCTAGCGCAGAAGTTCCTCCTATTTCCATTTATATTTTATGAAGACTCGTATTTCATAATGCTGCCAAATATAAAATACCTCATTATCAAAGTTGTTACCTTCCGTTACCTTTAGGTAAGAATGTATTGTCTTTGGTCAAAAAATTCGATAGTGAGTTTCTAAGGGATAAGCACGTATTGGGGTTCCTAAAATACGAATTTACTATTTTTACGATGATGTCTGTGCGTGTGCGTGTGTGTGTGTGGTGTGTGTGTGTGGTGTGTGTGTGTGTGTGGAGTGGGTGTGGTGTGTGTGTATGTGTGGTGTGTGTGTGTGTGGTGTGTGTGTGTGTGACGATCGTTTCGCATAACTTCAATACCATCAACTTTAGATCCATATCCATATGCAGACATGATTAGATTTTGGTTATAACTGACCACAGGAAGTACCCTCATTTGCAACTTTTAACAGTTTTTCTTGAAAAAAAAACAGTTAAACATCATTTATTGACATTTAATGTTATTATAACTTAAATTCCATTGATATAGAGTTAAAGAATTATAAAGATATTCAATTTCACAAATCAGCTAGCTATGCTAACCATGGAAACTATGAGGATGTTGAGATAGATATTGGGGAAGACACGGAGAGATAGGATAAGGAATTAAATAATAAGGGAAATGACTCGAGTGATATAAGTTTCTAGAAGGATACAAGAGAGATGATTATATTGGTTTGAACATGTCATGAGGAGAGATGAAGAATATATTGGAAGAAGAATGAATAGCTTAGAACTCAATGAGAACGACACGCAAAACAGAAATGAGTGGAAGAAGAAACTAAAAAATAGCGACCCCTAACGAATGGAAAAAGCTAAAGAAGAAGATGTTAGTGTCAAGTGCAATTTGCATAGTTTGCTTATGAAATAATTTTACTGGAAATATAGAATCCTTTGCAAGAAAAATTATGTATGGAATTTGTACATAATACACAGTATTAACGGCAGGTTAAGTGCTGGCGACATCAGATTTGTTTTGTATTTATTTGACACAAAATATTAATTCACTACAGGTATTTTATATCGTCTTTTGTTTTTGATCTACGGGCTAAGATTTGTTCTTCGTTTATTTTGAAAATATTTCGCTTATTAAGAGCGATAAGTATCATACGTTTAGATAATTTTGGTACAATGTTTTACGTGGAACAACGTGTTGTAACTAGATTTTTTGAAATTTTCCACATATATCTCAAAAAAAATATATCTTAAATGGAAGTGCCTTTTCTCACGACCCCATAAGAAACATATTTTGAAAATTGACAATGTCGGAAGCGGGAGGTAAAATCTCACAGTATGTCAAAATGCTTCGTCAATTTATAAGTGTGAAACATAAACTGCGCATGAATAAAACCTTGCTTACATTTCACAGACCATGGTACCATTGTGAGAAAAAATGAGTTCAATCGAAAACGAATAACGAAGTACAAAAATTCTCGATACTTTATGATTAAATATCGTATAATATATACCTATGTGATACAAATAAATCACCATTACTTTATGCATTAATGAGTAAAAAACCAAGATAATTGTATTAGTTTTATTTACTGTAAATATATATTATTAACTGAATGTTATCTTTAAACGTAATTACCACAAATAATGTATCTAAGTATGGTTTAAAAGGCGTGACTTATATAGTAATAATATTTTACTGTTTTGCTCACTTTAATTCTAGCACCTAGTAAATTAAGTTCTTTTCCTAATTAAAAGAGACATTAATGAATCATAATAAAATTACCGTGTATCTACTAATAAACATATAAAGTATCTAGGAAATGTATCAGCAAAAAGGTTAGATTACAGTAAAACATGTCATAATACCTGCAAAACACCATAATAAAAGTAGAAATAAACACCGCCGCCTAGATGTGGGTTAATAATAGCAATAGCGAATGATAAGGCCTTAGTGAAAAACAAGAGTGAAATCAGGAATGCGATGTTTACGCACCGGCTTCAATTTACATACATTCCGATTACTGGTTAATATTTATTTACATATCTGATATTATGGCTACTATTTACACTAACATAATAATTTACATTGTGAAAGTATTTTATTTGATAATTTTTCATTCCTAATCAAGAAATTATAATATTAAAGGAATATATTATAATTTGACAGGGACGTATTTGGGACAAACATAAGAAGGATACTGCTCAATTATGATTATGTATAGATAGTTTAACCAATATTAACTTTTATCTGCCTAGGTATTGATACATAATATGGTAAAACAGATAAATTGTCAATGATCTTGGCACCGCGTATATACAGGTGACACTCAAAATAACTTTCTTATTGATAATTATTTTTTAATTTTCTGGATGTATTTGTAAACTAAGCTTAGTGACTCATAAACAATGGTATTTGACATGATGGTAGCGTTTCCGGTTTAAACGGAAGAGACATTACCTTTCATATTTCAAATGGGACACATATTTTTTATTTATTAACAATATGCTTGAAGTGAATTTAAGAAATAAATTACAAAAACGTGAAAGAAAATTATGAATAATTAACCTGGTTAGCCATACGAGGTTGGCTGTGATAATAAATCGGATCATTTTTACCTCTCGCTAAGAGAGGTATTGGATTCATGTTACTAATCTCATATCCAGATTTTAATGAATAAGGACGTTTTAAGGTCCCTAGAATTTGATTATAACATTTTTACGATGATGTCTGTGTATGTGTGTGTGTGTGTGTGTGTGTGTGTGTGTGTGCGTGTGTGGATGTGTATGAGATTGTTGGAAACACGATTTCTTAAATTCTATAAGACTAAAGACCTGTGTAACTACGGATTCCTCAATCTAACAGTAACGGAAAGAGTTGTACAGGTTCTGGTAACAATTGGACAACCGGAAGTGATAGTTTCTGAAAAAAATTCTAAATATTATTTTTTGAAAATTTGTTTCTACAAATAATAAAGATAATTAAATTCTCAATCTGACACATTTAATTTTTTTATTATATCTCATATAGGTTTGGAGACATAGTATATAATAATATAGAATAATCTGTTGTAATAAATCTCGTTGCCCAAAAAATTCAATGGAAACCAGTTGAGATATTTAATTGTTGACACCCAATTGTAGAACAGGGAAATACAAAAATATTACAATAACAGAACAAATAATTAAATACTATAATCATGTATGTATAAATAGAAAATAGAGAATATGAAAGTGCGAGTAAAGAAATCATATGCTAAATCGATTCAGATGCTATTAAATTCGAATACAAATTTATTATGAAAAATATCTGCTGTGGGACTAATATTGTTATACAATGAACACATAATATAAATAGGGGATTTGTAAAATATATTAGTATGTGGAGTAGGAATATAGAAAGGAGTAAGGTTTCTGGTTGTAAAAAATGGTACTTTGAAGTATAGTTGAGAAAGAGACTGACAGTCGTTAATTAACTCATTTATTAACTTATAAAAAAGAATTAAAGCTATTTTGTGTCTACAAACTCGCAAACTAACATTACTGGAAGATTTTTCTGGCAGGTACGAGTACATTTAATATCTTTTATTGTTTTATTAATTAAATATGTATTTAAAATTATAGGTATGTTAATATCACATATATCCTTAAGAAATACTGCTAATGCCGTCAATGAATTTGAAGAATTTTGAACATATTAAAAGAGTAGGACAAAATTTCTCATAGAACGAAAGAAGAGAAACAATTTGAATTATTTGTGTTTACAAGAAATATTAAATTCGTTACTTATTGGGCGCGAGCAGTCATGTGAATTTGTTGGCCTTGGCAAGCAAATATGAGAATCCGTGTCAGAATGACAGCTAGTAGTTATTTACAAAGATGTCACAATTGTCATATGTCATCATTTTTCATTCAAAATTTCAAAATATCTGATGTTTATTTGTCATCAATATTATGGAATATACTTGTCGAAGAAAATAATATACTTGTATTTGGAAAATCATAGTTTTGAATGAAAACTTATGATACTTGACACCTATGTACATAATTACTAGCTATCATTTTTATTACATTATTATATTACATATAACCTCCAGAAATACTGTCAATCCCGACAATGAACTGGAAACATCTCGAAAAAATTAATTGTAAGACAAAATTTCTTCATAGAATGAAAAAAATAAAAGAAATGTTCAATACAATAGGGCGCGAGTGGTCATGTGACTTCATTGGCCTTGACAAGCAGATATGGGGGCCCGTGTCAGAATGATAACTAGTAATTATGGATGTACATAGATGTCAAATATCATAATTTTCCAATTCCATGTGGTTTATTTTCCTCGATAAGTAAATTCCACACTCCTGGTGACAAATTAACCACGTGATCTTAGAAAATCTTAAAATTTTGAATGAAAAATTCTAACATTTGGCATCTAGATACATAATTACTACTTGTCATTCTGACACAGGCCCCCATATCTGCTTGCCAAGGCCAACAAAGTCACATAACTGCTCGCGCCCTATGCAACATAAAAATGAAAATGGCGAAAGGTATTGTGCTGGCCACAACAGATTTTTTGTAACAAAATATAGAATCTTACAAAAATAACTTACTATACTTTATTTCATCTAAGAAACTAGCAGATGACACTTGGGAGCCGACCGTTTTTACATGCCTTACATAAATAATAAACCGAATTTTGTCACTAATAAATATATTTATCTGTAAAAATGTACAAGACCTGAATATTAAAAATTACAACAAAACATGGTTAATCATCACTTAATTCGACGCCATCATGTCAAATACCATTATTGTGAGCCCCGAGCCGAAACCTAGTTTACAAATACATCAAGAAACTTAAAAAATAATTATAAATAAAAAAGTTATTTTGAGTGGCCCGTTTTTCAGTGTCATCCAGTATATCGATGCTTTTAGATTTAGTCCGACTCGCAAAATAATCGTACAGGCTATGAGATGTTATACAATATACTCTTCCAGTCATATTTTTTATATTATTCTGAAATTCAACAGTGATAAAAAATTGATCGCCACAATTCAAAAGAATATAAAAAAGTTCCTTAAAAGAATTCAATCCAAAATCCAGTATTATTTCTTATACTTATAGGAAAATTTTCTAAACATGTCCGATTAAGGTCATCTATGAATTGTATGAATTAAAATTTTAGCTCCGTCCATTCTGTCAAATTCAGTAGTGTCGTTTATTTAGTTTTTAGCATAAATCCAATACTTCTATTAGCGAGAGGAAAAATTATTGTACATACAAGCAGAATTTATTCGCAAAAATAAAAAATAAAAACATTTACATTTTCCCCTAGATCTAGAGAGCTACGCATTATTTCCGAATAAACAATACACCACTAAAATCAACTATAGTCAAATATATAGATAAAAAATCTGTTGTGGCCAGCACAATACCCCTCGCTACTTCCATTTTTGGTTACATAAGTATAGGGCGCGAGAATTCATGTAACATTCTTGGCCCTGACAAGCAGATATAGGGGTTCGTGTCAAAATGACAATTAATAATTTTGTACATAGATGTCAAATAACAGAATTTTTCATCAAAAAATTCAAGATTTTCTAAATTCACGTACAGTAAAATTTTTGAAAGATGTCCGATCAAGGTTGTCTACGAATTGTATGAATTCAGATTTTTGCTCCGCCCATCATGACAAATTCAGTAGTGTCGTTTGCTTAGTTTTTATGAGGGTACGTAAGATACTACTGTTATTTTATTATTATAAAACTATATATTACAGAAAAAACATTCAAAATTCAAAAATAAGTCAACTAGTAAGTTTATAAGCAAATGTAAAACCAGATATGTTAAAAATAAGATACTGACACAATGTCAGTGTCAGTGACTCTGACAGAATATAACGTTATACGTACGGCTATGAATCCAGGTAATGTATCTGTATTAATAAATAAACTTACGTTACAGCGAAAGTATTATCAACAACGAGCATCGTTTATAAATGGAATGTCCTAACTTAGTCGAAAAAATATGATTTTTTTTAAAGACAAGCGTGTTATATCCATCCTTATCACACACTCTTACAGCCTTTGCAAAAGAAAGAGATAAATGTATGCCTATTTGTTAATTCGTTCGTGATACAGGTGCCCTTGATCGGACATCTTTCAAAAATTTTACTGTAGTTAGTTTGACCTAGACAAGCAGATATGGAGGCCCTTGTCAAAATGACAGTTAATAATTATTTTCATAAATGTGAAGTGTCATAATTTTTCACGTGGTTAATTTGTCACCATGAATATGGAATTTACTTGTCGAGGAAAATAAACCACATGGAATTGGAATATCATGAAATTTTGGATGGAAAATTGACATTTGACATATATGTACATAATTACTAGCTGTCATTCTAACTCGGGCCCCCATATTTGCTTGTCAAGTCCAACAAAGTCACATGACTGCTCGACCCTATAAATTTCTCATATCTTTTCTTTATGTTTAGATTATTTTTATAATTTTAAATTTATTTTTTGAGGAAGTTTTCTCCTATACTTCTAAATGTTCGAATTTCTTCCAATTTCTTGACGGGATTTCTGATGGGTATATGTATATAGCTATAATTTTAAATATTTAATTGTTATTATTGTGTATAACAAGAAATAGTAAACTTACCAATATCACAGAAAAATTCTTCAATAATGTCAGTTAAACTTCTTCTTCTAACGTAAAAGCTTATTTTGACGTTTTACTACTATGTTGCCAAAAAGAATATATAAGATTTATTTTCAGCTAAAATCTACATAAAACCATATTCATACTATGACAAATTCTGAATCGGTTCTTATCCACTCTCATGTGTTTAATTAAAATTGACAGGTCAAGTTTTAGAATTGAGCTGCCAATACCGCCCAAATAGGTTTACGAACTACTGTTGGTTCTTGACAATGACATTTTTCTGTCATTTACAAACAACTGATGGTTACTATAGAGTTGTTTAGCCTGAACAACCTGAAATTTATTACAACAGATTATTATTATATATATATATATTATCTCAATATATAGAAGATATAATAAAATTTTAAAATGTATCGAATAGAGAATTTTACGTTCTTTACTAATAATAAAAAAATTCAAAAAAATAAAATTTTGAATTTTTTTTAAGATACTACTACTTCCGGTTTTCGATTGGTACCAAAACCTATTCAACTCTTCCCATTAATGTTAGATTAAGGAATCCGTAGTCAAAAAGGTCTTTAGTCTTATAGAATTGGAGAAATCGTATCTCCAACAACCTCACACACACACACATACACACACATCCACACACACACACACACACACACACACACACACACACACACACATACACACACACACACACTCAGACAGACATCATTGTAAAAATGTTAAAATGGGACTCTATGGACCTTAAATCGTGCTTATTCAATAAAATCTGGATATGCGATTTTTAACATGAATCCAATACCTAGAGCTAAAAACGTGATGAATTTTATGTGTGTTAGTATGTTTTTAAAAAAAATCCTCAACAATTCTGAATCACAATAGAAAAATTTCCTTTTCAATAATCATAAATTTCTAACAAGATAATTTGTACGAATTGGCCTATAAAAATATACCAGTAATGGATTCTATAAAATTCAAATGCTTGTCTTTATCTCTTGACTAATGCGTCTTAAGAAAGTGACAATTATATCACTAAAATGGTATGTCGGTTTCACTGTGTTGCTGGATCCCTACGAAGACCTCAAACCGTATTATTCTTCCTCTATCCAGATTTTCATCATTTGTATGTAAATGAAAGAGAAAGAAGATTGAAGGTGTTTTATTTTTAGAATGTTTTTTGTGGGATTAGGTGAAATACGAGAATGTGGAATATTTTTAGTACGCTAAGTACCTAATTTTCTGGAGAATTCCTATACTTAGTATACGAATTCCTCAGTCTGAGATGGGGTGAAGTCAATTTGTCGCGCTTCTTCTTTTTTGTAAGGTGGGAAATTTAAAACAAAAACATTACTTAAATAAATGTGTGGCATTTTGTGGTAATGCCTTACAAATTACATTTAAAAGAATAATTATGTTACAACAAATTGGACAAAAGATTCTATCCCGCTATTTAAGTATTATTTATTATTTTATCTACCCTTGCGGTTAAAGTGCTTGTTGACCCACTTTGAGTAGATAAAAGCTCACTTTAAAATCAACTATATAAAAAAACAAATTTATAGTATTTTTTTTAAAGATGTCCGATCAAAGTCATCTGTATCATGAACAAATTAACAAATTGGCTTACATTTATCTCCCTCATTTGCGAAGACAACACGCGTGTGGGATAAGGACAGATATAACACGTTTGTGTTACAAAAATGCATATTGTTTCGACTAAGTTACGACATTCCATTTTAAAAAGATGCTAGTTGTTGATAATACTTTGCTGCAACGTAAGTTTATTTATTAATTCAGATATATTACCTTGATTCACAGCCGTACAATAACGTTGTTTTATGTCAGTATCTTATTTTTCACATATTTGGTTTTACATATGCTAATAAAGTTACCATTTGACATATTTTTGAATTTTGAATGCTTTTACTGTAATAATTTGTTTTCATAACCTCCCTGTAATTTATTTCTTCAATAAAAATTTACTTCAAGCATATATTTGTAATTTTACGTAGAATCCAAATATATAAAAATATATAGGTGTCCCATTTGAAATAGGAAGGTTAATGTCAATTCCGGTTAAACCGGAAGTGTTACCATCATGTAAAATACCATGAATTGTTAACCCCTAAGTCTAGTTTACAAATATGTAAAGAGAATTAAAAAATAATTATAAATAAAAAAAGTTATTTTGAGTGGCCCATTTTTCAGTGTCACCCTGTATATTTTTATAATAATAAAATAACAGTAGTATGTTATGTAACCTTATAATTGCTAAGTAAACGATATTGTGTACGACACTACTGAATTTGACAGAATGGGCGGAGCTAAAATCTTAATTCCCACAATTTGTAGATGACCTTGATTGGACATCTTTATTTTTTTTATTGTAAATATATTTCAAAACTTATGTGATACATAAACACATTTGCCCTTTGCATATTGGATTTTGTATGTATATGCAGATGTCTAAAAATATCTAGAATAATACATAATAGGTTTCGAACCATTTTAGTACATACATGTATATTTATTATTTATAGTTAATGGTGTATACATGCAAAATTATTCCATTATTAAATGCATAAATTTTGTAACAAATTAATGCAAATTGCAAAAACCTATTAGGTGTTTAAGCTATTAATATTAACATACTGAGAACTAAATTGTAGTTTACTAATTAAATAAGTTAAATGTTAAATTCGTGATCGATGAAAATGGTTAATGGATAAATTAAAATAATTGCTCCTTATCCTTATTTAACCATTTTAGTAACAAATTGCACTTATTAAATTACTATTTAGTTATGGTGGGTGGTAGATAAATTATATTTAAATAAAAATTTAATCTGTTGACTAACAAATCTATTATCTTACTATATTCGTATATGTGTAATACGCCGGCCAGACGTTTCAAAGAGATTTTTGATTAATGAGGTCATGCAAAAAAATGTTCTTTTTTGTTTAAATCGAATAAGCATATTCTAATTTATCGTACTATATGATTAAATTATTTTTTATTTGCATATTTTGTTATATAAAATTGGTTTAAAGTATATTTTTAAATAGTTCAATAAACCAACCATGTTATGACGTCACGTTTCAGAAATGCAAGTCAGACTCATTTTATAGAAACTTATCATATAAATACAGAATTTATAAATATGCTATAATACGACTATATTAATATAACATCATCTTTTTATTTTTATAATTAAAATTTTCATTTAAAATACGGGTCTATTTTTCATTGCTCTATCGATTAAAGTTAAAAATCTGACGTACCGTCCATCAATTCGTATAGATAATAGAATATTCTTTAATATTTATAATAACATTAAATGTCAAAAAACGATATTTAACAGAAAAACTGTTAAAATCTTCCAATGAGGGTACTTCCGGTTGACCAATTGTAACCAAAATATAATCAACTCTTCATAAGGATGTAAAGAAAATAAATATATATACACACACATACATTCACACACACATACAGACATCATCGTCGAAATGATAAAATCGTATCCTAGGGACCCCAAAACGTATTCATTATAAGCTCACTATCGATTTTTTTAACCAAAGACAATACCTTCCTTACCTAAAGGTGACGGAAGGTAAAAATGAAAAATCGTGCATGACATCATTCCGAATGTAATTCATGGTTCTTCAAAATGCTTTAGCCATTGATTAAAAGGAAATTTACTTTTAAAAAATCTGATGTGGCCAGCACAATACCTTCCGCCAATCCTGTGTATTATGTACAAATTCCATACATAAATTTTCTTGCAAAAGATTATAAATTTTTGTTATTATGTGATTCCCTTTCTCTGCAACTGAATTCCATACTCCACAACCCGGGATCGAGCCCAACTAAGGTATGGTATTTGTGTACATCTTTGTCATCTCATCTTCATCAACAAGCAACAAGAATCAACAGTTTAAAAAACTGTCTCATCACCGCTTCCAAGCGGGACTGGGTCACCGCGGAAGTGAAAACATGAACCTTCCTCCTAGGAGCGAAGAGTGCATGTGCTCAACCTAATACAGCAGTACGGTGCTAGTAACATATTACGGCTTAGTTTGTCTTGGTGCTTAGAATAAAAATAGATTTACGTGGAAGTTAAGAACCTACTCATTTCTTACAATATTAAAATAGCAGAAGAATTACTTTGCATAGTAAAAATTCGAATTACCTATAATTTTTATTAAAGCATTCTAACATAAATGCTCGATCCATAAAAGACTCACTCAAATGTTTGACTTATTATACAGATGATTGGAAAAATAAAAACAAATGGTTACTTGTTTATTATCAATTTTAGACCTATATTTTGTATTACAAAATTGGCGGCGATCTTAAATACTACTTTTATTGCGTGAAAATACTAATACCTCTCTTAGCGAGAGGTAAAAATTGCATAATGAGTCGTTTCTTTAAATGACTATTTTCCTTACTGTAAGTTTCCCATATGTGATTCCTATATTATTATCCACAAATTATGAATTAAAATTTAATAATAATCAAGAACTGTACTATTTTTAATGATGGTAATTCTAGAAAGTACAAATTTCTAAACCTGCCTTCATAATCATGTGCTTTAAAGTAAGGAAAAAAAACATATTGTACACAATATTTACTGTTTATTTTTAACTTGAAAGAAAATAAACAGACCCTATAATAACTTCGAAATTCTCAGTCATTTAATTTATTAAATTTTACTAAAGAACTCTCATCTTCAAAGAATCGAATAAAAGTGTCATCCTCTTCTTTATCCAAACACAGATTTTTTTCAAATAGAGATATCAAGTCATTAATTCTACCAAAGTGTCACCCAAGTCTTTAAAGAAGCATTAAAGGTGCTTTAAATGTCCAAAATTATTTATGGCGACTAAAATATGATATTAGAAATGACTGTAAATATTTTTCCACGACACTTAAAGTTGTGGAGTCACTGTAGGTAAAAATATTGTGTCATCCTGAATTTTAAATTGAAGATATTAATAGTGAATGTCAAAATGTTAAAAGGAAATGTCATTACGATTACGAAGTACTTTTACCTTTGTGAATTTCAATGTTATTAAACGTCGATATAATATTTCCAATTCATAAATTGAATGATGGGCTCTTTTGAAGGTTTTGGGTGTTTCTATGACTTGTGATATGCCAGTTTTAGAGTATGCATCTAGCAACTAAATAATAGAGCTTCATACGGGACAACCGACAGCATCGACTATACAGGGTGTTATATTTTAGTGGACCCAGTAAATATTTCGCTTATTTATTAAGTTAGTAATTTCTTTCATATAACATAGAAACATGTAAGCTACTTGACGACGGATGTACATTCATGATACCACTTCCCGTTTATTAGTAATTAATATCAACTTTGAAATTTCAAATGGAACATACTATATTTTTTTACAAATTTGAAAAGTACATCAAATTTGCTTTACAATCATGTAAAATGATCCATATGTTACATTATTAAAAAGTAAAATGGCGGGCACTTTTTTATACACCTAATCGAAAAGAGAATAGTGAGCCATGACCATGACTTGAAATAAAACAATTAACGAAAACAATTGTAACACGGTAAATGTCAACCTGTAAATAATAATAATAATAGTTACAATTAAACTGTTTAACTATGTATTTCTCAATCGAACAATTACTGGGAAGAGTTAAAAAGGTTTTGGTAATAATTGGACAACCGGAAGTAGCAGATTCTTAAAAAAAATCTTCTAAATATTATTTTTTGAAAATGTTTGTTCCTTCAAATATTAAAGAAGATTAAATTGTCTATCTGATACATTTAAATATTTTATTATATCTTTTATTGATTTAGAGATAACGAATATAATATATAAAATAGACTGTTGTAATAAATCTCACAGCCCAAATAATAACATGGAAAACAATTGAAAAATTTAAAATGTTTGTAACTGACAGATAAATGTCTGTGCCAGAAATCCGGATACATTTTCTGGGAAGTACATACATATATTATTCTTATTGTATTAAATATTATTAATAGTTAAATATTTAAAATTATAGGTATATTACACATACCCTTCAGAAATACTGTTAATCTCGACAATGAATTGGAAACATCTCGAAAAATTAGAAGAGTAGTACAAAATTTCTTTGTAGAATGAATTTAAATAATCTACATATAAAAAATAGATATGTTTAATTTTTGGTGTAGAGTATAGATATGCAAGAAATGTTAAATACAATAGGGCGCGAGCAGTCATGTGACTTTGTTAGCCTTGACAAGAAGATGTGAGAGCCCGTGTCAGAATGATAGCTAGTAATTATGTACATTGATGTCAAATATCATAATTTTGCATTCTAAATTTCGTGATTTTCTAATTCCATGCAGTTTATTTTCCTTGACAAGTAAATTCCATACTCTTGGTGACAAATTAATCTTGAAATTTTGAAACCGTTGGTTTTGAAGAAAGCTTTCTCCAACATATGTACCACTTCACTGACTTTATACCATTTTTTATGTAAAAATGAATATAGATTATTTTTTCTGTCATTTTTACCTTCCGTCACCTTTAGGTAAGGAAGGTATTGTCTTTGGTCAAACAATCAATTACTGAATAAGCACGTTTTAGGGTTCATATAATACGATTTTACCATTTTTACGATGATGTCTGTATGTATGTGTGTCTGTGTGTCTGTGTGTCTGTTTGTCTGTGTGTCTGTGTGTGTGTGTGACAAAAGTTCCGGATTCCATAACTTCAATACCACGATTCCAAAAATTATAATTTTTTCATATTCCTTAAGTTTACATCCAGAAGAACAACTGATTAGATTTTGGTTATAATTGGTCAACCGGAAGTAGTCTCATTTGAAGATTTAACAGTTAAATTTGATTTATTGACATTTAACGTTATTATAACTTAAAGAATATATTATTCTCTATACGATTTGATTACAATTTATACTTCATATTCAATAGATACAGAGTTAAAGAATTTTAAAAAAATTAAATTTTATAATTTAGCCAGCTATGCCAAACTTGGGAACTAATAATATATTCATATAATTCAAATTGACAGATGTCAGTATCAATAAAAAGTAAATTAATGTGGCAGATATGAGGATGTTGAAGTAGATATTGGGGAATACACGGAAAGATACGGTAAGAAAATACAAGTTTTTAGAAAGATACAAAAAAGACGATTACATTGGTTTGAACATGTCATGAGGAGAAATGAAGAATTATATTCGAACAAGAATGAATAGTTTAGTAATAGGACGTTAAAGAAACAGAGGAAGACCAAAGATAAGATGGAAGGACTGTATTGCGGAAGATTTGAGAGAAAAGGAACTGAATGAGAACGACATGCAAAAATAGCGACCCCTAACGAATGGGAAAAGCTAAAGAAGAAGAAGATGCCAGTGTCAAGTGCAATTTGAATAGTTTATTTATGAAATAATTTTACTGGAAATTTAGAATCTTTTGTAAGAAAAATTATGGAATTTATACATTATACACGACAATGACGGAAGGTATTGTGCTGGCCACAACAGATTTTTAAATAAGTCTTCATCAATACGTAGCTATCAAACAGAAGCTATACGTCCAGTACGAATGCAATCCGACATACAACTCAATCGAAAACAAATTACGCACGAAATTCATAAATTCTCGTTACTTTTTGATCAAACTTCGTACAAACTACTACAATATACAACAAACGATATAGAAAACCATAACTAGGAATTAATGCGTCTGTAGCGAAAGAATTAAACCAAATTAATTAATTAACGATTAATAGCGACATGTTATAAAACATTTATTTAAATACCAAAGCAAGTAAGCAAAGTCGTATAAGTATAAGAGTATAGAGAATATGTTAATTCATATTTATGGAAGCAACTTTTCATAAAGTCTTGGGCAGTATATCATCATACATTGTTTATTTTCTCGTACTGGTTAATATATTTCCATTTCATTATTCCGATCTCTTCTATTTTCATTTCAAAAAGCGTTTACCCATACGTAAATCAAGTGGTACGTGAGTGTTCCATTAAATCTGGATCAGTTGGTAATAAGTTATTCGCTGGAACAGTAGGAATCACACCTGGATACTCACATACACAAAATAAAGACTGTAGCAGCATCCAATAAGCCGTGATAAACTGCACGACATGCAGGGAACGAATGGGTATAAATTATGGGAGAAACAAAAAGAAATTGCACAGGAGGGATATCTATATGCTAACTACAAGATTGTCTTATTGTGTGCGAGCTATTATGCTGTTCTAGTAAGTACAAAATAAATGTGAGGGTCATCCGATAAATCAAGAGACAAACAATAGTAGTTACAAAACTAAATAAGCACCTACGGCAATTTTAATAGTATTTTAAATTACAAGCCAGGTAAAACGGTTCTTACTGCTGAATGAAGACTGGCGAGTCGAGTAGACGAATATGTCACCTCTTTAAGGCTGTAAAACAATTATCTGGCGTGTATTGTACAATATTTTATTTGTTCACTTGTAAATTAAATTTATAATAATGATAATCAAAATTTGTGTCATGTCAACAACGTTATTAGCGTGATTACCAATTTGTTTTTTACCTTCCGTCATCTATAGGTAAGGAAGGTATTGTCTTTGGTCAAAAAATTCGGTGGTGAGTTTTCATTGAATAAGCACGTTTTAGGGTCTTTACAATACGATTTTACTATTTTTACGATGATGTCTGTATGTGTGTGTGTGTTCGTATGTGCGTGTGTGTGTGTGTGTGTGTATGTATGTATGTGTGTGTGTGTGGACCGCCTTTCGTGCACGATATCTCCAATACTAGAATTCCAAAAATTACAATTCTTGCGTATTCCTCTTCCTTACAACCATATGCAGACTTGATTAGATTTTGGTTATAATTGGTCAACCGGTAGTACCCTCATTTGAAGATTTTAACAGTTTTTCTTGAAAAAATTAGTTAAATGTTATTATAACTTAAAGAATATATTATTGTCTATACGATTTGATTGCATTTTATATTTGATATTCAACAGATATAGAGTTAAAGAAGAATAACGATAATAAATTTTATATAAATTTCAAAATTCAGCCAGCTATGCTAACTTAACCATGGAAACTGCTAATATATTCAGGTAATTCAAATTGACAGATGTCAGTATCAATAAAATGTAAATCAATAAAAGAATAAGGGAAGTAACTCTAGTGTTAGAAGTTTCTAGATATAAGAGAGACGATTACATTGGTTTGAACATGTCATGAGGAGAGATGAATATATTAATAGAAGGTGGAAGAAACATACGAAGACCAAATATAAGATGAAAAGACTGTATTGTAGAAGACTTGAGAGAAAAGGAACTGAATGAGGACGACACGCAAAAAAAAATGAGTGGAAGAAGAAAATAAAAAATAGCGACCCCCTAATGAATGGGAAAAACTAAAGAAGAAGAAGAAGAAGTCAGTGTCAAGTGCAATTTGCATAGTTTGTTTATGAAATAACTTTACTGGAAATATAGGATCTTTTGCAAGAAAATTTATGTATGGGGCGCGTGCAGTAACATGACTGACCCGTGTCAAAATGACAGCAATTAATTATGTCCATAACTGACAAGTGTTATAATTTTTCAACCAAAATTTCATAATTTTCTTATTTCATGTGGTTTGTTTGTTATCAGGAGTATGGCATTCAGTTGCCGAGAAAGGGAATCACATAATACCAAAAATTTATAATCTTTTGCAAGAAAATTTATGTATGGAATTTGTACATAATACACAGGATTGACGGAAGGTATTGTGCTGGCCACATTAGATTTTTTTTTAATAAGTTAGCTGTCAGTGGCAATAGTCAATATTTTTGTAACCGTGGTGACAATAATTGTTCTCATAGTTATTTATATTTTGACATTCCTTTACATGGATGCCATGGGGAAAGCTTTAAACAGTCGCAGTGCAATTATTATATATAATAATAATAATAATAATAATCTTTATTGTATTTAAAGTTATGTATAACTTATTACAATTGGTGATTAAATGGGTGTGAATCAACTTTCTTTAACAATTTTTTTTTTGTAACTTCGCAATTTTATTAATCGTTGTGCTAATGGAGATGAGCTGAGAAAGACGCCACAAACATCCAAGCCCTTGGTGGGAATCGAACCCACGACCCCGGGATCCGAGCGGTGATGGTCGCTTAGAGCGCTGTCTGAATCCGCTGCCTCAACACGCTCGGCCACCGAGGCGGCTGAGTGCAATTATTGAACGCCAATGTGATCACAATTATGATTTTATTTGACTGAATTTGTTATACGCGAAAACAGTGATCAATACGAGTAGATCACTACAACGTTTCCAACACAAAACAATTATATTTCAATATAGTAATCTATGATTTCAGTCATGCCAAATATACGTATTTATTCTTTTTGCAAACAGGATAACCAACTTAACTAAAAATCGCATTGCTGTCAAGTTTTACTGTAATACATAGCAGTGGCTTAAACCTTAGCTCAAGTTTACCTAAACCAAAATTTAAGCCGGAACTGTAATATTAATAATTGACTGTCAGAAACTAGTTTGTGATAGTCGAACAGTACCCGCTGGAACACCTAACCAGTACTTGCAAACTTTTCAGTGCTACGGTTGGAACGATATTTAATGATATTTTATAATTGCGCATGTGTCTGACAGTCACAAACTATCAGCAATGACAGGCTGGAACAAACCTATTGCTACTAGACACATCTTGGTAGCAGTTATTACGAATTAATTAAACTCTTCTAAAAGCGGAACTATTCAATAAGTATTTATAATACTCTATTAACTATTTATTTTTTGATCTCGTCGTACATTCAACCATCACAATCTCCTATCTCCATCTACGTCCATCACAGAATTCTTCTTAGTTTTATCTGTGGCTATTGAGTAAATGCAAATCTGTGTGCAGTTGCAGTAGCGATAGGCCTAAGCCTAGAACACAGGCCTCTCATAGAGGAAACACAGAGGTACAGCTCGAACTGCGTGTGGTCTCTATTATCAGCCACTCACATCGCGTGCGAAATGCAAACTAAATGAGATGATAGTGGGAGGAATGAGCCTGACTTGTCATCTGGTTCTGATTGAGCGAATAAGTGATGAAGGATTGGGATAATGTTTTATCATTAGGGCTTTATATATGTTTTTACTACTTATACGGGAGATGGGAGTTATGTTTATGGATAGGTCTTGTAAATGATATATTTTAGTTTTGGAATCATCACTAGGTGGTATTTCCAAGGCATGCTTACCTAGATACACATACGAGTATATCATTATAGTAAAATCTCATTTTATACTACAGTAATTTTTTTCTTAACAGACACCTCCAATAAGCGGACATCTCTATTGCACAATTTACGGGAACCGGCATTTTTATATTGACTTTCCTAATAAACATACCTCTATTAAGCGGACGCGTTATTAAACGGACACGGAAACTAATTTTGGATTCCATTTTTACCTTCCGTCACCTCTAGCTAAGGAAGGTATTGTCTTTGGTCAAAAAATTCGGTGTTGAGTTATCATTGAATAAGCACGTTTTAGGGTCTTTACAATACGATTTTACTATTTTTACGATGATGTCTGTATGTGTGTGTGTGTGACCGCGTTTTCGGGCACGATATCTCCAATACTAGAATTCCAAAAATTACAATTCTTGCGTATTCCTCTTCCTTACAACCATATGCAGACCTGTTTAGATTTTGGTTATAATTGGTCAACCGGAAGTACCCTCATTTGAAGATTTTAACAGTTTTTCTTGAAAAAATCAGTTAAATGTTATTATACGAGTAACTTAAAGAATATATTATTGTCTATACGATTTGATTGCATTTTATATTTGATATTCAACAGATATAGAGTTAAAGAAGAATAACGATAATAAATTTTATATAAATTTCATAATTCAGCCAGCTATGCTAATTTAACCATGGAAACTGCTAATATATTCAGGTAATTCAAATTGACAGATGTCAGTATCAATAAAATGAAATCAATGAAAGAATAAGGGAAGTAACTCTAGTGTTAGAAGTTTCTAGATATAAGAGAGACGATTACATATTGGTTTGAACATGTCATGAGGAGAGATGAATATATTAATAGAAGGTGGAAGAAACATAGGAAGACCAAATATAAGATGAAAAGACTGTATTGTAGAAGACTTGAGAGAAAAGGAACTGAATGAGGACGACACGCAAAACAAAAATGAGTGGAAGAAGAAAATAAAAAATAGCGACCCCCTAACGAATGGGAAAAACTAAAGAAGATGTCAGTGTCAAGTGCAATTTGCATAGTTTGTTAATGAAATAACTTTACTGGAAATATAGGATCTTTTGCAAGAAAATTTATGTATGAGGCGCGTGCAGTAACATGACTTTGACCCGTGTCAAAATGACAGCAATTAATTATGTCCATAACTGACAAGTGTTATAATTTTTCAATCAAAATTTCATAATTTTCTTATTTCATGTGGTTTGTTTGTTATCAGGAGTATGGAATTCAGTTGCCGAGAAAGGGAATCACATAATACGAAAAATTTAGAATCTTTTGCAAGAAAATTTACGTATGGAATTTGTACATAATACACAGGATTGACGGAAGGTATTGTGCTGGCCACATCCGATTTTTTTAAAATGACTTCTCATGCGAACGTTAGTTAAAATTATTATCATTGTACCGGGGATTCCACTGTTTACGATATATTTCAGCTTGAGTCAGAAACAGTCGTTCTTATTTGTTATTAGTAATGTATTTCAATACGCACGACCACGTATTGGGTTATGCATGTAAGTTAAATTCACATTTTAAAAATGACAACATGTACTCGTAAACGTAAATGATATAGTATTTAATATTTGTATAAAAAATAAAAAAGCATATCATCACGGCACTCATTGCTGGCGTAGAGAGTTCACCATAGGGTCAATTTTGTGTTATTTAAAATTCTAAAATATTTTATAATAATGCTTGTATGAAACAGTTCGATAGATTTAAAAAAATCTGATGTGACCAACACAATACCTCCAGCCTTATCTATGCGGTCTCGTTGCCGAGTGCATGCTGTCTAGTCGCGAATCTGGGGAATCCGAATTGATTCCGATCAACGCCAAATAATTCGAATTTTAAATGGCATAAAATTAACCCTTGTGGTAAACGACCGCACTATACAAATATGTCATCATTAACGAAATGTATGTACAAATAAGATTAGCACACCCAGCAATGGATAATATGCCGTGATAATATATTTATTTCTTTATTTAAATACATACCTGCATATTTACTAATGCTAGAAATTATGTATTTTTAGTTCCCTTCCATAAAACTATTGTTCTATTTACAATTTTCCTTTTAAAACGTTACTATTATTAATTTGAAATGATTATTTTTTTGACAGTGACATTTATCTGTCATTTACATACATTTGAGCTGAACTATGTAACCATGGAGATGTGTTTAAAGCATAAGCTCCAAGATATAATTTTTATATTACTTTATAAATTTATCCATAAAATATATAGAAAAAGTATTAAAGCAAACCTGTAGAAAATGGAATAATCTTTAATTTTTATAATAACAAATTGCGAAAAAATTACTTTTAAAGGTATTTTTTGAAGAAAACCCATCTTGAGCTTCAAGTAAACTGCCATTTCCGGTTATCCGATTGCCACCAAAATCTAATGGCTTCTTTCCATATTAGAATAAGGTAGAAATACATCGTTTCAAAACTTTCTGAATGCTAGTATTTGAGTTAGAGCGTAAAGAGGATCAACATACACTCACACACACATACACACACACACACACATACACACACACACACATACATACATACATACATACATACATACATACATACATACACACATACACACAGACATCATCGTGAAAATGTTAAAATTGGATTCTAGGGACCTTAAAACGTGGTCATTTTCCAAAATCTCGATATGCGATTTTTAGCACGATCCCTATACCTCCTTTGCCGAGGGTAGCGGGAAATAAAAATTATCAAGGTATATTGATTATTCATTATTCTTAAATGATCAGCTCCATTTTTCTTAGAATTTTTGTTATGCAACCTAAAGGGAAGAAAAATCACGATCGGATATCACTACTAAAAATCTATATTGTCATTTAAATTTTTTTGTGGTGATGTCATAACTAAAAAACAAATGAAAGTCGGAAGGTGAATCGTACATATTAATGTGTATTTTTAAATACTAAACCGACATGTTTCAGCGTTTTTAAGAAAACCGGTTCAGTTAATATTCCATACTTTAATCGTACACTGTTTATATTTTGTGCCATATTCTAAGAATCGCACAAATATATTTTACCTCCCGCCAAACCGTAGGTAAGGAAGGTAATGTTTTCTGTCCAAAAATTTGATAATGAATAAGCATGAATTAGGGACCCTACAACACGTTTTTACAATGATGTCTATGTGTGTATGTGACAATTTTTTTATTTCACGATAACTCTTATATCAAACTTCCAAATCTTTCCATTTTCCGTATTTAAGCTTTCTGCATTCATATAAAAAGTTGGTTAGATTTTGAGTAATATTGGACAACCGGAAGAGATACTTTACTTGAAGTCCATAACAATTTTTAATAGAGAACTATATTCAAATATAATCCAACAGTTTTCAAGTTTAGTAATCAAAGGGAACAACATATTAGGTTTTGGCTAAAATTGATAAACCGTAAGTGATACTTGAAGATCTGAGCATATTTTCGTGAAAAATATATTATGATATAATCCAAAACATTTCATATTTGGTATTTGAGACTTTTGTATTAATGAAAACGACATATTAGATTTTTTCTAAAATTGATAAACTGGAAGTGGTTCTTCACTGGAAGCTCTCAACAGATTTTCTTGAAAAAATATATTAAAATATGATCCAAAACTTCTCAAATTTGGTATTTAAAACTCGTACATAATTGATTTGGTAGAAATGAGGTATGAACATGTCAAAAATTACCCCAAAAATAGCAACAGCCATGGAATTGAAACAAAAAAATTAACAAATGTTAACGATTTATCTGTCAAGCTAGGTTAATTTATTTTTATTATTATTTTTAATTTCTGTTCAAGTGAACAAATATCAATTTAAAATAACAGTTAATTGATAACTGGAAAAGAAATTAGAAATAATACCTAATAAAAATAAATTACCATAACATGACAGATAAACCGTTTTGATATTTATTTTGTCTCAGTTCCATGGCTATTGCTATTTTTAAGGTAATTTTCGACATTTTCATACTTAATTTCTGCCATTACAAGAAATAAAAATAATAATTTTGCTAATTGATTCAGACGCAGAATTTTATGTTCTACAACTTTTTTTACCTAAAACAATTAGGAAAACAGGGAATTAGGAAAGTCTGATTTTACATGATAAAGTCCTATGTTCGGCTGAGCAAGTCACCACCCTGTAAACCTGAAGTAGTACTTAATTTGTAGCTCTTAACCGATTTTCGAGAAAAAACAAAATATAAATCAAAATTTATTGAAACAAATTAGATTTTGTGTACAAACGATCAACCGGAAGTGATGCTTTACGTAAAGTTCGTTACTATTTTAAACATGGAATTGACGAGAGGTTATGTGCTAGCCACATCAGATTTTTTTTAAATACATTATTAAAATTGTATTTATTTTAAAGCCATATAATAATTACAGCCCTTCTTTTAAAAGTTCCACCAAGAAATTAATCAGAACCTGTGTAGAAAAGTACAAAGTACGATAATATTATTTTCAATCTTAATAAATTCCGTGCAGAAGCTATAGGTTAATTCCTCTTGCAATAAATTCCCTTTTCTATTAATTAATTCATCTCTTTAATCTCGTATGCGATTTCTTCCGAGTGTTTACACTTCTTCGGGATATGCGGGTGGGCACGCACGCATGTTACAGGTCGTTGGCTCGCACACGCGCCCGCGCACGCTCCTAACAATACACGCCTCCTACAAGAGCTCAACACTCTTGCAGTTAGAGAGAAAAGGTGACGCATATGCATAAGCTCTTTATTTCTTCTTTAGATGCTATGTTGGTTAGTAGTCCAGTTCTTTATAGTGATGGTAGTGTTTCTGAATGAGATGTGGTTACGTAATTTTGGGAAAGTTAAAGATAGTGGGTTCTTTCATTAAAATGGAATCGTAATAAAAACTGTTTTGTGAGATTAAATAATAATAATTGGTTCAAATTAAAATATGTATTAGCAATTTAGTATTTGCTTAGGAGCACTAATACTCATTTCAATATACGATGAGACAAGACATTTATTTTTATAATTCCTGCTAATTCCACATTAATTTTATAAATTTGGAAAATATACACACCGTTCTACGCAATCCATATCACAGTTTTTTTTACCTTCTGTCACCTTTAGGTAAGGAAAGTATTGTAGGTCTCGTGGCCTTGTGCCTGAGTGTCTGGTCGCAAACCTAGGGACGCGGGTACGATCCCGACCGACTCTAAAATTAATTTAAATTTTAATGGCACTAAATTATCCCCTGTGGTGCACTCTCCACACTAGCATTGAGTGCCCCTGTGGTAATGCCCGGTAAGCGCCCGCACGGTACAAATATTTCATCATTACCGACATCTGGGTACAAAGAAGATTGGTACACCCAGCAGTAGGTAATATACCGTGATGATATATATTTTTTATTTTTTCTTTTTACCTCTCAATGAGAGGTATTTGATTCATGCTAAAAATCGCATATCCAGATTTTAGTGAATAAGCACGTTTTAAAGTCCCTAGATTTTTACGATGTGTGTATGTGTGTGGATGTGCGTGTGTGTGCGTGTGTGTGAGGATTTTGGATGTACGATTTCTCAAATTCTATTAGACTAAAGATGACCTATTTAACATCGGATTCGTCAATCTGATGGGAAGAGTTGAATAGGTTTTGGTAACAATTGAACAACCGGAAGTAGTTGTATCTTAAAAAAAATCTTCTAAATATTATTTTTTGAAAATAAAATAGACACCGGTTGTGTGTATGATGATTCATTCATAGACGATAACTCTAACATTACAATTCTAAAATTATAATGCTTTCGCCTTTTTTACATCCAAATGAAAGCTGATTATATTTTGGTTATAATTGGTCAACCGGAAATACCCTGTTAAATATCATTTTTGATATTTAATGTTATAATACGAGTAAATATCAAAGAATATTCTAATATCTACACGATTTGATTGCATTTTATACTTCATATTCAGTGGATATAGAGTTAGAAATATATATATATATATATATATATATATATATATATATATATATATATATATATATATATATATATATATAACTTTAGAAACAGATATTATATTAAGAAAGTTCTAATTGACAGATGTCAGTGTCAAGTGCAATTTACATAGTATGTGTTATAATTTTACTGGAAATATACGAGTATAGAATGTTTTGCAAGAATCTTTCTGTATGGAATTTGTACAAGGTATACATAGAACTGACGGAAGGTATTGTAATGGCCACATTAGATTTTTTTTTTTAATATCAATCCCGCAAAATTTTATGGTGTGATTTATGCACAGAATTTTAGAGCATAAAATTCTGAATTTTTTAACTCCAAGTTTGACCAATTAAAACCCGAAAGTACTGACTCTTTCGTCGTAGCTACATAAAAAAATAGATTTTTTGGATTTATAGTACTTCCCTGCAATCATAATAGAAATCATAAATAATATACTTAGATACTCGGTATCTAGAGTTCATAAAATATATTTATGTATTTATTAAAATTTGATCGATACTACATTTAATAAAAGAAGATTTACTACAGATTACTGTAAGAGTAGAATACGAGCATATGATCTAGTAAGATCTATTTATGAACAGAACTGACTCATTCAGGAAACGAATAGGTACTACAGATATTATTGAACCTCCTGATTTAAAAATTGAAACCTACACTGCAGAAATATCAAAAAATAGTCAATAATACCGTGCTTCAAATACATTCCTCCCGCATCCAATCTGGTAGACTCCAATCAAGGAAATTATTTTGGATTAGGGGAATAGACCATCAAGACCACCAATTTAACATCAAGAAGCATTAGAAAATCAACACGGTAGACCAAGTCCGCAATCTGGAATAATAAAATGTCCGCCAAGACTTTGTTGACAAACTCTTACTCATTTTACAAAATTTTAATGATATTTTCGCAAATTTCTGACTCGATTTCCACAATGACGCGCTCAATTTCGTGCTTTACCTCAAGAAACGTTCTCGGTTTGTTCACGTACGTGACTTCCGTTACCCCACAGAAAAAAATCACACAGTGTCATGTCGCGTTTCCCGCGCAGTATGGCAGGTGGCGCCATCTTGCTGGAACCACATCCATCTCCTCCATTTGGGGCCAAAAAAACTCACTCATCATGTTGCGATAACGGCGATAACATACGTCATTCACCGTCACTGCATTACCTGCCGTATGCTCGAAGAAGTAAGGCCCAATCACTGCGATGATAACTCGTTGTTCGACAACAATGCAATTCATTTTCACTAACCGCAATGTCTCTAGATGACAACTAAATAATTGCAGGCGTTACCAACCGAAAGGATAAAAGATGGCGCGCAATTTAAATTGTGCATTCTTACTAGAACACCTATAGTATTATTCTAAAATATTTAATCTTTAATGTTTCTATTTAACTCTACATTTTGTTTATATGAAACTTTTGTATTGTATGAAATGTCTTGTGTTACATTTTTTGTCAATTTGCACTTACAGGCATAGAAACTTGTTGACTTGATTTATAAAAAATCTGATGTGGCCAGCACAATACCTTCCGTCAATCCTGTGTATTATGTACAAATTCCATTCGTAAATTTCTTGCAAAAGATTATAAATTTCCAGTAATATTATTTCATGCAAATGGCACTTGACACTAACATTTTCTTCTTCTTTAGCTTTTCCCATTCGTTAGAGGTCGCTAATTTTTATTTTTTTTCTTCCATTCATTTCTATTTTGCGGGTCATCCTCATGTCAAAATTTTTCATTCAAAATTTATTTTTTTGGTATTTTATGATTCCTTTTCTCGGCAACTGAATTCCACACCCCTGTTAATAAATATACCACATGAAATAAGAAAATCATGAAATTTTGAATGAAAAATTACGACATTTGTCAGTTATGGACGTAATTCACAGCTGTCATTTTGACACGGGTCCACATATCTGCTTGCCAAAGTCAGCAAAGTCACGTCACTGCACTCGCCCTACACATAATTTTTTTTGCAAAAGATCCTGTATTTCCAGTTAAATTATTTCATAAACAAACTATTCGCATTGCACTTGACACTAACATCTTCTTCTTTAGTTTTTCCATTCGTTAGGGGATCGCTATTTTTTATTTTCATCTTCCACTAATTTTTGTTTTGTTTGTCGTCCTCATTCAGTTCCTTTTCTCTCCTTTCATATTATATTTGGTCTTCCTATGTTTCTTCCAACTTATGTTATACGCTATTCATTCTTCCAATATACTCATCTCTCCTCATGACATGTTCAAACCAATGTAATCGTCTCTCTTATATCTTTCTAGAAACGCCCAATACTAGAGTTATTTCCCTTAAATTTTATAATTATTACAATCTTTATAATTCTTTAACTCTATATCTGTTGAATATGAAATATAAAATGCAATCAAATCGTATAGAGAATAATATATTCTTTAAGTTATAATAAAATAAAATAAAATCTTCAAATGAGGATACTTCCGGTTGACCAATTATAACCAAATCTAATCAAATCTGCATATGGTTGTACGGAAGAGGAATATGCAAGAATTGTAATTTTTGGAATTCTAGTATTGGAGATATCGTGCATGAAACTGCGGTCACATACACACACATACATACACACATACACACACACACACACACACATACAGACATCATCGTAAAAATAGTAAAATCGTATTGTAAAGACCCTAAAACGTGCTTATTCAATGAAAACTCACCACCGAATTTTTTGACCAAAGACAATACCTTCCTTACCTAGAGGTGACGGAAGGTAAAAAGGTCTCAAAAGTGACGCCAGTACTTCTGGAATTTGATTGAGGGGTTGTTCAAATAAATTTAAAATTAAAAGTGGAAAATGTGTTGATAAAGAATAAATATTAGATAAAATTAAAACTTTATTAAAAATCTGATGTGGCCAGCGCATAACCTCTCGCCATTTTCATTCTATGTTACATAAGTATCGAATTTAACATTTCTTCTAATTATATGCATTCTTTCCTACTCTTCTGAAATATTCAAGATTCCTCCAATTCATTGACGGGATTAGCGATATTTCTTTAGGATATATGTAATATTAACATACCTATAATTTTAAATACTTAATTAATAATACAATAAGAAATATTAAATGTACCTGCTTCCCAGAAAAAGCTTTCAGTAATGTTAATAAAAACACAAAATTGTTGGTTTTTGACACAGACATTTTTCTGTCAATTACATTCATTTAAATTTGTCATTTGGTTTCCTTGAAGTTGTTTGGGCTGTGAGATTTTTTACAACAGATTATATTATATATTTTATTTCTTATTTGGAGAGGTGAAATAATGGAGATTCAGTCCTTGGTTAAAATATTATTTAATTAAAACAAAACCGACGTTTCGGTCTCAATTAGACCATCCTCAAGGTTCTGGAAACATCACGGAGGTACAAATATCATGTTCTACACATTTTAAGAAAATGGTCACTTACATGTTTAAAATGTTTTTAGATTTTTTGAAAAATAGTAAATTGTACATCAAAAAATCTAAAAACATTTTAAACATGTAAGTGACCATTTTCTTAAAAATTGTAGAACATGATATTTGTACCTCCGTGATGTTTCCAGAACCCTGAGGATGGTCTAATTGAGACGAAACGTCGGTATTATTTTAATTAAATAATATTTTAACCAAGGACTGAATCTCTATTATTTCACCTCTCCACATCATCATTAACAGTCGATTAAAACTTATTGCAACATTTATTTCTTATCTTTAAATTTGTAGGAAATATAATAAAATATATACGTTTCAGACGGAGAATTTGATGTTCTTTAATATTTGTAATAACATTTTCAAAAAATAATATTTTAAAAAACTACTATTTCCGGTTGTCCAATTGTTACCGAACCTATTCAACTCTTCCTATTAATCTAATAAGATTGAGGAATCCGTAGTTAAACAGGTCTTTAGTTGCATAGAATTTGAGAAATTGTTTATCCAACATCCATACACACACACACACACACACACACACACACACACAAGCGCGCGCGCGCACGCACGCACACACACACGAAGATTACCACTTCTTTTGTCATAAAATATCTTCAAATCGATTCCCCCAGCTTGATAATACCTTACAAAATCTGCCTATACATATTTCAACATACCCATCATACCAAAACGGAGGAAAGTACAAATCTCATCGCAAGAGATTGAATTCCTCTCGATTATGATTATGAATTGGGAATTTCTCTTTCTCGATTTGATGGTCATGTCGTCCTCCCTACTCTCTTCTTTCACAATGGACCGGGAGAAACAATGCGTGTTATTATGTACGGGACAATCGCGTCTGATTGTGATGTTGCATCAATCTTGATACGGAGTGTGGGTGTTGTCACCTCGAGGATTTACATTTCATTTCCACGCGCGGACACGTAGATTAATGTATGTGTGAAGGTATTGTAAAGGAGTAGGACAGTTTCAACCACCCAGAATGAAGGAAGTCTTTTTGTGGTAGTTATTTATGGGAAGGCCTATTTTAAGTGGAGCACAAGAAACAAAATGTTTTCTTTATAAAAATGAAAATATATCGTAACACGGACTGTTGGACTAAGTATACAGTGTTCATTTTTTTTGTCCCTATTACTATTTCGAAAAGCTTCGAAGCTTCGAAGAGCTACAAGAGCGGTTAAATGAGCAAACAATTTCTATTTTACTAGACAATTTTAATGAGCGTAATAGTATATTGTGTATCTAGTAGGAAAAGTGATATATTCCCGGACGATGGTGGAGATTGCGGGGCGAGCCGTAGGAGAGGCCAGCAACACCAGGAGTCCGGGTAGTCACTTTTCCTACGTGGTACACATACAATTTTTTTTTCGATCGGTTTATATTCAATAATTAGTTATTTTATATTTCATTTATAAATGTCATACAACAAACAAGACATAAGATTATTGAGTTGTTTTGATAAAAATATCTGAGGATAGCGTAACTATGGTTTGTTTATTTATTTTCTTTGTAACGCGCCGGAAAAAATATGCTCGGACTATTATTTTTCGTTGCCTAGCAACTACACTAAAATACCGGAACAATGCACTTTTCGGTTCGAAAACACACCAAAAACGTGTCAGTTTTCGTCCGATCGAAAAAAAAAATTTTCATCCAGTGGTATTCAAACTGTGCAGACCAAGTTTGTTATTTTAAATGGGACCATATATTCTTTATTTCCTTTATATAATATTTGCAAACTCGTAGATAATATTTTTTTGAAAAAAATGCATATTTAGTTTTTACATTAGTTTTACTTCATAAATCTGATGTGGCCAGCACATTACCGTCCGTTAATTCAGTGTATTATGTACAAATTCCATATATAAAATTTCTTGCGACAGATGATATATTTCCAGTAAAATTATTTCATAAATAAACTATGTAAATTGCACTTGATACTGCCACTTTCTTCTTCTTTAGCTTTTCCCACTGGTTAAGTGGTCGCTGTTCTTGAATTTCTTCTCTCTTAAGTTCTTCGCAAAACAGCATTTCAATCTTATCTTTGGTCTTCCTTTTCTTCTAACTTCTACTACTAAGCTATTCGTTCTTCTTCCAATATATCGTCTCTCTTGTATTTTTCTAGAAACTTCTATCACTCGAGCCATTTCCCTTATCGACTCATTCCATATCCTATTTTTCCGTGTTTTCCCCAACATCCATCTTAACATTCTTATGTCTCTGCCACATTTATTTTCTTTTCATTCTTAATATAGTAGCTGTTCCATGGCTGATTTATGAAATTTAATAACTTTGTAGTTATTTAACTCTATATCCATTGAATATGAAGTATAAAACGCAATAAAATCGTGTAGATAATAGTATATTCTTTCAAAAAATGATTTAACAGCGTTTTTTCAAGAAAAACTGTTAAAATCTTCAAATGAGGGTACCTCCTCTTGACCAATTAAAACCAAAATCTAATCACCTCTTCTTTTGGATGTATAGGAATACGAAAAACATATAATTTTGTAATCGTGGTATTGATCCGAAACTTTCGTCACATACACACATACACACACAGATGCACACACACACACAGACATACACACATACACACACATACACACACACACACACACATACATACATACATACATACATACAGACATCATCGTAAAAATGGTAAAATCGTATTATAGGGACCCTAAAACATGCTATTCTCTAAAAACTCATTATGGACGGAAGGTAAAAATATATCAGTGCGGGCGTTTACCAGGCGTCACCTCACGGGCACTCATTGCTGGCGTGGAGAGTGCATCACATGGAGTTAATTCGAAATATTTGACGTCGGTCGGGATCGACCCCGGTTTCCTAGATTCGCGACCAGACACGCAGGCACGCGGCCATGACACCCCATTGAACATTATGCTTAAAAAAAATGTATAGTTACGAGTATTAGAGTAAGTATGATCTCTGTATTTGAATTAGTCTAGTAATTATTAAAATGAATAGTGAAAAATGCATAATAATAATATAAAAATTATAATCACAGTTAATACACACACCAAATTATAATAAACTAATTTACAACTAGGTAATTTATTTACTTCATGTTTATTTATTTGAATTTTAAAGAAAGAAACAGGTACATAGCTATATCTAATTTGATTATCAAAAACACATCAAACAAGACAAATTCATTCTTTTCATTCCAAAGTGATTTATGGAAATACGAATAAAAACGTAGGCAGATATGTTTCTTTCATTTTCAGATAAAATAAATTACATTAACCAAAATGTTGAATAGAAAATTAAGATATAATCATTTATTTTTATAATTTTTGATTATGATATTAGATTCAGAAAGATTGAAAATTATATTACATGACAAATAAAGAAGAACATTCTTTATTCAAAATTAAAAATTTAAACAGATTATTATACAAGATGGATATATTTTGAAACTTTTGAAAACTTCTGCTTAAGATATTCCTCTATGGTTGCTTAAGGGAGGTTCTAGCAATATCTCATATAAATTTATAATTAAGTACTGTCTTAATAAATACAATATTTGTTTAATAAAGTAGGTACTTATAATTACACACACCGCAGTTTATGGTTTATTTATTAGTTATTACATTGCTGAGTTTGCGCCAAGAATTAAATAGATAATAAATATTCCATTAATTTAAAGAAGCAAATATTGCGGATGTCATATTTCAATACTTAAAATGTCGTATCAATGTCATTTAAAATAATGATTATGTCATAATGATAAACGGAAAATTTATTACTTTTCATAAAATAGTAATTGATACTAAGAAAATTATATAAAAATCTATGCACACACACGAAATCTTAAATCTGCTGTGTTTATAGATTTATTTATTAGATATTAACGATATGTTACTTATATCCGTTAAACGATAAATTTTTATGATTTTTTTTCTATAATCAATAATGTTGAACATTAAATGTATTACTATACTATTAAAGTAGGTATGGCAATTTTTACCTTCCGTCACCTCTAGGTAAGGAAGGTATTGTCTTTGGTCAAAATATTCGGTGGTGAGTTTTCATTGAATAAGCACGTCTTAGGGTCTTTACAATACGATTTTACTATTTTTAAGATGATGTCTGTATGTGTGTGTGTTCGTGTGTGTGTGTGTGTATGTGTGTGTGTGTGACCGCGGTTTCGTCAACGATATCTCCAATACTAGAATTCCAAAAATTACAATTCTTGCGTATTCCTCTTCCTTACAACCATATGCAGACATGTTTAGATTTTGGTTATAATTGGTCAACCGGAAGTACCCTCATTTGAAGATTTTAACAGTTTTTCTTGAAAAACTCAGTTAAATGTTATTATAACTTAAAGAATATATTATTCTCTATACGATTTGATTGCATTTTATATTTCATATTCAACAGATATAGACTTAAATAATAATCTTAATAATAAAGATAAAAAATTCGTATAAATTTCATAATTCAGCCAGCTATGCTAACATAACCATGGAAACTGCTAATATATTCAGGTAATTCAAATTGACTGATGTCAGTATCAATAAAAAGCAAGTAATGAAAAAATAAGGGAAGTAACTCTAGTGTTAGAAGTTTTTAGATATAATAGAGACGACTACATTGGTTTGAACATGTCATGAAGAGAGATGAATAAATTAATAGAAGGTGGAAGAAACATAGGAAGACTAAATATAAAATGAAAAGACTGTATTGCAGAAGACTTGAGAGAAAAGGAACTGAATGAGGACGATACGCAAAACAAAAATTAGTGGAAGAAGAAAATAAAAAATAGCAACCCCCTAACGAATGGGAAAACTAAAGAAGAAGAAGATGTCAGTGTCAAGTGCAATTTGCATAGTTTGTTTATGAAATAACTTTACTGGAAATATAGGATCTTTTGCAAAAAAATTATGTATAGGGCGCGTGCAGTGACATGACTCAACTCGTCCGAAGGACGAGTTGAAATGTGCTGCTTCGGTTTCACGAGCAATATCTTCGATTATTAATCATATCACGAGCTTATATTTAATGAGAGAATATAATGAATTTTTGCAATCTAACCTAACCTAACTTTTGATATACATATTTATATTGTATTAAAACATGGTACTTACGAGTTTTATTTAATATTTCGGAGTTTGAATTATTGTTATTATTTATTTTTATACTTAAAATTAACTGTCAATGTCATAAATAAAGAAAAAAAATCCCTTAGTAACGACTATAAATACGGTGATAATTTCCTTGTTTTTTATCATCGCTGTGATATACGCGTAGCTAGGGAGATTCTGAATGTTGATTGGCGGAAAACATGTCACCTGACTAAAGAATTATATTCTCGACTAAATACTTCAGATAATAAAAAATGGATCAACATTTCTGACGTTCCAAAAATGTGTAAATAAATTGACACTGACAACGTAGTTACCTACGTAAAATTGTGCGTAAGTATTCTTAAAGACTACAAATTGTAGTTAATTGTTCGAGTATAAATTCAATACAATTTAACTATTTAAAAAAGCTGTAATAATGTAAATACATATATGAATTTAAAGACTCTCGTACTCAATCCATAATTTATTCTTCGTCATTGACCGTCAGAGCCAATAGAATATTCTGCAAGCCTGTCACGAGTACATAAATCACTTAAGTTGATTGCTGCTGACAGCTTGCAACTTGGATTTAAATTCTGCAGTATTTCATTGTGACTGAGCATATATTATTATCGCAAGAACGTACGGTGTACCAGGGTATGTCTATGCGTACATATTAAATAGCCGAAAAGAACTAGTTAATATTTTATTGAAATATTTGTTAAAATAAAAAATTAACCAAAACCAATAAATATCTGGGAAGTGACACTTTTTTATCATATGTAATTTTTGCATTTAATTGCAGTATTAGAATTTCTTATTTTCATTTTTAACTAAATTATTACCATTGTAATAAATTTAAGTTAAATATAATAACGGTAAACAATGTTGGTACCAATTTGCAATAAGCATAAGAAATAGGTAAGAAAATACATAAACGTAAAGTTAAATCAATGGTTTTCGATGGCCATGTTCACAATGCCAGTACGTGCTTCTTACACTTATGATGTACCAATGTAAAGGGCACGTAACAAAATCTGTTGTGGCCAGCACAATACCTCTCGCCATTTTCATTTTATTGTAATATGTTCAAAATTCTTCAAATTCATTGACAGTATTAGCGATATTTCTTAAGGATATATGTAACATTAACATTCCTTTAACTTAAATACATATTTAATTAATAATACAATAATATATAATAAATGTACTCGGACCTCCCAGAAAAATCTTATTTTTGACAGATATTTTGCATTTATCTGTCCATTACAAACATTAAAATATCTCAACAGTTTTTTGGACAACGGGATTTATTACCAACAGATTATTCTATATTATTATATACTATATCCCCAAACCTATACGAGATATAATAAAAAAATTAAATGTGTCAGATTGAGAATATAATTTTCTTTAATATTACCAAGCAAAAAATTCAAAAAATAATATTTAGAAGATTTTTTTTCAAATCTTCCCAGTAATGTCCGATTGGGAAATATGTAGTTAAACAAATATTAAGTCTTATAGTTTTTGAGTAATCGTCCT
This sequence comes from Harpalus rufipes, assembly GCA_951394225.1. Lineage (NCBI taxonomy): Eukaryota > Metazoa > Arthropoda > Insecta > Coleoptera > Carabidae > Harpalus > Harpalus rufipes. The sequence continues at coordinate 44,129,231 of OX596282.1, forward strand.
TCCAGCGTTCCACACACATACACACACACACACAAACACACACACATACATACACACACACAGACATCATCGTAAAAATGTTAAAATCGGATTGTATGGACCTTAAAACGTGCTTATTCATTAAAATCTGGATATGCGATTTTTAGCATGAATCCAACACCTCTCTTAGCGAGAGGTAAAAAAAACGTAAAGTTGAAATCAGCCCATTATTTTTTTTATTTTTACGTTTAAATATTTTAATATTTTCTATAATTATATACATATAATATTAAAATGAAACAACCTTTTTAGTTTTAGTTCTGCTTGCAATCAGATTGTATAAAGAATAACATATTCTTTAAAATTTATAATAACATTAAATGTCAATATGATATTTAACTGCTTTTTTTCAAGAAAAATTGTTAAAAGTTGCAAACGAGAGTACTTCCGGTGGACCAATTATAACCAAAAACTAATCCTGTTTGCATATGGATATAAACTTGAGGAACACGAAAAAAAATATAATTTCTGGAATCGTGGTATTGGAATAATGCGATCCGAAATGAGCGTCACATACATTCACACACACACACACATACATGCACACACATGCTTACATACATCATCATAAAAATAGTTAGAAACTCACTATCGAAGTTTTTTGACCAAAGACAATACCTTCCTTACCTAAAGGTGACGGAAAGTAAAAATCTGGCGTGGCCCGCACAATACCTGTCATCATTTTTATGTATTTTATAAAAATTCCCCACATAAAGTTTCTTGTATTTTCACTAATTAATAATAATAATTTATTTATATACATATTGTGTCAATTGTGCTTGACACTGACATCTGTCAATTAATAATATTGAATTATTGAAACTGTTTCCATGGTGACACAGCAAAGATTACAAGATTTATGATATTTTTTTTTATAAATTTTTATCTCTAAATACATTGCATAGGAAGAAAATAATGCAATCAAATCGAATAAAGAATAAAATATTCTTTAATATTTATAATAACATTTATAACCGGTTGCACCAACGTAACTTAAATATTAAACTTGACTTAAATTGACAATATTGCATCAAAATGAAATGTCAAATGAATTATAATATATTGCTCAAAATTTCGATTTGCATTTTTTTGTTTAAACCTAGCTTCAAATTTAAGCCTTGTTGGTGTAACTGGCCATAAATGTCAAAAATGACATTTAACTGTGTTTTATTAAGAAAAACAGTTAAACATTTCAAATCAATCAAGTCTTCATTTAGATGTAAGAATGAGGAATACGAAAAAATTGTAATTTTTGAAATTGTAGTAATGGAGTTATCACGGCCGAAACGATCGTCTCTCTCTCACACACACACACATGTATACACACACGCGCACACACATACAGACATTATCAATAGTAAATTCGTATTCTAGGGACCCCAAAACGTGTTTTTTCATTAAAAATTCACCATTGAATTTTTTGACCAGACAATACCTAAAGGCGACGGAAGATAAAAACAGTCAAATTTATTTATTTTATTGTAATTTAAACAAAAAGTGTCAACTAATAGTAGTATGTCAATTACCGTTGCTTTTACCTTAATAGAAAATTAAATTCTGCATTCAATTCAATAATTTTATTTTACATCCGAGAAAATTAGATTTAATATTTTATAAAACTTATAACTTCTTTATAGTGTTAGCTTTGAACATATAATAATATAAGAACGGCAACGCATATGGCCAAGCAAGATACTATATCTGTCTCTTTTTATTCACAAAATTATTATAGATAGCTAGTGACTCCTACCACAAAACTATGAACTACGGTAAATCGTGCTGACAGCATTGCCAGATACTATTTGTTAGAGGTATTCAATAATCAATAATTCAAAAATATTGTTTCATAATAACCAGATAATATATTTTGAATCTTCAATGTACATGTATACTTGTTTTACAGTAGCAAACTTAAAAACCTTTATAAAATCTTAACTTGCTGTTCTAGCTACGTGGCAACACTGTGCAACATCCACCTATTATGTATTTTTTAAACTAACTCAGAAATAATTCGTATACGGAGGGATAGATGGCACCTTATCTCGAAATATTTAATCTAAATACATTATGTTGCCGTTCTTATATGTATTATATATTCAAAGGTGTTAATCACGGAATTGAAATCGTAAACAAAGGTAATAACGTTTTACCTATATACAATATTTGCATAGAGTATTATCCTCCCAAAGAAAAATTATTAAGTATTATTATTTTGATATAAATTGTAAGTATCTTATAATTTAGAATTCTTTCTGGCAGATAAAACTTTATTATTTCAGAAAACGCACGTGTGGTATTTTAACCGAGGTTAGGCATATGAACGCAATCCACAATATTAATATCGTCTTTGCTAATTGTGGAACAAAAACATATTTGTATGCAATTTTCTAATGAATGTTTGAGTGGTTTTCAAAGAAATATTAATTACATGCACCGATTTCTAACTATCGGCAAAATCTAGATTCATAAATTATAGAACTGTTGTATGGTTTGTTACCATTTGTGCATTATGGATAAATGTAGCTTTATTTAAATATGTACGAACATACAGGGTGTAACAGCTAAACGAGATACCTCAAATAATTTCTATATTATGAAATAAGACAATCTTATAGAAGACCAAGGGGGACATTTGATTAGAGAAGAAATTATATTTTTAAACCAGTGGTTCTCAAATTACAATCCAATGTTATGTTTTTAAATGCGATTATTTACAGGGTATTAAAAAAAGTATTTTTGTTAAGGATATACAGGGTAATTCAAGGGTTTGTTCTTTTTTAATAATTCGATTATTTTAAATAGTATAGAAAAAAAATTCAAACGAAGTTTATTTCATAACGCAATGGTATGTAACTTTATATTTTCAAATGGAACACCTTATATATTTATTCAAATTTGAAAAGTACCTACATGCAATTTGCTATCCAATAAAAACATTCTTATGTTAACTTTCAATTTTTTTTCCATAATATTTAAAATAATCGAGTTATTAAAAAAGAACAGACCGATTAAGCACCCTGTATACCCTCAAAAAGAATAAGAAAATTGTTAATATACTGAATACGCTAATTCCTGCACTAGAGCTAAAAACACATACTTACTTAAGAAGTCAGGCCATTCTACTAAATTATATTTGCTATATTCGCATTATTATTATTATTATTATTGATATTATTATTATTTGTTATTATTAGCAAATAAATACTCGATTTTCATTGTACAGGATGTTACATTTTCGATGTTTTTTAAGGTATCTCTGAATATTAACGATAGAGGAAAACCGTTTGCACAATTCAAGGTCAACTTTTCGAGAAAATTTTAATAGTCACCACAGGAATTTTTGATATTCTTTTGTTTTTTTGAGCTGCAGGTAAATACTTATATTTCGCTAATTTCGAAAATATCTCATATCTTATTTATGATAAAGAAATTTTTTTAAACAAATTTTGTACCGTTTTTTGCGTAGAATAAAATTAGATTTCTTCAAAACTTACTAATTGTCGAGATATAACACAAACTTATATATTTTTAAAGGGGAACCTATGTAGAAAATAGTCTCATATTTTTATTAATTTATATAAGCTTTTCAGTGATATATAATAAGACTACATTCTTTTGTTTTAAACAAAAATAAAACATGAATTATTAATTTTTTGGAATGAAAAATATGAAAATATTTAAGAAACAATTAAAAAACTGTATTACAGATCACTTTTTCTTTATTTTTAATATTATTTTCTTCAATTTTTATCATTTCTTCAATTTAAGTACATTAGAAATCATATTAAACCACTTTTCGAAATATGAGTTTGTGTTATAACTCAAGAATTATTAAGTTTTCAAAAAATCATTTTGTTGTACACAAAAACTGGTACGAAATTTGTCTAAACAACTTTTCTCTAACTATCATAATTAGTAAGAAATTAGCGTAAAACGAGTGTTTGCCTGTAGCTCAAAAACAAAAGAAAATCAAAAATTCTTGTGGCGACTATTAAACTTTTCTCGAAAAGTTGACTATGGATTGTGCAAACGGTTTTGCTCTATCGTTAATATTACCCTTAAAAATAATATGGAAAATGACACATCTGTACAACGTGTACCCTAAATCGGAATAGGTTAGGAACAGAGCAAGGTATATCTTAATTTGGAATTGTATAATTAAATGTCAATTTGACAGAAGATATTGTCAAAAATGTTATCCAAAAAAATCAAAGGTTTTCTACTTAAACCTTATTTTAGAAATGGAAGTAAATAAAAAAAACTAATGCCAGCACATTACCTTCCGTCAATCCTGTGTATTATGTACAAATTCCACACATGAATTTTCTTGCAAAAGATTCTAAATTTCCAGTAAAATTATTTCATAAACAAACTATGCAAATTACACTTAACACTGACATCTTTTTCTTCTTTAGCTTTTGCTATTCGTTAGGGGCGCTATTTTTTATTTTCTTTTTCCACTCATTTCTGTTTTGCGTGTCGTCCTCATTCGGTTCCTTTTCTCTCAAGTCTTCCGCAATACAATCCTTCCATTTTATCTTTGGTCTTCCATTGTTTCTTCTACCTTCTATTACTAAGTTATTATTTTTCCTCCAATATATTCTTCATCTCTCCTCATGACATGTTCAAACCAATGACATCAGTTAATTTCAATTATCTAAATATATTAGCAGTTTCCATGGTTAGCATATCTAGCTGATTTATGAAATTTAATATTTTTATTATTCTTTAACTGTATATCTATTGAATATGAAGTATAAAATGCAATCAATTATAATAACGTTAAATGTCAATAAACGATATATAAATGCGTTTTTTCAAGAAAAACTGTTAAAAGTTGCAAATGAGGGGGGACCAATTATAACCAAAATTTAATCACGTCGGCATATGGATCTAAACTCGAGGAATACGAAAAAAATATTTTGGATTATGGTGTTGGAGTTATGCGATTCAAAACGATCGTTACATATACACACACACACAAAAAGACGCGCGCGCACACATACACACACACACACACACACACACACAAATACACACATACACATTCACATGCATACAGACATCATAGTTAAAAATAGTTAATTCGTATTCTAGGGACCCCAAAACGTGCTTATTCATTAGAAACTCACTATGGAATTTTTTGACTAAAAACAATACCTTCCTTACCTAAAGGTAACGGAAGGTAAAAACAACGAATGGTTATATTCTTACGCAGGAAAATTACATTTCATGATTAATTTTGACAACTAGACTTTTTAATTAAATAATGATCAGATATGCACTTCTGTATTCATAGCATACTCCGATTCAGGTATTTTTTAAACACACTGTAGGTGCTTAACAAAGGTTAATATATAATAAATACGAGTTATATAAATAAGTATGGACGTTCGTATCTCGGATCCATACATCCATCGATTACTCTTTGCTAGATATCACATTTCGTTTTATGCTAATTTTAAATTAGGTAGTTCATTGAACAGTATAGGGAATTTTTTTATAATACCGATCAATTTCCTTAAGTGTCCACTACATTTTATGTGTTTCAAATTACAGAAAATCGTAATAACAAATAATTTCCCCATAAATTCAAATTTCGTAATCGAATAATGATTCCATTTGTGACCCATTACAATGGATAGCATAATGGACACAGGGCCGTCTTTAAGAATTTTGAATTAATCATAATCATTTGTAAACTTCTTTACCGTTTAATTTTTTTTACTGTTTATTTTTTACTGTTCGGCATCTGCTTTAAAGGATAACATAGGATGAGGAAGGCTTAAGTTTTTTACTGAAATAAAGTAATTTTCTTAAGAGGAATGTTATCAGATTTAAGGGAATCTTATTATAATCATTTTACCTGAGTTATCTTCACGAGGATCGGATGAACGGTATTAACACCTTAAATATGTTGTAGGAGACTTTTTGTAATTTGGTTAAGAGGTTACTTAATTTGATACTTAAAGCCAACGAGTTATCAAGATAAACCACGGTAAAAGACTTAATTTAACTTATTAAATTTATCAGTTTATATATACAAGGAAAAATAAAGGAAAAAATATTAAATATGCATAATTACATTTTTGTTAATATTGTGTGTATGTAGAAGTCTTTACTCTTATTTTTCAGTATTTTTTTTTTAACGCATACGGTGCGTCGGCAGCATTGTGGACACCTTTTGTTCGGCAGTGCTAACGACGCACCTATACGTCCAGCCTATTGAATTCTGAAATCAACATATTGTTAGACAATTCATGTTTATTTGCTTGATGTTTTATCTTTTATTTATGATTTTGAAGCCTTTTTAGCCCTTTTGAGTTGTAAATAGCCCTGGTCGTTGTCTCCCATGACGCAAAAAAAAAAACTGTAAACTAACCTCCCTAATCACTTTTCTGTAGTCGTCTAACAATGCTGACCAACGCACAGTGTTCTCTTTAAAAGGCTGACGAAACGATGCCGGTTGAAACAAGATAGAGTACTGGACGCAACTGTTACGGCGTGCGCTGGTTCAACAACATACAAGACGCAACGTGTGCGTCGTACGCAGCGAAAGTGTTAAAGCAGATTTCGGTAATGAAATGTATATGTTACTGTAAACGGTATTTACAATTTACCAGCTCATTGACACAGACTACTGTTGAAGAAAACGCACAACAGGTGTCATTAATAATAACAATAATAAAAATAATTATAACAATCATTGAAAGGTAGAGAGAAAAAATATGATGTGGCCAGCACATTACCTTCCGTCAATCCTGTGTATTATGTACAAATTCCATACATAAATTTTCTTGCAAAAGATTCTAAATTTCCGGTAAAATTATTTCATAAACAAACTATGCAAATTGTACTTGACACTGGCATCTTCTTCTTCGTTAGCTTTTCCCATTCGTTAGGGGTCGCTATTTTTTATTTTTTCTTGCACTCATTTCTGTTTTGCGTGTCGTTCTCATTTAGTTCCTTTTCTCTCAAATCTTCTTCTGTTTCTTGTACCTTCTAATATTAAGCTAATCATTCTTCTTCCAATATATTATTCATCTCTCCTCATGACATGTTCAAACCAATGTAATCGTCACTCTTGTATCTTTCTAGAAACTTGTAACACTCGAGTTATTTCCCTTATTCTTTCATTCCTTATCGTATCTTTCCGTGTCTTCCCCAACATCTATGTCAACATCGTCATCTCTGCAGAATTCATTTACTTTTCATTGATATTGACATCTATCAGTTTCCATGATTAGCATAACTGCTTGATGTATGAAATTTAATATCTTTATAATTCTTTAACTCTACATCTATTGAATATGAAGTATAAAATGCAATCACATCGTATACAGAATAACATATTCTTTAAAATTTATAAATATTATATGTCAATAAATGATATTTAACTGCGTTTTTTCAAGAAAAACTGTTATAAGTTGCAAAAGAGGATACTTCAGGTTAACCAATTATAATCAAAATCGAATCACGTCTGCATACGCATCTATACTCGAGGAATATGAAAAAATTATAATTTTTGGACTCGTGGTATTGGAGTTATGCGATCCGAAACGATTGTCACATACACACACACACTCGCACATATACACCCATACATATATATGCAAACAGACACACACATCCATACATACAGACATCATCGTAAAAATAGTAAATTCGTATTCTAGGGACCCCAAAACATGCGTATTCATTAGAAACTCACTATCGAATTTTTTGACAAAAACAAGATATGTCAATTTCTTTACAAATAATGATAAAATGTATTTAAAACTCAATATTGTCTTCCGTTATTTTTTTACCTTCCGTCACCTTTAGGTAAGGAAGGGAATTGTCTAGTCAAAAATTCAATGATGAGTTTTTAGTGAATAAGCATGTTTTAGCGTCCCTATAATACGATTTTTCCATTTTTACGATGATGTCTGGATGTGTGTTTATGTGTGTGTGTGTGTGTGTGTGTGTGTGTGTGTGTGTGTGTGTGTGTGTGTGTGTGTGTGTGTGTGTGTGTGCCGACAGTTTCGAGTCGCATAACTTCAATACCACGATTCCAAAAATTATAATTTTTTCGTATTCCTCAAGTTTACATCCAAAAGAACAAGTGTTATTATAACTTAAAGAATATATTATTCTCTATACGATTTGATTGCATTTTATACTTCATATTCAATAGATATAGAGTTAAAGAATTTTAAAGAAATCAAATTTTATAAATCAGCCAGCTATGCTAAACATGGAAATTACTAATATATTCATATAATTCAAATTGACAGATGTCAGTATAAATAAAAAGTAAATGAATGTAGCAGAGATGAGGATGTTGAAGTAGATGCTGCGGAAGACACGGAAAGATACGGTAAGGAAATAACTAGTGTTACAAGTTTCTAAAAAGATACAAAAGAGACGATTACATTGGTTTGAACATGTCTTGAGGAGAGATGAAGAATATATTGAAAGAATGAATAGCTTAGTAATAAAAGGTTGAAGAAACAGAGGAAGACCAAAGATAAGATTGAAGGACTGTATTGCGGAAGAAACTGAATAAGAAAGACGCGCAAAACAGAAATTAGTGGAAGAAGAAATTAAAAAATAGCCACACCTAACGAATGGGATAAGCTAGAGAAGAACAAGAAGATGTCAATATCAAGTGTAATTTGCATAGTTTGTTTATGACATAATTTTACTGGAAATTTAGAATCTTTTGCAAGAAAAATTATGTATGGAATTTATACATAATACACAGGATTGACGGAAGGTATTGTGCTGGCCACAACAGATTTTTTGTCTCAAAATAAACGAAATATTCTAGGTGTCGGACTTACGCTGATCACGTGTATAAGTCAAATATATTGGCCCATTGGCCGGAGTTAATCTGATGGTCACATTTTTATTTTGAAAATCTTTAAGTACACCTCTGTTCCTGTAAAAATATTCACGTCCATATAAAGTCTTGCACGTTTAAAGTATCTTCGAAATACTTTAAGTATGGTACACAAATTTGCATCATTATTATGAGTACTGGACCCACATTTATACTCATACTTACATATGCCTTATAATTTAAAACATATACCGCCAAAATTTTACCTGCCACACATATTTTTTTGTCTCTATTTTTCATCCCTTATTATCTATGTTTACCCTTATATACTCGTACTGTCATCCCCAGTAGTTCATAACCATTATGTGAAGAACAAACCATAGAGCACATCGTGGAATGCAGAACGTGTGAACCAGCTTATCAGCATTATACTTGTAGTGCCGCCTTTGTAAGATCACAGAGCTCAAGTATACTGGATCAAGGAAGCTATAAAACACGCACCCATGATAACGTAATGGGGATACTTAGAGGAGGCTCTCAAACTTTCGACGCTAGGGTCTGTCTTATTGAATACTCACAGATACTTCGACAATATTTCTGTTAATATTATTTTAGAATTTTGGATCTGTTCTTGCAGAATTTTTGCATATAGAGTGAGTCTAGGAAGATGCCCTCGCCTTTATCTATTTGATGCAAATATTTTTTATAAAGTAAGGTTTTCAGGATACGACTATCAACTTTTATTACTTCCTTATACGTAAGTAAAGGAAGTATTGTAATCGCGAAAAATTTCGGTTTTCAGATTTCAGCGGAAATATCCATTTTGATCATCCCTGAATCCATTTTGACTAATTTCGTCGTGACGTACGTACGTATCTCGCATAACTCAAAAACGGTAAGCCGTAGAAAGTTGAAATTTTGTATTTAGGACTCCTATAACATCTAGTTGTGCACCTCCCTTTCTGGTTATTACACAATTTCCAGAAGTGGCACTTTACATGAAGCCTATAATAGATTTTAATGAAAAACTGTTTTAAAATATAATCCAAAAGTTTTCAAATTTGGTATACAAGACTTTTATGTCAATCGAAATAACATAATAGATTTTGGTTAAGATAGGCTAACCGGAAGTGGTACTTTACTTGAAGTTGTTAACAGTTTTTCTTAAATAAAATGATTTTATTTTGATTTTAGAAATAAATGCTTCAAATAAAAGTTTTAGAGAATTAATTTCTGCGTCTAGCACATCAAGTATTATTAAATTAGCCCTTTGTATAAGCGAGATATGTAAATTTAAAAATTATATACTTTTTTGTTTTTGTAATAAAGCTTGCTATGGATTAGGACAAAAACATAAAAAAATGTTCATGCAATTTACGTTAAATACGTGCAATTTTATGATTCGTACAATAACAAATATTATATTTTTATCGTGAAATTAGTCATATTCATTGTTGTAATCAAATACCTATTTCTTTGTTGTAATCAAAACTCTCTTTAAAAAGAACCGGGTTAGATTATGGTCGCTATATATCTTACTGTTTTGAAGTTAAAATTAATATTTTGTAATTTATTTATTAAAAAAATATGTATAGTTTAATTATCGTACAAGGAAGTCGTATGGTGTCCACATCAGATTTTTTATTCAAATATTACAGGTGGCTATGTTAAAATAAACAAAGTGTAACAGTGTTAAACAATTAAATTAATATCAACAAAGTATACTTTTGTTTACTACTTATTTATTATTACTTACTTATTATTTACTTATTTATTTATTTGTTATTTATTTTTATAGAGCCATCTAGAATATTTGAATAAAAATTATTTCTCATTCTCACATATCTCAATTATCTTATTTTTCTCAAATGTTTGCAAATGAATTATTAAAAATCTATTGTGGCCAGCACAGTACCTCTCGCCACTTCCGTTTTTGGTTACTGTATTGGAGTGGAAGGCTTTCTTAAGTTGACACACTGATATTTATAACTATGAGATTTATTGACACACACACAAATACAGTTATTGTCTGACTGACGTGCTACGACTGCCAAGTAGTGTATATATATAAACATTTAAATAAACAATATTTTCAACTGTATGATACACTACAGTTACATAACTATAAGGCGCGAGCAGTCATGTGATATTGTTGGCCTTGACAAGCAGATATGGGGGCCCGTGTCAGAATGACAATTAGTAAATATGATAATAGATGCCAAATGTCAAAATTTTTCATTAAAAATTACAAGATTTTCCAAATTCAAGCAGTTAATTCGTCACCAGGAGTGTGGAATTTATTTGCCGAGGAAATTGGAAAATCACAAAATTTAGAATGAAAACTTTTGATATTTGGCATCTATGTACATAATTACTAGATATTAATCTGTTACAGTCCCCCATATCTGCTGGTCAAGACCAACAACGTTACATGACTGCTGGCGCCCTATTGTATATAACATTTCTTGTATATCTACACTCTACACTCAAAAATTGTATTTACATCTATTATTTATATTTAGATTTTTTATTTTAAATTCATTCTATGAAGAAATTTTGTCCTACTCTTCCAATTTTTCGAAATGTTTCCAATTCGTTGTCGGGTTTGACAGTATTTTTGAAGGGTATATATACTGTACCTACAATAATTTACATATTTAACTATTAATACAATAAGAAACAATATAATGTATGTTACTTTCCACAAAAAAATCTTCAGTAATGTCGTTGGATTTTTAACACTGACATTTATCTGTCAGTTACAAACTTTTTCATTTTTCAATTGGTTATATAACTTATATTTCTTTTTCTCTAAATCTATAAAAGATATAATAAAATATTTATATGTATCAGATAGAGAATTTACTCTTCTTTTACTAGCAAAAACAAAATTTATCAAAAACTAATATTTAGAAGAATTTTGAAAATCTGCTACTTCCGGTTGTCTAATTATTACCCAAACACCTTTTCAGCTCTTCCCAGTAATGTCCGATTGAGAAATACGTAGTTAAACAGATATTAAGTATTATAGTTTTTGAGAAATCGTCCTTCCAACCGACTCACATACATACATACACACACGAACACACTCACATACACACACATACATCCACACACACACACACACACACACACACACACACACACACACACACACACACACACACACACACACACACACACATACACAGACAGACATCATCGTAAAAATATTAAAATCAGATTGTAGGGACCTTAAAACGTGCTTAATCATTAAAATCTGGATATGCGATTTTTAGCATGAATCCAATACCTATCTCAGCAAGCGGTAAAAAACCAATGTGTTCTCGGGAAAAATTGAAGAAGATTGGCGTCGCAACAGATAATAAATCTTTGACATTTTGATATTCAATATACCGAATATATAATGTACGCTAATGCAAAAAAGCGTTTCTCGTCAGTTTTGACAATCAACATTTTTTCCAGTGAATACATTGATTTTTATTTTATTACAAATTTTGAACTATGCCGTAATTGGTTTGTTTTAATGGGCTCCATTTCTTACAGAAAGCATGTAAAACAAAAGATTTACTATCTATGGAGTTAGTTATATATCATCGGATAAGCGTTGTAAAAATACTTAAATAACATCCTGTATTATTGTGAAGAGGAATTATGTTTTATTTTGACGTCTGCGACAATTTGAAAGGCCACTATTTAAGAACTTCTGGTGTAGTTTTACCCACAATGTCGAGGTGTCAGCATATAAGACGGACATTGAAAAGTAAATGTGTTGCTACATGTGTATTAAGTTGTAGGAATTTGGTATTCCCACGCGAAACGTTCAAGTTTCTTGTACTTAATACTAATCATTGCTTGATATCATTATAAACAAATAAATCATTATGACTTACAATGCTCGAACGAAATAGGTCAACAGTCAATACCAATGAACGGCACCTTCAAGAATGCCAGCTGTACGTTGTTTAAAAAATAATCTGATGTGGCCAGCACAATACCTTCCGTCAATTCTACGTATTTTGTACAAATTCCACACAGAATTTTTTTTGCAAACCATTCTATGGGCGTTTTATTTTTAGGGGACAAATGAACTGATCTTACTTCGTACTGAACTGAACTAAAAAGAACAGTATGTTTCTTAAAATGAGAATATTTATAACATAACATAATAATCTACGAAATTGGCTTATGGCTATAATCTGTTGTATTACCTTATATGATTTGTTTTTGCCACTTTCAATTATTTTACATATTTATATTTCCAGTAAAATCTTTTCACAAAGATATTATGTAAATTTTATTTGACACTGACATCTGTCAATTAGTAATATTTGAATATTCTGTTTCATGGTGCAGTTTTTATTAGCATTAGGTTGCAAGTTATTTCTTTATAATTCTTTATCTCTAAATTCATTTAATATGAAGAAAAAATATAATTAAATCGAATAGAGAATAACATATTCTTTTATTAAAATAACATAAAAGGTCAAAAATGATATTTAACAGCGTTTTCAAGAAATACTGTTAAAATCTTCAAATTAGGGTACTTCCGGTTAACCAATCATAACCAAAATCTAATCACTTTTTCGTATTCCTCAAGTTTACTTCTGGAAGAACAAGTGATTAGATTTTGGTTATAATTGGTGAACCGGAAGTAGCCTCATTTGAAGATTTAACAGTTAAATATGATTTATTGACATTTAACGTTATTAAACTTAAAGAATATATTATTCGCTATACAATTTGATTGCATTTTATACTTCATATTCAATAGATATAGAACTAAAGAATTATCAAGATATTAAATTTCATAAATCAGCCAGCTATGCTAATCATGAAAATTGCTAATATATACAGATAATTCAAATTGACAGATGTCAGAATCAATACAAAGTAAATGAATGTGGCAGAGATGAAAATGTTGAAGTAGATGTTGGGGAAGACACGGAAAGATACGGTAAGGAAATAACTCTAGTGTTACAAGTTTCTAGAAAGTTACAAGCGAGACGATTACATTGGTTTGAACATATTATGAGGAAAGATGTAGAATATGTTGGAAGAAGAATGAATAGTTCAATATTAGAAGGTTGATAAAAACAGAGGAAGACCAAAGATAAGATGGAAGGACTGTATTGCGGAAGTCTTGAGAGAAAAGGAACTGAATGAGAACGACACGCAAAACAGAAATGAGTGGAAGAAGAAAATAAAAAATAGCGATCCCTAACGAATGGGAAAAGCTAAAGAAGAAGATGTCGGTGTAAAGTGCAATTTGAATAGTTTGTTTATGAAATAATTTTACTGAAAATTTAGAATCTTTTACAAGAAAATTTATGTATGGAATTTATACATAATACACATCAGGATTGACGAAAGGTATTGTGCTGGCCATATCAGATTTTTTTATGTACATCTCACTTTTATTAATATCTCTCTCTTTTAATGTAATAGGTCCATATGTGACGGAAGGTAAAATATAAATAAAAATTGAGGCTTTCAATTTTGCACTCTTGCACAATGGAGAAATTGGTCTTTTATACATATTAAAACCATACCTTAACTGTATCAAAGATTAAAAAAAAAGATATTAATTTTAAATTTTATCGCCGGAAGGAATAATAAAACAAATTCGGATATGTTCATTTAATTCTGATTTACTGTTTCAAAACAATTTGATTTCGCTTTCGGTTGACATGTTGCTCAACATGACTTGTCAATTACCCATGTACGAGGTGTTTCAAAACACAGGTAAGTGGCTACAAACAAGCTAATAGACTGATTATAATACAACCTGATGTAGCCCGAAGCGCCGATCCAATAATTGAAAAGTACGAAACAAGGCCCCAGGCCGTCAATTACGATTGCCTCGTGCGGAATGTTAGATCCTATCGCGTCGCCCAAGAACAACAAAGATTTTATTCAGTAATTAAAATTTATAATAACACAGAAATCACACTTCTGATGGAGAATATTGAATCTCTTTCAGAAGCTTGTACGAATGTAACATCTTTTTACCTCTCGCTAAGAGAGGTGTTGGATTCATGCTAAAAATCGCATATCCAGATTTTAATCAATAAGCCTGTTAGTGTCTGTATGTGTATGTGAATGTATGTATGTGTATGTGTATGTGGATGTTGGAAGGACGATTTCTCAAAAACTATAAGACTTAATATCTATTTAACTACGTATTTCTCAATCGGACATTAATGAGAAGAATTGAAAAGGTTTTGGTAGCAATTGGACAACCGGAAGCAGCAGATTCTTAAAAAAATTCTTCCACATATTATTTTTTGAAAATTATTGTTCCTGCATATATTAAAGAAGGTTAAATTCTCTATCTGATACATTTAAATATTTTATTATATTTTTTATTGATTTAGAGATAAAAGAATATAATGTATAAAATAATCTGTCATGGATAACAATTGAAAAATTAAAATGTTTGTAACGGACAGATAAATGTCAGTGTCAGAAATACGGAGACATTACTGAAGACTTTTTCGGGGATGTACCTACATATACTATTTCTTATTGTATTAATAGTTAAATATTTAAAAATATAGGTATATTATATATACCCTTCAGAAATACTATCAATACCGACCCTATTACTCCTGACAGTGAATTGGAAACATCTCGAAACATTATAATAGTAGGACAAAGTTTCTTCATACAATGAATTTAAATTTTAAAAAATTAAAAAATATATGTTAAATACAATAGGGTACGAGCAGTCATGTGACTTTCTTGGCCTTGATAAGCAGATATGAGGTCCCATCTCAGAATAATAGCTAGTAATTATGTACATAGAAAATCTTGAAGTTTTCAATGAAAAATTCTGACATTTGATATCTATGTACATAATTACTAGTTGTCATTCTGACACGGGCCCCCATATATACGTGTCAAGGCCAACAAAGTCACATGACTGCTCGCGCCCTATGCTTATGTAACCAAAAACGGAAGTAGCGAGAGGTATTGTGCCGGCCACAACAGATTTTTTTTTCTTTTCGGTGTCTTTATGAGTCAGTAAAGACACTGAAAACACGTCGTTAAGAAGATCTATAGACGCACTGTTTTAGCGCTTTTCGTTTTCTAGAGGTGGTATGACTGCTTTCAAAACTGACAAAAGAATGACATGTAACCTCAATTTTCTATCAGTCAACAAGGCATTTTCATCTGTGAAATTAGCGGGAAGCACTACCAATATATATTTTTAAAAAAATTATAAAATTACCTGAAAAGAAAAATAGCATTAAAACATGTTTCATAAGACCTGTTATCGCACTCGTCCTTTGTATAACGTAGACTAGTACATTAACAGATTACCTTATGAAATGTATAAAAAAAAAAAATCTTCAAGTGTACAATAATATTCATATTATGCTACTATACACACACTATAGAAGATATTCATTTTATTCCTAGTACAACAATGTTGTTCATTTTTGTACTAGTAAAAAAATGTTAGCTTCTTAGTTCACCGCTGGCGGCAGCAGTCGTCACAGCAACACAGACCATAATGAAAAATTGTTATTTGACAGTTGTATCGTTTGTGTTTTGTAGTGTACACAGCCAACTATGGCTGACATTGCAAACGCTATAATTAAAAAAATTCTAGAAAAATATTTAAAAAATCTCCAGTTTTCTTTGAAACACTTGAAGAAAAAATAGTATATGTTATTCGGAGCAGAACGCCCTTTTTGTGTTTTACCCAGCTTGCCTGGCCTCGGCTGGCGCCTCGGCCGCAATAGCTGGGTTCAACACAAAAAGACCGCTTTCTACTCCTAATAACATAATATACTATTATTTTGAATTAAAAATAATTTTATTACGTTTCCTTACAATTAATTTTTCTTCTTCATTATCATAAATTTGTTTCTAATTTTATATGCACCATAAAAAAACAATTTCAATTATTCCTTATCAAAGATTACTAACTACTGCGCTCCAACGAAACAATAGGCCACATTAAATTGTTATCTACCTTGTCAAATTATGTCACAACAAATCCAACATTAAAATATGAACTTCCTATGTTTGCGAACATTATGAATTGAATGATAACACACTTGCAATATACAATTCGCTAACAACACATACCAATCAAGTGATACGATTAACCCCGGTTAACATTGTTTTCAATATCTGACAATTAATTGTCCAGACTGGTAATTCAAGTCGCGAAATGACCGATTGTGTTGGTTTATGAATGAAATAAAAATAATAATTGTACTTAGCATTCTGCAATCGACTGCAATACAAGAATGAATTTAAATGCGAGAGTAAGCCCTTAGTTGAAGGCCTGCAACTGTTGCCAGTGAAGAAAACGATATGGCCAAGGTTCGAAGAATGGCAGAGGCTGTGGCATCTTCTGTGAATGATTTTAATCCGAACTCCTATCTTTTAGTTTTATAAATACGTAATTATTGAATTATTTTACGATAAGTTTTGATTACTTAAATCAACTATCTGCGGTTTAATTAGAATTACTGAAATATCATTAAATGAAATTACACTGTTTCGGTTGGGCCAGATAATATACCAGTCTAAATTTTTACCTCTTGCTAAGAGAGGTATTGGATTCATCCTAAAAATCTCATATTCAGATATCAATGAATAAGCACGTTTTAAGGTCCCTAAAATCTGATTATAACATTTTTACGATGATGTCTGTGTGTGTGTGTGTGTGTGTGTGTGTGTGTGTATGTGTGTGTGTGTGTGTGTGTGTGTGTGTGTGTGTGTGTATGTGTATGTATGTGGGACGTGGGAAGGACGATTACTCAAAAACTATAAGACTTTATATTTGTTTAACTACGTATGTCCCAATCGGACATTCATGGGAAGATCTGAAAAGGTTTTGGTAACAATTGGATAACCGGAAGTACAAGATTCTTAAAAAAAGTCTTCTAAATATAATTTGTTGAAATTTTTTTTAGTAATATTAAATTAAATTCAATTCTCTATCTGATACATTTAAATATTTTATTATATATTCTATAGATTTAGAGATAAAAGAAATATAATATATAAAATAATCTGTTGTAATAAATTTTACAGCGGAAAGAATGTCATGGAAAATAGTTGAAAATTTAAATTGTTTGTAACTGACAGATAAATGTCAGTGTCAAAAATCCGGAGACATTACTGAAGACTTTTTCTTAATGTATTAATAGTTAAATATTTAATATTATAGGTATATTACACATACGCTTCAGAAATACTGTTACTCCCGCCAATGAATTGGAAACATTTCGAAAAATTAGAAGAGTAGGACAATATTTCTTCATAGAATGAGTTTGAATTTAAAAAATCTAAATATAAAGAATAGATATAAGTAGAATTTTTGGTGTAGAGTGTAGGTACCTATACAAGAAATGTTAAATACATTAGGGTGCGAGCAGTCATGTGACTTTGTTGGCCTTGACAAGCAGATATGGCGGCCCATGTCAGAATGATAGGTAGTAATTATGTACATAGATGTCAAATATCATAATTTCTCATTCTAAATTTAGTGATTTCCTAATTCCATGTGGTTTATTTTCTTCGACAAGTAAATTCCACACTCCTGGTGACAAATTAACTACGTGAATTTAGAAAATCTTGAAATTTTTAATGTAAAATTCTGACATTTGACATCTATGTACATAATTACTAAGTATCATTTTGAAACGGGCCCCCACATATATGCTTGTTAAAGCCAACAAAGCACATAAGACTGAATATTACCTCAGTGAATTTAAAAATCTCCGCACTCTTATTAAAAAACAGATTAAGTTTGAACACAAAAAATATTTAGATGGCATAGAAAATAACTTAGCTATGAATCCTAACAACATATGGACTTACATTAACAACAAAAAACGCGTCTCAAGGATTCCGGGTAATATGCACTTTAATAATAAATCTTTCGATAACACAGCAGATATAGTTCAAGGATTTGCGGATTATTTTTCTAGTGTATATTCCACCACAGATAATAATTCAAATATGTATGCAGGAACAACAACTGATATTAACTGTAATGCAGTATCAATACCTAACATTACTGAGGATGATATCTTACTTGCAATTCGGAAACTTAAAGCATCACGTAATCCTGGTCCTGATCACTTACCTGCATATATCATTAAAGCATGTAGTCACTTTTTTGTTAAACCTTTACATTTTCTTTTTAACCTCTCTCTATCAACCAATCGCTTTCCCTCTGTACTTAAAAACTCCTTCATTTGTCCCATCTTCAAAGCTGGTGACAATACTGATATTTCTAACTACCGTCCTATTACCATTCTTTCTAACATCTCTAAAATCTTTGAATGTATTTTATATAAGTACATATATAATTCTATTTCCACACATATTTCTCGTCATCAACATGGATTCATGTCTGGTAGATCAACCACGACTAACCTTATGAACTTCACTGAATTCACTCTTAATTCTCTACGTGACAACTCTCAAGTAGATGTTATATACACAGATTTTAAAAAGGCTTTCGACAGTGTAAATCACAATGTGCTTCTGGAAAAACTCAGTAAATATTTTCACTTTACTGAGGACCTCCTTCATTTTCTCAACTCCTACCTCAGAGATCGCGAAATGACTGTGCAACTAAATAACTTTAAATCAAACCCGTTCACTGCTACTTCTGGGGTCCCACAAGGATCAAACTTGGGCCCACTATTATTCAACCTCTTCATTAATGACGTGGTGGACTGTGTTCAACATTCGCAAATACTTTTGTATGCCGATGACATAAAAATTTATAAAAACATCAACTCGATTAATGACTGTATTCTCTTACAAAACGACATCAACAACATTTTAAAATGGTCCCATAACTCAAAATTGTTCTTTAATTACAGCAAATGTAAAATAATGAGTTACTTTGTTAAAAAATACGTTTACACTTATGCTTATCACATGGAAACTAATTCGCTTGAGAAAGTAACTCAGTTTAAGGATCTTGGGATTATATTTGACCCAAAACTAACATTTAATGTACACATTGAGACTACTGTAAGATCATCCTACAAAAATCTTGGATTTGTAATTAGAAATTGTCGGTCTTTCTGTAAAACAACTACACTCAAAAGCTTGTATTATGCATTTGTCCGCTCCAAGCTAGAATATTGTCTACAAGTCTGGAATCCAATATATCATAAATATATATCTAAGATTGAGTCTGTCCAGCATAAATTCATTAAATATTGTTATTTTAAAATACATGGACAATATCCTATCTTTACCCATGATTATTCTGATTTATTGCCTGAAGTGAACTTGGTGCCATTAAGTAGCAGAAGAAATTTACAATTATCTCTCTACTTATACAAATTAATTAATAATTGTATTGATGACCCATGTAGTCTTGAGCTAATACCATTTCACGTTCCACGCGTCACTTCAAGAAATAAAGTACCATTTCTTTGTAAAGCAGCTAGGACTAATTATGAATTGAAATCTCCAATAAGACAACTCTGTGTAGCATATAACAGTGTATCATGTATTATTGACATTGATATATTTGGCGACTCCTTTTCTAAATTTAAGAATATCTTATTAAAATATTTCTTGTAATAAGTCATTTGGTAAATTTCTTGTATGTATTTACTGTTCAACTCATTCGTTTCTTTGTTGTAATAAGTCACTTGTTAAATTTCTTATATGTATTTACTGTTCAACTCATTCGTTTCTGTATTTGTATGTCATATGATCGTCCTGTAATTGGGATCTTGAATCCTGTTGGATCGATAAATAAATAAATAAATAAATAAATAAATAAATAAACAATGTAACATGACTGTTCGCGCCCTATACTTATGTGGCGAAAGGTATTGTGCTGGCCACAACAGATTTTTTTTGTATTAGATCTCTCTATATATACAATTATATTATTACTCTGTAATTGGGTTTGTCCTGTTGGGTAATAAAGATTTATTTATTTGCTTAAAGAACACTGATTTCATATTCTTTACCTACAAATTATGTGATTAGATCAAACGCAAAAAAATTGTAAAAATCATTGTCAAATAATTGTAGTGCCTAAAAAGAACAATATAATATAGAATAGTACCATAATTTTAAGG
This sequence comes from Harpalus rufipes, assembly GCA_951394225.1. Taxonomy (NCBI): domain Eukaryota; kingdom Metazoa; phylum Arthropoda; class Insecta; order Coleoptera; family Carabidae; genus Harpalus; species Harpalus rufipes. The sequence continues at coordinate 44,150,180 of OX596282.1, forward strand.
AATTCATTAATTAGATTGCTTTCTTTGTAATACTTCATATTTACATTAAGAAATAGTAAGCATCCTAAATAAGATGTATAAACATACATAGGTGAAGTAATACAATTAATCTTGTAAGAAAACAAAGACTTAGATTCGGGTTATAAATGAATTACACATTTCTTTATACTCCCGCTGTTTACATGGTTTTCCATCGGCTTCTTTCTGTTATCTCTTAATCATAATTCCATCATAAACATACATACCTACATACAAACGCACACATACAGGATGTTGTCCGCGAAACCGGACCATAGGACTTTAACATGTAAAATCCTACTTTCGTAATTCCCTGTTTCCCTAATTATTTTACGTAAAAAAGCTTCAAATAAATGTATACAGCATAAAATTTTGCACCAAAATTAATAAACAAAATTTATTTTGCATCATCTATAACAGTAGAAATTAGATATAATGAAAATTATTAGGCAGAAGAAATATAACTTGTAAAAATTAACAGGTGTTATTTATTTTTAAAAGAAGAAAAAAAAGTACTAGTATTAAGTAATGTATATATTAATGATATTTACCATTATTTCTAAGTCAATCGCTATTCCTTTTACGGAATATAAAATTATTTGAAATAATTGTAGTTTATTGTCGTACCATACGTTGGCACTACTGAGAACGACCAGGTTGTGTCAAATAATTTTATATTCCGTAAAAGGAATAAAGATTGACTTAGAAATAATTGTAAATTAATTAATATATACGTTTCTTTAATACTATAGCTATTTGTGTATTAAAAGCGCAAAATAGGACATTGTCTCACAACGCAAATAATGCCATGGAAACCAATTGAAAAATTAATATGTTTCTAACTGACAGAAAAATGCCAGTGTCAAAAATTCAAAGACATTACTGAAGACTTTTTCAGGATTGTACATGTACATACATATATTATTTCTTATTGTATTAATAGTTTAAATATTTAAAATTATAGGTATATTACATAATATCTTTCAGAAATACTGTCAATCCCGACAATAAATTGGATACATCTTGAAAAATTAGAAGTTAGGACAAAATTTCTTGATAGAATGAATTTAAAATTTAAAAATCTAAATATAAAGAATAGGTATAAGTAGAATTTTTTGATTTAGAGTGTAGGTATAAATGAAATGTTAAATACAATACTTATGTAACCAAAACTGGAAGTGGCGAGAGGTATTGTGCTAGCCACAACAGATTTTTTTATCAATATTTTGAATAATCATTTAGTTCTTATTTAAAGATATATAGCTTACATATGTGTAATTAATATTAAGCTTACTTAAAAAATGTTATTTGTTTCTTTTTTATAAGAATTTTTCCTTAAGCTCGTCATCTTGCCGCACTCTCCCCTACTCAAATTACGTAAAAAAAATTCGAGAAACAACAGCTAAAATTCTATGTGATATGAAATCATACGTCAGCATCAACGGAGACTAATATTCTATCTTCTATCTATTCTGGTATAGGGCGTGTTCGTTTAGCCCAGTTTCACTTGTGGCATAGACACACGTAGCAAGCAGAGGCTACGGGCACGCTTCAAGTTACGTTTGTTTCCGTAACAAGATAATTGGGGGTTTGTCCTATGCTATTACTAATTACACCTGTAAACCTATACGCAACAAACGTACTCGTACAGGAAGCCTACAGTTCTATCTGTCAGAGTAGATGATATAAGTTATGCAATACACAAATTATAAGAATGTATGAATTAATTAATATATTAAACTGTTCCTTTTTCTTAGATTGAGTATGATGCTATACTAATTATAATATATTTAGCCAATGGCTTATTTTGCTGTTGCTTATGACAGCTACGGGTTGTATGAGATTTAGTTATAACAACAAGCAAGTGTGAGAACGGTTAATATCTAGATGGGTTATCGCAAAACGATGTTGTAGTTTAGACGTTATTTAAAGTGGACTATAATATTTTTGGGGATCTGCAATAACTCCTAAAAGTTGCACAAACAATAAATTTAACCGATATCATACATACAAGAGTGTTCTATTGGCGATAGGAAATAAGCAATATGACATCTGGTGGTATTTTTCTATAATTGATGGGATAAGTTATGCACGTGACATTTTCTTGGTTGTAAAAATACAAGTGTTATCTATTTTGTTTATAATATTTACGAAATATAATATCTCTTAATATTACACACTTAACGCATAAATGCTATTAATAAATGTCAAATTATCCCGTTAAAAGCAACTTTGGCGCTACGATCTTTTTTCCCATACTGTTATACTTATTTATCAAACTTCAAAGGATTATAATACAGCTAGAAATTCAAAAAGCCTTAACCGCAAAGTACAATTCTCAAAAATTGTGGCCAGCACAATACCTTCCGTCAATCCTGCGTATTATGTACAAATTCCATACATAAATTTTCCTACAAAAGATTCTAAATTTCCAGTAAAATTGTTTCATAAACAAACTATGCAAATGGCATTTGACACTGACATCTTCTTCTTTAGCTTTTCCCATTCGATAGGGGTCGCTATTTATTTATTCTTCTTCCACTTATTTCTGTTGTCGTTCTCATTCAATTCCTTTTCACTCAAGTCTTCCGCAATACAGTCCTTCCATCTTATCTTTGGTCTTACTCTATTTATTCAACCTTCTAATACTAAGCTATTTATGCTTCCAATATATTCTTCATTTCTCCTCATGACATGTTCAAACCAATGTAATCGTCTCTCTTGTATCTTCCTAGAAACTTATAACACTAGAGTAATTTCCTTACCGTATCTTTCCGTGTCTTTTACTTTTCATTGATACTGACATCTGTCAATTTGAATTATCTGAATATATTAGTAATTTTCATGGTTAGCATAACTGGCTGATTTATGAAATTTAATATGTTTATAATTCTTTAACTCTATATCTACTAAATATGAAGTATAAAATGCAATCAACTGGTATAGAGAATAATATCTTTGAATATATAATACATATAAGAATGGCAACGTAATGTATTTAGATTAAATATTTCGAGAGAAGGTGCCATCTATCCCTCCATATACGAATTATTTCTGAGTTAGTTCAAAAAATACATAATAGGTGGATGTTGCACAGTATTGCCACGTAGCTAGAACAGCAAGTTAAAATTTTATAAAGGTTTTTAAGTTTGCTACTGTAAAACAAGTATACATGTACATTGAAGATTCAAAATATATTATCTGGTTATTATGAAACAATATTTTTGAATTATTGATTATTGAATACCTCTAACAAATAGTATCTGGCAATGCTGTCAGCACGTTTTACCGTAGTTCATAGTTTTGTGGTAGGAGTCACTAGATATCTATAATAATTTTGTGAATAAAAAAAAACAGATATAGTATGTTGCTAGGCCATATGCGTTGCCATTCTTATATGTATTATATATTCAAAGATAATATATTCTTTAAGCATAATAACGTTAAGTGTCAATAAATCATATTTAACTGTTAAATCCTCAAATGAGGCTACTTCCGGTTCACTATTTAAAACCAAAATCTATTCACTTGTTCTTCTGGAGGTAAACTTGAGGAATATGAAAAAATTATAATTTTTGGAATCGTGGTAAAGTTATGCGATCCGAAACTTTCGTCACACACACACAGACAAACACACACACACACACACACACACACACACACACACACACATACATACATACTTACAGGCATCATCGTAAAAATAATAAAATCGTACTGTAAAGACCGTAAAATGTGCTTATTCATTGAAAACTCACCACCGTATTTTTAGACCAAAGACAATACCTTCCTTACCTAAAGGTGACGGAAGGTAAAAATAGCCAAAATTCAGTTGATTGTCATATTTTGAGAAATTTTTGGAAAATTAAAAACACATACGACAAGACCTCTTATAGATAAACAAAAGCCCTCATTTAAAGTCGTAACTCATATTTTTTTAGATAATGAAAAAGACGAAAAACAATATATTCGGTGCTCCACATCTTGGAAACAGTTTTGAATTGGACTTCGTGGATTATGACTTTTTGGCTATATATCTACACAGGGCAAAGCCCTTATTCTTGAGCGTTCGTAATTACTTTCGTATATGCGTTCGTTTCCATGTTAGTATTGATAGTAGTCTGTGTTCACGTCTGTGTCGCAAAAATAATATTGTATATTTCAGTGTCAGTGTCAATTGTATTGTCACATTTTTTCAGATCATTTACAACTTAAAAATTTATTTTTATCATATATTTATTAACTACATATTAATAATATTTTTAACTTATAAATTATTTGAACAAATCGTTTGAAGATCATACTTACCCTAATGAAGTGTATTTGCACCGAAACGTCAGTTTTGTTATAATAAGTATTGTATGATTGAAATTTCGAGTAATTGTTGATGATGATTTTCATGTTAGATTTAATTTAATATTTTTTTCTTATTGTTTCAGGCCCAATATATGTCAACACAAATTTAGAAAATATTGCTGTCCCGGATGGACAATTAAACCGAAGACTCGACTATGTATAATTCGTAAGTATTTCTTTTATATACACTGTGTTAATTAAAAAGCGGGCCATAGGCGTTTAACATGGGAAATCTAGTTTTCCATGCGCAAAAGTCGCCAAATTAATTTAAGCGAAAATGCTTCAAATAAAAGTTGTAAATGGCGCCGATCCTCTCCAAAGTAGAAAACTTGAATTTCTCATCCCCGTCCTGACCTAAACAACGTGTGTTACAATTGTTTCTACCCCACCTTCTGTAGGGTAAAAATATCTACACTGACTGGATTATATTATTTAGCATAATCAGCAATGTTATAACATTTTTATCTTAAATTTTATTACATTAGAACACCCCATTATTGATAAAATAGCAATTTAACCATTGTCGATTTCAAGTTTAATTAAAAAAAATCTGTTGTGGCCAGCACAATACCTTCCGTCAATCCTGTGTATTATGAATAAATTCCATACATAAATTTTCTTGCAAAAGATTCTAAATTTCCAGTAAAATTATTTCATAAACAAACTATGCAAATAGCACTTGACACTAACATCTTCTTCTTCTTCTTTAGCTTTCCCCATTCGTTAGGGGTCGCTATTTTTTATTTTCTTCTTCCACTCATTTCTGTTTTATGTGTCGTTCTCATTCAGTTCCATTTTTCTCAAGTTTCCCGCAATACACTCCTTCCATCTTATCTTTGGTCTTCCTCTGTTTCTTAAACCTTCTATTACTGAGCTATTCATTTTTCATCCAATATACTCTTCATTTCTCCTCATGACATTTTCAAACCAATGTAATCATCTCGCTTGTATCTTTCTAGAAACTTGTAACACTAGAGTTATTTCCTTACCTATCTTTCCGTGTCTTTCCCAACATCTACTTCAACATTCTCATCTCTGCCATATTAATTTACTTTTTATTTATACTGACATCTGTCAATTTGAATTATATGAATATATTAGTAGTTTCCATGTTTAGCATAGCTGACTGATTTTAAAAATTTAATTTCTTTAAAATTCTTTAACTCTATATCTATTGAATATGAAGTATAAAATCGTATATAGAATAATATATTCTTTAAGTTATAATAACGTTAAATGTCAATAAATCAAATTTAACTGTTAAATCTTCAAATGAGGCTACTTCCGGTTCATCAATTATAACCAAAATCTAATCAGTAGTTCTTCTGGATGTAAACTTGAGGAATGCGAATAAAATATAATTTTTGGAATCGTGGTATTGAAGTTATGCGATCTGAAACTTTCGTCACACACACACACACACACACACACATACACACACATACGCACACACACACACATACACACACACACACACACACACACATACATACATACATACATACATACATACAGACATCATCGTAAAAATGGTAAAATCGTATTATAGGGACCCTAAAACATGCTTATTCACTAAAAACTCATCATTGAATTTTTTGGGCAAAGACAATACCTTCCTTACCTAAAGGTGACGGAAGGTAAAAATGAAAAGTAAGCCGATTTGTAGATGTTTAATATTTTTGACGGATTTCATAAAAGTTTAAATAATTAGTAACTCGCGAACCGTTCATCGGCAAAAATCCAGTTTTACATGATATGAAATTTTTAAACCGCGTTTTCGTATCTTTAATCGGAACAGATTGATGGATGAATTTGTAGGGAAGCGTTTACAAAAATTATGTAAAAATCATGGATAATTCACTTCTTTATATGCCAGGACGTATGTAAACTGTTATAAATACTATGTATTAAATACCGAATAATTTTAATTTTTTGAGTAATTTTTTTTTTCATAAATTATTATTCTGATTAACTATTTTTAACATAACACTTTGAGAGTTGAACCTAGACAAAAAATGTAAGAACCCTTTTTTGTACATAAAAGTATGAGCTTCAATTTTGTGTTCTTGTAAAATTTTCATACGGGCTACGGTTTTCAATAAAATGGCTAAAACCCAAAAAAAAACTCATTTTTGCACATTTGATCCAAGATGGCGGCTCGCGCCGATCGTCCCCCAGGTCGAAAATTTATTTCCATCCCAGTCCCGACCTAAACATATGTTAAAATCATTTCTACCCCACCTTTTGTAGGGAAGAAACCTCTACTGACTTGACTTTATTATTTAGCATAGTTCATAATGTTAAAACTTTTTTACCTTAAATTTTATTACATTAGAATACCCCATTATTGATAAAATAGCGATTAAGCCTTTTTTGAGATAAAGATCTCTGTCAATTTCAAGTTTAATTAAAAATTTTATTAAAAAAAATAGTTAATTATTAATAGAAAGTAACCGGGAATTTTATTTTTCAGCGGTTTGTATACGACCTTGTCCAGGACTCTGTATAGCACCAAACATCTGTCATTGCAAGGACGAGACAGGACGAATGGAACAATGCAAGGACAGTGGCCTTCAAAGTAGACGTAAGTATAAGTTACAATCAATTTTCGATTACAATGTATTACAATCATATCATCAATTATATTTATGCAAAACTAATAACAGCATAAAAACTGTAATTACTAAAGTATGGCATATTACAATATTAAAATAAGCCCTAAAGAAATAGTTAAATTGCAATTAAAAAACCATATGTGCTAATTTCTACAACAATTACTCTAAATAATATATTTCTAAGTATTCTATTTTTATTACAATTTCCATATTAGGTGTGAATATAATCAATAACAATTTTTCCACTTCATAATTATTATTTACTATCCATTTACTGCCTCTAATTTTCTTTCTATTCTACAGTTGAGTGCGTTTAGCTACATTAAGTACGAGTAGTCAACATTTTCTTATATTTTGCATTGATTTATTTGCAGTCTGTAAGTAATTGGTGTAATTCACAATGAGCTGCCATGTGTATGAATAATGAGCTGTAGAAGCGCAGAACAGAATGATTGTGAACATGCCTAATGGTGCGGAAAGCAAGAATATAGAATAAGATGGAATGATAGAAGGAAAAGTCATAAATTTAACTGTACTGTAACTCGAAATTTATATTGTGTTGAGATGGTTAAATCAATATGTAAATTTATCATATATTTATTGGTGTTTTTATTGTATTAATAGATTTTTTGCACGATCGAATTTTTTTAATGCTTATTGATAGGGTTTCCAAGGTCTTGTTTACAAATTACTGATCGGTAAGTGATGTGAATCACTTACCGATCAGGAGGCGGAGGCGGAGGCGAAGTAAAAAAAAAGGATCAAAAATTATTTTAAAAGTAACTAATTTTAATAATATATCAAAATAATTTTCAAATCTTTTTTTTACCTCTCGCTAAGAGAGGTATTGCATTCATGCTAAAAATCGCATATCCAGATTTTATTGAATAAGCATGTTTTAAGGTCCCTACAATCCGATTTTAACATTTTTACGATGAAGTCTGTGTGTGTGTGTGTGTGTGTGTGGATGTGTGTGTGTGTGTGTGTGTGTGTGAGATGTTGGAAGGACGGTTACTCAAAAACTATAAGACTTAAAATTTGTTTAACAACGTATTTCCCAATCGGACATTCATGGGAAGATCTGAAAAGGTTTTGGTAATAATTGGACAACCGGAAGTAGAAGATTCTTGAAAAAAAATCTTCTAAATATTATTTTTTGAAAATTTTTCGTGGTAATATTAAAGAAAATTAAATTCTCTATCTGATACATTTAAATATTTTATTATATATTCCATAGATTTAGAGATAAAAGAAGTATAATATATAAAATAATCTGTTGTAATAAATTTGACAGCCGAAAGAATGCCATGAAAAATAGTTGATAATTTAAATTATTTGTAACTGACAGATAAATGTCAGTGTCAGAAATAATGAGTAATGAAAGAAAAATGTACTTGGAGAATCCCTTAATTCTTGATCTGTGACTATTATGGAGATGACAAGTCTAGGTTGTAGGACTTAAATTTGTTTCAAAGATTATGGGACAATGTACACCAGTACTATAGACTAGAGTAACTTTGAATTGCGAAAAAGCTATCAAATTCTTCTCAAGTAAGTTGTAAATATTGACAAAATTACACATCGATATAAGAATAATCGGAGTGCAATCTATCCGTCACTTTATTAAAGGGAATTAGTGTTATTTAGATATAACATGTATGAAAAAATAAAATGTAAAAGAAGATATGTAAGAATAGATGCACAATCCATATATATATTTTAGACCGCCCAAAATTAATGTTTTTACTAGAAGAATATGAAGAGAAAGTAAACAACGTTGTTCGAATTGAAAATTGCTGTTACCAGCCTAATATTTATATATAGTACTCTACTTTGTAATTTATTGTAACATAATTTATGGTAAAATATCTTCATGTTGAGACATGCTATTATTGAATAACAAAGAAGTTTATACGTCATAGATTTATATGAATATATTATTTGTATTTATAAAAATATTCTTTGCTTTATGCATACAGCCCCAGGTAAAATATACGGCGAGAGGTTATGTGCTGGCCACATCAGATTTTTTAATTTGTGCGACGATTATACAAAAAAAAACTTGATAAGCATTGCGGTCAGTAAGTACCGGCATCGGATATATTAGACTTCATCTTCAAAACCATCCTCACCCGATAGGAATCCCTTACTCACCTTCATATGTACTTACATAACTATTGTTATAAAGATTAGAGTTAACTTTGTGTTCTTCAACTACGAATAAAAACTTTAAGAGCATATATGTACACATGCATACCGGCAAAATTAGGGGTACGCCGCAAAAAATATTAACCCTCTGTCTTTCATATTTTGGTAATTCTACATCTACAACAAATAACAAATGACGATATAACACCTACTAAAGATTATCATTTATCGAGATGTTAAATATTGCTCGGTCTTTAGTTTTATTAAATATGGGTATTTAACTCATGTTCAACATCAAGGGTTGGTTTTAATTCTAAGTTTTTAGAATAGAAAAAATATTTTAAAAAGTGGAAAATTATTATTTCTAAATAATAATTAATAATTTATAAATAATGGAAAACCGACGCCGAAAATTACTTCGAATTTTAATGGCACAAAATTGACCCCTGTGCTGCACTCTCCACGCCAGCTATGGGTGCTCGTGAGGTGACGCCTGGTAAGCGCCCACAAGCTACAAATATTTTATCATTACCGATATCTGTAAAGCAGATTGGCACACCCATCAATGGATAATATACCATGATGATATATTTATTTATTTTATTTTACTGCTATTTTTAATGTGGTAACTTTTTCATTTACAAATATTAATACTAATAACTATGCAATATGTCATAGGTATTCTATTTATAGAAAAGTCTAGTGTCCAAGTACAGTGTTCCATATATCAATCAAAATGCATTTATAAAGTTGTTAGATATTAATATACATTTCTTGTACAAACACCCATATTAGCATCTTAATTCCAATTGAAATCTGTAAAGCTAGGTAGTGTTGCTACTCAAATATAATTCATCTTTTCATCGCCTGGATGATTGTAGTATTTTTAATTTGGGCCTGGTTCTCATATCGTGTTATAGCGATCCGAGTCAGTAAATTCCGAAATTTAAATTGTTAAACAACCTGCCCGCTGACTTGTGAATACATGGCACCCCGCTGTGCACAGAATGATGATAGCTTCATGTTTGACCACTCACACACATATACAGGACGGACCAGAAATAATGATGTTATGTAGTAAAAGCATAATGTCAGACGCAGTGGCGGTGCTTCAGATGAGGCAAGTGAGACCAGGTCTCACCTCTTAAATTCAAATAAATGAATACTATATTTATTTATTTTTTTAATTTTTCACATTTACAATATGTATAATATCTAATTGTGTGTTGATTATTTATATTGCGTTAAAAAATGTTTGATCTTGTATCGAAAAAGAATATATTTTTTTTCAATATTTGCCATTGATCAGAAGTTAAAGATATAGAACCAAGCTCATAACGTTTTACTAAATTTTACAACTAAGAGTTACTTATTAAAACAGGTTAGTGTAATACTAGTGCAGTACTGGGTCTCATAATTTTACTACTAGCTTATTTTAATTAGTAGTAAAGTATATGTGGCAATTTTATAATATTAATGAAAACGTTGAATGAGGATAGATATAAGGAGAAATAAATATGTTAGCATGAAATAAAAGATCTGTTAATATAGGTTAGAGTGCTACTAGACTAGAGTAAGCATAACCTGTAAAATAACCACAGATTTGACAGTTGTGAGAGCGGTGAAATTATGAAGTGTTGCACTTATTGAATCGTATTATAGGCAGTGGTGGATTTAGGATTTTGCCGCCGGTAGGCTGAAATATTTTGCCACCTATTCTCAGGGGCGGATTTAAACTCTTTTGAGCACTAGACAAAATCTTTATTTTGGGCCCCTACGTAAAAACAAAATATATTTAATACATGTATATAAATAGTTCGAATCAATTGCATCTTTAGCCTAGGCCCTGCCTATTCTTGTCAAAAGGGTAAGATTTTGGCACATTTTTGAGCCTTTCTAGAAGTCGTGTACATTGTAATTTTCCTGTTATCTACGAATATTTACTAATGTGAAGCATCTGAAATAAATCTAAAATTGGATACAAAACACAGCAAATAAAAAGAAAAAAAAAACTTTATTAAAATTATAAAAGAAAAATAAAGGAACAAACAGCCGAATTCACCAATCCTTAATCAAGGCTTGATCCACTGATCAACTAAGAAGTACAAATAGTCAAGAAATCTTCTGGTTTAGACACATGCGTGGACGATCGCTTATGGTAGATAGAATCATAGAATTTTAATTTAAATCAACGTAACGCACCCGCAACATGCGTGGTCCATGAGCACATGTGCACACGTGCGCGTGCAAATAGCATAGGGTATTCAGCCGAGAGAAATAAAGTTTCCCGTCTACATAAAAATTCATAAAAGCCACAAAGTCGAAATTAGGTATCCGTCGAAAATTTGCCGCCGTAGGCTTCAGCCTACTTAGCCTAATAGGAAATCCGCCACTGATTAAACATGCTTATTCACTAAAAACTCATCATTAAATTTTTTGACCAAAGACAATACTTTCGTATTGGGGAAAATTGGACCCAAGACGAAAAAATATTTTTATTAAATTAAATTAAATAATATTTAGAAATAATAGTGAACAAAAGTCAAGATGGTAAGATTTTAAAAGAACCTTTAAAAGTTATTTAATTGAAAATTCCCAATCATACAAAAAAATGAATATAATAATTGTTCTTGTATGTATTTATTCTAATTACAACAGAAATTTTTGATTACAATAAGGAAATTTGATTGCAATAATAAATAACAGTATTTACACAAAAATTAATTATAATCGCTGTTGGGTTAAGGCGGAAAACTAATATTAGACTACAATCGGCAAAATCGTTAATCCGCCACTGAAAATGGCAAGTAGAAGAAGAGGGTATTACGTGGTATTACTCAAAAGTAGCAGTGGCTGCGTAGAGTAATACAAACTTGTAGTTCCGCATATACTCTACCACCATTTCTAGATATTGGTTTTATATAATTTCTGATTACATCAATTTATTTTTCTTACATTTTAATTATCGTCAGTCTTCTGGTTGACAGGTAATAGTACTTAAAATTGTCTTTTGTTGCTACTAATTATAATTACTAAATTTCTCTTTTATTAGACACTAACTAAGTTATACTTGTACTAATTTTACTTTATGAGCGCAAATAATTTAATAGTGAGTAGTTGCAATCATTAGTAGAGCTACTAATATTTAGTAAAAGGTTATGAGCTTGGCTCCCAGACACCCAGAAATTTATATAAAATACATAGAATTAACGGAAGGTCATGTGTTGGCCATATCAGATTTTTTAATGTGCAAATAAATTGGACCCATTTTATACTACTTGTACCTGTTGCATTAAATTAATTAGGGTTTTATCTTAGCATTACTGTTAATATATTCAGATTTCTTAACGTGAAAGTCTTCGTTTAACGCTAATATATACATGAATTCAACGTATGTAGGTAATTTTGTATGAAATAAACAAAATATAAATGTCAGCTTTACTAATTTGCAGGTAGACATTACCCGCCATGATCTTTACTTTAAAAACAATTTACACATCTTTAGAATTATAATAATAATGATAAACATACACATATGACCTTTATGTATTCAATATTTATGTGTATTATCAATAACCTATTATGTTTACTAAACTTCGTTAATAATAGGATATATGTTTTAATTATTATCTACTGGTGTAAAATATTATTTATTTTTTCATATGTTGAACATTATAGTTCATTATGTTTTCTAAAAATAGTACAGCTTTAAAAAAACTGTGAACAGAAGCTACGAGTATATCTGAAGCCCCGAAACAAAGTTTGAAGTCCGTATTAATCAGAGTCAACACTTAATTAGATCAATTTTTCACCCACAAACTTCTACCTGAGTACCTCCTGAACTGCTTCCATTTTTTATGTCAAGATTAAGTTGTATTGTAAAGAGAAACGTTGAGATTAATGTATTAATTAGACCAATTTGTTTCTATTTTTACTTGTAAAATGCCTGTAGCTTTATGTCCTCATAAACATTTTTAATTTATTTGCACATGCTGTGTGTTTGGTTTGATTACATCATATTACGAGTACATTTAGATTGCAAATTACCAACAATAAAGTGTTTAATACTTTTAAAAACGTGATATGATGCGAACATAGTTGTTTATTGTTTGTATATTTTACATTTTATTATTTGTTGCTATTTTACCTAATGGAGTCCGATACCAATTTTTTTAAATTTTTGTGGAAGAACAGGATGGACTAAATTTTTTAGTGCAAATACGATTTAAAAATTTTACGGAATAAGCGAGGATATGAATTTTTAAAGTTAAGAATATGGTGCGTGACGTAACAGGTCATCACGTCGACAAACTATTAGTTACAGAGAGTACAAATGTTTCATGTTCGTATAACTGAAATATTTTTATATATAAACTTATATTCTAAATTCGTGAAGAAATTATTATTAAACATAAATAACATAAATAAAATGCATTTTTTTACTTTCCGTCATCTTTAGGTAAGGAAGGTATAGTACTTGGTCAAAAAATTCGATGTGAGTGTATGTCTATATGTGTGTGACAATTTTTTCGCAGACGATAACTCCAACATTACAATTCTAAAAATTATAATTATTTCATATTCCTTTTCTTGGTTTTGGTTATAATTTGTCAACCGGAAGTAACCTCATTTGAAGATTTTAACTGGTTTTCTTGAAAAAACGCTGTTAAATATCAATTTTTGACATTTAATGTTATTATAAATATTAAAGAATATTATATTATCTATACGATTTGATTGCAATTTATACTTCATATTCAATGGATATAGAGTTAAAAAATTATAAAGAAATTAAATTTCATAATTCAGCTAGCTATGCTATAACCATGACTATAGCATTCATTAAGTTGTAAACCAATAAGAGTGTGTGATTTTCCTTAGTTACCACGTATTACAGCGGTTATTATTGAGTAACCATGGTGAACGAATATACGAACCTTGGTATATTCGAATATACCTACCTTCGTATATTCACTTATAAGTGCGTTTAGTTATTTTGTTCTATGTACTCAGAACTGGCAATGTCATTTTTAATTATATTTACGGACATGATCTTTTTCATTAGATCACAGTATGGAGTATACGTAGTCATGCCGTGGGATCTCGCATGTTCGAGATCTCGTCTCGAAAATCGAGAAATTTCGAGACGAGACTTATGATAGTCTCGTCTCGAAAAATCGAGACGAGACGAGAGGAATGCCCTCGAGATTTGCTCGAGACGAGAGTAGGTATTCGAGATCTCGATTGCACGAATTTTTTTTAAATATATATATATATATATATATATATATATATATATATATATATATATATATATATATATATAATTAAAGATATACAATAAGAAAAATAATTATCAGTACAAATATTTTCATTGCCTGTTAATTATTTATTTATTCATATTAAATTTATAGGGTTTTAGTATAAAGAATAGGAACAAGAGTGTTCCCTGTGATGTACTCTCCACGCTAGTATTAAATACCCTTGCTGCGAGTAATATTTGTTCAGTATTTTTTTACTTACCTGTTAAATGCCAGACTTAGTAAAAATAAAGTTTTAATCAGTAGTATCTACTTACTTCTTTATTACGTCCAAGTTGATGCTAATTTATTTTCCTGATAGATGAAAGTATAGAAAATTTATAACATGTAAGGGTAATATTTTATGAATTTATTTTATATGTATTCATATACAAATAATACATAATTAGAGCGTCACTGCTTGCTACCTTCAACCATACAAACACGCTCTGACCTGCCAACTTATGGAACATCCATACAGCTAATTATAAATTCGAGAAATTCGAGACTCTCGAGTCGAGATCGAGAATAGAGGATGAAAAATATGACGAGACGAGACTAAAACAAATCTCGTCTCGAATTTTCGAGACGAGACGAGAGTGAACTGTTTCTCGCCGTTTCTCGTCTCGCGGCATCACTAAGTATACGAGTATAAATGAATCTGTAGTTAAATTTTGAGGAGGAAAATCGTGCGTTGTATGCTTTAAGTAGACATTTAAAATCACACTGACAGCTCCAAGTGCAATGAAACAAATAATTGAATGCATCTATTATTTGACAGCAAGGAATTATGAAAGTAAACAAATAATTATTTAGATCACAAATCTAGAACTGCACTGTTGCTAGTTTATTTAAAATACAAATATATAATTTGAAATATGTGCATTTCAATGTAATATTACATACTACTACAACTATATTTTAAAAGATAGGTTATGTAGCATACAGTTTGACGTTTCTGTCAAAATAAAATAGACTACAGGTCTACGTTAAATTTACTATTTGCTTTTTAATTTATTTTTTATTCATGATATAGTCTACCTGTATACAACTCGACAATAGAAAATTCTCGACATACTCAACGAGTTGCCTATTGGAAATACCACTCGACCTTTGGTCTCGTGGTGTTTCCAGGCAACACGTTTCGTATAATCGAGAATTTTCAATCGTCTTGTTGTATAATATATGAAAACAGCTACTATATTAAGAAAATTCTAATTGACAAATGTCAGCGTCAATGAAAAGAAAATTAATGTGTTAGAGAGATGTTGAGATGGATGTTGATGTTGGGGAAGACACGGAAAAATAAGATAAGGAATGAGGAGATAAGGGAAATGGCTCGAGTGATAGAAGTTTCTAGAGAGATACAAGAGAGACGATTAGATTGGTTTGGACATGTCATGAGGTGAGATGAATATTATATAGGAAGAAGAATGAACAGCTTTGTAGTAGAAGGTAGAAGAAACAGAGGAAGGCCAAAGAGAAGATGGAAGGATTGTATTGCAGAAGACTTGAGAGAAAAGGAACTGAATGAGGACGACAAGCAAAATAGAAATGAGTGGAAGAAGAAAATCAAGAATAGTGGCCCCTAACGAATGGGAAAAGCTAAAGAAGAAGAATAAGATGATGATGATGTCAGTGTCAAGTGCAATTTACACAGTTTTTACTTTAGAATAAGAATAGGAGGCCTTAAAGTTCCTTGGCATTTATTACAACAAATGTTGCATATTACAATGTACAATTTACAAAGATAATTACATAATGTGAAATTAGAAGTCGTATTTACTTATAACATTTTTGAACACTGAGCCCAATACGTATTAGGAACATGGTAGTGATAAATATTAAGATTGGACACCCATAGTTTAGTATGCGTATCAGTCGTCACTTCACAAGCTCTCAAAGCTATTGTAACTATCGTAGTAATCACTTTTATGGTATTTAAAAATTGGAAATATAACTTCACATCAGTTGGATTTCAACTCAAGCCGACGAACCACAACCGAACACTTAACACTTAACGCTCTCAGCCATGCAACCCCTGTTAGGAAGCTACAGGTATAATCCTACATATGAAAAGTAGAGAGTGTATCATCGAAAAATTTTGGGAGCAGTTGACAGGTGCATGATTATATTCTATAAATAAACTGTTTATGTTTATAATATATTCTAATGTTCGTTACACATTCAATAATCAACAGTGGAATCTACTACATCATTCCAACACCTATCAGAAAACAATTTCCTATCGAATGATCAACAGCTTCCTCGCCTAATTCCTACTGAGACATCTATATCTACATCTAGAATCTAGAGCCAGATATAAAGTCTACGCAGTTAGAAGCTAACCTGTAAGTACAAACCTAAAGAAGGATTACATCGGATCAGCTAACAAACATAGCTATGAAAGAGAATCAATTATACAGGATGATCGAAAAAAGATATGTCGTTTCATCACGTAATCTATTTAGTAATACAAGCGATCGAAAAAATAAGGATAAATGGCTGTTATTTTTAATATGAATGTATGTGAAAATATTCTGAATTCTACATCCATATTCGCAGAAACAATATGAAATAGAATGATTGTATATACATACCGGCAAAAAACCAAAAAAGCTATGTATTTAAAAAAAGATGAACCCTTTGTCTTTGATATTTGTGTTGGTAATACTACTGCCCGGTTGCAGAAACGTTCATCAACGCTTTGTTTAATTAACGGATCATCAAAACGAACAAATGCAACGCGATTTTTTGACAGAAATGATTTAAATGTCATAAGAACAAGAAAACCGATTCGAATTTGTTCAACCGAGCATACATCTATAACAAATAATAAATGACGATATACCTATACAGGGTGAGTCTGGGAAGACGCCGGCTGCTTTAACTTTTTACCTCTCAGTAAGAGAGGTATTGGATTCATGCTAAAAATCGCATATCCAGATTTTAATGAATAAGCACGTTTTAAGGTCCCTACAAACCAATTTTAATATTTTTACGATGATGTCTGTGTGTGTGTATATATGTGTGTATGTGTGTGAGTCGGTGAGAAGGACGATTTCTCAAAAACTATAATACTTAATATTTGTTTAACTACGTATTTCTCAATCGGACATTACTGAGAAGAGCTGAAAAGGTTTTGGTAATAATTGGATAACCGGAAGTAGCAGATCTTAAAAAAAATCTACTAAATATTCTTTTTTGAATTTTTTTGTTCTTGCTTATTAAAGAAAATTAAATTCTCTATCTGATACATATAAATATTTTATTATATCTTTTATAGATTTAGAAATAAAGAAATATAAGTTGTATAATAATCTGTTGTACTAAATCTCACAGCCCAAATAATGTCTGGGAAGTACATGCATTATATTATTTATTGTATTAATAGTTAAATATTTAAAATTATAGGTATATTACATATACCCTTCAAAAATACTGTCAATCCCGACAATGAATTGGAAACATTTCGAAGAATTAGAAGAGGACAAAATTCCCTCATAGACTGAATTTAAAATTTAAAAAATCTATATATAAAGAATAGATGTAAGTAGAATTTTTGGTGTAGAGTGTAGGTATACAAAAAATGTCAAATACAATAGGGTGCGAGCAGTCATGTCACTTTGTTGGTCTTGACAAGCAGATATGGGGGCCCGTGTAAGAATGATAGCTAGTTATTATGTACATAGATGTCTAATATCATAATTTTTCATTCTTAATTTAGTGATTTTCCAATTCCATGTGGTTTATTTTCCTCGACAAGTAAATTCCATACTCCTGGTGACAAATTAACTACATGAATTTAGAAAATCTTGAAATTTTGAATGAAAAATTCTGACATTTGATATCCATGTTCATAATTACTTATTATCATTCTGACAAGGGCCCCCATATCTCAATTATCTTATTATTGTCGACTTTTTTCAAATACATTAATAAAAAATAATATATCATTGAAAAGATAAAAAATGGCAGTTTATATTTTAGTAAAATAATTATATGTTGCTGTTTAAAAAATAAAAGTTAATAGGTGTATCTTGTACACCTGACTTTATAAAAAATATATGTATCTGCCATCAAATAGTATATTTAAAACAATAAAACTTTTATATGAGCCATTTTTTACCTTCCGTCACCTATAGGTAAGGAAGGTATTGTCTTTGGTCAAAAAATTCGGTGGTGAGTTTTCATTGAATAAGCACGTTTTAGGGTCTTTACAATACGATTTTACTATTTTTACGATGATGTCTGTATGTGTGTGTGTGTGTGTGTGTGTGTGTGTGTGTGTGTGTGTGTGTGTGTGTGTGTGTGTGTGTTAGTCTGTGCGTGTGTGTGTATGTGTGTGTGTATGTGACCGCGGTTTCGACAACGATATCTCCAATACTAGAATTCCAAAAATTTCCTTACAACCATATGCAGACTTGATTAGATTTTGGTTATAATTGGTCAACCGGGAGTATCCTCATTTGAAGATTTTAACAGTTTTTCTTGAAAAACAATTAAATTTTATTATAACTTAAAGAATATATTATTCTCTATACGATTTGATTGCATTTCATATTTCATATTCAACAGATATAGAGTTAAAGAATTATAAAGATTGTAATAATTATAAAATTTCATATATCAGCCAGCTGTGCTTACTTAACCATGGAAACTGCTAATATATTTATGTAATTCAAATTGACAGATGTCAATATCAATAAAAAGTAAATGATGAAAGATTAAGAGAAATAACTCTAGTGTTGGGCGTTTCTAGAAAGATATAAGAGAGACGATTACATTGGTTTGAACATGTCATGAGGAGAGATGAGTATATTGGAAGAATGAATAGCTTATAACAGAAGGTGGAAGAAACATAGGAAGACCAAATATAATATGAAACGAGAGAAAAGGAACTGAATGAGGACGACATACAAAACAAAAATTAGTGGAAGAAAAAAATAAAAAATAGCGACCCCCTAACAAATGGAAAAAACTACAGAAGAAGAATATG
The DNA here is from genome assembly GCA_951394225.1 of Harpalus rufipes. NCBI lineage: Eukaryota > Metazoa > Arthropoda > Insecta > Coleoptera > Carabidae > Harpalus > Harpalus rufipes. The sequence goes on from OX596282.1 coordinate 44,169,616, forward strand.
TTAGAGTCAAGTGCAATTCGCATAGTTTGTTTATGAAATAATTTAACTGGAAATATAGGATCTTTTGCAAAAAAAAAATTATGTGTAGGGCGAGGTGCAGTGACGTGACTTTGCTGACTTTGGCAAGCAGATATTTGGACCCGTATCAAAATGACGTCCATAACTTACTAATGCCATCATTTTTCAACCAAAGTTTATGATTTTCTTATTCCATGTGGTTTATTTATTATCAGGGATGTGGAATTCAGTTGCCGAGAAAAGGAATCATAAAATACCAAAAAAAGAAATTTTGAATGAAAAATTTTGACGTGAGGATAACCCGCAAAATAGAAATGAATGGAAGAAAAAAATAAAAAATAGCGACCCCTAACGAATGGGAAAAGCTAAAGAAGAAGAAAATGTCAATGTCAAGTGCAATTTGCATGAAATAATATTACTGGAAATTTATAATCTTTTGGCAAGAAAATTTATGTATAGAATTTGTATATAATACACAGGATTGACGGAAGGTATTGTGCTGGCCACATCAGATTTTTTCAATTACTTATAATAAAAAAGTTAAGGGGGGTGAGGCGTCTTCCCAAACTCAACCTTCTAAAGACTGAATATCATTTATCGAAGTTTAAATATTGCTCGGTCTTTAGTTTTATAAAACATGGGTGTTTAATTCGTGTTCACTATAGATCACGAGTTAAAAATCATTTCTGCTTTTGTTGTCGTTTAGAGTAAAAAATATTTTTTTAAAAAAATGGAAAATTATTAATTTTAAGTAATAATAATAAGTGATAATTAATAATTTATACATAATGGAAAATTTAGTTTTTTAATTAATCTAAATAATAATTTTCCATTTTTTTAAATTATTTTTCTACTCTAAATACTTAGAATTGAAACAACAACAAAAGCAGTATTGATTGTTAACGCTTAAACTACAGTGAACACAAATTAAATACCCATATTTTGTAAAACTAAAGACCGAACAATATTTAACACCTTGATATTCAATCTTTAGTAGGTGGCTGGCTATATTTAGGTGTTATATTGTTATTTGTTGTAGATAATTAGATATAGAATTACCAACACAAATATGAAAGACAGAGGGTTCATACATTTTTAAATACATAGCATTTTTTGGTGTTCCACTTATTTTGCCGGTGTGTGTATTTTTATATTTTCTTAAAATAATTTAAATTATCTCTGCAGTGATGCCCAATACTTGCATTTGTAACAAAAAATAATTTAATTACTATTTATTATAAATTATTATACTTTAATGTATATTATCAATTTACCATAACAATTGCACTTTCTTTGTTTGAGGAAATATGTTGACATATTCCTGATACATATATCACTGCTTGTCATGATGTTGAAGCGGTCAGCCGCTGGCATATTGTTGTCGATGTGGGTGGCCATGTTGGCAAATAAAGTTCTTTAAAAAAAATTCAATTTTTACTTTTTTAATTTAAAATATTTCCTGTTTTGCTTAATTGTCACTGATGATGGATACATTTAGTATCCGAAACGTCTTGTAAATGTAACAAATAAAATGTTATACAAATATTCATGAGGATTACTAAGGCCCCAAAATTACCAAAATAAACCATATTAGGATCTTTCAATATTCAAGAAACAATATATCATTTGTGTTTAATTATTTCGAATAATTCGAACTATCCAAGAATAAAATTAAATTCATTTTAAATACCTAAATATTCTTTGAATTATTGAACTAAACCCGGGTATTTTACTTCGATGTGATACTACTAACTAATTAAGTAATTTTCTTTGCAAGAAAATAGTCATTCATTATAGTTTCTCATTGCGGAAATTATAAAATAAAAGATAAACGTTGTATGGCTACATAAACGCTTATTATGATCAAGATAATACGTTATTTCAATTTTAAATTAACTATTAGTCGATATATAAAAAGTACTTAAATTAGAGTAATTTATTAATATGTTTAAGAGTAAGGATTTGTTGTATGATGTTGATCAGAGCTGGGCAGTAATTAATTACTTTTGGTAATTAATTACTAATTAAATTACTTTCTCCCTAATTGTAATTTGTAATTAATTACATTGTAAAAAAAAGTAATTGTACTCAATTACTTTTGAAAATTTGGGTTTTAAATATTAATTACTATTTTGAACCAAGAAGTAAGGGAATCCCCGGGATTCGGGCGAAGCCTAGTTTACCTGCGTTGTGGGTTACAGGTTACAAATGCAACTTGTCATGCACGTTGGGACGTACGACGTACTTTGGACTTTTACTTAAGTTATAATTTATTAATTTTTCTGAATCCTAATAGTAATAATATACTTTTCAAGGAATTTGCAATGTCTTCATATAGGGTTTCATATAAATCAATATAAAGTATTTTTAATAACAATATACACATATATCAGGGTGAGTTTGGGAAGATGTTCACACTTTCAACATATTTCTTACAATTAATCTCGATTTTTTTCATATTTTTGATATACAAAAATTTACATCGTTGAAAAGAGAAAAATCTGTTGTGGCCAGCACAATACCTCTCGCCACTTCCTTTTTTTGGTTACATAAGTATAGGGCGCGAACAGTAATGTTACATTTTTGGGCTTTACAAGCAGATGTGTGGGCCCGTTTCACAATGTAATTAGTAATTATGTACATAGATGTCAAATGTTAGAATTTTTCATTAAAATTTTTAAGATTTTCTAAATTTACGTCAATTTATCACCAGGAGTTTAAAATTTACTTGTATGCCTTAGATATTTAACATTTAATTCTGCTCCACATGGAATTGGAAAATCACTAAATTTAGAATGAGAAATTTATACATAATTACTAGCTATCATTCTAACATGGGCCTCCATATCTGCTTGTCAAGGCCAACAAAATCATATGACTGCTCGCTCCCTATTGTATTTAACATTTCTTGTATACTCTACACCAAAAATTCTACTTACGCATATATCTATTCCATATATATATATTTAGATTGTTAATTTTAAATTCATTTTTGATGAAGAAATTTTGTCCTCTTCTAATTTTTTGAAATGTTTCCAATTCTATTAATACATTAAGAAATAATATAATGTATGTACTTCCCAGAAAAACTCTTCAGTAATGTCTTCGGATTTCTGACACTGACATTTATCTGTCAGTTACAAAAAAAATAAATTTTCAACTATTTTCCATGGCCATTCTTTCGGCTGTAAAATTTATTATAACAGATTATTTTACATATTATATTTCTTTTATCTCTAAATCTATAGAATATATTATAAAATATTTAAATGTATCAGAAAGAAAATTTATTTTTCTTTAATATTATCAAGAAAAAATTTCAAAAAATATTATTTAGAAGATTTTTTTTCAAGAATCTTCTACTTCCGGTTGTTCAATTGTTACCAAAACCTTTTCAGATCTTCCCATGAATGTCCGATTGGGAAATACGTAGTTAAACAAATTTAAAGTCTTATAGTTTTTGAGTAATCGTCCTTCCAACATCCTACATACATACACACACACATACATCCACACACACACACACACACACACACACACACACACAGACATCATCGTAAAAATGTTAAAATCGGATTGTAGGGACCTTAAAACGTGCTTATTCAATAAAATCTGGATATGCGATTTTTAGCATGAATCCAATACCTCTCTTAGCGAGAGGTAAAAAATGGTGGTTTATATTTTAGTAAAATAATTAAAGGTTGCTATTTAAAAATAAAAGTTGATAGTCGTATCTTGTAAGTGTGACTTTATAAAAAATATCTACATCTGCCATCAAATAGTATATTTTTTTAAAAATAAAACTTTTATATGAGTATTTTTTTCTATTACTTATAATTAAGAAGTGAAATGTCGAGGACGCGTGGAGGGGGTTGCGCATCTTCCCAGACTCAGCCTTTATGTAGGTAACTTGTGTTACGGAAATTCCAAACCACTATAACATTTGCATCCCACTATATGAAGGGTCACTTTCGTGTCTACCTGGGAGTAAGGCAGATTTCCCTACCCTAAACAGATATGCGTGCATCGACCTTCTAAAAAGGAATAATTATTCAACCTTCGAGTTGCATATAATTTCAATCCAAAAAGGTAGCTACAACCTACAACTACGGCAAAATTTTACAAAGTTGGCAATTCTTTATAAATTTGTTTTATTACTCTAATTATTTTTATTTATGTTGTATTTCATATTAAACAGTGTAGTATTATTTTTTGTTTGTAAGGTAAAAGATTTTTTTTAGTAAAGTAATTGAAAAAGTAATTAAAATGTCAATTACAATGCAAAAGTAATTGGTAATTTAATTACATTTTGGTTAAAGTAACTGTAATTGTATTCAATTACTTTTTGAAAGTAATTTGCCCAGCTCTGATGTTGATGTTGTTCTTATTGTTATCGGGTTTGTGCGAACCCACTAAATGGGACACGCGTAATTTTATGTATGTATGTCTGTAAAAGATAAAATTTATTAAAACGTGTCATGATTGCGGAATAAACAAAACCTGGCATACAATAAATACGGTAATGAATTTTGAAAGTGTCTACTGCACTGTCCAGACAGACCCACAAAAAATTAGTGAACTGTCGCACATGCGCAGAAATAGACATAGACATATATCAGCAATTTTAGGTGTTGTATTCCTCAGACTCGCACAACCAGTAATTTGAGGTTGTCCTTCGCAAGTCGTTGTCCCATCATTAAGATGTCGACCGACAAAAAAATTCTTAATTTTTTAAATTTTATATTTCGGCCTTTTGCATAAGCTTAACTTCAAAATTCGTATTGTTTTTTTAACTCAAACTAATTTCATACAATTTTCTGGTCGTCTCAATCCCTCATTTCAACAGTTTGGAGGTGATGTCCCCCCTTTCTTCTTTTGAGGATTTCGATATGCGAAGGAGGCCTAGACCTTTAATATTTTGTTTGAAAAATTGTTCAAATTCAACCTCATAACTTTATAATGTCAATATTTTTTTTTTTAAAAAAAAATTGTCACTTGTATGCTGAAGATGGGAGTTGGCCAACTCCCGAAACGTCCAAATTAAAAATTTTTTTTAAAGAAACTTAAGTTTTGGTGATCCAAATCTCCTTCACCTTTACCTCCAGTAGGCGGAAAGAAAGCACACCTCCACAAATAGTAATTTAGTTCATTCCCATCCCTTGACTCTTACAGCTGTTTTCAAAAATATTTTTAATTTTCATCAATTTTCCAACTAATTTCAACAATGTTAACATTCTTTTAACTTTTTTACGGAAAGTTATATTTGTTACTTCAATAAATCATGATTGTTGCATTTACACACCAATTCATAACCACAAAATATCATTTTATAAAAAAAACACGTTTCCAAAAAATTTTCATGTAAATTATAAATTTAACTTCTTGTATTATTTCATATGTTGTCTTATTCCCATGGAGGTACATTATATTTATAATTCTTTTTATTTTTATTTATATTCTCTATTCAAGAGAATATAAATAAAAATAAAAAGAATTATAAATTTAACCTTTTTGTTAACTTTCTTGTTTTCTTAAATTTAAATTATAAACTTAACTTCCATATTAAATTTACTTGTTTGCTTCAATACTATGTAACTAAATCATTTTTAGCTCTCGATCCGAAGATGGAAAGCTTCTTATAAATAATTTTTTTATAAACCACAGTGTGCTTTCATATTTTTCAACCTATTAAACACTCACCATGCGCGAGGCTGTAATGAAACTCCCACTGAAGTATGTGTACTATTTTATTCAGAATCATCCTGTTTTTAAATAAATAATTTTCAGAATAAATCATTGAGTTCTAAGCCTTAATTTTATTTATCTACGACAGTGCGCTAATTCATAATTAGTACACTAATTTGAATGTCATTATAAGTGATTTAATGACAATCAGTGCCATTAAATCTCTCATACGTATTAATAACGTAGGCTAAGAATGAACATTTCAATGTTTCTCATTATGTCAAAAATTAAATGAAAAATGTATTCTAAGATCAATTTAAACTGTCGTAGATAAAATATTGAAGGATACACATTTGATATAGCCTCATAATGAACGCTATATCAAACTTATATCCTTATATCTATAATATTTTTTGACGGCTCTATTAAAATTTGTTTAGCTTATTTTATTATAGGTACAGTAAAAATTTTGAAAGATGTCCGATCATTGTCATCTGTATCACGAACGAATTAACAAATAGGGATACATTTATCTCTTTCTTTTGCAAAGGCTATAAGCATGTGCGATAAGGATGGATATAACACGCTTGTCTTTCAAAAATTCATATTGTTTCAACCAAGTTAGGACATTCCACTTTAAAACGATGCTCGTTGTTGATATTACTTTCGCTGTAACGTAAGTTTATTTATTAATTCAGATATATTACCTGGATTCATAGCCGTACGTATAACGTTATTTTCTGTCAGACTCACTGACACTGACATTGTCATTATCTTATTTTTAACATATTTGGTTTTACATTTGCTTATAAACTTACCAGTTGACTTATTTTTGAATTTTGAATGATTTTACTGTAATATTTATGTTTATAATAACAAAATAACAGTAGTATCTTACGTACCCTCATAACAAGTAAGCAAAGGACACTACTGAATTTTGTCATAATGGGCGGAGCAAAAATCTGAATTCATACAATTCGTAGACGACCTTGATCGGACATCTTTCAAAAATTTTACTGTAACCCCCTACATATACAGGATGTTTCCTTTAAAACAACCAGCGCTTTTTTGGGCGAACTAATGACTTTAGAGAAAAATGTTATATACAAAAAATTACCAGGAAAAAGGGCTTAATTTATGAGGAATAATAAATAAAAATTCAATCAGTGGTTCTCAAACGGTAGAATAAAATTATATTTTTTTAAATGGCAACCTATATAATTTTTTTGTCCATTAGATAGAGATTTTTTTCTGATTTCAACGATATAAATATGATATGGGGTTGTATAACAATTATTTTGAGAAAAATGATATTAAAAATCAGAAATAATTTTACAATATTGAAGTAGGCTATGCAATAAACAACTATTAATACGACTATTGCCTAGGTTACGATAGTATATTATTTTCTTATATCTAAAATAACTTGTTTTACTAAGAAATTCATAATAACAAATGAACTACTACTACCTGTATCATTTGTTTGCATTTGTTTATTGCATAGCCTACTTCAATATTGTAGAATTATTTCTGATTTTTAATATCATTTTTCTCGAAATAATTGTTATACAACCCCATATCATATTTATATCGTTGAAATCAGAAAAAAATTCTCTATCTAATGGACAAATTTATATAGGTTGCCATTTAAAACATATAATTTTATTCTACCGTTTGAGAACCACTGGTTGAATTTTTTATTTATTATTCCTCATAAATTAAGCCCTTTTTCCTGGTAATTTTTTGTATATAACATTTTTCTCTAAAGTCATTAGTTCGCCCAAAAAAGCGCTGGTTGTTTTAAAGGAAACACCTGTATATTATTTCTCACTCAAGAGATTGTCATTTCAGTTAGGATTCACTATAGTGATTGTGAATAAAACATATTTATTAGGGTTACAGGGTCCAACAGAACTAATTTTTGATTAGACAGTCCCTTTAATTTTTTTATACAATATTCTTTGATCTAAAACTCAAATTCGACATACCTATATATATTTAAAATTTGCCATACATCATATTATGTATTTATTAATCTTATATCTTATTGTTAAAATGAATATAACAAGACAGTAAATGGAATTGGCACTTTGACAATATCTATTTTCTAAACTGATTCAACAGTGTCACAACACTAATCTGCTAATCATTAATCTACTTCTCCTCTACGAGATTTCAACGAGGACTCATCACGCAACATCTGTTCGGAGCTTAGGAAATCAAGAATATATTAATCCTCACTTTCCACACAGAACTAATAATAACTGACAAATATTTATTCTTTAAAAATATTTAAAAAATATAACGACTGTGGTTTTAAATACGATACTGTGGAAGTTATTAATGAACTTAATTTGATTTTATTTATATTTTAAGGATAATTTCTAAGCCTAACTTTTTTAATTAACAAACCATAAATTGATTAATTTTGACGCACCTTCTAAAAATATTTTAAATATGGCAATTCTAATCATAAATATAAGTAAAAATAGATATGCATGTAACAAGTTACTAAAATGTAGGTAACTTTTTTTTGAGAAGGAAAATCCTTCGAGTTGCAGATAAAGTTTTTTCTATCTCTAGAATAAAACCATTATAAAATTGCCACAGCGTTTCGTTTTCGATAAAAAAGTGGTTTTATTGTATAAAAAAATACACTCTAAGAATGTATTGTATGAAAAAAAAAACCACTGTTTTTAAACGGACGTAAACATATTTATGTAACGGGTGAGTAAAGTACAACTTTTTTACGAGAAGGAAAATTTGCAAATCCTTAGAGTAAGAAAATGTATGTAACGGTATTTGTATTTAAATAATTTTGGAATATATTCATGTTGATTGTTAATTTAAGTTCATTAAATTGAAGGCTTTAAGCGCCAACCGCTTTTGTCACAGCGACCTGTAAGATCTGTTGTAACATGGCCCTATTTAGTTTTCTGGAAGTAGTTCCAGAGTTCTTATGAAGCCAATTACTGCTCCAGGAGTCAGTTTCCCGATCTTATTTGCCGCGAGGTACCTTTTACCAAGATGGTTAAGTCTACTTAAGGCCATAGCTGGACATTCACATACAATGTGTTCTGAAGTTTCTTCGTCCTCTTCGTAGAGTCGACAGATATTGTTTTCAGCTATACCAATCATACATAGATGGTATTTCAGAAGACAATGACCAGTAAAGATACCTGTCATAATTCTAAGGTCCTTATTGCTGAGAGCTAATAGCTCTTTGGCGTTTGTCAACGAGGGTGAAATGAATTTCTTCGAGTGATTAAGGCCCGGGATGTCTCTCCAATATGAAGCCATGGCTGCTTCCTCCCAGTTTTTGATTTCCTTCTTTATATGGCTTTTCAAGAGTCCACTAGAAGGTTCAGGCCCGTAAAACGGTAGTTTAGCTCCCTTTTTAGCGAGCTCATCTGCTTTTTCATTACCTAGAACACTCTCATGCGCCGGTACCCACCACAAAGTGACGTGGTTATCTTTGGCCAGTTTTTGTAGGGTGTTCATGCAATTCCAGACTTAACTATTTGGTTTGGTTTATTAAACCAAATCATATGGAAAGAACACGGAAGTTATAAACATAGATGTATCTAAATGTGAAATATATTAATAGTATTTTTTATTAAGACAAATAGTATCCTGCAGTATTAAAATGAAACTATTTCAATTAGTATATAAAGAAAAATGTAAATACATGACTAATGTACCTATTCTATAACTTATAACTATAACGTTGAGAAACGAAAACCGTTCCGTGAACGACTTGCCTTATTCTCTAACTTTTGGTCGAACGTACGTTCTTCAATTAATTCGTTAGCATTGCTTAATTTCCTTATTCCGTAAAGTTATAATGAACATTCATCAAATACAATTTCGTACAAACCATTCATTTTTGAACTAGTGCTCATATAGCTGTCGTTGGAAAACGAAAATATAAATATATTTTCTTTTATATTAAACTTACGATGACAATTTATGGAAAAAGGAAGAAATCGATATTTTAAACACAATATTAAACGAATTACAAATATGGTATGGTAAGGAGGTATTTAATATTTTTGACATAATAATATTACTTTTCAAAAAAAATTCAGACATGAAAATAATCTGGTAATGAAGTAACTACGAGATACTTGTAATCTGTTTAATACCACACCGGCTGATTTATTTAGAAAATAGTATTAATTTTCTAAATATCTTGTACACGATTTATTTTTGTAAATAAATCCGTTCTTAGAAGGCGGTGTCCGTGTCACAAAGATTCCCACAATAGTTTAAGTTATTTTTTTTTTCTAAATTGTTAACTGAATTAATTAATAATTTTGTTACATTTTAGTTTATCCGTTTATTGCATTTTTATTTGCAACGCAGTTACCAGAAATATATCAGCAAATGCAAACACTGTACTATATCTCAGGCTTCAGTAAGTTGTTGTCTACTGAAAGTTACTGACATACTTGCTCAAAATTTTTCACAGAGATACATAAAATATCCTGTAACTATTGAATTGTAAAAAATGAGTAGATTTACAATACTACAGCGTTAACCGTGTAGTACAGGAATCCCAAAACCACTGATTGTTTTCGTAAAACAAAACTTAAAGGGTATCGCGTAAACGACAAAATTACAAAATATGATTTTTGTAACATACATTGTACATTTCGTTCAAAAATGTTAGATCACGAAAACTTAAGAGAATAAGTATATAAAATATACTATCAATGCTACATTGAAAGTCGCTACAACATTCGAGTAATTTAATTGATCTTATGGTGCTCGAAAATCTCGTGTATATTTTTACTTCCTTGTACGTAAGTAAAGGAAGTATAGTAATCGCGAAAAATTTCGGTTTTCAGATTTCAGCGGAAATATCCATTTTGATCATCCCTGAATCCATTTTGACTAATTTCGTCGTGACGTCTGTACGTACGTATCTTGCATAACTCAAAAACGGTAAGCCGTAGAGTTGAAGTTTTGTATTTAGGACTCCTATAACATCTAGTTGTGCACCTCCCTTTCTGGTTATTACACAATTTCCAGAAGTGGCACTTTACATGAAGCCTATAATAGATTTTAATGAAAAACTGTTTTCTATAATTCAAAATTTTTCAAATTTGGTATACAAGACTTTTAAGTCAATCGAAATAACATAATAGATTTTGGTTAAAATAGGCTAACCGGAAATGGTACATTACTTGAAGTTGTTAACAATTTTTCTTGAATAAAATGATTTTATTTTGATTTTAGAAATAAATGCTTCAAATAAAAGTTTTAGAGAATTAATTTCTGCGTCTAGCACATCAAGTATTATTAAATTCGCCCTTTGTATAAGCGAGATTTGTAAATTTAAAAATTATATACTTTTTTGTTTTTGTAATAAAGCTTGCTATGGATTAGGACAAAAAAATAAAAAAAATGATTCGTTCAATAACAAATATTAGATTTTTATTGTGAAATTAGTCATATTCATTGTTGTAATCAAATATGTCTTTGTTGTAATCAAAACTCTCTTTAAAAACTCCCTTTATGGTCGCTATATATCTTACTGTTTTGAAGTTAAAATTAATATTTTGTAATTTATTTATTAAAAAAATATGTATAGTTTAATAATCGTACAAGGAAGTCGTGTGGTGTCCACATCAGATTTTTTATAAAAATCTCCTACCTAAACTAAATAATATTTTTCAATATCTCCTTATTTATATTTCAATAAAATTTAATCATTTCAACGCCTATTTCCTACCTCCTTATATATAATCATCTTTATATCTCTTCTCTTCCTATCCATCTATGTATATTCATATTCATCATTTCCTAATTTTTATTTCAAACAAATGCAGTCATCAAGCGATCATTTGGCGCCATTTACCACACCTAGTTACCATTTGTTTTGTTTTCATGGCTTTGTGCGTTGATATATGTCTGTCTATACTGGTGGCAGTATTAAAGATGAGCTACACTTTCGCTTTGTTAAGTTGGCAACATGCGTGATTAATGCATGCAAGTAGGATGAAATGAATAGTAGCAGAAAATAATGAGTATTATTAGATGAGGATTAATGAAGAAAGATATAATCCATATACAGAAGAATACTTTTAAGATCAGAAATTTTATTAATTGAAAATTAATATCATCTATATTTCAAAACATTATACCTTTGGTTCTGGTTATAGACATATTTAATTAAGTCTTATTTAAGAAGTACCTATGTACATAAGGTATCTCCTATAATCCACAAATTCCAACAATTTTACCTATCGCTAAGAGAGATATTGGATTCATGCTGAAAATCGCATATCCAGATTTTAATGATTAAGCACGTTTTAAGGTCCCTACAATACAATCCGATTTTAAATATTTACGATAATGTCTGTCTGTGTGTGTGTGTGTGTGTGTGTGTGTGTGTGTGTGTGTGTGTGTGTGTATGTGTGTGGGCAAGCTGGTAGAACGATTTGTCAAAAACCGTAATACTTAATATCTGTTTAACTACGTATTTCTCAATCGGATTACTGGATATCAAATAGATTGGTAAAACTTCTTCTTGCAAAAAGTATCTTATTCACAAATTATTATATTTTGAAGTTCAGCGTTGCTACTAGAGTTTCACGGCTTGACTTGATATTCAAGTTACTTGACTTGAAAACAAGCCAAGCTCAAGTCAAGTAATAGTAGCCGAAAGTCAAGTCAAGTCAAGTAGTTACAATATTAAATAAAAAAATAAATAAATATTTCATCACGGCATATTACCCATTGCTGGGTGTGCCAATCTGCTTTATACACAGATATCGGTAATGATGGAATATTTGTACCGTGCGGGCGCTTACCAGGCGTCACCTCACGGGCACTCAATGCTGGCGTGCAGAGTGCGCCACAGGGGTCAATTTTGTGCCATTAAAATTCGATGTAATTGTTGGCGCCGGTCGGGATCGAACCCGGGTCCCCAGATTCGCGACCAGACACTCTGGCATACGGCCACGAGACCCCATGTTACAATATTAAGTACTTGAAAAATCAAGTAGTTATTTTTCAATTACTAGAGAAATATGTACTAGTTATTTTTTTTTTAATTACCAGAAAAATCAAGAAGTTCTTCAAGACTACACATTTCATTTTCATATAGTTCCTTATGTTTTATAACAATATCAATAAAATAGCTTGAAATATAGACTTTTATTCATAAAAATAAATCATACATTCAAATTTAAAAATTAAAAAAAAAGATTTAAAAGTATAATATATGAATTAACATAAATTATTTGTACTATATGTATTATGGTGGACCTTAAAAGGGGACAAGTCGAATTTTAACCGTCGTCCCCTAAAGTGGTTCCAAAAAAATTAAAATAAAAAATATACTGGCAACGATTCCGCTAAATTTTAATATTTGACCGTGCCTAAATGCACTTGATTTTTCCCCATTTGAATAACATTCGGTTTTGGCACATTTTGAAACTTTGTTTTCCCCGAGATATTAAGAGGTTTTAAAAATCCTTCATTATTGGAATATATACTAGAATGACCAGAGAATATGAGGACTAAATCTGAAGTCCCATTAATTGTTCTTAATTTGAATGGAGTATAGCTTTTTAGGCTTTTGTGCGATAGTTTAATCATCTATACAGTTATCTTAATAATAATGATTAGGACTTCAAATTTTATCGACATATTCTCGGATCACTCAAGTATATATTCCAATATTGAGTGAATCTTTTAAACCTCTTTTCGTACATAATCGGTTCGTTATCAAGTAGCTTAAATTTGCTTGAAATTGCTTGATCAAGTCAAGTAAGTCAAGTAATGAATTTTGAAAAGCTTGAATTTTAAGTCAAATCAAGTAATTTACAAAAACATTAAGCTACTTGACTTGATGAAACCCTAGTTGCTACAAAAAAAGTCCTATAAAAATGACTAATTATTATTATTAAAATATGTAAGTTGTAAAACACCCTGTAATACATGACCCTGCCATCCTAACCTGAGTTTAATTAAGTTGCAGAAAAGAAATCTTTAAAATAAAGAAGTTAGAAAATTTTCTTTGATTCAATAAAATGGGCTAAGTTTTTTTTTGCCGAAAACTCGTCAATTAGAACAAGCAGTTCCATATTTTGATACTTACTACAGTACTAGGAAATCTGTTTATACAATATTATAAGAATGAATTTATTTTTCTTTTTTCAGAGGGCGACCGAAGTTGTCGAGCGATGTGTATGTATGGAGGAACGTGTGTGGATGGCCGGTGCGTATGTGCCCCAGGTTACACTGGAGAATTTTGCACAGAACGTAAGTAAATATATGTCAAACATAAAGTCCAACATTTGAAAAATTGAAAATATATATAAATCAAATCGTCTGTAAAAAAGACAAATATTGAAACGTTTACTTAAACGTATCAACTTTTTACTTTAACAATTTAACTGAACAAAGACAATGGTAAATTGCAGAGAAATGTAGCGTAATATTTCTTTCTGTGTAGCAATTTGTACAAAGCCGTGCCTAAACGGTGGAAGGTGTCACAGTCCAGATAGATGCGCTTGTGTTTGGGGATTCACGGGAAATAACTGCGAGATTGGTGAGTTGGAGAAACACTGGAATGCCAGGAACGTACTGGCACATTTGTCAATTGAAATAAAATTGTATACAGGGTGGCAGAAAAATAGAGACAAATGGCTATTTTCTTTATTATTAATTTTAGACTCGGAGGCTATATCATCGTTAATTTTTTTAATGAAATAGTATTTATAGATACATATTTTATATAAAGTTTTTTTTCCCAAAATTACGAAATGATAACACTGGTTGTTCTTACATTAAACCAGGGATGAGATAACGTTAACGAAATGTTACATTATTTCATAACGTTCGAAAAAAAAATCGTTATATGACGTTTTAATAACTTAATAAAAAAATAAAATAACGTTATGTACCGTTATTATAACGTTACAATAACCGTATTTTTCTCAAGTTTGTAATAAAAATTAATTAAAAATTAAAATTAAAAACAATGTATTAAAAAAACTTACACACCTATTCTAGAAATAAAATAAAGTGTTTAACATTTGAATTAAACGGCAAAAGTCTTGTAAAATTTGTAATCTTGGATAACGTTATAGTGAAACGTTATTTGTTATGTTACGATTACATAACGTTATTTTATAATTATAACGTTATTAAAAAAAATGAAACGTTATTATAACGTTATCGGGTATCGTTACGTTACGTTTTCCATTCCTGCATTAAACCACAGATTTATTTGGAGTGATAACCGACATTTTATAAAAAAAAATATAAATAAAATTTAGTAAAATTCAATAACAGTAAAATCGTACTTTACGTGCGAATTAATATGTATTAAGGTGTAGCAGACTTGTGCAAACTAAAGTTATATTTTTGGGTTTAAGAAATATGAACATTGGTTGTTCTTACATTAAGCCAAGCCATAGAAAAATAATATTTATAACGCATGAATTTTGTTTGAATTCAAATTTCAAAGTAGTAAAAAACCGTTTTAAAATATTGACATCCACTGGAATGTTGGAAATAAAAACATTTCTCAAAAATCTGATGTTGCCGGCACATGACCTCCCGCCAATTCCATGTTTAAAATAGCCATAAGCTTTAAGTGTATTACTTCCATTTGATCGTTTGTAAACAAACGGAACAACAAATTAGATAAACAGAAAAGTCTGTAATACGAAGTTTTGGAGTATATTTTATTGTTTTTCCTCGAAAATCTGTTAAAAGCTCCATCTAAAGTATCACATCCGGTTTATAATATATAGTCAAAATCACAAAATCTAATTGTTATTTCCAATCCCAATCATATACGAGTTTTAAACACCAAGTTTGACAGGTTTTGGATTTTATTTTGACATATTTTTTCAAAAAAATGTGTCAACTTTTTTTAATCCGTACTTGGCAAAATTTTGTTTGACGTCCTTAATGTCATCTATATTCTTCTGTAATTTAACAAATGTGCCATCTATTGCAGTAATGGTAAACGAAATATGTATATTGTAAAATTGATATTCCTTTCAGTTCGAGGTCAATGAATCTCACTGTATTCAACAAAAGTATCCAAAATCCGAAAATATTTAACCAGCGTCAAATGACAGGATCATTATAATTACTTTCCCCAAGGAGGGATTTACCTATACACTGTTTGAGCTCAAATACGCAGCCAAATGTGTAACAATAAATTAACTGCTTGTTTTCATAATCGGAGTTTGTCAAAATATTCTTTGATGCGTGTGGTTATGTCGGTATCTGATTTATATTATTTATTAATTCATAGGTCAAAGTATCATCATAATCATAAAAAATATTGAATGTATCCTGTTTGTTAATAAATTTACAATATTAGGCCCGGTATTTTCACTTCCGAATAAAGTTTCGAATAAGTATTCGTTAAATAAATTTATTCTATATGTTTATCCAACGAATAACTCCATTGAGTTCACACATTTGACAAAAATAAATAGCTATCTTTCGAATAATTTTAACATTTGTGAATTGGTAACCTTGCAGAGTGAATTTGTGTCAGTGGAGAAGGATGGAATTTTGCGTAGCCACGTTAAGCAGACAAGGATGAAATGTGTCATTTTTTTTTAATCCATATTTGTCAAAATTTTGTTTGACATTCTTAATGTCATCTATATCCTTCTGCATTTTTAGTCCAGGGAGAGTGTAGTTTAACAAGTAATCTATTGCAGTAATCATACGCGGTAAACGAAAAATATATATACTGTAAAATTGTCCTTATAATTTTTGTATATTCCTTTCAGTTCGAGGTAAATGAATATTGTATAAAAGTATTCAAAATCCGAAAATATTTTATTAGCATCAAATGTCAGGATCTTTATAATTATTTACCCAAGGAGGGATTTACCTATGTATGCACTGTTTGAGATCAAATACGAACCTCAATTTGTAATAATAAAATAAGAACAGTTTGTTTTCATAATCGGAATCTGTCAAAAAATTTATTGATGTCTGTGGTTAGGTCGCTATCTGATCGTGCGTTTTCGAATTCTCGTATTATTTATTAATTCATAGTTCGAACACTCATCAGAATCATCAAAAGTATTTAATATATCCACTTTGTTAATAAATCTGCACTATGTAGAAATGTAATGTACATACGAATAAACCCTTTATTCGCTACCCAACTAGCGAATAACTTATTCCGCGAATAGCAGATATTATTCTTTCGAATAAATTTATTTGCAAGTGAAAATACCGGCCCTTAGAAATGTAATGAACATATGAAAAAACCCTTTATTCGCTACCCAACTACCTAATAATTTATTCCGCGAATAACAGATGTTATTCTTTCGAATAAATTTATTTACAATTGTCTAAATTTTTCAAGTTACTAATGTGTTTTATTCAAAAATTAAATTATGCATTCTTATTGGGTCAGCGTGTAGTACTAATCCTGTAACAAACCTAATATATTTGCCTTTGTAATTAACATTTAAAATGTATAATAACTATATTATTCTGAATTTACTACATTCGTTAATAATTTCTATATGTTTATAGTATATTACACCTATCAATTCTAACCAGTTCTTTTAACGCGATAATCCAATAGAGCAAAAGCAATCAGTTTATATAGTTGTTTGTAAGCGTTATCAAGTTAATGTAGATAGCTGGTAATAAGTTAGGCAAATATTTCAGATTATCTTTGAATTTATCTGGAATTACCCGGGAGCTATGCGCCCAATGTGCAAGCCAACGAGAACATAAAACTAAAACGACTAGAATGAGAATGAAATTTCCACTTACTGAATATGTTACTCTGACTTCATTCAATACGTTATCCGTTAAATGTACATAATATGCAGAAGGAAAACTAAGATAAACTGAAACATAAATTAATTATATTTTCATATATATTATTTATTTAAATGTTATAATTATTACCTCTCGCTAAGAGAGGTATTGGATTCATGCTAAAGATCGCATATCCAGATTTTTAATGATTAAGCACGTTTCAAGGTCCCTACAATCCGATTTTAACATTTTTACGATGATGTATATGTGTGTGTGTATGTGTGTGTGGATGTATGTGTGTGTGGATATATGTATGTGTGTATGTATGTGGGATGTTGGAAGGACGATTACTCAAAAACTATAAGACTTTATATTTGTTTAACTACGTTTTTCCCAATCGGACATTCATGGGAAGATCTGAAAAGATTTTGGTAACAATTGGACAACCGGAAGTAGAAGATTCTTGAAAAAAAATCTTCTAAATATTATTTTTTGAAATTTTTTCTTGGTAATATTAAAGAAAATTAAATTATCTATCTGATACATTTAAATATTTTATTATATATTCTATAGATTTAGAAATAAGAGAAATATAATATATAAAATAATTTGTTGTAATAAATTTTACACCCGCAAGAATACCATAGAAAATAGTTGAAAATTTAAATTGTTTGTAACTGAAAGATAAATGCCAGTGTCAGAAATCCGGAGACTTTTTCTGGGAAGTACATACATTATATTATTTCTTAATGTATTAATAGTTAAATATTTAATATTATAGATATATTACACATACCCTTCAGAAATACTGTTACTCCCGACAATGAAACATCTCGAAAAATTAGAAGAGTAGGACAAAATTTCTTCGTAAAATGAATTTAAATTTGAAAAATCTAAATATAAGGAATAGATATAAGTAGAATTTTTTGTGTAGAGTGTAGGTATACAAGAAATGTTAAATACATTAGGGCGCGAGCAGTCATGTGACTTTGTTGGCTTTGACAAGCAAATATGGGGGCCCATGTCAGAATGATAGCTAGTAATTATGTATATAGATGTCATATATCATACTCATTCTAAATTTAGTGATTTTCCAATTCCATGTGGTTTATTTTCCTCGACAAGTAAATTCCACACTCCTGGTGACAAATTAGCTACGTGAATTTAGAAAATCTTGAAATTTTTAATGAAAAATTCTGATATTTGACATCTATGTACATAATTACTAATTATCATTCTGAAACGGGCCCCCACATCTGCTTGTCAAGGCCAACAATGTAACATGACTGTTCGCGCCCTATACTTATGTAACCGAGAGGTATTGTGTTGGCCACAACAGATTTTTATTAATTAGGGAACGTACAAGATGTTCATCAAAAACATACGGATTTAATATAGCAAAATCAACGATGATTTCGCTTCCAGCGAAACCAGACGTAGAACTCCGGATCTTTTTGCACTAGAGGTTTCAAATTAATAATGAATAGCTATTAGTCCTTATTTTTTCACCCTGTATAGTTTGTGTTACGTGTGTTGAACGCACCCACAAAAATCGTTTATTAATAATAAATTTTAAATTAATATGTCATTAGTGAACGATTTCCAATAAATTAATCAAACCATTAATAAATGATCAACGAAAGTCGAATTTTGAGGCATAAAATATTTTTCAATTAGAACTTTATTATTATTATTTTTATTTTTTTTAGATCAACGAACAGGACCATGTTATACAGGAATAAAAGGAGCATTATGTACCCATCAACTTCAAGGTGTGGTCTGTACGAAGAATCTGTGCTGTGCTTCCGTAGGCAAAGCATGGGGACATCCTTGTGAACATTGCCCCACACATATGGACTGCGAACATGGATACATCAAGAACATACGATCTTCCGAATGTGTAGGTGTGTTACAAACACTATATCAAAATATAAACATATCCCACTTATATTTCAATTACTTTTTGTACTTTTCAGTTCATAGGATTTTAAATTCTTAACCCCATTTATATTTAATAATAATAATAATAATAATATTGATACAATTATTATTTATAGAAGCGCTTTTCTGTACTGTAGCACACCGGAACGGGGTTCCGACATCTATTTTACATATTTCCCCAAATGCTCATATAAATAATACATGGCAAAAAAATTGTATCAACAGGCATGGTATGGAAAAAGATGAAAAAGTGTGACATCACGCGATCTAAAAATCAATAATAACGATCATGCGCAGTAAATCAAATGGAAATTTTAAAGAAAGTTTCGATTTGTAACCTAACGTAATGCAAAAATGTTATGTAATTTTGGTCTTTATTCATTTTAAATACTAGCGTATACGATTGTAATTGCCATGCAATTAATAATCATTTTGATGTAAAATGCCTATATTGTAACCATCCGAGTTTTGTCAAATAGATTTCTGTGCGTTAATTCACCGGTACATTAAAGTATTTATTTTGCAAATTTACAAGCAAAAAAGTCACATTCTTCACACATAAACCCTATAAAACTCAGGGTAAGTTTTATGCGTTAGGTGAGGGTATTGTTGTTATATTTAATTAATTTAACTAAACACAACAACAATAACTTCACCTAACGCACAAAAATCATTCTTGGAAAACTCGGGGTGAGTTTTGTACGTTAGGTGAGATTATTGTTGTTATATTTAGTCAATTTAACTAAACACAACAATAATAAATTCACCTACCGCACAAAAATCGCTCTTGGTAAGCTCAGGGTGAGTTTTGTGCGTTAGGTGAGGTTACTGTTGTTATATTTAGTCAATTTAACTAAACACAACAACAATAACTGCACCCAACGCACATCACATGTCTCCTTAAATTTGGGAATGTGCTGAAATCATTTTCACATTCGTTGCACTTATATCTCATGATAATGTAATTTTATCCACGACTGTCAAATAATATACCCATAATTCAACCGTTTTTTTATCAATTAATGACCTTAGTTACTGTTGCTAATTGAATAATATTGACAGTTCGATGGAATAATATTATTCAATCGTTATGTCAAATTCAAATCTTACCTTTGAAAGAGTACAAACAAATTACTATTAATAAGTATTTTTTTTTTCACGTAAAAATCCAAAATTATCCTAGTTTTCTCATTTTTTATAGTTTTATTTTCTTCTTAAGCTTAAAATGTAGCTGAAGTCGGTTTAAAATTTTCTGCTAAATGTCAAATCACTTCATAATTTTGTTATAACATATCTAGCGATCAAGGCTAACTATGTTTATGTTTGTAAACAAACAATTTTCTAAAATTTGTTAGGTTATTTCTGATTTTATAATAGTACAATATGTTATTATTTGACAGTTGTGGATAAAGTATAGTATTCTATTCGCATGTAATGGCTATTACTCATTCGAATGTGTAATAACATGCATTACCTACATGTTCATTGAATAATATACTATTAACAAATTACACTAATAAAATAATGTATTTTTCACAAATAACACGCACGTGTCAAAGTGTGAAACAGTATGAAATGAACAAAATGTATATTTACATTATCACAATATATGCCCACGCGCACATCGGCATCTACATCGTGTGTCTTCGGTGATAAAAGTTATTACATCGGCTAGACGCTAGTATTTTAAATTTATCTATAACGGTTGTGTTTTTCTCGTTCACTGAGCGATTCCGATCTTGGAGTCAAAATACACATTCATAATTTACAGCAATTTTCATCTCTAAATATAGTCAAGGCCTGATTTAGAAGTATTTTGGTTTTAGAAAATTATTTCTCCAGGCTTCCTACAATTTTTTTTTTTTTCGGAAAATATTGGATTATATTTAATAATTACTGATCTTAGGTAATTTCCTTGTTTATCTATAGCGCCAGAATTATTTAGATTAATTTTATTTGCCAATACATATTTCTGTAGTTGATGCGTTATTTTTTTTTTTAATTTTTACAAATGTTATCTTTTTCTTTTAGATATCGATGAGTGCGACGCAATCCCCGGCCTCTGTGAGGGCGGTAAATGCGTGAATACTCAAGGTTCCTTCACGTGCGAATGCCCTCCAGGAAAAGCTCGGAACCCAGACACCAACCGCTGCGAGGACCGCGACGAATGTCTCGATGAAGGTGTTTGCCGGGATGGAAGATGCGTCAACACAGATCCAGGATTTTACTGCGTGTGCAACCCTGGATTCATACAGAGCCAGGATAGGGCGTTTTGTATCGGTATGATTAGGATATTAAATTATAAAATATAGATAAGAGATTTTTAATAGTGCTGTGAGGATCCGACAAAACTTGGATCCGAGAACCCGGATTTCAAACTATCCGGATCCTCGGATATCCGACGTTCGGATATTGAAGCGGATATCCGAATTCGAATTTGGATCCGGATCCGGACTCGATATTTTGTTTACGAATCCGGATGCGGAGTTTTGTTTACGGATCCGGATTCGGTGTTTTGTTTTCGGATCCGGATCCAAATTTTAATTTTGGAACCGATTCTTCATTTTGAATGTGAAGACTAACAATTGGCATTAGTTAAATTCAAACTTCAAATCGGTAAATTTTATCTTTACAGCGGTCTGTAAACACTAGTAAACAAAGAGTAATATATTTTACAATACCCCTCTAAAATAGCCAGGTAGTTTGCGCAAATGTAAAGAAAACAGGAATTTATCCTTTCACATAGTCCTATATGTATAAAGTAACATATTAATATAACATGAATTTCATTAATTTATTATGTGCTTTTGATAAGACCCGATGCTAAGATTTGAATGTAAGGTTCAATACGGAGAATATTGGAATTCGAGAATCGATCCGGACACTGAAATTCCATATCTAAAATCCGATACTCATACTCATATTCGAATCTAAGATCCGATATTCAAATCCGTTTCCAAGATTCGATATTCGGATCCGGATTCAAGATACTCAGATTCGGATCCAAATTCCAATACTCAGATTCGGATCCAAATTCCAATACTCAGATTCGGATCCAAAATCCGATGCTCAGATCCGGATCCAAAATCTGATACTCAGATCCGGATCCAAAATTCGATACTGAAATTTGGATCCGAGATCCGGATAGTTCAACATTCAATTATACGGATATCCGGATATTTTTGGATCCGAAATCGAAACTATCCGAATCCGGATCCCACCACTAATTTTTAACTATACCTCGTTCAACGAGAGAACGGATCCGATCACGCACCAATTTTGGGTTAACCTGCAGGAGAACTACTTCACCTCCGATTTGCATGAAACTTTGTGAAAAGCTTCCTCTCAGCGAGCAGAATATGGGAAAAATACTAACAATTGGCGGTCGGAATGATTTAACCTCAAATTATTATTTTTTTTGTTTTGCCAAATTGAGTTCTTGCGTTAGGTAAGGTTATTGTCTATATTTTTTTATAACATCACAACAAATAAGTAACGTAACCACTCGGCTTTTGCCAAATTGAGTTCTTTGCGTTAGGTATCGTTATTGTCTATATTTTTTTTATAAAATCACATAAAAAGTGAATAACGCAACCACTCACTTTTGCCAAATTGAGTTCTTGCGTTAGATAAGGTTATTGTCTATATTTTTTTTATAAAATCACAACAAATAAGTAACGTAACCACTCGGCTTTTGCCAAATTGAGTTCTTTGCGTAAGGTATCGTTATTGTCTATATTTTTTCATAAAATCACATAAATAGTGAATAACGCAACCACTCACGCTGAGAGGATCTTTTCACGCATTTTCATGGAAATCGGAGGTAAAGTAGCTCTGCTGCAGGTTTACCCCAATTTTGTATTATTATTTCATTCTTACTATTATTATATTCTTTATTTCTATTATATTTGCAGTATTGCAGTACTTTAATTATATGAATCTAAAAATAATAACAATAAAACTCTGGTATGACTTCGCCCGCCCAAATTTTGTAGTTGCTTGCGCTAAATAAGTCCATTCTCTCGTTGAACGATGTATATGTATGTTTTTAAAATTCAAATTATTAACCAATATGCAATCGTTCTGGTTCTTCCACACAAAGCTGGGTAGGTCAACATATTTAAACAGATTGCAGTGCTGGTAATACATATTATTGTCGTAAAGAATATTTATCGAATTATTGCATATAAATGGGTCAAACTTTTTAATAGAATATTTCATATAAATCAAATTTTATTATTTTAGTTATAATAATAATCTAAAATTTAGATGCACTAATAAAAAAATGAATCTTGTAATGAAAATTATGTGTTTGATAAATTTTAAATTTCAATGGAGCATTTTAGAAATTTGAGCGACCTCTACATCTACTTTTTGAACTAAAAAAAATAGTGCTGTTAAATGGCGGCATTTCAAAATTACACGCGACTACGCGATCCCGGAATGCAGTTTTAGTACTGCACAGGAGTTGTTAAAATTAATTTGAGTATAAGGTATGGTTTAAATCTTTAAATTCTTATGGTACCAATAAAAACTTATTTTAATATGTGATAAAATGAATTATATTTATCAATCAATTATAAAATATTGTATTACTATACTTTAATAAATATAGCCACACTTTTTATTTTCCAAACTAGACAAAACATTTCAAATAGCAGTATTTTGTGGACTAGAAGTTTAGTACCAGTACCCATCCTTATTATTTGAAAAATGAAACCAACATAATAAAAAAAAAAAATTAAACACACACAACTGTCATATAAATAAGGATGGGTATACAACAAACAGCACTAATATTTTGTTTTGCAATCTACGGACTAAAACCACTTTAGTAGTTTTAGACCGTGTTGCAGTCTGACACTTAGCGCATACGCTTTCAATTTCTAAAATGATCTATTAAAGTTTATATAGTTTTGAAACGGCTTCTGTGATGGCGCTGTAAACTGACATTACTCAAGTCCCTAGATTACTAAAGTATCGCGATTTGCCGCCATTTTGGCTCCAAATTTGAGCGCCAATACGATGAAAAATAGGTTTATCCTTGAAAATTGACAAATTTCAACAAAAAAAAATATTAATTATGTATTATAACAAAATACAAAATTATTAAAAATTATTGACTTTACCGGACAATAAATACAAAAACAAACTAACAAATACACCAAATTTCTTTTCTTTTTCATTCACGTAGTATTCTAAATAGTTGAAAATCATTTTCAGATTTATTCTTGCAACATATTATACAGCAAGAAGGCATTTTTAAATAAATTTTGCAAGTGACAAGACCCACCATTTTGTCTCCAAATATTGCTAGTACACAGGCCTAATGAAACGCGCTACTTTGATAATTTAGGGACTTTAAAATGAACGTCGCTAGATGGCCATTTGATTGAAGTCGTATCTCTTATAGTTTCTGATATTCTAAAGGCGACATTTAAAATCCGGACATCATGTACGAGTATATTACTCTTATGGACATATCTTGATCGATATTCACTTAGTATAAGTATATAATAGCCCAAAATTTTGATGAATATACCTTTTTAACATAATAATAAATAAATTATAAATATTTATCGAAAATAAGTTTTCTTAGTTATTTGACCATATTCAATGAATTGAAAGACACAAAGCATTTCAGATGGCCGCCAAGGACTATGTTTCACCCTAAGAACAAGAAGTGGCTACTGCCGAAATCCTTTACAGAAACGCCTATCCAAAAAGGATTGCTGTTGCGGTGTTAATATGGGACAAGGATGGGGAGACGACTGCATGCGATGTCCCGTACATGGCGAAGGTAAGGCAACTATAGATTCCTTACAGAAACTGTAGCCTGACAGCATCCTCATCGTCCGATATATCTTTCCTTTCTGTTACAGATGAGCACAGATTCCTTTGTTACGGTAAAGGTCCTTCTATAACGGTCGAAACCGAAACGATAACGAAAGATGGCGATAAAGTTAAACCAGGCTCAATAGTGAGAATAGATGAGTGTGCCTTACGTCCAGGTATATGTGGACCTGGCGATTGTATAGACACATTGGAAGGATATGAGTGTGTCTGTAAACCTGGGTATAAACTGAAGAACCGTTATTGTGAAGGCTAGTACGCATACTCACTCTGTTTCTTTTCGGAACTCTCAAAGAGAAACAATATTATGAGATCTGACTCAATAATGATAAAAAAAAAATAGATATATGTAGAGGTGCTTAATTTTCGACGTATCTCGAAAATTTACCGATAGAAAAATTAGTTTTGTTCGCCGCTGGCTAAAGAACAAAAATATCTATATATCTTTGACCAGTCAAATTTTCTTAGAATGGCATTCCAATGTGATAACGTGATTGCAGAGTATGAATAGAGAAATCACATATGTTTCTAGCAACGTGCTTGTCTTGATGGTTTTATTTTTACGCAGCGTTTGTTTCCGTATTCTGTAACTTGAGCTATATGAATAATTTGTATAATTACATGTGTGACAATCAAAAATTGAGCGGTAAAAATATTAACGAAACGGTGTAAAGAAATTATTTTGAATACTTCTGCATAATTTGAGAAAGAAAAACGTATAAATGCTACCCTAATTCCATTCTTGTCTGTAGAAGAGTAAGTATTATATTGTGAGATATGACAGTTCTGTATTTCCTATTTATTTATTTCTGAATATTATTACATTTTAGAGAGTCTGTACTGCTTTGGATTCGTCACATGTGACGGTAAATAATATCAAAAATGAATTTAAACGAGAATCTATTCTATTTCGCATTTCGGCACCATAAAATTAGTGAACCGTCAAAAATCAATGCAAAACATTGACAGTACTACTCAATCTGCAATTCGGCGTACCTACTATTTACATGCATAATGAAAGTAAATTGTTTTTAAGGCCCTTTTCATAATCACTTTGAAGTCTATTTTATAATTAAATTAAAAATTATTTCTACGTTGTGTATTCTGAGCTGTTTTCTTATAAGTTAATTGTTGCAATCAATTAATATATTAATTGTTGTAATCAATTTTTATTTTATTGCAATCAATTCTAATTAAAAAGAAAATAATTTTCATCATATACCGTTCCAATTATAAAGGACACTATAGAATAGATGTTAGTTCCATCGACTAGATCAATCGGCTCCACTACCTGGCTCACATAAATTAACTAAATGATGTCATCACATTGGAATGCGATTTTTAGAGAAATTTGTTAGTAACTTTTTTATTTGAATCATTTTTCATTACCAATAGTTTAAGCGTTATTTGAAAATGAAAATTTCAACCAAAATCAGTTTTTCATCATTATCTAATAGCCTACGAGAATTTTTAGTAAAATAGAACCACATCTAAAATGTCCTCTCAATGGCGTATTAGATGCCCCATTAAACCAGTGTTGCCAACTTCCTCTTTAAAAAAAATTCTCAGAATACACAAAAAACCCATTTTATCACAAAAAAGTCATGGTTTAATGTAATTTATTAAAATAACGTTTCTTTTTCTATTTATCTTCATTCATAACTTAAAATCAATATATCAGGTTTAGTGCTTAATTTTAGAACCAAAGTTTACGTTACGGATTAAATCAGTTTTCTGGTATCTGCATTCTTAAATTCTTATATGTATACCTATACCTTTGAATATATAATACATATATAAGAACGGCAACGTAATGTATTTAGATTAAATATTTCGAGAGAAGGTGCCATCTATCCCTCCTTATACGAATTATTTCTGAGTTAGTTCAAAAAATACATAATAGGTGGATGTTGCACAGTGTTGCCACGTAGCTAGAACAGCAAGTTAAGATTTTATAAAGGTTTTTAAGTTTGCTACTTTAAAACAAGTATACATGTACATTGAAGATTCAAAATATATTATCTGGTTATTATGAAACAATATTTTTGAATGATTGATTATTGAATACCTCTAACAAATAGTATCTGGCAATGCTGTCAGCACGATTTACCATAGTTCATAGTTTTGTGGTAGGAGTCACTAGCTATCTATAATAATTTTGTGAATAAAAAGAGACAGATATAGTATCTTGCTAGGCCATATGCGTTGCAATTCTTATATGTATTATATATTCAAAGCCTATACTCCATTCGCTGAGTCAATCTACAGGGTGTTGTATTTTAATGGACACAGCAAATATCTCTCTTATTTATTAAGTTAGTAATTTCTTTCATATAACATGATTTATACAGCAACATGTAAGCTACTTGATGACGGATGTACATTCATGATACCACTTCCGGTTTATTAGTAATTAATATCAACTTTGAAATTTCAAATGGAACATACTAAATTTTTTTACAAATTTGAAAAGTACATCAAATTTGCTTTACAATCATGTAAAATAATCCATATGTTACATTATACACCTAGTTGAAAAGAGAATAGTGAACCATGACTATGGCTTGAAATAAAACAATTGTAACTATTATTATTAAACGATTTTTTTTGTCATAATACAGAAAATAAGAATAAGAAACACTTGATAACAACAAAATGATATCACAACAATTTTTAAACTTCGAAAATACACATCTAGCATATCAACTTTTTCTGAGTTAGATAAATTCATTTCATATAATAAATTAATAAGGTACTACAATGAAACTTACTAATAATAAAGGTTAGAACAATTATTACTGAGTATTTACAGGTTGACATTTACCGTGTTACAATTGTTTTAGTTAATTGTTTTATTTCAAGCCGCAGTCATGGCTCACTATTCTCTTTTCGACTAGGTGTATGAAAAAGTGCCCGCCATTTTACTTTTTAATAATATAACATATGGATTATTTTACATGATTTTAAAGCAAATTTGATGTACTTTTCAAATTTGTAAAAAATATAGTATGTTCCATTTGAAATTTCAAAGTTGATATTAATTACTAATAAACCGGAAGTGGTATCATGAATGTACATCCGTCATCAAGTAGCTTACACATTGCTGTATAAATCATGTTATATGAAACAAATTACTAACTTAATAAATAAGCGAGATATTTGCTAGTTCCATTAAAATATAACATCCTGTATAAGTTCGACTCTAAAGTTTTGCTCTTTTGACCAGTAGAATGACTTGTCTCTGATCAAGAATTAGTTCCACATTCTCTTATTTCAGCGAATGGACTATAGGTATCTGGAATGAACATTACATGAAAAATGAGATGAATTAGAATTAATAACATAAGTACAATATATGATAAATTATACATATTTAGTGTTGTTTCCAAACTGATGGCAAAATTCCTGAATTTTTCTATTTTAAGTGAAAAAATCCCTTTATTCTGTTCATGTTAAAAAAATCCCGCAAAAAGGGATAAATCCCTTTATGTGGCATCACTGCATTAAACCGAAGTCATATTCTTTCTAATTTTCCTGATCCCTATGGGGGCCTTCGAAATCCGGACCCGGATTTTTACAATGCTCATTAAATTCTAAGAAAAAATAGTAAATTACAAACCATTCTCATTATTGAGTTAGGCTTCATATATAATTTCACCACTAAATCCCTTTACGAGGTTTCCGAAGAAAAACACAGTACCACCCTTTCCATTCCTCAGTCAATGATGTCCTACATCTTATTTTAGATATTGACGAATGTAGGGAAGGAAAATGTCAAGGAGGTCATTGTACCAACTCTCCAGGAAGTTTTACTTGCGTTTGTCCACCTGGTTTCGACGTATCTCCTGATGGATCTACGTGTACAGACCACGATGAATGTGCAGAGATAGGCATGTGTACCAATGGAATATGCATCAACATGGATGGCAGTTTTAAATGTCAGTGTAAACCTGGGTATAAGTTGTCGCCTACTGGACACGCTTGCGTTGGTAAGAAGGAGAAATTTGTATGACTATATCATTACGATTTAATCTTATTCTGGCTGCATTTATCACAAATTTAGATAATATTAATTTCTTAGGTATTTCTTGACTGTTGATTATGATGTAAAAGGTTACTGGTAAATAAATGGAGTTGCAGTCTGGTGATAAATGTTTATTAGGATTTAATTTAACATTTCCTATGTTTCGGTTCCAAATGAACCAACCTCAGGGATAGTTAATGTGTAATTGGGATACAATTCACTACAAACGAAAATTTAAGTAAAAAATCTGTTGCGGCCAGCACAATACCTTCCGTCATTCTCGTGTATAATGTATAAATTCCATAATTTTTCTTACAAAAGATTCTAAATGTCCAGTAAAATTATTTCATAAACAAACTATTCAAATTGCACTTGACACTGGCATCTTCTTCTTCTTTAGCTTTTCCCATTCGTTAGGGGTCGCTATTTTTGCATGTCGTTCTCATTCAGTTCCTTTTCTCTCAAATCTTCCGCAATACAGTCCTTCCATCTTATCTTTGGTCTTCCTCTGTTTCTTTAACGTCCTATTACTAAACTATTCATTCTTGTTCCAATATAATTCTTCATTTCTCCTCATGACATGTTCAAACCAATGTAATCGTCTTTCTTATATCTTTCTAAAAACTTGTAACACTAGAGTTATTTTCGTACCGTATCTTTCCGTGTATTCCCCAATATCTACTTCAACATCCTCATATCTGCCACATTAATTTACTTTTTATTGATACTGACATCTGTCAATTTGAATTATATGAATATATTACTAGTTCCCAAGTTTGGCAGAGCTGGCTGAATTATAAAATTTAATTTCTTTAAAATTCTTTAATTCTGTATCTATTGAATATGAAGTATAAATTGTAATCAAATCGTATACAGAATAATATATTCTTTAAGTTATAATAACGTTAAATGTCAATAAATCAAATTTAACTGTTAAATCTTCAAATGAGACTACTTCCGGTTGACCAATTATAACCAAAATCTAATCAGTTGTTCTTCTGGATGTAAACTTGAGGAATACGAAAAAATTATAATTTTTGGAATCGTGGTATTGAAGTTATGGAATCCGGAACTTTTGTCACACACACAAACACAAAACACACAGACACACAAACACACAGACACACATACATACAGACATCATCGTAAAAATAGTAAAATCGTATTATATGGACCCTAAAATGTGCTTATTCAGTAAAAACTCATCATTGAATTTTTTGACCAAAGACAATACCTTCCTTACCTAAAGGTGACGGAAGGTAAAAAGGATGAAAATGTCGTCAAAAGTATCAAGGTAATAAAAGCGTGTATACCTTGATACTTTTGACGACATTTTCATCCTTTTTTACTTAAATTTTCGTTTGTAATGAATTGTATCCCAATTACACATTAATTATCCCTGAGGATGGTTCATTTGGAACCGAAACGTAGGAAATGTTAAATTAAATCCTAATAAACATTTATCACCAGACTGCAACTCCATGTATTTACCAGTAACCTATTAGATAATATTATTTTGTGCGGTATAAGATATTTACGAGACGTCCTCTTTCGGATACTTCAGGCTAGTGTAAAGAATGTATGATAAGGTGAACTCGGGGAAGTGCGTTTTTGTCCTGTAGGTCTCTTATTTTTTCACGTATCAATGTGATAACTTAAGGCTGGTTTATGTAAGCTGTAAATTTATGCATTTACCTTAACATTAGCATTAAACTTTACATTACGTTGTCCGGTTATGTAACTTTTTAGGGCAAACCAATAAGATCAGCAGTGGGATCGCGCCGTTTGGAGCTATAGAAACGAAACGATAGAAAGAAAAGGCAATAGAAATGAAAGTTGATATCGTGCCATATCGTTTTGTAGAATAGAAATGTAATTCAACTATTTTTGTTTTTAATATTATCTGTTTTGTAAAAATTTACTAATATTTTAACATTTCAAATAGTAATAAATTTATTATTGTGATCAAAATAAAGTTTTCTACAACGAAAAATTTACGTTTCGTTTCTATCTATTTTGACGTAAAGATGCGAAAAAAAATGTTCTTACATCGCCCCGTTCATTTCTTGTTTCGTTCAGTTTCATAACGTTCAAATCTTGACCATGAAGTTGGCGCAGATGAACTTCGAGCGCTAACAATTTAAATATGGTGAAAATGAGTAGGCAGAAGACTCATGTCATCAACCTGAAAAAACTTTATAAAAAGAAATATAACTTGTAGAAATTATTAGTTGTTATTTAATTTTTAAAAAAGAAGAAAAAATATACTAGTATTAAAGAAACCTGTATATTAATTAATTAATAAACCTTATAAAATGAAATATAACTTGTAGAAATTATTGGGTGTTATTTATTTTTAAAAGAAGAAAAAAAGTACTAATATTAAGTAATGTATATATTAATGATATTTACAATTATTTCCAAGTCAATCCTTATTCCTTTTACGAAATATAAAATTATTTGATATAACATGGTCATTCTCAGTAGTGCCAACGTATGGTACGAAAATAAACTACAATTATTTCAAATAATTTTATATTCCTTAAAAGAAATAACGATTGACGATCATTAATATATATATTACTTAATATTAGTACTTTTTCTTTTCTTTTAAAAATAAATAACACCCAATAATTTCTACAAGTTATATTTCATTTTATAAGGTTTTTTTCAGGTTGATGAGGTGAGTCTTCTGTCTATTCATTTTCACTATAGTGAGCGCGCGTGGAGCGCGCGAAGTTCATCTGCGCTATATTCATGGTCAGATTTGAACGTTAGGAAATTGAACAAAACAAGAAATGAATAGGGCGATGTATAAACATTATGACGCTGCACACCTAGGTGTTATAAATTTTGAGAGAATAAAGATATATTTATTTTCTGTAAAAATATGATAACAATATTTTTTTGGAATTTTGCCTCCAGCAGAACGAAAGTGCGTTCTACTGACTGAATTTTGAAAAGTCACTAACAAAAAAAATGGTCAGTCCAAATAGAAATACAAATAGTTTAATATAACCGGCAAAGTCTAACAAATAATAGATGCAATATACAATTCATTAGTCTAGAATTTGGAAAATAAAATGGACCGCCAAGTCAAACTTTGAAAAAGTAGAGCGCACTTCGCCGAGTTCACCTTAGTGTTATTTACGTGTGATAAATAATGCGCAATATTTTTTTATTTTGGTTCGATTCGAATTTAAGTCGTTAAAATCAGAAACGATCATTTAAATAAATATATCACAGTTTTTTAGGGCACGAGCAGACACTTGACTCGAGCGACCTTGAAGTGCTGATTTGTCTGCGTGTGACATTTTTAAAAGAACAATGTCAATTTGACAAGACCAATGCTCTGACTTATTTTGATTTTGAATTACTAAAATGTTATTATTTTACAATTTTCAGTAATAACTTTTTAGTAGTTCAAAATCAAAATGACAAGCGCACATAAATCAGCTGATTCCAAGCACTTCAAGGTTGCTCAAGTCACATGTTTGTTCGGGCCCTAAAAAACTGTGATATATTTATTTAAATGATCGTTTCTGATTTTAATGACAATAATGAATATGTTTCATAAATAATATCGTCCGAAAAAAATCCCACTTCCGTTTTCGTATATTATTTTCTTCCGTCGAAATTTGCTCAAACTAATGTTTTCACAACTTGAAACATAAAGGTAAATGTATGACCATTTAATAAGTAATATTACTTATTAAATGGTATGACCTAAAATTGATTTATCATTTTTTTTCCTTAAAAATGCCGATTTTTAAACATAATTGAAGCTGAACGTATTAGTTTTATCCTACCGTCAATAAAAGTAGTTTTTAAATTCATCTTGGTCTTGATTATAAATTTAATAGCACTTTTTTAATGTAACTACGTTATTATCTTCTAATTGACTACAAATGAAGACAACTGTGTTACTTCTTTATTTAAGTTTGGTGATCACTTAGAATTAAATTAAATATATCGAGAAAGGAGGACTATAGAAAAATTAGGAATATTAATGTTACTTGTGATTAAAGATAGAAAATGAATTATTCATTTTCATGCAAGGCTTTTTATGTACAGGCTCTTTATTATCTCACACAACCGGAGTCTCTCCTACATATTCTAATATACGAGTAAATATTATTTCTTGTAGATATTGACGAATGCTATGAAAACCCGCGTATCTGCATCAATGGCCAATGCGACAATATCCCAGGTTCTTATACTTGTATGTGCCGACCTGGTTTCACCATATCCGCAGACAGAACATTTTGTATAGACTTAGATGAGTGTTCCAATACTGGTATTAGTCCTTAGACCTTCCCACCAATCTGACTTCTTAAACCTGGTCTGGTTTTAGGTATGTGCACAAATGGAAAATGCGTCAACATAGAAGGATCCTTTAGATGTGTATGCGATTCTGGATATAGACTAGATGGAGATGAGAAACATTGTGTAGATATAGATGAATGTGCCAGTAATCCATGTCAACATGGGAAGTGTTTCAATTCACCAGGAAGTTTTAGGTGTGAATGCCTATCTGGGTTTAATCTTGGACCAGACGGAAGATCATGCTTAGGTAAGTACAAAATTATATTATACTATATATTGCGATTAAAATTAAGAACGAGATATCTGGGGTCTTAATTTAAAATTGTTTATTGTACAAATATTCCATCATTACCGATAT
Source organism: Harpalus rufipes (assembly GCA_951394225.1). Classification (NCBI taxonomy): domain Eukaryota; kingdom Metazoa; phylum Arthropoda; class Insecta; order Coleoptera; family Carabidae; genus Harpalus; species Harpalus rufipes. The sequence goes on from OX596282.1 coordinate 44,203,590, forward strand.
CTGTGTACGCAGCAGATTGGCACACCCAGCAATGGGTAATATGCCGTGGTGAAATATTTATTTATTATTTATTATTGTATTTTTTCCTTAAAAGTGGTTATAATTTAAAACAATTGAAATACAGTAGAGTCTCAATACAGTGAACTAATTAATTTAGGGCCATGTAACAATATCGAGTTTGTTCACTTTTTCTTTTGAAATAATTATAACAATATAATTTTAAACGTATTTATTGATTTTAATTATGTATTTTAATACAAGTTAAATATCAAAATATTAATTTTTAGATCGTATGTCTTGAAGAAATATAGAATTTTAGAAAATTATTTCATATGCGTTTTCTTCAGCCTTGATATTTTTAAAAATTGAATACCATAGCGAATTTTTATCTGTAGCCATCCATTGCAGCTTGAAATGAAGTTTTATCGTAAAATTTTTGGTGCAAATTAATTTACCTTTTCTTTAATCATCTTGCCATCAATTGGTGCATGTCGTTTTCTTTGTTTTAAAAACCACTTATATTAAACCTTTTCCATTTTAGGATATACTGCTTCAAATAAAAGTTGTAGGGCATAAAATTCTCCATCTGAATCAATAAACAAAATTAATTTTGCGTGCTTTATAATGGCAGAAATTAAGTATGAAAATGTCGAAAATCACCCCAAAATCAGCTATAGCCATGGAATTGAAACAAAAAAATAACAAATGGTAACGATTTATTTGTCAAGCTAGGTTATTTTATTTTTATTATTATTTGTAATTTCTGTTCAAGTGAAAAATATCAATTTAAATTAACTTTTACCTATTAAAAATAAATTACCCTAACATGACACATAAACCCTTACAGCGGTAATAATAAACAAGGGTTAAGTTCAGAATAGCTTCTTTTTAACACATAGTTTATCACGAGCTTAACCCACAAATGTATTAATAATAAACATGGAATAAGGCTTAACTATAGAATAAACTCTCCAGAAACGTCATTTTAACACAGGGTTAAGAGATATTCTCGGAATAACTAATAGGAAATTATTTATTATTACCGCTGTTAGACATTTGTTATTTCTTTTGTCTTAATTCCATGGCTATTGCTACTTTTCAGGTGATTTTCCACATTTTCATACCTAATTTTTGCCGTTACAAGGGATACAAAATTATTTTTTTCTTCAAGTGTACAATAATATTCATATTATGCTACTATACACACACTATAGAAGATATTCATTTTATTACTAGTACAACAATGTTGTTCATTTTTGTACTAGTAAAAAACTGTTAGCTTCTTAGTTCACCGCTAGCGGCAGCAGTCGTCACAGCAACACAGACCATATTGAAAAATTGTTATTTGACAGTTGTATCGTTTGTGTTTTGTAGTGTTCACAGCCAACTATGACTGAAATTGCAAACGCTATAATTAAAACAATTCTAGAATAATATTTAAAAAATCTCGTTTTCTTTGAAACACTTGAAGAAAAAATAGTATATGTTATTCGGAGCAGAACGCCCTTTTTGTGTTTTACCCAGCTTGCCTGGCCTCGGCTACCGCCTCGGCCGCAATAGCTGGGTTCAACAAAAAAAGACCGCTTTCTACTCCTTATAACATAATATACTATTGCTTATTGATTCAGATGCAGAATGTTTTACTCTACATCATTTATTTGAAGCTGGAAATCAGTTGAACCGTGTGCGTTGTCACTTTGACAACAACAATGTCACTTTGACAAAAACAATAATTTCACGTATTTTGATTTTGAATTGCTTAAATGTTATTATTTTCAAGTAGTGAAACACATGAAATTAAAAATAATTTTTCAACAGTTCAAAATTAAATTATTGCTTTTGTCAAAGTGACATTATTATTGTCAAAGTGACAAGCGCACTAGCGTACACAAACCATTTGATTCCAAGCACTTTAACGTTGCTCGAGTCACGTGTCTGTTGGCGCCCTATATATGTGTTCACTATTTCGCGACCCCATTATAGTTGTAAATAAATTTCAAACAGTTATAAAACAATTTGAACTATTTTTCTCTTCATTTTTATTAGATACTCGTCGAGACTTATGCTACATGCAATACCGAGACGGCCAGTGCATCAACCCTACCAACATGGCCGTCACTAAATCCTCCTGTTGCTGTTGCACCATCATTTTGGGTCAACCCATGGGTTGGGGCACTCATTGTCAACCCTGTCCAATCCCTGGTACTTCTGAGTTCGACATGCTTTGCCCCCACGGATCAGGCATGACCTACAACGGTGACGACATTAACGAATGTGCCCAAAGTCCCAACATTTGTCAAAATGGGGCTTGTGAGAATATGATAGGGACTCATAGGTGTATCTGCAACCCTGGGTACCAAGTGGATGAAACGGGGAAGATTTGTACGGATATAAATGAATGTGAATTGGAGCAATTGGTAGGTAAAACTAATATCCATACCACAGTCGAAAAAATTTCCCCACCATTAAATATGGACATTTTATTGTCTATTTACTTCTTCGTATTAAGTTGTTAGGCCCATTTCTAGGTGTGCAGCGGAGGTCAATGCCGAAACACCCCAGGAAGTTTTCAATGTATATGTCCTTCTGGCACTAAGTTGAATCCTCAAACTCATGTGTGTGAAGACATAAATGAATGTGAAGATCTCGGGCCAGAAGCTTGCTTCAATGGGGAATGTGTCAACATCTTCGGATCGTATAAATGTGAATGTGACCCTGGATCGATTTTGGACAACACTGGTCGAATTTGCATAGGTAAGAGAAGAAATGATAATAAAATAAATACCTAACAATTATTACTAACTTTTGTCGCTTACTAATTAACTAAAATTTTGAATCTGTGAATTTATACAGCGTGAGTAGACATGTAACTCTAGCGACCAGTGGCGGCTTGTCAGGGTAGGCAGGTGAGGCAGTGCCTCACCAGAAAAGAAATAAAACTGCATGTAAAGTAGTATGTAAATTAAATTTTAATTTATTCCGTTAATGCTTGTCTTTATAAATATCAAAAGAATAATTTAAGCCACCAGCATAACTAATATGTAATGCAGTTCACCTAATTTACACCCTATAAAGTGCTTCTCGAAATGAATAGTATAACTGCCTATGTTTTTGATAAAGCATTCATTCCGTAAGAAATACGTGCGCTAGACAAAGAGCTGTTTGAGGCATTGCTTCAAATGCTAAATGCAATGAGTGCGTAAAGGATAAAAGATAGTCGCTTTACCTTCCACGCGGCCCTATAGAGGCCGTTACCATACATGAATACAATCAACGCCACGTACTGATAAATTTTGTAAGTAGGTTCACGGCATTACTGCAAACTTTTGCAAGCAAGATTAAATAATATTAGCTGTAAATTGTATTCGACAATAAACAAACATAACATAACCTGTCTTATCTAGCATTTTTATTATAATAGGCTCTGGTTTGCGACTGATACGTATTGCAGTAAATATTTAATTCTTTTATTTTATACGTAGGTAAACTACCCACGTAGTGTTTTTGTAATTTGAATTTTAGTTGAAAACAAAAAACAAATAATGGCTTCGACTTCAACTTTAAAAGAATTGAGTAACAATATAAGGAATTCTGAAGATATTGTTAATTTTTTAATTAACATAAATCCATTTAATCAACTGTCTTATGAAGATGAACTATTTGTCAAAGAATTTCCTAAAATGTTCTGTGATCTGGCAATTTATTTTTGTACATGAGAGGGGAAAAATATGCATTTGCACATCTCGTGAAAAAATGTAACTTTCAATTATAAGGCAATTGACCTTTAATGAAAAAAAAATTTCGTCTGCGGCGCATTTTTTTTCTGGATACTTTGCCTCACCAAAGTTTTAGCGCACGAGCCGCCACTGCTAGCGACCTTAAAAGCTTGTTGAAATACGTTTAAATCCTTGTTCGTATAAACAAGTAAAATGTTATTTCATTCAAAAATGGAAACGGAAAGAAACAATATCTCGGACTTGCAGTCAATAATATAATTTATTCATGCCGACGTTTCGACTATACAATGGTCTTCTTCAAGGCTGTAGTGTCAGTCAGTAGTGCCCAATGTGTGATAAGAACTCAAAAAAATATGTTCGACTGTGTTTTGGTATGGAGATGGAAACGAAAAGAAACTTGCAGTCAATAATAAAATTTATTCATGCCGACGTTTCGTATTTTGAATTCTCATCACACATTGGACACTAGTGACTGACTCATGGATAACATTGTACACCAGAGCCTGCAGAAGACTATGATCTAGTCGAAATGTCGGCATGAATAAATTTTATTATTTCTATCTCCACCCCGAACACCGTTTTTTGGGTTATTTCATTCGTGATTTTTATTTCAATATAATGGCGAACAATATAAAAAAGTAACGTTAATATAATTTTAATTTCAATTATCTGGGTTATGAAACGTGTAAAATAAAATGTGATTATTGAATGAAATACTGACTTTAATTCTCTACAACTTTTGTTTGAAATGAATAGGCCATTTTTGAACAAGCAGAAACTATTCTGCCATGGTAAACGCTTATAAGGCAGTGGTCACACTGGACAAGTGGGATCGACTAACACCGATTGATTGCGATCGATTAAAAATTAAACTAACACTAGCTTATGGGAAAGGTCACACTGCATGCATCCACTATGGTCGAACGATATCGAACGTCGACGAGCGATTTGATATATCAAACATGTTTGATTTTCTAGTCGATCAACAGCGATTGATGTGTTTACGCATGCTCAGTGTTGTCATATTTTTCATACCAACTTAACTGTATTGACATTTGTGTACAGGTTAAAAAGAATATTGTTAGAATATTACAGCCATATTACTAGTATCATGACGGAAATGTGGAGAGTTAATGAAATAGACTATAGTTGAAAAACTGTGTAAGAAATAATGTACAATTTTATGATCAAAGCACACCAGGATACAGTAATAATTGTAAGACAATGAAAAATTATGGATGCAAATTTCTCTAATTTTAAAAACAAAAACTCATAAGGTTTGTCATTTATTTAAATATTCCTGAAAACATATTTGTGGCGTTTCAGTGCAAGAAAAAATTATTTTTCTTTCAATTTAAGTTGGTATCATTTTTTGTGGAAATATTTACGTCGATTCATGCAGTGTGACATATCTCCTAAAATTTCGGTCGGTCGCTATTGATCTACGACAGTTGATCTTGGTTGATCGATTGCATTCTACTCAATGTGACCACTGCCTAACCCACTTTTCGCGTTTCGCTCGGTATATGGAGACATTGGTTTCATCCTCTAATGTAGAGGATGGTTACGCCCTGCCACTACGATAAGGCGGATAAGGTCTCTCCACTTGGGCAGGAAACTCTGTCCAAACCTCTCCTGCGATTCAAGGAATTAAGGACAGAGCTATTCCAGTCTAAACCTTGACAGGAGTGTTACAGAAAAACTTAACGTAGTTTGGTTGACGAAAAATGACTATTCATGGTACAGAAGCTGATGCTGGTGGTGGTCCTGTTTTACCAACGATGACGATTTTAACTGGTGGACGTTTGGATTCCACTAGCCAGGGCATCGAACCTGCCAAAAACTGGGTTCGGTTCAGGTTCATTTGTTTTTTGAAAGATGGGTTCGAATGCGGTTCTGGTTCAAGAATAAATAAAAATTGCGGTTTTGTTCCGGGTTCAGGTATTGCGTTCTGGTTTGGTTCCACCTAATCAAAATCGAAATAATGTTTTTTTGAATAACAATCTTTATACAGAAATAATTTAAAATACAATCCGAAATTTAAATGTAACGCAAAACAAGAAACACGAACACAATTTTCAACCGTCGATGTTCGGCTGTATTACGGTTACTCTGAACCCGAATTTTAATACCCGGTTCGGTTCCGACTCGGGTTCATTTGGAAAATATATCTAAGGTTCGGTTCTGGGTTTGGGTTCGCTAAAATGTTACGGTTTAAGGAGGAACACACACACTTGCACTTTGATGATGAACACTGACATTATTTGGATTGAATACTAACTTCTTTTTTTACCTGATTATTTATTTACACTTACACTTATTATTACTAATTAAATGAAACATAACTATACCTAAAGATGCCGCTGCATTCTTAGACCAAAATACTCGCGTAACGCAGAACACAAGCCAAAACTATAACTCTACATGTTTACTCCATAAGAGTATAAACCAGACTCCATATCTTGTTGACACGATTATCTAATACCGACTGCCTCAAAAACAAAGCGTTATCGTAGGTGTGCAGGGCATCCGTGGTGTCCTGTGTCTCGCTCACGTATGCTTATTGATTTAAAGACTTAATTGTCAACAAATAAATGGCAAAGGCCTCTGACAGCTAGACTAAACAAACCGCTGTGGGAAAAATGATAATTATTTCTAAACAGAATTTTGACTAACAAAGATAAAGTTGAAATTATAATTTAGAAAAGGTTTATAAAAAGTTATTTACTTTATATTTGTTACAATACTGATTATTATTATTTTAGATAATAGAAAAGGCTCTTGTTGGACCCGTCTCATCAACGGCCGATGCGAGAACAACCTCCCCAAACTTTCATTACGATCCGAATGTTGCTGCTCTGTAGGACTTGCTTGGGGATCGCCGTGCGAAATCTGTAACCCTCATGAATGCGACTGTCCTAAGGGTTACGCTAAAGTCGATGGAAAGACATGCACGGACGTCAATGAATGCGACCTTAATCCAGAAATTTGTCGCGGGGGCGGGGTGTGTGTGAATACTGATGGGAGTTTTACGTGTACGTGTCCGAATGGATTGACTTTAGATACCACAAGTAAGTGAAAAATATCTACCCCCATAAAAACTTAAAAGGACACTACTGAATTTGACAGAATGGGCGAAGCTAAAAAAATTAACTCATACAATTCCATGATGACCTTGATCAGATATCTTTAAAAAAATATAATTTCATGTTTTCCATTTTAGGAACACTATGCCTAGACGTCCGTCAAGAACAATGCTACACCCGTTACAAGCACGGCCAATGCACCAACCCTTTGGAAGGTCTCTACAATAAAAACCTTTGCTGTTGCTCCCCTGTTGGAAAAGCTTGGGGAGGAGATAAGTGCGAGCCTTGTCCTCGTCCAGGAACCTCCCACTTTCAGGAACTCTGTCCCAAGGGCCAAGGATTTCTTGACAGGAAGGACATCAATGAGTGTACAGAGTTTCCAGGAATGTGCGGTAATGGAAGGTGCAAGAATAGCATAGGAAGCTATAATTGTAGGTGTAACAAGGGGTATGCGTTGGATGAGTTCAAGATCAGATGCATAGGTAAGAAAAATAGAAATTAATATTTTTATTTTGAAATCGTCATCGAAATGAACAAAAATCGTCAATATAAGTTCGGAAATCGGCACTAAAGTAATCCATTATACGATTATTTCATGCAAATGCAGTATTGCCAACCTTAATAATTATTGTACATGTAAGATAATTTGGGCAGGTGTACAATTGTAAATTTGTACGTAAAATGACAAAATATGTGCAAGAAGAACGAACTAAATAATCCCGATGAAAAAGTTTGAGATACATCACATAATTTTGAGTGTTCTTTACAATAACTTCAATGCCCGAGATTAGCAATATTAAGTGTTAGACTGACAGATATGTAAACATAACCTATAAAATAAATATTCCTTTCGTTTTCGCAAATTTCGATATCAATTAAAATTTAATATGCACCTCGGTACTACAGGCTTCAATAAATATAATATATTACACATTCGTAATAACAAGTAGAACAGCAGTATTTTAATATATAAATAAAGTGCATACACTTTAAGTTCAAGTCATCTGCGTCATCAATTGTCAGGTGCGCGGCAAGGGGTAAGAGAGTGATGTTGCGGTTTTTGATTGGCTGTAGTCCGAATCGATAGACTCGTCAGACTTGTTTAAAACCGGGGGCTAATTACATTCCGTTAATAACGCATTCATTTTTGGCCGTAATTTTTCCAATGTATTTAATGATGGTTCAATTACAAACCCATATTTTAAATAAAAATAAAAATTTATATGAGCAAAAAATATTAATAAAGAAAGACGTATAAAATAATAAATTGTTTTATTAAGATTAAACGTATCACGTTTTTTGACGAGTAAATTTTACATTTGTGAGGCGGAGTCACGGCGGAGTATTGTCAAGAATGACACTAAAAGTGTTATTAGCGACGGTAGATTGTTATTTAACTATTATCAAAGTTACAGAGTTTGTACTTTTAACATCAATCTCCAAAATTAAAATAATAAATAGAATTTTCAACTATTTAAAATACTACGTGAAAGAAAAAGAAATTTTGTGTAACTGTATAAGAAGAACTGATTTGTCGAATCTGTTAGTTATTTGTTAGTTTGTTTCTGTATTTATTGATCGGTAAAATCAATCATTTTTAATTATATTACATAATAAATATTTTAGGTTGAATTTTTTCAATTTTATAAGGATAAATCTATTTTTCATCGCATTGGCATCGTATTTGGGGCCAAAATGGCGGCAAATCGCGATACTTTAGTAATCTAGAGACTTTACCATCTATTTATGGCTAGTTGAAATATGTTTAATGTGCTATTAAATCATTACATTGCTCACGTTCAGCCGGGTTAGCGCTAGACTAGCAAAATAATTGAACGGTCCGCTAGAATGTAACGCTGGGGGCCAATTTTGTCACTAGAAAGCGACAGCGAATACGAATGCAATATGGCGGATCACTGAATAAGCGCCATCTTATTTTCTATTCATATAACTGATTTCTATCTTATTGTGTACACTATACATATTCAGTACTAGTCTGACATTTGTTCAAATTTATCGCGTAGGGAAATTTTTAGTTCATTTGAAAAGTAGTGCTATTTGAATTTGTATCATACTTATTTTGTGATTATATTTCCTTTATGCATCATACACATGTTTTTTGATACGATGAATATTTTAATTAAATTGTAATATATCAAAATAAATAAAAAATAGTAATAAATAAAAGGTAACTAAAAATTTAATAATAATACAATCAATAACAAACTACACACTAGGTAAAATAAATGAGCCGATAACTTTGGTAAGCGAATACCGTATTCATGAGGTCCGGACCAGCTAAATACGTATTCAGTCGGAATAAGATAACATGACTCACAAAAAGTAGTGGGGATTATATTACTCAGTATGAATTGTATTCGCTATCGCTTTCTAGTTACAAAATTGCCCCCTGATATAGCGCTGGAAGAAATAGCTAGCGAGAAATATTTCACTAAAACATTAGCGAAGTAGCGGACAGCTGCATGTGTTGAATTTGGTTACACGAACATCACTTTCTAACACATTTACTACCTAGTTAATAATATGTATTTAGTTTTGGTACGTCTTCTAACAGTTCAAGTAATATTTACATTTCAAAAGGAAGTTGCAAGTTTTCAATACTATGCATATAGAACTGTCTGTTATTTTCTTACTTTAAAAAGCGCTTGCGCGTTAAGTTTAATAAACAACCAGCGCTTCATTTTTGCTAAGCTAACGCTGTCCTGGCTAAACGCGAGCATTGATACGAGGTTTGTTCAAAAAAAGGTGACTTTTCAAATTTCGCGGGCAACATATATTAAATTCTCGATTTTTTTTGTTTGTTACGTTGGTACATATGTTTCCAACATATGTGGACATGATCAGCCATTTTGCATTTGTAGTTTGTTTTTGACAGATATAAAGATTAGACGTATTTTGGTGTGCTTGGCGATTTTTTGCAATCGAAGAAAAATGATCAAAGAATCTGTATTAAATTTTGTGTGAAAAATAAAATTAAGTGGTCCAACGCACTTGAAATGTTGACTGTGGCATTTGGTGAGCAAAAAAACTGTTTATAAGTGGTACAAGCTCTTCACAGAAGGCCGAGAAGATGTTAATGACGATGCCCGCCCTGAACGCCCCAGCATGTCAACAACGGATGAAAACGTTCAAGCGGTGAAGAAAATTGTAATGGAGAATCGTCGAATCACTATTAGAGAAGTTGCTCAGGATGTCGACATGTCGGTTGGCTCATGCCATGCAATTTTTTCGGATGTTTTTGGCATGAAACGTGTGGCAGCGAAGTTTGTTCCGAAATTGCTAAATTTTGACCAAAAGAACCGTCGGATAAACATCGCTCAGGAGCTGTTGAATGACGTCAACGACGATCCAGATTTACTCAAAAGGATCATAACTGGTGACAAAACATAGGTATATGGTTATGACGTCGAAATCAAAGCTCAATCATCCCAAAGGAAGCAGCCAGAAGAACCAAGACCGAAAAAAGCACGCCAAGTTCGGTCAAATGTGAAGGTTTTGCTCACTGTTTTCTTCGATTACAATGGCGTGGTGCATCATGAGTTCTTGCCAAAAGGTCGTACGATCAATAAGGAATATTACCTTCAAGTTATGCGCCATTTGCGTGAAGGAATACAAAGAAAACACTCAGATTTGTAGCAAAACAATTCATGGCTTTTGCCTCACGATAATGCATCTGCTCACACATCGTTGCTTGTTCGTGATTTTTTGGCCAAAAACAACACCGTAATCACGCCTCAGCCACCGTATTCACCGGACTTGCCCCCCTGCGACTTTTTCCTGTTCCCAAAACTGAAAGGGTGGCGTCTTGCCACGATTGAGGAGATAAAGATCGCATCGCTGGAAGAGCTTAAGGCCATACCAATAAGCGCGTATCAGAAGTGCTTCGAGGATTGGAAAAAGCACTGGCACAAGTATATTATATCTGAGGGGGATTACTTTGAGGGGACAAAATAGATATTGATGAATAAATAAATATTTTTCGAGAAAAATAAAGTCACCTTTTTTTGAACAAACCTCATATACGGAAAAATAAGAAAACTACAAGACAAAAACGCATTTACCCGACTTAACGCACCACTTATCAAATAAACTTAATTTGAATAAAGGCATACAGAAAACAATAACAATTTTATTTGAAAAGCCAAATTTAACACAATATAATTTTTTTAAACAACACGAGTAAAACAATAAACAATTCTTGTTTTAATCACTGGATGGTGAAATTTTTGGATTAATGACGAAGTAAGGTAACTGAGGTTTGAGTTTTCTCCTCTTCATTGGTATTGGTTCCATTCGGATTTCGGGCTGCCAGTTTTGCATGTATTGTTCAGCAGTTAAATTTACACTTTTGAGGATCTTTTCTATTTGTTTTTTCGGAATCCGTTTCCGAGCAGGCTTAAAAGATTTCTGGAAATTTTGTTCTTTCCGTAATCGTTTCCTAGCAGACTTCGGAGATTTCGAGAAATTTGATCGTTTCTTTCCTTTCGACATTTTGGAATTTCAAAATTTTGGAAAAAGTGACGTTTAGACAAAAGAATTTGTGCGTAAATAAACAAAAAACGGAATACAATCGCCGTCTTATAAAATGATGAGCATGAGCAAAATAATGGTTCTAAAAGGTTCAGTCCAGTCGGGCGTCAAGAATGGATTTCCACAATTTTGTGATTTTTTTTATGTTAATCATGATAAAAAAATCTGTTGTGGTCATCACAATACCTCTCGCCCTTTCCATTGCGGTACATATAAGTATTGTATTTAACATTTCTTATACACAAAAAATTCTAATTACACCGAATCTTTACATTTACGTATTTTCTATAATTTTAACTTCATTCTATGAGCAAGTTTACTACAATTCTTCTAAATGTTCGAGGTTTTTCCAATTCATTAACGGAATTTGCGGTATTTCTGAAGGGTTTATGTAATATATCTATAATTTTAAATGTATAATTAATAATACAATAAGAAATATTAAATATCGTTCCCTGAAAAAGTCTGCAATACTATCTCTGAATTTTTGACACTGACATTAGTGACATTTATCTGTCAATTACAGACATTTTAATTTCTCAAGTAGTTACCATGGAGATGTATGGGCTGTGAGCAGGCTGTGAGATTTATTATACCAGATTATTTTATAGATTATATATCTATATCTTTAAATCTATAGAAGGTATAATAAAAAATTTAAATGTGTCGGAGAGAGAATTTTGTTTTTTAATATTTGTAATAACATAAATTTTCAAAAAATAATATTTAGAAGACTTTTGTTAAAATACTACTACTTCCGGTTATCCAATTGTTACCAGAACCTATTCAACTCATCCCATTACTGTTAGATTTAGGAATCTGTAGCTACAAAGGTCTTTAGTCTTACAGAATTTGAGAAATCGTACCTCCACTAACCCCACACACACACGCACAGACATCATCGTAAAAATGTTATAATCAGATTCTAGGGATCTTAAAACATGCTTATTCACTAAAATCTGGATATGCGATTTTTAGCATGAATCCAATACCTCTCTTAGCGAGAGGTAAAAAAATGAATCCATATTATTTTATTTTGTCAACTCCATTTTTACTCATTTTTCACTCACTCGAAACGCTTGAGTTTAAGCGTAGGATTTAAGCAACTGACAAACAATGAATTAGTGTCAAAATGGCTTGTGATAGTATCACAGGACAATATATTTGATTATGATTGTGAGCCTAAAATAATTAAACCTTGTTCCATTTAACCAAGTAGATGGTGCTCACATCGGTGCCCGTTTTAATACGACGAAATTAAAAAATGGCGGTATTATTACTGTCGTCTAACATTTTATTAAAATATTAGAAAGGTGACAATGCCATTGAAACTTTGTATATTTTAATACTTGATACATACATAAAAATGACACGAGATTTCACGTCATTTACATTGACACAGTCTGAAATTACATTGCGTAAACTTGGCTCCAATTTCAACCAATCAGAGAGTTCAAAACTATGCCGTATTCTCTACAATACTGACTTGGTAAGGTGGAGAACGGTTTATCCAGCCCTCTATTAATATGCGAACCATGTTATAGCTGGCGCACATTAAGTTGAGTCTGACCTTTTATGTGCAGCGTACTACATATTTTCCTTAATCTATGATGCGCAGAATCTAAAATTCATACTAGGACAAGTAGAAATGTAATAGTAATTATCGTGAAAGTAGGAATAGAAAGTGAGGAGCATGAGGTTATATTGATGGGGGAATGAAGCCTGGTGGACACGGACGAACATCTCTGCTGATTCAATCTAGAGAGGGGATAAGCGCGGCAATTTTTAAACGAAATTTCATTGTTCGGTCAAATAAAATTTTATAAAACTTATATACTAAAAGAAATATGTTGTACTTATATCATTTATTGAAATATGATATTCAATTATTTTTATATACATTTTACTTATTGAATTTAGTTAATTATTAGTGAATTCCACAGCGGCCGAACCGAATATTCGGTTCTAGTTAAAATGTGCGCGCGTTGTGCAGGAAACGTTACATTCAAGTTTGAAATAAACATGTCTAATCGCGCTGACAGACATAACGTCGCCCGCCATGCGATTTTTTTTTTTTTTCTAATAAATAATTTACTTTATCTATTTCGGTATCTTTGAGTCTATAAACGTACTAAAAACATGTAGTTAAGAAGATCTATAACGCACAGTTTTTGTCGCTTTTCGTTTTTTAGAGATTGAAAATTAACAGATGAATAACATATAACCTCATATTGTTGTCAGTCAACAATGAATATGTGAAATTAAAATTGTAAGCTGAAAGCGCTACCAACAAAAGTGATGAAGAGACTAGTCACATTTATGGCAAGTCATCCTTTGTAAAACTCGTGCATTAACAGATTGCCTTATGAAACTTGTTTTTTTTTTTTGTACTGTTATTATATTATAATCATTTTTATTAAATGCAAACTATTTACATCACAAAATATTTTTTAATGGATTATGATTCAGAATGTTCGGCACGTATAACCGAATAATCAAAAAGTGGCCGAATATCGAATAATAACCGAATTTTCGGCGCATCTCTATTAATTATATTACGAGTATGTTATTCTAAATTCCATGAAAAACGAATAATTTAGCTAAATAAGTTTATTATGTTATAAACAAAAAAATAATAAAACAAATATCTCAGAATTCATTTGACATTATATTTTATAATGACGCAAAACAAATATAAAATTATTTTTACATACAGTTAAACTTTTAATGACGAATATTTCAGATTTATCTACTTATTTTTGTCAAATAATGAAATATTACTATAAAATAATAGGTTAATAGTTTTTATTAAATGTACTATGTGATGTGATAATCTAGGGATCCATGCAATGGACGCATTCGGCACCCCGGCAGCGCTGGCAGCGATGAGCACCGCTGAGCGCCAATGTTCACCGAATGCAATTGTTGGACCAATAGCATTCGTCCATTCATTGTAATCGGCAAACTTCGGTGCTGAGCGATGCCAGCGATGAGTATTGCTGAACGCGGCCAATGATTTGTTAAATTTGAAAATATGTTAGTATTAACAAAAAAAATCAAAATAATGGGGTCATTTAAAAAAAAAATCGTTTTTTTTTTATAAAATCGTGAAATCCGTCTCATTTAATAAATATAGTAATATAAAATAACATGAAATATGCGACTTTTCATTCATAAATTTGCTAATATTTTTTTGCGGCTGTAAAATTCGTGACGTCACGGCTTGTTACACAAAGACATTCCTCTCACACACACACAACGGTCCACGTGATATCCGTTTGTTGCTGTAAACAAGCTAACCTAAAATTGTGACAAGTGACAGCAGAGTTAAGAGTAAAGGTATGTAAATAGAATATTTATTAAAATAAATACCGAAAGTTGTATGAAATATGTTTTTCGTTAACAATATGTTGCTGTCACAAAATCAAACTGACAAGTGATAACTCAAACAATCATAGTTTCAAATTCAACCGGTAGAGAGCTGTTACCGCATCCGACAAGCCGTGACATCAGCATCCAAATATTTGAAATTAAAGACAACTTTTAAAAAATCATATTTCTGATTATAAAGACTTGTAAAGTGTAAAACATACACCTACATATTTAATTTGACTTATTCTTTCAAGAAAAAAATAAATTTGAAAATGTGAAATGACCCCATTGTTACGTTACTACATCAAGTAAAAAAGACGAAAAACAAACTGAACACTCTTAAACCACACAACACTAATGTAAAAAACCGAAACAAAATGGCATTGATAAAGGTTGACAGTAAGGCGCTACCTGGAATGGGGGAAATGGCTTCACTTTTACAGCTACCTGCTCCCTCCTAATTTATTAGTTATGGTAATTATAATAGACTTCGTCAACATCTAAAATTGGTATAAAGGAAGGGGGATTCATTTATAAGCCAAAGTATTCGCAGGTTCAGTCTCAACTAAACACGCGCCAACTATACTATCATCTTACATTTTTATTGGAAGTTTTTATTTAATTCAATTTTCTTCAAAATAAATGATTGTCAAATTACAAGTTAACTTATTCTTTTTGTCCCACATAATTTAAATTTTTTCCACAAAAACCTATGGAACCGAAGATTTTAGAAAACACTAATGGCCGGTTGTACCAACGTAATTTAAATATTAAACTTGGCTTAAATTGACAATATTGCATCGAAATAAAATGTCAAATGAATTATAATATATTGCTGTCAAAATTTCGACTTTCATTTTTTTGTTTAAGCCTTGTTGGTACAGTTAGGCATAAATAATGCTTTATACTTCAAGTTTTAACAAACGTTTTCTAATATTGCAGATATTGATGAATGTACTATAATGCATGGAGTTTGTGGCAACGGCAATTGTCGAAACATACCAGGAGACTTCGTGTGCGACTGTAACGAAGGATATAGGACCATGAATATGATGCAAGTTTGTATGGGTAAGTTATAAATTAATAAATAATTTGCGCTTCCCGATCTAAAGTTCGCGTTGTCGCGTACCGGCTGCATATGACAGCAGTTACTCAGTCGTCCATAAATGACAAAAAATATAATAAATAATATTCATAATCCACCATGCAGAACAGCACTGTCATATTTTCTTTTTGAAGATATCAACGAATGTGAAGAAACCCCAGGTCTCTGTCGAGGAGGTCGATGCATCAACACCGATGGTTCCTTCAAGTGCGTGTGTCCTCCAGGTCATGAACTAGCTCCTGACAAACTATCCTGTAAGGATATAGACGAGTGTTCCAGGACCAGTGGAATATGTTCCAACGGTGTCTGTGAGAACATGATGGGAACATATCAATGTGTTTGTGATGATGGGTACCAACAGACCGGGTTAAAGAGCCATTGCGAAGGTAAGAAATAGAATATAAGAATTCAATTATTGTATTTTCTTGATGTTTGGTGATAGCATACGGAAGGATGCGACACCTATGTAACTAAAACGAAAATTATTGTCTGATTTTGACATTAATAACGCTTGCGCCATCATATAATGCTTCAATGTTCAATGGGAGCAGGCGAGCAAAGCTCAACGTAGATGGCAGCATCATAGACATGTACTGTTGCCGCGGATAATTTTGAACGACTTCATGGACATTGACAATTTTGTATTGTTAGATTGCTAGATTTGGCACCATATGACTTTTTTTGTTCCCTAATTTAAAATAAAGTTGATGAGAAAGAACTTTGACAACATTTCAGACATCTAAAAGGCTACGATCGAATCTATTTTCTCTATTTTACTATTCCATCCAAGACACTATATCTGTTCATCTGTCGAATGGATTTGGTAACGGCAACATGAAGCTCTTCCAGAGACGGAAAGCGATGTCCACGCATAGGCTGTTTCAGCTTTGGGAATAGGTCGAAGTCTGGCAGACTTATGTTGGGACTGTAGGGAGCATTAGGTAACATTTCCCAACCGTATTCAAGCAGTTTTTCGTTTACGACATTCCCGATATGGGGGCGAGCATTGTCATGGAGAATGAGTGGTCCAGTCCCAAGCAACTGGTGTCGGGTTTTGTGCATTTTTCTGCACAGTTTTTGCATGTAAGCCTGATAATAAACTGCTGTCACACTTATTCCACATGGAACATAGATTAAGGAAAATATATAGTAGAAGATTGGGTATCTCCCTTATAAACCGTGATAATAAGTATAGTGCCGTCTATGAAAAGGTCAGAGAACTAAATTTGACAGTCGAGAAAGTCGCGGGAAATATGAATTCATTTTGAATTATTCGAAACTTTAAATTTTATTTCTTGATAATGTAATTAATAAAAAATCTATCGAAAATAGATAATTTATTAAAGACATTATCAATAAATGTGAAATATGTTGAACTATAAAAAAAATTACAGTACTTAATATGTTAATGTCTTTATTTTAAAATATATACATTACATTATTTAAATCAAATAATAAATATATAACTACAAATCTCAAACTACACGGCGGCAACTATTAAAATTTAAGAACATACTACTCAAGGACTCAAATATTTGAATTATTATTATTACAAGAGGTAATATTATTGCAAAAAAGGGATGTTACTTGAAATGTCTGCCAGAAACGCACTGCTTCATTTACCTCGTTATCGATGTTTGTCCACTTTTTAACAAATCTACCCTCTTCTATACTCATTTTTTCTTAAAACTGACACTATACTATTTCAACATTCTTTAATGAATCTTATGAAGCTTCACGTCCTTTCGCCTAATAATGTAATATTTTGCTGCTCTTCTACGGTGTAAATATCTAAGAGCACCACCATGACGTATATTCTCCTGGTCCACTTACATAAATCATTTCTTCTATTGGGCACTGTCAACTTCTGCAAGAATGTGTCTTCACTATGCAGGAGTTACAAATATTTCATGTGATTTTTTTCTGAAATATTATTAATTTGTTGTTGTATTTTATATCACCCCCGTATAATAATGCTAGTATGAATATACTAATATACTTACCGAGAATATATTAAATGATAAAGTACTATATTGCAATAAAGATACAAATTCACAAATAACAGTTTTAAATGTCAAATAATTTCGAACGATGCAATAGAGAATTGTGGGAAATTTACAGCAGTTCTCAAACATGTTACCTTTTTATAGTATTTTGACACTAAAGTTTGAGAATCTCTGTAAAATCTGTACTACTAAAGCCATCTATGAAAGGGCCAGGAAGTATTTCCAAACGCTACTAGATTGAAAACTTGTTATCACGTTTCTGTATGCAGTTTCACCCCCCTGACATGGAACTCTATCTGTCATGATGATTCCTTTGTAACCGTAAGCAAAGTTCATTTGTTTGACTTTTGATTGAGACCTCCAATAATAAAGCTTTCTACTACAATTGACGTAAATGTCACTGTTGTTGCATCATCCAATTCACAATGTTGCCAACTTGTGCATTATTTATGAAATGATTAGTGGCCTATAATTCTCGAAGTCCCCATGTTGGACACGTCATCCTGAACATCTCTATACATGAATGAAACTATTTGTATTGTTTCTTTTTTGTAGATATCGACGAATGCGAAGACGACAACGGCGGTTGCGAAGACGTGTGCGTCAACACCCCTGGTAGTTTCAGATGCGCTTGTGGGTATGTATTCTTCTCACTTTTATTTCTCTTTCTTTACTTTCTCTCATTTCTAGCACCGGCTATTCTCTTCTTCTCGACGGAAGAACCTGCATAGACGTCGATGAATGCAAAGACAACCCCCGGATTTGTAATGGGGGCAAATGCGTCAACACCCCGGGTAGCTACTCGTGCGTTTGCGTCGATGGACTAACTCCAGGACCTGGAGGAACCAGCTGTCTAGATGTGGATGAATGCTCGAGGAATAGAAACATATGCGGCAATGGGGATTGTGTGAATACGTTAGGGAGTTTTCAGTGTAGGTGTGAAGATGGGTATTCGGTCAAGCCAGACGAAGGACCACAGTGTACGGATGATGATGAGTGCTTCCTCAATATTTATAACTGTCATAATAATGCGGATTGTATTAATAACCCTGTAAGAATAAATCAGAAAATAATTAAAACTTTTTATATGTATTATTTATTTCTTTCCAGGGTTCGTATCAATGTCGTTGCCACGATGGTTTTACCGGCAACGGTATTAGTTGCCGCGATATCAACGAATGTCTCACCAACAACGGTGGTTGCGACTCAAATGCCCAATGCATCAACACTGAAGGATCGTTCAAGTGCGTATGTGATACAGGATTCAAAGGCGATGGCTATAGTTGCACTGATATCGACGAATGTTCCAATGATCCATCGTTATGTGAAAATGGACAGTGTTTGAACTATCCAGGAGCGTTTAGGTGTGAATGTGAAATGGGATTCATGCATCCTGACGAAAGAAATGATCAATCCTGCATAGGTAAGGAATTATTATATATTTTTTTCCACGAAACTAGAACATTTCAACCTCAGTTTCGCGTAATAAACTGACTCTGATTGGCCAACGGTAGAAAAGATTAGTTAAAGCCGCCATTGAAATATTTCTATTTTTAACGGCGTGGACGGGCTGTTACCACCGTAAATTTTAACTGTGCATGATCAGAACACACATTTCAATAATACCAACTCAAACCAGTTTGACAAAATATATTGTATTTTATTTCTTTATGTTTCTTTTTGGGTGGATTATATAAACAAGGGTATTTTACTAATTAGCCAATTAAAAGTTCCGAAAAGTTGTCCATGGCGAATTGACAAAACAAAACTTATTATAACACTGATGATGTTAAACATATGTTTTAGTAATATTTCGTTTTTCAAGTTTTGAACTATGCGCATCGATATTTTATTTATGACGGAGCATGTAAACAGAGTATACTTTGATTCACGAAAGATGACTATTCAAGATTGGTTATATGAAGAAAGAATACACAGCACTTTATACAGTAGTAGTTTAGCAACATTTCATGTTAGAAAGAGAAAGATTATTTGACGTATGTCTATGTAATTTATGTTGTGTGACATATATACGTAAATGTGTCATTACTTTCTAACACATTACAAATAATAATGACGTATGTCGTAGAGTTATAGCTATCTAATTATCTACTGCACTGCCCTCTGTCCTAATATTTACCCAGTGATGTTGACTTTTAAATCAAATTATTATTCCATGGTTTTTGTCAAGTCTATGTTTTTGTGTTTTGCAAAAATAGGTGAAAAGCATAAATCTTTGAGAAAGGTATTATTTAAAAAGAAACATAATTTTCAAATAAATTACACTTATTTTTTTCAGTTAAAATGTATTTATAAATATGTCATGTTGCACGTCTATGTATACGAAATGCAGTGAAGTTATCTACTAGTAATATTATACCATACGGTTAATAAATGACATTGAATAGTCATCTTTCGTGAACCAAACTATAGATGTTATGATGACCGCAAAATTACCGGTTGTAACGGTCCTTGTGAATTTAGCTTAAGCCGTGTTCCTTCGGAATGTGATTCGCAATCTAAATCATCAAAGTGATCATGATTAAGAAATATGTTTTTTTTTGTTTCCTATTCGTCATCCCCACTTTCTCATTTTGTGATCACTAGAAACCTTCTCCTTTGTGAATCATACCTTTTGAGTGATCACATAGATTAATTTCAGAACAAAATTAAAAATGGCTAGTGACAATAGGTTTTCGAGCGTAGAAATTTATCAATGTAAGGTTTGTTGCATCAAAGGAAATATGATTTTCCTACAAAGTCATGTAATGACCCACCATACTTTTGAAAACAAAGAAAATATGTTACACAAAAGATTTGTTTTAAGTAAACATACTTCATATATGTTACCAAGAAGGTTTTTTTTTTTATTGTACATGATCCATGTTTAATGTGCTGACTATAACACAAAGTAAATTAGTTTGCAGTGTTTATATTATTCTGGGTGTTTTCTCCGCACACTGCCTTGCCGTGCGATGTGCCGATTCTTCATAACTTAGCATTTTCAACACTAAAATGGCAACAGTGTAAAAAATTGCAGTCCATACTTATTTGATGGTACCTGTAATACTTAAAATCTGTATTTACATTATTATTTATTTAAAGGCGAATTCTCGCGTTACGCGGAACCTGAACAAAAACTCAAACTCTACATGTCTTTTCGATATGAGAATCAAAGACAGACTGCCAAAAAAAAACTAAATAGGTTCACATTTCCAAAAGAGGATACCTGATGGGTGCAGAGTATCATATAGCATCCATAACCAAATATCAGATTTTCAATAACTAATAGACTTTATGTCAACATTATAAACTAAACAGTTGTAGATAAAATAATAATTGTTTCTAAATAGAGTTTTGACTCCCAAAGATAAACAGAGTTGAAATATTGTTGCTGAAACTATAATTTAGAATCGTTTATAAAAAGGTTATTTGCTTATTATTGCTCTGCGCTCGCCTTGTCACAGTATTGTTGCGTTATTTCCATTATTATTTATTAAAATATCTTCTTTCCTTCTCTAGATATCAACGAATGCCAGATGTTCACCAACCTCTGCGTCTTTGGTCGTTGCGAGAACATCTTCGGGATGTTTCGATGCGAATGTAACGACGGCTATAAACTAGACGGTTCGGGAGGCAACTGTACCGACATCGATGAATGCGAGTCTCCCCAATCTTGCTTGTACGGAAAATGCACCAACAATCAAGGAAGTTACAGATGCGAATGTCCTCCGAACTATGAGCTGGTGTCTGCTGGCAACGCGTGTATTGGTAATGTAAAGACGGCGGTGTTGATAAAATTAATTTAAAATAATATGGACATACGAGTATATTACTTTAAGCGGTTCTCAATACTATATTCTACTTTGATTATTAGTTGCAAGTCTGTCTAGGCGTCGTGGTGTAGGAAGAAACGAATGGGCCTATGTGCAAACCAAAAACAAAAAGAAATGTCACTGAGTCTACAACTTTTAGTAGACAATAAATATTTTTGTTCCTACTTCTTGAAAAAAATGCACCACCGATTGCTACTCCATTGTTTAGAGTCTTTTACTTAACTATGTATTCATTCAATTTTTTCTATCTTTCTACTTTTGTCTCACGGACAACTAATATGTCTCTCTTGTGGGGCCGTTATATTACAAGTAATTTTCATTCATTTTATATTTATCAAATCAAGAGTAACATAAAAAAAATCAAAACATCGTGTAATCTTCCATTTATTATTAGTAATTGGTACTCTGGATAACTTTTCAAGAAACGTGAAAGTATCTAAAGATGTTCATTTGATTGTATAATCGTATACGAGGTGCTACTCAGAATTTCAGGCAGGTGGCACAAAATTGACCCCTATGGTGCACTCTCCAGTGCCCGTGAGGTGACGCCTGGTAAACGCCTACATAATACAAATATGTCATCATTACTGAAATCTGTGTATAAAGCAGATTGGCACACCCAGCATTGGGTAATATGCCGAAATATATTTATTTGGTAGGCTGCTAGTTTCAACTTCTTCCGTTTGTAAAGTGCCTAGATTACCAAAGTATATAGCGCGATTCATTAGACCTTTGTATTAGGGATGCGCATGATACATCGATGTTTTGGAAACACATCGATATTTAGCTTTCGCTGTTTACCTCGATTTTATTATTTTCGATAACATCGGTCGACATCAATGTTTTCTTTCGATGTTTTTAAAAATATATTTCTAATTTTCCGAGAACTATTACGCATGCGTTACTCTCCTGAATGCGGACCATGTCTGCAATAGTTGTAATTTGGACTTATTTTAATTTTTGTATTGTATATTATGTACCTATATTTTTATTGTTTTACTATTCATAAAATATGGAAGCTTATTTTTAAAAGTATATAAGTATTATTTTCATATTGTAATTTATATTATATTTGTTCTATTTTATTATTTAAATTTTCATGTTTAAAAAATAAATAAGTCGAAGATAAGTACTTTTTTTCAAAAAAATCGATATTTCAAAATATTGATCTTTTTGATCTGATATTTTTACTACATCGATTTTTATAGTTCGATTAATCGATCGATGTTTTAATAATTTTGCGCATCCGTACTTTGTATTAGCAATTTGGAGCCAAAATGGCGAACTGTTGGAGGGTCTTGTCACATATAAAATTTATTTAAAAATGGCTTCTCGATCAGGACGGCTTAGTTTCATCTTTTATTAGCATCCGATCACTTTTAACACGAGTTAACCACTTCGAAACCCTTGCTTCGCTCAAAGTTTCTTCCCGTAAGCTATCCGAAGCATAGCGACACTTTCCACTGTTTTTTCCCATTTTCCTAACAGGAAACAAAACTTTAATGTGTGCCATTGAAAAATCGCCGATCACGTCAAACAGTACTTACGAAAAAAATCACACTGATCCGTTAGATGTTTCCCCAAGGATGACGCTTGGGCGACAGATTCAAAGCGGTGTCTAGTAGACACCTAACGGGATAAGTCGAAACTAGAACCCTACCACCCACCAGAAAACAATTCGCGGAAAATTTGGATAGCACTTCGTATTTATATCTGCTTGGATTTACGATAGAAAATATTAGGCATGGATGAAAAAGATAAGAAGAGAGTAACTGTTGTTCAAATGAGATTATTTACGAAGTGCATCTGTATATGTTAATTAAAAGGGATCGGGGGAAGAAATATTTGCTACTATTTATCTGAACATAAATAATGTATGAAAATGGCTTAGCTACTGATCCTGAGATAATGGCGAATTTGTAATAGTCCGGGAGCCAGGGTACAAATTTGGTCAACCATTTCCTCTCGGGCGATAACTTGTAAAATGCTTCAGAGAGTTGTATCATGAAGCTCCGTGAACGTCAGCTGCGGTTCGGTGGGTGGGTTAAGCAGCGGTAGCCTCCCACGCACGTTGAAAAAAAATGAATTTTAGTCATTTCCTCCCGATTGAAAATTTATCAAATTATAGCTAATCCAATATCTTAAAGAAGAAAAAAAGTCAGCTGACTATAAAGTGGTGGATAATACGTAAGCTGGTCACACGAACATGATAAAAAAATATATAAAAAAGATTATATCTTTCAGTTAGAGCATGAAGCATAATGTCGAATAACTTCAAATACGTCATTTCCTCCCGGATAAAATTTTTAAGCTGATAGTTAATATGATCCTGTAAGTAATAAAAAAAATCAGCTAGCAATATGCCGAGGGAAAACTCGTCAGCTGGTGCATTTAAATAGGCGATAGATGCTCCTATCTGGCTCCTGCGTTACACCCTTCAGAGCATAAGCTGACAATCTTCCCACCGAGATATAGCCAGCTGACATGTTTATTTATTCACAATATCATATAAACTGTCATCTGATAAATTTTCAATTGAGAAGAAATGACTGAACATATACAGGTGAGTCACCGAAATCGCCGTCTTCGATATCTCCCTTGTCGTTAGAAATACAGCATAAGTTTACAGAATTTATTTGTCTACTCAAGGAGCATAACGTAAAATTATTTTCACATATACAGGGTGTTGCATTACGGCTCGGCGAGAATAGTTTCTCTTTTTTTAAATGGAACACCCTATATATTTTTATATATTTTGAATTGTATTTTATTCGCCTATACGAACATATGAATTTTGTTTTAGTTTTCCACGGCGTTGCCAAGTTATTCCGTTTTTTCTCTAAAAAAGACCGAATACACGCATTGCTTTATAAAGGCTTACTGAAGTTATTTTAATAGTAAGAATTAAGAATTTTCTTTTCTGTATAACTGTAATTATACTCTATGTTCTGACATATTTCTTTTTAAATGTAATTATACAGGCTGTTCAATAAAGCGAATCAAATGTGCTCAATTTCAAATGACTATAACTCGTCATTTTCAAATGGAACACCCTATATTTTATTATTCAGTTGTGTGTATTTTTGTATTATCTTCATATGTTATTTAGGGTATCCCATGTCTAAAACCAATAATTTCGGAGATTTTCACCATTTTTGGTCTCGTGGCCGTGTGCCTGAGTGTCTGGTCGCGAATCTAGGGGACCTGGGTTCGATCCCGACCGACGCCAAAAATTACATCGCATTTTAATGGCACAAAATTGACCCCTGTGGCGCACTCTCCACGCCAGCAATGAGTGCCCGTGAGGTGACGCCTGGTAAGCGCCCGCACGGTACAAATATTCCATCATTACCGACATCTGTGTAAGCAGATTGGCACACCCAGCAATGGGTAATATGCCGTGATGAAATATTTATTTTTATTTATTTATTTCACCATTTTTGTCTAAATTTATATATTTAACTAAATATTAAATCTAGTATACCATGGATATTGTTTTTTGAATAAGAAACAATTGCAGTAATGATAGTATTTTCATTAGCCAGGTTATTATTAATAACAGAGAGATGAAGTAAATTAGTTTATTAATATGAGTCTCTCGCAAGAAGAACTTACGAATATGGTGTACGCACTTGGAGAAGCGGAAAGGAACCCTCTTTTGTCTTACTGAACATGACCAGTTCTTTCAAACCTTTCCCTTAGTTTTTCAAAAGAACGCGGATTGGGATGTCGTCTTCCCGGAAACCGTTGTGCATAAATTCTTGATGCCAAAAGAGGGTTTGTTTCCGCTGCTTCAAGTGCGTACACCATATTCGTAAGTTCTTCTTGCGCACTCTGCACGCCAGCATTGAGTGCCCGTGAGGTGACGCCTGGCCTGACCAGCATACACCATATTCGTAAGTTCTTCTTGCGAGAGACTCATATTAATAAACTAGTTCACTTAATCCCTCTGTTATTAATAATAACCTGGCTAATGAAAATACTATCATTACTGCAATTGTTTCTTATTCAAAAAACAATATCCATGGTATACTAGATTTAATTTATAGTTAAATATATAAATTTAGAGAAAAATGGTGAAAATCTCCGAAATTATTAATTTTAAGCATAGGATACCCTTAATAACATATGAAGATAATACAAAAATACACACAACTAAATAAAAAAATATAGGGTGTTCCATTTGAAAATGACGAGTTATAGTCATTTGAAATTGAGCACATTTGATTCGCTTTATTGAACAGCCTGTATAATTACATTTAAAAAGAAATATGTCAGAACATATAGTATAGTTACAGTTATACAGAAAAGAAAATTCTTAATTTTTACTATTCAAATAACTTCAGTAAGCCTTTATAAAGCAATGCGTGTATTCGGTCTTTTTTAGAGAAAAAACGGAATAACTTGGCAACGCCGTCGAAAACTAAAACAAAATTCATATGTTCGTATAGGTGAATAAAATACAATTCAAAATATATAAAAATATATAGGGTGTTCCATTTAAAAAAAGAGAAACAATTCTCGCCGAGCCGTAATGCAACACCCTGTATATGTGAAAATAATTTTACGTTATGCTCCTTAAGTAGACGAATAAATTCTGTTAACAAACTTATGCTGTATTTCTAACGACAAGGGAGATATCGAAGACGGCGATTTCGGTGACTCACCCTGTATATTTTTTTATCATGTTCGTGTGATCAGCTGACGTATTATCCACCACTTTATAGTCAGCTGACTTTTTTTTTTCTTTAAGATATTGGATTAGCTATAATTTGATAAATTTTCAATCGGGAGGAAATGATTAAAATTCATTTTTTGTTCAACGTGCGTGGGAGGCTACCGCTGCTTAACCCACCCACCGAACCGCAGCTGACGTTCACGGAGCTTCATGATACAACTCTCTGAAGCATTTTACAAGTTATCGCCCGAGAGAAACTTGGTCATGACAATCTGTTGCTGGCTCGCGGACTATAAAGCTTGTCTACATATTTCTAAATCTATATACGACAATATGTCCATATTATTCTAAAAATAAGACCTTAGCAATAAAAATAAAGTCCTCGTTTCTGATTGGGGAATATGGTTTCAGATAGACGAACCTCAAGGTGTTACCTAGCAGTGGACTCTAGAGGAAGATGTCATGCTGATACCTCAGATTATGTAACGAAAGCTAGTTGTTGTTGTTCTGTAGGACAAGCTTGGGGACCTCATTGTGAACGATGCCCAAGAAGGGACAGTCTAGAATATCAGGAACTTTGTCCTGGTGGTATGGGTTATAGGCCTAACGCAGTCACAGTAAGTATTTTGTAACGTTTATTTATTTGGGTGAAGTGTAAAAATCAGAGAAATATTAATAATATATAATTAAGAGAAAGATAAAAATAACTAGCACTATGATTAAACAATTATAAACACTAATTTAAGACTAAGAATATTATTAAATACTTAAGCACTAAGATTATTTATTTAAACAATATTTATATCACCAACTGTTCATTTCACGATGCTTGTCTATAACAGAATGCTCCAGCTGGCTTCCCTGACATTCGACGCGATAATAACACTGAATACAAAGGATCAGGTGATCCTAAGTAATTAAACAGATCGAGACGTGTTTGTTTACTACGCCGATAGCTCGCCCGATTACATCATCGCCCAGCGCGGCGGCCATTGTAGCACGTTCGACCAGTGGCGGCGGTCGCGTACTCCTAGAGTTAATGGCACTACGCTACGTTTCTACTTGTCTAACAATTTTATAATAATTTTGTGTACTTATGCGTTACATTATATAAGTAATTTATTTTATTCAATTTTGACGTTTTAAACTGTCATTATTAACTCCATAGCAACAATTATAAGTAACTGTTTATTTGCTAGTAAATAAAAAAAAAGTCACTCTCATAGAATTTTAACTCACTCTGCAACAAATAATGCACTTAAAATAACATCAGGCATGAAAATAACACTTTCACCACGGTCTTTATCACACAGATTAGCCATTTTCATTATTTTTCACGACACAAATGACAGAAAATAAAGCTTGTTCATAATTTTATAAATAAACGACTGGATGTCTATCAATCGCGTACGTACTCCTAGAGTTAGTGGCGTCGGATTCACAAAGGCTACAATCTTTGAATATATAATACATATAAGAATGGCAACGCATATGACCTAGCAACATACTATATCTGTCTCTTTTTATTCACAAAATTATTATAGATAGCTAGTGACTCTTACCACAAAACTATGAACTACGGTAAATCGTGCTGACAGCATTGCCAGATACTATTTGTTAGAGGTATTCAATAATCAATAATTCAAAAATATTGTTTCATAATAACCAGATAATATATTTTGAATCTTCAATGTACATGTATACTTGTTTTACAGTAGCAAACTTAAAAACCTTTATAAAATCTTAACTTGCTGTTCTAGCTACGTGGCAATACTGTGCAACATCCACCTATTATGTATTTTTTGAACTAACTCAGAAATAATTCGTATAGGGAGGGATAGATGGCACCTTCTCTCGAAATATTTAATCTAAATACATTACGTTGCCATTCTTATATGTATTATATATTCAAAGCTACAATATAAACATTCACTACGGCTCGAAAATATTTACGTAACTTCATTTTCGAATTCTATTTTTGGAATCTATTGCTCAAGAAAAAAAATCAATCAAGACCACTGCTGGTTCTGTTATCCATTGAAGTGGTTGTAGTAAAAATAGAGAAAAATAGATGGCATTTTTTAGAAGGTAATACATTTCTTCTTATATCTTCTTTTGTAGGTAGTACTGGAAGACATCAACGAATGTGAGGAACACGAAAACCTTTGCAAAAACGGCCACTGTACCAACACTTTCGGCAGTTTTATGTGTTCCTGCAATCAAGGTTTTCGCCTAGATGAAACTGGGGCCATGTGCGTAGATATTAACGAATGTGAAGAGATTCCTGGAATCTGTTCAATAGGACACTGCGTTAACGAAGAAGGGAAATATCATTGTGTCTGCCCTGAGGGATATATGCCGATGCCTGGAGGAAGTAAGAAAGAATTTTCATTTATTTTAATGTTGATAGTGCGCGAAGAATTGTGGGTTGAAATCTCACACTTAACATTAAAAAATCTGATGTGGACACCACACGACTTCCTTGTACAATTATTAAACTATACATATTTTTTTAATAACTAAATTACAGAATATTAATTTTAACTTCAAAACGGTAAGATATATAGCGACCATAATCTAACCCGGTTCTTTTTAAAGAGAGTTTTGATTACAACAAAGAAATATTTGATTACAACAAAGAATATGACTAATTTCACAATAAAAATATAATATTTGTTATTGTACGACTCATAAAATTGCACGTATTTAACGTAATTTGACATGAAATTTTTTTTATGTTTTTGTCCTAATCCATAGCAAGCTTTATTACAAAAACAAAAAAGTATATAATTTTTAAATTTGCATATCTCTCTTATACAAAGGGCTAATTTAATAATACTTGATGTGCTAGACGCAGAAATTAATTCTCTAAAACTTTTATTTGAAGCATTTATTTCTAAAATCAAAATAAAAGCATTTTATTCAAGAAAAACTGTTAACAACTTCAAGTAATGTACCACTTCCGGTTAGCCTATTTTAACCAAAATCTATTATGTTATTTCGATTGACATAAAAGTCTTGTATACCAAATTTGAAAAGTTTTGGATTATATTTTAAAACAGTTTTTCATTAAAATCTATGATAGGCTTCATGTAAAGTGCCACTTCTCGAAATTGTGCAATAACCAGAAAGGGAGGTGCACAACTAGATGTTATAGGAGTCCTAAATACAAAATTTCAACTTTCTACGGCTTACCGTTTTTGAGTTATGCGAGATACGTACGTACGTACGTACGTACAGACGTCACGACGAAATTAGTCAAAATGGATTCAGGGATGATCAAAATGGATATTTCCGCTGAAATCTGAAAACCGAAATTTTTCGCGATTACAATACTTCCTTTACTTACGTACAAGGAAGTAAAAACTACGGTTCTTAATAGTCGTCGCAGGTGGATGGTGGATTCTTTCTAATTTATTGTTTTATTTTCTAGCCGAGTGTGTGGACATGCGCAAAGACATCTGCTACCTCCACTACACCCGATACGGTTGCACGACCCCCATGTCCCAAAACACCACCCGTAAACTCTGCTGCTGTTCCATGGGCCAAGGTTGGGGCCAACCTTGTCGTCAGTGTCCTAGTCAAGGCACCAGTAGGTATACGAGAACTCAGTTCTTGTCCCATTACACTCTTATACATTTCACTAAACCTTTGGTCATTTCAGACGAATACTTTTCTCTTTGCGGTAAGAGCCCTGGTCAGATAATCGACCCGATGAAGAACGAAACTAAGGACATTGATGAATGCTTCTTAATGCCGACGATGTGTAGTCATGGACAATGTATAAATACAATGGGGAGCTTTGAATGTCAATGCAATAGAGGATATATTTATGATGTTGTTTCTCATCAATGTATTGATGATAACGAATGCTTGAAAATACCTAGTCCTTGTCAAGGAAACGCGCAATGTATCAACCTTCCAGGACACTTTGAATGCAAATGTCCTGACGGTTACAAACACGGTCTAAGCCTACGCGATTGCGTCGATATTGACGAATGTACCGAACGACCAAACATATGCCAGAATGGTATATGCAAAAACCTCCAAGGATCTTTCCAGTGCGTGTGCCATCCAGGATACTTATTGACTCCAAGTAGAGACAACTGTCTGGATATTGACGAATGTTCCAGACATCCCAATATGTGCAACAATGGCACTTGTGTGAATATGGATGGGGCGTATAAGTGCCATTGTTTTAATGGATTTAAACTTAGTCCAAATAATGATTGTGTGGATATAGATGAGTGTAGGATGATGCCGTTCTTGTGCAGAAATGGAAGGTGTAGGAATACCATAGGGTCGTTTATTTGTGAGTGTGCGACGGGGTATATTTTGTCAGCTGATGGGCAACATTGCAGAGATATCGACGAGTGTATTGAGGTAAGTAACAAATAAGTATTTTATATAAATAAATAGGATATTACTATTGTACTGTACTCGCATTTCAGTAGTTTTATACTTACAATTAGATAAATATTTATGCATGATTGTAGTTTTAAAGTAGTACCTACTAGATGATAGTTCAAGATATTAAGAATGTACCTACTATTCAAAATTTGATCGTTTTCGGTTAATTCTATAAAGATACATTCACAATCAAATTTAAACATAATTTCGTTCTATACTTTGGTTCACGAAAGATGACTATTCAAGGTCACTTGTTCGAAGACACAATACACAGCATTTGATATAGCAGTAGCTTAGAAACAATTCATGTTAAAAAAAGAAATATTATTTAACGTATGTCTAAGTAATTTATGTTGTGTGACAGATATACGTAAATGGTGACATTACTTTCCAACACGTTACAAATAATAATGACGTATGTCGTAGAGTTACAGTTTCTAATTATCTACTATACTGCCCTCTCTTAAATTTTACCCAGTGACGTTGACGTTTAAATCGAATTATTATTCCATGGTTTATGTCAATTTCATGTTTCTATGTTTTGCTAAAACATAGGTGAAAAATATAAATCTATAAGAAAGGCATTATTTGAAAAAAACATGATTTTCAAATAAATTACTTATTTTTTCTGTTGAAATGTATCCATAAATATTTCATGTTCCACGCCTATGCATTCGAAATGTAGTGAAGTTATCTGTAAGTAATATTACATCAGACGGTTTATAAATGACCTTGAATTAGTCATCTTTCGTAAACCAAACTATTAGCTTAAAATTGGAAGCTAATGAGAGACATTTCCAAGTAGCCATTTACAACACAAATTTAAACGGTCACTGTTATTTTATTGTAATGTTAAAAGTATTAGTTGTATATGTCAGAAATAAAATATTAAAATCGCTATACCTTTGAAACTAGACATTTCCGGATATATGTTTATATGAACTTTTTTTATTGTTTTGTTGTATTATCCACCCTTAAACCCATGACCTCTATTTTTTAAACACCCTGTATACTGTTGATGCTCCTATATCTGTAATAGAAAAAAGTGACCTCGATGAAGGGAGATAGTTTATAGGAGTTGGTTACTGATGCGCATACATTACCAAATAATGGCGTAAAACCAATATTGGTCAAAATTTTCATTTTCAAATAACTCTTAAACAATTGGTAATCTACAAAAATGTTTCAAACAAAAAAGGTAGATATTTTTATTGTGTATCCAGTGACGTATGAAAATATATTTTTAATGGCAATTTTTCGAGATATAACCCAAACTTACTTTTTTTTAAATGGAACTTATATTTGAGTTTTGCTTTCTATTGGTATAAGGGATTTTAGATTTTTTATTATTTTTCATAAAATTTCTTTTTTTTTGAGCAATTTCATTAGTTTTTTAATAGTACATTAAAACACAAGTATCATAAGGCAATCTGTTAACGTACGAGTCCAAGTTTGGAAAACGAGCCGCTAGGCCCGAAATAGAAAAAATATTTTTTCTATTTCGGTGTTATTATGTTTCTATAAACGTACTGTTTTGTACTGCAAACACGACGTTTAGAAGATCTATAAGCGTACTATTTTTGGCGCCTTTCATATTCTAGAGTTGGTAGTCATGCTTTCATAACTGACAGATGACAGGTAACCTCAAAATGGTAAGTTGTTGATAATATTTCAACATATTACTTTTAATTATGGATTTTTATACTTTCTTTACGTGTTAGGACTAGAAATAAATAATAATATTAATTTCACAACCAAAATCAGACTTTGAATCATAAATACAATACACCTTGCAATACAACAATTAATCAATAGTTGACAAAATATGAAATTTCAATTGTTAGCGAGAAACGTTACCAACAAACATAACTAACAAAAAAATACCTAGTCATAATTTGACGTCGCAATTTAAATAAATTTAATCGTAAAATTACCTCAATAGAAAAAATAGTATAAAAAACACGTATCATAAGGCCTGTTGACGCACTCGTCCTTTGTAAAACTCGCCTGGCGGCTCGTTTTCCAAACTTGGACTCGTACGTTAACAGATTGCCTTATGATACTTGTGTTTTAATGTACTATTATTTTACTTATTCATACCTATCCTGTTTCATAATTTAATTTTAACCCTACATTTTTAAATTTTCGTATGTATGGGTATACCAGGTATAATCTAAAAAAATATTTAAAATATAACCCTTACATCAATCAAAAGAGAAAAAATAAGTATTTTTTTAAGCAAAATCAAATAAGGGTTTTATTTAAAAAATCTGTTGTGGTCAGCACAATACCTCTCGCCACTTCCTTTTTTTTTGGTTACATAAGTATAGGACGCGAACAGTTTTGTCACATTGTTGGCAGATGTGGGGGCCCGTTTTAGGATGATAATTAGTAATTATGTACACAGATGTCAAATGTCAGAATTTTTCATTAAAAATTTCTAGATTTTCTAAATTCACGTAGTAAATTTGTCACCAGGAGTGTGGAATGTACTTGTCGAGGAAAATAAACCACATGGAATTGGAAAATCAGTAAATTTAGAATGAGAAATTATGATATTTGACATCTATATACATAATTACTAGCTATCATTCTAACATGGGCCCCCATATCCTACTTGTCAAGGCCAACAAAGTCACATGACTGCTCGTGCCCTAATGTATTTAACATTTCTTGTATACCAATACTCTACACCAAAAATTCTACTTATATCTATTCTTTATATTTAGATTTTTTAAATTTAAATTCATTCTATGAAGATTTTTTTTATTATTTTATATATTATATTGCTTTTATCTCTAAATCTATAGAATAAAATAAAATAAAATATTTAAATGTATCAGATAGAGAATTTAATTTTCTTTAATATTTACCAAGAATAATTATCAAAAAATAATATAGAAGATTTTTTTTTCAAGAATCTTCTACTTAATGTTGTTCAATTGTTACCAAAACCTTTTCAGATTTTCCCATGAATGTCCGATTGGGAAATACGTAGTTAAAATCGGATTGTAGGGGCCATAAAACGTGCTTATTCAATAAAATATGGATATGCGATTTTTAGCATGACTCCAATTCCTCTCTTAGCGAGAGGAAAAAAATGTTAGTTTGTGTTATATTTCTAAAATTTACCGATAGCAAAATTATTTTCATACGCCACTGGATAATAGAAATATACATTTTTTACCTCTCGCTAAGAGAGGTATTGGATTCATGCTAAAAATCGCATACCCAGATTTTATTGAATAAGCACGTTTTAAGGTCCCTACAATCCGATTTTAACATTTTTACGATGATGTCTGTGTGTGTGTGTGTGTGTGTGTGTGTGTGTGTGTGTGTGTGTGTGTGTGGATGTGTGTGTGTGGGATGTTGGAAGGACGGTTACTCAAAAACTATAAGACTTAAAATTTGTTTAACAACGTATTTCCCAATCGGACATTCATGGGAAGATCTGAAAAGGTTTTGGTAATAATTGGACAACCGGAAGTAGAAGATTTTTGAAAAACAATCTTCTAAATATTATTTTTTGAAAATTTTTCGTGGTAATATTAAAGAAAATTAAATTCTCTATCTGATACATTTAAATATTTTATTATATATTCCATAGATTTAGAGATAAAAGAAGTATAATATATAAAATAATCTGTTGTAATAAATTTGACAGCCGAAAGAATGCCATGAAAAATAGTTGATAATTTAAATTATTTGTAACTGACAGATAAATGTCAGTGTCAGAAATAATGAGTAATGAAAGAAAAATGTACTTGGAGAATCCCTTAGATCTTGATCTGTGACTATTATGGAGATGACAAGTCTAGGTTGAAGGACTTAAATTTGTTTCAAACATTATGGGACAATGTACACCAGTACTATAGACTAGAGTAACTTTGAATTGCGAAAAAGCTATCAAATTCTTCTCAAGTAAGTTGTAAATATTGACAAAATTATACATCGATATAAGAATAATCGGAGTGCAATCTATCCGTCACTTTATTAAAGGGAATTAGTGTTATTTAGATATAACATGTATGAAAAAATAAAATGTAAAAGAAGATATGTAAGAATAGATGCACAATCCATATATACATTTTAGACCGCCCAAAATTAATGTTTTTACTAGAAGAATATGAAGAGAAAGTAAACAACGTTGTTCGAATTGAAAATTGCAGTTACCAGCCTAATATTTATATATGGTAAACTCTACTTTGTAATTTATTGTAACATAATTTATGGTAAAATATCTTCATATTGAGACATGCTATTATTGAATAATAAAGAAGTTTATACGTCATAGATTTATATGAATATATTATTTGTATTTATAAAAATATTCTTTGCTTTATGCATACAGCCAGGTAAAATATACGGCGAGAGGTTATGTGCTGGCCACATCAGATTTTTTTTATTTGAAACATTGTTCGTAATTACTGATAGTTTAGAAGTAATTTCAAAATGAAAAAATCCGATCAAATTCAGTTTCCGCCATTATCTAGTAAGCAATGAAAAATGTAAGATGGCTCCTAAAGGCGCACCACATGTCCCATTTAACCGAAATCGTATCTCTAGTTTCCGAGATCCCAATGGTGGCCTTGGAAATCCGAACACCTTGTAAATTCTTAACTTTAATTTAAAAAATCTTTCATTTTTCTAGAAACCAGAACTGTGCCCACCTCCAGGCAAATGCCAAAACCTCATGGGCAGCTACATCTGCAGTTGCCCTGAAGGTTACGAACTCTCCCCGGTAACTCATCTATGCGAAGACATCGACGAATGTTTAGTCAACCCCGGCATTTGCGAAAACGGAGTCTGCACCAACACCCAAGGTGGCGCCTTTTGCACATGCCCAGAAGGCTACATCCTTTCCCACAATAACATGAAATGCATAGACGTACGTCAGGAGATGTGCTACGATTCCATCCAACGGGGAAGATGTTCCCAACCTAGGGGAATGTCCATAATGATGAAAGAATGTTGTTGCTCCAAAGGAGCCGCTTGGGGAAGATACTGTGAGGAATGTCCTAAAGAGGGAAGCCCTGAGTTCCAGAAATTGTGTCCTGAAGGACCTGGAAGGATGGAAACTGGAGAAGATTTGAATGAGTGTCTGTTTATGCCTGATGCCTGCAGTGGTGGAGATTGTATAAATACAGATGGAAGCTTCAGGTGTGAGTGTCCAATGGGGTATGTTCTGGACCCGGCAGGGAAGAGGTGTATAGATGAAAATGAATGTCAAACAACGCAAAATATATGCGGGAATGGAACGTGTACGAACGTTGAAGGAGGGTTTGAGTGCAGCTGTAATGAAGGATTTACCCCTGGACCAATGCAGGTAAAGATTATTTCCTGCGGTGCCCTTCCAAAAATTAGTAATAACTTTTCCTCTTCTTTCTAGGTTTGTGAGGACATCAACGAATGCACCGAACTCGGCACCCAGTGCGCTTTCCGTTGCCATAACGTCCCAGGTTCATACCGATGCATCTGCCCCTATGGTTACGCCTTAGCCCCAGATGGAAAACATTGTCTAGACGTCGATGAATGCACTACTCCCGCTAATAATTGCAAATTCCAGTGCAAGAATCTCATAGGGACGTTCATGTGTATATGTCCTGAGGGTTATACACAAATTGGAATGACGGACGACTGTAGAGATGTAAACGAATGTGCATTGAATTCAGGATTGTGTCAAAATGGAAGATGTGTGAATTTGCAAGGAGGGTACAGGTGTGACTGTTATGAAGGGTTTGAACCTAGTGCCGACAGGAAGTCTTGCATAGGTAAGGGACAATTATTTCCATAATAAATAAAAATTAAATACAGCTCCTAACTATAAAATAACGCAGTTTGATTGTATTTTAATCTTTGAGCCATTCAAAATTCTAACTGCCAAAATACGCATTGGCCGATTGACCGAATTATAAAGTGGACTTTATCTCCCTTTTCGTTGTTCCTTTTAAATGGGGTAGACTACACATCTACCTACTCGCATACCTCGAACATCGTCCCTGCCCCTGCGAGACACCATGAAATTTTTTGAGTGAGCTAGTAACGTACGCGCAGTACACAATTATTTCGATGTTCACATCTGAGTTTATCCAATTATAAAAAAAGAATTTATGACTTTTCTTGACCAAGAATTAAATGAATTTCAAAATAACTCTGATCAAGAGTCAAATAAATTTTCTAATTTCATTTTGAACAAAGATGACAAGAAAAAATCAGAAGAATTAACCATATTTGTTCAGTTTATTTTATTTAGGTGGAGTTTCTAATCATTTTTGTTCGGTGCTCGTG
The DNA here is from genome assembly GCA_951394225.1 of Harpalus rufipes. Taxonomy (NCBI): domain Eukaryota; kingdom Metazoa; phylum Arthropoda; class Insecta; order Coleoptera; family Carabidae; genus Harpalus; species Harpalus rufipes. The sequence continues at coordinate 44,240,659 of OX596282.1, forward strand.
TTACTCACCCTTTTCGTACGTGTAAAACAAAAGCACCTTTATAGTCTAAAATTCCAACAAATCAAAATTCCCTCCGTTTAAAATGCCAAAAATCCAAAATCACAAAAACCTTATTTCATAAAGATTATCAATATAATTTAGATACAATAAATTCAAAAATAACGGCGGTTATAAGAGAAAAGCCGCAAAACATAATAATATTTTTACCCGCACTTGAATTCTGCAGATTTTTAGGTTTTAAAAAAGTGAAATACACCGGTCTAAAAAAAACTAAGTTGTAAGGGCTAGCTCAGTCAGTAGTTCCCAAATTTCAAATACTGTTGCTTTTTGAAGACCAATTTATTTATAAAACAAATATTACTGATCATAAGAAAACAAAACTTATACTAAAACAAAGTAAAGTCATTCCCGACATGGGGGCAAGGTGCCCACTGGGGAACGATCGTTGGGCTGGAGCCGAAATTGCGGACTCAGGGTGAACGGACAGCAGTGTCTATGGAGATGTCGGGGTCCGGCTAGGTTGTCTTCCCTGGATAATGAACAGCGGCGGGGAGCGGGCTGGCGCGGGTACGGAAACCCATCTTTGGCGGGACGCGCTTGGCTAGCGCGCAGCTTGACTCGCTTTGGCGAGTGGCAGGGGCACTAGCGCTAGAGTGGAAGCTTGGTTCGTAGCTCATAGAACCCAGCTCAGAACTCTTGCTTATTTTTTTCTTGGCGCCTTTATTTAAACCGTTTCTCCGGTTGCTTGCTCGTGGGAGAAACCCGGCGCGCGCACTTGTGGGTGGAGAGTCGGCTTGTCTGATTGACTGATGGATTGACTTTACGTCATGCGCTGTGCACACGGTACTATCGTGCTATGCGTCGTGGTATCAATGGTATCACACGTGTTGTATCTAGGTCGTAAATAGGCGTATTACAAGGAATTTCAATTTGAAATTGTTGGCTATTCTGGTTTTAGGTTCTTCTTGAGCTTACGATGTATAAAGAGTTTCATTGAAAATCCAGTATAACTCTAAATTTGTGAACTTAAGTTTGTCTAAAGGATTCGTGTGCAAAGCGAGCTTTTTGATGTGAAACATGTAATGGCGCACCTATATGAGGGTAAGAACGACTCGTATGACACGACGGTCGTGCCTCGTGACTTGTCGGGTCTCTCCGCCTCGCCGCCTGGACTCGGCACTTCACGCTCGCCACTTTACTTGTATACTTGTATATCGGCGTCGTTTCCTCTATATTCCACGCACACCGCTTTACTTATGTGTATATTGGTGTATCGGAGCGCAAAGTGTCGTTTCACATCTGCCAGGCGTCCCGCGACAGCTTACATTTTTTATGAAAGTATAATTATTAGAGATCGCTGAGTTCTATGAGCTTGTCAAGATTTTAGACAAAAATATCTATCCGGATTTTTAGCTTTCGGGTTTATAATCAGTTGGAATATGGAGTTCTCTGAATTTTTATATATTAGGATATTGTTCTCTCAAGAATTAAGTTTGTACATATTGTCGGAATTTCAGATAAAACTCCTTATTCACACACATTTCTAATTAAATTATCTTTTTGTTTTGTTTTAGATCGTCGTCAAGGCTTCTGCTTCAGACAATTAGTCCACGGAAGATGTTCTACACATAGACACGACATGAAACAAGTTACTCGAGCTAGCTGTTGTTGTACTATGGGAGAAGCATGGGGACCTCATTGTGAAATATGTCCTCCCAAATACTCAGAAGAGTACCAGGCTATGTGTCTTGAAAGTGGTATCTCTGTAGACGGTCAAGGTAAGAAAATAGAACATCTTCCAAAGATAGCAATATTATGTTCTTTTGATTTTTAGATATTGATGAATGCGCAACAATGCCTGATCTTTGCAAGAACGGTAGATGTATCAATACTTTAGGGTCTTATAGATGTGTTTGTAGTAGAGGGTTCAAACCGGATGGCAGTGGTTCTTTCTGTTTAGGTATTTTTCTCTTTATTTCTATTTTTTTCTTTTTATTATCAATGTTTTTTGTAGATATTAATGAATGTCATCAAACGCCATCTCCCTGTAAATTCACATGCCAGAATACAGAGGGTAGTTTTATATGTTCTTGTCCAGCCGGTTATGTTTTGAACCCTGACGGAGTATCTTGCCGAGATTTAGACGAATGCAGTTTAGGGACCCATATATGTCAGCATGATTGTATTAATACACAAGGAAGTTATACTTGTTCGTGTCAGAAGGGATATAAGCAGAAAGGAGATAATTGTTTAGGTAAGTAACTTTTTTTTTCGCAACTACTTCACTTGTGCCTTATCAAATACAGTACAACTCTAAACAATAAAGAACAAGAGAAAATTAATAAGAACTATGTCCTCCATGCGCATTAATTACCGTTACTATACGCCGAGACATTTTGCGTTATTTCATTTCATCCTCTCTTACCGGCAGTCCACATTTATTTCAGCGTTGCACCGGTGACTGAGAACGTCTCACTGCTCTTCCAAAATATCCTACAGATTTTCAGTTGGTGACAAATCTGGAGAACGAGCAGGTCATGGAAGCAATAATTAAATAATGTCAGTACTCTTCTCGCCACATATGGTCTTGAGTTGTTTTGCTGAAATACGGGTGTCGGATTGAGTTGCATATGGGGAGTAACTTCCGGTACTAGAATTTCACTAATGTACCGTTAACTGTTTAGAGTAACGGGAATGCCTTGTGTAGGCGTCGTATGACGCCTATAGATATATCGATTAAGTACTCGCACAAAATTTAGAAATAAAATAAATATAAAATTGTGCACTTAACGGCTTGAGTCTTGCATCGTAGCATCCAACTCAGCGTGTACTATAGCGCCTACTAAAATATAGGGATGCAACCCAAGGATGGAAAACATAACGTAACGATACCCGATGACGTTATAATGTTTCATTTAGTATTTTTTTTAATAACGTTATAATTATAAAATAACGTTATGTAACCGTAAACATAACAAACAACGTTTCACTATAACGTTACACAGGTTTACAAATTTTACAAGATTTTGCCGTTTGAAAATATAATTTCCTCATAATTTATTTCGTATTTTATAACGAATAGATGTCGCTAGTGGTTAAATTCAAACGTTGAACACTTTATTTCATTTCTAGAATAAGTCTCTAAGTTTTTTAATACAGTGTTTTTAATTTTAAATGAATTTTTATTACAAACTTAAGATTAAGATATTTATAACGTTACGTAACGATTTTTTTAAAAACATTATGAAATAACGTAACAATTCGTTAACGTTATCCCATCCCTGATGCAACCACACCGTTATATTGGCGAAACTGTCTTTTAGCCGATATATCGGAATCGGCGATAATTATTTGTCGATATAACGATACATTTCGAATTTCGCGTAAAGTTATGATGCGCTAGAATTCCCAATATTTCGTTTCATTCGACCAACCCTCCAGTACTGATGCTGCCCCGTGATTCTCACAAAGAAGTCGAGAGATATCTGGAAACCCCTACTATTGCAAGAGAAGTAGACACGTTGATTTCCTGGCGCTATGAATTTCTTTACGCAAATTTGAAAAAAGTAGCGCAAAAGAATTGTAGCAGATCTCATTCAGACAAACTTGCGAAATCGATTGTCTGCACAATTTGAGAATGACATATTTTTAAAATAATCTTTTCAATGTTAATTTTACTTACTAACTTTCCGAAAAGTATGGGCAAAATTTGTGTTTCTTAGTCAAACGTATTTTTGATTTCACAAATTTCTAAAATTTATTTGTTCGTTTTGGCATCATTATCGCCGATAAATTTTGTTAGGGAGAACATTTTTATCGCAAAAGAGGACTGTGCAACCCTATTTGTGTTACTTGAGTACAGCTGATTATTTCTATTCATCTTTCTCCTACTAGATATAAACGAATGTGAAGACGAATCAATCTGCCCCAAACCAGGAAAATGCATCAACACTTTGGGCAGTTTCAAATGCATTTGTCCTCGAGGTTACAAGTTAGACTCCACTAAAACTTACTGCTTTGATTCTGACGAGTGCCAAGACGACACCAAATGCACTCAAGGCTGTCAAAACCTTGTTGGAGGGTACAGATGTGGCTGTCCAGAAGGTTTCGTCAAACACTATTACTACAATCAGTGTGTGGATGACGACGAATGCCAGAACCTCCCTTGTGGTCCTTCAGGAAATTGCATCAACACCAGAGGAAGTTATAGATGTGGGTGTCCCGAAGGATACCAGTTTGATACCGGACTGCAGATTTGCATACAGGTAAGATAAATAATTTCTACAAAATCTAGGAATAAAAATATTAATTTAAGAAAATTCATAATCTTGTTCTGTTTCTGTCTAGGTGAGTGCAGGATGTGTCGGAGCACCCTGTGTCTTCGGCTGCACCTCCCTAGGAGCCAGTGGCTTCAGTTGTGATTGTCCTCAAGGTTATCAACATATAGGACAAGGTCATTGTCTGTCTACTATATCACCAATTGGTCCCGGGTATGGACAAGATATAGGCAACGTACCAGTGTACCCTATCGAAGGAGAGTACAAAGCAAATGACAGAGTGATCAGCAACGAGGGATGTTTTACTTGCAAGGTAAGAAAGAAAATCTGTTGTGGCCAGCACAATACCTGTCGCCACTTCCTTTTTTTGGTTACATAAGTATAAGGCGCGAACAGTCATAATAATAATAATAATAATAATAATAATTTATTTATCGCCCAACAGTTACACACCATTAACAGGACAACATAATGAAACAAACATTACAACATGTACATGTTATAAAGAAAAACATATTTTAAATTTGAAAGTATCTACATAACATCTTACATAAAACAAATAATTAAGAATGTTAAATTCGTTGTGAATTATACAGAAGTTCTCTTAGTCTAGGGTATGTAATATTAAATAAATCAACATCGATAATGAATTCATTAGCATTATTACACATAATATGAATAGGTGATCTAGTCAATAAATTTGTTCTAGCAAAGCTTACAAAGAATGTAACATGTGTTCGAGCACATAATCGTGGAACAAAAAAATTTATTTGACTTAAAATTGAAGAACAATCAACAATATTATTTAGTAATTTGTATAAGAACAATATGGATATATTTCTCCTACGCTGTAATAATGAGAGGTAACCAAATCGCTCTAACATAGTGTTTTGTTCAATTCCTATGGGGGGAAACTGATTATCATTCCTGTACGATAAATATTTCAGGAAACGCCTTTGTACAGATTCTAAATCATTTATATAACATTGATACATAGGATACCATATCAAACCACAATATTCCAACTTTGACAATATAAAAGTGGAGTACAATATTTTTAGTAAATCGGTATCATCGAAACATTTAGTATTCCTAATAATAAATCCTAATAATTTGTTACATGACGTTACAACATGATTTGTATGAAAAGAAAAGGATAAGCTAGGATCAAAATAAACACCTAAATCTTTAATAATATTGGTGCGTTCAAGACGAGTATTATCAATATTGTATTCAAATGTAATAGGGTTTTTCTTACGGTGATATGACATAACTTTACATTTGGATGGACTTAAACATAGTCTGTTATTTTTACACCAATTGTTTACAAAATTAATTGCAATTTGTAAGGCTGAACAATCGTTATCGTTATATATTGGACAATATAGTTTTAAATCGTCTGCAAATAATAAGTTGCTACATTTGACTTCTTTACATATGTCATCTATATACAATGTAAATAACAATGGCCCCAGATTAGAACCCTGTGGGACTCCAGAGTACACCTCAAACAACTCTGATTTACACCCATTATATTGAACGTACTGTCATTTTACATTGCTAGCCTTGACAAGCAGATGTGGGGTCCCGTTTCAGAATGATAATTAATAATTATGTACATAGATGTCAGATGTCAGAATTTTTCATTAAAAAATTTCAAGATTGTCTAAATTCGCGTAGTTAATTTGTTACCAAGAGTGTGGAATTTACTTGTCGAGAAAAATAAACCTCATGGAATTGGAAAATCACTAAATTTAGTATGATAAATTATAATATTTGACATCTATATACATAATTACTAGCTATCATTCTGATATGGGCCCCCATATTTGGTTGTCAAGGCCAACAAAGTCACATGACTGCTCGCGCCCTAATGTATTTGACATTTCTTGTATACCTACACTCTACACCAAAAATTCTACTTATATCTATTGCTTATATTTAGATTTTTTAAATTTAAATTCATTCTATGAAAAAAAAATGTTCTACTCTTCTAATTTTTCGAGATGTTTCCAATTCATTGTCGGGAGTAACAGTATTTCTGAAGGGTATGTGTAATATACCTATAATATTAAATATTTAACTATTAATATATTAAGAAATAATATAATGTATGTACTTCCCAGAAAAAGTCTTCAGTAATGTGTCCGGATTTCTGACACTGACATTTATCTGTCAGTTACAAACAATTTAAATTTTCAATTATTTTCCATGGCATTCTTTCGGCTGTAAAATTTATTACAACAGGTTATTTTATATATTATATTTCTTTTATCTCTAAATCTATAGAATATATAATAAAATATTTAAATGTATCAGATAGAGAATTTAATTTTCTTTAATATTATCAAGATTTTTTTTCAAAAAATACTATTTTGAAGATTTTTTTTCAATAATCTTCTACTTCCGGTTGTCCAATAATTGTTACCAAAACCTTTTCAGATCTTCCCATGAATGTCCGATTGGGAAATACGTAGTTAAACAAATATTAAGTCTTATAGTTGTTGAGTAATCGTCCTTCCAACATCCCACATACACACATGCATACACACACAGACGTCATCGTAAAAATGTTAAAATCGGATTGTAGGGACCTTAAAACGTGCTTATTTAATAAAATCTGGATATGCGATTTTAACATGAATCCAATACCTCTCTTAGCGAGAGATAAAAATCGGAAAGATGTTTCTTTAATTTTCTTCTCTTTCTTCCTTACAGATAAACGGCAATGGAAGACATAGAAGAGACTCCAAACACAGATCACCGCAACCAGGAAGAACAAATAGATATGAAGACGCCATCCACAGATTATTGAAGAGGTCTCCAATAAGACATCACAGGAGAAGACATCATCACGGCGAAGAACTGATTTTAAAGATCAGTTTAGCACAGACGAAACACAGAATGAGGATTATTAAAATTCAACCTTCTGTAAAAGTAAGAAAATTGTGTTATAGTAAATATAAAATGTACTCTAAGTAGAAGTTTCACCCCCATAAGAAATTATCGCTTCAGAAATCGTGAAAAACCATATTACAGTCTTCTTCTTCTTGCAGAGGGAGATGCAATATACCATTTCACAAGGTAACGAATCAAACAAATTCGAATTAGTGAAGAAACACGGAGTGTGGGCCCTACACTTCCGAAGAAGGTTAAAACAACAAGGGGCCTTTGACATAATTATTCATGGGCATCCAGTCAATAAAACCGACTCACACACACCGGAACACAACGACACTTACGAAAAACCACTCACGTTAAGGGTTAGATTAGTGGTAACAGAATGATAGGGTAGGAAAATTAACGAAAAGTGTAGTGAAATCGTATGGAGGATAAAATAAATAATATATGGGACAGTGCCTTAAATAAGTATGATTATCATTTATTAATTTTATTGTTTATGTGTTTTATAACAATCAAAAGAAATTACCATAGCATTTTTTATTAATTCAGACATTTGAAATATAAAATAAGATGGAATTATTAATACCGTCTAAATGTTTTCTTATTAGGTATATAAAAATTAATAACACTTACCACTTTTTACCAGTGGTAATTATAAAAAAATTGAATTTAAACATTTTTAATAAAGCCCGTTCATCGTGTCGTTAGCGTTATTTGCACACGACACCACTGTGTTGAAAGCAACTAATGGAGAGAGTGCGCGCGCTCCTGGGTCACATCAAAATTGTGACCACGATGTTTATATACTGCATATCCAAGCCCATGCGTCAGAGACAACCGATTTGTAATTTTGCTTGCGTTAGACGAAGACAATCACCATCTTATTCGCTTGGGTATTCTACCGATTTTTTTTTTATGATAATATATAAAAAAACTAGGAACAAACAAGAATAACTGTAAATAATTTAATTAATGCTTCTAATTATGGTATAGTAAAATGAATAGGTAGAAGACGCACTTCATCAACCTGAAAAAACTCTAAAAAAATAAATATAACTTGTGGAAATTATTGAATATTATTTATTTTTTAAAAAAGAAGAAAAAATACTAGTAAGAAATGTATACAGGGTGATCACGCGACAATAAACCGGCAATTATCTCCCTTATTAAGCAAGATAGCGATTATCTTCAAATAAGAAAATTTATTGTAGGCAATATGGGCAGTAAGATGTCGTATCAAGAAGCGTTCTGTTACTTTCGGTTCCGGAGTATGTGATACTAACTTTGAAATTTCAAATGGAACGTAGTATATATTTTTATATTTTTGAAAAGTACAAAAAATTTGCTTTACAATGATAGTAAATAAGTAGGACGCTGTATTATTAAAAAGTAAAATGGCGGACGTTTGAAATATCTTAGGTTACGTCACATAAATAAATTTATCTCAAAAAATATCATCATCTATGAACAAAAAACAATAAATTTTATTTTTTAATAATACAACGTATTACTAATTGTAATTGTAAAGCAAATTTTATGTACTTCAAAAATATATAAAAATATAGTATGTTCCATTTGAAATTTCAAAGTTGGTATCACATACTCCGGAAACGGAAGTAACAGAACGCTTCTTAATACATCTTATTGCCCATACTGTCTAAAGTAAATCTGTTTATTTGATGATAATCGCTATCTCGTTTCATAACAGAGATAATTCCTGGTTCATTCTCGCGTGATCACATGTATATTAATGAGAGTTACAATTATTTCTAGTCAATTCTTATTCGTTTAACCTTACCGGGATATAAAATTATTTGTAATAACATGGTCATTCTCACTAGTGCCAACGTATGGTACAAAAATCAACTAGAATTGTCAAATAATTGAATATAAGTACCGCAAACGGAATAAGAATTGACCAGAAATAATTGTAAATTTCATTAATATATACGTTTCTTAATTCTAGTATTTTTTTCTTCTTTTTTTAAATAATGCATACCCAATAATTTCTATAAGTAATATTTCGTTTTATAAAGTTTTTTTCAGGTTGATGACGTGGGTCTTCTGCCTTTTAATTTTAACTATAGCTCCCCATCTCTAGTTCACACGAATTTCACTACGTGGCGTATTAAAAAATGACGTCACGGTGCAATAAAAATTGAAAAGATCCATAGAATGACTTGTCTCTGTTCGCGAGTTGGATCACTGTCATGAATGAATTATAGGTTTATTAATTTTTTAATTTATCATTTTATTTGCACTACACATAAAGTGTAAAAAAAGTATAATTAGTTTTTGATTCATGTACGTATGTAAAGTTAACAATTACTTACAACCAATATTAATACTGTTTACCATTGGTCAGTTTATTTTATGCTTCATGGTGATGCACTTTACTTGAACTATTCTACAATTGTACTACGTAGAAAAAAATGGCTGTACCTTGCTGAGCATTGCCATTGTATTATGTGTTCTTATATTGTACATACTAAGAATTGATGACTATTTTATTTCAGTTCTTATTATTATAGTTTGTCTTAATAATTTAACTTTATTCTAATTCGTGAACTTTTCACTGCCTAGCGCACGTAGCTTATTTTTGGAAGATTTTATACACACTGAAATGTGTTCAGAACGTAACGTGCCATGTACAGTAGGCACATAACGCACAAATTTATAATAATTAATTTAGTATTATTTTTACAAAATTTTAAATAATCTAGTTACCTATTATTAATATTGCTTTTAATTGTAACATAATAATCAAATATTTATAAAAATTAAATTATATTCAGAATGTAAATGTGGTCGAAATTATCTTTTGTACAAATAAGTAAACGTTATTTATAAATGTATGAAACTGCCACTAATAAATAAATATTAAACCATAAATAGTTTCTTGTATGTATACGTTATGTGCCAGATTATTGTTTATTCTAACAATTCATTTTCAGCTACGACTAAAAATATGATTACACATTTTTTTTGTCGATTCCTTAAAATCTCATCTATAAATTAATGCATAATTTTGACTTTAACGATATCTTTTTCTATGAGAAAGTACGTTTAAGGTCAAAATTGGATTGCGCGTTGCGCACGCAAATGTTTGTAACACGATTGAAAGTACGGATGACGTCATCTGAAACGCGCATTTTCGGGCCATTTCACATTTTCTAATTTATTACTTCCTTGTACGTAAGTAAAGTATTGTAATCGCGAAAAATTTCGGTTTTCAGATTTCAGCGGAAATATCCATTTTGATCATCCCTGAATCCATTTTGACTAATTTCGTCGTGACGTCTGTACGTACGTACGTACGTATCTCGCATAACTCAAAAACGGTAAGCCGTAAAAAGTTGAAATTTTGTATTTAGGACTCTTATAACATCTAGTTGTGCACCTCCCTTTCTGGTTATTACACAATTTCCAGAAGTGGCACTTTACATGAAGCCTATAATAGATTTTAATTAAAAACTGTTTTAAAATATAATCCAAAACTTTTCAAATTTGGTATACAAGACTTTTATGTCAATCGAAATAACATAATAGATTTTGGTTAAAATAGGCTAACCGGAAGTGGTACATTACTTGAAGTTGTTAACAGTTTTTCTTGAATAAAATAATTTTATTTTGATTTTAGAAATAAATGCTTCAAATAAAAGTTTTAGAGAATTAATTTCTGCGTCTAGCACATCAAGTATTAATAAATTAGCCCTTTGTATAAGCGAGATATGTAAATTTAAAAATTATATACTTTTTTGTTTTTGTAATAAAGCTTGCTATGGATTAGGACAAAAACATAAAAAAATGTTCATGTCAAATTACGTTAAATACGTGCAATTTTATGATTCGTACAATAACAAATATTATATTTTTATTGTGAAATTAGTCATATTCACTGTTGTAATCAAATATTTCATTGTTGTAATCAAAACTCTCTTTAAAAAGAACCGGGTTAGATTATGGTCACTATTTATCTTACTGTTTTGAAGTTAAAATTAATATTTTGTAATTTATTTATTAAAAAAATATGTATAGTTTAATAATCGTACAAGGAAGTCGTGTGGTGTCCACATCAGATTTTTTTTTTCTTGAAAGAATACGTCAAATAAAATATGTAGGTGTATGTTTTACACCTTACAAGTCTTTAGAATCAGAGATATAAGTTTTTAAAAGTTGTCTTTAATTTCAAATATTTGGACGCTGACGTCACAGCTCATCGGATGCTGCAGTAGAGCTCTACACGTTTTGTTTGGAACTATGATTGTTTGGATTATCACTTGTCAGCTTGATTTTGTGACAGCAACAGGTGGTTCCTATAATTTTTTTGTTTAATTAGTATTTTCTGCGAATGTAAACATAGAAATTTGTTTCGAAAAGGCAAATGACTTTTTTGTTACTTGTTCTGTGTTCAGAAATGCTGAAGTGCAGCACATAAAAATGGCAAGGTTTGTGTTTATTTGATATTACTTTTTATAAGTATCTCTAATAATGTAATACTGCATTTTGATAAATGTAGATCTGTGATCCCAATACACTTCATTGATAGTAGGGGTAACGTATAGTTCATTTCTGCATCCTTAACACGTTCGCTGCATATAAATGCACGCGTCGCAGCCGTAACGCGGTAATGAGTTTTGGTGCAATTCTAGTTTTTTTTTTCCTCAATTTGTTAATATTGTGTGTATGTAGAAGTCTTTACTCTTATTTTTCAGTATTTTTTTTTAACGCATACGGTGCGTCGGCAGCATTGTGGACACCTTTTGTTCGGCAGTGCTAACGACGCACCTATACGTCCAGCCTCTTGAATTCTGAAATCAACATATTGTTGGACAATTCATGTTTATTTGCTTGATGTTTCATCTTTTATTTATGTAATAGCCATTATTTTAGCCCTTTTGAGTTGTAAATAGCCCTGGTCGTTGTCTCCCATAACGAAAAAAAAACAAACTGTAAACTAACCCCACAAATCACTTTTCTGTAGTCGTCTGACAATGCTGACCAACGCACACTGTTCTCTTTACAAGGCTGACGAAACGATGCCGGTTGAAACAAGATAGAGTACTAGACGCAACTATTGCGGCGTGCGCAATGGTTCAACAACATACAGGACGCAAAGAATGCGTCGTACGCAGCGAAAGTGTTAATATTCCGTTCGTTCTAGTTCTAACCCTTTTATGACAATATTTTTCATTCTCCTTTTCTTTTTCTTGGTATTCGATTTTTCTCTCTAGAGTGTCTATTTTCATTACCATTTCAGTTTTTTCTAATTCCCATTGTTTCTTCTTTAATTCTATATTTATCAGTATCTGATTTATGCTGTTGTTACATTTGTTTATCTCTTCTTTTAACTATTAGTTGCTATTATTTAGTTCTGATTTGATCTCACTAGTCATCTGAGTTATTTATTAATTTGCGAATTTCTTCCATATTGTATTCTATATTATCTTTCTATGTTTTGTCTTCTTTGGGTGGTGTTCTTTGTGTTTTTTTTTTCTTAAAGGTATCTCCGCCATATTTTTCGATTTCTTCTTGTCTTTTTCTTTGAACTTGTTCTAATTCTATTATCGTTCAATTATTACGCCTTGTGGGCTATATTCCGTTTTTCACAGGGGCTTTGTTGGTTGCGGTTTATTTCAGGCGTTAGGTGAACACGATTTCTCTACTTTCTTTCGTTTTCTCTCACCAGTTGCGCACGCACTTACTACTCAACTGTTAATGCCAATATCAACTGAAAGAGTTTTAAAAAGTCTATGGTTTAGTATCACTTTAAATGTCTATTTCTAGTTTCTCACTGTAGATAACACTTCCACTCTTCATTGACGTTTATTTGTTATTATTTCCGCACGGATGATTACACAATAATTCCCGAAAAAATCGAAAAAAATTATAGATGCACTCACTCGCGCTACTTCACCTTCAGCGACACCGTACACTATTATAGGTCTGTTCGTTTGTCTTACTCTTTGTACTCCATGCGGAAATCCGCGTTCGTTTGTCGTAGATCATTGCTTGAATTTTGTTCGGTTTCAATCGAGCAGTTGCTCATCTCTGCTTAAATCATGATTTTCTTACTCCATGTAGAAAGGAGGAGTAAAAAAGAGCAAGCAAGTATTGTGGTTATTTTCCCAGTTGGGTTGTGTTTAGATTAATCTCAATCAAGTAGTTAACATACATAAACATAAAGTGCAAAATATTTATAGCACGAAAATTTTATTAATGAATAAAATATTTTTATTTTTACTTATATTTTTTTCAATTCAGATTATATTTAAATGCCAATGAATAATTTTAATTTTTTGGAACATATTCATCTTTATTGCAACTGTCCGACATCTTTTATTATTTCATTTTCTATCAAAAGACCCATGTTTTTCAAATAATTTTTTTTTTTTTATAATAACTAAAGTTTTTACAAGTCCCTTGCAGTAGACAAAATTTATGTCCGTTTGTATACGCTCCGAGTAATGCTCAAATCTGATCTAAGTGAATAAGAGAAAAATATCAGAGTACTCCTACATGTTTAAAGTAAGACAAACGAACAGACCTTATATGAATCACAGTCGTATTATGTAAAATAACAGTTAGTCATGTAATAATGAACATATCGCATTATTGCAATTTTATATTGTTGGTAAATTTAAATATTTTTTAGTCAAAATATATAAATCGGTAACTACCTATTTATCAAAATATTAGTGGTCTTATGTATTCATTTAAATAATTACAAACATATAATTTGATGTAAAAAAAAACTGTTATGGACAGCACAATACCTCTCGCCATTTCCATTTTATGTTACATAAATATCATATTTAACATTACACAAGGATATATGATATATGTAATATTAATATACCTATAATTTTAAATATTTAATTAATAATACAATAAGAAATATTAAATGTACTTCCCAAAAAAGCTTTCAGTAATATTAGTAAAACTGTTATTTATTGACACTGCCTTTTATTATTCAATTACAAAAATTTGAATTTGTCAACTGTTTCCTTCGTGTAGTTTGGACTGTGAGATTTATTACAATAGATTATTTTATATATTTTTTACCTCTAAATCTATAAAAGATATAATAAAAAAATTAAATGTATCGGATGGAGAATTTTATGTTTATCTGTAATAAATTTTCAAAAAATAATATTTACAAGAATTTTACTTCTTCGGGGTATTCACTTGTTAGCAACATTATTTAAGCTCTTCCCATTGTCAGATTGAGGATTATGTAATTAACCAGGTCTTAAATCTTATGCCGGCAGTACATTCTCGCCGAGGCAAGGCGAGCGTAGACGAGCACGAGAGTGTACTAGCAGTACTCGGCTCGCCTCGTGGTGTCTCGCCTCGCCTCGTAGTCGCTCGCCTTCGTGTCGGTTTTTCTGGCGCGAGTCAAGGGAACCGAGCGGCGTGCGTAAGCATACACAGTACACTCTCGTTCAGGGAATACCGGGAAGTTTCACTTAGATGTACGGTTTTGGTGCTTACCTAGCGACAACTAGCGGACTTGGTCATCACTACTATAAATGTTTTTATGCCTGCTAGATGGCACACAAGTCCCAAATTTAAAAATTATATTTTTTCAAGGTAATTTGCGTTGTGTATTACCTAATTAATTAAATTAGTTTGAAACGAGAAATGCCAAGAAATTGTAAAGAGCTGAATAAAACATGAAATATTGTGATAAAATAATATTGTTTCATTTCTAATTCTGTTTTTCGTGAGTTTGAGTGCATTTATATAGTGTTTCTTGGAATATTTGACTTCGCTTCTCATTTTCGACTTCTATTTGAATTTGGAATATTTGAGTTCGACGTTGGCATTCAGAAACTTTGGCTTGGAGGAAACGAGACCCAGAAAGGACAAAACAGACACGTACTCATGCTTCTTTGTATCCCATACAACAATTAGTTGCTGATCGCTACAGAAAGTCGTTAGAAGTATACACAACGCAAGTAAACAGTACGTAAGTATTTTCAATATGATGTGTTACAAGACATAAATATTTGTAAATATTGTAGGACATCTACATTATATTGGCTCCAAAAGTCATCACTTCTGCTCTTCCTGCGACCAACTTAGTTACGTTTTCTCCATACCGACTACAGAATTCATCACACGGGACAGTAACCCGAACAATTCATCCTTGTTCGTGTACTTTACACATATCCTTGAATTCATCATCTGTTTGTGTGTTACCACGACCAATTTATATTGGTGCAACCAGAGTTCTCTTCCGAGTAAGTTTCTTTCTTAATCATTGTACCGTACAAATACTTATTTATTGAACCCCCAATGCTGTGAATTGCAGCATTTATACAACAGATCAATAATAATGTACTATTGTTTGCAATATTTTTGTTTTTATACATTCAATATGGTGAAATATCCTAAAATTGTTATGATAAAACAATAAGGTGTATCACAACAGGAATTCAAAACTCTTCGTTACTACCAAAATGAAACTTAATTATTTCACTTGAACTTTTATATTATTGTATATTGTAAGTCACACATTTATTTATCTTGTAACATAATACAAAATTTATAGAAAAATATTACAATGCAAAGAAACAGATGTAATATGCGAATTATTTACTTTTACTATTGTTAGAAATATTCTGTTTTGTATAAATTGCAGTAAATAGTAGTTAATAATAAACGAAATTACTAACTTAACGACTGACCTACAAATACTATATTAATCACTACATTGAAAATATGAATTGCTCATTTGCTATCATTTATTCAATAATATTTGGAAATCTGTTTTCTATATGAAAATTATATATGCATATGTTATACATAAATAAGGAAACTGGTCAAGGGTATGATATTGCTTGAAAATTTATTTATTTCCATATTACATGTGGAAAAACAAATTCTCATTATTCATTCACAGTAAATTAATGTATACATATTAATAACCCAATTGTAATGAAATGAATAAGTATAAAAATTGTTAAATATGGTAAATGAAGGAAATATTAATTTAATAAACTAATAACAGTAACTGAAAATTTTCAATGTGATCAGTAAGTGCATTATTAATGTATTTTTGTAAAACTCACATATAATTATATTTATACATGTATATTCTTTGTATTTTTGTATCACAACTTTGTACAATTGTATAGAAATTGTTAAATATGGTAAATTAAGGAAATATGAATTTAATAAACTAATAACAGTAACTGGAAATTTTCAATGTGATAAATAAGTGCATTATTCATGTATTTCTGTAAAATTCACATATATTTTTATTTATACATGTATATTCTTTGTACTTTTTTATCACAACTCTGTACAATTGTATAGAAATTGTTGAATATGTTAAATTAAGGAAATATTACTGTAACAAACTAATAACAGTAACTGGAATTTTGCAATGTGAGAAATAAGTTTACTATTAATGTATTTTTGTGAAATTCACATATAATTACATTTATACATGTATATTCTTTGCATTTTTATATTACAACTTTGTACAATTTTTTTTAATATAAACATATATCAATAAAAACTTTTGTGTATTTATTTCAAATATTTTTACAGGCGCGCAGAATATAAAAATTGATACTAGCGCCAGCCTAGCGGACTTGGTCAACACTAACTACCAAGGACGTTTACACGGTTTGCTAGTTATAGCATTGAGTGGCGGTTCCCGGTATTCCCTGCTCTCGTTTGTCGTGTTGATCAGCCTATTAGCGTGCAAGCTAAAATAATATTAAGAATTATTTTATTATGCAAAATGGGAGAATGGAGAATTCGTTTTAAATTTTTTGGAAGCTTATCAGAACGAGCATATTTTGTGGGACCCTGTGCATATTATTTCATAAAGATAAAAAAATATTAATGATGCATGGATTCGTTTAAGTGAACTTCTAATATATATTAACATAATTATGCAATTGCATAATAAGCTACAACAGCAGCAACTCAACCTCAACGTCGTTCATGACGGTTAATATTGATTATTGCGCATGCGTATTGTGTAATCCGAGACGAGGCAAACCGAGAGTGTACTGCACTCCACTCGTGCTTCCTCGCCATAACAAAAGTCTCGCCGAGACATTCGGCGAGCGGCCTCGGCGAGAGTGTACTGCCAGCATTATAGGTTTTCAGAAATCGTCCTTACACGCACGCACGCGCGTACAAACACATATACATCATCGTGAAAATGTTAAAATCGCATTCTAGGGACCTTAAACCATGCTTATTCAATAAAATCTGGATATGCGATTTTTAGCATGAATCCAATACCTCTCTTAGCGAGAGGTAAAAATCGTATTTTAAATTATCATTTAAAAGAAATGAATATTATGCAGAAACTTTTAGCCTGCAGCGTATACTTAATAAATCAGGAAAGTACGTACAGTTTCGTACAAGAAATAAAAATATTTTAAAACTTCTTTTAAATGAGCATAAGACGTCACTACAATATTTTGCCAAAGATAATAATCACGTTAAAGTATCATTTCAAAATATTATTTTAAGTACTAATTACATCTGATTAGTTACATTTCAATTTAAAAGTCACTTAAAAAATAAATACCTCTAAGCCAACCTTTCAAATATTAGTAAATTAGATAGTAGATCGCAGATTACAGTAGCGTACTGTAAATATTTCGGCGGGCACAGCACAGAAAAATTATGTTACATTTTTTACCTCCCGCTACCCTTGGTAAGGAAGGTATAGGGATCGCATATCGAGATGGTAAATGACCACGTTTTAAGGTCCCTATAATACAATTTTAACATTTTCACGATGATGTCTGTGGATGAGTATGTGTGTCTGTGTGTGTGTGTGGATCTTCTGGGCACTCTAACTCATATAGTATCATTCAGAAACTTATGAAACCATGTATTTCTACCTTATTCTAATATGGAAAGAATCCATTCGATTTTGGTGTCAATCGGATAACCGGAAATGGCAGTTTACTTGGAGCTCAAAATAGTTTTTCTTTAAAAAATACCTTTAAATGTTATTTTTTCGCAATTTGTTATTATAAAAATTAAAGATTATTCCATTTTGTAAAGGTTTACATTAATACTTTTTCTATATATTTTATGGATAAATTTATAAAGTAATATAAAAATTATATCTCGGAACTTATGCTTTAAACCCAACTTCATGGTTACACAATTTAGCTCAAATGTATGTAAATGTCACTGTCAAAAAAATAATGATTTCAAATTAATAACAGTAACGTTTTAAAAAGAAAATTGTAAATATAACAATAGTTATATGGAAAGGAACTTAATATGCATAATTTCAAATTAATAATATAGTAACGTTTTAAAACGAAAATTATAAAGAGAACAATAGTTGTATGGAAAGGAACTTAATATACATCATTTCTAGCATTAGTAAATATGCAGGTATGTATTTAAATAAAAAAATAAAAATATATATTATTACGGCATATTACCCATTGCTGGGTATGCTAATCTGTTTTGTACACAGATTTCGAAAATGATGATAACATATTTATATCGTGCTTGCGTTTACCAAGCCTCATTGCTGGCGTGGAGAGTGCAACACAATTTTGTGCCATTTAAAATTCGAAATAATTAGCGTTCATTGGGATTGAATCGGGTTCTCCAGATTCGCAACCAGACATCAGGCACGCGGCAACGAGACCCAATATGTATGTATTTAAATTAATAAAAATTAAATGGCGGGAGGTATTGTGTTGGTCACATCAGATTTTTTTACTTGAATACATTTAATAATTTAAGAACGTGCTTTGATTGGCGGCGCCGGTTGCCTTGAAAAAACTAAATAATAGTGCCGATTGTTTTAATAAGTTTATCGTCGCTGTAGATTTGGGAACAGGCGTTTTGTGTGTTAGGTTAACTAGAAACTTAAGTGACACAAAATATTTATTTATATATGTAAATAATGTATGTCCTAAAAATTCAACAATTTTTTATTGTAATATACAATGCATTTACTTAAGGTTTTGTAATATGTGATTATGACATTAAATTAAATAAAAATGGGCGTGTTATTTCACAAGGCACAATTTTTATGGACACCTAGCATTGGCTTTTGGAGGTCATTTACATTCATTTTTTCGGAAATTTGGAATTCTTGTATATTGTGCGTTAAAGTTCGTTCTCATTTTGGGCTTCCCAACCTCCATCATGAACTTTTCAAGATAAAAGAGCCCAAAAAACTTCTATGGGACGAGCCTGGGAAAGGTTATGGGAATGCCATTTCGCGAAACTACTGGTATGTTTTGGTCAGTTAACCAATTTTGAGTTTGTGTTGCATAGTGAGAGGACGCAAGGTCTGGCCAGAAGATAAAATCATCCCCAGCGTGTTCTTCTTCAAGAAAATTGACCAATTTTGTTAGATGTACCTTTGACTCGACCTACATAAGGCCTGGATACCCCCCTGTGGAAATAACACACCATACCAACACATTTGAGAATTTGACCTTTTGCTTATATCTCATATTATTGGGGACCTCTGCTATTGTCAGTATAAAAACAAGCATTTGTAAAGTCCGAGAATTCGATGTAAATGTCGTCCAAAACCCAATTTTAGGTGTCCGTAGAAAGTTGCGCTTCGTGGAAGAACACGCCCATATTTAATTTACGTTTATAATTTTGTTGCTTATGAAACAGTTAATTAATAAGTATTAAAAAACTTTAAGTAAATGCATTTTAAAAATTAAAAAAATCTGATGTGGCCACCACAATACTTCCGTCAATCCTGTGTATATTATGTATAAATTCCATACATAAATTTTCTTGCAAAAGATTCTAAATTTCCAGTAAAATTATTTCATAAACAAACTATGCAAATTGTACTTGACATACTTCTTCTTCACTAGCTTTTAGCATTCGTTAGGGGTCGCTATTTTTTATTTTGTGCTTCCACTCATTTCTATTTTGCGACTCTCATTCAGTTCCTTTTCTCTCAAGTCTTCCGCATTACAGTCCTTCATCTTATCTTTGGTCTTCCCCTATTTCTTCAACCTTCTATTACTACGCTATTCATTCTTCCAATATATTCTTCATCTCTCCTCATGACATGTTCACACTAATGTAATCGTCTATTTTGTATATTTCTAGAAATTGTAACACTAGAGTTATTTCCCTTATTCTTCATTCCTCACCGTATTTTTCCGTGTCTTCCCCAACATCTGCTTCAACATTCTCATATCTGCCACATTCATTTAGATTTCATTGCTACTGACATCAGTCAATTTGAATTATGTAAATATATTAGCAGTTTCATTGGTAAGCATAGCTGGCTGATTTATGAAATTTAATATCTTTATAATTCTTTAAGTCTATATTTATTGAATATGAAGTATAAAATGCAATTAAATCGTATAGAGAATAATATATTCTTTAAATTACAAAAACATTAAATGTCAATATGACCAATTATAACCAAAATCTAATCACTTGTTCTTCTGGATGTAAACTTAAGGAATACGAAAAAATTGTAATTTTTGAAATCATGGTATTGAAGTTATGTGTTCCGAAACTTTTGTCACACACAGACAGACACACAAACACACATATATACATATAGACATCATCGTAAAAATGGTAAAATCGTATTATAGGGACCCTAAAACATGCATCAAAGAATTTTTTACCTTTAGATAAGGAAGGTAAAAAATGTTGAAATTTGTGCCAAAACTTTTAAGACATCCCTTAGTTACATTTTAGGAGGAAAAATTAATTGGAAAATGTGGGAAAACCCTATTACCATTTCCTTTTATAAAGTTTTATAAAAAAATAAAATGATTAAAATGTTCCTTTCTAAAATATTCTTCTTGTCCGCCACTGGCGTAAATCCCATCGTTTTGACTTGCGCCCAGTAATGTTGTTTGTTGACATTCCATCATGTGTCATTACACACTCTCCTTTCTCTACCATGGAGTTACCACCTTTATTCACTTCTCTCCTTATTCTCATCTTCTCCTTTATCTCCTCTCTCGTCCTCTCTGCCACGGTTCGTGGGCGGAAGCCATGTAGTGAAGTGCCACCATCTGTACTTGGAGAGATTCTTGGACCAGCGTACAACGCCAGGTATATGAGTGTCACGGAGCCAAAGGATGTTGAGGAAGAGGAAGAAGGAGGAATGAAGAGGACCTCAGGAGTGGAGAGTTCGTTCTATGTAGATGATTTGTATAGTAAGGAGTTAGGGGAGACTCCAGCGTGGAAGATGGATCATCTGGTCGTGAAGAATGGAAAGAAAAGGGTTAAAAGAGCTGTGAAACAGGTGAGGGTTTTTTATATGTATCCTAACACGGAACTTTGGCCGGGAATACTAATGTGTAATAGTTGTTATTTACGTTACAAGCTGCCTCCGATATCAAAAGAGACATAAGTGGCACATACACATATAGTTTTATTGGACCATACGTCGAATGATTTGTTTTGATATGATTATTGAATGTTACCGGCTGTGGGGTTGTCGTACAACATGATCGTATCTAACAACTGACCTGACCATAAAATTTATAGTACGATTCAGCTAGTTGAGTGACCAATGGGGTCCTCCACTATACTTACAAATTAAAACATGGATCATTTATATTAAAACTAGACCTTAAAACTGTGTGTTAAAGAGTATCAAAAATTATTAGTTGAAAAATAATCGTGTTTTCAATACCATTTTCTTATTTCTATATTTACATTGCACATTCATATTCTATAGCAAAATATCACTTCTTTCAAACCTTCTGCTATCGCTTTTTACCTCTCGCTAAGAGAAGTATTGAAATCATGCTAAAAGTCGCATATCCAGATTTTAGTGAATAAGCACGTTTTAAGGTCCGTAGAATCCGATAATAACAATTTTACGATGATGTGTGTTTGGATGTTGGAGGTACGATTTCTCAAATTCTATAAGACTAAAGACCTGTATAATAACGGATTCCTCAATCTAACAGTAATGTAGTAGGAAGAGTTGAATAGATTCTGGTAACAATTAGACAACCGGAAGTAGTAGTATTTTAACAAAAATCTTCTAAATATTATTTTTTGAAAATTTGTTACTACAAATATTAAAAAACAAAATTCGCTATCCGATACATTAAAAAAATATATTATATCTTCTATACATTTAAAGATCTAGATGTATAATCATACGTAATATATATAACAAGTGATATGATTATCATCGATGATATTCTCGAGTGAAACCGAGCTGCAGATTTCACGAGTCCGAAGGACGAGTTGAAATGTGCTGCTCCGGTTTCACGAGCAATATCTTCGATTATTAATCATATCACGAGCTTATATTTAATGAGAGAATATAATGAATTTTTGCAATCTAACCTAACCTAACTTTTGATATACATATTCATATTGTATTAAAACATGGTACTTACGAGTTTTATTTAATATTTCGGAGTTTGAATTATTGTTATTATTTATTTTTATACTCAAAATTAACTGTAACAAAAGTAAATGTTGATTGGCGGAAAACATGTCACGTGACTAAGGCATTATATTCTCTATAAAATAATCTGTTATAGTAAATCTCACAGCCTGCTCACAGTCCAAACATCTCCATGGTAACTACTTAAGAAATATTAATATCTGTAATTGACAGATAAATGTCACTAATGTCAGTGTCAAAAATTGAGAGATAGTACTGAAGGCTTTTTCTGGGAACGATATTTAATATTTCTTATTGTATTATTAATTATATATATATATATATATATATATATATATATATATATATATATATATATATATATATACATCTCTCTATCAATTTGACTTCCGTACATAGAAACATGCATTTGGCGTCTATGGGAAATACTGGTCCTAGGCGTCTACTTCTTCGAGTATATAGAATGTTTCACCCCACCTAATAATGTGAGCATAAGGATATTTCGAAAAATTCGTATTTAAAGAAAACAATATACACGTATATTTGACTTCCATACTTTATACGGGTTTTTGCCGTCCCGCGTATATTTTTGTACGTATTACTGACAATTTGGCGTCCAAAATTAATATACGTTTACAAAAAGCTATCAATCGGGCATCCTGCACTGTTGCCAAATATTATGTACTGTAGCACTAACATGGAATACGAACATAATCGTCTAACATGGGATCATGATTTTTTTTAAATTATATTTTTTACTAATATTTTGAAAACTATTTGTTTAAATTTGATTTACATGCAATTCTTCAATTAAATCAAATAAAACAAAATTCGTTCTGCATGTTTAATAAAATGGGTCTGCAGATATGTATATTTATACGCCTTATGTGCAAAATATTTTAACATTGCTACGTAAATGTCACATTTATTTGTAATTTTATTAAAATAAATAATTTTGTTCTTCCTCTCTATGATTTTGTTTTTTTTATCTTCCGTTACCTTAGGTAAGGAAGGTATTGTCTTTGGTCAAAAATTTCGTTTTACTATTTACGATGATGTCTGTATATACTCGTATATATGTATGTGCATCTCTCACTCTGTGTGTGTGTGTGTGTGTTTATGTGTGTGTGTGTGTTTGATTGTGTGTGTGTTTGTGAAAAAAGTTCTCCGATAACTCCAACAACTACAATTCCAAAAATTATAATTCTTTCATTCTTTTGTACGTCCGTATAAAGACTTAATTAAATTTTGGCTATAATTGGTACACCGGAAGTACTCTTATTTGCAGTTCTTAACAGTTTTTTTTATGTTAAATATCTCTTTTTGACATTTTGTTATCACAAATATATGTTATTCTCTGTACGATTTGATTATTTTTTTCTTTATATTCAAAGTATTTGGAGATGAAAAATTATAAAGAAATTAATATTCATAAATCTTGCAACGTAAATCAAATAGAAACAGTATATTTTAGTAATTGACAGATTTCTGTGTCAAGTATAATTTGCATAGTTTGTGAAATAATTTTACTGGAAATATATAATCTTTTGCAGGACACTACCTATCTGTGGGTAATTTATATAATATATTGAAAATTTGAATTAAAGTAACCAAATGCTTTTAGAATAGGTAAATATACTTGCACTGGGGTTTAGATGATTTAGCATATTTTTTGATTGTTTTACAGCCACAAATTAAATTTTTAGTTTAGGTGTTCCTAAATATATACAAGTTACAAGGTTCCTTTTGAAACAAAGTTTAACCGTAGGTACATGAATTATTAAATAAATATTATGAGATAAGGACTATTTAATATATGTATCGCAACATCTGACGCCTAGACCAAAAAAGTATGAAATTGATTTTCTAATAAATTAAAAATATTGACTGGCTCTCTGAGCACCCAACTAAGAAGACTGAAGTACTTATACATTATATTAGCATATTTTCGTAAGTAATCGCTTGTAAAATTGGATGATCGGAATAACAATCATTATTTTTATTTAATAATTACCTACTAGTTTTCTCACATCTTTCATAAACTTGTTTATATGTACCTCAGCGTATAAGATATGAAAAAAATATTTTTTTTGTTCCATATCTCAAAAACATTATTCACATAGATACATATATGTTTCATTTGCAAGTAAGAAAACTACCAACCATATTTCAAGCATTTTGATCATATTAAATATTTGTTTTGTCAAATTAAGTTTGTCTATCCTATAATAACAGTATTTTTTAATGAAATGTATATGTGTATCACATGTAATATTTAACGCTGTTTTTGCTACACCTTAACTTATATGATCGCAGTTCAAAAGACAGAAATAAATTTTCAAATTTATTTTTGATACAAATTACAATACAGATTTTGAATTTTTAAAATACTGAACTTTTTATTTCATTATACACCAATAAAATTTAAGCAGCAATAATGTTGCGAAGTGCTATGCACATCTCTACATAGTATAAAACTAGTGATACACCTTGGCTTCACCTAGGAGAAATATTGAATTTACCTCCAAAAGTTTTATTTAACCGAGATCTTATAACATTTTGCAGAGATAAGTCGGCCGGGTGGGCGCGCTTCCAATAATGTCCCCGAAACTATAAATACCGTATTTTAAATTTTTATATTTAAGTAATTTTCAGTTTTTATCCGATAGTGTTCTAAAGTTGTTAACCATTTTTTATATTCTTGTCTATTTTAAATTTATTTTAACCTAATTGTATGTCATTATTTATTTTATCTTATTTATTCTTCTATTCAATTCTGAGGAATGTTTTATATATAATTTAATATATTGTGTTTTCTTTGTAATGACATCCTAAAGAGACATTGATTAATCTTGAAGATGGTTATTGTAATGACAGAAACGTTGATGTAATATCAATAATTTTTCTTCACTCAGGTTCATAATAATATATAAAAAAATTTGGGCGAGGTTTTTCTTTATCAGTAATAAATGCTTGATTATTTTTTATAAATGTTTATCGAGATATTTATAAAATCATTGTAGTAGCAGGTATAGATGTATTTTAATACATAATATGTAATAAAAAATAATTTTAAATTTTACAAGTCACGCATTCACAAAATACTTATAACAGTATAATAACGTGCGAATGGGAATGCACGAGCAATACGATATTACTTTCGAGCGAGATATTTTTTAGACGATTATAAAAATAAAGTATTTTCAAGAATTTTGTTTCAATTGACAATACTTACATAAATAAATAAATAAATAAATATTTCATCACGGCATATTACCCATTGCTGGGTGTGCCAATCTGCTTTGTATACAGATATCGGTAATGATGGAATATTTGTACCGTGCGGGCGCTTACCAGGCGTCACCTCACGGGCACTCATAGATGGCGTGGAGAGTGCACCACAGGGGTCAATTTTGTGCCATTAAAATTCGATGTAATTTTTGGCGTCGGTCGGGATCGAACCCGGGTCCCCAGATTCGCGACCAGACACTCAGGCACACGGCCACGAGACCCCATACTTACTATTTTCATTTTTTCAATTAATCTACCATAGCAACAAAGAAAGCAAAGCTATGATGATTTGGTATTTAAAGTACCTACGTGTGACGAGCTTAAAAGCACGACACGAAGCGTAGTGTTTTTTTTTACGTCATTTATGCTTTGTAAGAACTTATGCCCGTATATTATACGCTATTTTCTTATACCTGCATATTTATACCTGATTTGCGAATTCGGACAATAATTTAATCAGTCTAATAATTATTTTACATCTGTTAAACTGAAAAACTCAAAATTACTTTCCAGCATAATGAAAATTAATTAAAAATTGTTTAAATTATTTAGTATTTTTTAAGATCCAAAACTAATTTCCTATTTCGCGTTTACAAAGTTTCATGTACTGAATGAAGAAAATCTAATGTGGTCAACACATTACCTGCCTTCAATTTTATATATTTTTAAATCCTTCTTGCAAAAGATTATATTTTTAGTAAAATTATTTCACGAACATATTTTGACCCTGACATCTGTCAATTAGTATAATTTGAATATCCAAATTGTTTCCATTGTGATACTGCAAGATTTATGAAACTTAATTTCTTTATAATTATTTTTCTCTTCCAACTATAACAAATATAATGAAAAATTGTAATCATGTAATATAATATTCTTTAATGTTTATAATAAAAATTTGGGTACTTCCGGTCGGGTTGACCAATTATAACCAAAATCGAATCAGCTCTTCATAAGGGTATACGAATGAGAAGTACGTAAAAAATTGTAATTTTTGGAGTTTGCAGTTATCGAATAACGATTGTCACACACACACATGTACAGACATCATCATAAAAGTAGTAAAAATGTATTCTAGGGACTCTAAAATGTGCTTATTCGTTAAAAACGGACTATGAATTTTTTGACCAAAACCAATATCTTTCTTATCTTTCTTATTAACGGAACGTAGAAAAAATAGTTCATTTAAAATTTGTCATTGTCATAAAATGTTATTATCAAAGAAGTTATTGCATTCCTATATGACACAGTAACAAAATATCGGAACAATAAATAAATATGAAACTATTTTTCATGTTTTAATGAATAAACTTTCGTCGTTTATATGTGGAAAAGATTTTTTTTAATTGAGAAATACGAGTTCTCAAAAAATAATTATTTTATAAAAATACATTATTTCTGCAAATTATCTTTATAAAATAAACAAAATAATATGGAAAATAATAGACATCTTTATAATTTTACTCAGTGTTGACTAAATTCTTTAAAAATAATAATTTCTCAATATAATATTTGATTATGGTATCATAACCAAATCAGATTCATATTCTTTAAACATTTAAAGTGAAGAAATACTGAAAACTAAACGCACGAGTTACACATGCCATGTTGCCAAGTGTATGGACGTCAAATTGGCGGTGATTTTCGGTTTTCAATATACGGCGGCGTATATTATGATGCGACGAAAGTGCCACACACGGAATTTCGATGAACTAAATATACGGCTGTTAACAACAAAACAGTCATTTGGCGTCCAAAATTAAAATTTGCAGGTAGACTCCCCACATCACGTAGATGCTAAAAATGTGAGAAAAACTGATTTATAATTTGGCGTCCATATTCGGACGTCACTTTACGAAGGACGTCAAATTGTTGGGGATCTGGCAATGTACGGACGTTCGGTTGTTAGACTGATGAATATATATATATATATATATATATATATATATATATATATATATATATATATATATATAATCTTAGAAATTGTACTTCCAACTTCCAAACACACACACGCACACCCATACAGACATCATCGTAAAAACAGTAAATTCGTATTGTAGGTACTTTAAAACGTGCGTATTCATTAAAAACTCACCATCGATTTTTTTGACCAAAGACAATACCTTCCTTACCTATAGGTGACGGAAAGTAAAATCAACAGAATTAAATCAAATAACACTGGTCTTAATTTATGATGCCACGTCAGACTCCCAAACAGTGGCGTTTCCTCCATCATGTAAGCAAGGCAAGCAGTGCTTGTCTTTATATTTTATAACTTTAAATATATTTTTACAATATATTTATTCATAAAGAACTTTAATATCAAAACTTAAAAGCAAATAGAAATACACAAATGTATTTGTTGTTGTCTACCGTACCGCTAATCTAATTCATTCCCTGGCGTACGAACTATTACGATCTTAGCTTTAGGGCTTTACACAGGGTTGCCAGATTATTTTATAGCAATGTCACCAATTTCAGAATTAATAGTCGCCCAAAGTAGCTACCTGCATTAAAATAAAAGTAGCCTAATCAAGGCGCTCAATTTTAAATATTTTTGTATAGCTCACGTGCGATAAGTTAAGACTGGAGTTGGGCATACTTTGGCTTATAAATGAATCACGTTTCCATTATTAACATATTATAATTACTATTACCACCCCTCCCTAAAGTTGAAAACTTGAATTTTTCATCAGAATTCCATCTAAACCTAAATAACTTATATTAAAATAATTTCTACCCGACCTTGTGCAAGATATAAACCTCTACTGACTGATTATTACATTTGCAAATAATTTTAATAATTAAATATCTAAAAATGTAATGCGGTTTAAATTCAACCCTACTCCTTATAATTAATGTTTGTCTACTGTACACATATTTTATTATCCAACGTCAACAATTTATTTATTTTGCCCGGAAACAATATATGTATGTAGAATGCAAATATTTCAATTAATTTTAAATGTATTCCATTACTGATTGTTTATAGTAGTGTGGGAGATAAATGTTATTTAAATTTTCAAAATTAATTAAATTCTATTTCAGGTAAGTGATATTAATAATATATTTTTGCAATATGCGCTCTGGGGGAAATATTTCAGTAGAAAACAGTACATATTTAAAAACAGATATGTGGAATAATT
The DNA here is from genome assembly GCA_951394225.1 of Harpalus rufipes. Taxonomy (NCBI): domain Eukaryota; kingdom Metazoa; phylum Arthropoda; class Insecta; order Coleoptera; family Carabidae; genus Harpalus; species Harpalus rufipes. The sequence goes on from OX596282.1 coordinate 44,269,662, forward strand.
TATTACCTTCGTAAATTATTTGTTTATTGACATTGTTTTCCATCAGGCATATTCATGTTCTGTGTTCATGCGCTCTGAATATTTAACAATAAATTTTTGTGTTTTATAGTGTCATTCATTAAAAACATATTCACTAGAACAATTCTAGGAAATCGCAGTTATTTTTATATTGAATTCCCGGATTTTTTGTTTTATTAAAAATCTGTTGTGGCCAGCACAATACCTCTCTCTACTTCCTTTCTTTTTGATTACATAAGTATAGGGCGCGAACAGTCATGTTACATTGTTGGCCTTGACCAGCAGATATGGGGGCCCGTTTCAGAATGATAATTAATAATTATGTCAAATTTTTCATTAAAAATTTCAAGATTTTCTAAATTCACGTAGTTAATTTGTCACCAAGAGTGTGGAATTTACTTGTCGAGGAAAATTCGAATTTAAAGCACATGGAATTGGAAAAATCACTAAATTTAGAATGAGAAATTATGATATTTGACATCTATATACATAATTACTAGCTATCATTCTGACATGGGCCCCCATATTTGCTTGTCAAGGCCAACAAAGTCACATGACTGCTCGCGCCTTAATGTATTTAACATTTCTTGTATATCTACACTCTACACCAAAAATTATACTTAATCTATTATTTAGATTTTTTAAATTTAAATTCATTCTATGAAGAAATTTTGCCCTACTCTTCTAATTTTTCGAGATGTTTCCAATTCATTGTCGGAAGTCGAAGTAACACTATTTCTGAACGGTATGTGTAATATACCTATAATATTAAATATTTAACTATTAATACATTAAGAAATAATATAATGTATGTACTTCCCAGAAAAAGTCTTCAGTAATGTCTCCGGATATCTGACACTGACATTTATCTGTCAGTTATAAAAAAAAAAATTCAACTATTTTCCATGGCATTCTTTCGGCTGTAAAATTTATTACAACAGATTATTTTATATATTATATTTCTTTTATCTCTATATCTATAGAATATATAATAAAATATTTAAATGTATCAGATAGAGAATTTAATTTTCTTTAATATTACCAAGAAAAATTTTCAAAAAATAATAGTTAGATGATTTTTTTCAAGAATCTTCTACTTCCGGTTGTCCAATTGTTACCTAAATCTTTTCAGATCTTCCCATGTATGTCCGATTGGGAAATACGTAGTTAAACAAATATAAAGTCTTATAGATTTTGAGTAATCGTCCTTCCAACATCCCACATACACACACACACATCCACATACACACACATACAGACATCATCGTAAAAATGTTAAAATCGGATTGTAGGGACCTTAAAAACGTTGTTATTCAATAAAATATGAATATGCGATTTTTAGCATGAATCCCATACCTCTCTTAGCAAGAGGTAAAAATTAATGGTCTAAGGGCCGTTTTCATAATCAGGGTCACTGTAAGACTTTAATTAAAATTAGTTTAAGAGTTTATTTTTAATTTAAAGTAATGCTAAAGATATAATTTTTAATAAAAAATTATTTAGGCCTTTAGGTTCACATATCTCATTTTTTAATTGAAATTGAAGTCAATATAAAATTGGACGTTTCGGGTGCAAAACCCACACATCATCAGCTGAATAAAAAGTAAAATATACATAAGTACAAAAAATTACAATCGAATAATAATTGTTCCCTTACCAAATACAAATTACGTAAGAAATTACATTGTGAAATAAATATTTTGAAACATAATTACAAAATTCGTCTTTTATATGATACAACAAGATTACAGAAACACAGCACCATTTGGATAAAGTTTTGCACCCGAAACGTCCAATTTTATATTTACTTCAATTTCAATTAAAATATGAAATATGTGAACCTAAAGGTCTAAATAAATTTTTATTAAAAACTCCTACCAATTGGTTCCCAACATTCCTAATAAAGCTACAGATATAATGTATTGTAATATTCTGTTACAGACATCGTGCAATGAACAGCTTGTGATATAAATAAATAGTCTACGAGTTACGGACATAAATAAATAGTGATATAAATATTGTTTAAATAAATAATCGTAAAACCTTGAATTTAATTTAAAAACCTGGATTTAATGTAATATTGTTAAAATTTACTATCAGAATATTTTTTCTACTCCCATGCGTGTAATAGTAATAAATTGTCACTTTGTCACAAAGCTTTTTTTAATGTGTACATTACATAAATGACTACCATTAAATTCTTCAGATAGGATTATGTTATGCTAATTGTAAGGAAAATTGTAAATAGAACTATAGTTTTATGGAAAAGAACTTAAAATAAATAATTTCTAGCATTAGTAATTATGTACGTATGCATTTAAATAAAGAAACAAATAAATCACGGCATATTATCCATTGCTGGGTACACTGAGAGAAATGTATATTAAAAATTGTATATTGTACATCAAAATTTTAAATTTAAATATGTAAATATTAAGTATTGGGAAACGTATATGTAAAAGTATTATAAAAATGTATTTACTATTAAGATTCATATATTTTTAAACGATATATATTTAAAATTAAAGACAGCATATTAAGAATAATTATATGTATATTTGCCGAATATATTTAAATATATAGATATATTTAATTGTATATTACATATTAGAATTAAATATTCGATATATTCAACTTTAAAATACTCAGGTATTGCGGCTGACGGCGTCAACAAGTTGAACAGGCAAGCGATGATCAGGGGAAGAACAGTCTCCCTGTTCACTTACATGTGTATATGCTTCTGCGTCGATTAAGTGGAAATAAAACAATAAGATCGTGTACATCAATCCTCAAATATAAATGTGCAACAATTTTGTAATAAATATTTTAAAATCGTAGTGGCTTGAAAATTTGTGTGAAAGTGTTAGGATTATTATTTAGAATTTAATTTATTTTATTCTTGTTATGAAATCTGTTTCGTTGAATAGTATTTTTTGTTATTACATTCACGTACTTAGAAAAATAAATTCTATTTATAAAAGTTGTCTTTAAATACGGTACCTGTACACCGATTACGTTACGTAGGAATTTAATGTGCACACCCTATATCTACTATAAAAATGTAATATATTAGTTTGCCCTTATAAGTATGCTGTAATTTTGAGCCTAAGATACTTGTTTATTTGAAGTAAATATTTTGTATAGTAAATTTTACCACATGCTATAATAAAATTTAATATAACTTTATAATTATTAATAATATCTCGAATATTAAGGATGAAATATTATTTTAAATTTGAAAATAAGTATATATTTAAAATTAGTATTTTATATATTTGCTCTTATTACATAATATTCTAAACTTTTTAATATCCATACATATTGAATTCATATATCTTGTGTATTTGTCCCTTTTTTAAATATAAAATATAATAACAACTATTATAAATATATTTATCATAACAACACATTTCTCTCGGTGTATGCTAATCTGATTTATACACACATTTCGATAATGATAATGACATATTTGTATTGTGCGGGCGTTTACCACAAGGGTTAATTTTATGTCATTTAAAATTCGAATTATTTGGCGTTGATCGGGATCGAATCGGATTCCCTAGATTCGCGACCAAACATCAGGCACGCGGCAACGAGACCCCGTAGGTAAATGGCGGGAGGTATTGTGTTGGTCACATCAGATTTTTTTACAATCGTTTGGTTGCCGCTCTCCTACAGCTCGCGTCGCAAACTTACACTCGTGTATAAAAATCAGCTTCACACTTGTTTCACAATTTGCTATTTCAACATCACTATCTTTATTTTCAAAATGAAATAAATAATTTCTTCTACATAATTAAGTTACATTAGAGAAACACTAATATTATTAAAAGAAGTTAGCATAAAGAACAGATATGATTTTTTTTTAAATTAAAATCTAGGAAAACGATGTTTTACGACCGGGAAAAAAACCTTGAATTTGAAATGACCAAAGACTGGTCACCTGTAAAGATAATGGCTTCTCTATTGTGAATTTTGTCTACCTCCTAAAAGCTCATCATTCTATTTTCTTTTAATAAAGTACTATATTTTTCTAGGCTCGACAATGGGAATGCACCTCCCGAATTCGCTGGCACGACCTTGGTCCCGATTATTTCCCAAGGTACTTGCGCAGTGTGGAGTGTGTTTCGACGGAATGTTGGTACGGAATGCTTCGTTGCCAACCACGAGGGTTTACTCTGAAGCTGCTGAAACGTAAGGACCGCTGTTCTAGAGAGGCTGTACCATCAGACACGGCTGGGCTTCCTCCAGAGCTAAGGGAGTTGTGGGTCTGGGAGGAAAGGGCTGTTAACTTTTGCTGTGATTGTGCAATATAGAAGGAAGACTGAAGATGGTTTTGAGAGACTAAATAGTGGTAGCCAACAAAATTGTTCATGTTTTGATCATGCTGAGACAATAAAAATTACTAGTGGCAATTTTTCTACTAGGTACATCTTGTGATTAGGTGTTAACAAATACTCGACGTTTAAAGTATTTTATAGATGTGGTTTATATATTCCTTTAGAGAAGAATAGAATGGGGTCATTTCACATTTTCTAATTTATTTTTCTTGAAAGAATAGGTCAAATTAAATATGTAGGTGTATGTTTCACACCTTACAAGTTTTTAGAATCACAGATAGTAGAGCTCTACCAGTTTTGTTTGGAACTATGGTTGTTTGGGTTATCATTTGTCAGTTTGATTTTGTGACAGCAACATATTGTTAACTAAAAACATATTTCATACAACTTTTGGTATTTATTTTAATAAATGTTTTATTTACATACCTTTACTCGTAACTCTGCACTCTGCTGTCATATGTCACAATTTTAGGTTGGTTTGTTTACAACAGCAAATGGAAACCACGTGGGCCGTAAATTTGTGTGTGTGAAAGGTATGTCTTTGTGACGTCACGAATTTTACAAACGCGACAGTTTATTAGCAAATTACGAATGAAAAGTCGCATATTTCATGTTATTTTATATTACTATATTTATTAAATGAGACGGATTTAACGATTTCATTAAAAAAAGGTTTTTTTTAAATGACCCAATTGTACGAAATATTCAGGTGTGAGAATTTTTTCAATGTCCATTTAAAATCCGAACTAGGAAATACCAGAAATACATTACTTGTCTTGCTAACAATACATGGATGACTACGGTACCCATGGACGCCCGCAGAAGAGAGCAAGATGGGGCTAAGCCCCATCTATAATTTAAAAAAAGAAAAAACCGAATAAAATTAATAAAAAAATATTTATTACAATTTTATACAGGATGTTGACCGCGACTCCGGCACATAGAATTTTAACATGTGAAAACATATTTTCGCTTCTCTAATTATTTTAGCTAAAAATGCTTCAAATAAAAGTTAAAGGGCACTAAATTGTACATCAGAATCAATAAACAAGATTAATTTTACATGCTTTGTAACGGCAGAAATTAGTTATGAACATGTCGAAAATCACCCCAAAAATAGCGATAGCCATGGAATTGAAACAGAAATTGAAATTAACAAATATTTGACATTTTACCTATCAAGTTAGGTTAATATATTTTTATTAGGCATTATTTGTAATATCTATGCAAGTGTACAATTATCTATTAATTTAATTAAATAATTTTTCACTTTAACAGTAATTGCAAATAAAAATAAATTAACCTAGCGTGACATTTGTTAATTTTTAGTTTCAATTCTATGGCTATCGCTAATATTTGGGGTGATTATCAACATTTTCATACCTAATTTCTGCCGTTACAATACAAACTAAATTAAGTTTGCTTAATGATTTGAAGCTTTTTTGCCTTAAATAATTAGGGAAGCAGGAAATTACGAAAGTACGATTTTATTATATTAAAGTCATACGTTCGGTATCGCGGTCAACATCTGTATATCGATTATGGCCAATGATCGGAGGAATATTATTATTTTATATACATCTATAATAATAATATTTTAAAAACAAAACGATTTAGCCTTTGTTTTTGTTATGTACAAAACTAGTGAAATGCGTCAATAACACCCCTCCCGACAGTACATTATTTTTCAGTCCCATTTTACGTTTTCAGCCCCATCTTACGAAAATTCCTGCGGGCGCCCATGACGGTACCTGCATAATAGCATAATAACGAAACAGGGGTGCCTTTAAAATATTTTAAACATTTTTCTATTGGTAGGTTCTTGGAATAATTGCTTCATACGTCGAAAAATTGTTTAATGAAGTGATTAAAGTGACGTTTCGGTTGTGGTTAGAACATTATCAAGTCATAAAATACATTATTGAAATAAAATTGTTTGTTTAAATTTAGTTACATAGTAATTAAAAGTTGATTTTACATTTTAAATAATTAGTTCAACACTGATCACGTTGAATTATAGTTATTCAAAATGTAAAATCAACTGTTGCTAAGATCATTTTAAATGCCTTCTAGTATTCCAGTGGTATTGGGGACAATTCTCTACTCTAAACTTATGGCAAGAAACCACATGTATAAAATATTTTAGGTCGTGCTATATACATTTACTCTGATGAAGGTATAAGTGTATACAGAAATGTCGGTTTAGTATGAATAAATACTGTATAATTGAGATTTCAACTAATTGTTAACGCCTAATCTAGGCCAAGAATAGAGAACTTTGGTGTCGTCCTAAGTGATCCGTACCACCCCAACGGATCCAACAGTCTTCTACTTCTGTGACCCCCTCTGTGAATAAGGTATACCTATATCTTGTAAATCAAAAGTCCAGGTAGATATGGATCAGTTGGGACTATAATCAGCTCATAGATCAGTTGGAACGGATCATTTATAATTGCACACGTCAAAATATCTTGTGATTTACATATGTATTTTTTCCACGACATTCATAGAAAACTTTCTTCTCACGAAATAATGAGGAAAATTAGTTTTCCCTCTCTAGTGAGAAATTATATAGATTCAACCGTGACATAGGCGTATAGGAAAACAGTTTTTATCAAATATTATTTGTTCCGAAAAACATTATGTGCTTCATAGATAAATATTTAGAGAATAAAATTCAGAATTTTTGGAAGCTATTTACGTTTTTGATGCCCAACTAAACTTCATTTAAAAATGTGGTAAAAATGGATTTAGTATGCCAGTATTTCAAAAAATTAACGTCATGTCAATTGTCAAACCAAGTAACCTGTCAAAAATAGGTATCTGACAGTTTGTCAACTCATATTTCTTGAAATAACGCAAACTAAATCTGTTTTTACCATTTACATGGGCAACAAAAGTGTATATTTAAAATTTTTAGTACCCAAAAATTCAGAATTTTATTTTCTAACTCTCTATTTTTAAATCAATAACATTTTACGAGACAAATAATATTTGAGAAAAAGTGTTTTCCCATGCTAAACATCTGTCACGGCTTCTAGTATTCACCCTGTATAATATTGCTACAGTGAAAGTGATTAGGCAGAAGACTCACTCCTTATAAAATGAAATATAACTTGTAGAAATTATTGGGCGTTATTTATTTTTAAAAGAAGATGAAAAAAAGTCTGGTATTAAGTAATGAATATATTAATGATACAATTATTTCTAAGTCAATCGTTATTCCTTTTACGGAATATAAAATTATTTGAAATAATTGTAGTTTATTTTCGAACCATACGTTGGCACTACTGAGAGTGATCATATTGGTCAAATAATTTTATATTCCGTACAAGGAATGAGGATTGACATAGAAATAATTGTAAATTAATTAAAATATACGTTTCTTTAATACTAGTATATTTTTTCTTCTTTTTTAAAAATAAATAACAACTAATAATTACTACAAGTTATATTTCTTTTTATAATTTTTTTTCAGGTTGATTACGTGAATCTTCTGCCTAACCATTTTCACCATATATTTTCCTCTCTCACTATTTCGAGAGAAGAAAGTCAATTTTTTTTAAACATGCCATGAAAAATTTATGTGTTTAATACGAAAAGAAAGCATATTTTCTACTATCGCTCGAATGTCAAACTATGAACTCAAGCGGGAAAAAAGTATCGATTTTGTGTCTTTTACAGATCCGATTTGAAATACTGGATCTAGACAACATTTAAGATTAAACTTAACTTTATTTATCTACATATGATTTTTAGATAACAGAGCATGATCATAAAACTGAATAGATTCAGTTAAAAGAAAATTTTATTTCGAACGAATTTATGATGATAAAATCTCAGGGTTAATAAATTATAATATTTTAAAAATAATTACTCATTGTATGACATATTTACGAGTATATTAGATTTATTTAAAATTAATAATTTTAAAATATTACGAATGTTTTGTGTATTTTTATATTTTCAAAATTATTTCATAAATTTTGCGAATATAAAAATGAAAGAATAAATATAAATATGTTTTGTTATAATTATATTGAAAATGATTTCAATAGTATTAACTTAACAAATACAATTGTATTATAAATTAAATCATAATAAAAGCATAATCTTTGGCTAAATGTGGATAATGCATATTTAATTGAATTGTATGACTGTGTATTTCAATTAATAAAACGTTTGTAAATAATTTAGTAATTACAAATATGGTATTATAGGCTTGTAATGTTTTGTACATACTACAATTGTTGATCCATTTGTTTTGTTAAAAAATAAAATCATTTATGAATCCTGTTCTCTCATTTTATCATTTAATAGACAATAGGAATATTCATCATAATTAGTACCAAAAATTAGTATATAATATGCGAAAGAAGTCAATTAATAGGATCTGCCACTATAGTAACAAATTAGAACTTTTTACCTTCCGTCACCTTTAGGTAAGGAAGGTATTGTCTTTGGTCAAAAAATTCAATGAGTTTTTAGTGAATAAGCATGTTTTCGGGTTCATATAATACGATTTTACCATTTTTACGATGATGTCTGTATGTATGTATGTATTTGTGTGTGTCTGTGTGTGTGTGTGTGACAAAAGTTCCGGATCCCATAACTTCAATACCACGATTCCAAAAATTATAATTTTTTCGCATTCCTCAAGTTTACATGCAGAAGAACAAGTGATTAGATTTTGGTTATAATTGGTGAACCGGAAGTAGCCTTATTTGAAGATTTAACAGTTAAATTTGATTTATTGACATTTAACGTTATTATAACTTAAAGAATATATTATTCTCTATACGATTTGATTACATTTTATACTTCATATTCAATAGATACAGAGTTAAAGAATTAAAAAAAAAAAATTTTATAATTCAGCCAGCTATGCTAAACATGGAAACTACTAATATATTCATATAATTCAAATTGACAGATGTCAGTATCAATAAAAATAAATTAATGTGGCAGAGATGAGGCTGTTGAAGTAGATATTGGGGAAGACACGGAAAGATACGGTAAGAAAATAACTCTAGTGTTACAAGTTTCTAGAAAAATACAAGAAAGACGATTACATTGGTTTGAACATGTCATGAGGAGAAATGAAGAACTATATTTGAACAAGAAAGACCAAAGATAAGATGGAAGGACTGTATTGCGGAAGACTTGAGAGAAAAAGAACTGAATAAGAACGGTACGTAAAAGTAGGGACCCCTAACGAATGGGAAAAGCTAAAGAGGAAGAAGATGTCGGTGTCAAGTGCAATTTGAATAGTTTGTTTATGAAATATTTTTACTGGAAATTTAGAATCTTTTGCAAGAAAAATTATGTATGGAATTTATACATTATACACAGGATTGACGGAAGGTATTTTCCTGGCCACAACAATTTTTTTTAAATTTAAGACTAGACCTGAAAACTTTATAATAGGAACTATTTTTAAAAAAGTTATTAGTCTTTCAAATATTCTAGTTTTTAAAGTCCTTAAGTAGTGGCGTAATTAAGAGGTCGAGGGCCCGCCCGCAAATATTTTTTTGGGGCCCGCTTTTAATTTTAGCGTATTTTGAGTTCAAAATTAATACGTTTCAACATACGTAACTGAACTAAACTATAGTGTCCACAAATACGATTTATATTTGTTTGACTGAGAACAAAATGTACAAATAATATGAATATAATATTGTTAAAGTGAAAAAATATTTATTTAAATTAATAGATATTGCTCACTTGAACAGGTATTACAAATAATACCTAATAAAAATATATTAACCTAACTTGACAAGTAAAACATGGGTAAAACCTTAAACATTGGTTAATTTATGGTTCAATTCCATGGGTATCGGTATTTTTGGGGTGATTTTCGACATTTTCATACCTAATTTCTGCCGGGATGGAGCATGTAAAATTAATTCTGCTTATTAATTGAGATGCACAATTTTAAGTTCTTTGAAGCATTTTTAACTAAAATAATTAGGAAAGCAGGAAATTATGAAAACAAAAATTTTCATGTTAAAGTCCTATGTTCCGGTGTCGCGATCAACACCCTATATGTATTCAATTACCACAATAGTTTTAAAATTATGTTTATACCTAATTTTTTTGTGTTGAAAATAAAAACGATCAATATATTATCAATTAAAAAATACTTATTAGTGAACTCCACAAAAAAAATATGAAGGTAGTTGGATCTAGGGAACCTATATACTCAGGGTATGGCCATGACGTGGCTCGCGTTTCGTCCGCCATTTGCGGGCCACTGTCATATGCGTTGTTGTTGCGCAAATTATTATGTATTTTCGTGGCTATTTGTTTTATTTTAATGCAAAACATTTAAATATACTTCTAATATTTATTGAAAGTGTAAGTAATACTTTTATTTTATTTATTTGTGTATTTTCTTTAGATAACTGACTACGATGACTGGCAATATTGAAAACACATAAAAATTACCAATATTAAGCACAAACATTTAAATTTTTAAAAGGTAAGTTTAGAATATATACTTATTATATAAATAATAACTGCAATTATTAAATTAGATGTGATAATAACAACCTATATTCTATATTCTACATAACTTCTAAATGTGTGTCATAATAATAATTGTGTATCTCTTAAATAAATGAATTTTTATTACCTTTATAGATTCATAGTGTGATTATTTAATATTCCTTTATAATATAATATCACATTTCTTACAAATAAATTGAGAAATGAATTATCAATATGTTTAACATTGGCCCGCTAATGGCAGCAATCTTGCCCCATGGCCATATCCTGTATACATATAGAGGTACCCTAGTTGGATCAAGAGAGCAATGCCACCTATTGATTCCGTGCCGAATAATGTCGACAAAATCTAGAGTTGTCTGCCTGCTTCAAGTCAGATGACTTTTTGCATATTATGTTTATTCTACTAAGTATCGCAACAGCTAATAGTTGTATTCGCGAGGTTAACAAACTAAAGAAAAATGCCGAAAGTTAGAAATCATGGCAGATGTTTCTTAAAACGTAGGCGGTAGTGCTACCAACTATGCGCGTGAAAATTTCAGAAATTGAAAATATCTGACGAATTTCCATTTAAATTTGTTATATCTTTGAAACCAGCTGGGCGTGCATGTTTTTCATTAACTAGTTTTTTTCCCAGACCTTCATTTATATTCATCTAGTTTTTAGTCAAAAGTTTATGGGTTATCGCGATTCTAGAGGCAATTATGTCGACGATTTCTTGATTTAACATTTTCTAATTTATTTTTTCTTGAAAGAATAGTTCAAATTAAATATGTAGGTGTATGTTTTACACCTTACAAGCCTTTACAATCAGAGATATATATATTTTAATAATTTGGACGCTGACGTCATGGATACATCACGGCTTAGCGGATGCGGCAGTAGCGCTCTACCCTCTACCGGTTGTGTTTGAAACTATGATTGCTTGGGTTATCACTTGTCAGTTTGATTTTGTGACAGCAACATATTGTTAACTAAAAACATATTTCATACAACTTTTGGTATTTATTTTAATAAATGTTATATTTACATACCTTTACTCTTAACTCTGCTGTCACCTGTCACAATTTTAGGTTAGTTTGTTTACAACAGCAAACGAAAATCACGTGGACCGTTGTGTGTGTACGAGAGGAATGTCTTTGTGTGAGTAACAAACCGTGACGTCACGAATTTTACAGCCGCGAAAGTTTATTAGCAAATTTATGAATGAAAAGTTGCATATTTCATGTTATTTTATATTACTATATTTATTAAATGAGACGGCTTTTATAAAAAAAAACCATTATTTTAATGACCGCATTAATACGGCACTTAGACCTCACTGAATTTAAATATTATAATTATTAATTCGTTTCTCTACGGCTTAACTAAATATGTCAATGTTCAACGTATTAAATGAAAATAAGTTATTTATTTTACCCTGTTCAATTGCTTGTACTTGTATTATGTTTATATGCAGCATGCGTGCAAAAATAATTTATTTCAACCGGTTTCAATGTAACGTCCCCTTTTGATTAGGGTTTTGTGGTGTGTAAAAAGAAATAAACAGCTTGGGTGTTTGGATTTTACGTGCGACAAATTCTGTAAAACGCACAATGGGGATGAATTTACACCACAAGGTACACCAAGGGGTAGTTTTGTGTGTTTCAGGTTGTAAACACTTGTGGGAAAACAGGTGAAATGATCGACAAGTGAAGAGAAAGTATAGGGTACGCATATGTAGTAAATATTTTATTCGAGAAACTTTAAATTTTATATCTTACCTATTGAAGTGAGCCATTAGATGCGAGCAGTACGATTAGTACGAGGAATGTAGGTGTTTCAATTCCTAGAAAAGAAAATGTTCAATTAGTAGGGTTAGGTTATTTATTAGTGATGTACAGACTACGGTTTTGGCCGACTAATCGACTTAAACCTGATTTATAGATTGCATAGAATAGATGGAATAGAATAGAACAGAATAGCACAGGGAATAGAAATATAAACCAATGTAAATGCATGGAACCATTTATACTTGCACAGAATGGAATAGAATAGGAAATAACCAAATTTTATTTCTTATTCTATTTTATTCCATTCGGCTTGCTCCGTTAATATTCGTGTGACTGGTGTGACTTCGTTGCATTTGGCCCATCCCCTAACCTAAAAACTTACTGTGGACAACAGTTTTTCTGCAGAAATACTATCTTTTTTAGCATAAACAAACAATGATATTATTTACTCGGTTCTAAATGAAATTAGTGAAAGAAAAAATAACCAATAAATCAGTTAATTTAGTGTAAAAGTGTTAAAAAAGTGACGTCATTCTATTCCAAACTATTCTATTCCATGCAATCTATAAATGGACTTAAAAATTCTATTCCATTCCTTGTTCTATTCTATTCCATTCTAGTCTGTGCAATCTATAAACCAGGCTTTAAGACTGTTCGGCCATTTCAGAAGCCAATTATAAATATTTTATTAAGTCATGAGAAGATAGGTGATAGGTACATAGCTACAGTAGTTTTACCGAAACATAGACTTAAACTCTGCCAAAATAATCCAGAAATAATTGGTTGCAAATTGTATAATAAACTTCCAGATAACATAAAAGAATCTGTTTCTAATAACTTATTTATATCATTTTACTAATTAATTAGAAATGCTTGTTTCTGAAACAGTTAAAAATCAATAGAAATAATATTTTATTTTCATATATTATACAACAAGACGATTGAAAATTCTCGATTATACGAAACGTGTTGCCTGGAAACACCACGAGACCAAAGGTCGAGTGGTATTTCCAATAGGCAACTCGTTGAGTATGTCGAGAATTTTCTATTGTCGAGTTGTATACAGGTAGACTATATCATGAATAAAAAATAAATTAAAAAGTAAATAGTAAATTTAATGTAGACCTCTGGTCTATTTTATTTTGACAGAAACGTCAAACTATATGCTACATAACCTATCTTTTAAAATATAGTTGTAGTAGTATGTAATATTACATTGAAATGCTCATATTTCAAATTATGTATTTGTATTTTAAATAAACTAGCAACAGTGCAGTTCTAGATTTGTGATCCAAATAATTATTTGTTTACTTGTCAAATTTTTACTTTCATAATTCCTTGCTGTCAAATAATAGATGCGTTCAATTATTTGTTTCAGTGCACTCGGAGCTGTCAGTGTGATTTTAAATATCTACTTAAAGCATACAACGCACGATTTTCCTGCTCAAAATTTAACTACAGATTCATTTATACTCGTATACTCCATATTGTGATCTAATGAAAAAGATCATGTCCGTAAATATAATTAAAAATGACATTGCCAGTTCTGAGTACATAGAACAAAATAACTAAACGCACTTATCAGTGAATATACGAAGGTAGGTATATTCGAATATACCAAGGTTCGTATATTCGTTCACCATGGTTACTCAATAATAACCGCTGTAATACGTGGTAGCTAAGGAAAATCACACACTCTTATTGGTTTACAACTTAATGAATGATATAGTCGTAGGAAATATTTTAGCTGTCACGATATTAGAGTACTTTTTTCACAACAAGAAGCAACCTATTTTTTCAGTGTATAGTATAAATTTATTTTCAAAAATAGTAGGCGGTATCAATAAATGAAGTATAAATAAATATTTGCAAGTATATCAACAAAATAATTATTTTAAAAGTATTTAACGATTTTTAACTTATAATTTATATTTTAACTAATTTACTGTAATATTCTATTTCTAACCGCCCGACCCTAACATAATGTAGGTAAGTGCAAATATCAACTTTCTAATTATTCAGTGTATTATATTCTTTGTTTAGTTAAAAAAAAAATACACTGTACTTGTACCATCAGTGTGTTTTTAATTTATCAATTAACAGTATTGTCGCCAAAATATAAAGGAGTATTATTTATTAAATGATTGTATTTTAGTACAAACGAGGTTTACAAGTTTAATTTTCGTTAATAGTGTTAGAGAGTGGTGTACAAAATTCACACGCACATTCTTACAGAAACACACCCATCAGAGATCATCGTGAAAATATTAAAATAAATTCCCGATTATTTATCAAAATCTCGATGTGATTTTTAGCATTATCACTATAGATCCCTCACCAGGAAACGTAATATATTACTGTAGATTACACGGGAAAATAACAAAATAATGGAAAAATTCTTCACAATTATTTTATACCTACGCTTCTTTGTCCAGCGGTTCTGAGAAATTTTCTTTATTATGATGTGTGTCGAACAACAAGGTGGTCGTAGTTGTGGATGACCTATTTCTTATAATTCTTTTCCGGTGACTATTGTCTTTTTCTAAGTACAATTCGCGAAGTAGAATTCCAATATGTTTCTAGATGGTGGAGGACCCCATTATATTACAAAGATTGCTCATTTTTCACCTTCCGTCACCTTTAGGTAAGGAAGGTATTGTCTTTGGTCAAAAAATTCAATGATTAGTTTTTAGAGAATAAGCATGCTTTAGGGTTCCTATAATACGAATTTACCATTTTTACGATGATGTCTATATGTATGTATGTGTGTGTGTGTTTGACGAAAGTTTCGGATCGCATAACTTCAATACCACGATTCCAAAAATTATAATTTTTTCGTATTCGTCAAGTTTACATCCGGAAGAACAAGTGATTAGATTTAACGTTATTACAACTTAAAGAATATATTATTTTTTATACGATTTGAATGCATTTTATACTTCATATTCAATAGATATAGAGTTAAAGAATTATGAAGATATTAAATTTCATAAATCAGCCAGCTATGCTAACCATGAAAATTGCTAATATATTCAGATAATTCAAATTGACAGATATCAGTATCAATGAAAAGTAAATGAATGTGGCAGAGATGAGGATGTTGAAATAAATGTTGGGGAACACACGAAATAACTCTAGTGTTACAAGTTTCTAGAAAGATACAAGAGAGACGATTATATTGGTTTGAACATGTCATGAGGGGAGATGAAGAATATATTGGAAGAATGAATAGCTTTGTAATAGAAGGTAGAAGAAACAGAGGAAGGCCAAAGCCAAGATGGAAGGACTGTATTGCGGAAGACTTGAGAGAAAAGGAACTGAATGAGAACGACACGCAAAACAGAAATGAGTGGAAGAAGAAAATACAAAATAGCGACCCCTAACGAATGGGGAAAGCTAAAGAAGAAGAAGATGTCAGTGTCAAGTGCAGTCAATTTGCATAGTTTGTTTATGAAATAATTTTACTGGAAATTTAGAATCTTTTGCAAGAAAATTTATGTATGGAACTTATACACAATATATAGGATTGACGGAAGGTAATATGCTGCCACATCAGATTTTTTCGAAATAAATTAGGAAAATGTATTATAACGTTGCCAATCTTATTTAAGCAATGCTACAAAATTCTGTCTAAAATATTATACATTTACGATACCACTAAGACTTAGTACATTTTGTTATAATTAGTTTTGACTTTAATGAAGGGCAGTCCACAATTAATTAACTACCAGTCTAGAGTAAGAACGGATATTAATAAACGCCAATCTATCTTCTTTCTCATATTTTGTCTCTGCGAGCTGTCATTGTGCGCTACCCCTGTCATTGTTTTGGAGGCAGTTGGGCCCCCGTCCGCATGTCAGTGTTAGGACAGCAGCGGAGCCCTGCAGGGACGTGGGGAGTTCGCCCCGCCGTATCTGTCAGTGTAGCTGTCTCATGTACGACATAGGAGGAATTTCAATGCGAGCGTTTATACGTACATCTGATTTTTGGGTGAATCAGAGACTGAATAGATAAAAAATAAAAATGAATTATTATACATTGCCACTTCACACAGAATAGGGGTTTCCAAAGCTTTTAAAATAATACTTATAGGATATCAATTTTCATTATATATAATATTAAAGTTGTTTTTTACCTTCCGTCACCTCTAGGTAAGGAAGGTATTGTCTTTGGTCAAAAAATTCAATGATGAGTTTTTAGTGTATAAGCATGTTTTAGGGTCCCTATAATACAATTTTACCATTTTTACGATGATGTCTGTATGTATGTGTGTCTGTGTGTGTGAGACAAAAGTTCCGGATCCCATAACTTCAATACCACGATTCCAAAAATTATAATTTTTTCGTATTCCTCAAGTTTACATCCAGAAGAACAAGTGATTAGATTTTGATTATAATTGGTGAACCGGAAGTACCCTCATTTGAAGATTTAACAGTTAAATTTGATTTATTGACATTTAACGTTATTATAACTTAAAGAATATATTATTCTCTATACGATTTGATTACATTTTATACTTCATATTCAATAGATACAGAGTTAAAGAATTTTAAAGAAATTAAATTTTATATGGGGTCTCGTGGCCGTGTGCCTGAGTGTCTGGTCGCGAATCTAGAAGACCCGGGTTCGATCCCGACCGACGCCAAAAATTACATCGCATTTTAATGGCACAAAATTGACCCCTGTGGCGCACTCTCCACGCCAGCAATGAGTGCCCGTGAGGTGACGCCTGGTAAGCGCCCACACGGTACAAATATTCCATCATTACCGATATCTGTGTATGAAGCAGATTGGCACACCCAGCAATGGGTAATATGCCGTGATGAAATATTTATTTATTTATTTATTTAAATTTTATAATTCAGCCATCTATGCTAAACATGGAAACTATTAATATATTCATATAATTCAAATTGACAGATGTCAGTATCAATAAAAAGTAAATTAATGTGGCAGAGATGAGGATGTTGAAGTAGATGTTGGGGAAAACACGGAAAGATACGGTAAGAAAATAACTCTAGTATTACAAGTTTCTAGAAAGATACAAGAAATATGATTACATTGGTTTGAACATGTCATGAGGAGAAATGAAGAATTATATTGGAACAAGAATGAATAGTTTAGTAATAGGATGTTGAAGAAACAGAGGAAGACCAAAGATAAGATGGAAGGACTGTATTGCGGAAGACTTGAGAGAAAAGGAACTGAATGATAACGACACGCAAAAATAGCGACCCCTAATGAATGGGGAAAGTTAAAGAAGAAGAAGATGTCAGTGTCAAGTGCAATTTGAATAGTTTTTTTTATGAAATAATTTTACTGGAAATTTAGAATCTTTTGCAAGAAATATTATGTACGGAATTTATACATTATACAGGATTGACGGAAGGTATTGTGCTGGCCACAACAGATTTTTTACCTCTCTTTTTACCTAAATATTATTTTTTGAAAATTTTTCGTGGTAATATTAAAGAAAATTAAATTCTCTATCTGATACATTTAAATATTTTATTATATATTCCATAGATTTAGAGATAAAAGAAGTATAATATATAAAATAATCTGTTGTAATAAATTTGACAGCCGAAAGAATGCCATGAAAAATAGTTGATAATTTAAATTATTTGTAACTGACAGATAAATGTCAGTGTCAGAAATAATGAGTAATGAAAGAAAAATGTACTTGGAGAATCCCTTAGTTCTTGATCTGTGACTATTATGGAGATGACAAGTCTAGGTTGAAGGACTTAAATTTGTTTCAAACATTATGGGACAATGTACACCAGTACTGTAGACTAGAGTAACTTTGAATTGCGAAAAAGCTATCAAATTCTTCTCAAGTAAGTTGTAAATATTGACAAAATCGGAGTGCAATCTATCCGTCACTTTATTAAAGGGAATTAAGGTTATTTAGATATAACAAGTATGAAAAAATAAAATGTAAAAGAAGATATATAAGAATAGATGCACAATCCAGATATATACATTTTAGACCGCCCAAAATTAATGTTTTTACTAGAAGAATATGAAGAGAAAGTAAACAAAGTTGTTCGAATTGAAAATTGCTGTTACCAGCCTAATATTTATATATGGTAAACTCTACTTTGTAATTTATTGTAACATAATTTATGGTAAAATATCTTCATGTTGAGACATGCTATTATTGAATAATAAAGAAGTTTATACGTCATAGATTTATATGAATATATTATTTGTATTTATAAAAATAATCTTTGCTTTATGCATACAGCCAGGTAAAATATACGGCGAGAGGTTATGTGCTGGCCACATCAGATTTTTTATTATCAAAATGAAACTATAATACATTTAAATCGAGCCCTTAAAATTCAGTATCAGCCATGCTATTGGCTAATGGGGCGTGTATCGCCTCCGCCATGTTCGTGCTGGTTTTTACGTCACACGAAACGACGTATTGGCTCCCATCGATGCTTAATATAACATCCCTAACTTTTCAAGGAGGTAAGAACTACATTAATCGCGGTTTTAACTGAGATAAAGGAGGGGCTGGATTTTAATGTTGGACAAAAATTACTTTTGTTAGACCTTGTAACCCTAGTAAATATTTTATTACTATTTGAAACAATCAAATTAGTGGTTGCGCGAGTCTGAGACACCAAATATAAAACATACCAACTGCGTATACTAATCTATGTCCATTTCTGCGCATGTGCGACAGAGAACTATATTTTGCGGCTCTGTCTGACATTGTAGTAGACACTACCTAAATATTATACAGAATGTAACAGAAATATGTACATTAAATTTAACCAGTAGTAGAACTCGTCGAGTGTAACAATATTTCTTAATAACTTTTTCTTGTAAAAGTTAAAATTCTTCAAAGTTTTGTCAAAAATTTCATTATCCGCCTATAATCGAATAAAATAACACCTGAATGTCAAAAAAGTAGAGCGCATGCGCGTTGCGTAATGGCAAAATTAAAAATAGGACTATCTACACGTACGCGTGACTCTACGAACAGCTGTTTTTACCTTCCGTCACCTATAGGTAAGGAAGGTATTGTCTTTGGTCAAAAATTTCGGTGGTGAGTTTTCATTGAATAAGCACGTTTTAGGGTCTTTACAATATGATTTTACTATTTTTACGATGATGTCTGTATGTGTGTGTGTGTTCGTGTGTGTGTGTGTGTGTGTGTGTGTGTGTGTGTGTGTATGTGTGTGTGTGTATGTGACCGTGGTTTCGTCAACGATATCTCCAATACTATACGTAGAATACCAAAAATTACAATTTTTGCGTATTCCTCTTCCCTACAACCATATGCAGATTTGATTAGATTTTGGTTGTAATTGGTCAACCGAAAGTACCGGCATTTGAAGATTTTAACAGTTTTTCTTGAAAAACTCAGTTAAATGTTATTATAACTTAAAGAATATATTATTGTCTATTCGATTTGATTGCATGTTATATTTGATATTTAACAGATATAGAGTTAAAGAAGAATAAAGATAATAAATTTCATATAAATTTCATAATTCAGCCAGCTATGCTAACTTAACCATGGACTCTGCTAATATATTCAGGTAATTCAAATTTACAGATGTCAATATTAATAAAAAGCAAGTAATTGAATGAAAGAATAAGGGAAGTAACTCTAGTGTTAGAAGTTTTTAGATA
Organism: Harpalus rufipes; assembly: GCA_951394225.1. Lineage (NCBI taxonomy): Eukaryota > Metazoa > Arthropoda > Insecta > Coleoptera > Carabidae > Harpalus > Harpalus rufipes. Next base: position 44,289,952 of record OX596282.1, read on the forward strand.
TAATAGAGACGATTACATTGGTTTGAACATGCCATGAGGAGAGATGGATATATTAATAGAAGGTGGAAGAAACATAGGAAGACCAAATATAAGATGAAAAGACTGTATTGTAGAAGACTTGAGAGAAAAGGAACTGAATGAGGACGACACGCAAAAAAAAATGAGAGGAAGAAGAAAATAAAAAATAGCGACCCCCTAACGAATGGGAAAAACTAAAGAAGAAGGAGAAGATGTCAGTGTCAAGTGCAATTTGCATAGTTTGTTTATGAAATAACTTTACTGGAAATATAGGATCTTTTGCAAGAAAATTTATGTATATGGCGCGTGCAGTGACATGACTTTGCTGACTTTGGCAAGCAGATATGGGGACCCGTGTCAAAATGACAGCAATTAATTATGTCCTTAACTGACAAGTGTTATAATTTTTCATTCAAAATTTCATAATTTTCTTATTTCATGTGGTTTGTTTGTTATCAGGAGTATGGAATTCAGTTGCCGAGAAAGGGAATCACATAATACCAAAAATTTAGAATCTTTTGCAAGAAAATTTATGTATGGAATTTGTACATAATACACAGGATTGACGGAAGGTATTGTGCTGGCCACATCAGATTTTTTTGGTTTGTTTCCGTTGTGACCTTATGACTAACTGAATACAATAAAAGAATGAATTTCAGCATGAAAAATTAGAAACTGGTGAATAAATTGACAGATACACAAGAAGATGAAACTATACACAAATTGGGGATGATAAAAATCTCTACAATTGACGAAACAAGAAAACGCATAAAAATGATTAAAAGTGATGCAGGCATAAATGAAATCACAATAAATGTTCAAAATGGCCACCGTCATTGTTAATGACTGAAGGCGTCGACGAAATGATGTAAATATTGTTCTTCAATATCCTCCAAATTGTTATATGTGACACTCTGTGTTGTAGTGTTATTCTTCGAGTACTAGACCCTGGCGCTCAGCAACCTATTCAATATTCTCTATGTGATCAGGGCGTATTCTACCACGATCTTGAACAGCAGGCTTAAAAGACTTATAATCTCGGACTTTGAGATTTATTTATTTTATTTACATACATGTACAAAGGTACGAACGTTTAGAAGATGACGATTCGGAAAACGTGCCAAATAAATTTGGTAGGCTTCGGCAGCGTTTCCCTGAGCTTCAGCATAGGACAGCACAATATCTGTATACTCGTTATCCCTAAAGGCAGACATTTTTTACTGATTATAACTTTTATAATAATTATTAATCGATTTATTTGTCAAAATTTACTTAGTTTAAAAAGTTGACAACTCGCTTTTGTCAAAAACAATTGTTTCATTGTTATTGTTACTTGATCAAATTATTCTGACTATATCATTCATTAAGTTGTAAACCAATAAGTTACCACGTATTACAGCGGTTATTATTAAGTAACCATGGTGAACGAATATACGAACCTTTGTATATTCGAATATACCTACCTTCGTATATTCACTTATAAGTGCGTTTGGTTATTTTGTTCTATGTACTTAGAACTGGCTATGTCATTTTTAATTATATTTACGGACATGATCTGTTTCTTTCGATCACAGTATCGAGTATATAAATGAATCTGTAGTTAGACTTTGAGGAGGAAAATCATGCGTTGTATGGTTGTATGCTTTAAGTAGACATTTAAACCCACACTGACAGTTCCAAGTGCACCAAAACAAATCATTGAACGCATCTATTATTTGACAGCAAGGCATTATTGAAGTACAAATTTGACAAGTAAACAAATAATTGTTTGGATCACAAATCTAGAAACTGCACTGTTGCTAGTTTATTTGAAATACAAGCATTTACTTTGAAATACGAGCATTTAAATGTAATATTACATACTACTACAACTATATTTAAAAAGATAGGTTATGTAGCATACAGTTTGACGTTTCTGTCAGTATAAAATAGACCACAGGTCTACGTTAAATTTACTATTTACTTTTTACCTCTCGCTAAGAGAAATATTAGATTCATGCTAAAAATCGCATATCCAGATTTTATTGAATAAGCACGTTTTAAGGTCCCTACAATCCGATTTTAACATTTTTACGATGATGTCTGTGTGTGTGTGTGTGGATGTATGTGTGTGTGTGTGTGTGTGTATGTATGTAGGATGTTGGAAGGACGATTACTCAAAAACTATAAGACTTTAAATTTGTTTAACTACGTATTTCCCAATCGGACATTCATGGGAAGATCTGAAAAGGTTTTGGTAACAATTGGACAACCGGAAGTAGAAGATTCTTGAAAAAAAATCTTCTAAATAATATTTTTTGAAATTTTTTCTTGGTAATATTAAAGAAAATTAAATTCTCTATCTGATACATTTAAATATTTTATAATATATTCTATAGATTTAGAGATAAAAGAAATCTGTTATAATAAATTTTACAGCCAAAAGATTGGCCATGGAAAATAGTTGAAAATTTAAATTGTTTGTAACTGACAGATAAATGTCAGTGTAAGAAATCCGACACATTACTGAAGACTTTTTCTGGGAAGTACATACATTATATTATTTCTAAATGTATTAATAGTTAAATATCTAAAATTATAGGTATATTACATATATCCTTCAAAAATACTGTCAATCCTGACAATGAATTGGAAACATTTCGAAAAATTAGAAGAGGACAAAATTTCTTCATAAAATGAATTTAAAATTAAACAATCTAAACATAAGGAATAGATATATGTAAGTAGAATTTTTGGTATAGAGTGTAGGATTACAAGAAATGTTAAATACAATATGGCGCGAGCAGTCATGTGATTATGTTGGCCTTGACAAGCAGATATGGGGGCCCATGTCAGAATGATAGCTAGTAATTATGTATATAGATGTCAAGTATCAAAATTTCTCATTCTAAATTTAGTGATTTTCCAATTCCATGTGGTTTATTTTCCTCGACAAGTAAATTCCACACTCCTGGTGACAAATTAACTACGTGTATTTAGTAAATCTTAAAATTCTGAATGAAAAATTGACAGTACATAATTACTAATTATCATCCTGAAACAGATCCCCACATTTGATTGTCAAGGCCAACAATGTAACATGACTATTCGCGCCCTATACTTATGTACCCAAAAAAGGAAGTGGCGAGAGGTATTGTGCTGGCCACAACAGATTTTTAATTTATATTTTTATGCATGATATAGTCTACCTGTATACAACTCGACAATAGAAAATTCTCGACATACTCAACGAGTTGCCTATTGGAAATAGCACTCGACCTTCGATCTCGTGGTGTTTCCAGGCAACACGTTTCGTATAATCGAGAATTTTCAATCGTCTTGTTGTATAATATATGAAAATACCTAAACGACTCTATAATTTTGAAAATCCTAAGAAAAATTGAGATTAACGAAAAAAGTTATTAAGAAATATTGTTGCTCTCGGCGAGTTCTATCACTGTTTAAATTTAATGTACTTATTTCTGTTACATCCTATATGTAAGTGCGCAAAGTAAGGTTATAGGCGTTTATTTGTAATGCACTATTTCTATAATCCATAGGTCCAATGCAGACCTATATATGAGTAGGCCATCTAGGTACTCTATAAAATGAAAAAGGGAATTTACCAGCAAAACAATTAAAATTCTGCTTTTCTTTCCACATAGGAATTGCAATATACATAATACAATTACGAGGATTTCTTTAAAATTAATTGAGCATTAGAAACCAATAATCCAATTCATTTAATTCCACATAAAAATTAATTATTTTCCTATAATTATCGCGAGTAATTAATAATATATTTGATATTAATCAGCATAAAATTGCTCGCGTTGTCATGAATTAATAATTTTTTAATTTGGCAAGGTGGCATGAAAAATGATTGTCACAAAAAATGTAATTGAAATTTATCCAATTTTATGTCCAGAGTGAAAGAGAGAGCGGGCGAAATGCAAATCGATGAAATTAATTGTTAGCCTTGTAAATGTTAATTACGGACAGTTTAGCTGCGCCCCGGGGCACTTTTTACTGGCCGGGTAAATACTAAGCAATTTGGAAACGGAAGCGATAATTAAATGAAAGATTCATACTAAATTGTGGAGAAATTGACGAAATAAAAATTGTTTATGTGGATTTTAGTTTTTATTCGATGTTATAGGCTACAGTTTATTTCATCGCTTCCCTTACCTAATTAAGTATTTGACTGCAAATTGTGTCTTACTTGTAATATTAGTACAAAGGCCCAGAGCTGGATTTCATGAAAATATATTTATTATTTAGTAATATGCCATGTTATGTAATAAATTTATTTTATAAGGTGAACTTGCCAAAGTGAGTAAGTCGGGTTAAGTGCGTTCATGTCCTGTAGTTCTTTTATTTTTGTACGTATCAATATGATGAGTGTCCATGTATAGATGCTCAGCGCCATCTAGAGTGAGTACTTACATCAGATTTAATACGAAAGTAAATAAAGACATGATGTAAGTTTGCCGACTTTTGTTTTTTGTAGGTGTGATTATAAATTCTTAAATACAATTACAAAAATGCAAGAATGGGAAAGTGCGTACCTACATGACAATTTTTGTTAGTACACACCATAGACTAAGGAAAATATATAGTAGAAATTTGGGTATCTCTCTTATAAACCGTGGTACTAGGGTACCTCTATATACAGGTATGGCCATGGGCCAAGATCACCGCCATTTGCGGGCCAATGTTAAACATACTGAGTATCCATTTCCCTATTTATTTGTAAGAAATGTGATATTATATTATAAAGGAATATTAAATAATCACACTATGAATCTATAAAGGTAATCAAAATTCATTTATTTAAAAGATACACAATTATTATTATGACATAGATTTAGAGGTTATGTAGAGCGTAGGATATATGTTGTTATTATCACATCTAATTTAATAACTGTAGTTACATATTCTAAACTTACCTTTTAAAAATTTAAATGTTTGTGCTTAATATTGGTAATTTTTATGTGTTTTCAATATTGTCAGTCATCGTAAATAAAATAAAAGTATTACTTACTCTTTAAATAAATATTAAAAATATTTTTAAATGTGTTTTGCATTAAAATAAAACAAATAGCCACGAAAATACAGAATAATTTGCGCAACAACAATGAATTTGACAGTGGCCCGCAAATGTCGGACGAAACGCAAGCTACGTCATGGCCATACCCTGAGTATATAGGTACCCCACGTGGTACTAGGGTACCTTTATATACAGGCTATGGCCATGGGGCAAGATCGCCGCCATAAGCGGGCCAATTGCAAATATACTGATAATTCATTTCCCTATTTATTTGTAAGAAATGTGATTTTATATTATACAGGAATATTAAATAATCACACTATGAATCTATAAAGGTCATACCTCACCGATCGTATAACAGTCTGAGAAAAACCATTTTTCATTCACCCGGTATATTTTATGTGCTCAAATAGATCAATTTATGTGACTCCAATTATTAAACAATTTATTACGGCTTAACGAATAGCAATTAAAATTATTTCGAACTGAAGTTTCATAAAAAAAAAAAATACTGGACTCCATAATGTATATATACATGTACGAGGGTCATTCAATAAGTAAAGAGACAAATGGCTATAGCTCAAAAACGGTTTATTTCAATCTTTCAAAATTAAGGCTATTTTTCAACATAATCACCCCCCACAGTTATGCACTTGTCCCATCTTTCTTGCAGCTTCCTAATTTCCTTGGCGAAGAATTCTTTCGATTTACCCCCGAAGTCACTTTTGCACCGCTTCCTTAACTTCCTCATTGTTAGCAAATCTTTTTCTACGTAGGGCGTCTTTGAGTGGTCCAAACAGGTAAAAATCAGATGGGGCGAGATCGGGACTGTAGGCAGGATGAGGTAAGACCTCCCAACCCAATTCTTGAAGCTTATCACGGGTCAGCTGGGCTGTATGAGGGCGGGCGTTATCGTGCTGAAGAATGACTCCTTTTGACAAGAGTCCACGGCGTTTGCTCCTGATAGCTGGTCTAACTTTGTGTTCTAGCATCTCAGAGTAGTATTGGCTATTGATAGTTCGCTGATCTTCAAGGAAATCGCAATAGACTGGACCCTGTGAGTCCCAAAAGATGGTCAGCATCACTTTACCAGCGGAAGGTTGAACTTTTAAACCGATCAACGCACTTCTAAAAATTCGCACGGTTCATACAACTTTTACCGTACTGTATTAACATTCTAGAAAAAAATTCACTTGGTTTTACACCTTCTGCGACTAAAAATCTATTGACTGAGCGCTGCTCTTCTAAGGTGCAATCTTCTAGTGGACTTGCCATGGTGAACTGAAAATTTTGAGGTTATGTTGACATAAAATGATGAAACAGCTGATCAGAGCATATCCCAAAGTTGCCAACTAACACCCCTGAAAAGATTGTACACATTCATTGAATAGTTTTAAAATTATAGAATTTGTCTCTTTACTTATTGAATGACCCTCATATTAGCCATTCTTATTTTACACAACCAATATTACACAGAAGTATAAAGTGTGTGAATGCAGTAAGGAGAAATATTTTCTTTAAAATACATTTATGTTAATAAGTAGAAGTTAATGCCTGCATATTGTACACCAGTGGCGTAGTCTGACCTTACTTTTGGGGGAGGATCGTAACTTCCTAATTTCTATATTATTCTATAATTGATGGATTTTCATAGTTCCTCACATTTATAATGCTCACTAACTGTAATTTGTGTAGGTAATTTGAAAATCTTGTGATGGGGTATTCTACCTCTCGCTAAAAATCGCATATCCACATTTTATTGAATAAGCACGTTTTAAGGTCCCTACAATCCGATTTTAACACTTTTATTATGATGTCTGTGTGGATGTATGTGTGTGTGTATGTGTGTATGTGTGTGTATGTGTGTGTATGTGTGTATGTGTGTGGGATGTTGGAAGGACGATTACTCAAAAACTATAAGACTTTATATTTGTTTAACTATGTATTTCCCAATTGGACATTCATGGAAAGATCTGAAAAGGTTTTGGTAACAATTTATTGGAAAACTGGAAATAGAAGATTCTTGAAAAAAAATCTTCTAAATATTATTTTTTTAAATTTTTTCTTGGTAATGTTAAAGAAAATTAAATTCTCTATTTGATACATTTAAATATTTTATTAAATATTCTATAGATTTAGAGATAAAAGAAATATAATATATAAAATAATATGTTGTAATAAATTTTACAGCCGAAAAAATGCCATGGAAAATAGTTGAAAATGTTTGTACCTGACAGATAAAACAATCCGGAGACATTACTGAAGAGATTTTCTGGGGAGTACATACATTATAATATTGCTTAATGTATTAATAGTTTAAGATTATAGTTATATTACACATACCCTCAGGGCCGCGCCGCCCATAAGGGCGAGGTCGGGCAGGGCCCAACGGCGCAACGTTGCCAAGGGCGCCGTACGGCCTTTAAGTATTTTTTTTTTACTTTTTTGAATATAAAAAAAACTTGTTCGATGTAAAGTACAGCGACAGCTTTCTCGCAAATTGCTTTCCCCCCATAATTTTACTATAAAATAACATTTTATTTCGGTTACCTGTTATTTGTTTATTATAATGTATCAAATAAATCAAGAATGACAGGGACATAGGAATAATAATTTATAAATTATAACTTCCGCTTAAAAATATGCCGATTAAACAAAACTCGTACCTTTTAAAATACTCTGTATAAATCAAAGATAAAATAAACAGCGTTTAATACTGATTTTTAGGATTACATTAGTTACTCAATATACGTAAAAGTACATTTTAAAGTAAACATTATAATTTTTCAGTATTCCATTCAATTTTTTATTTAAAAAAAATAGCTACTGCTTTAGGGGAAAAAATTAAACAATTTGAGTTTATTTGTGCATTGCTTTTGTGGTACAATGTTTTAAGTAAAGTAAATATTACAAGCAAAATGTTACAATGTAAAAATTTCAATATTTCAGAAGCATGCGCATTTGAAAAAACTATAGATCAAATAGAGGTTTCTTTGATTTACTAGTCGTTGTTAAGGAAGTCGCTTCTCTGTTAGATGTTGAAGCAAAGTTGGAAAACAGTGGTTCTTTAAGACTAAGAAAAATAAAAAAAGCAGTTCAGTTATGAACATGTCGACGAAACAATTGCGACCGAAGAACTAAAATTTAAAGTTAACTGCTTTAATTGTGTATTAGATGCGACCACACAATCCGTACAAAAAGGGTTTCAATTATTATCAACTTATTCAAATAATTTTAATTTTTTGTATGGCATTTCAAAATTTCTCAGTACTGAGAAAGCAGTTGAAATTATGTAGCGAACTTGAAAATATTTCAACAAAGAAAAAAAAATGAACGTGATATAAATGGTCACGAATTATTGCATGAATTACAGTTTTTACACAATTTTGGCCCAGAGATTACTTTTCCAAACGAAACATTAAATTATATTAGTAAAAACAATTAATTGAAGCATTTCCAAACACTACTACAGCACCGCGTATTTTGTTAACTATACCTGTTTCCGTAGCTACTGCCGAATGATCTTTCACATAACTAAAAAATATTAAAAACTATATAAGATCGTCAATGTCTCAAGAACGTCTTCAAAATTTGGCTATCATTTCTATTGAATCAGTTTTATTAAATACCTTAGATATGATAGAGTTAATAAGCCAATTTGGTAGAAATAAGGCGCGCAAAGTTACTCTTAGTGATTAATACATTTTTTTAAACTTTTTATGTGCGCATTTTTATTATATTTGGAATGTATATTTTATTGTATCTACATTTTTTGTAATTGTCAGTGCTCCTTAAAATATGTACCTACTCCATAAAAAATGTTTCTTAAAATGTCCAATGTTTATTTCTTAGTAATAAAATCCGTGTAAAATTTATACAATATTTACAGCTTCTCTACAAAATAATAATGTTTACTTTAGTATTTAAAATTACATAGGAGAGGGGGGGAGTTAGGGCGGGGCGCATAAGAATCACTTGCCGAGGGCGCCCGAAATGCTTGGCGCGGCACTGCATACCCTTCAGAAATACTGTTACTCCCGACAATGAATTGGAAACATTTCGAAAAATTAGAAGAGGACAAAATGTCTTCATAAAATGAATTTAAAATTAAACAATGTAAATATAAGGAATAGATATAAGTAGAATTTTTGGTGTAGAGTGTAGGTATACAAGAAATGTTAAATAAAATAGAGCGCGAGCAGTCATGTGACTTTGTTAGCCTTGATAAGCAGATATGGGGGCCCATGATGATAGCTAGTAATTATGTATATAGATGTCAAATATCATAATTTTTCATTCTAAATTTAGAGATTTTCCAAATCCATGTTGTTTATTTTCCTCGACAAATAAATTCCACACTCCTGGTGACAAATTAACTACGTGAATTTAGAAAATCTTGAAATTTTTAATGAAAAATTCTGACATTTAACATTTATGTACATAATTACTAATTATCATTCTGAATTCGGGCCCACATCTGCCTGTCAAGGCCAACAATGTAACATGACTGTTCGCGTCCTATACTTATGTAACCAAAAAAGGAAGTGGCGAGAGGTATTGTGCTGGCCATAACAGATTTTTTTTAAAAATGGTAATATATAAAAATCTAAGAATATTGGTAAAAATACGAAGTTAGAATTCGAGTTAGTAAGCGAGATTTGAATTTGTGACGTCATATACCCGAGTTGGTTATTTCCAGGGATATTTGCATTGACTGTATATATTTTTATTAAATTGTCCTTCCCTTGTCAAATTAATTACTACTGAATACAGAAATACAGAAAAATGTTTAAAATAAATAAAACATTTAAAATAAATATTATTTCAACCTATTTCATGAAACATTTTGAGAATGTCATTAGGATGATAGCAGTGTTGCTATAGTTTTTAATTTGTATTTAAATAGAAACAACGAATAGTAAATCTAGTCCGCCCGAATTCATAAGAAATTTTACAATAATTACCGATTAGGGAGTGTGACGTTGTGTTTACAATAACAGGGAAGTAATATTTCATCATTTTAATTTTACTAAAATTCTTAGATTAAAATTTGCTAAATTAGTTGTCACCTGCATGACACCCGGTGATGTACATTCCAGCGATGAATCGCTCTCATTGCTATCTATTTTTGTGATAATCATATTCATGATTTCTCTACAAATAAGTTTTATTGTACTATAATATTGTATTAACCGTATATTCTAACAGTCGAGTGCAGCAATATTACCAACTGTTCTGTTTATAAGTACTTTTTCATAAATGTGAAATTATCGTGGCAACTATAATTATTATAAAGAAAAAGTGTTAAATTTGCACATTCGGTCAGTGGCATGTTGGCAACACCCCTGTGCGTTCTAAATAAAATAAATAAATAAATATTTCATCACGGCATTATTACCCATTGTTGGGTGTGCCAATCTGCTTTGTACAGATATCGGTAATGATGGAATATTTGTACCGTGCGGGCGCTTACCAGGCGTCACCTCACGGGCACTCATTGCTGGCGTGGAGAGTGCGCCACAGGGGTCAATTTTGCGCCATTAAAATGCGATGTAATTTTTGGCGTCGGTCAGGATCGAACCCGGGTCCCCAGATTCGCGACCAGACACTCAGGCACACGGCCACGAGACCCCATCTGTCCGTTCTAATAACACATTATTTCGATACGTGAACGATATTATAAATTTTCGCACCTATAGGTAATCGTATGGAAACAATATGTTTGTTATGTGGTCCTGAGAAAAATTGCAACAATATCTGATGTGGTCAGCACAATACCTTCCGTCAATCCTGTGTATTATGTATAAATTCCGTACATAAATTTTCAAACTATGCAAATTACACTTGACACTGACATCTTGTTGTTGTTGTTGTTCATCTTCTCCTTTGGCTTTTCCCATTCGTTAGGGGTCGCTATTTTTTATTTTCTTGTTCCACTCATTTCTATTTTGCGTGTCGTTCTCATTCAGTTCCTTTTCTCTCAAGTCTTTCGCAATACAGTCCTTCCACCTTATCTTTGGTCTTCCTCTGTTTCTTCAACTTTCTATTATTACTAAGCTATTCATTCTTCTTCCAATATACTCAACTCTCCTCATGGCATGTTCAAACCAATGTAATCGTCTCTCTTATATCTTTCTAGACACTTTTTACACTTTCCGTGGCTTCCCCAATATTTATCTCAACATCCTCATCTCTGCCACATTCATTTACTTTTCATTGATACTGACATCTGTCAATTTGAATTATTTGAATATATTAGCAGTTTCCACTTTCTATGGTTAGCATAGTTGGTTGATTTATGAAATTTAATTTCTTTATAATTCTTTAACTCTATATCTATTGAACATGAAGCATATAATGCAATCAAATCGTACCTTTAGAGAATAATATATTCTTTAAGTTATAATAACGTTTAATGTCAATAAATGATATTTAACTGAGTTTTTTTTTTAAACTTAAAATCTTCAAATGAGGGTACTTCCGGTTTACCAATTATAACCAAACTCTAATCATGTCTTCTTCTGGATGTAAACTTTAGAATACGAAAAAAATATAATTTTTGGAATTGTGGTATTGAAGTTATGCGATCCGAAACTTTCGTCACACACACACACACACACACACACACACACACACACACACAGACACACACACATACATACACACACACACACACACACGCACACACAGACTACACATCGTAAAAATGGCAAAATCGTATTATATGGACCCTAAAATGTGCTTCTGCGTATGCACTAAAAACTCATCATTAAATTTTTTGACCAAAGACAATACCTTCCTCACCTTAAAGGTGACGGAAGCATTTAATAAGTAATACATTACTTATTAAATTACGGAAGGTAAAAAAACACATTTCTCAGTATACTGTTAAATATGTATTTATAAATGAATAAAAATGGCATAGCGGAAAATAATATGTTGGCCACATTCGATTTTGTTCATTTTGTTGTGAAGACAGGGATATACAATTTGAATTTGTTTAAAAAAAATCTGTTGTGGTCACAATATCTTCCGTCATTTCTATGTATTTTATATGAATTCCACACAAAAGTTAGTTGTATTTTCTGTAAAATTATTTCACATACATATTGCGTAAATTGTACTTAACACTGACATCTGTCAATTAATAATATTGAATTATTGAAACTGTTTCCATGGTGATGCAGCAAAGATTATAAGATTTATGAAAATTATTCTTTATAAATTTTTATCTCTATATATATTTAATATGAAGAAAATAATGCAATCAAATCGAATAGACCGTGTGCCTGAGTGTCTGATCGCGAATTTGGGGACTCGGGTTCGATCCCGATCGACGCCAAAAATTACATCAAATTTTAATAGCACAAAATTGACCCCTGTGGCGCACTTTCCACGCCAGCAATGAGTGCCCGTAAGGTGACGCCTGGTAAGCGCCCGCACGGTACACATATTCCATCATTACCGATATCTGTGTATGAAGCAGATTGGCACACCCAGCAATGGGTAATATGCCGTGATGAAATATTTATTTATTTATTTATTTTATATTCTTTAATATTTATAATAACATTAAATTTTAAGAAAAACAGGTAACATCCTCAAATTAAGGTACTTCCAGTTGTTCATTTGTAACTAAAATCTATCCAAGTTTTCATTTAGGTGCAAGAATGAGGAATACGAAAAAAATGTAATTTTTGGAATTGTATAGTATTGGCGGCTGAACACACACACACAAATGAAGACATCATCACAAAAATAGTAAATTCGTATTGTATGGACCCCAAAATGTGCTTATTCATTAAAAATTCACCATCGAATTTTTTGACCAAAGACAATACCTTTACCTAAAGGGGGCGGAAGGTAAAAAGTAGATGATGTGATGGAGAGAAGAGGGGTTAATATTTAGTACTGTTATGATCTTTCAATTAATTAGTTTTGTCTACCCTATATGTGACCTGTTCTGTATAAATATTCACCCTAACGTTTATGAGTTTTTCGTAAATACAATCCGAGTTTAAAATATTTGTTATTATTCAAATTTACAAAAAGAAAATCAGCAAATTCAACAAAGGTAAAGTGTTGTGTTATATATCTGTTTATTACAAAAACTCCCTCATTAATTTACCCGGCTTTAACTTTTATAAATCTCCCTTATATTTAAAAACATCTCTCAACAAAAAAAAACTCGATACCCCCTCAACAGTTAGCCAAAAATTCCTCTTTTATGTGTAGTTGTCAAATTTCACTTTTTTGCAAAGTTTTCCTATATTGTTGAGGGTGTAGGAGGGAGTCCCTCTCGTCGTTACTCGGCTTTGTTCGTTCACATTCGGTCCGCGAGAAACATTCTCGGTGCTTTGGAGTCAGTCTGTTGCGAACCTTTCGTGAGCAAGGTTTATATTTCTCGCGCTCTGATCTTGCAATGTGCCGTGTTTTATGTGTTAGTGTTTAGTGACAAAATGGATCAAGAATTCCAGGATATAAACTTTGCAGCGCAGTGCCTCTTGGCCATGTCGCACAGCAAGGACCATTTGACAAAACCCTTGGATCTCTCCCGACCATACATTCGCGAGTTTCAATCAAAGACAATCCCCAATGAAAACCCCTCTGTCATTGTTGAGTCCATGCCCCCTGTTTATCAACAACAACCAAATACAGAGTCCTCGTCTTACATGGTTGCTAGGATCCTTACTGATCTGACTTCAATCAAACAAGAACCGGTGCCGGAAGTTCCCAGTGACCACGAAGAAGTGGATTCCGGATGTAGTTTAAGTGAGGAGGATAAGAAAGAGGTTAAAGTCGAGGATAAAAAGGAAGTTAAAGCTAGAAAGCATCCACGAAAGCAACAACCGGCTAAAACTCAATCCCAGATCAGAAAAACGCATAAGTGTTCGTATGAGGGGTGTCACAAGGTGTACGGGAAGAGCAGTCATCTGAAAGCGCATCTACGCACACATACAGGTAGGAAGAAATAAATAGCTTATTAGTAACTATCTATTGTTTGCCATATACTTGGAACTTATCAGTTTGAGTAGGTATAATTTATTAAATAAAAAATAGTTTTATTTATATATCTAAACTTAGTTACCTAAGTTAACTTAGGTTTAATGGAACCCATTACTCCAAAAAGGGGCGTAAATGCCTATTTAATGTAAAGTGATTTATATTTATATATATTTGAGTATTAGGTACTGTATTTGTCTTCATTTACTAATAATATCTAATATATTATATATAAAGTTTAAAAATCGAATTAAAAGTATACTAACCTGTTCGAAAATATCATACAAAGAAACTTCATGTTAAAATAACTAAACGTCAAAAGAATAAAATTATTTGTGTTTTATTGGAAATAGGACTTAGCCGAGGACTTAGCTAATATGCTAATATCAGTCAGAAGCAAAACTCATACAAGAGACCATTAAAGCTAGTGGTCGAACGAAGTGGCAATTTTTACCTACTGGTATGGTTTGGTCGTTAGAAACAAAAGCGAGAAATCATTCCAATAGTATTAGATTTGTGTATGAGTTTAAAATAATATAAAGCACTCTACATGTGTTTCTAAGAAACAAACGATTATTATTATTATTAATTATAAACACTGGCAAAACTGTCTTTCATATTTATGTTGATAATTCTACATTTACAGCAAATGACGATATAACATCTAAATATAACCACCTACTAAAGATTGATTATCATTTATCAAGGTGTTAAATATTGATCGGTCTTTAGTTTTATTAAATATGGATGTTTAATTCGTGTTCTCTATAGATTAAGGGTTAACAATAATTTCCGCTTTTGTTGTCGTTTCAATTCTAAGTATTTAGAGCAGAAAAAATATTTTAAAAAATCTGATGTGACCAACACAATACCTCCCGCCATTTACCTATGGGGTCTCGTTGCCGCATGCCTGATGTCTGGTCGCGAATCTGGGGAATCCGATTCGATCCCGATCAACGCCAAATAATTAGAATTTTAAATGGCATAAAATTAACACCCGCACATCATCATCATTACCGAAATGTGTGTATAAATCAGATTAGCACACACAGCAATGGATAATATCCCGTGATAATATATTTATTTTTATCTTTATTTAAATACACACCTGCATATTTACTAATGTTGGAAATTATGTATTTTAAGTTACTTTCCATAAAACTATTGTTCTATTTACAATTTTCCTATTAAAACGGTACTATTATTAATTTGAAATGATTATTTCTTTGACAGTGACATTTATCTGTCAGTTAGATACATTTGAGCTGAACTATGTAACCACGGAAATGTGCTTAAAGTATAAGCTCCGAGATATAATTTTTATATTACTTTATAAATGTATCCATAAAATATATAGAAAAATTATTGAATCAAACTTATAGAAAATGGAATAATCTTTAATTTTTATAACAACAAATTGAAAAAAAATACATTTAAAGGTAGTTTTTGAAGAAAAACTATCTTGAGCTTCAAGTAAACTGCCATTTTCGGTTATCCGATTGCCACCAAAATCTAATGGCTTCTTTCCATATTAGAATAAGGTAAAAATACATAGTTTCAAAACTTTCTGAATGAGTTAGATCGTAAACAGGATCCACACACACACACACACATACATACACACAGATATCATCGTGAAAATGTTAAAAATGGATTCTAGGGACCTTAAAACGTGGTCATTTATCAAAATGTCGATATGCGATTTTTAGCACGATCTCTACACCTCCCTTACCAAGGGTAGCGGGAGGTAAAAAGGAAAATAATTTTTTGTAAGTAATAATTTTTCATTTATTTAAAAAAAATACTCTAAATACTTAAAATTGAAACGACAACAAAAGCAGAAATGATTGTTAACCCCTGATCTATATTGTATACGAATTAAACACCCATATTTAATAAAATAAAGACCGAGCACTATATAACACCTCGATAAATGACAATCTTTATTAGGTGTGATATCGTCATGTATTATTCGTTGTAGATGTAGAATTAACAACACAACATATCAAAGACAAACGACGGTTCATACTTTGTGAAATACATAACTTTTTTTGGCGTTCTCCCTCGCGTTCCTCAAATTTTGCCGGTGTGTGCAGTTGCGTCCTTAAGCGTTAGTCACTTTAGTCACTGCGATCTGTAAGATCTATTGTAACATGGCCCTATCTTTCTGGAAGCAGTCCCAAAGTTGTCATTAAGCCAGGAGTCAGTACCCTTTACCTAGATGGTTAAATCTACTTATGGACACGCCTGGACATTCACATGTTACTTACAGGCCGCGAACAGTCATGTGACTTTGTTGACCTTGGCAGGCAAATATGGGGTCCATGTCAGAATAACAGCTAGTAGTTATTTACATAGATGTCACAATTGTCATCTCATAAGTATTTATTCAAAATTTCAAAATATTCTGATATCATGTTTATTTGTCATCATTAGTAGGAAATTAATCCACATGGATTTGGAAAATCATACTGTTTTGCATGAAAAATTATGATAGTTGACATCTATGTACATTATTTCTAGCGGTCAGGATGACACGAATCCCCATATTTGCTTGCCAAGGTTAACAAAGTCACATGACTACTCGCGCCTTTTATAATCGAATGAAAATGGCGAGAGGTATTGTGCTGACCACATTTTTTTTATAACCTACCTGTAATTGGGATATGATATCCTGTAGGTCAGACTAATAATAATAGTATATTGTGTTATTAGGAGTAAAAGTGAGATTTTGTGTGACGAGCGTGGTAGTTTAAACGACGAGCGAAGCGAGTCGGATAAATGCACGCGAGGCACACAAAGACACTTTTACTCCGAATGACACATTATGTTTTTTCTTCAAACGTAGATATTTAAAAAAAAATATCTACTACTGACGTTACATTTTACGTAAATTACGTTTGCGATTTCAATTGCCCTGTAGCTATGGATACTTATTTGTTTTGGTTATAAACACTGAAATGAATTTTTTCACGTTTTGACGTTTAAATAAAAACTGTGCAATTTTATATCCTCCTTGTGTGTAATTATGTCGGAATTTGAAGGATTATAATGTAATGTAAGTCGCCTGAAGTTCAATTGGATGGAAATCTAATAGTGTGGCTGAAAGATATGTCCACGAATCACTGCAAATCAATATAATCTTTTCTTATCACTTTAATTCTAAGTATTCTTATGCTCATTACCGTCCCTGTAATTGTAATCTGTAAGTCTGCTATTCTTTAATAATGTTATTTCCTCAAAAGTAAACTCTGTTTATATTTCAATTCACAGGTTATATATTTAAATTTGACAGCTATGAATCGTATTTAGTAACTTTATTCTTAGGTTACCTAGCGTGTTATAGTGACATTTAGGGCGATATTACAGGTTTCTTTTATATAAGGCTATTTCTTATTCGTTGATTTTGTATAGTTTCTATGGATATTTATTTATTTTATTTAGAATAATGTAAAAATTTAAAGCTGAAAAGCATGGATTAAATAATAGTACATTAAGATACAAGTTTCATAAGACATGATTTTAGCGCATTTTAGCATTTTAACGGGACAAGTGCGCTGAGATGTCTTACGCTATTTTTTCTATTTTGGTCCTTTTGTCAAAAAAATATTTACAAATATACGTGATTTCATTTTTAAGAATATTTTAATTTTTATTTCATTATTGGTAACAGTAACAGTGATTGATATTCGTAACTATGACGAAATGTAGGTACTACGTACCAACGTAACAGAAATTAGGTTTGAGTTCTTTTAAGAAGTACTTTATGACATCCAAATGGGTTTCATAAAGTACATATTAAAGAACCAAAATAGAAAAATATAATAATACAACGGATATTTTGTATTTCTCTTCTTACTTTAGAAATGAACTATAAAACCATATAGTGAGTCAGTTGGTATTTATAATTTAAAAAGATTCCAAATTTATTGGCATTCTAGTTACACCCCCTTTGTACAACGTAAATTGAAGTTGCGCTATTGCGCTGTAATATACTGCTTGACCTCCTCCTCCTCCACAATAGGTAAAGGATGTACTGCCATTATTTTAAAAAACATGATAATGAAATTTCAATGAATAAACAAGTTTTTAGTTGCGTAGAATATGATTTCCTATTTTTAAGCTTGTATATATGTGATAATTTTTATGCTACGATAACTCCAAAAGTTAAGGACTCTTTTTTTTATGAACAGGTTTTTGTTATAATTAATCAACCGGAAGTGGTACTATTATCATTTTTTCTTGCAAAATAGGTTTAAATATAGGTTTTTAACTTTTTATGTTTAAAACGTAAAATGTCGTATTACCCATTTCTAAGGTTCTAGGTAATCGTACGTAAGTAAATCTGCTTTTATTCGCAGATATCGGTAATGACAAATATGTCTGCCTAAGAAAGCTGTCGTGCGGAGAGATCACAGGGGTTACTATTGTGCTATTTGATTCAAAACTCAGCATCGCGACTCTTATTTATGTTTTACAAAACAAATATTAAAGACTGTATCGATATCATATTTTGCTCGCACTTTTCACTAATATGTAACTTCAACCACCGACCCCGGTGCTGTATTGGGAAACGCAGCCGACCCAAAGGTTCCGGGTTCGAAACCAGGGTAAGGTATGCTTTTTACCTCTCGCTAAGAGAGGTATTGGATTCATGCTAAAAATTGCATATTCAGATTTTAATGATTAAGCACGTTTTAAGGTCTCTACCATACGATTTTAATATTTTTACGATGATGTCTATGTGTTTCTGTGGTTGTATGTGCGTGTGTATATATGGGTCGGTTGGAAGGACGATTTCTCTAAAACTATAGTACTCAATCGGACATTACTGGGAAGAGCTGAAAAGTTTTTGGTAATAATTGGACTACCGGAAAAAAAATCTAAATTTTAATTTTTGAAAATTTTTGTTATTAAAGAAGAGTAAATTCTCCTCGAAATTCTCTATCTGATACATATAATAAGGTACAGTAAAAATGTCCGATCAAGGTTGTCTACGAATTGTATGAATTCTGATTTTTGCTCCGCCTATCATGACAAATTCAGTAGTGTCGTTTGCTTAGTTTTTATGAGGGTACATAAGATACTACTGTTATTTTATTATTATAAAAATATATATTACAGGAAAAGCATTCAAAATTCAAAAATAAGTCAACTAGTAAGTTTATAAGCAAATGTAAAACCAAATATGTTAAAAATAAGATACTGACACAATGTCAGTGTCAGTGACTCTGACAGAATATAACGTACGGCTATGAATCCAGGTAATGTATCTGAATTAATAAATAAACTTACATTACAGCGAAAGTATTATCAACAACGAGCATCGTTTATAAATGGAATGTCCTAACTTAGTCGAAACAATATGAATTTTTGAAAGACAAGCGTGTTATATCCATCCTTATCACACACTCTTACAGCCTTTGCAAAAGAAAGAGATAAATGTATGCCTATTTGTTAATTCGTTCGTGATACAGGTGCCCTTGATCGGACATCTTTCAAAAATTTTACTGTATATAATAATTTGTTGTAATAAATCTCACAGCCCAAATAATGTCATGGAAAGCAATTGAAAATTTGAAATGTTTGTACGTGACAGATAAATGTCAGTCAGAAATCCGGAGATATTACTGAAGACTTTTTCTGGGAAGTACATACATATATTATTTCTTATTGTATTAATAGTTAAAATTTAATATTACAGGTATATGTATTACATATACCCTTCAAAAATACTGTCAATCCCGACAATGAATTGGAAACATTTCGAAAAATTAAAAGAGGAGAAAATTTCTTCATCGAATGAATTTAAAATTTAAAAATCTAAATATAAAGAATAGATGTAAGTAGAATTTTTGGTGTAGAGTGAAGGTCGAGGTGAAGGTATACAAGAAATATTAAATAAAATAAGGCGCGACCAGTCATGTCACTTTGTTGACCTTCACAAGCAGATATGGGGGTCCGTGTCAGAATGATAGCTAGTGATTATGTACATAGATGTCAAATATCATAATTTTTCATTCTAAATTTAGTGATTTTCCAATTCCATGTGGGTTATTTTCCTCAACAAGTAAATTCCACACTCCTGGTGACAAATTAACTACATGATATTAGAAAATCTTAAAAAAATTAATGATAAATTCTGACACTTGACGCCTTTGTACATTATTACTAGCTCTTATTCTGACACGGGCCCTTATATCTGCTTGTCAAGGCCAATAATGTCACATGACTGCTCGCGCCCTATACATATGTAACCAAAAACAGCGAGAGGTATTGTGCTGGCCACAACAGATTTTTTGTTTGTGTATTTATTCAACTCATTGCCATGCATAATAATGACAGGAACAATGACAAAAATGAACAAAATTTTAATCAAAAATTGACACACCCTCATTTATCAAATGCAATAGGTTTTAAAACTTCAAATGCAATAAAGAATTATTATATGTATCCTGAATCGATTGAGATAAAAATGTGATGAAGTAATCTCATTTTATAAATCTTGAAGTCTATGCTCTTCCAAGAAAAACATTTAAGATATTCAGACGATTGTAATTCTCAGCATTGTTAGACAAATGTCATTGTCAAAAAATAAAATGTAGTTGACAGACATACTACGTTCCAGAAATAATTTCATTGAAAATATATATTTTTCTTCGCAAAAAAGTATTACAGGTGTAGCGAACTCAATGCTGATTTACCTATCTTGATAGTTGAGGTAGAACTTTATTTTACCTTTAATAATAAATTTATTTCCAATTCTGACCGAGCGGTGCCAAATTAATAGGAAAATAATTTTAATACGAATTTAACAAACAAAATATAATAAAAAATCTGTTGTGGCCAGCACAATATCTCTCGCCACTTACGTGTTTGGTTACATAAGTATAGGGTG
Organism: Harpalus rufipes; assembly: GCA_951394225.1. Lineage (NCBI taxonomy): Eukaryota > Metazoa > Arthropoda > Insecta > Coleoptera > Carabidae > Harpalus > Harpalus rufipes. The sequence continues at coordinate 44,310,900 of OX596282.1, forward strand.
CGAGCAGTCATATGACATTGTTGGCTTTGACACGCAGATATGGGAGCCGGTTTCAGAATGATAATTAATAATTATGTATGTAGATGTCAAATGTTAGGATGTTTCATTAAAAATTTCAAGATTTTCTAAATTCACGTAGTTGATTTGTCACCAGGAGTGTGGAATTTACTTGTCGAGGAAAATAAACCACATGGAATTGAAAAATCACTAAATTTAGAATGAGAAATTATGATATTTGACATCTATGTACATAATTACTAGCTATCAATCTGATACGGGCCACCATATCTGCTTGTCAAGACCAACAAAGTCACCTGACTGCTCGCGCCCTATTGTATTTAACATTTCTTGTATACCAACACTATACACCAATAATTCTACTTACATCTATTCCTTATATTTAGATTTTTTAATTTTAAATTCATCCTATGAAGAAATTTTGTCCTACTCTTCTAATTTTTCGAAATGTTTCTAATTCATTGTCGGGATTAACAGTATTTCTGAAGGGTATGTGTAATATACCTATAATATTAAATATTTAACTATTAATACATTAAGAAATAATATAATTTATGTACTTCCCAGAAAAAGTCTTCAGTAATGTCTCCGGATTTCTGAAACTGACATTTATCTGTCAGTTACAAACAATTAAAATTTTCAACTATTTTCCATGGCATTCTTTCGGCTGTAAAATTTATTACAATAGATTATTTTATATATTATATTTTTTTATCTCTAAATCCATAAAATATATAATAAAATATTTAAATGTATCAGATAGAGAATATAATTTTCTTTAATATTAGCAAGAAAAAATTTCAAAAAATAATATTTCGAATATTTTTTTTAAAGAATCTTCTACTTCCGGTTGTCCAATTGTTACCAAAACCTTTTCAGATCTTCCCATGAATGTCCGATTGAGAAATACGTAGTTAAACAAATATAAAGTCTTATAGTTTTTGAGTAATCGTCCTTCCAACATCCCACATACAAACATACACACACACACACACACACAGACATCATCGTAAAAATGTTAAAATCGGATTGTAGGGACCTTAAAACGTGCTTATTCAATAAAATCTGGATATGCGATTTTTAGCATGAATGCAATACCTCTCTTTGCGAGAGGTAAAAATAGAAAAAATCTTAGATTAAATAACAAAATAAATATAAATATTGTGAACTGTTCCAAATGATACATGAACAATAAAAATGGTAAAAATTTACAAAAGAAGAAACCTGTCTTTAGCAGATTCTAGGAGTGAAAGAAGTCTACCTGGGGCAGTTCTTGGTCACAGGGATTCGGTTTCACTTGAGTAATTTCTTTTACAAAATTTTTGAAGACTCTCTTATTAAATTTTGACCCAACCCAACCAAATGAGTCTGGAAGACTAACCGCGTCCCGGTGATCTCGTGAGTCGCACACCGGTTTGTTTAAATTAAGTACAGTCGTACGATCGAATATTAAGTTTGAAATAATAATACATTGATATTCATTACACAGGCACATGCGGTGAGTGAAAAAATAGGGACAAATGGATATTTGTTTATTTCTAATTTTAGACCTATAGTTTAAATTACAAAATTGGAGGGGGGCGAACTTAAATGCTACGTTTTGGTCGGTTTTGGTTTTAATATGTTCTAAATTCTATTTCCGGTTTCGCGGATGTAATATTTATTTACGAGCTACCCCAAATAATATCTATATTATTAAAGATACAATAAAATATTATAAGACAATCACAATCTTACAGAAGACCAAAGGAGGCATGCGATTGCAGAAGAATATACAGTCCATACGATGTAACTTGGCGAGTCAAAAGAATGTAATTCAGTTTACTATTCCTAAGTTGCGTTTTGTCAAATATTTACTTTTACTTCGATGCCGCACAGCTTCAAAAGTGAAATAGTGATTTTACAATGTTTTATTGCCTTACACAAAGCAAATTTCACCCTAATACACTCAAACTCGGGGTGTCAGGTACTATTCAACCCAAGAAGTTATATTCATACATAAGCGTTGGTGCATTTTTTTCTCAATAGCAATAGAAATTTTATTTTCTTAACTTTATTAATTAAAAAAAAATTAATTATAATATCATTTATATAATAAATAATTCATTCCAATATTTGTAATATATTTTTTTGTATAAATAATTTCTTTTTTTTTGTAATATTCGTAATTTTATTGAACTTCATTTTTCTTCGGTACACCTATGGATTTTATAACTTTCCCATTACCGCAGTGATAATGTGAATTGCCCCAACTCGTCAAGTTACATCGTATGGACTGTATTTTTTAAGCCAGTGGTTCTCAAGTTACAATACAAAGTAATATTTTCTTTAATGGGATGATATATAGATTTTAGCCTCATTCGATAGAGTATTTCTTTCTGAATTCAAACATGTGATTATTTTGTATCCTTACATAAAAAATTCAATTGAAATTTAAATAAATTTGATTTTTATAGTCATTTTTCAGTAAGCTATATCTGAAAAAGAGATTAAATTGAAATGAAACAAATATTTGTTAATAACGTTATGAACAGTGTTATATTTGATTTCTATCCTACATAATTAAAATTGACAAATAACAGTTTTGTTTTTCATGCATAGCCTACTGAAAAATGACGAATTCAAATTTATTTAAATTTCAATTGAATATTTCTCAATATTTTTGTAATGTAAAGATATAAAATGATTATATGGTTGAATTCAGAAAAAAATACTCTATCAAATATAGGATCCCATTTAAAAAAATATAATATTGTATTGTAACTTGAGAACCACTGGTTTAAAAAAAAAATTTCTTCGCTAATCGGATGCCCCCCTTGATCTTCTATAAGATTGTTATATAGTATCATTAATAATATAGATATTATTTGATGTAGCTGGTTTAGCTGTTTATCCTGTATATAGCTTCTCCAAATAATTGTATTTATATTTAATATATGTGTTTAACGATTCTTTGTAATATAATAATATATGTATATAAATCGCTGATTATGTGTAATTTATAAGTAAAAGAAATTTTGTTTATACATCATTGTCATTCCGTATAATTGTTGATTTTAGTAGGTAAACTCTGAGAACATTAATTTCATTGTTTATGATTAAAATGTCATTGAAAATTATGAATAAACTTGAAACTTTGCTGTGTCATATATACTTTTCTTGTAAACTATAAAAGTAGAAGACTTTTTAGCATAAAACTTATCAGTTTGTAAGTTAAAATTCTAGTAAAACTTATAACTTGTCATTCTTAGCAATTTGTTTATGAATACAAGAATAAGTTTTTTAATGCAAAAATATGTCAAATGCAGTTTTCTCAGATGGTAAGTGGTAACCCATCCAGGTATTAACCCTTCTCAGTCTATCTTGATCCTATTAATCATATACGAGTTTTTATGTATATATGGAACAAGGCCATTGACACAAAAATATTATATTCGCAGTATTGATTGAATCGTATTCAATATGTAGGCGTGACCATAAGCCATATAGGTACAAATACATTTTATATTGAACATAAAAATAAACTTTGTGGCGTATGTTTTCTGCTATAAAAACGTAGTTTAAATAATGTTTTGTTAAAAAGTGGTAAATAAGTAATTACTTTTTATGTGTAAGATAAAGAGTATTTTCATTATAGCCTGCGCTATATACTACGTAAAAAGAGTGGTGAAAATATTTCACATTTTCTAAGTAAAATATGACATTATGGTTGTTTTTGGCAATTTGTATTGAATAAATATCTGAATATTATGATAACTATGTCTGTTAATAATTATTTAACTATATCAAGTGTGTTAATGAGCACGGTTAATGATTGAGACATTTTAACGCACTCGCTACGCTTACACATTAATTTTTAAGATCATTAACATGCACATATGTTAGTTACAATGTTTTTCCATTGAGCCAACTAAGTCACATGACTGCTCGCGCCCTATAATTAACGAATTTAACATTTCTTGTAGACACAAATAATTGAAATTGTATCTCCTCTTATATATATGTAATAGTACCATACCTATAATTTAAATACATATTTAATTAATAATACAATAATCTCGACAATAATATATATTAAATGTGCTCGTACCTCCCAGAAAAATCTTCCAGTAATTTTATTAAAACTGCTGATTTTTGACACTAGCATTTTGCATTTATCTGACAATTACAAACATTTAAATATCTTAACTGTTTTTTGGACAACGAGATTTATTACAACAGTTTATTTTATATTATTATATCCTATATCTCCAAACCTATACGAGATATAATAAAAAAATTAATTGTGTCAGATTGAGAATTTAATTATCTTTAATATTTGTAGTAACAAATAATATTTAGAATTTTTTTTTAGAAACTACCACTTCCGGTTATCCAATTGTTACCAGAATGTAATCAACTCTTCCCATTACTGTTAAATTGAGGAATCCGTAGTCAAATAGTCGTATAGAATTTGAGAAATCGTATCTCCAACAACCTAACACACACACATCCACACACATACACACACACACACACACACACACACACACACACACACACACACACACACACACACACACATACACACATCATTGTAAAATTGCTTATTCAATAAAATCTGAATATGCGATTTTTTAGCATGAATCCAATACCTCTCTTAGCGAGAGGTAAAAAGGGCAGAAAAAATAGTGACTTCTGCACAACAGCTTTCAGAGCCCATGAGGTTAGGCCTGGAAGGACTCTCAACGGTACAAATACATGCATATATCGTCATTACTAATATCCATTAATAAAAACAGATTTGCACACCCGGCACTGTGTTTATTAGTCACGACTATATATGTATTTATTTATAAACATACGAGTGATACACAATAGATATTGATAGGATTTTATTAAAAAATATGAAACATAAACAAGTGAACTGTAAATTATATTGAAAATTATAACAAAACTAATAACGAAAAATAAAATAATATATCAACAAAAATAATCTCTTTTTTAACAATCTATAATAACCAATTGTTTCAGAATTCTACTCCAATAATTTATAATGAAATAAAATGAATTTTATTTTTGGTTCATTGTCTTTTAAAATATAAAACACAATATTAGCAATTTAAATACGTGTATGTTCAACGATTTACAATAAAATTATTGTTGAATATATTTATTTGTGTTTATACATGTAGCAATTCATAGAATATATATTTACAATTTACACGTTTACAATAATGTCAAGGGTACATGTGAACTTGTGTACACATATATGATTTTTATCTGACACCTGTACAAAATGTGAAATTTGTTGTGGAGGTTTTATTTTTAGAAAAATAGAAAATGAAGTGTTACAAAAATGCTGTCATATTTCGCATTATATTTCAATAAATCATAATTCTGACAGTCTCATTTCTACAATAAATTATAACCCATATTTTCTATTAAGAATATGTGTATTTTATGTAAGTACAGTATACACTCTTTATTTTAATAAATATCGTAATGAAAAAAAATATTTACATACTATTATTCAAATTCCATTTCAAGTATAAATAATAAGTATACTTTTAAAACTAGATTATAAAAGAAAACAATTTTCTTAGAATCAAACTATGAGCTTCTGTACAAATTGTGGTTAAGGCTGTCACAAGATATTTTATTGTTTCATAGTCCAGGGGCGTTTAATCGTTTCATGATGTTCCTTTGAATTTAAAATAAGGAATAAGGCCATCTTAGATGTACATTTTTTTCATAGGTTCCTAGATAATAGCGGAAAACTGAATTTGATCGATTTTTTCATTTTTTAATTTTTTTTCCGTCGACCGTTTATTAATAGGCTATCTTAATGTATAGAAAATCATTCATTAATGACCCCTATTAATGCATGATTTTTTATTAATAAACGATTTATTGGGTGAGTTCACCACATGGAACACAGCATGTATTGCTGACGCTAAGTTGTAGCAAAAAGGTAGACAGAAATAAAAGTCATGCTTTTGACACTTACTAGCTAGGTATATTCACGTAGCACACCTTTAAAATGAATTTGAAAGAAGAAAATTCCTCAAATAACGTAAAAAACCGTTTGTGTTGTCTAGCATTAAGTAAACTGAACGCACCCACTGAAAACAATTGATGACAAAACTTATTGATTTTCTGACGTAAAATTTGACGTTCGGTCAACCATTACTAACCTAAAAAAAATTGTCATGGAATAAAATTAGATTTTCCATTTAAGTAAGATACGGTCAACGAAAAAATATTGTAACTAACACGTGTGTTAATTGGCGATTAATGATCTCAACAATGTCTCGATCATTAATCGCCCTCATTAACACACTTGATAGTTAAATAACTATTAAAGTATCAGTAATTTAGAAAATGTTTCAAATAAAAAAAAATATATATTTTTATTGTCTATTCAGTGCCGTACGAAAATAATTTTAATCGGTAAATTTTCGAGAAAAACAAACTTACATTTTTTACCTCTCGCTAAGAGACGTATTGGATTCATGCTAAAATCGCATATCTAGATTTTAGTGAATAAGCACGTTTTAAGGTCCCTAAATTCCGATTTTAACATTTTGTGTGTGTGTGTGTGTGTGTGTGTGTGTGTGTGTGTGTGTGTGTGTGTGTGTGTGTGTGTGTGGTGTATCTGTGTATGTGTGTGGGATGTTGGAAGGACGATTACTCAAAAACTATAAGACTTTATATTTGTTTAAACTACTTAATTCCCAATCGGACATTCATGGGAAGATCTGAGAAGGTTTCGGTAACAATTGGACAACCGGAAGTAGAAAATTCTTGAAAAAAAAATCTTCTAAATATTATTTTTTGAAATTTTTGCTTGGTAATATTAAAGAAAATTAAATTCTCTATCTTATACATTTAAATATTTTATTATATAATTCCATAGATTTAGAGATAAAAGAAATATATATATATATATATATATATATATATATATATATATATATATATATATATATAAAATAATATGTTGTAATAAATTTTACAGCCGTAAGAATGCCATGGAAAATAGTTGAAAATTTAAAATGTTTGTAACTGACAGATAAATGTCAGTGTCAGAAATCCGGAGACACTACTGAAGACTTTTTCTGGGAAGTACATACATTATATTATTTTTAATGTATTAGTAATTAAATATTTAATATTATAGCTATATTACACATATCCTTCAGAAATACTGTTACTCCAGACAATGAATTGGAAACATCTCGAAAAATTAGAAGAGTAGGACAAAATTTCTTCATAGAATGAATTTAAATTTAAAAAATCTAAATATAAGCAATAGATATAAATAGAATTTTTGGTGTAGAGTGTAGGTATACAAGAAATGTCAAATACATTAGGGCGCGAGCAGTCATGTGACTTTGTTGGCCTTGACAAGCATATATGGTGGCCCATGTCAGAATGATAGCTAGTAATTATGTATATAGATGTCAAATATCATAATTTCTCATTCTAAATTTAGTGATTTTCCAATTCCATGTGGATTATTTTACTCGACAAGTAAATTCCGCACTCCTGGTGACAAATTAACTACGTGAATTTAGAAAATTTTGAATTTTTTTATGAAAAATTCTGACATTTGACATCTATATACATAATTAGTAATTATCATTATCCCCACACACACACACAGACATCGTAAAAACTTTAAAATTTAATTGTAGGGACCTTAAAACGTGCTTATTCAATAAAATCTGCATGAATCCAATACCTCTCTTAGCGAGAGGTAAAAATTGATAAAATTCAGGTTTCCGCCATTATCTAGAAACCAATGAAATTTTTTGGCAAAACAAGAGCAACATATAAGATGGCCTCTCAAAGGCGCATCACATATCCCATTTAAACTGAAGTCGTATCTTTTAAAGTTTCCGAGATCCCAATGGAGACTTTCGATTTAATTTCGAATATAATTTGTTGTATTCATAATCAAACTAATAAAGTACAAATATTAAAACTGGTGTGACACTTCGTGACTGTTTGTTATTTATTCAATAATTGTACATTGAATTAAAGCAATTGTAATGCGTATAGTATTTTTTTTTTTTGTTTAATATGCACTTAAATTTTATGCATCATTATATTTAAGTAGGTACATAAACATAAGTTAACCTATAAATAAAGAACCGTCCTTTTAAAAGTACACTACATAACAATATATTAAAGAACGAATGTCATAATGGGGTCCTCCACTCTAATTTTTTTATTATTTTAAATGAAAGTCCGTTTAATTTTGAAGCAATTCGTATTATTAAAAATTCATAATTGTTTTTAGTTTAACTGCATTTGATTTTTAACAAATCCTATAGCTATCTTTCTCGCACCAGTTTCTATAGTAGGTTGCGCGAGAAAGATGGCAATAATGTGACGTAGAAGTATAGATGTTTAAAATCTCAAATATTTCAAAAACTAACAATGTTTTTAAAACTTATTTCGTCTCTATTATGATTTTTTTCTATCTACTTTCAATATAACTAACATTTTACTCAATTTTCTGTTATGGTGGACGACCCCATTGTTTATTAATTTTGTGAGAAGGAAGTTTGGGTAACAGCTCGCAGCGGAGTTGCCCAACCTTTCGAACAAAATAATGGGCATATACTATTTTTTCTATTTTGTATTTATACATTCCGTTACCTTTAGGTAAGGAAGGTTTTTTTCTTTGATCAAGAAATTCAATGGTGAGCTTTTAATAAATAAGCACGTTTTAGGGTCCTTAAAATACGATTTTACTATTTTTACGATGATGTCTGTATGTATGTGTGTGTGTGTGTGTGTGTGTGTGTGTGTGTGTGTGTGTGTGTGTGTGTGTGTATTTGTGTGTGTTTATGTGTGACAAAAGTTTCTCCTTCGATAACTTTTATACAATTTCAAAAATTATAATTCTTTCGTGTTCCTCTTCCTTACATCGATATGAAGACGTGATTATATTTTGATTATAACTGGTCAACCGGAAGTACTCTCATTTGAAAATTTTAACAGTTTTTCTTGAAAAATCGCTGTTAAATACAATTTTTTGACATTTTATGTTATTATAAATATTAAAGAAAAGAGAATAGTGAGCCATGACTGTGGCTTGAAATAAAACAATGAACTAAAACAATTGTAACTATTATTATTAAACTAAATAATATTTTTACCGTGTTACAATTGTTTTAGTTAATTGTTTTATTTCAAGCCATAGTCATTGGCTCATTATTCTCTTTTCGACTAGGTGTATAAAAAAGTGCCCGCCATTTTACATATGGATTATTTTACATGATTGTAAAGCAAATTTGATGTACTTTTCAAATTTGTAAAAAAAATATAGTATGTTCCATTTGAAATTTCAAAGTTGATTAATTACTAATAAACCGGAAGTGGTATGATGAATGGACATCCGTCCTCAAGTAGCTTACATGTTGCTGTATAAATCATGTTATATGAAAGAAATTACTAACTTAATAAATAAGCGAGAAATTTGATGGGTCAATTAAAATATAACAGCCTGTATATACATTTTAAAAAACATCTTATTTCTAGTTTAAAGTGGGTTAATATATCACAATATTTCATACTTTTTCCGTCGATTATTAATTAATTATTTCTGTTAGTGAATAATTTCCTTAGTCTGATTTTGGAAGGGCGTGATTGCTTATACTTATCTTAGGTATCTGAAACGGTTTAGAATTACAGAGATCTTATTACCGGTTAGATTATAATACAGCCTTCATGGAACAATAAAGTCTTTAATCCAGCCCTGATTATGCTCTAGAAGATTACTACAAACCCTTTGACAATATCTGGGGTTATGACAATGCCAAAGATTCCGTAAGGTATGAAATACAGTTACCACATTTTGGAAGAAATTGAAAGGAAATTCATATATCAATTTAGATAATTAAGAAACCTATAATTTATTTGATAAAGCAATCTGAATTTTTGGTTATAATTTTTTCATATTTCTCAAGTTTACATCCAGAAGAACAATTGATTAGATTTTGGTTATAAATGGTCAATCGGAAGTACCCTTATTTGAAGATGTTAACAGTTTTTCTTGAAAAAACGCAGTTAGATATCATTTATTGACATTTAACATTATTATAACTTAAGAATATATTATTCTCTATACGATTTGATCGCATTTTATACTTCATATTCAATAAATATATAATTAAAGAATTATAAAGATATTAAAATTCACTCGAAAATTCATAAATTAACCAGATATGCTATAACCATGGAAACTTCTAATATATTCAGAAAATACAAATTGACAGATGTCAGTATCAATAGGTGTGTTCAATGAAATAAGCAGTTCAAGCAAATGGTAGGGGAAGTAAACGAGAATTGTTGCTTAGTACACTGAAATATTTGCTAGCTAGGTATATGACGAACAGATATTCACAAATGTCAACGAGAATGTTATACAGTTGTCAAATATAACATGTTGTGTATCTGTCATATCCCTTTTATTGGTCTGGAAAGTTATACAAAATGAATTTATAGATAGGTACAGTTATTTGCAGATAGTGGAATTAATTTTGAACATTCTTTTAGGTCTAAGAAAATATTTCAAATTTAACAATGTTATGAACATTCATCACAGAAAGCCTTTTTGACATGTAATTGGTATAAACACACCATAAAATGAGATAGAAACAGTACAAGTTTAATTCATGTATGTATAATTTGCATTTCCCACCATTATATTTCATAAGTTAGCAAGACAAAAGAAAAATTGTTTGCGAGCAAATCAAGCAAATGCTAGGCTAGCGAAGTCGTTCAACAAATTTTACTTCCGATTGCTTGTTTTCCTGGGGCTTATTGAACGCACCTAATGAAAAGTAAATGAATGTGGCAGAGATGAGGATGTTGAGATAGATGTTGGGGAAGACACGGAAAGATACGGTAAGGATTGAAAGAATTTGGGAAATAACTATAGTGTTAAAAGTTTCTAGAAAGATACAAGAGAGACGATTACATTGGTTTGAAAATGTCATGAGGAGAGAAATGAATAGCTTGGAAATAGAAGGTTGAAGAAACAGAGGAAAACCAAAGATAAGTTAGAAGGACTGTTTTGCGGAATACTTGAGAAAAAAAGGAACTGAATAAAAACGACACGCAATTTGCATAGTTTGTTTATGAAATAATTTTATTGGAAATTTAGAATCTTTTGTAAGAAAATTTATGTATGGAATTTATACATAATACACAGGATTGACGGAAGGTATTGTGCTGGCCACATCAGATATTTTTAAATGAATGTTACCGTTTTGATATTTTGTACAAATTAACGAAACACACAGAGCATAAAAAATTACACTATAATTAGGTAATATCATAGATAATATCTGAAAAAAAAGAAACGAGACATTTGAGATCACATATATCATGCAACTTTTCTATTAGACCGTAGACATAGACCGTAGAATTTGAAATTTGGTGAACTTTTCGGTTACGGCTTGAGGATTACATTATAAACGTACTAATTGAAAAGTACATGTTTCATATTTAAGGTTACAGTTCCGCTCTACTCACGGTAGAAGATACATACAGGTATTGTAACCCAGCCGATTGCAAGCGGCGATGAGCGTCGCCTGTCCGTAGACAATTGTGCGAGAGAGAAGGATAGTGAAAGACAGAAAACGGTGTCTATGCATTCCGTTCGCTTACTGTGTTGCTATCGAGTTTTCCTATATTATTTTCACGATTTCAAGTTCTTGTTTATTAATGGTGTTAACAGTAGTATATATAATAAACTAATAAAAATGGGTAAGAGGTACCCAATTGTAAATACCACGAAAAGATAAAATATTAACATCGAAAGACTATATTTGTGAAAAGCATTTTCAACCTTAGTATATTATTAAGGAAGTAACAACTGAAACGTATTCAGTAAGCATAATTCATATACGTATTTTCAAAATCTGTCTTAAATATTTATACAATTTTTTAAGTATTCACTAGCATACCCAAGGTTATCGCAGGATATTCCCGAATTGCCCAAAATATTTGTCAAAAGACATAAAATAGCGGCGTTCACTATATCGACATGCTTTAATTGACAAAAAAGAGAAATAATTGAACCAGAAACAAGTTAGTTTAATTTAAATTTAAAGTAACATTATTTTATTGTCCAAAAATTTCATTGGCTTGTGATGTAGTAAATAATAATATGGATCTAGAGACAATTGTAGATCAACTTGCTTCTGTACCTAATTTACTTGATTTATAGATATAATAATTTCTATTTCTGAAATGACTGCTTTAAAATTTGGTGAAACAGTTATAAAAAGAAAAATTGTATTAACTCCAAATACGATGAACATTTATATATTTGATCACTTAATAATTTATGGTAAAACTGAAAACCCCTCTAACATAGAAGAAATACAAGATATTGTAAATAAATTACATAATACCGCCGTTTTCTACGGTGGAATTGGTATAGCTGAAAGTCCTACAAATTTCAGTCCAATTAAATATGTCAGAGATCACTGCCTATAAGTGTGGAGACACGTTAGTTGTCCATATTTGTTGGAAGATTGTATTTCTGAAAGTAGCAACAATAAATCTAATTGTACATTTTGTAAGAAATCTAAAATAGCAACCGTAAATTTCAAAAACAAACTTAAAATAAATACAGTTTCTAAGAATCGGTTAGTGCGCAGACGATTAGACAGTATGAGACAAGTGCAGAAAAGGCTAAAAATTAAGAATAAAATAATTGATGAACTAAAAGCTGCACGACAAAAAATCAAACAGTTAAATGATTAAGACATTAAATAAAATTGATCAACTTGAAAATATGTCTACAGCATAAAAATTATTATTAAAATAATATAATATATAATAATATATATAATTATATAAGTATTAATGAATTATTTTTATTCAGTTAACGCGGTAGCGCACGGCATGATAGACACCTTTTTCTGTCTCTCTCGCACACAACTGCCTGCGCTCTGGCGATACACTTGACCGCTACGTCGGAATACTTCTCTTTATTATGTACTGTGGCTCTACTATAAACTAGCCCTAACATAAATTTCTTCAGCCATATTCATATTTATCTCATTTATAAGTGGGTCAGGTTTTTACTAAAATCGTCTGTTTGATAAGTTGAGACGAATCATTTAGGACAACACTCTAAAATTCAAAATGCAACACTCTCCAAAATTAAGTGGAGAGCAATTGTGGATATTAAATTTTATAAATCAGCTATCATGGAAACTGCTAATATATTCAAATAATTCAAATAGACAGATGTCACTATCAATGAAAAGTAAATGAATATAGCAGAGATGAGGATGTTCAGATAGATGTTGTGGAAGATACGGTAAGGAATGAAAGAATAAGGGAAATAACTCGTGTAAGAAGTTTATAGAAAGATTCAAAAGAGACGATTATTGTTGGTTAGTACAAGTCATGAGGAGAGATGAAGAATACATATATTGGAGGAAGAATGAATAGTATAATAATAGAAAGTAGAAGAAACAGAGGAAGACCAAAGATAAGATGTAAGGTCTGTATAGCGGAAGACTTGAGAGAAAAGGAACTGAATGAGGATGACACGCAAAACAGAAATGAGCGGAAGACGAAAATAAAAAATAGGGACCCCTAACGAATGGGAAAAGCAGAAGAAGAAGAAGTGCAATTTGCATAGTTTATTTATGAAACAATTTTACTGGAAATTTAGAATCTTTTGCAAGAAAATTTATGTATGGAATTTATACATAATACACAGGATTGACGGAAGGTATTGTGCTGGCCACATCAGATATTTTATATAGGGATATACTAGAGAAGGTTATGCTACCATAAAGAAGAAATGCCTTTGCGTTGATGTTTTCAACAGGAAAACGTACCAAAGCATTCGTCAAAGTTTGTTAAAGAATGGTTTTTATAAAAAACTGATATTTTAAAATAGCCTTTTTAATCTCCGGACTTAAATCCTACATATCTTCTTTGGGGTCATGTAGGTCGACTAATTCGAACAAAAAATATGAACAATGACAATTACGGGAGTCACTAACAGTGGCGAATTTACGATTTTGCCGCCTGTAGTCTGATATTAGTTTGCCGACTAAATCCAACAACGATTGCAATCAAATTTACTTTATTGTATTTTTACCTTCCGTCACCTTTAGGTAAGGAAGGTATTGTCTTTGGTCAAAAAATTCAATGATGAGTTTTTACTGAATAAGCACGTTTTAGGGTCCATATAATACGATTTTACCATTTTTACGATGATGTCTGTATGTATGTGTGTCTGTGTGTCTGTGTGTGTGTAACAAAATTTCCGGATCCAATAAATTCAATACCACGATTCCAAAAATTATATTTTTTTCGTATTCCTCAAGTTTACATCCAGAAGAACAACTGATTAGATTTTGGTTATAATTGGTGAACCGGAAGTAGTCTCATTTGAAGATTTAGCAGTTAAATTTGATTTATTGACATTTAACGTTATTATAACTTAAAGAATATATTATTCTCTATACGATTTGATTACAATTTATACTTCATATTCAATAGATACAGAGTTAAAGAATTTTAAAGAAATTAAATTTTATAATTCAGCCAGCTATGCCAAATTTGGGAACTAGTAATATATTCATATAATTCAAATTGACAGATGTCAGTATCAATAAAAAGTAAATTAATGTGGCAGATATGAGGATGTTGAAGTAGATATTGGGGAATACACGGAAAGATACGGTAAGAAAATAACTCTAGTGTTACAAGTTTTTAGAAAGATACAAGAAAGACGATTACATTGGTTTGAACATGTCATGAGGAGAAATGAAGAATTATATTGGAACAAGAATGAATACTTTAGTAATAGGACGTTAAAGAAACAGAGGAAGATCAAAGATAAGATGGAAGGACTGTATTGCGGAAGATTTGAGAGAAAAGGAACTGAATGAGAACGACATGCAAAAATAGCGACCCCTAACGAATGGGAAAAGCTAAAGAAGAAGAAGATGCCAGTGTCAAGTGCAATTTGAATAGTTTGTTTATGAAATAATTTTACTGGAAATTTAGAATCTTTTGTAAGAAAAATTATGGAATTTATACATTATACACGAGAATGACGGAAGGTATTGTGCTGGCCACAACAGATTTTTTTTGTTATAACAAGAACAATTATTACAATCAAATTTTTGTGTGATTGATCATTTTCATTGTTGGTATCACATTCTCATTCTTGTAATCAAGCATTTCATTGTTACAATTAAAAACCTTTTTTATAAAAAGCAAGATTTATATTCATTTAATTACTAAATTCTTAGTTTTTGGTACCCTGTTCAAATTCATCTTTTCGTATTTGCGAATGTACACGCGGCAATTTTAGTTCATTTAATTTTTTTTTTTTTTATTGAAAATTATTCTCCGTATATTTGTCGCCGTCAAAATTTTGCCGCCGCAGGCTTCAGCAAGTTGTACGAACTGCAAACGATAATGCCACAAAATACTAATTTGTTTTATTTATTTCTAAATAATGTATTTGTTTCTATACTTTTGTCCAAGGGTTTGTCTTTAAATACAGGTATTATTATTAAATATGTATTAAATGTTAAATATAATTTAATAAATCTATAGTATATGATATGCTATAGTTTATTTTTCTTGCAGTGTTCTTTACGACATTATGTTTCGAAGTAATAGTCGACAAATTATTGTGTCTCTTACACATGCGTAACATACTTGTTACGCATGTGTACAACAGACTAAATGACATAATAGTTAGTCGATTAGTACTTCGAAAGATAATGACGTAAAGAACATTACAAGAAAAACTATATTATTTATGTTAGTATTACTTATCCACAAAAATATTAAGTAAAATTACACCGTGAAAATAAAAAAGTTTCAATACTTTTGACTATCACTGCATGTATAGCATTATTATCGAAATCTACATAAAGTAGATGGACTCATCGAGCTGTGAATAGAGAGAACATTATGATATATTTAATTTTAATTGTGTTGTGATTCCCAAATCTCCGTTTTCGAACCCGGATCCTGGGCCAACAACCTCTCCGCTAACTGTTTCCACTCACAATACCATAAAATCCTAATTTGTTTACCCCCCACCCCACCTACACGGTTATATGTCTCTGTCACATGATAAAGGAAGCCGGTAGTGTACGTCTTTCTCTACTACAGTACACCGAGCGAAGTGGGAGCGAAGCACATGGTCAAGCAATGACCTTGGAGTTGAGACAGGTATAGCGAATTGAGGTGAGGTTGAAGGCAGGCAGTGGTAGGTGTGTCGGGTACAAGAAAAAGGAACAGAATGGACAAAAAATAAAAGATATTTTGAAACGATGTAAATTTTGTTTAAAAACTGTACACTTCAAGATGTTTACGGGAACTGTAAATTTCATTTGAAAATGTAAAACATGTAAATATTTTGTTACATTTTATACAGGGTGTTTATTAAACATAGGGCAAAAATTGAAGGAATTATTCCCTGGACCATTCTAAGATGATTTTGTCCTTTGGTGATTTTTGAAAAGCCGCTTTGTTTCGAAGATACAGGGCGAAAAAAATTTTCGACAATAACAACATTTAATACCAAAAATTACATGTAAAGTTTCTTAATCTACAAATACTGTTGAAAATGACTACCTCTAGCTACGATGCAAGAATCCGCCTAACTTGTAATGAATTGCCATCAGCAAGTCCATAAATGAAATGCATGTCAGTCATCTCGGCGTTCGTATAGCTATTCATAATAAGAGGACTTTACTAACAAAAGTTTAAGTATTATAGACAAAAAATACACGTCAAACAGCCAAACGTCTCAACAAATTTGACACATAACTTGCCTGCTTTTAGATTAATAATTTGAAAAATATCAAAATTGGTTTTGTCGAATTTTTTTTTCGCCCTGCATCTTCGGCTTTTCAAAAATCATCAAAGGACAAAATCATCTTAGAATGGTCCAGGGAATAATCCCTTCAATTTTTGCCCTATGTTTAATAAACACCCTGTATAAATGCAAAATACGAGTACATCATTGTAATAAATGAATAAATATACAGTGTGCCCAAGATAATATGTCCAACATGGAAATTTCCAGAATTATAAGAGTTGACAATACTTGCTTAAACCTTAGACCATTTTAATGGTGTACTTTGAGAAAAAATGCATAAGTAGGTCACTAGATATTTGGGCGAAAATGTAAGTTTTGCAGTTTTTTACCTCTCGCTAAGAGAGGTATTTGATTCATGCTAAAAATCTCATATCTAGATTTTAATGAATAAGCACGTTTTAAGGTCCCTACAATACGATTTTAACATTTTTACGATGATGTCTATGTGCGTGTGTGTGTGTTTGTGAAAGAGAGAGAGAGAGAGAGAGAGGTTGTTGGAGATACGTTTTCTCAAATTCTATAAGGCTAAAGACCTGTGTAACTACGGATTACTCAATCTAACAGTAATGGGAAGAGTTGAATAGGTTCTGGAACAATTTGACAACCGGAAGTGCTAGTTTCTAACAAAATCTAAATATTATTTTTTGAAAATTTGTTACTCCAAATAATAAAGATAATTAAATTCTCAATCTGACACATTTAATATTTTTATTATATCTCGTATAGGTTTGAAGATATAGTTTATAATAATATAGAATAATCTGTTGTAATAAATTTCGTTGCCCAAAAAACAGTTCAGATATTTAAATGTTTGTAATTGACAGATAAATGCAAAATGTCAGTGTCAAAAATCAGCAGTTTTACTAACATTACTGGATTTTTCTGGGAGATACGAGTACATTTGATATATCTTATTGTATTATTAATTAAATTTGTATTTAAATTTATATAGATATATTAATATTACATATATCTTTAAGAAATACTGCTAATACCGTCAATGAATTTGAAGAATTTTAAACATATTAGAAGAGTAGGACAAAATTCCTTATAGAACGGGCCACTGTTTTTAAGAAAATGGCTAAAAACACTTTTTCTGCAGCTTTAATCAAAGATGGCGGCTCGCGCCGGCCCTCCTCAGGATCGAAAACTTGAATTTTACATCAGAGTCCCGACTTAAACAACATATATTAAAATCAGAACTTTCCCCCTTTTTGTAAGGCAAAAGGTCAGTTTTGGTCTGGTTTGATGGATTGTTGAGATATCTTTGTCTTTCAGACTGTGATTAGTTTTGTTGTAATTTTGATATATTTTTGAAGTGGGTGACGAATGTTTTTGTTTTCTTTTCATGTCAATCATGTCAATGTACCATTGAAATGATATATCATTTTATTTAAAATAAATAAATAGTTTTTCTCATAACATGAGACAGTATATTTTCTTTGAACTTCCTAGCCCAGGATAGAATACATCTTCGTAATAAACAGTCCACCGACCGATGTAGTGTAGCGGTTAGCGTCTCCGCTTTATACGCTGAAGGTTCTGGGTTCGAATCCCGGGTAAGGTATGGATGTATCATGTAAGTCTTTTCATCCCTCATCCCCATTATTATGTAATGTACGATATGTTATAAAAAAATAATATGTAAAAATATGTCATTATCATCGCTTTATATATACTAAATAGTGTAATGAAAAAGCGTAATAAATAAAAAAAATAAAAAAAAAAAAATAAACAGTCCCGAACGCGAAATCGCTTAGAAAAATTGAAATCCAGAATAGGCGTAGTTTACGCAATTTCTTTAAATACACTTCAACATTATCTAACTGAATGCACAAAATCACGCTTGGAAAACTAGGGTTGAATTTTGTGCGGTAGGTGAGGTTGTTATTTTTAGAGAAATACATTCGTTATACATAGTATTTGTTTTATGTATTAATACTTAAATATTTAATATTATAGGTATATTACACATACCCTTCAGAAATACTGTTACTCCCGACAATGAATTGGAAACATCTCGGAAAATTAGAAGAGTAGGACAAAATTTCTTAATAAAATGAATTTAAATTTAAAAAATCTAAATATAAGGAATAGATATAAGTATAATTTTTGGTGTAAAGTAGAGAAATATTAAATACATTAGGGCGCGAGCAGTCATGTGACTTTGTTGGCCTTGACAAGCAGATATGGGGGCCCATGTCAAAATGATAGCTAGTAATTATGTATATAGATGTCAAATATCATAATTTCTCATTCTAAATTTAGTGATTTTCCAATTCCATGTGGTTTATTTTCCTGGACAAGTAAATTCCACACTCTTGATGACAAATTAACTACGTGAATTTAGAAAATCTTGAAATTTTTAATGAAAAATTCTGACATTTGACATCTATGTACATCATTCTGAAACGGGCCCCCGCATTTGCTTGTCAAGGCCAACAATGTAACATGATTGTTCGCGCTGTATACTTATGTAACCAAAAAAGGAAGTGGCGAGAGGTATTGTGCTGGCCACAACAATCCCGAAAGTTTCTAGTACTAAACCACGCCTCTTCGTGATTTAATTGGTCCCAAATTTTAAGCCGCGTCTCTTCGGGATTTTAATTTTTTGAACACGGTCCCGTGTTCGGGTCTAGCCACGTCCAAAAATTAACATATCATTTCATTTAAAAAATCAACGATGATATTGCTTTCGGTGAAACCGGAAGTATAATTAAAGATCTTTTCACAACACGATTGGCGCCAACTTTGTAATTTAGTTTGTAGGTCTAAAATTAATAATAAATAAAATAGCAAATTGTCCATATTTTTTCAAAAATCCTGTATATTGTCATTAATGAAATCTGTGTATTGAAAATTAGCACACCTAGCACCTAGCTATGGATAACAAGTTGCAATAACATGTATTTATTGAATTCCTCATTATAACTGTAAATTAAATAAAATAAAACAATTTATCTCCAATTTGTCACCAATTTTATTTGCAAACTGGTTACAAAATTTAGTTCACTAGGTCAAATCCACCAGTTTATGAATTTATAATAATTAACATAATTTTCAATGAGTATTTGATGATAATGAATTTTTTAATCTTTTTTACACAGTGTGAACTAGCTACTGAAGTTCGCCATGTGTCAGTAAAAACTTGATCACCTTACAAATGAAATAGGAAAGACAGCGTGGTTTACTATTACAACATTCAACAAGTTTTTTGCTCTGTTTTTATCAGAGTTCGCAAAATCGGGACTTGGGACTTGTATGTCTCGTAAATTATCACATATTTTACCATTTTTACGATGATGTCTGTATGTATGTATGTATATATATATATATATATATATATATATATATATATATATATATATATATATATATATATATATATATATATATATATATATATGTATATGTGTGTGTGTGTGTGTGTGTGTGTGTGTGTGTGTGTATGTGTGTGTATGTGTGTGTATGTGCGTGTATGTGTGTGTGTGTGTGCGTGTGTGTGTATGTGTGTGTATGTGTGTGTGTGTGTGCGTGTGTGTCTGTGTGTGTGTGACAAAAGTTTCGGATCGCATAACTTCAATACCACAATTCCAAAAATTATATTTTCGTATTCCTCAAGTTTACATCCAGAAGAACAAGTGATTAGATTTTGGTTATAATTGGTGAACCGGAAGTAGCCTCATTTGAAGATTTAACAGTTAAATTTGATTTATTGACATTTAACGTTATTATAACTTAAAGAATATATTATTCTCTATACGATTTGATTGCATTTTATACTTCATATTCAATAGATATAGAGTTAAAGAATTTTAAAGAAATTAAATTTTATAAATCAGCCAGCTACGCTAAACATGGAAACTATATACTAATATATTCATATATTTCAAATTGACAGATGTCAGTATAAATAAATTAATGTGGCAGAGATGAGGATGTTGAAGTAGATGTTGGTGAAGACACGGAAAGATAGGTAAGGAAATAACTCTAGTGTTACAAGTTTCTGGAAAGATACAAAGATACAAGAGAAATGAAGAATATATATTGGATGAAGAATGAATAGCTTAGTAATAGAGGGTTGAAGAAACAGAGGAAGACCAAAGATAAGATGGAAGGACTGTATTGCGGAAGACTTGCGAGAAAAGGAACTGAATGAGAACGACACGTAAAACAGAAATGAGTGGAAGAAGAAAATAAAAAATAGCGACCCCTAACGAATGGGGAAAGCTAAAAAAAAGGAGATGTTAGTGTCAAGTGCAATTTGCATAGTTTGTTTATGAAATAATTTTACTGGAAATTTAGAATCTTTTGCAAGAAAATTTATTTATGGAATTTATACATAATACACAGGATTGGCGGAAGGTATTGTGCTGGCCACAACAGATTTTTTTTTGAAACCACGCAAAATATAACCGGTTTGTAATTTTAGTAAGTCTTTATTGTTCTTCTTAAGCCGTAATATTTTTTTAATATTCTGTGACGTAGATAACAAAATCATCTGATTTTGTTTTCAAACTGTGGGCTTCGCTAATAATTGATCTTTTTCAACCCCTATAATATTATTTTGTGCAACCGGCCGCGAAATAGGTATTTCGCAGCCGCAATATAGGCCACGAAATTGAATTTCGCGGTTGTTGTTATGGCAACGACTGCGAAATCCATTTCGCGGCCGCTGTCATGGTAGCGGCCGCGAAATTGAGTAAACAATCACTATGACAAGTGTTTTGTTTATCAAATGTCAATTCCATAGCTACCTTGAAAGCCAACTTTCAATTTACAGTGAAACTGTTTAAAATTAATAAAATTTGTAATTACATATTTTTTACGGTTGCACAAAAAATATTGTGTACACCTTGTCCGCGAAATCCTTTAGCGTCCTCGAGATTGTCTTGCCTCGGCCGCAAGCGGCCTCGGCGACAATTTTTCTCTCGGTACGCTAAAGAGTGATTTCGCGGCCTTGATATACAAATAACTATTATGTATCTAGGACGAAAAGTGAATCTTTAAGGTATGAGCAAGTTGGACGAGGCGGGTAGCCGAGGCCGTAATTACCTTAAAGACACTTTTCGTCTGACGTACAGTAAAATTGAAAGACGTCCGATCAAGATCATCTACGAATTGTATGAATTAAGAATTTAACTCTGCCCATTCTGACAAATTCAGTAGTGTAGTTTACTTAGTTTTTATGAGGGTACATAAGATACTACTGTTATTTTATTATTATAAAAATATGTTTGTATACAGTAAAAGCATTCAAAATTCAAAACTAAGTCAACTGGTATGTTTATTAGCAAATGTAAAACCAAATATCAGAAAAATAAGATACTTGACTAAATGTCAACGTCACTGGGTAAATATTAGTATAGAGGGCAGTGTAGTAGATAACTAGATATGTTACTCTACGACATACGTCATTAATATTTGTAACGTGTTAGAAAGTAATGTCAACATGACCATATATCTGTCACACAACATAAACTACATAGACATATGCCAAGTAATCTTTCTCTTTCTAACATGATATGTTGCTAAGATACTACTGTATTAAATGTTGTGTATTCTTTCTTCGAACAAGTGACCTTGAATTGTCATCTTTCGTGAACCAAAGTATATACAACCCTATACAATATATGTCGATAAAATCAGAAATATATTCTCTATCTAATGAGTTTCTAAAATTATATAGGGTACTATTTGAAAAATTTTAATTTGTTTTACCGTTTCGATTTGTTATTAATAAATTATCCCCTTCTTCTTTTTTTATGTAACATTTTCATCTAAAATCATTTGTCCACCACCCAAAAAAGCACTGGTTATTTGAAAGGAAACACCCACTGACTCCCAGTACAATATTCTAGATCTTTGAATTAAAAATAATAATAATTGTGGAGGACACCATTATGGAAACTGGGGTGAAATTGACCCCGTTGTTCACTCGAAAGATTAATGTGTAAATTTAATTAATCAACGTAATTTACAATTTTATTTCAAAAGTAATTTGTAACTTTTAATCTAGACTGTATATGTATGTAGAATTGTAAGCGCAATACTTTGATTTCGTGCCGTACGCTTCGCAAAGAAATTACGAGAACTCTGCATATTATTAGCAAAATCATACATCTATAAATTTCCTACAGGTCGTATAGAGTAATAAAAAATCTCTTCGCCGTCTATAACGAATATGGTTTAATATCCTTGAATAGCACGACACAATAAATTTCATCTGGTGAAAATCGATAAGAATATATTTCCGTTTTCAAGTTTACATTCGGTACATTGCATGTAAAAATTCTGAAATACGATTTGTGGTTATCAGTGCAATATATTCCGGGTTTTATACCTGCGCCAGAAGATAAATTACAAGGCAAACTTCCTATAAGGAAAGGAAGGAAAAATAAAACAAATACAGAAACCACACTACCTTTGTCATTAAAATTTTATAAAAGGCGGACATAATAATAAATATGACACAAACTTCTCTTCAGTGAAGTTGAAGTTCGGATGTACGACTAACGAATGAAAGTCGACGTTTAAATTATTTTTTCTACAGTCTACATAAAAAGTAGCCATTTGCGCTCTCTTTTGTCAACGCAAAATGTCACTTTGCCGCTCTAGCGCGACAAAGTAGAAATATCTGATGTGAACACCACACGACTTCCTTGTACGATTATTAAACTATACATATTTTTTTAATAAATAAATTACAAAATATTAATTTTAACTTCAAAACAGTAAGACATATAGCGACCATAATCTAACCCGGTTCTTTTTAAAGAGAGTTTTGATTACAACAAAGAAATATTTGATTGCAACAATGAATATGACTACCTAATTTCACAATAAAAATATAATATTTGTTATTGTATGAATCATAAAATTGCACGTATTTAACGTAATTTGACATGAACATTTTTTTATGTTTTTGTCCTAATCCATAGCAAGCTTTATTACAAAAACAAAAAAGTATATAATTTTTAAATTTACATATCTCGCTTATACAAAGGGCTGATTTAATAATACTTGATGTGCTAGATGCAGAAATTAATTCTCTAAAACTTTTATTTGAAGCATTTATTTCTAAAATCAAAATAAAATCATTTTATTCAAGAAAAACTGTTAACAACTTCAAGTAATGTACCACTTCCGGTTAGCCTATTTTAACCAAAATCTATTATGTTATTTTGATTGACATAAAAGTCTTGTATACCAAATTTGAAAAGTTTTGGATTATATTTTAATACAGTTTTTCATTAAAATCTATTATACGCTTCATGTAAAGTGCCACTTCTGGAAATTGTGTAATAACCAGAAAGGGAGGTGCACAACTAGATGGTATAGGAGTCCTAAATACAAAATTTCAACTTTCTACGGCTTACCGTTTTTGAGTTATGTGAGATACGTACGTACGTACAGACGTCACGACGAAATTAGTCAAAATGGATTCAGGGATGATCAAAATGGATATTTCCGCTGAAATCTGAAAACCGAATTTTTTCGCGATTACAATACTTCCTTTACTTACGTACAAGGAAGTAAAAAACGCTTGCTGTCCAAATTTCTAACTATACACAATTTTGAGAAATGTCACTTGTTAATGGAAACGTTTAGTCAGGAACTAATGGCACTGTAGTGGCACACTTACCACCTTTACAAATCAATCTGACATATAACTGCTCTGTCGGTATAATACATAACCAAAAAAATGCCACACTATTGTGAAAATAAAATAGGGTATTCATTTACAAAAACGAAAGTATAAAATGTTTAGATTAGATTGAAGCAATAGGTCAAGAAGAATGGGAAATAACGATAAATTAAAATTAAATATAAAAGCCTTTTTTGTTCATATTAATCCTTATTAATTGAATAGTACTGTAAGTACAAAGTGTACATTTTATTATTTTTTGTTATGGTAGCGACTGTAGAAAAAATCTTGTGTGTGTTTCGACTGCAAATGGACATTGTCGCGGCAACAACCTCTCAATCGACAATGTCCTATTTTGCGCTCTTAATACACAAATAGCTATTATGGATGTGGTATCTTTTAGCGCTGTGAGGATCCGACAAAACTTGGATCCGAGAACACGGATTTCAAAATATCCCGATCCTCTGATATCCGACGTTCGGATATTGAAGCGGATATCCGAAAATTTAATTAGAAATAGAAACCGGATCTGAACTTGGATCAGGATTCGAAGTGTTGTTTACGGATCGGATCCAAATTTTAATTCTGGATCTGATTTTTCATTTTGAATGTGAAGGCTAACATCTAGAATTGAGTTCAAATTTAAACCGTTAAAGTGAGCCTGTTTATCTTTACAGCGGTCCGTAAATACTAGTAAACAAACAATAATACATTTTTTCTACTACCATAGGGGTAAGAGGGTCATTACTGAACAGACTACTAATAATGTAAGTTTGTGCTTATGAATAGTGTTATGTAATGAAATTTTATTACGTAACACTGTTACGTAATGAACAGCAAATTTAAGTTGGCAGGACTGATTGTCAAACTGTAAGAAATGATTAAAATTTGATAAATAAAATTTAAGATTTAAATATAATAGAATGAAATTTATCTGACATACATATAAATATATATTTTTTTG
The DNA here is from genome assembly GCA_951394225.1 of Harpalus rufipes. Classification (NCBI taxonomy): domain Eukaryota; kingdom Metazoa; phylum Arthropoda; class Insecta; order Coleoptera; family Carabidae; genus Harpalus; species Harpalus rufipes. Next base: position 44,336,409 of record OX596282.1, read on the forward strand.
GGTTATTATATTAATATTATATTATGTCAACAATTCATATTTCATTTCAATCAAATTTGCAGTAGGGAACTATTTTTCATCGTATATCCCTATGCTTAGCAGTAACCATGGTAACATCGTTGCGCAGTTTTATTTTTGTAAATAACACCCACCAAACTTTTTGACGTTTCGAACTGCTGCTTTTTTGTGTGATTACAAATACATATACGGAGGTAATAATTATTATTATAAACAAAATTAATTGATAATATTATTTGTAATTTGTAAGTAATGCAATAAAAAAAATATAACTATGTATCTGAATTTTGCTTCAATTTAGAAATATTAATGAGTGGTCGTAGAAAAAGTATAGTACATAATTCGAGATGTAAAGCAATTACCCACTCGTAAAATTACAAACTCGACGCTACGCGTCTCGTGTGTCAATCATTTTACTCGTACGTAATCTGCTTCTTACATCTCTCATTACGTAATATACTATTATAATATCCCTCTAAAATAGCCAGGTAGTTTGTGCAAATGTAAAGAAAAAATCTGATGTGGCCAACACAATACCTCCCGTTTAATTTAATTTTAATTCATGAAAATATTTAAAATTTAATTTAAATACCGGGTTCGTTCCCAACCGACGCCAAATGTTTCGAATTTTAAATGGCACAAAAATGACCCCTATGGTGTACTCTCCATGCCAGCAATAAGCGCTCGTGAGGTGACACCTGATAAACGCCCGCACGGTACAAATATTTCATCATCGTTACCGAAATCTGTGTACAAAGCAGATTGGCAGACCCAGCAATGGGTAATATGCCGTGATGATATATTTATTTTATTTATTTATATACTTACCTATATTCATTGCTAGCGTGGAGAGTGCACCACAGGGGTCAATTTTATGCCATTTAAAATTCTAAAATATTTGGCGTCGGAATCGAATCCGGTTCCCCAGATTCGCGTGAAGTGACGCCAGGTAAACGCCCGCACGGTACAAATATGTCATTAATATTACCGACATCTGTGTACAAAGCAGATTGGCTCACCCAGCAATGGGTACTTCAACTTTCATTCGCTAGTGAAAATTTTATATTCCTGGTGGCTATTAAAAAGCGAATCTTATTTGAAACTCCATAACTTCAGAGAACATTGAGATATCAATTTAAATCTTTATCTCTTGCAAGATTCAAAAGTGTTCCCAGTAAATTTCAAGCATTTGTACAGGGTGTAACAAAAATAAGTACATTAAACTTAACAAGTGATAGAACTCGTCGAGAACAACAATATTTCTTAATAACTTTTTATTGAAATCTCAATTATTTTTTACCTTCCGTAAGGTAAGGAAGGTATTGTCTTTGGTCAAAAAATTCAATGATGAGTTTTTAGTGAATAAGCATGTTTTAGGGTCCCTATAATACGATTTTACCATTTTTACGATGATGTCTGTATGTATGTATGTATGTGTGTGGGTGTGTGTGTGTGTGTGTGTGTGTGTGTGTGTCTGTGTGTGTGTGTGTGTGTGTGTCTGTATGTATGTGTGTCTGTGTGTCTGTGTGTGTGTGACAAAAGTTCCGGATCCCATAACTTCAGTACCACGATTCCAAAAATTATATTTTCGTATTCCTCAAGTTTACAAGTGATTAGATTTTGGTTATAATTGGTGAACCGGAAGTTGCCACATTTGAAAATTTAACAGTTAAATTTGATTTATTGACATTTAACGTTATTATAACTTAAAGAATATATTATTCTCTATACGATTTGATTACATTTTATACTTCATATTCAATAGATACAGAGTTAAAGAATTTTAAAGAAATTAAATTTTATAATTCAGTCAGCTATGCTAAATATAGAAGCTACTAATATATTCATATAATTCAAATTGACAGATGTCAGTATCAGTATCAATAAAAATAAATTAATGTGGCAGAGATGAGGATGTTGATATTGAGGAAGACACGGAAAGATACGGTTAGAAATTAACTCTAGCGTTACAAGTTTCTAGAAAGATACAAGAAAGACGATTACATTGGTTTGAACATAAGGAGAAATGAAGAATTATATTTGAACAAAAATGAGTAGTTTAGTAATAGGAGGTTGAAGAAACAGAGGAAGACCAAAGATAAGATGGAAGGACTGTATTGCGGAAGACTTGAGAGAAAAAGAACTGAATGAGAACGACACGCAAAAATAGGGACCCCTAACGAATGGGAAAAGCTAAAGAGAAAGAAGATGTCAATGTCAAGTGCAATTTGAATAGTTTGTTTATGAAATAATTTTAGTGGATATTTAGAATATTTTGCAAGAAATATTATGGATGGAATTTATACATTATACAAAGGATTGACGGAAGGTATTGTGCTGGCCACAATAGATTTTTTGAAGAATTTTAACTCAACATCTAGAAGGTTTACAAGAAAAGTTATTAAGAAATATTGTTGCACTCGACGAGTTCTATAACTGCTTAAATTTAATGTACTTATTTCTGTTACAGCCTGTATGTATAGAAAAACAAGTGAATAGAGTTCCCATTCAAAACCGTTTAAACATATTGCAAATTTTGTTTTCCACGGCCTTCCTGATTTCTAATAATTCTTGCGTGAACCTCGTTTATTAAGGAAACTATATTCGTTATTGTATTTATAATAGGATGTTTATAACGTATTAATGTTAGAATGAATTGCATGAAATTTAATAATAATCTGTAATATAATGTGCTGTTTATAAATGTATAATTGCGGAAATCTATTTATATTTAGTCACGTTTACATACATATTTCATAAGTACACGTGTCCATTCATTTATATAATAATGACATAATTTTAACCAGCATCCATGTGGGTTGAAATAACTCATTTGAATTCTGCATTAACCAAAAATATTTCTGAATTCTCTATTTTTAGATCCCTTGAAGAAATGGGGTATGTAACCATAATGAAATTCCAATAAATAAGTCACGAAATATAAAAATTAGACACTATAATTTCTCATTATAGTACTAAGAAATCGATATTATTTTGTAATAATATTGTTATTTGCAATGGGGTATGTGAATGTGATCATATCCGAATTTCAATATGTCATAAAATATATAAACTTCTCTTTATCATAATAAAAAAATCTGATGTGAGCAACACAGTACCTCCGCCATTTACCTATGTATATAATTTTTATATTGCTTTATGAATTTATCCATACAATCAATAGAAAAAGTATTAAAGCAAATTTGTAGAAAATGGAATAATCTTTAATTTTTATAATAACAAATTGAGAATAAATTACATTTAAAGGTATTTTTTGAAGAAAAACTATCCATTCCGGTTATCCGATTGCCACCAAAATCTAATCAATTCTTTCCATATTAGAATAAGGTAGAAATACATGGTTTCAAAACTTTCTGAATGATAGTATTTGAGTTAGAGCGTAAAGAGGATCCACACACACACATCATCGTGAAAATGTTAAAAATGGATTCTAGGCACCTTAAAACGATCCCTATACCTCCCTTACCAAGGGTAGCGAGAGGTAAAAAACTAAACATTAGTTTGTAATAGTATTGTTATTAGCAATTTTCTTTTTTGGAGAAGGGATATGACAATGGAAGAAGACAGATAGACTGGGAGGGAAAGAGCAACGATGAAATATAACTAGACAAAACATTCCCTATCCCTTTTCACTGAATGTTTTGATTTCGGCTGGCCAGAAAGAGACAACTAGAGATAGAGATATATTTGGTCTAGTTCGAGCATTTCTCACTAGATGCCATTTAGAAGCATCCAGTGTAATTAGTCATTTACGGTTTTGTTTTGTGATTGACACAAAAATTAAAAAAATATTATTAAATCAGGTGTCACCTCACGAGCACTTATTACTGGCGTGGAAAGTGCAACACAGGGGTCATTTTTGTGCCATTTAAAATATTTGTCGTCGGTCGGGATCGAACCCGGTATTTAAATTTAATTTAATTTTAAGTATTAACATGAATAAAAAATAAATTAAACGGAAGGTATTGTGTTGGTCACATCAGATTTTTTGGTTATGTAACTAAGTAAAAATCAAAATTTTGTCACATCCTCAATAAAAGTCGTCCGAACTACAAGAATGCACTCAGCCACACATCTCATTATCAATAATTATATTTCATTTTTATAGTAACCATTGTATATTTTGCTGGTTGTTATACATATGAGTGTTTAACAGTAATTAAAGATTTTTTTTCCATCCTCATCATTAATGTTTAAGTTTAGTAACGTGATTTCGGTAAATAAAGTGTCAGTTTATTAAGTAGGTGCTGAAAAAAAAAAACAATATAAATATAATGATACAGCCTTTTTAATTGAAATATGAGTTCTGAAAGATTTTTTAATAATTTAATGTAAATATACCTATATAAAATTTTTAAGTTTTTCAATTTTCTTAAATGTTTACAAATCTTATAATAAATTAAACTGTAAATTAAATTTGTGGATTTATAAGCAACATCCGTCGCACACGGCATATCAAAAGTTGTGACATTTTATACCACTTTTATAAATATCAAAGTGAAAACTTCACAAAAATACCTCATTCTGCCATTCTGCGATACATTTATACGGAAATTCAAGCTGTAATGCCCAAGAAGAATATACGTCACTCATATAAAATCCATATGTAGTATGTCAAGAAAATTTACTAAAAAATTTATTCACTGTCTTGCATAAAAAATATATGTACATATCAAATTTTTATTATTATTACTTTAATGTCCGCTTGCAGAAACGTTCATCAACGCTTTGTTTAATTAACGGATCATCAAAACGAACAAATGCAACACGATTTTTTGACAGCAATGATTTAAATGTCATTAGAACAAGGAAACTGATTCGAATTTGTTCATATTGATGGTTAATTAAACAAAGCGTTGATGAACGTCTCTACAACCGGGCATATATCTTTTTTAGCGTAAATATGTGTCGTTACCACGTCGTATGTAAATTATAATAATAATAATAATTTCTTTATTAAAGGCATCCAAAAAAAATACACACCATTAAGGGTGAGGTTTAGCTAAAAGCTGTTCTACCACCTAACCCAATTTACAAGGAAAATATATACATGAAAATAATATTAATTAAGTAGAAACTAGATACACTAATGATTTGAAAGATTATATATAATTTGTAAACTTTAATTTCTGTTTGAAAGTATTGACAGGTAAGACTTTCTGAAGTTAAGTTATTATATAGATGGGGGGGCTAAATACGAAAATGAACCTTGGAATTTACTTTTCTTAAATGAAGGAACTTTAAACAAAGAAGAACTACGCAGGGAGTATGTAAAATCTTTTTTTCGTACTCACTACCTAGAAACTAATGTTTCCCGCAGCCAACTCACAATCCGAAAGGCCATATTCCCGTTATTGTTTTACTTCCGCGCACTAGTGCCTCAATGGAAACTACTTTGATTGAGTAGCTTAAAAGTGTTATTATATTTTTAATTTTTTTTTACACATTACAACAAATTTAATATAAGAACAAGATAATTGAGGAAAATTAGTTGAATGAATAAAAATTATCTAAATTAAATTAGAAATTTCATTGCTAATTTTGACATTTTAATACTACTAACACTAACGCTATCTATTAGCAATTAAAAGAATGAAACGAGAAAAAATATAGTTTATAATTTTTTCGAAAATTGACGATTTTCAAGCATTAAAAACCAATAAGAATAAATAATTTATTAATAAATAATAAATTTGCCTACCATCAGTGCCATCTGTTGGAGAACAACAATCTGTCATCTGTGCAATATCAAAATAGAACATAACCTTAAATTTAAATTATCAGATATTACACTTACACTGACAATTAAACTACTAGTAAAATAGAGGCATGTGCCGGACATTATTCTTTATTTAATTATTTGAAAAGTTGGTAAGTACAACATACAATATGCGTTAGAACTTCTGCTTAATTTAGTTTATATGTTATTTACATACTGAATTACAGGTGAATTAACACATTTGCCATTATGATAAGTTAAAAAAAGCGTTTATTCGTTGTCTCCAGCCTTAAATTTCGGGAGGCATACAAGAAATATCAGAATCAGACATTTTGACAACTTTTACATCTGAAAAAATATGCAAACAATTATGTTTCCGAAATCAACAATTTACTTAACAACCGTTGCTATGAAAATGCTGCTGTGCTATTTACTTGTATATTTGCGAATTTTGTACAATTATCTTGCCATTTATACTCTATTAATAATGATTTTGTTCGTTACAAAAAGTATTGTACAAACTTCTTGCGGGAAGACGTCATCCACGCATTCGCACAAATGAAGCCCTCGCCGCAAGCACGCTCGTGCCTCAAATAAGCGCTCATGCGGGATGAGTGTCTTCCCGCACTTAGTATGTAAATAACTATTCTGTTAGCTTGGACGATAAATATAAAGGTGTACCAGTTTTAATTATTTTATGAACTAAACATAGATACAAAGATGACACGATCTTCAATAAAAGGAAGTCTTGCTTTATGACAAGCAACAAACAACTATTAATACGACTATTGCCTAGATTACGATAGTATATTATTTTCTTATATCTAAAATAACTTGTTTTACTAAGAAATTCATAATAACAAATGAACTACATAACGAAGAAATATCAAAAAATAATAGTACTAACATAAAAAGAAAAACAATATGATGGAAATTATTTACAAATTTATGCAACCTTAGGTATTTTTGGTATTTTTGCACTTAAGAGTACTAATTTTTATTATAATTTGTCACCTGTATCATTTGTTTGCATTTGTTTATTGCATAGCCTACTTCAATATTGTAAAATTATTTCTGATTTTTAATATCATTTTTCTCGAAATAATTGTTATACAACCCTATATCATATTTATATCGTTGAAATCAGAAAAAAATTCTCTATCTAATGGACAAATTTATATAGGTTGCCATTTAAAAAAATATAATTTTATTCTACCGTTTGAGAACCACTGGTTGAATTTTTTATTTATTATTCCTCATAAATTAAGCCCTTTTTCCTGGTAATTTTTTGTATATAACATTTTTCTCTAAAGTCATTAGTTCGCCCAAAAAAGAGCTGGTTGTTTTAAAGGAAACACCCTGTATACGAATATCATAAATATTGTTTATTTTTATTACACTATCTCTTTACAATCTGTCAATATAGTCTCCTTGTTTCTTGGTGAGCGAATTCCAACGTCTGGGAAGCTTTTTTATTCCATCCAAGACACCATCTTTGTTCATATGTCGAATGGCTTGGGTAACGGCAGCATGAATCTCTTCCAGAGACGCAAAATGATGACCACGCATAGGATGTTTCAGCTTTGGGAATAGGTCGAAGTCCTGTTGGACTCATATCCGTATTGTAGGGAACATGAGGTAACACTTCTCAACCGTACTCACGCAGTTTTTCGGTTACGACATACGACATTCCCGATATAGGGGCGAGCATTGTCATGGAGAATGAGTGGCTTAGTCTCGAGTTTTGTGCAATTTTCTGCGCAGTTTTTGCATGTAGGCCCGATAATAGAACCTTGTTCCACATGGAACTCTGTCTGTTATGATGATATCTTTGTAATCATAAGCAAAGATCGCCATTTATTTGACTTTTGATTGAGCTCTCCGAATTTTTTTTTTGCCCGTGGGGAATTTGGACCTCTCCACTCGTTGGACTGTGATTTCAATTCCGGCTCAAAATCTCTAACCCACGTTTCATCAATAGCGACTATTTGATACAAGAATGCTTGACTTTCTGCCACGTAAAGTTTCGATTTTAATGTATACGACCTCTGAGCTTTGTTTTTTTTGTTTGTGAAAAACAGATTCTTCCCTAAGCCTTCTACTACAACTAACGTAAATGTCATTGTTGTTGCATCATCCAATTCGCCGTCTTGCCAACCTGTACATTATCTATGAAATTACCCTCTCAAATCAAAAGAAAAATATTTGTTCTATTTTACTCGCTAACAATTAATTCAAAATCATTTATATCCACTACATAATCTGACTACCTCATTCTATTCCAAACTAATACCAATTTCCAGAAATTCTGTATTGTCCATCTCTAGCAACAATAACTCAATAACAAACAGAACAAAATACCCGATACCTCACAATACCCAACTACCATGTATTTAGACCGCTGCATGTAGCATGTACCCCCTCCCCTGATGTAGTGTTGTGTTATATCCACGTGCAGGTTTTGTATTGTGCACGGCACAGTAGGCCGCGTCCACGTGTTTACGTCTGGGCTTCGCTACGGACGCGGGGTATTGATTGGCGTCGCGACGCGGGGACGCTGCCGACGCCACGCGAGTCCAGGACACGCGGACATCACGCCACTACTCGAGGAGAAATGTCACGGAGATTCGATATAATAAGAGAAAATTAGGAAGGTATAATATTGTCTACCTAATTGAAAACTGGGAAAATGAAATAATGAGAATTATTAAGAAATATCAACTCTATAATACAATGACTCAAGTCTTCCGTAATACAGTCCTTCAATTTTCTTTTTGGTCTTCCATTGTTTCTTCTACATCTACTAATAAGAAGCTATTCATTCTTGTTCCAATATATTCATCTCTCCTCATGACATGTCCAAACCAATATAATCGGCTCTATTGTATCTTTCTAGAAACTTCTATCACTCGAGCTAGGGACCCTAAAACGTATTTATTCACTAAAAATTTATCATCGAATTTTTTGATCAATTGTGACAGAAGGTAAAAAAATCAAAAATTCATATTGTTCCGACTAAATTAGGACATTCCATTTTAAAACGATGCTCGTTGTTGACATTACTTTCGCTGTAACGTAAGTTTACTTATTAATTTATCTTATGGATCCTCATTAATACTAAGTGAACGACACTACTTTCTTTGTCGGAATAGGCAGAGATAAAATCTTAATTCATACAATTGCTAGATGACCTTAATCGGACATCTTTAAAATTTTTATTGAACATAAATTTTCTTGCAAAAGATCTTATATTTCCAGTAAAATTATTTCATAAAAAAACTATGCAAATTGCACTTGACACTGACATCTTCTTCTTTAGCTTTCCCATACGTTAATTTTTATTTTCTTCTTCCACTTGTTTCTATTGTGCGTGTCGTTCTCATTCAATTCCTTTTCTTTCAAGTCTTCCGCAATACAGTCCTTCCATCTTATGTTTGGTCTTCCCCTGTTTCTTCTACATTCTACTACTAAGCTATTCATTCTTGTTCCAATATATTATTCATCTCTCCTCATGACATGCCCAAATCAATATAATCGGCTCTATTGTATCTTTCTAGAAACTTCTATCACTCAAACCATTTTCCTTATCCTGTCATCTAGGGACCCTAAAACGTATTTATTCACTAAAAACTCATCATCGATTTTTTTGATCAAATACAACCCCTTCCATTACCTAATTGTGACAGAAGGTAAAAAAAAATCTGATGTGGACACCACACGACTTCCTTGTACGATTATTAAACTATACATATTTTTTTAATAAATAAATTACAAAATATTAATTTTAACTTCAAAACAGTAAGATATATAGCGACTAATCTAACCCGGTTTTTTTAAAAGAGAGTTTTGATTACAACAAAGAAATATTTGATTACAACAATGAATATGACTAATTTCACAATAAAAATATAATATATTTGTTATTGTACGAATCATAAAATTACACGTATTTAACGTAATTTGACATGAACATTTTTTTTTTATGATTTTGTCCTAATCCATAGCAAGCTTTATGACAAAAACAAAAAAGTATATAATTTTTAAATTTACATATCTCGCTTATACAAAGGGCTAATTTAATAATACTTGATGTGCTATACGCAGAAATTAATTCTCTAAAACTTTTATTTGAAGCATTTATTTTTAAAATCAAAATAAAAAGAAAAACTGTTAACAACTTCAAGTAATGTACCGGTTAGCCTATTTTAACCAAAATCTATGTATTATGTTATTTCGATTGACATAAAAGTCTTGTATACCAAATTTGAAAAGTTTTGGATTATATTTTAAAACAGTTTTTCATTAAAATCTATTATAGGCTTCATGTAAAGTGCCACTTCTGGAAATAACCAGAAAGGGAGGTGCACAACTAGATGTTATAGGAGTCCTAAATACAAAATTTCAACTTTCTACGGCTTACCGTTTTTGAGTTATGCGAGATACGTACGTACGTACGAACGTCACAACGAAATTAGTCAAAATGGATTCAGGGATGATCAAAATTGATATTTCCGCTGAAATCTGAAAACCGAAATTTTTCGCGATTACAATACTTCCTTTACTTACGTACAAGGAAGTAAAAAACAAGTAAGCTCGTCGTGGGACACCATGCACAGAATGGCAGATTAGTCTATAGAAAATATCTTAAAACGTTATCAAAGCAATTGCCTTGAAAATTTATATACATCCCTTCGTATAAGTATGACGATGTAATTTCCAGTGGCGTGCTAATCGTAATTTATAGACACGTGTGCGGGCAGTGGGTAAGTGAGTGTAGCTGTAGCCCTTGTCGAATGGGCGATCGATGTGCCACCAATTATTCCAGTCGAAGTACAATTACGTTATCAAACACTATTATTAACCGGTTGTAGACGCAGCCCGCCTCGATGTGACGCCACTGGAGAATAAATGTCGAGTGCAGAAGGATGATGGAGCAAGATGTGCATTTGCAGAAATAGGAGATAGAAGATCTATTGTTTATTACAGCGAGAGTTATTTAGTGGAATTCTATTTGTACAAGAAAATTATACAATGGAAATTTATCGTCTGTCACACTATTGTCTCAGGTATAATTAATATTTTCTCCAAGAAAAATATAGAGCCCTATTTAACGGAATCCTTTACCATAGTAACAAATTAGAACAATAGTTCATTTATATTAAAACTAGACCTTAAAACTGTATGTTAAGGGCTATCAAAGTTTAAAAAAATAGTAGTTTTTAAAATAATCGAGTTTTTAATACTATTTCATCTTCATATTTACTTCACACAATATTTTACTCTATTCCAAATAAAGCCTTTTGTTGCCGCCCCTTTTAAATACGGAATCTATTTTCAAGTACAAGAATTAAAAAATAACAACAATAAAACAACGGAAATAAACCAGATAACACTTGGTTAAATTTATGATGCCACACTCAGACGCCATAAGTTGCTATGTCTATGAAAGTGAAAAAAATGTTAAATGACATAGGCTGTTATCGGTGGTACCATTGATTATATAATACTCCGTAGATTTTATAATCAAAGGTGTCACTCTAACCTTGAATTACAATATACGTAATTTTTATTATTTTATAGGCTTATTATCCACGCATAATTCCAATTATTGACCACAAAAGTTATTTTAACATATTTATATATTTTTATGAGATACTGGTTTCTAAAGCAACGTTTTTTGAACGATTTATAAAACAAAAAATGAAACATTAAAGTAATAAGCTGGATTCAGAGATTGCGTAGTAAACATAGCATAGAATAGCACAGAAAAACATAGGAAATGAACATACGGAAAAACGTGTACTGATTCAGAGTTACAGACATAGCATAGCACAACACAGCATAACATGGAGAATTGGTCATATTTTATTTCGAAGCTATGTTTTGCCATGTTCGGCCATGTGCGCTATGTTTCGTGAGTATTCGTAGTTAAACCACGCCTACTTCTACAGCGCGTTATTGTTGATAACTTGCTGACATTTGTTTTGAAGTTTGGTTAAGACAACTTTTAAGTTATTTTGTATTGCAGTTGTGTTTATTATAATTATTTAAGAAGTGATAGCTAAATAAAACTTGTGAAATGAACAACAAATACTGACATGAAGTTATCTACATACAATAGTTCTATGTTTTCTGTACAATCTCTGAATTGGTTTTAAGTTTCTGTGTTTTCCTGTGTTGTGTATTCCTATGCTGTGTTTACTACGCAATCTCTGAATCCAGCTATAGAACCATAGAACTTTAAAATATCATTTATCTACGAAAGTGCGTAAAATTGATGTTTAGATGTTAGTTTTAAGTTTGTAAAACGGTTATTTAGTAACAAGTTTTCATTAGTCACGGGTTGCCGAGCAAAGATTGATTAAAATTTTTAAACATTAAATTTGTAAAACCAGGGTGAATATTTTGTTATCATGGCAAACTTCTCATTTAATATTGTGATCCTGATTCATAAATAAAATTATTTTTTATATTTATTGGGTTTTTACCTTCCGTCACTTATAGGTAAGGAAGGTATTGTCTTTGGTCAAAAAATTCGGTGGTGAGTTTTCATTGAATAAGCACGTTTTAGGGTCTTTACAATACGATTTTACTATTTTTACGATGATGTCTGTATGTGTGTGTGTGTGTGTGTGTGTGTGTGTGTGTGTGTGTGTGTGTTCGTATGTGCGTGTGTGTGTGTATGTGTGTATGTGTGTGTGTGTGTGTATGTGACTGCGGTTTCGGACACGATATCTCCAATACTAGAATTCCAAAAATTACAATTCTTGCGTATTCCTCTTCCTTACAACCATATGCAGACATGTTTAGATTTTGGTTATAATTGGTCAACCGGAAGTACCCTCATTTGAAGATTTAAACAGTTTTCTTGAAAAACTCAGTTAAATGTTATTATAACTTAAAGAATATATTATTATCTATACGATTTGATTGCATTTTATATTTGATATTCAACAGATATAGAGTTAAAGAAGAATACAAATAATAAATTTCACATAAATTTCATAATTCAGCCAGCTATACTAACTTAACCATGGAAACTGCTAATATATTCAGGTAATTCAAATTGACAGATGTCAGTATCAATAAATTTAAATCAATGAAAGAATAAGGGAAGTAACTCTAGTGTTAGAAGTTTCTAGATATAAAAGAGACGATTACATTGGTTTGAACATGTCATGAGGAGAGATGAATATATTAATAGAAGGTGGAAGAAACATAGGAAGACCAAATATAAAATGAAAAGACTGTATTGTAGAAGACTTGAGAGAAAAGGAACTGAATGAGGACGACACTCAAACTAAAAATGAGTGGAAGAAGAAAATAAAAAATAGCGACCCCCTAACGAATGGGAAAAACTAAAGAAGAAGAAGATGTCAGTGTCAAGTGCAATTTGCATAGTTTGTTTATGAAATAACTTTACTGGGAATATAGGATCTTTTGCAAGAAAATTTATGTATAGGGCGCGTGTAGTGACATCACTTTGCTGACTTTGGCAAGCAGATATGGGGACCCGTGTCAAAATGACAGCAATTAATTATGTCCATAACTGACAAGTGTTATAATTTTTCATTCAAAATATCATAATTTCTTATTATTATTTGTTTATCAGGAGTATGGAATTCAGTTGCCGAGAAAGGGAATCACATAATACCAAAAATTTAGAATCTTTAGCAAGAAAATTTATCTATGGATTTTGTACATAATACACAGGATTGACGGAAGGTATTGTGCTGGCCACATCAGATTTTTTCATTATATCGTAGATAAAATATTGTACGATACACATACGTAAAGCTAGTCTTTAGTCACGAATGGGTCAGACCCCTGAGTTCTAGGACTTTTAACTTCATATACTGCTTCCTTTATTTATGCGGCATAAAATTGTTCTTCACCTCAGCAGCGTCATCCAAAATATCTCGAGGAATGTATTTTTCATCATATTATAGCGAATAATAATGTTACCGAAACCAGAAAAATTAAATTTCAATATGTCAATCTGTCAAAATTTTGCTAGTATGTTCGAACAATTGCGACTTGGCTTACTTATAATAATTTAATAAGTAGAAACCGATATGACAAAATTATGTATGTATGTACAGTAAATTTTTTGAAAGATGTCTGATCAATGTTGTCTACGAATTGTATGAATTCAGATTTTTGCTCCGCCCATTCTGACAAATTCAGTAGTGTCGTTTGCTTAGTTTTTGTGAGGGTACATAAGATACTACGGTTATTTTATTATTATAAAAATATATGTTCCAATAAAAGTATGCAAAACTCAAAAATGAGTTAACTGGTAAGTTTATTAGCAAATGTAAAACCAAATATGTGAAAAATAAGGTACTGACACAATGTCAGTGTCAGTGACTCTGACACAAAATCACGTTATTCGTACGGCTATGAATTAAAGTAATGTATCTGAATTAATAAATAAACTTACGTTACAGCGAAAGTAATATCAACAACGAGCATCGTTTTGAAGTGGAATGTCCTAGCTTAGTCGAAACAATATGAATTTTTGAAAGACAAGCGTGTTATATCTATCTTTATCGCACATGCTTATAGCCTTTGCAAAAGAAAGAGATAAATGTATGCCAATTTGTTAATTCGTTTATGATACACATGTCCGATCAAGGTTATCTGTATCATGAACGATGCGCCGCATCGGGGCGCACGCTGTCGCGCTGTCAACTACTACTAAATTAGTCGGAAATTTACTGAAAAAATGATCGCAATTATTACACAAAAAACGTGTAATATATGTTATGAAAAATAATTTCATGCTGAATTCAAATCATGTTGTACTACATTTAACAGGATCAGAGTGGTGGATAAAAAAATGAAAATATCTAAAGTTGCCAAAAAAATATTTAAAACTCATCGATAATTTTGTTCAATCGATGCCACGACGAATTTAAACTATTATAAACAATAAAACCTATTAGACTAATGCCCGGTTTCACCAATATCAAATAAATCTTTTAATAGTTAATTGATAAATATCGTATCAAAATATAACAGCTAAAAAAAGTACCGTCATATGTGTTATGGTTTCAATGCGATATTTTTCTCATATTCGACGATTAAGTTATTTTTCCCAATTGGCGGGAGGTTTCCATTCTCTAATTTCTGGAAACTTCTGATTCATCTGGATATCATTCCGTAAAAATATGCTGTTCTTTGATGTAAAATCATAAATTTCCTGGTCTATTGGACGAATGCGTCCTTGAAATCAAGAAAAGTACAATTTTGAATTCCAATATTTTCCTATGTACTTAGTTAAATTTTTTATTTTTCTAATTATTTTTCTGTAATTTTTATTTTTTGTTACTCTTGGTAGTTGCGATTTTTACGTTATCTTTTTAATATTATTATATAATATAATAATTCTTTATTGTATATCAACTTTTTATAAGTTATTACAATTTGATAATGGGGGTGAGTCAATATTTCGTAAATTTGTAACATATCATTTGTCAACGTTGTATTGATGAATATAAGATGATGAAAGGGACGCACACAAATTTCCATACCTTACCCAGGATTCGAACCCAGATCCGCTAAACGTGAAGCTAGTACGCTATCACTAAGCCACCTCGGTCGGTTATATTTATTATATTATTATATTCTTTTAAAATTTATGCCAGTGTTTATTTTTATTTGTAACCATAACTTCTATAGGGCGCTGAACAGAAGGTTGCATTGGGGCGCTAGGTCCCCTAGAGCCGGCCCTGTCTATTATCTATTTTCCACCATATTAACTTTATGTACAGTAAAATTTTTGAAAGATGTCCGATCAAGGGCACCTGTATCACGAACGAATTAACAAATAGGCATACATTTATCTCTTTCTTTTGCAAAGGCTGTAAGAGTGTGTGATAAGGATGGATATAACACGCTTGTCTTTCAAAAATTCATATTGTTTCGACTAAGTTAGGACACTCCACTTTAAAACAATGCTCGTTGCTGATAATAGTTTCG
Source organism: Harpalus rufipes (assembly GCA_951394225.1). NCBI lineage: Eukaryota > Metazoa > Arthropoda > Insecta > Coleoptera > Carabidae > Harpalus > Harpalus rufipes. The sequence continues at coordinate 44,352,151 of OX596282.1, forward strand.
CTGTAACGTAAGTTTATTTATTAATTAAGATACATTACCTGGACTCATAGCCGTACGTATAACGTTATATTCTGTCAGAGTCACTGACACTGACATTGTGTCAGTATCTTATTTTTAACATATTTGGTTTTACATTTGCTTATAAACTTACTAGTTGACTTATTTTTGAATTTTGAATGCTTTTCCTGTAATATATATTTTTATAATAATAAATTACAGTAGTATCTTACGTACCCTCATAAAAACTAAGCAAACGACACTACTGAATTTGTCATGATGGGCGGAGCAAAAATCTGAATTCATACAATTCGTAGACAACCTTGATCGGACATCTTTCAAAATTTTTACTGTATGTAAAGTGTACGAATAAAATAAAATGCTCCTTTGTTTTAGTTACAAATTTCACCACCAGCTTCGCATTCTTATTCCCAATAGTGATGATTACAAATAAAGAATATTATACTAATCCCGGTAAAAAAAATTATCTGCATTTTATATTAATGAAGAATGTTCATAAATGCAGAAAAGTATTCCTGCAAATTGATTTGATTCTTTCGTAATCACTAAAGAAGTTCACAAACAAAATTAAATAAATTGGATTACATTTTATCAGCTAGGAATTGTAGAAGTGCGAACAGAATTATTCTAGATAGAAGTTGAAAACTCACGTCCGAATTTAATCGGTTTTATTCGATTCCATCTCAATAGGAAATGCTAAACGATTAAGACTTGAATAGAGCACCTATTGGAAATATTTCGATTTCCTGCAAATCGTATAGAAGAAGACAGAAATGCAGGTTTATTGTTCAGAGAACAGATTTATGATCATAATATCACAAACAACTTCCAGTAACCAAACCATACATTTGTGTCTGACTGACTGGGAATATTCGAGAGTGTATTGAAAAGTTCACGGTATACCACAACACCACAAAAAAAAATCTGGTGTGGCCAGCACAATACCTCTCGCCACTTCCGTTTTTGGTTCCATAAGTATGGCAAAACAGTCATGTAACTTTGTTGGCCTTAACAAGCAGATATGGGGGCCCGCACCAGAATGACAACTTGTAATTATGTACACAGATGTCAACTTTCAAAATTTTCTAAGTTCACGCGGTTAATTTGTCACCAGGAGTATGGAATTTACTTGTCTAGGAAAATAAACTACATAGAATTGGAAAATCACGAAATTTAGAATGAATCTATGTATATAATTACTAGCTATCATTCTGACACGGGCCCCCATATCTGCTTGTGAAGGCCAACAAAGTCACATGCGACTGCTCGCGCCCTATTGTATTTAACATTTCTTGTATACCTACACTCTGCACCAAAAATTCTTCTAATATCTATTCTTTATATGTAGATTTTTTAAATTTAAATTCATTCTATGAAGAATTTTTTTTCCTATTCATTGTCGGGATTAACAGTATTTCTGAAGGGTATGTGTGTAATATACTTATAATATTAAATATTTAACTATTAATACGATAAGTAATAATATAATGTATGTACTTCCCAGAAAAAGTCTTCAGTAATGTCTCCGGATTTCTAACACCTGACACTTATTTGTCAGTTACAAACATTTTAATTTTTCAATTGGTGTCCATGGTATTATTTAGTCTATAAAATTTATTACAACAGATTATTTTATATATTATATTTCTTTTATCGCTAAATCAATAGAAGATATAATAAATTATTTAAATGTATCAGATAGAGAATTTATTTTTCTTTAATATTAGCAAGAACAAAAATTTTCAAAAAATATTTAGAAGAATTTTTTCAAGAATCTGCTTCTTCCGGTTGTTCAATGGGGTAGTTACCATATGTTAAAATTTAATGAAATTCTTATTTGTTTACAATATATGACTCAAAATAAGATATATACTGTAATAAAATTTGTCATTTATTATGTAAATATTCAAAAAAGTTATTCAAAATATTACATGATTCAAATCGACCTCTTCCCTGCGACGTCACACTTACATACTTAAAGCCGCAAATGTCGCTAGTGTCGATGTTTTATAGCGATGAAATGTGACATGTCAAAGTGACAGTTGTTGGTGATACTGACGCCGTGAACATAACCTTGTTTCTAAGAAATGTAGTACATTTTGAATAATTTGATGATTTTACATTAAAATATTAAAAACTTTGTAAACAAAGAAATTAATTATTTATATCGTTACCAAACGACACACAAAGCTTTTGTGAAGAGTGCCCAAGAGCTGTCACTTTTATGCTTTGAAAAATTTATAATAATTAATTTCTGTCGGGCGCAGACATTGGTTATTAAAGTTTTATTAATCAATAAAATAAATTATATTAGTGTTAAACCTCACAACACTATAAACGTACGCCTATGCTATGAATGCAGTTTGCAGTAGCGCAGTTTTGTATTAAATGAACAATAAACACATTTAACGATCCATGTTTGTAGTTTGTTCCAATAAACATATAGTGGAGCACATATTTGCGCGTTTAATTCAAGTATAACCATAAAATATGTGCATATTAAAAGTTAAACAAAATAGAATATAGCAAATGTCCTACCTTATATCGCTGAGTTCACATTCCAACTGGATTTAATGATGCACGTATATTTCACATCTGTAACAAATATAAATGTTTCTTTAAACAATATTCCATACAATATTATATCTGTAAAGTACTACAGATAAAATAAAATTATGTAAAATTCATCGTAACATGAAAATGTATGTATTTGACTCAGGGCCATATTATCCAATAGACTAACTAGGCTAAAGTCATCTTTAGGTAAGGAAGGTATTGTCTTTGGTCAAAAAAATCAATAATGATTTTTTAGTGAATAAGCATGTTTTAGGGTCCTTATAATGTGATTTTACCATTTTTACGATGATGTCTGTATGTATGAGGGTCATTCATAAACGAGCCTTTTGCAAAAGTAAATTTATTTTACATTTAGGTAGAAATCACACTTTATAATTATTTTTCTATATAGTTCCCCTTCTTAGTTATGCATTTTTCCCATCGAACAGGTAATTTTTTTATGCCCGTTTCGAAGAATGACTTGCGCACAAACTGTTTAACTTCTTGTCCGTTCGCAAAACGCTCTCCTCCAAGTGCTTCCTTGAGAGGTCCAAACATGTGAAAATCGCATGGCGAAAGCTCAGGACTGTAGGGAGGGTGGTCAAGTGTAGTCCAGTGCATTTCAGCCAATTTTTGGATTGTTAGGACTGCAGTGTGGGGTCCTGCATTGTCATGCAGGAGCAGGACGTCTCGGATGGGCTGACGGCGCCTTTTTGACCGATATGCAGCTCGTACCTGGTCAAGAAGGTCACAGTAGTAGGCAGCGTTTATTGTGCGACGATCGTGAAGAAAATTAACGAGTAAAACTCCTTGAGAATCCCAAAACACAGTTGACATCACCTTCCTGGCTGACAAGCGAGTTTTGGCGTCTTCGGTGACTCACATTTTCTACTTTTTCACGCCCTTCTTTGAACTCTGCACACCAGGCTTGCACTCGTGGCCATGAAAGTGTATTCTCCCAGAACTGTGCACGCAGTCGGTTCCGAATTTCGAAAAAAAACTTTATAATAATTATGAGTTGCGCAATCGACGGATGAACCTTTCTTTCGCTCATTGTGAGGACAGCTAACGAAATCAGTCGGGCGGTCAGCTGGGTCTTGAGTCATCTGGAGCGGATCCCCCCCTACCTTTTCCGATGCTTCGCCTACCTCCGACACACTTTTTAGGCCCTCAGAAGTAAAAGGCTCGTTTATATTTGAATGCCCCTCGTATGTGTATGTGTGTGTGTGTGTCTGTGTGTGTGTGTGTGTGTGTGTGTGTGTGTGTGTGTGTGTGTGTGTGTGTGTGTGTGTGTGTGTGTGTGTGTGTGTGTGTGTGTGACAAAAGTTTTGGATCGCATAACTTCAAAACCACAATTCCAAATTTATATTTCTTTTTGGTATTCCTCAATTTACATCCAGAAGAACAACTGATAAAATTTGGTTATAATTGGTGAACCAGAAGTAGCCTCATTTGAAGATTTAACAGTTAAATTTGATTTATTGACATTTAACGTTATTATAACTTAAAGAATTAAATTTTATAAATCAGCCAGCTATGCTAAACATGGAAACTACTAATATATTCATATAATTCATATTGACAGATGTCAGTATGAATAAAAAGTAAATTAATGTGGCAGAGATGAGGATGTTGAAGTAGAAGTTGGGGAAACACGGAAAGATACGGTACGGAATGAAAGAATAAGGGAAATAACTCGTGTTAGAAGTTTGTAGAAAGTTACAAAAGGGACGATACATTGGTTTGAACATGTCATGAGGAGAGATGAAGAATATATTGGAAGAAGAATGGATAGCTTAGTAATAGAAGGTTGAAGAAACAGACCAAAGACAAGATGGAAGGATTGTATTGCGAAAGACTTGAGAGAAAAGGAACTGATTGAGAACAACACGCAAAAAATGAGTGGAAGAAAATAAAAAAATAGCGACCCCTAACGAATGGGAAAGGCTAAAGAAGAAGTCAGTGTCAAACGCAATTTTCATAGTTTGTTTATGAAATAATTTTACTGGAAATTTAGTATCTTTTGCAAGAAAATGTATGTATGAGATTTATACATAATACACAGGATTGACGGAAGGTATTGTGCTGGCCAGTTCTTATTGTATTGCAATTATAGTACAATATTCTACCTTGTCATACCTACCAAATTCTATCGATATAATATTATCGTATCCTCGTTCATGTCATAGCAGATTAGCGTTAGAACATTCTTAATCCCTGCCATAAATTTCAAATGGATCCTGTGCGCATAAATAATCATGATAAAATTATCAACAAATCCTAACAGGAAAGATTTATACGCATCCCTAATTGAACACAAATTGTGCAATTGTACTGCCGTTTACTTCATTATAACAAACTTCCCTTAATACAATTAAGCTACCCCAGTTCACGACTTGATTCCAATGTGGGAATTCCACATCATACGAAAAGGAATAATACACCCACATAAATTAAAAATAGGAAAAATATACAATATATCTCTTTTGTATTATTTAATGAAAATAAATTAAATGTTTTATTAAAAATAGACAAGCTAGTTAAAAAATCGATTTGCAATATAGAAAAAATAAACGCTGTATGTATAGAAACCGCGTGTATAGGTACTCGAAATGAGGTTATGCACGATTTTTCATTTTTAATTTTAATCGATAGAATAATGAAAAATAATAGATCCGTATTTTTCCTCAAATCAAACATTCATCTCGCAAAAAGACTGATTTGAATTGACAACAAAATATATACAAAACAGTAAGTTTAGTTATAATTGATTATAATTATCTCTAACCTTATAATTAATATTTTTACCTCTCGCTAAAGTCGCTTATCCAGATTTTAATGAATAAGCACGTTTTAAGGTCGCTACAATCCCATTTTAACATTTTTACGATGATGTCTGTATGTGTGGATATATGTGTATGTGTGTGTGTGGATGTATGTGTATGCGTGGACGATTTCTCAAAAACTATAAGACTTAATATCTGTTTAACTACGTATTTCTCAATCGGACATTAATGGCAAGAGTTGAAAAGGTTTTGGTAGCAATTGGACACGCGGAAGTAGCAGATTCTTAAAAAAAATCTTCTAAATACTATATTTTGAAAAAAATTGTTCATGCATATATTAAAGAAGATTAAATTTTCTATCTGATACATTTAAATATTTTATCTTTTATTGATTTGGAGATAAAAGAATGTATAAAATAATCTGTTGTAACAAATCTCATAGCCCAAATAATGCCATGGAAAACAATTGAAAAATTAAAATGTTTGTGACGGACAGATAAATGTCTTTCAGAAATCCGGAGACATTACTGAAGACTTTTTCTGGGAAGTACATACATATATTATTTCTTATTGTTTTAATAGTTAAATATTTAAAATTATAGGTATATTACGTAAACCCTTCAGGAATACTGTCATTCCCGACAATGAATTAGAAACATCTTGAAAAATTAGAAGAGTAGGACAGAATTTCTTCATAAAAAGAATTTAAAATTAAAAAATCTAAATATAAAGAATAGACGTAAGTACAATTTTTAGTATATAGTGTAGGTATACAAGAAATGTTAAATACAATGGGTCGCGAGCAGTCATGTGACTTTGTTGGCCTTGACAGGCAGATATGGAGGCCCGTGTCAGAATAATAGCTAGTAATTATGTACATAGATGTCAAATAATAATAATAATAATATACTTTATTGATTCCAAAAATCAAAGGCGAGGTTCAGCCATAGGCTGTTATTCCACCTAATATACATACATACATAAAATCACACGTGTCCCACTTAGTGGGTTCGCACAAACCCGATAACAATAAGAATAACATCAACATCATACAACAAATCCTTACTCTTAAACATATTAAAGTGACCGATTTTCGGTAGCGAAATACCGCATCCGGATCACAATAATAGTTAGGAAACAATCATCCTTAGCCACACATTCCTATCTAAGCAGACTTCTTTCGCCTCGGCCACACTCATAATCGCATTCATACATGCTCTTCTTCTCTTCACACTTGGAAACTCTCTCTCTTTAAGCACCCTACCAATCACATAATTTTAATCATGATTTTCCAATTCCATGTGGTTTCTTTCCTCGACAAGTAAATTTCACACTCCTGGTAATAAATTAACCAAGTGAATTTAGAAAATCTTAAAATTTGACATCTACGTACATAATTACTAGTTTTCATTCTGACACGGGCCCCCATATCTGACCAACAGTCATGACTGTATGTTCTCCTTTTAATGAGTTTCAAAATGCTATCTATTACTATTAGTTCCAATAGAAATTGGTCTGGAGTTGTTTCTGTAGAAATGCTATGCATTTAGAGAACGAAAAATGATCTCCTTTGTGGTAAAAAATGGTGAAACAATTATAAAAACCGGATTTATCGTTATTTAAAATAATGATCTTGCACATTCAGCCATGTAATACATAAATTTCTTAGTGCAAACATTCAATTCAAGAGAAAAATTAAAATATAAAAATGTAGGTAAATAAATATTGTAGAACAGTACTATATCTGGAAATGAAAAATGTATGTATATACCACCAGGGAATTTTGAAGGTAGTTAATATTTAACTCGTAGAAAATATGGACTATTTTGCAATTTATTGTTGCTTACAATGGAAACTAATAAAAATGGCATGAAGTCGTCGCCAAAAGTATTAGACACCAGCGACCGATTAAACAAAACATCTCAACATTATCATCACTGCCGCATTCATTTACTTTTCATTGATAATGACGTGTGTCAATTTGAATTATCTGAATATATTAGCAATTTCCATGGTTAGCATAGCTGGCTGATTTATGAAATTTAATATCTTTATAATTCTTTAGATCTATTGAATATGAAGTGTAAAATGCAATAAAATCGAATAGAGAATAATATATTCTACAAAATTTATAATCATTAAATGTGAATAAATTATATTTAATTGCGTTTTCTCAAGAAAAACTGTTAAAAGTTGCAATTGAGGGTAATTCGGGTGAACCAATTATAATCAAAATCTAATCAATATTATAACAATTACTCAAAATCTCAGTTAAACAGGATTTATTCGATAGATTTCTGTTGTCAATTTTGTGAGTAATTAAATGGGTGTGTGTGCTCTTTGAATTTTTTGTACGATATGTAAAAATTGAATGTTTAATACGAATGTATTTTGTGTATGTGATTATGTAACAAATCTGTAAGATCTTACTACCCTAAAGAAGGTGCAAGTGTGCCGAAACGTCGGTATTGTAAGAATAAATGCTGTTTGTCGAGAAATTCCAACAATTATATTCATAAACTATTACAGATAAAATAAAGTATCTAAAATTCAACATATAGAAATATATGTATTCGTCTGAAAATGTGTATTAGTATTTCTATAATGAAAATATCGTTTTAAAATGTTGCTAATGTTGAAATTATATGTTTATAAGTAAATAAAGAATGTTTTATTATATTTTTACTTACAGTAACACTAAACAGTAAACAATAATTAGTAAAAAAAAAAACACTAAAAACAGCACACAAACACAAATGAATAAAACATGTGATAGCAGTAACGCATGCGCATTGCTATCAAGTTTAAGGGTGAACCAGTGATTGCCAAAATGTTTCATGTTTTCTTTAAAAATAAAAATATATCATCAAGGCATATTACCCATTGCTGGGTACATACAAATTTCGGTAATGATGATGACAGATTTGTACCGTGCGGACGCTTACTAAACTAAATCGATATTAATATGATATCAAAATATTAATATCAAATATTTTATTTTCCCAGCACTAATCTTTACTATTCAAACTTATATTTTGTTCAAAATGAATACAAACTAAATGAATGCTTACATAGACACTATCTTATATTCCTCGATAAAAAGAATTCAGGAAAAATAGCTCTTAAAAGAGCACTAACTTCAAAGTAATCGCATAATCGTGAAAGAAAAAAAAGTATCTATAAACCGGCTCATACAATTCTGTGATTAAAAATGCTATCTTTTCGTAATAAACTCACGATTCCCTGAGTTTTATTTCCTGAACATCAAAAAAATTCTTCGGGTTTTATTACGCAGTAAATTAAAGATGATCCACTTTAAAAGGAGCAAAGTTAAGGACTAATACAGCCTGATCCACTAGGAACAACAAGCTGTAAACATTGATGAAGGTATAAACCAACAAGAAGTAAAAAAAGATATAACATGGGGACATAATCATATTCTGCGAAAATGAGGAAAATTCAGCCCCAAACATTTATTGTTTATAGATGCTCGTCGTAATAATAGTTCATCCTAAAAGCAAAAATCAATTTTCATATTTAAATTAATTTATACATAGTTAAAAATTAAAAGTTATTACAATGTTGATAAATGTAAATAGCTTTACTATATTCAATATAGATTTTGTCGTACATACTTTATACAAAGTGCCGCAGAACCAATTGAGCAGCTATGAAGAGTTATAAACCAGAGTATATATGAAAAAAATCTGTTGTGGCCAGCACAATACCTCTCGCCATTTTCATTTTATCTTGCATAGGGCGCGAGCAGTTATGTGACTTTGTTGGCCTTAGCAAGCAGATATGGGGGCCCGTGTTAGAATGACAGCTTGTAATATACATAGGTGTCAAGTATCATAAGTTTTCATTCGAAACATTATGATTTTCCAAATCCATGTGGATCATTTTCCTCGACAAGTATATTCCATACTAATGGATGACAAATATTATATATTATGAAATTTTGAATAAAAAATTATTATGACATATGACAATTGTGACAACTACTAGCCGTCATTCTGACACGGATCCTCATATCTGCTTGCCAAGGCCAACAAAATCACATGGCTGCTCGCGCCCTATAAGTAACGAATTTCACATTTCTTGTATATACAAATAATTGAAATTGTTTCTCTTCTTTCGTTCTATGAGAAATTTTATCCTACTATTCTAATATGTTCAAAATACTTCAAATGCATTGACGGTATTAAGGATATATGTAATATTGACACCTGCAATTTACATAAATATTTAATTAATAATACAATAATATATATTAAATGTAATCATACCTCCCAGAACTGACACTGACATTTTGCATTTATTTGTCAATTACAAAAAATTTAATATCGCAACTGTTTTTCTGGCAACGAGATTTATTACAACAGATTATATTATATTCTATACGAGATATAATAAAAAAATTAAATGTGTCAAATTGAGAATTTACTTATCTTTAATATTTGTAGTAACAAATTTTCAAAAAATAATATTTAGAATTTTTTTTTTTTAGAAACTACCACTTCCGGTTGTCCAATTGTTACCAGAACCTATTCAACTCTTCCCATTATTGTTAGATTGAGGAATCCGTAGTCAAACAGGTCTTTAGTCTTATAGAATTTGAGAAATCGTATCTCCAACAACCTCACACACACACACACACACACACACACACACACACACACACACACATCCACACACACACACACACACACACACACACACACACAGACATCATTGTAAAAATGTTAAAATCGAATTCTATGGACCTTAAATCGTGCTTATTCAATAAAATCTGGATATGCGATTATTAGCATGTATCCAATACCTCTCTTAGCGAGAGGTAAAAGGTTTTTATTTTTGAAATCAGTAGGACATTAATTTTTAAAAATAATGTCTTTAAGATGGCGGCCGATTTCTAGGATTTCGGGATTGTGAATAAACAAAATTTTCACTACTGGGCTGAAAACAACCTCCAAATTGTTCACGAAAGACCTCTACATTTTCCTAAACTAACGGTGTGGTATGCCGTATCACAATTTGGCGTTATAGGCCCGTACTTTTTTGAAGAGGGAGGCGTGACCGTGACCGTGAATTCCGGGCGTTATGTTTCAATGATGCAAAATTTTCTGCAGCCCGATTGGAAGTGGTTGTTGAAGAAGAGGGATTAGGGGACTTTTGGTTCCAACAGGATGGGGCTACAGCCCACACAGCCCGAAATTCTCTAAACGCTTTAAGAGAAATGTTTTTTGGACGTCTAGTGTCTTTGAGAGGTAACGTGGGGTGGCCTGCGCGGTCGCCCGATTTAAGCATATGCGATTTCTTTCTTTGGGGATATCTTAAGGAAAAAGGGTTTAAATGTCGCCCCCAAAACCTGCTAGAGCTAAGGGAGCAGATTGTTGAAGAAGTAAACGCGATACCCCGCGAAATGTGTCAACGGGCTGTTCAAAACTTCAGAAATCGCCTCCAGCAATGTATTGCAGCTATCGGCCGCCATCTTAAAGACATTATTTTTAAAAATTAATGAGTATAAAATGGTAAGTCCTACTGATTTCAAAAATAAAAACATTTTTTTCATATATACCCTGGTTTTTTTTATAACTCTTCAAAACTGCTCAATTGGTTCTGCCGCACCCTGTATTAAACGTTATGAAAAGTAATTTAATTTAAAACTTCGACATATGAAATTTAATTTCTTTATACTTTTTTTAACTCTATCCATACATACAGACATCATCGTAAAAAATAGAACGTGCTTATTCCTAAATAACTCATTGAAAACTCACCACCGAATTTTTTGACCAAAGACAATATCTTCCTTACCTATAGGTGATAGTAGGTAAAAACTGCTAAATTTACATTAGCGCTAATATCTAGGGTTTCATCAAGTCAAGTAGCTTGATATTTTTGTAAATTACTTGACTTGACTTGAAAATCAAGCTTTACAAAAATTCATTACTTGACTTGACTTGATTTTCTATCGATACTACTTGACTTGATCAAGTAATTTCAAGCAAATTCAAGCTACTTGATAACGAACCGATTATGTACGAAAACGCGCGAATCAGTAGAATCATAACCTAGCTGTGTGTGGTACGGCGTGGTGTGCCATATGTTGTGCTGATTCACTACTGCAAGTTAAAATCTGTGCAGAGGTTTAAAAAATTCACTCAATATTGGAATATATACTAGAATGACCCGAGAATATGTCAACAAAATTTGAAGTCTTAATCATTATTATTAAGTTAACTGTAGATGGTTAAACTATCGCACAAAAGCCCAAAAAGCTATACTCCATTCGAAATAAGAATAATAATTGGGATTTCTGATTTTGTCCACATATTCTCGACTCATTCTAGTATATATTCCATTAATGAATGGGTTTTTTAAACCTCTTAATATCTCGGAGAAAAATAAAGTTCCAAAATGTGCCATGTTATTTAAATGGGAAAAAATCAAGTGCATTTAGGCACGGACAAATATTAAAATTAACTGGAATCTTTGTCAGTATAATTTGTTTTTATTCATTTGGAACCATTTTAGGGGGTGGTCCAGTTAAAATTCGACTTCCCCCTTTTAAGATCCACCATAATACATATACTATAAATAGTTTGTTAATTCATATATACTTTCAAATCTTTTTTTTAATTTTTAAATTTGAATGTATGATTTATTTTTATGAATAAAATTTTATATTTCAAGGTATATTATTGATATTGTTATAAAACATAAAGAACTATATGAAAATGGAATGTTGTCTTGAAAAACTTTTTCTGGTAACTAAAAAAATAATTACTTGATTTTTCAAGTACTTGAAATTTAACTACTTGACTTGACTTGATTTTCGGCTACTATTACTTGACTTGAGATTGACTTGATTTCAAGTCAAGTCAAGTCAAGTAACTTGAATATCAAGTCAAGCCGTGAAACTCTACTAATATCTAGTGAAAAATATTATAATGGTTTCCTAAAAGAACAATTTTTATATTTTGTCTAAATTAATCTACTTCGTATCTCTTATAAATAATTCTCCAGATACCCATATTTGGAATATTTTCATGTCTTATTATAGATAATTATTAAATATTAAATTATTTTATACATAAATGACATTTCATTTTTCATATTACATATAAGTTGTATTTAATTAAATACACTTTATTGGCATTTGAGTTAAGGATTAATGTATGAACTTGAAATTTTAAAAACGTTACAATACTAACAAATCCTACATAATTTTCTGTGTATAACATTTATAATGTACAAAGGTCAATTCCATGATTTATTTATTTAAACTTCCCCTTCTATTTTCTTCCATATTTGTCGTGTTCTCATTCCATCTTCTCTAGTTTAGCTTGTGTATTTTTAGCGAGTTTATTTTCCGTGTCGGGCAATCCCAGTTGACGTACGCCGCTGTTCAAACAATCCATGACCTCCCGCTTCTTGGGCGTGCGAGAGGGGCAGGGAGACTTGCACACCGTAGGCGTGGCTGGTACTGTTACCTCTGTTTTTATCTGCAAATCTCTCCGTGTAATTTGCAACTAAGTTCGCAACACACACTGCAATGCAGCTAACTTCCCAACTATTTAATTAAGATGTATAATGGAATAATTCAATTCTTTAATTTGTAGGGGTGGGAGATAATGAAGACCATTTATTAGGCATATAATTGCCGCGTTAAATGACCGAATTTATCTTTGTACTGTGTGTGCAAAATTCTTCCAGCCCAGCCTAATTGTTTTGTTTTGCCAACGAAGGGAAAAAATTGCAAAATGTCTACAATATTTGCAAAGAGTACATCAAAAGGGAGTTAATATTGTAATTTAATTTTCTCTTTGAACATTATGAAAGACTGGATAATGCAACTAAATTTTTTAACACTGTATTTAAAATTTTCTTCTCTTTGTAACAAGTGTGAACAATTTTACTTATTTCATTGTCCATTTTTTTTCATATCTAAAGAATGAAATTAACATTTATTTTGAAGGATAGTCCTTTATTTCAGGAAGCAGTTTTTTACCTGCCGTCACCTACAGGTAAGGAAGGTATTGTCTTTGGTCAAAAAATTCGATGGTGAGTTTTCATTGGATAAGCACGTTTTAGGGTCTTTACAATACGATTTTACTATTTTTACGATGATGTCGGCCGGGATATCTCCAATAGAATTCCAAAAATTACAATTTTTGCGTATTCCTCTTCCTTACAACCATATGCAGACTTGATTAGATTTTGATTATAATTGGTCAACCGGAACTATCCTCATTTGAAGATTTTAACATTTTTTTGTGAGTTAAATATTATTGTAACTTAAAGAATATATTATTCTCTATGCGATTTGATTGCATTTTATATTTCATATTCAACAGATATATAGTTAAAGAATTATAAAGATAATAAATTTCATAAATTATATAAATTATAGTTATATTACATACTGTCGGGATGACAATGAATTGGAAACATTTCGAAAAATTAGAAGAGTAAGACAAAATTTCTTCATAAAAAGAATTTAAAATTAATCACTCTAAATATAACGAATAGATTTAGTCGAATTTTTGGTGTAGAGTATAGGTTGTAGGTATACAAGAAATGTTAAATACAATAGGGCGTGAGCAGTCATGTGACTTTGTTGGCCTTGACAAGCAAATATGGTGGCCCGTGTCAGAATAATAGTTAGTAATTATGTACATAGTTGTGAAATATCATAATTTCTCATCCTAAATTTAGTGATTTTCCTATTACATGTGATTTATTTTCCTCGACAAGTAAATTCCACACTCCTGGTGACAAATTAACTACGTGAATTTAGAAAATCTTGAAATATTTAATGAAAAATTCTGACATTTGACGTATATGTATATAATTACTAATTGTCATTCTGAAATGTGCCCCCATATCTGCTTGTCAAGGCCAACAATATCACATGACTGCTCGCGCTCTATACTCATGTAACCAAAAACGGAAGTGGCGATAGGTATTTTGCTGGCCACAACAGATTTTTTTTCATTTAGTGTTTCTATATTCGAGTTTTCTTTTACTCGTGTTTTTTTATGGGGTCTCGTGGCCTTGTGCCTGAGTGTCTGGTCGAGGACCCGGGTTCGATCCCGACCGACGCCAAAAATTACATCGCATCAGATCAAGCGATTGCATCCCTCGGGCTACGCCCTCCGGATTCAATATTCGCTCTCGACAAGTAATGACGAACTTTACTCCCTTGATATATAAACTACTATTATTACCTTTATCCTAATTATTTATTGTTTAGTAAACTTTTATTTTAATTAATATTTTTTTTGAATTTTATACTTCACCCAAATAAATAAACGTTACAGCATTTTTTCTGATGACGACTAAATAGCCGAAACTGCAGTCAAGAATAAAAATTCAATTTCTGAAACTTCTGCCAGTGTTTTTCAAACCTTATTCTCATAATTTTCGTTACTTCCGAAAATGGCTGACGACATTAAAATTAATTCTTAAAATCCTGGGCTTATATAATATATCAGTTCGGCTCTGGTATTTCCAGGATGCCGGAACGAAAGTTCGACCGTAAAACCGTTGGAAATACTAATAAACCAACGAAGTCCTACGGTAAATACGGGATAAGTTTTGATGGATTCGCAGGATAAAAGGACAAGCAATATTAGAAGGATTTCACAAATTGCCCACTCCCAATTGGGAAAGATATTAAATATCGCCACAAGCCAAAAATAAATACGCCGTACAAAACATAGGTTTTTTTCTTGTAACAATTAGTACTATTCTACTACTATTGTTGTTCGATTATCTAGACTAGACGACCATGGCACACGATGGTGGCAAGTGGTTACCCATTTAGATACTAACTGTATACACCCTCGCTTACCGTACTTAGATTACATACTCGTACAACCAAATTTAAATTTAACCAGGCATAAAAGTGATTCTCATTGCTGACATCCTGAAATATTGGAAATCATTAATAATTCTAAGTAACTGTTTCGAGCAATAATTCAAGTTCTGTTAAATAGGTAATACTATGGACATTATAGAAGACTGATGCATTTCAGATGATCCTCGTAGTGTAAGGCCTGCAACTGTTATCAGTGAAGAAATCATCAATTTGATTCACGATATGGTTATGATAGATCGGCTAATTAAGGTTCGAGAAATAGTACACATACTGACATCATCGTAAAACTAATAAAATCGTATTCTAAGGACCCTAAAACATGCTTATTCATTAAAAATTCACCACTGATTTTTTTGACCACAGGTACAGTGTTTATTATCGTTTCTCCTTAAAATTAAATTTCATGATCAATTTTGGCAACTTGACTTGAGTTGAATAATGATCAGACATACGTTACTCTGTCCATAGCCTACTCCGAGTTACGTTTTTTATTAAACAAACTGTACCTTCCTTACCTGAAGGTGAGGGAAGGTAAAAATCTTATGTGGCCTGCACATTCCGTCAATATTACGTATTTTGTACAAATTCCACACAGAAAATTTTAAGCAAACGATTCTATATTTCCGGTAGAATAATTTCACAAAGATATTATGTAAATTTTATTTGACACTGACATTTTTCAATTAGTAATATTTGAATTTTCTGTTTCCATGGTGCAGCTTTTAACAGGATAGACTGCAAAATACTTCTTTATAATTTTATACCTCTAAATTCATTGAATATAAGGAAAAAAATGCAATTAAATAGAATAGAGAATAAAATATACTTTAATATATATAATACCTAACATAAAATATCAAATAATAATATTTAACAACGTTTAATATTCTCAAATAAGGATACTTCCGGTTAACCAATTATAACCAAAATCTAATCAATTCTCCAATATGGACGTATAGCAGAGAAATATAAAACACACACACACACACATATATATATATATACATACAGACACATCATCGTACATACATACATACTTACATACATACAGACATCATCGTAAAAGTAGTAAAATTGTATTCAAAAGGACTCTAAAACGTGCTTATTTATTCAAAACTCATCATCATATTTTTTGATCAAAAACAATAATACCTTCCTTATTTAAAGGTGACGGAAGGTAAAAATGTATTAATAAACTTCTATGTTAGAACGCGAATTTTTCAATCGATTCTCGTAGTGTAGAGGGCGCGTGCCAAACTTCATAGACTTCAAAGCTACTGTCCAGTGGCGTAGCTACAACGGGGGCAGCGAGGCAACTGCCCCCTCGCTTGCTTCCGGCAGTGACTTGGCGCCTTTTTTGTTAACCAATATCACAAATTTAAATGGTCATAGTTTAATTTTGAAACAATTCGTAGTATTAAAAAATCATAATTGTTTTACTCGTAATTTAACTGCATTTGATTTTTAACGAAACCTATGGCTATCTTTCTCGCATCAGTTACTATAGTAGGCTGCGCAAGAAAGATAGCAATAGTGTGACGTAGAAGTATAGACGCTGAAAATCTCAAATATTTCAAAAGAAACTAATTTTTTTAAACTTTTCGTCTCAATCAAGATTTTTACTTATCTACTTTTAATATAACTAACATTTAAATCAATTGTCTGTTATGGTGGAAGACTCCATTGCAATAAAAGTAAATTATTAGAGAAATACAAATCTTTCGTATCACTTTACAAAGAGTTTTCTCCAGAAAGTGATAATAATGTAATCGTTACATCACAGATTTCAGTTTTTATGATATCCAATAAACTTCATTTAATTTATCCTTCACAGAATATTATTTAACTCTGCCAGTTAGCACTGCTTCGTTTAAAACAAATTAAAAATTACACACGGTCAAACAATGGGTGAAGCCCGAGTATCATATTTATCGTTGATTGCCATAAAGAGATATGGCTAATAACATGAATTTAGAAAACGTTATACAACGTTTTCGGAGATTAAAATTAATGATTTAATTTAGTTATTCTTTGTACATAAACATTGATTCCACGATTTGATCCCCACGTCATCAATCGTAACCATATGATTCAAATCGCCAGGGTCGAGGGAATTGATGACGTCATGTTGTCGGATGATATCGGGCGAAATCGTCTGATTTCCGTAGAATTCATATAAATCAAAACTGAAACTGATAGTATACAGTATAACTTATACCGTGTGAATATTATTAATCAAAATTCGAAGTAAGACATTTATTTCGCAACAATAAATCAATTGAATAATTATGATGTAATGTCTAAACTGACAGTATTATAGTAAATATAACCTATAATGTGTTAGTTTTGTTATTCATCAAAATTCGAAGATAGTTATTTAGCAATACTAAATGAATTGAATAAATACGATATAAGTATAATAGATGAAATATAGATACTTCTTTATATTGTACAAAAGCAATATGTTGCAATAATTGTCGGCAATCTTAGAAACACTGTCCTTGCAATAGCAAAATGCACAATATAATACCATGAATTAAAAGTACCAACACACAACGAAACACAAATTATCGACGCCAAAATCAAAAAATCATCTTTATCACATGATTGACAAAATGACATGAATATTCAAATAATTCAAATATTTGAAAATTACATTTGTTACCGTGGTTACAATAAAGTTTCTTTTTCATTTTTTGCCGTCTGCTGGACGGAGATAGCGTATACCTCTCCGAAACACTGAAGATAATAAGATAGCGACTAAAAGTCTCATATATATCATGTGTGTAGGACAAAGATGCTAGATAAAAGTTTAGCAATTCTTGCATTAGAAATTAATGACCAACTCGGAGATATAGAATGTATATCTGTATCTGTAATTTTTATTTCTCAAAACACTAACGCTTTTTTATCATTTCTTGCCCCCTCACAACCAGTATACTAGCTACGCCACTGTTACTGTCAAGCGTGTATAGAGTTTCACGGCTTGACTTGATATTCAAATTACTTGACTTGTCAAATCAAGTCAAGTCAAGTAGTTACAATTTCAAGTACTTGAAAAATCAAGTAGTTATTTTTCAATTACTTGAAAAAATCAAGTAGTTATTTTTTTAATTACCACAAAAAGTTCTTCAAGACTACATTTCATTTTCATATAGTTCCTTATGTTTTATAACAATATTAATAATATACCTTGAAATATAGACTTTTATTCATAAAAATAAATTATACATTCAAATTTAAAAATTATAAAAGAAGATTTAAAAGTATAATACATGAATTAACAAACTATTCCGAGATATTAAGAGGTTAAAAAAAATTATTCATTATTGGAAATATACTAGAATGACCCGAGAATATGTGGACAAAATCTGAACTCCCAATTACTATTCTTAATTCGAATGGAGTATAGCTTTATGGGCTTTTATGCGATAGTTTAACCATCTACAGTTAACTTAATAAATACGACTTCTCAGGTCATTCTAGTATATATTCCAATATTGAGTAAATTTTTTAAACCTCTGCACAGATTTTAACTTCAGTAGTGAATCAGCAGAGCATATGGCGCGCCACGGCGTACCATTATTCTACTGATTCGCGCGTTTTCGTACATAATCGGTTCGTTATCAAGTAGCTTGAATTTGCTTGAAATTGCTTGATCAAGTCAAGTAGTAACGATAGAAAATCAAGTCAAGTCAAGTAATGAATTTTTGAAAAGCTTGATTTTCAAGTCAAGTCAAGTAATTTATAAAAAACATCAAACTACTTGACTTGATGAAACCCTAAGCGTGTAGCTCAGAAATACAATTATAGCCAGCATCGAAATCTGCGTTAATTAGAACGGTAAACCTATTTACCCATAAAAGGGTAAAAATCCGTTATGATAAAAATCCCTGGTGTATTGCCAGAAAACGACACAAGATCTCACAATTCTACTCTGTTGTACGATTCCCGTGTTATTAATTGTTTAAGTTGTGTACTGAGGGTGTGGCATGTAGGTCCGTGGGTTCTATGTGGAGGACATTGTACATGAGGCCAGAGAGACCTCAAGAACCCCCAAGGACTGGAGGAAATTGAGAGAATAATGAGAACTGTGAATGAGGGAATGTTTCACCGGCTAATGACGACAAATAAGAGGATTTGAATAGTGCGTATGATTAGGGTGAATTATGGATGGAATACGGGGTAGATTATAATACAAATAATGTATTAATAATACGCCTGGATGATATTGTGATGAGATTCAATATTACTGAAATCCTGTTAATACGAGTATACAAGATGTATGAACCATCTTACTCACCAATGTAAACCTTACTATTTCACATTATGCTGCAACTTTAATAATGTATAGTTAAAAAAATATAACATCAGTTCTTAAAGAATAGGGCATTTTTTTAAGTGGAATAATATATTTTTGATTATTCTATTGCATTTTTACCTTCCGTCACCTATAGGTAGGTAAGGAAGATATTGTCTTTGTTCAAAAAATTCGGTGGTGAGTTTTCATTGAATAAGCACGTTTTAGGGTCTTTACAATACGATTTTACTATTTTTACGATGATGTCTGTATGTGTGTGTGTGTGTTCGTATGTGCGTGTGTGTGTGTGTATGTGTGTGTGTGTGTGTGTATGTGACCGCTTTTTCGTGCACGATATCTCCAATACTAGAATTCCAAAAATTACAATTCTTGCGTATTCCTCTTCCTTACAACCATATGCAGACCTGTTTAGATTTTGGTTATAATTGGTCAACCGGAAGTACCCTCATTTGAAGATTTTAACAGTTTTTCTTGAAAAACTCAGTTAAATGTTATTATAACTTAAAGAATATATTATTCTCTATACGATTTGATTGTATTTTATATTTCATATTCAACTGATATATGCCCGGTTGCAGAAACGTTCATCAACACTTTGTTTAATTAACGGACTATCAAAATGAACAAATTCGAATCAGTTTCCTTGTTCTTATGATATTTAAATCATTGCTGTCAAAAAATCGCGTTGCATTTGATCGTTTTGATGATCCGTTAATTAGACAAAGCGTTGATGAACGTTTCTGCAACCGGGCAATAGAGTTAAAGAATAATAAAGATAAAAAATTCGTATAAATTTCATAATTCAGCCAGCTATACCATGGAAACTGCTAATATATTAAGGTAATTCAAATTGACAGATGTCAGTATCAATAAAAAGCAAGTAATTGAATGAAAAAATAAGGGAAGTAATTCTAGTGTTAGAAGTTTTTAGATATAATAGAGACGATTACATTGGTTTGAACATGTCATGAGGACAGATGAATAAATTAATAGAAGGTAGAAGAAACATAGGAAGACCAAATATAAGATGAAAAGACTGTATTGCAGAAGACTTGAGAGAAAAGGAACTGAATGAGGACGACACGCAAAACTAAAATGAGTGGAAGAAGAAAATAAAAAATAGCGACCCCCTAACGAATGGGAAAACTAAAGAAGAAGAAGATGTCAGTGTCAAGTGCAATTTGCATAGTTTGTTTATGAAATAACTTTACTGGAAATATAGGATCTTTTGCAAAAAAAATATGTATAGGGCGCGTGCAGTGACATGACTTTGCTGCCTTTGTTATCAGGAGTATGGAATTCCGTTGCCGAGAAAGGGAATCATAAAATACCAAAAATTTAGAATCTTTTGCAAGAAAATTTATGTATGGAATTTGTACATAATACACATGATTGACGGAAGGTATTGTGCTGGCCACATCAGATTTTTTTTTCTATTTCCAACACAGTAATGTTATTTATGTGCAATTTTTCATATAATCAAGTTATTTGCAATTTAAAATCAATTATTCGTTATTTTTTGCAATTTGTTGATTAAATGGGACAGCCTGTACTGTGTTTCAATTCCATGGCTATAGCTATTTTTGCATTGATTTTCGTCATTTTCATACCTAATTTTTGACGTTACAAGGCAAAATTAATTTTGTATAATGATTCAGATGAAGAATTTTATGCCCACTTTTATTTGAAGCTTTTTTACGTAAAATAATTAAGGAATCAGGAAATTACGAAAATCTGATTTTACATGTTAAAGTCCTAAGTTCCGGAGTTGCGGTCACCACCCTGTATGTTGAATGACATAGGCTGTCAGTAGCAATCAAAACTTGGGATATAGGTAATATATGTTATTGTTTATTAATTATTTTATTAAATTGTTTGTTATCTATGCATATTTCCAATTATTGACCACGAAAGTTATACATATTTACCCATCTATACATTTATATAGAATTTCAAATAAATCAATTTATGTGACTCCAATTATAAACAATTACAGAACAACCTGAGCTTTGCATCTATATCAAAGAATATTTAAAAAACGAATATTTTACGGCTTAACGATAAAGGCATTTTAGAATTACAAATCGATTTTAATTTAAATTCATCTTAAAATTAATCATTTATTATACCTACCGTAATAATAAATTATTATTTGTATTTAAACACAATATTAATATTTAATGTAAATATTCAAATTGTAAACCATTATTTCGTAAACAAATTGTTTCCATAGCTTACTTTGCTAAACAAAATGAAGGAAATAATTTACGAATAATTGACTTTTATACCTCAATATCTGTTGGCTATGTTGTATACCATATTACCCCGCGAATACCAATTTATTTAATCCAATTTGTTCTATGTATAATCTAGTAAAAAGTAGATCGTGTACAATAATTTAACAATGTTTTCTTTGTTTCAGGTATGGTCGAATGAATGATTTTACTGACCCATTTCTGTCATTATTAAACAGGTAATATAGTTTTTTAAAGGTGTATATCGGAGATTAACCAAATACATTTAATGTAATATTTTAGATCCATATAGTAGGAATTTACGTAAGACTTGAAAGTGATACTTTGCCGGGGGAGCAAGCATATTCTAGAGCGAGCCGTCGGCGAGCTTTGTAAGCTTGTGAGCCCAGTTTAGACACATCATATCATGTTATTTATAGCTATACATACTTTTATTTTTTATTGCACGGGAATAAGAAATAAATAAACAAATGATCGCCATGGAAACGTTCATAGAGGAACAATTTTCGGAGCTAGCTTAGTAAAGAAGGATTTCTGGTCTAAAAAGTCATCAGAAACAGCTAATTTTCTGAACGATCGCGGAAAAATAAATTATTGAATTTGTTCAATTTCGTATTAATAGTAATAGTCATGGCAATTGAATTCGTTATAACCGATAACTTGTACAAATTTTATTATGTTATGATTTTATGAATTTTTGAAAAATGTCAATCATGTATTTGAAAATGCGATGGTTATTGTTATTAATACGAAATTGAATCAATTTAAAAATTAATTTATGGGACCAAAATATTACATAATTTACATGTATTTGGTGTCATTTTTACCTTCCGTCACCTTTAGGTAAGGAAGGTATTGTCTTTGGTCAAAAAATTCGGTGGTGAGTTTTCATTGAATAAGCACGTTTTAGGGTCTTTACAATATGATTTTACTATTTTTACGATGATGTCTGTATGTGTGTGTGTTCGTGTGTGTATGTGTGTGTGTGACGGCGGTTTCGTCAACGATATCTCCAATACTAGAATTCCAAAAATTACAATTCTTGCGTGTTCCTCTTCCTTACAACCATATGCAGACTTGATTAGATTTTGGTTATAATTGGTCAACCGGAAGTACCCTCATTTGAAGATTTTAACAGTTTTTCTTGAAAAACTCAGTTAAATGTTATTATAACGTAAAGAATATATTATTCTCTAAACGATTTCATTGCATTTTATATTTGATATTCAACAAATTTAGACTTAAAGAAGAATCAAGATAATAAATTTCATATAAATTTTATAATTCAGCCAGCTATACTAACTTAACCATGGAAACTGCTAATATATTCAGGTAATTCAAATTGACAGATGTCAATATCAATAAAATGTAAATCAATGAAAGAATAAGGGAAGTAACTCTAGTGTTAGAAGTATTTAGATATAAGAGAGACGATTACATTGGTTTAAACATGTCATGAGGAGAGATGAATATATTAATAGAAGGTGGAAGAAATATAGGAAGACCAAATATAAGATGAAAAGACTGTATTGCAGAAGACTTGAGAGAAAAGGAACTGAATGAGGACGACAAAACAAAACAAAAATGAGTGGAAGAAGAAAACCTAACGAATGGGAAAAACTAAAGAAGAAGAAGATGTCAGTGTCAAGTGCAATTTCCATAGTTTGTTTGTGAAATAACTTTACTGGAAATATAGGATCTTTTGCAAGAAAATTTATGTATAGGGCGCGTGCAGTAACATGACTTTGCTGTCTTTGGCAAGCAGATATGGGGACCCGTTTCAAAATGACAGCAATTAATTATGTCCATAACTGACAAGTGTTATAATTTTTCATTCAAAATTTCATAATTTTCTTATTTCATCTGGTTTGTTTGTTATCAGGAGTATGGAATTCAGTTGCCGAGAAAGGGAATCACATAATACCAAAAATTTAGAATCTTTTGCAAGAAAATTTATGTATGGAATTTATACATAATACACAGGATTGACGGAAGGTATTGTGCTGGCCACATCAGATTTTTTATCTTCTTATTGATACTACAACCATTATTGTCAGTCTAAACGGGGGGGGGGCAACAGTCTACAAAAAATAAAGTTTTTCCATGTTAAACTCCTATGTACACTTTGATAAAAAAAATTAACACCCGATATTCATATTTAGATGAGTAATGATGTTTTTATGTATTTTCATACACGCTTGATCTGATTTTGAAATTGTTTCTTTGTGAAGATATACGAGTACTGCCAATATACAAAGAGTATAATGATCGTCAAAAACCATATTTCGGTGTCGACATAAAATGGTTTTTTAAAATCCAATCCAATAAATCTACTTTCAACGGGCTTTCATTAAAATAGGATTATCAAAAATTGAAACAATCACATGTTGAATGTATTTACAAAGCAGCCACTCACATTTTAATCTTTCATTGATGCAAATTAAAATTCATTGGCTTTAAAACTTCACAAAAAATTGTAACATTTCGACGTTTCAATTATTCACTTAACAGATGAAAAAAAAATAGTTAAAGAGAAACTTTCAATTAAAATTAAAATAGTATTGCCAAATAACATTTATTGTTATTAATTTGTTATTATTTGAAAACGCGATGTCTTTGAAATCCCTATTATGTTTGAAAAGAAAATATTCCTTGTTTTGTTGTGTTTTGCCATTTCGTCGCCTTGGGCCTAAAACAAACGTCTCCCATCTAACAAGTGAGGATCTAAGTTCACATGTAGCTTCACCGATGTCATCGTTTTTGTTTCGAATTTTTGCTGGCAGCGTCAGAGCAAGCCATGCTTTGAAGACAGCTGAAAAGCCAGTACATTATTTTATTGTTGTCGTTTTGGAGTTTCATTTCGCCTTTGGGAATTTCCAGTCGAGCAAACTGTCTCGGATTATGCTGTAGCTTTATTGCATGTCTGTATAATATAAGCCTAAACTCTTTTAGCTACCCTCATTCTAAGGCGATTGAGTAACAGGGACTTTTTTTAGCGAATATGACAGTTTTGCGGGCTTCCTTCTCAGAATGGGGTAGAAATCCTACTTAATTCAATTATAATTTTATTGTTATTACTACAATTAAACTACACCCTCTACATAGGCTGGTGACCGGCACAGCCGAACATACGACGTAGGACTTAAGGTAGTTGTCACACGAGTGTACCTATTTAAAAACTTGTTCTATGTTTAAAATAAAAACTAAGCTAATGCAGTTTATATTTGCAATAACTTATATTTTTTAACATTATATTATATACACAGATTGTGTAAAAATAATTAAAAGCTAATATCAAACACTAACAGATGAATTTTCTTTATTTCTCCGTAGATTTTTTTTTTAACTGTACCACTCGCACTAACACATACACAAGTGTCGTATTCCAAAATAACTCATACTAAAGTATGAATGTTGAAGAATACCTGTGGCAACGTCGCACTCAGACAGGGACAGAAATAAGATAATACTAACATAAATATTGTATTACTTACTGGTTAGAACGAAAATTTTTGGGACTTGTCTTTTGTCATATATTTGCCTGTAGATTATTGTTTAAATGAGAAATTTAGTAAATAACATTGTATTTAAATGTAGTACACTTTATTAATATATAAAATAAAAAATCTGATGTGGCTAGTACAATACCTTCCGTCAATCCTGTGTATTATGTACAAAGACTTTTGATATTATGTGATTCCCTTTCTCGGCAACTGAATTCCATACTCCTGATAACAAACAAACCACATGAAATAAGAAAATTATGAAATTTTGAATGAAAAATTATAACACTTGTCAGTTATGGACATAATTTATTGCTGTCATTTTGACACGGGTCCCCATAACTGCTTGCCAAAGTCAGCAAAGTCATGTTACTTCACGCGCCCCATACATAAATTTTCTTGCAAAAGATCCCATATTTCCAGTAAAGGTATTTCATAAACAAACTATGCAAATTGCACTTGACACTGACATCTTCTTCTCCTATTTTTTATTTTCTTCTTCCACTCATTTTAGTTTTGCGTATCGTCCTCATTCAGTTCCTTTTTTCTCAAGTCTTCTGCAATACAGTCTTTTCATCTTATATTTGGTCTTCCTATGTTTCTTCCACCTTCTATTAATATATTCATCTCTCTTCATGACATGTTCAAACCAATGTAATCGTCTCTCTTATATCTAGAAACTTCTAACACTAGAGTTACTTCCCTTATTCTTTCATACATTTACATTTTATTGATACTGACATCTGTCAATTTGAATTACCTGAATATATTAGCAGTTTCCATGGTTAAGTTAGCATAGCTGGCTGAATTATGAAATTTATATAAACTTTATTATCTTTATTTTTCTTTAACTCTATATCTGTTGAATATCAATTATAAAATGCAATCAAATCGTATAGACAATAATATATTCTTTAAGTTATAATAACATTTAACTGAGTTTTTCAAGAAAAACTGTTAAAATCTTCAAATAAGGGTACTTCCGGTTGACCAATTATAACCAAAATCTAATCAAGTCTGCATATGGTTAAGGAAGAGGAATACGCAAAAATTGTAATTTTTGGAATTCTAGTATTAGAGATATCGTTGACGAAACCGCGGTCACACACACACACACATACACACACACACATACAGACATCATCGTAAAAATAGTAAAATCGTATTGTAAAGACCCTAAAACGTGCTTATTCAATGAAAACTCACCACTGAATTTTTTGACCAGACAATACCTTCCTTACCTATAGGTGACGGAAGGTAAAAATGCCCAAATATAGTCTTAACTATTGCAACATAAAAATTTATTTTTATTGCGTTGTTGTAAAGGGAACACTCTACATATAATATTGTATTGGAAGAAGTACAACAAAATACGTAATTTTAAGACGAGTCGTATGCGAATTGAGTATAATAGATTTTCATATTTTATGTCAATGAGTATATGATTTTACCGACTACAACTACAATATATTAAAAAGTAAAATAACTCTTGACATGAGACAAGCAAAAACACAATTGAAAACAAAAACTATCTAAAAGCTGCGCATTTTATTGTCAACATTTTTGGTCAGGATAAATGTATAAAATAAAAATGAAAATAGTGGGAGGTAACATATTTTCCTAATGTTTTTTATGCCTACTTTTTGTGGAATGTGAAATTTTATGGATAAATTTTGAACTCCTCGCTTTAAAGCGTTGGGTACTTTTTTGTTCCTAGTTCAGAATTTAAATTTTCCGTAATCTACTAACTATAAAAACTAGACACAACACATGTACGAGTA
Source organism: Harpalus rufipes (assembly GCA_951394225.1). Lineage (NCBI taxonomy): Eukaryota > Metazoa > Arthropoda > Insecta > Coleoptera > Carabidae > Harpalus > Harpalus rufipes. The sequence continues at coordinate 44,379,260 of OX596282.1, forward strand.
ACCAAACGTGACGACGATTAGATCTGTTAGTCTAGGACAAAAAATACCAGAACAGATGATGTCCCACACTGAGCTTATTAATCTATTACGTCACTGACAGTTGACAGATGAAATCTGAGCATGGGGCAAGAATTTATCGCTATATAAAAAAAAATAGATTAATGTTAATGACGAGTAAGACTATGATATTGTAATCATCAAACTTTATAAATATATGAAACCATGTACCAGTATAAATAAATATATCATCACGGCATATTACCCAGATTTTGGTAATGATGATGACATATTTGTACCGTGCGGGCATTTACCAGGCGTTACCTCATGGGCACTTATTGCTGGCGTGAAGAGTGCACAACAAGGATAAATTTTATGCCATTTAAAATTCGAAATATTTGACTTCGGTCGGGATCGAACTCGGTTCCCCAGATTCGCGACCGGACACTGAGACCCTAATGAAGCAAGTATAATTTATCCATTCTGTTTTTGGATTTATGTGAAATTTCTGTAATTAAATCTCATAAGATTTGATGGTTTTTTTTCTGAAGAATGTAATTTGATCTTTTCTTTAATTTAGGCAGGGCCGTGCCTTGTTATGAAGCGAAGGAGCAATCGCTCCAGATACCTTTTGTTAAACGGCGCTCATAGAATTAAAATGATAGATATTTTCTGGTTGATACGGTCCTGATAAATAGCGATATAAATCAGCAATCTTCAAAAAAATTTTGAATTGATTTTCTCGGGTATAAAATGTCAAAAATAAAATCTTATTACTAATTCGGGTGCAGAATTTAAATCTCTACAACATTTATTTGAAGTATTTTTGTCTAAAATAATTTGAGAACTTGGCGTGGAGAGTGCACCACAGGGGTCAATTTTGTGCCATATATACAGGTTGTTAATACTAAGTCGTTACATCCGAAAATGGTAGATAGAACTAATTAAAGCAAACAACTTTTCTTAGCTCAAATTTTTGATTTGGAGCCCCAGTTCATAGTTATTGGCGTTCTCTTGTTTTTCGAAAAATCGTCATAACTCCCTTATTTTAAAGAATATTTAAAAAATACAAAAACTTTCAGCATTTGCTTTCGGTTCTCTAAAACACTTATATTTACAATTATTTTCTATTTCATCAAGTAACAAAAGGCGACCAATCAAAAATTTCAAAACAAGATATTATGAAAACCACCCCATCGATTTTCGAAAATAAAAAAAATTATAAAATCTATAAATTTTTTACTACAATATTTGTCTGAAATATTTTTTTCTATCTGGCCAAAAAAAGTTTTTATTCAAATTGAATTGCAAGATAAATTTTAACAAACTGCAACAATCATTTAAAACAAAGTAGGCTTGCTGCCATTAAACAAGAAAAACAAGAAACAAACAAGAAAAATAAAACAATAAACAATGAAACAACAAGGGTGGGACTAAATATGATTTTCAAAGTGGCCACCATTCGCAGCAACGCAAGCCCGGCAGCGTGCTTTGATGTTGGTGGAGACCTTCGCAAAGACTGCCTGCTTCTCTTTTATATCTTCTGCTGCAGCCACGATTCTAGCCACTAGTTCTAAATCTGTGTTCACCGGTGTCTCGTAAACAGAGGTCTTCATCTGACCCCAAAAAAAGAAATCTAGTGGAGTTAGGTCGGGGCTCCGGGCTGGCCACGCAACTGGACCTCTCCTCCCAATCCACTTATTCGGGTATTTTCTATTTAACAATGCGTTTTCATAATGATGCATGTTTACGTATAAATTATGCAAAATACGAACATCAAACGGACATACACGTGCGCTAAATTTGAAGTAACTTGTTTTTGAGTACTTGTCAAATCTAATCTCCTTTTTGTTTCATTGTTTTCAGAAGCTACTACGTTTTAAATGCTTTTTTTAGTTTGTTAATACTTATGCAAGCCAAGTGAGTATTAACACCCTGTATATACATATAATGCGGTTTTGTTTATTTTGTCTGTATCTGGTGTAATAAATAACGAAATAAAATAAATGACGAGGTACGTTTATAAAACATATTGATTCCTTTAATTTTAAATTAATGGCAAAATTCATAAATAAAGCAGAAAAACTTTTTTTACAATAACCTACATTGAATACATTCTATTCTTACATAAAAATGACAATTCTTTAAACAACTCAGATTCTTTTTAGTGTCAGTACCTGCATGAATAAGACGTGCGCACAAAAGGGTACAGTCCATACGATGTAACTTGGCGAGCCAAAGGAATGTAATTCAGTTCACTATTCCTAAGTTGCGTTTTGTCAAATATGAGGTTATATTCATACATAAGCGTTGGTGCATTTTTTTCTCAATAGCAATAGAAATTTTATTTTCTTAACTTTATTAATTTAAAAAATAATTAATTATAATATGATTTATATAATAAATAATTCATTCCAATATTTGTAATATTTTTTTTTTGTATAAATAATTTCTTTTTTTTTGTAATATTCGTAATTTTATTGAACTCCATTCTTCTTCGGTACGCCTATGGATTTTATAACTTCCCCATTACCGCAGTGATAATGTGAATTGCCCCAACTCGCCAAGTTACATCGTATGGACTGTACATGAACGCATCCAAAAAGTTGTGCAGAAACAAGTCTATAGCTAAAGGTCGCTCCTTATCTAAATTTAAGAGTATATTAATAAAATATTTTTTGGATTGTTACTTGTTAAATTTCTTATATATTTATCAATTAATTAATGTACTTACTGTTTCAACTCATTCGTTTTTATATTTGTATCGCGTCTCTATCGCGATACGTCGTATGATCGTCCTGTAAGTGGGATCTTGTATCGTGTTGGATCGATTTATTAATAAATAATTTTCGATTGCCTCTATACGCTATAGATTTCTTCTAGAAATATTGTGTGAAGGCACGAATCGTCGAAGGACGAATTACCAATTACCTAATCCCAAATCGTCAGTTATTTTCGTTAAATTCGGTTAATTTCGTGCTGCGTCTGTGTTTACTCTTGCAATAAAAATCAATAAAACTTCATAAAAATCCTTAGCCTTGCTTGACATATTAAGTGTTAAATGATTTATTATTTATTATGACTACATTATATCATCAATACATCACACATGCATTTATGTATGATACACAATATCAAGGATGCAGCTAGCACGTGTGCTACGCACTGTATGTACATGTGTACGGTGTTGGTCTATATGCGCGGTTTGCATATGAATGACGCGCAGTGGAATTAAGACGTCATGCGTCGTGTGTCGCGATAGAGACGCGATGCGAACGCGTTAGCCAGTAAAAGGAATCGCGGCTGAACGACGGAAATTTATCGATCCCATGCAATATTAAATGAAAGAGGAACACAAAAAGAGAAATAGATGATTGCATCAAATAGGAAAAATTTGTGAAATCAAATCAAATTTGGAGTACATACGATATCTATTGTACTCGTATACTGCTTGCTGCATATCTTCGCAATGTTAAAAATCTATCGTGGCCAGCACAATACCTTTCGCCATTTTCATTTTATGTTGCATAGGGCGCGAGCAGTCTTGTGACTTGCCCGTGTCAGAATGGCAGCTAGTAATAATGTACATAGGTGTCAAGTGTCGTAATTTTTCATTCAAAACATATTTTCGAAATCCATGTGGATGTAAATAACTATTAGCTGTCATTCTGACATGGATCCTCATATCTACTTGCCAAGGCCAACAAGGGCACATGACTGCTCGCACCCTATAAGTAACGAATTTAATATTTCTGGTACATACAAATAATTGAAATTGTATCTCTTCTTTCGTTCTATGAGGAATTTTGTCCTACTCTTTTATGTGACTTTGTTGGCCTTGGCAAGCAGATATAGAGGCCCGTGTTAGAATGACACCTAGTAATAATGTACATAGGTGCAAGTATCATAATTTTTTATTCAAAACATTATTTTCCAAATCCATGTGGATTATTTTCCTGGACAAGTATATTCCATACTATTGATGACAAATAAACATGAGAATATTTAGAAATTTTGAAAGAAAAATTATGACATATGACAATTGTGATATCTATGTAAATAACTACTAGCCGTCATTCTGACACGGATTCTCATATCTGCTTGCCAAGGCCAACAAAGTCACATGACTGTTCGCGCCCTATAAGTAATGAATTTAATAATTCTTGTACATACAAATAATTGAAATTGTATCTCTTCTTTTGTTATATGAGGAATTTTGTCCTACTCTTCTAATATGTTCAAAATTCTTCAAATTCATTGACAGTATTAGCGGTATTAAGGATATATGTAATATTAACATACCTATAATTTTAAAAACATAATTAATTAATAATACAATAATATATATTAAATGTATTCGTACCTCTAATAAAAATATTCCAGTAATGCTAATTTTTGACACTGACATTTTGAATTTATCTGTCAATTACAAACATATAAATATTTCAACTGGTTGCCATAGTTTTTTGGGCAACGAGATTTATTACAACAGATTATTCTATATTATTTTTTTTAAGATACTACTACTTCCGGTTTTTCAATTGGTACCAAAACTTATTCAACTCTCCCCATTAATGTTAGATTGAGGAATCTGTAGTCAAACAGGTCTTTAGTCATATTTGAGAAATCGTGTCTCCAACAACACACATCCACACACACACAGATATCATTGTAAAAATGTTAAAATCGTATTTTATGGACCTTAAATCGTGCTTATTCAATAAAATCTGGTTATGCGATTTTTAACATGAAACTGAAAAATAATTAGCAATTTTCAAATACTGTAAAAATGACGGAAAATATCTGATGTGGCCAAGACATGACCTCCCGCCAATTAAGAATCAATCAAGAATTTATTTATTTATTTTACTGTTGAAAAAACAAAAATATGGCGGTTTATATTTTAGTAAAATAATTATAGGTTTCTTTTTAGAAAATAAAACTTGATAGTTATATTTTGTTAACCTGACTTTATAAAAAAATATCTATATTTGCCATCAAATAGTATATTTATAATAATAAAACTTTTATATGAGCCATTTTTTTCGTCGTCCCAGACACACCCTGTATAGTCCAAATCTAATATGGTGTTTCAAATTATATACAAGTTTTAACCAAAATCTAATATATTGGTCCTCTTGGAACTAAAATTGAAAAGTTTTGATTATATTTTAATATAGTTCTTCGAAACTTGCGCCCTAATAATCGCCAAAAAATAATTTTCGGATGGGTAACACCTCGTATGTATGAATAAAGTATTATGGGTAAAAAGTAAAATATTGTGTTTTGTTGAGTAGTTATCACTTAGGGGCGGCGAATTATATATTTGAACACAGGCGGCAGTATCCCTAGGAACGGCACTGACTGTTCTCGAATTGTTTAACGTAATTTAAGTACATATTGATTTTCTGAATAATATATTTTTAAATGCTTTAGTTATGTTAATAGAACCATTTACATAAACGCAACATAATAATTCTGTAATAATTATCTCGATTAACATCTGTCTGTATATGATTGACAAGTACATTTGCTACTTTATTCTAAATATGATAATAATAATAATAGTCTACCTTGATTGATTTGAAAGTGAGAGCAAGAGCAACTAGTAATTGATAGTTCGCTCCTCGACCTAATTTTGTTTCACACTGTCATTGTATTAATTATTCTATATAGTGAGCATAAATGAAACCGTTCTGTTTTTATAGATGACATGAAATTTTATCAGAGTGACCCGTGTGCAGAGCAATATGCTCGCCAGCTAATCGATTGGAATTATTAATGCTGTGCAGTGAATACGAATTACTCATATGTGATATTGTGTTTAAATAAATATATGTATTAATGATAATACGGGCGTACAGCAAATATCATCGCTATGCTTTGCAGGGTAGAGATATAAAATTTGGAGATATTTTTACGAATATTTTATTAAAACGTTAGTATATTTTATGAAACTACATATTTCCAAAAATTTTGAACAGTATATATATATATATATATATATATATATATATATATATATATATATATATATATATATATATATATATATATATATATACAAACCAAACCAAAAAGAATTTTTCCAAAATTCGGAATATTTTTCTTAGTTTTTATTTAATTCTTGAAGTATTTTTTTGTGTCATTGGCCTGTACGAAATTGTTATTAAAAATAATTGCGGATTGTTATTTCCTATTCAACGTCAGTTACGTGATTAGATAATTCGTTATTTTTAATAAAAAAATCTGTTGTGGCCAGCACAATACCTTCCGTCAATCCTATGTATTATGTACAAATTCCATACATAAATTTTCTTGCAAAAGATTCTAAATTTTTGGTATTATGTGATTCCCTTTCTCGGCAACTGAATTCCATACTCCTGATAACAAACAAACCACATGAAATAAGAAAATTATGAAATTTTGAATGAAAAATTATAACACTTGTCAATTATGTACATAATTAATTGCTGTCATTTTGACACGGGTCTCCATATCTGCAAAGTCAGCAAAGTCATGGTCACTGCACGCGCCCTACACATAAATTTTCTTGCAAAAGATTCTGTATTTCCAGTAAAGTTATTTCATAACCAAACTGTGCAAATTGCACTTGACACTGACATCTTCTTCTTGTTTTTCCCATTCGTTAGGGGGGTCGCTATTTTTTATTTTCTTCTTCCACTCATTTTTGTTTTGCGTGTCGTCCTCATTCAGTTCCTTTTCTCTCAAGTCTTCTGCAATACAGTCTTTTCATCTTATATTTGGTCTTCCTATGTTTCTTCCCCCTTCTATTAATACATTCATCTCTCCTCATAACATGTTCAAACCAATGTAATCGTCTCTCTTATATCTAGAAACTTCTAACACTAGAGTTACTTCTCTTATTCTTTCATTGATTTACATTTTATTGATACTGACATCTGTCAATTTGAATTACCTGAATATATTAGCAGTTTCCATGGTTAATTTAGGATAGCTGGCTGAATTATGAAATTTATATGAAATATATTATCTTTATTCTTCTTTAACACTATATCTGTTGAATATGGAATTTAAAATGCAATCAAATCTTATAGACAATAAGATATTCTTTAAGTTATAATAACATTTAACTGAGTTTTTCAAGAAAAACTGTTAAAATCTTCAAATGAGGGTACTTCCGGTTGACCAATTATAACTAAAATCTAATCAAGTCTGCATATGGTTGTAAGGAAGAGGAATACGCAAGAATTGTAATTTTTTGAATTCTAGTATTGGAGATATCGTCGACGAAACCGCGGTCACACACACACACATACACACACACACACACACGAACACACACACACACACATACAGACATCATCGTAAAAATAGTAGAATCGTATTGTATAGACACTAAAACGTGCTTATTCAATGAAAACTCACCACCGAATTATTTGACCAAAGACAATACCTTCCTTACCTATAGGTGACGGAAGGTAAAATTATGACGGCAGTGGCCAACTAAAAATGGCAAAGATTAATAAATAATAAAAAAAAATTCAGAATTTTGGAAAAAAATATTGAGAATCAGCACATTTAAATATATATACCCTCAATTCTTTTTACTCTTTTTTAACAGCTGTGTTTAATAAATAAGCACGTTTTGAGGTCCTTAAAATACGAATTTACTATTTTTACGATGATGTTTCTATGTGTGTGTGTGACGATCGTTTCGGCCACAATAACTCCAATATTACAATTCCAAAAATTACAATTTTTCGTATTCCTCATTCTTTCCAAAATGAAGACATGATTAAATTTTGGTTATAATTGAACAACCGGAAATTTCTTAATTTGAAGCTCTTAAAAACCACTGTTAAATGTAATTGTTTTGATATTTAATTTCATTATAAATACTAAATAATATTTTATTCTCTGTCTGATTTGATGGCAATATTTTTTTCATATTCAAAGTATTTCGAGATAAAAATTAATTTTCATAAATCTTGTAATCTTTGCTGTGTCACCAGTAAAACAGTTTTAATAATTCAGTATTATTAATTGACAATTGTCAGTGTCAGTAAAATTTACACAATATGTATGTGAAATAATTTTACTGAAAATACAAGATACTTTCTGTCTGGAATTTATATAAAATACATAGAAATGACGAAAGGTATTGTGCTGGCACAACAGATTTTTTTATATAAAATGTCAATACACACAAAATATTCTTTTATATCTTTCATGGCTTTCTATTCTACGTAAAAAACTAACATGTTCCATTCGTGGAACTCTTGTACAATCATATTTAAGTAAAATATATATAAATTTGTATACCTACGCATTTTTCCCAAAAAAAAAAAAAAATCATTATGTTAGGTCATGAAAATATTATACATACAGGATGTTATTTAAGTAAGTGTATAACGCTTAACCGATGGTAGAACTAACTCCATAGATAGTAAATTTGGCAATAATTTTTGTTTTACATGTTTTTTACAAGAGCTGAAGCCCCTTAAAACTGACTAATTACGTCAAAGTTCAAAATTTTGTACAAAAATAAAAATCAGTGTGTTATCTGGATAAAAAATGTCATAATTGATATTTCCGGCTTTCATAATGATTATTTCACTCATAAATTTATAAGCCAATCCAAATTCAGGATTCTAGCAAGCATTATTTCGACAAAACACCGTCACTAAAAAATTTTCGCATCCTTTGAGCCAATAAGATGCTGTATTTTTATAAGTGAGTTTTGATAAGCGAATTTTTTCTTATTATATACATACCTGTCAAAATGCCTATATTTTCGGTGTTTTCAATTTTTATTAAAAATGAGTCAATTCGGACAGGAACCTGTTCAGAACATTGGAAAAACAATTTTAAATATAACACCACAAAACAATAAAAACTATAAAACACGCACACACACACACCCATACATACAGACATCATCGTAAAAATATTAAAATCATATTGGGGACCTTAAAACGTGCTTATTCATTGAAAACTCACCACCGAGTTTTTGACGAAAAACAATACCTTCCTTACCTAGAGGTCACGGAAGGTAAAAAACTACATGTTTATGAACACTGTTGCATGTCTGCATACTCTTGACATTTTGAGAATATAAAATCAACAGAATATAAATTATAGGCCTATGTAAAAAAACGTTTAACGTCAGTTTTGACAATCAATATTTTTTGCTGAGAACAATGATTTTTACTTTTTTACAAAATTTTGAACTATGACGTAATTGGTCAAGTTTAAGAGGCTTCAGTTCTTATAGAAACCATGTAAAACAATAGTATATTGAAAGACAAGTATTACAATGATCCATATTGTAATACGAGTATAGATTGCGTCATCGAGCCGTTGGCGAGTTACGCAAAGTAGGTAGTAGGATTATAAATGGACATTGTAATACGTGTTTTTCATACTATTTTTCCTATTTTGCATTAATTTACTTGTATTTTAAAATTATTATTGAAAGAAATATTAAAATATCAAGGTTGGTAACACTGACAGTTTCAATGAACATTTGAAAAATAATTTTCTTTGACATTTTGACAGTTACTTACAAGTTAGGTTAGAGTTATAATTTATATTTATGTTATGAACCTGCATATAAATTCTTTGAATTTTAATTCAAAGCAGTGCTTTATTGTTTGACCTAAATATTTTACTATAAAAAATCAAATTTCATTAATTTTTCATGAGTAATGACCGGTAATGACAATTATAATGAAAGAGAAAAGAGAAAAAGTAGTTAGTTCCAACTTTAAACGTTGTACACTTAAATAACACACTGTATAATTGAATTGAAAATTGAAAAAGTTTATTCCCACATTTTAGAACCACTGGTCGAAAATCGGATAACCGGAAATGGCAGTTTACTTGAAGCTCAAGATAGTTTTTCTTCAAAAAATACCTATAAATGTAATTTTTTCTCAATTTGTTACTATAAAAATTAAAGATTATTTCATTTTCTACAAGTTTGCTTTAATACTTTATATATATATATATATATATATATATATATATATATATATATATATATATATATATATATATTGTATGGATAAATTTATAAAGTAATATAAAAATTATATACATAGGTAAATGGCGGGAGGTACTGTGTTGGTCACATCAGATTTTTACTTATATTTTCAATTTTGTCAAATTAGGTTGACAATTTCTTAGAAAAAATAATTTATCTATCATAATTGGTTTGTCTGCTGGTTGATTTATATTTTCTTCCCTCTTCTTTGCCCTATTTCCACGGAGACGAACGACACTGGTGAGCTAATTTCCTCGACCGAATTCCGCATGGACGACTAATGCTAAATTCGCGTACTGTGGTTAAATTTACCGAGATGACATTACCGTACGCGACTCATTCTCATCTTGCTCGCCCTTCAAACTCCTGCGAAACACACCCACACAACGAACAAGCAGAATTATGTGACAAATGGAAATTGAGGTGTACGAAAAGCACGAAAGACGAGGGAAAGTAAAGTCATGGAAGAATAAATGTTTCATCAAGAACGTGGATTCCACCGATATTGTAACCAAGAAGAATCACAGCCTGTATAAGAAATTTGATAAGATACAAACCTGTTTTTAATTATGTGGATGCAGTTTACTGACTAGCGACGTTTGACTAAAATATAACTAGAGATAGAGCCCATTTTTTGATCACATTAGCAGTGCCGCTCCGTGGGTAAAAGACGCCTTTGTGCAAATAGTATATTGTGATATTAGGAGTAAAAGTGATACTTTGTGTGCCTCGCATGCAATTGTCCGACTCGCTTCACTCGTCGTTATTTTTTCTTCAAACATAGATATTTAAAGAAAAATATCTACTACTGACGTTACATTTTACATTAAAAAATTTGAAAGATGTCCGATCAAGGTCATCTGTATCATGAACGAATTAACAAATTGGCATACATTTATCCCGCTCCTGTATAAAGGCTTTAAGCGTGTGCGATAAGGATGTATATAACACGCTTGTCTTTCAAAAATTCATATTGTTTCGACTAAGTTAAGAAATTGCATTTTAAAACGATGCTCGTTGTTGATAATACTTTCGCTGTAACGTAAGTTTATATATTAATTCAGATACATTACCTTGATTTATAGCCGTACGAATAATGTTATTTCCTGTCAGTGTCAATGACACTGACATTGTGTCAGTATCTTAATTTTCACATATTTGGTTTTACATTTGCTAATAAACCGAGTAATAAACTTACCAGTTGATTTATTTTTAAATTTTTAATGCTGTTAGTGTAACATATATTTTTATAATAATAAAATAACAGTATTATCTTATGTGCCCTCACAAAAACTAAGCAAACGACACTACTGAATTTGTCAGAATGGGCGGAGCAAAAATCTGAATTCATACAATTCGTAGATAACCTTGATCGGACATCTTTCAAAAATTTTACTGTACGTAAATTATGTTTGCGATTTTAATTGCCCTGTAGCTATGGATTCTTATTTGTTCACTTTTTGTTATAAACATTGAAGTGAAAATTTTCACGCTTTGACGTTTATATAAAAACAGTGCAATTTTATATCCTCCTTGTGTGCAATTATGTCGGAATTTGAAGTATTATAACGTACGCCCCCTGAAGTTGTTCAATTGAATGGCAATCTAACAGTGTGGCTGAAAGATATGTCCAGGAATCACTGCAAAACAATATAAACTTTTCTTCTCACTTTAATTCTAAGTATTCTTATGTTAATTACCGCCCCTGTAATTGCAATCTGTAAGTCTACTATTCGTTAATAAGTTATTTCCTTAAAAGTAAAGTCTGTTTATATTGTTTATATTACAATTTATGGGTTATTTATTTAAATTTGACAGCTAATGATGGTATTTAGTAACTTTATTCTTTGGTTACCTAGTGTGTTATAGTGACATTTAGGGCGATATTACAGGTTTCTTTTATACAAGTTACTTCTTATTCGTTGATGCTGTATAGTTTCTATTGATATTTATTTTATTTCTACCGAGATTTCTACCTTATGAATCAAGTCACAAAAGAATCAAAAGATGCTACTTTTATGACATTTAAAGAAAAAAAATATTTCAGCCCCCCCCCTTCCGTACCCTCATAATGCATAATTTGCAAATTAAAACACGCTTTAAAGTTTAAACTAAACTTTTGATTATTCGAAAAATGTGAGATTTAAATATTGATGAAATTTCCATGTTAGATTCATTCTTGTAATCAATATTACTACGTTATAATCAAAATCGTTTGTTGTAATCAACAATTTTACGGTTATAGTTTCTTTCTAACATAACATCATAACAATGTCAGAAAATTATCCGTTTGACAGGATATTTTCTTTACTTTTTTTGCTAAATTTTAATAGTAAATCAGGGAAATTCAATTTCGGCAGACAAGAAAAATAAAATTTTCTTACTAAGATTTCAGATTTGTAAATTTAAGCATTTAATTCTTAGCAAAATGCTAGTTATTTAAATATTGGATTAATTGTACAATTGTCGGATTTATTCTTGTAATTCTTGAACTTTATTCACAATTTTCTTTGTTGTAATCAACTTCTTCACAGTTATTATTTCAATATAACAATGCTAGAAAATATCCGTTTGGTAGGATAATTATTTTACTTATACGTGTAACTTAAAATTAGAGCCGTAATGCAAATAAATTAAAAAAATATATATTGTTCACTTCTATCACCTTACTGTATAAATTTACTATTGTTTACCGTCTATAAATGGCGTCCCTTATGGTCTGGTATCTTTGTGCTAGGCACAACTTGCCCACCCGCACGTAAAATCTGTCAGGTTTCATTCGTATTGAACACGTAGTTTGTGTTTGGCAGCTACAAAACACAGTGTGGTTATAAAGATTTAGGACTGATTTTCTGTAGCGCTAAAGTCTCTAGAATACTAAAGTACCGCGATTTGCCGCTATTTTGGCTCAAATTTGAGCACCAGTATGATGAAAAATAGGTTTATCGTTATAAAAATGAAAAATTTCAACGCAAAGTATGTATTAAAACAAACTAACCTCACAACTGACAGATCAGTTACATCAAATTTCTTTTCTTTTTCTTTCAGGTTAAGTTGAAAATCCTTTTCGTATCTATCTTATACAACAAGAAGGCATTTTTAAATAAATTTTATGAGACCCTTCAACAGTTCGCCATTTTGGCTCCAAATTGCTAATAAACGGGCATAATGAATTGCGCTACTTTGGTAATCTGGGGACTTTAGTAGCGCTGAAGTCCCTAGATTACCAAAATAGCGCGATTCATTAGGCCTGTGTATTAGCAATTTGTAACCAAAATGATGGATCTTGTCACTTGTACAATTTATTTAAAAATTACTTCTTGCTGGTTGCAAGAATAGATCTGAAAAGGATTTTCAACTATTTAGAATACTTCTTGAAAGAAAAATAAAAGACATTTGGTGGAAGTTTATAAAAATTAAAAACTGGCTTGTGGGATCTGTTAGATATTTGTGAGGTTAGTTTGTTTTTGTATTTATTGTTCGGTAAAGTCAATAATTTTTAATAATTTTGTGTTTTATAATTATAATACATATTTTTTTATTTTTATAAAGATAAACCATCGTATTGGCACTCAAAATTGTATTTTTATTGTTGGTTACCATTATTGCACTAATACTTTGGGAGTTGTAGCACTAGTTCTACAAATAAAATCAAAATTCAAACTTAAATTGTTCAATTTATAGTTTTTTAAAACTTTCCTTCAGGAACAGATTTACTGAAGAATGGGATGAAGACTTCACATCGTCGTAATTTTTGATTCGTTCTAAAACAAAAACGTCTTGCGAATGTGGGTCGTGAAGTCGGTTGTAGTTGGCCATGAATCGATCCACACAGCACGTTCAAGTGTTTCCTTGATAACGTAGCTTATCACGCTGCGTTGAGATCTAGTGACCATTGCCAGAGCCAGACTTGCTGCTAGGTGCATTTGGTTTTGTTTTGTTTTCAGATTGAAGGTTGACTTACGTTGCGCAGACGATTATTAGCGCAGCATTCGCAAAAACGAAGATAAAATAAAGTTAATATTGAATGATTTATTAGTTGAGGAGATATGCACATGTGGTTCAAGTATTCATATCGTTGCCAAAATTATTTCTTAAAAACTCTTCAGCGATGCACTGTACAAGGATAATTTAATATCTTTCGCAATGTCAGTTAGTAACTGCTTCAAAAATTAAATATGATATTGCCGAGAAACTGTACATTAACGACCTTTATTAACTGTTAACTAAATTCTGCTCATTATATGGCATGAAATTTACGAAGAATAGTATACAAGTGCAAGAGATTTAAGTTATTATAAAAATTAGATTATTAAAGTTTCTACAGGTTTGCACTAATACTTTTTGTATATATTTTATGGATAAATTTATAAAATTATCCATAATTTTAATCCCGGAGCCTATGCTTTAAACACAACTCCATGGTTACACAGTTCAGATCTCAAATGTATGTAACTGACAGATACATGCCACTGTCAACAAACTAATTTCAAATTAATACTAGTAACGTTTTAAAAAGAAAATAGTACATAGAACAATAATTATATGGAAAGGAATTTAATACAGTTTCCAGCATAAGTAAATATGTAGGAATATAAGCCGTGTTCCTTCGGGCTGTGAATCGCAATCTATATCATCAAAGTGATCATAATTAAGAAGAAGTATTGTTTTTCGCTTCCTATTCATTATCACCACTTTCTCATTTTGTGATTTAAATAAAATCTTTTATACCTAGCACAATACCTCTCACTAATTGCATTTTATTTTACATTATGTAATAATATACCGGGTCTGGCTATTAAATAACGAGACTGCATATGATAAATAGTTTAATTTTAAAAAATATTTTATAATCGAATGCTCCCCATCAATGTACTCCCCTCCCCTCGCCACACACCGTTCCATTCGTTTTTTCCATTGGTCAAAGCAATGTTGGAAGTCTTCTTTTGTAAGAGCGTTTTGGAGCTCCGCCGATTTTCGCTTCACCTTTTCCATCGACTCGAACCGGGTTCTTTTTAAGGCAGACTTGATCTTCGGAAACAGAAAAAAGTCACAGGGTACTAAATCAGGCGAGTACGGTGCGTGTTCGAGCACTGGAGTGCCTCTAGCGGCTAAATAACGCTTCACAGACAGCGCGTTATGGGTAGGTGCGTTGTCCTGGTGAAAAATCCACGACTTGTTTTTCCACAACTCCGGCCGTTTCTTACGAACTCGTTCTCGCAGTGTTGCCAAAACTTTCAAATAGTAAGTGGTTTACAGTTTGACCCTCGGGAACCCATTCAGTCATCACGATGTCGTTGATGGTGCTTTCTCGGCCTTCACAAAACCGTTTATACCATTGGAAAACACGCGCACGAGATAGAGAATTCTCACCATAGGCCTCTTTCAACAACTTATAGTACTCAGTCGGAGTTTTTTTTAATTTAACGAGAAATTTCACATTGATCCGTTGCTCGTGTTTTTCGTCACACATTGTTATCGGCACGAGAAAAAACACGTTCGTTTCTAACCTTTATAGAAAAAATACTACTACAGCGACAAAAACGTGCTTTCGTACCGGAATAGTAGACACTTCCAGCTATCCAACGCTGCATTCGTTTCCCCACCTTCCCCTCTAGGACGCCTTCTGCGCACGCAGTCTCGTTATTTAATAGCCAGATCTCGTATCTTGCTAAGAGATATGATTATAATTTTATTACAAATTATTTTCTGATTGTATTACACCCTTTATTTCCAGAAAAATTATATTGCAAATTTAATACATATACAAGCTATTCTTGAATAATGACACTGACAAACATTTCAACTTGGTTTTCTTGGTGTAGTACAGGCCGGGAGATTCATTACAACAGATCAGGTACTTAACAATGTAAACAAACGATGTTAGGTTTCAAATATTTAAACTACATTACAGACTCCAGTAATGCTGACGGGTGTAATAGAAACGTTGAACTATTTCTAAGGGCGCTGCTGCCAAAAATTATCGGTTGAGTGAAACTTTTTAAACTTCATTTTTAGCAAATAAATCCAAATATGTACTATGCATGTTACATTTTTCGCTATAGTTTTGATTTTGTTACATCGGGGATGTGTTTTTGTTTCATAATGTTTTCTGTCATATGAGTTAAAATTTTGTATCCAAATTCATTTCTCTATATGAAGACATCAATATATTTGTATAATTTTTAGTTTTAGTGGCCATTTTTAAACTGTAAATTGATTAAATGATGTTTAAAAATGATTTCTTTTGCCTTTGCAACGCGATAAACAAAGTCAAGATCCTGAAAAGCAGTCAATATAACATTGCTGTTGTGTAGGATACTCTTATTTGATATTTGATAAAATGCAACATTTTCAAGTTTTAGTCATATTAGCAATTTTTATCTAATATGATATATTTTGATATCATGTAAAAAAATCTGTTGTGGCCAGCACAATACCTTCCGTCAATCCTGTGTATAATGTATAAATTCCATACATAATTTTACACTGACATCTTCTTCCTCTTTAGTTTTTCCCATTCGTTAGGGGTTCCTAATTTTGCGTGTCGTTTTCATTCAGTTTCTTTTCTCTCAAGTCTTCCGCAATACTGTCCTTCCATCTTATCTTTGGTCTTCCTCTGTTCCTTCAACCTCCTATTACTAAACTACTCATTCTTGTTCAAATATAATTCTTCATTTCTCCTCATGACATGTTCAAACCAATGTAATCGTCTTTCTTGTATCTTTCTAGAAACTTGTAACACTAGAGTTATTTGCTTACCGTATCTTTCCGTGTTTCCCCAACTTCTGCTTCAACATCCTCATCTCTGCCACATTAATTAACTTTTTGTTGATACTGACATCTGTCAATTTGAATTATATGAATATATTAGTAGTTTCCATGTTTAGCATAGCTGGCTGAATTATAAAATTTAATTTCTTTAAAATTCTTTAACTCTGTATCTATTGAATATGAAGTATAAAATGTAATCAAATCGTATAGAGAATAATATATTCTTTAAGTTATAATAACGTTAAATGTTAATAAATCAAATTTAACTGTTAAATCTTCAAATGAGGCTACTTCCGGTTCACCAATTATAACCAAAACCTAATCAGTTCTTCTGGATCTAAACTTGAGGAATGCGAAAAAAATATAATTTTTGGAATCGTGGTATTGAATTTATAGGATCCGGAACTTTTGTCACACACACACAGACACACATACATACATACATACAGACATCATCGTAAAAATGGTAAAATCGTATTATAGGGACCCTAAAACATGCTTATTCATTTAAAACTCATTATTGAATTTTTTGACCAAAGACAATACCTTCCTTACCTAAAGATGACGGAAGGTAAAAAGTATTAAAAATATTAAAACTACACAAAAATAATATAAACACATTACTTATAGAAATGTAATTGACTGATAAAACTTCTATTTATAAATAATTATCATTTAAATACAGGGTGTGTCCTTGAATACAACCAGTTATTTTTTGGGCGAACTAATGACTAGAGAAAAATGTTCTACCTATACAAAAAAATTATCAGGAATAAGAATAAGGGGCTAATTTATTAGTAATAACAAACTGAAAATTTAATCAGTGGTTCTCGAATGGTAGAACAAAATTATATTTTTTAAATAGTGTCCTATATCTTATGTTTACCTCTCGCTAAGAGAATGTGGCGACTATGATTAATATATTCGCCACACAAGAGGTATTGGATTCATGCTAAAAATCGCATATCCAGATTTTAATGGTTAAGCATGTTTTAAGATCCCTACAATCCGATTTTAATATTTGTGTATTTAAAATTAAAAAATCTAAATATAAAGAATAGATATAAGTAGAATTTTTGGTGTAGAGTGTAAGTATACAAGAAATGTTAAATACAATAGGGCGCAACCAGTCATGTGACTTTGTTGGCTTTGACAAGCAGATATGGGGGCCCTTGTCAGAATGATAACTAGTAATTATGTACATAGATGTCAAATATCATAATTTTTCATTCTAAATTTCGTGATTTTCCAGTTCCATATGATTTTTTTTCCTCGACAAGTAAATTCTACACTCGTGGTGACAAATTAACTACGTGAATTTAGACAATCTTGAAATTTTAATGAAAAATTCTGACATTTGACACCTATGTACATAATTACTAATTGTCATTCTGACACGAGCCCCCATATCGGCTTGCCAAGACCAACAATATCACATGACTGCTCGCGCCCTAGACTTATGTAACCAAAAACGGAAGTGACGAGAGATATTGTGCTGGCCATAACAATATTTTTAACCATTAACCAACTGAGCTATGGCCAATCTATCCAATGACTGACATCTTCCACTTTAACCGCTAATGTATCTCTCTTTGGAGAATATAGTTATGTGTCACGTTGTATGAACGTTACTCCGGCAAAGTAATGGTCCTTGGTTCAAATCCAGGTGGCTGATATTCAGTGCCGGATTACCCAATAGGCAGACTAGGCAATTGCCTATGGGCCCCGCGCTTTTTAGGGGCCCCGTTACATTTGATTAAAATAATATTGATTTAACTTTGAGATTTTTTTTTTTATTACAAACAAAAAAATCCTTAAATAAAGAAATTTTGATTACAACAAAGAAATGCTCATTTAAAATAATGGAATCTTGATTACAATAATAAAAAATGTTAATCAATATTACAAGACCCTACTGTTACAACTCGATATTTATAATACCAAATACCAGTGTTTACCATTCTATGTTGATTTTCGAAATAATTCTTTTGCATAACGATTAACGATGCTCTAAAATTTTTGTATTTACAATAAATGAAGGGCTTATTGTAATATACCACAAAACGAAAAATTCGTAGTAATAGAGTTTAAAGTTTTTCAACTTAAAACCATTTTCAAAAAGTGTTATAGGTAGATTACTAACACGTATACTTTAGTAGAGGCAGAAAAACAACGAAAGACTTTTAAAAAATATTTATTTCAAAATAAATTTATTTAAAAAGCCATCAAAGATTTCACTATGTACTTTAAAATTGGGAAAAGTGAATGTTTAATTAATTTGTTTAAAAGTATAATTTTTATAATAAAATTATTTTATTAAAATTGTTGGGGGTAAAATCGTAAACTTATTAGGAGGGGGGGGGGTGGTAGATTTCGATTGCCTAGGGGACTCCACATGGTTTAATCCGGCACTGCTGACATTATCTTTTCACACTTTTATAATATATTTCAAACATATAGACTGTTAACTCTGTTATTTTTATTTTGTTCAATTAAAATACATATAACCATAAATATTTCAAATTGCGCAACTATGCATACGTATACGACGCAGTAAAGTTATTTGCAAGTAATATTATATCAGAAGGCTTATAAATGACCTTGATCTTTTGTGAACAAACATCCTCATCTAAGTATTTACGGTGACAATGTCTTCGTAGCTTTACAGTTTTATTGTAGCTCATTCTTGAATCAAATTTCAATGTTCAATGTTACTATATATTTCGTATTACATTGCCAATTTATTTTTCACGACCCCCATAAGCACGTGTGACCCTGTGATAAGACATGAGGGTCACCGATTAAAGTTACGACGCACGTGAATAAGTCAAGGACGTACGTCGTACACGAATGGCGCAACAGGCGATTGGATATCACATAGCGAAAATATCTCAACTTGGAAAAGAAAGAAAAAAGTTGCACTTGAATACACCACTCACTATGTTTGATGACAAATAAAACTTTAAAGAAACGCGACGAATAGACTTCAAAAAGAGTATTTCACTTGTCCTTTAACAGTGTATGACTTGTATGAGAAATTGAGAAATAAGATCATTGCCAGTGGCCTTGTAATTGGGAATATACCTACATCAGGGGCGGCTCGTTAATAAAGCAGCATGGCCGCCCGCCCCCCAGAAAATGGTAAAAATAATGTGTTATCTGGTATAATAAATTAACAATATAATTTAATCATATAGTAAAACAAAAAGCGGTTCCTTGTACTAAATATTAGTAGCAATAAAAGACAATTTTAAGTACTACCTGTCAATCAAAAGACTATCGTGATAATTAATAATTATTTAAAAAGATGTTAAGATGTATGGAGTATGAAAATAAAAAAAATCTGATGTGGCCAGCACAATACCTTCCGTCAATCCTGTGTATTATGTACAAATTCCATACATAAATTTTCTTGCAAAAGAGTCTAAATTTTTGGTATTATGTGATTCCCTTTCTCAGCAACTGAATTCCATACTCCTGATAACAAACAAACCACATGAAATAAGAAAATTATGAAATTTTGAATGAAAAATTATAACACTTGTCAGTTATGGACATAATTAATTGCTGTCATTTTGACACGGGTCCCCATAACTGCTTGCCAAAGTCAGCAAAGTCATGTTACTGCACGCGCCCCATACATAAATTTTCTTGCAAAAGATCCTATATTTCCAGTAAAGTTATTTCATAAACAAACTATGCAAATTGCACTTGACACTGACATCTTCTTCTTCTTCTTTAGTTTTTCCCATTCGTTAGGGGGTCGCTATTTTTTATTTTCTTCTTCCACTCATTTTTGTTTTGCGTGTCGTCCTCATTCAGTTCCTTTTCTCTCAAGTCTTCTGCAAGTCTTTTCATCTTATATTTGGTCTTCCTATGTTTCTTCCACCTTCTATTAATATATTCATCTCTCCTCATGACATGTTCAAACCAATGTAATCGTCTCTCATATATCTAGAAACTTCTAACACTAGAGTTACTTCCCTTATTCATTCATTGATTTACATTTTATTGATACTGACATCTGTCAATTTGAATTACCTGAATATATTAGCAGTTTCCATGGTTAAGTTAGCATAGCTGGCTGAATTATAAAATTTATATAAAATTTATTATCGTTATTCTTCTTTAACTCTATATCTGTTGAATATCAAATATAAAATGCAATCAAATCGTATAGACAATAATATATTCTTTAAGTTGTAATAACATTTAACTGAATTTTTCAAGAAAAACTATTAAAATCTTCAAATGAGGGTACTTCCGGTTAACCAATTATAATCAAAATCTAATCAAGTCTGTATATGGTTGTAAGGAAGAGGAATACGCAAAAATTGTAATTTTTGGAATTCTAGTATTGGAGATATCGTTGACGAAACCGCGGTCACACACACACAAATACACACACACATACACACACACACATACACACACACACGCACACACGAACACACACACACACACATACAGACATCATCGTAAAAATAGTAAAATCGTATTGTAAAGACCCTAAAACGTGCTTATTCAATGAAAACTCACCACCGAATTTTTTGACCAAAGACAATACCTTCCTTACGGTGACGAAAGGTAAAAAGATGAAAAATCATTACAAAAACTTACAAAAATTGAATTTAAGAAAATATACATATTTTCAAAAGAGACTATAAGAAAAATAATTCATTTAATCAAAAATGATATAAAACCAATATCTAGAAACGTTGGTAGCATATATGCAGAATTACAAGTTTGTGTTATTCTACGTAGCCATTTCTGCTTATTTCGCTCTACTTTTAAGCAATACCCTTGCCATTTTCAGTAGCAGTTTAACGATTTTGTTGCCTGTAGTCTGATATTAGATTTTCATTTTTCAATTTATATCTATAAAAGATAGAAGACTTGAATTTACTGTTAAGAAGTGATTTGTGATTAAATTCCTTCATCTACTTGCCCAGTTTAAGTTAAAAAATACTCTTAATATTTTTAATTATTGTGCCCCTCCGGTTGAAAAGACAGGAGCCGCTACTGATACACATATTACAAAAACTCGTACATACGTGATATATATTTAATTTGAGTAAGGTTAGTACCTGAATAACTTAACTACGTAATCGTTAATATTGAATATGTAGGATCATTAATACCTTAAATTGGAGTGGGATTTGTAAAAAATCGTTGAAAAGAAGAAAAAGTTACATCTAAAATAATTGCTTTACAATATTTATTGTATTTATTTTAAAAAACAAACCAATAATAGTAAATTGAAGGATAAGTATTACAAGGATCCTTATTGTATTACGAGTACAGTTTGCGTAATCGGGCCGTAGGCGAGTTACGCAAAATTCGAGTATTACTAATGAACATTGTAATACGTGTTTTTCGTGCTATTTTTTCTATTTCGCATTAAATTTAAAATTAATATTGAAAGAAATATTAAAATATCAAAGTTGGTAACTCTGACGGTTTCAATAAACATTTGGAATATAATTTACTTTGGCATTTTGACAGTAACTTACAAGTTAAGTTAGTTATAATTTATATTTATTATGTTGTGAACCTACAAATAAATTCTTTGAATTTTACTTTAAAGGAGTACATTATTGTTTGATATGAATATTTTACTATAAAAAATATGATTTCATTAATTTTTCATTTCATTTTTCACCTCCGATTTCGATGAAAATTTGTCAAAATATTTGTCTCATCAAGACAAACACAGGAATAATAATAATAAGTGGGGGTCAAAGTCGGTTGACCTTCAAAACACAGTTTGTTTATTTTTAAATATTTAACCCATATAATCATATATTATATAACAAGACGATTGAAAATTCTCGATTATACGAAACGTGTTGCCAGGAAACATCACGAGACCGAAGGTCGAGTGGTATTTCCAATAGGCAACTCGTTGAGTATTTCGAGAATTTTTGATCGTCGAGTTGTATACAGATAGACTATATCATGAATAAAAAATATATAGTAAATTTAACGTAGACCTGTGGTCTATTTTATTTTGACAGAAAAGTCAAACTGTATGCTAAATAACCTATCTTTTTAAATATAGTATTACATTGATAAGCTCGTATTTCAAAATAAATGCTTGTATTTCAAATAAACTAGCAACAGTGCAGTTCTAGATTTGTGATCCAAATAATTTTTTGTTTACTTGTCAAATTTTTACTTCCATAATGCCTTGTTATTAAATAATAGATGCGTTCAATTATTTGTTTCGGTGCACTTGGAGTTGTCAGTGTGATTTTAAATGTCTACTTAAAGCATACAACGCACGATTTCCCTCCTTTAAGTCTAACTATAGATTCATTTATATACTCGATACTGTGGTCGAATGAAAAAGATCATAAATTTCTTGGGTATTTCTTGACTGTTGGTATGATATAAAAGGTTACTGATAAATAAATGGAGTTGCAGTCTGGTGATAAATGTTTATTAGAATTTAATTTAACATTTCCTACGTTTCGGTTCCAAATGAACCATACTCAAGGATAGTTAAAGTGTAATTGGGATACAATTCATTACAAACGAAAATTTAAGTAAAAACGGATGAAAATGTCGTCAGAGTATCAAGTCCGTAAATATAATTAAAAATGACATTGCCAGTTCTGAGTGCATAGAACAAAATAACCAAACGCACCTATAAGTGAATATACGAAGGTAGGTATATTCGAATATACAAAGGTTCGTATATTCGTTCACCATGGTTACTTAATAATAACCGCTGTAATACGTGGTAACTAAGGAAAATTACGCATTCTTATTGGTATAAAACTTAATGAATGATATAGTCTATATAATGTGATTTAAAAATCTGCCCACGCCCACGCAACCTCCCCACCAAACGAAACCTAACGCACAGAACTCGGATTTAGGTAGACAGTGGCTTCAGAAAAACAGTGAAGTAGGTTGAACATATTTGGCTAAGCGATAAAAGATAAAAATATAATATTCTTCTATCAAGTGTGTTGCCGAGTGGCTGTGGGTTCCGGCCCCACGGTATGACTTTGACTCCCACTTATTATTATTTTTCCTGTGTGTTTGTCTTGATGAGAAGAATATTTTGACAAAGTTTCATCCAAATCGGAGGTGAGGCAGTACATCGACAACTTCACCGTTTTTGATAAAAACAGTTGTACAAAATTCACTTTGTAAACGCGAAATAGGATTTTTTTTGTGATATTTTAGAAATGTGAATGTCATTGTCATATATCTATCAAGTCAATTCTCAAGTGTTCAAGTGATTTTACCAAAAATAAATTTAATTTAGCTATTCAAATATCCTGCACATAATTCTTAATCCGGTCTCAGGGACCAACGATAGTTAAAAGGCCATATTTATACCTCTTTTTTTAGCCGAATGGTCTCCCAGACCGCAACACTAATTAAATTTTCTTTACATAAATTTTAGTAAAAAAAAATCTATTCGGTTTCAGATATTAAATTTTATTTTGCGTTGTATCCCCCATATTTTTCCTGAATTTCAAAGTTAAACACAAACTTTCCTCTTAAAATTAAAAACTTTATTAATCTCTGGCTAAATTTTTAATTAAAATTATACGAAACAGTTTGCATCAATATCTGGAGCGACCAATAAATGAACTGTTCTTAACCTTACAAAGTGTTTCAATTAAGATAAGCGCAGTGTGGTGGCGCTGACATCGGGAAAAACTCCCGGTAGTTACAAAGGCATTTGCACACGACGACTTCCTCTAATCTGAGGGGGTGGTTACACTATTTTTAAAGCAAGACGTTACCCTTATCTGCCATTAAGGGGATGATAGTGGAATTAAGTAGACTTATTTAAGTTTAAGTAAACGTTTTGGTACGAGAGAGCGGAATAGACATTTAGAAATAAACACAATATCAATGCAATCCTTATACCGGGTGATATATTTTAGTGGACCCAGCAAATATCTCGTTTATTTATTAAGTTAGTAATTTCTTTCATATAACATGATTTATACAGCAACATGTAAGCTACTTGATGACGGATGTATATTCATGATACTACTTCTGGTTTATTAGTAATTAATATCAACTTTGAAATATCAAATGGAACATACTATATCTTTTTACAAATTTAAAAAGTACATCAAATTTGCTTTACAATCATGTAAAATAATCCATATGTTACATTATTAAAAAGTAAAATGGCGTGCACTTTTTTATACATGACTGCGGCTTGAAATAAAACTAGAAACTAAAACAATTGTAACTATTATTATTAAACGAAATAATATTTTTTTTCTACTCCTGCTCTGAAAATACAATTTTCTGGTTTGCTTTTCACGTTGAAAGTAACTCTTTGCAGCACTAGTGCTGCAAAATTTTGTAGCACGCTTCGGTATCCTAGCAACGAATTTTACTTACAAATGTTGTATAGAATGTTTGTTGTTGTCATAGATACGCATCACAAATACAAAAATTAAAAATAAATGTCAAATTATTTTTAAAAAATAATTCTTTATTTCGTTATTTTTTATCTTGCAGGAGTAGAAAAAATAGTGTGTATAACACGTGTTGAAAGTCCTTCGTCGAACACAAACGATTGCAACCTTCGCTTCGCTCAGGCTGCAACTTTCGTTTTGGTTCGACAAAGATAGACTTTCAGCACTTGATATACAAATCACTATTTTATCATAATAATACAGAAAATAAGAATAAGGAACATTTAATAACAACAAAATGATTTTCTATTTTCGACTAGGTGAGGTAGAGTACACATAGCTTTCAGGGTACATAGGGCAAAAATTGAAGGGATTATTCCCTGGACCATTCTAAGATGATTTTGTCCTTTGATGATTTTTGAAAAGCCGCTTTGTTTCGAAGATACAGGGCGAAAAAAAATTACGACAATAACAACATTTAATACCAAAAATTACATGTAAAGTTTCTTAATCTAAAAGTACTGTTGAAAATGACTACCTCCAGTTACGATGCAAGAATCCAATCTTCTTCTCATTGATTGCCGAACTCTTTCAAAAACACCAGGGTCGTTTCTTATGGAGTTACAGCCAGCAATTATCCGATGTCTTAAATCTTCCAAATTTGCCAATGGAGTAGCATATACTAATGATTTTAGATGGCCCCATAGGAAAAAATCCAGGGGGTTTAAGTCCGGGGATCGAGCAGGCCATACGTGAGGTCCACCTCGACCAATCCAGCGATCTCCATATGTTATTGTTAAAAAATCACGAGCAACCACACTAAAATGCGCTGGTGCACCATCGTGCATAAACCACATTGCATTTCTTGTTGCCAATGGTACATCCTCCAGAAACTGAGGTAGAGTATGTTCCAAAAAGTTGCGATACACCTCGCCGGTAAGTACATAAATGAAATGCATGTCAGTCATCTCGGCGTTCGTATAGCTATTCATGAAAGAGGACTTCACTAACAAAAGTTTAAGTATTATAGACAGAAAATACACGTCAAACAGCGAAACGTCTCAACAAATTTGACACATAACTTGCCTGCTGTTACTAGATTAATAATTTGAAAAATATCGCATTTTAATGGCACAAAATTGACCCCTGTGGCGCACTCTCCACGCCAGCAATGAGTGCCCGTGAGGTGACGCCTGGTAAACGCCCACACGGTACAAATATTCCATCATTACCGATATCTGTGTACGAAGCAGATTGGCACACCCAGCAATGGGTAATATGCCGTGATGAAATATTTATTTATTTTTTATTTTTTTCAAAATTGGTTTTGTCGATTTTTTTTTCGCCCTTTATCTTCGAAACAAAGCGGCATTTCAAAAATCATCAAAGGACAAATCATCTTAGAATGGTCCAGGGAATAATCCCATCAATTTTTGCCCTATGTTTAATAAACACCCTGTATATTATAATAGTCAAGTATAGTTTCGAGGTAGATTCCGTTTTGATATAATTATCTATTACAAACTTCGAGCAAAGATATTGTATAAATTCCAATGTTCGTGTACAGCCGTACTCACCCATTTAATTAAACAATAATGAAATACACAATCTCCAGCCAATGTATATACTGTAGGCCGTTTGTAACTTGATCTCCCCTTAGTTAAGTTCTATTCCTGAAGATATTAGCTCCGAAGCTTAATAAAAGTGCTGGTAACATGTTAATTAAATTGAACCCAACATGAGTAAATTAGTTCGATAAAATCAAACAATTTCCTGTGACAAACAGAATCAATAAGGAAGAACTTCGTATCGTACGTGCGTAGCAAAGGACAAGGATATCCTTTGCTTTCTCTCCATTCCTTAGAGTAGACCAGCGTAAACAGGAACGGGCAGAAAATGCACAAGGAAGGATGTTATGGAGAAATTACGTTTCTAGGAAAAGCAGGCACACACGATTGAAAATATTTTTTTAATTTCAACAAATTATAAAACCTAAAATATAAATTGTCATATATAGAATGTAACAGAAATAAGTACATTAAATTTAACCAGTAATAGAACTCGTCGAAAGCAACAATATTTCTTAATAACTTTTTTTCGAAGTCTCATTTTTTTGGCATTTAAACATTAACAAAATTAACGAGTCGTTTAGGTATTTTCATACGTAATATAACAAGTGATATGATTATCACGATAATATTCTTGAGTAAAACCGAGAAATATCTTCGATTATTAATCATATCACGAGCTTATATTTAATGAGAGGATATAATGAATTTTTGTAACACTTTGTTAACCTAACTTTTGATATATATATATATATATATATATATACAGTGGAGTCCGGATATAGTGAACTTAAAAATGCATTAAGACTGGTTCACTATATCCGAGGTTCACTAAAAAGGAAAATAAAATTTCTCGTGTTAATTGTACGTTTAACATATGTATGTATTTATTTATTTTATACGGTTACATCATGTGTATGTATTATTAAAAAAAACATATTTATATGTATTATAAACTACTTAAGATAGTCGGAAATTTTAGTTTGTACATGAATGCTAGAAAAACGAATGTTATTTATATAGTTTTCAAGGGCACAAAACCATCCCAAACTTGAGCTGGAACTTCGCGTGATTGTAAAAAAATGTGTTACGGTAATTTTATGGGGATGGACGCATGGGGATTATGGGGAAAATTTCAGGGAAGCGTACTGCGCAAGCGACGCCTATGAGATTCGACATACTCTCTAGTCTATCGTTCTGGTTTTACTACCTCTCGTACGTCGATTCTTTCGATCTCTTGTGTTTCCATCTGTTGTGTGTTTGTTGTCATTATAAAAGTTTACTATAAACGGAAATTTTATACCTTAAGTTAATAAAATTCTGTTCACTTTATCCGGAAGTTCATTATAAACGGGTTCATTATAAGCGGATAAAATTTGTATTAGTCTTATGGGAAAAAATTAGGATACCTAAAGTAGCGTTCACTTTAGCCGGAAGTTCACTAAAAGCGGGTTCATTATATCCGGACTCCACTGTATATATATATATATATATATATATATATATATATATATATATATATATATATATATATATATATATATATATATATATATTCATAATGTATTAAAACATGTTACTACGAGTTTTATTTAATATATCGGAGTTTGAATTATTGTTATTACTTATTTTATACTCAAAATTAACTGTCAATGTCGCAAATAAAGAAAACAAATCCCTTAGTAACGACTATAAATAAAAAATAAAAAAATAAATAAATATTTCATCACGGCATATTACCCATTGCTGGGTGTGCCAAACTGCTTCGTACACAGATATCGGTAATGATGGAATATTTGTACCGTGTGGGCGCTTATCAGGCGTCACCTCACGGGCACTCATTGCTGGCGTGGAGAGTGCGCCACAGGGGTCAATTTTGTGCCATTAAAATGTGATGTAACTTTTGGCGTCGGTCGGGATCGAACCCGGGTCCCCAGATTCGCGACCAGACACTCAGGCACACGGCCACGAGACCACGGCTATAAATACAATGATAATTTCTTTGTTTTTATCATCGCTGTATGATAGACATGTAACTAGGGAGATTCTGAATGTTGATTGGCGAAAAACATGTCACGTGACTAATGAATTATATTCTCATAACAATATGATTTAGTAGGAATAACAATGAAACAATTGTTTTTGACAAATGTGAGTTGTCAGCTTTTTCAAATAAATTTTGACAAATAAATCGATTAATAATTATTACCCATAAAACTTATATTCAGTAAAAATGTCTACCTTCACGTATAGCGAGTATACATACATTGTACTGGTCATGGTTCAAGGTCTGCAAGTACATTTGGAACATTTTCCGAATCGTCATCTTCTAAACGTTCGCACTTTTGTACATGTATGTAAATAAAATAAATAAATCTCCGTGATCATGAGCCCTTTAAGCCTGCTGTTCAAAATCGTGGTAGAACTCGCCCTCATCACAGAGAATATTGAAGAGGATGTTTTGGATTCAACCAGGGTCTAGTACTCGAAGAATAGCACTACAACACAGAGTGTCACATATGACAGTTTAGAGTTTAGAGGATATTGAAACTACAATAGTTATATCATGTCATTGACGCCTTCAATATTGTATGATGATGGCCATTTTGAACATTTATTGTGATTCGACATTTGACATCTATGTACATAATTACTAATTATTATTTTGACATGGGCCCGTGTATCTGCTTGTCTAGGCCAACAATATCACATGACTGCTCGCGCCTTATAATTATGTAACCAAAAACGTAAGTGGCGAGGTGCTGGCCACAACAGATTTTTTTTGTAGCATTCAACATACAGAAATGCATGGAGCCCCAGGTTGTTGCGCGTATAATGTATAACTGGCCCTAGGTGGGCCATGAAAATATAGGTAGATTAAATAGCAAGTCATTATGTCATACCGGTTCGCAATATGAAATGTTTGGGAAACGCTAGACTAGAGCATCTATAATTTTGCTGCTTGAACTTTAAATTATACACGTACCTACTTATACTGAGAAGGTTCTTTGTGTATGATAGTAAATGGTTAGATATTTAAGAGGTGCAATTCCCTTTGCTTGCAAACGTTGAAATTTATATCTTACGTTTGTTCGTTCTTGGGAAACTTCCAAACTTAAGAAGATTAACATATGAACACATAAAACTACGTAACTAGATTCCATATAACTTTCTAACTTACATATACATACATTCGAGAGGTGCAGAAATGCTACGTCTTCCAGAAATTCAATTACCAAAAGAATTGTAGTTGGTTTTAAAAATTTTTCAAGCGCAACACATGATTTTTTTAAAGAAAACATTTCTAAACTTAACCTTCATTTACAATCACTTTAGACTCTACTTAATATGCACTTGAAGTGGAAATTATTCCACTTGTAAATTTGTCTTTTCTTGTTTTTGAAATTTAGGTGAGACATCTAGGGTTTCACGACTTGACTTGAAATCAAGCCAAGCTCAAGTCAAGTAGTAGTAGCTGAAAGTCAAGTCAAATAGTTACAATTTCAAGTACTTGAAAAACCAAGTAGTTATTTTCCAATTACTTGAAAAAATCAAGTAGTTCTTCAAGACTACATTTCATTTTCATTTATAGTTCCTTATGTTTTATAACAATATCAATAATATACCTTGAAATATAGACTTTTATTCATAAAAATAAATCACACATTCAAATTTAAAAATAAAAAAATCTGATGTGGCCAGCACAATACCTTCCGTCAATCCTGTGTAGTATGTACAAATTCCATACATAAATTTTCTTGCGAAAGATTCTAAATTTTTGGTATTATGTGATTCTCTTTCTCGGCAACTGAATTCCATACTCATGATAACAAACAAACCACATGAAATAAAAAAAAATTATGAAATTTTGAATGAAAAATTATAACACTTGTCAGTTATGGACATAATTAATTGCTGTCATTTTGACACAGGTCCCCATATCTGCTTGCCAAAGTCAGCAAAATCATGTTACTGCACGCGGCCCCATACATAATTTTTTTGCAAAAGATCCTATATTTCCAGTAAAGTTATTTCATAAACAAACTATGCAAATTGCACTAGACACTGACATCTTCTTCTTTAGTTTTTCCCATTCGTTAGGGGGTCGCTATTTTTTATTTTCTTCTTCCACTCATTTTTGTTTTCCGTGTCGTCCTCAATCAGTTCCTTTTCTCTCAAGTCTTCTACAATACAGTCTTTTCATCTTATATTTGGTCTTCCTATGTTTCTTCCACCTTCTATTAATATATTCATCTCTCCTCATGACATGTTCAAACCAATATGTAATCGTCTCTCTTATATCTAGAAACTTCTAACACTAGAGTTACTTCCCTTATTCTTTCATTGATTTCATTTTATTGATACTTGACATCTGTCAATTTGAATTACCTGAATATATTAGCAATTTCCATGGTTAAGTTAGCATAGCTGGCTGAATTATGAAATTTATATAAAATTTATTATCGTTATTCTTCTTTAACTCTATATCTGTTGAATAACAAATATAAAATGCAATCAAATCGTATAGATAATAATATATTCTTTATGTTATAATAACATTTAACTGAGTTTTCCAAGAAAAACTATTAAAATCTTCAAATGAGGGTACTTCCGGTTGACCAATTATAACCAAAATCTAAACAGGTCTGCATATGGTTGTAAGGAAGAGGAATACGCAAGAATTGTAATTTTTGGAATTCTAGTATTGGAGATATCGTGTCCGAAAAGGCGGGGACACACACACACATACACACACACACACACACGAACACACACACACACACGAACACACACACACACATACAGACATCATCGTAAAAATAATAAAATCGTATTGTAAAGACCCTAAAACGTGCTTATTCAATGAAAACTAACCACCGAATTTTTTGACCAAAGACAATACCTTCCTTACCTAGAGGTGACGGAAGGTAAAAAGATTTAAAGGTATAATATATGAATTAACATAAACTATTTATAGTATATATATTATGGTTGACCTTAAAAGGGAGCAAATCGAATTTTAACTATCTCGCTTATTTATTAAGTTAGTAATTCCTTTCATATATGATTTATACAGCAACATATAAGCTACTTGATGACGGATGTACATTCATGATACCACTTCCGGTTTATTAGTAATTAATATCAACTTTGAAATTTCAAATGGAACATACTATATTTTTTTACAAATTTGAAAAATACATCAAATTTGCTATACAATCATGTAAAATAATCCATATGTTACATTATTAAAAAGTAAAATGGCGTGCACTTTTTTATACACCTAGTCGAAAAGAGAATAGTGAGCCATGACTGTGGCTTGAAATAAAACGAAATAATTTTTTTTTTGTCATAATAATACAGAAAATAAGAATAAGGAACACTGAATAACAACAAAATGATTTTACAACAAATATTCAAAATGACTCCCAGCCTCTTCAATACATTTTTCACAACGTTTTGAAACAGAATAAGTAGCCCTTTTCTGTATTATTATGACAAAAAAAAAAATATTGATGTTAAAATTATATGATAAAAATGTTATAATTTGATTCTAGGGACCTTAAAACCTGCTTATTCACTAAAATCTGGCTATGAGATTTTTAGCATGAATCCAATACCTCTCTTAGCGAGAGGTAAAAATTGTAGTTTTGGAGTTATCGATCCGACACATACACATACACACACACACACACACACACACACACACACACACACACACACACACACATACACATACACACAGACACACATACAGAGAGAGAGAGAGAGACATAATTGTAAAAACAGTAAAATTGTATTCTAAGGACCCTAAAACGTGCTTGTTCGTTAAAAACGCATCACCAAATTTTTTGATCAAAGTCAAGACCTTCCTTACCTGGGACACGGTGACAAAGTATAATATGAATAAGTAGTACGAAAATGTTTATCCTCATTACTGTACTTTACTTTCAACAATTAATAACAAAAACTTGTATGGCTTATTTGATTATATATTACCATATTTTGAATTGTCATTTTTCCGTATGCAACAAAAATAAACCCATTCTTAATAACGTCCGTTTTTTATAGAGTCCAGTTATTTTTACCGTTAAAAGAAAATTAATATAGAGACTTTTTATTTTAAGCGGGCATAAAAAAGAATTTTAATTTAAAATTTCATTGTCTTCATAAAATTTTTAATAGCTTTGTAATTAAAATGCCAAATTACTACTTGCATGACGTACTGCAAATCCAAATATTTCATAAAATATTATTACCATAATTTACTATAATTACTTCATTACGTATGTAAGTATTTATGTTCACATACAGGTATGGACGAATATTTGGCTATTTGAAAATTCAACATTATAGTCGGTTACAATAACTTGACAGCTAAAAATTACAATCGCGTGTCTGGTTTTACGGCTAGGTACAGTCAATTTTTGTCCGATCAAGCTATCTGTATCATAAATAAATTAACAAATTGGCATATATTTACTTCTCTCCTTTGCAAAGGCTATAAGCGTGTGCGATAAGGATGGATATAACACGCTTGTCTTTCAAAAATTCATATTGTTTCGACTAAGTTAGGACATTCCACTTTAAAAAGATGCTCGTTGTTGATAATACTTTCGCTGTAACGTAAGTTTATTTCTTTATTCAGATACATTACCTTGATTCATAGCCGTACGAATAACATTATTTTCTGTCAGTGTCACTGACACTGACATTGTGTCAGTATCTTATTTTTCATATATTTGGTTTTACATGTGCTAATAAACATACCAGTTGACTTATTTTTGAATTTTGAATGCTGTAACATATATTTTTATAATAACAAAATAACACTAGTATCTTATGTACCCTCATAAAAACTAAGAAAATGACACAACTGAATTTATCAGACTGGCGGAGCAAAAATCTGAATTCATACATTACATAGATGACCTTGATCGGACATCTTTCAATTTTTTTACTGTACATAATAATGTAAATCAGTGATTCTCAAACTTATTGGGTGCACTGCCCCCTTTCCAAAAATATATTTTTTCAATACCCCCTCAGAAAATGTATTTTGATCTACATAATCTCAAAGGCATAAAACGATGACACGCACCGGTGCTATAAAACTATAACGAAATCTCTTAGCACGCTTACCAAAAATTGCTTAATACCTGTAAGATTTGTACAAAACACTAGGTTTGGATGTGTTTCCTCTATTTGTAGTACTTTACTAACAGCATGAATATTTATAATATTTCGTAAATACCTTAACAGCGGTAATAATAAATAGTTTCCTATGTCCAGATTAGGTACTCCGAGAATATGTCTTTAATCCTGTGTTAAAATGACGTTTATGGAGAAGTTTAGAATTAAGTCTTATTCCATGTTTAATTGTAACTATTATTATTAAACGAAATAAAATTTTTATTGTCATTACAATTGTTTTAGTTCATTGTTTTATTTCAAAAGTAAAACCAAATATGTGAAAAATAAGATACTAACATAATGTTAGTGTCAGTGATACAGACAGAAAATAACGTAATTCGTACGGCTATGAATCAAGGTAATGCATCTGAATTAATATATAAGCTTACGTTACAGCGAAAGTATTATCAACACCGAGCATCGTTTTAAAGTGGAATGTCCTAATTTAGTCGAAACAATATGAATTTTTGAAAGACAAACGTGTTATATCCATCCTTATCGCACACGCTTATAGACTGCAAAGGAGAGAGATAAATGTATGCCAATTTATTAATTCGTTCATGATACAAATAACCTTGATCGGACATCTTTTAAAAAAAAATACTGTACAGTCGTACTTGTTCAGTACAATTATTATAATTTAATTGTATATTTCTTTTGTAAGAAAAATCTAAACTATAACAAACTAGTCCACATTTCTTTTATATTAAATTTCCGTTGAAACTGTTTTAACTTTCCAGCAAAGCAACGATATTAGGAAAATAATAAAATTATTTTTCATACCATTCTCATTTTCTCTGGCAGATATTATTTACAACACACTGAGATTTATTTTGTAGTTGTTTTTCCAAAACAACCACAGAAACAAAAGGCAATATACACAACGTACACTCACTAGATCTTTTCAGCTTCAAATGTTCACCGTTTACTTTAAAATTCTTCTCCGGCCTTTCAGTAAAAATTCAGGAGAATTAGAATTTAATTATGACAGAAGACTAATTAGGATGGTTAAAACCGAGGAATTTTGGATGAAAAACTGACAATTTGATTAATGGGAGTAATACGAAATGGAAAAGTCTATTTTAATATCTACTGAATATCTGTAAATTGTGAAGTTCCAAGGCTAATATTTGTACGAAGAGAAAATAAATAAAGTGGAGGATTTCTAAGAACTTGGGTAAACATAAATATTATTTAAACCACATTTTCAAGTATTTAATAAAAGAACAACATAAATATTTTATCACACTTTTTGCCTATAGCTGCCAATTTGCTTTGCACAATTTGCGGTAATAATTGAAGAATTTCAATTTCAGTGGATCTAAGTGAAGTGCCAGAAAAAATATTGTACTGAGTGTTTTACGGATATGACTAGGACTTCTCGATTATTTTTTTTGTTATTGGAAATAAATGAAAATCATCGAAATGAAAGTTCTAGTTTCTAGTAAATTGAGAGGAACATTTGCTTATTGCAATAAAAATCAAAAACATGACACAATATAATAAGCCATGATCAACAAAACAATTGAAAATAATGGATATTCAGTCCTTTGTTAAAATATTATTTATTGAAAACAATACCGACGTTTCGGTCTCAATTAGACCATCCTCAGGGTTCTGGAAAACATCAACTGGGTACAAATTTTAAGAAACTGGTCTTATTTGAATTTCTTGCAAACAAGAATACAAATATTACCAAATGTACATTAATCAACCATGCACAGACCGAAAAACATAAATTCAATCTTAGAAACACCAAAATATTAAGGTATGAAAATAATTTAAATAAAACACTTACACTAAAGATGTTAGAAATACACAAACATAAAAACTCGATTAATGTAGACTAGAAAAAAATATATTTTTTCTTCAAACGTCATAAAAGTAGCATCTTTTGTGACTTGATTCACAAGGTAGAAGTTTAATTTCTACGCCGCCGGAGTAGAAGTATGAATCTAATAAAGGAAATTTCATCAATATTTAAATCTCACATTGTTCGAAGAATAGAAAGTACAGTTTAAACTTTAAACCGTGTGTTAATTTGCAAATTATGCGTTATGAGGGGACGGAGACGCTGAAATATAATATTTCTTCAAACGTCATAAAAGTAGCATCTTTTGTGACTTGATTCATAAGGTAGAAATAAAATAAATATCCATAGAAACTATACAGATCAACGAATAAAAAGTAACTTAAATAAAAGAAACCTGTAATATCGCCCTAAATGTCACTATAACACGCTAGGTAACCTAACAATAAAGTTATTAAATACCATCAATAGCTGTCAAATTTAAATATATAACCTGTGAATTGAAATATAAACAGAGATTACTTTTGAGGAAATAACATTATTAAAGAATAGCAGACTTACAAATTACAATTACAGGGACGGTAATGAGCATAAGAACACTTAGAATTAAAGTGATAAGAAAAGTTTATATTGTTTTGCAGTGATTCCCGGACATATCTTTCAGCCACATTGTTAGATTTCCATCCAATTGAACAACTTGAGGGGGTGTACATTATAATACTTCAAATTCCGACATAATTGCACACAAGGAGGATAAAAATTGCAGTTTTTATTTAAACGTCAAAACGTGAAAATTTTCATTTCAATGTTTATAACAACAAGTGAACAAATAAGTATCCATAGCTACAGGGCAATTGAAATCGCAATTTTGTGCCATTAAAATGCGATGTAATTTTTGGCGTCGGTCGGGATCGAACCCGGGTCCTCAGATTCGCGACGAGACACTCAGGCACACGGCCACGAGTAAAGTGCATAATTACATTGTAAAGAGTATGGTACTTCAAAATACTTATGTAATTCAAAATAAATTATAAGTTCAACTTTTTTTTTCTATTTTTGTCTAATAGTATTATTGAATATGTATTTATTTATTATAACAATAAATAATAAATATACGACATTTATATGAACTCAGTATCTTTTCTCCCATTGAAACGGATATGCTTTTTAGCAAATCTTGCAATCAAAAAACAGTATTTTGTGTTATTAGGAGTAAAATACTTTGTGTGGCGAGCGTGGAAGTTTAAACGACGAGCGAAGCGAGTCGGATAAATGCACGGTAAAATATTCCATCATTACCGATATCTGTGTACGATGCAGATTGGCACACCCAGCAATGGGTAATATGCCGTGATGAAATATTTATTTTATTTTATTTACATTACTATTTTGTACCACCACCAATGAATTTGAGAATATATCAATAATATTATCAAACCGTGTGTCATTTGTAGTCGCAAATACTCGTCCTCATGCAGACTCTTCGTAAACTTTGGGCCAAATATCTATTATATACCTATCAAAAACAAAAAAGCTTGTATCATCAGCCAACCATTTTTTACAGTACCGTTAAATAGGTAGACAAGCATAGGCCAGTACTATTTATTTTGCCCATTCGTGTTCTGTAACCTGCAACTAATCCGTCTAGCTCGTTGACTACATCCATGCTCTTATGAAGTGCCTTAATTTTTGGCTTAACAATGAAATTTCTTGATTTGATTTCTTTACATTATCCGAGACAATAGAAGCCATTGTAGAAGCAATATTGATTAAAAATTCCCTTCACTAAACGATTTGAATTTGCAGCTTCTTCATCGGAATTGTCATTGTTCTCTTCTGTTTCTGTTGACTTATCATCGGGAGGTATAATATAAACCATAGAAGGCTGCTGTGCATCATCATCCGCCTCTAAAATCTCTAATAATTGATGCAAAAATAATCTAAAAGAAAAATTGTTGTACCTATAGCCACTGTCCATTACGCAAGTAAATAGTGTAATTTTATACATAAAAAACAATGGTTATTTATGTATCAAGGTATCGAAGTTCTACTTATCACGAATATGGAATTTAGTTGCCGAGGCCGCAAGGCCGGGGAAAATAGACCATATGAGTGATAAAAAGGAACTTCAGTGCCTAGGTGCATTTTAAATTTTATTTGAAATCGAAAAATTGTGAAAATGAAAGAAATAAGAAATATTTATTTTTATAGATTATACGGGTGTCACCGAAATCGCCGTCTTCGATATCTCCCTTGTCGTTAGTAATACAGCATAAGTTTATTAACAGAATTTATTCGTCTACTCAAGGAGCATAACGTAAAATTATTTTCACATATACGGGGTGTTGCATTACGGCTCGTCGAGAATTGTTTTTCTTTTTTTAAATGGAACACCCTATATATTTTTATATATTTTGAATTGTATTTTATTAACCTATACGAACATATGAATTTTGTTTTAGTTTTCCACGGCATTGCCAAGTTATTCCGTTTTTTCTCTAAAAAAGACCGAATACACGCATTGCTTTATAAAGGCTTACTGAAGTTATTTTAATAGTAAGAATTAAGAATTTTCTTTTTTGTATAACTGTAATTATACTCTATGTTCTGACATATTTTTTTTTTAAATGTAATTATACAGGCTGTTCAATAAAGCGAATCAAATGTGCTCAATGTCAAATGACTATAACTCGTCATTTTCAAATGGAACAGCCTATATTTTATTATTCAGTTGTGTGTATTTTTGTATTATCTTCATATGTTATTGAGGGTATCCCATGCCTAAAACCAATAATTTTGGAGATTTTCACCATTTTTCTCGAAATTTATATATTCACTTAAAAATTAAATCTAGTATACCATTGATATTGTTTTTTGAATAAGAAACAATTGCAGTAATGATAATATTTTCATTAGCCAGGTTGTTATTAATGACAAAGGGATTAAGTAAATTAATTTATTAATATGAGTCTCTCATTTCTCATAAGAAGAACTTACGAATATGGTGTACGCACTTAGAGAAGCGGAAAGAAACCCTCTTTTGTCGTACTGAACATGACCAGTTCTTTCAAACCTTTCCCTTAGTTTTTTAAAAGAACGCGGATTTGGATGTCGTCTTCCCGGAAACCGTTGTGCATAAATTCTTGATGCCAAAAGAGGGTTTGTTTCCGCTGCTTCAAGTGCATACACCATATTCCTAAGTTCTTCTTGCGCACTCTCCACGCCAGCATTGAGTGCCCGTGAGGTGACGCCTGGCCTGATCATTCAATGTTGCCAATCTAGGACACTAAGGTTGTCGTAGAGAACACTCAAAATTATGTTTTATCTGAAACTTGTCCATCGGATTTATTTCGTTCGTTTTACGTATACAAATTTACTATTGCCTAAATTATCTTACGATAAGGTTGGCAACACTACATTTGTATGAAATCGTCCTATATAATGGTTATTTTAGTACCAATTTCTGAACTTTTAATGATAATTTTTGTGCACATTAGTGACGATTTCAAATAAAATATATTTGTAAATAAAATTGGTGAAATTTAGGTACACAATCATAAAAAACTATCTGCACAGCCAAATATTACAAAATTTAATTTTATTATATTGAAAAAACTTACAAGTAGAAACCATTTATAAAGTAGTAAAACACATCAAAGATCAAAATCTAATTCACTTCTAGTTGAGATACTGTGCTTTACTCTTATAGGAAGAATTATTGCGCATGAACAAGTTTATACTTATGCCAGTGACGTCAAAAAAAAAAATTGATGTCGTCCCTTATGAGATAAAATATGCACTAATGGGTTAAGGCGCAAAATAGGTGTTTAATGTAAACCTTCGCAGAGACACTATTGTCCATAGAGTTAAGAATGTATATGTATATACATTGAGGGAGCGTAAAGTATGGTTGTTGGCAATGACCTTGATGCCTAGTGACGGAAGGGGAATGAAGCGTCAACCATATTGTGTAGTTCTATTTTCGCGCGTTATTCAAATGTTTCCATTTTACACCTATTTGTAAAATAAAGTTACACTGGAGTGATAAAATAATTGGAATAGTGTAATTTACTTGGATAAATCCAACGTATGAAACAAATAATATACAAAGTTTTTTTATTTATACAAGATAATTCTGTAACTAAAATAAAATACATAATTATTTTTTAAAATTAAAGAAATACAATAAATATAAATATCTGAAACTAATAACCTTCGAATAGAATTAATTTGTTATATTGTTGTCGTCGACTTTATGATGAATCTTTTATATTTTTTGCAATGTAGTATACTCATATGGAAATATATTTTTCGTACTCACTACCTAGAAACTAATGTTTCCCGCAGCCAACTCACAATCCGAAAGACCATATTCCCGTTATTGTTTTACTTTCGCGCACTAGTGTTTCAATGGAAAGTATTTTGATCGAGTAGCTTAAAAGTGTTATTTATATTTTTAATTTTTTTACACATTACAACAAATTTAATATAAGAACAAGATAATTGAGGAAAATTAGTTGAATGAATAAAAATTATCTAAATTAAATTAGAAATTTCATTGCTAATTTTGACATTTTAATACTACTAGCGCTATCTATTAGCAATTAAAAGAATGAAACGAGAAAAAATATAGTTTATAAATTTTTCGAAAATTGACGATTTTCAAGCATTAAAAACCAATAAGAATAAATAATTTATTAATAAATAATCAATTTGCCTACCATCAGTGCAATCTGTTTGAGAACAATCTGTCATCTGTCCAATATCAAA
Source organism: Harpalus rufipes (assembly GCA_951394225.1). NCBI lineage: Eukaryota > Metazoa > Arthropoda > Insecta > Coleoptera > Carabidae > Harpalus > Harpalus rufipes. Next base: position 44,419,802 of record OX596282.1, read on the forward strand.
ATAGTACATAACCTTAAATTAAAATTATCAGATATTACACTTACACTGACAATTAAACTACCAGTAAAATAGAGGCATGTGCCGGACATTGTTCTTTATTTAATTATTTGAAAAGTTGGTAAGTACAACATACAATATGTGTTAGAACTTCTGCTTAATTTAGTTTATATGTTATTTACATACTGAATTACAGGTGAATTAACACATTTGCCATTATGATAAGTTAAAAAAGCGTTTATTCGTTGTCTCCAGCCTTAAATTTCGGGAGGCATACAAGAAATATCAGACATTTTGACAACTTTTAAATCTGAAAAAATATGCAAACAATTATGTTTCCGAAATCAACAATTTACTTAACAACCGTTGCTATGAAATTGCTGCTGTGCTATTTACTTGTATATTTGCGAATTTTGCACAATTATCTTGACATTTATACTCTATTAATAATGATTTTGTTCGTTACAAAAAGTATTGTACAAACTTCTTGCGGGAAGACGTCATCCACGCATTCGCGCAAATGAAGCCCTCGCTCGCAAGCTCGCTCGTGCCTCAAATAAGCGCTCATGCGGAATAAGTGTCTTCCCGCACTTAGTATGTAAATAACTATTTCTGAAATAGCTTTAATCAAATAAATAATATGTTTTTCCATTGGATTCTGATCATTGGCGTGTTCAGTTAAATTTTCAAAAATATTTTTATTTTGATGAATTATAGATTAATTATTACTGCTTATATGATCAGTACGTGCATTTTCTTCCAGTGCTTCAACACATTCTTCAAAATGAATAACTTTTTTCAAATACCTAACCACTTCCTCTTGGCGGAATCCATCCAATTCTTCCTATCGTTTTTAACCAAGCATTTCTTTTTTCCAAGATTTTCGGAAATCTTAATACAAAAATTGAAAAATAACAGGAAACTACTTATTTCGAAAGAATATATTTAGAATATTTACGCATGAAAGGTTATTTTTCTTTTCCTTTCAATAAATTTCTGCGCAGTTGATTTTTTTCCCAGTACGATTAATGCAGCCCAATACGAAGCACACTGCCATAAATAAAATTTACTAAATATACCCAGAAAAATTTAAAGAACAAATTTGAAATAGCACCTGTTAACGCAAGCAAAAGCAAAAATGGAACTGTACAAGATGGCGGACCATTTTTCCGCACGGCTTCAAGATTTCAGACTTACGCTCCGTCTAGCAAATATTCTTAACTCTATGTTAATGCCAGTTTATATAACCTCATTGTGCGTCTAGTGTTGCCCTCTCTGTGTTGGGCAGCGAAGTTTCCAATCTACCCTCGTAAATCACCTTCGTAGATAAATGGTACTTGAATATAACTATTCCATTAAATTACTAAAACTAGTAGAGGTTTATATAATATGGTAGTAATCTTCATTCTAATTCTAATTCGTGTTATCAAAACTAAATCAATGAAAATTATCCTACTGTTAGTCAGATTTCTTCCACCTAACTATTCCTATAATTCCTACCCCTGCGTCGGGATAAATCCTGCTCGTCGTCAGAGTCTGGAATCCCGACGCCATGTTGGGGATTAGAACGGGAGACAAGGGTCAGCCAGACAGACAGAGGGACGCATTAAAGGGTGTGCGCTTTCGCTTTGTTCTATGCTAAACAGATGAGTGGTCGCCCTGATGTTTTATTTCACACCAGATTGAGAGGGTAGCTTTAAGAAGTTTACAACTTTGGGCTTACGAAGTTTTTCTTTTATTTCGAAACAACGAATTCTTTCACTTTAGGTTACAACAGAAGGGATGCTAAATTTATTTTGGAACGGGTCACTCAGTTATTAGTACTGAGTGAGGGTTTGGGGTTCGATTTCCGCAGTTGATAATTAAAATATATTTGTAAATAAAATTGGTGAAAATTAGGTACACAATCATAAAAAACTAACTGCGCAGCCAAATATTACAAAATTTAATTTTATTATATTGAAAAAATAACTAGAAAGCGATAGCGAATACAATTCATAATGAATAAGATAAACCCCACTACTTTTTGTCAGTCATGTTATCTTATTTCGACTGAATACGTATTCAGCTGGTCCGGACCTCATGGATACGGTACGTATTCGCTTATGAATAAGCATAAGTTATCGGCTCATTTATTTTACCTAGTGTGTAGTTTGTTATTGATTGTATTATTATTTAATTTTAGTACCTTTTATTTATTATTATTACCTCCCGCTACCCTTGGTAAGGGAGGTATAGGGATCGTGCTAAAAATCGCATATCGAGATTTTGGTAAATGACTAGTGATGCCGTGGGATCTCGCGTTTTCGAGATCTCGTCTCGAAAATCGAGAAATTTCGAGACGAGACTTATGATAGTCGATTTTTGAGACAAGACGAAAGGAATGCCCTCGAGATTTGCTCGAGACGAGAGTAGTTTTTCGAGATCTCGATTGCATGAATTATTTTTTTAATATGTATATAATTAAAGATATACAATAAGAGAAATAATTATCAGTACAAATATTTTCATTGCCTGTTAATTATTTATTTATTCATTTTAAATTTATAGGGTTTTAGTATAAAGAATAGGAACAAGAGTGTTCCCTGTGATGTACTCTCCACGATAGTATTAAATTCCCTTGCTGCGAGTAATATTTGTTCAGTATTTTTTTACTTACCTGTTAAATGCCAGACTTAGTAAAAATAAAGTTTTAATCAGTAGTATCTACTTACTCCTTTATTACGTCCAAGTTGATGCTAATTTATTTTCCTGATAGATGTAAGTATAGAAAATTTATAACATGTAATGGTAATATTTTATGAATTTATTTTATATGTATTCATATACAAATAATAAATAATTAGAGCGTCACTGCTTGCTACCTTCAGCCATACAAACACGCTCTGACCTGCCAACTTATGGAACACCCATACAGCTAATTATAAATTCAAGAAATTCGAGACTCTCTAGTCGAGATCGAGAATAGAGGATGAAAAATATTTTCGAGACGAGACGAGAGTGAACTGTTTCTCGCCGTTTCTCGTCTCGCGGCATCACTATAAATGACAAGGTTTTAAGGTCCCTAGAATCCAATTTTAACATTTTCACGATGCTGTCTGTGTGTATGTATGTATGTATGTATGTATGTATGTATGTATGTATGTATGTATGTATGTATGTATGTATGTATGTATGTATGTACGGTATGTATGTGTGTGTGTATCCACTTTACGGTCTAACTCAAATACTATCATTCAGAAAGTTTTGAACCCATGAATTTCTACCTTATTCTAATATGGAAAAAAGCCATTAGATTTTGGTGGCAATCGGATAACCGGAAATGGCAGTTTACTTGAAGCTCAAGATAGTTTTTATTCAAAAAATACCTTTAAATGTATTTTTTGCAATTTTTTATTTTTAAAATTAAAGATTACTCCATTTTCTACAAGTTTGATTTCATACTTTTTCTATATATTTTATGGATAAATTTATAAATTAATATAAAAATTATATCTCGGGGCTTATGCTTTAAACATATCTCCGTGGTTACATAGTTCAGCTCAAATGTATGTAACTGACAGATAAATGTCACTGTCAAAAAAATAATCATTTCAAATTAATAATAGTAACGTTTTAAAAGGAAAATTGTAAATAGAACAATAGTTTTATGGAAAGGAACTTAAAATACATAATTCACAGCATTAGTAAATATGCAGGTATGTATTTAAATAAAGAAATAAATAAATATATTATCACGGCATATTATCCATTGCTGGGTGTGCTAATCTAATTTATACACACATTTCGGTAATGATGGCGACATATTTGTATTGTGCGGGCGTATACCACAAGGGTTAATTTTATGCTATTTAAAATTCGAATTATTTGGGATCGAATCGGATTCCTCAGATTCGTGACCAGATATCAGGCATGCGACAACGAGACCCCATAGATAAATGGCGGGAGGTGTTGTGATGGTCACAATCGATTTCTATAATAAAATATCGCTGAATTCGAATGTAGATCCCTCGCAAAAGTTATCCTCAAAATTATGGCAAAAATTGTCACTAATTGATAGTGACTCTCACGAGGAATCTCAGTATCGACTGAACGAAGTAATTATTGTCGCAGTGATAAACATCGTTCTAATCAGTCGTGGTTCATATTTTGCGTGGGTAGAATTAAAATGTTAATGTAATCTATAAGTTGTACAACATTTTGTTCGCGCTAGTTTCTGAAATTCAGAAACAAATGAAACATTCGTGTTGTCAGCTTCACAATCTGTAATAAATTGCGTTTTAGTAAAGCGAAGCAAAAACAATAAAACAGACTTTCTGTCTTCAAGCCCATTAATTCATTTGTAACTATTTTGCCTTTAAAACGAGTTCATGCAACTATAAAAGACAAATGCTACGACAGAAATCAGACCAAGCTACGAGTTGCGATTTCAAATTAAACCAGGATGAAGAATTTATGCTATTCAAGAACTTTTCACTATAATAGAATGAGTGAACGAATAAGGATGACCTTATTACCATAACGAAGTGAACAATACATCCAATGGTTACATACTAGCAAAGTCCGTTTCCGTGAATCGATACAGACGTCATCATTCTTAAGGTAGTTCATCCGTGACATCCCTAATCAAATAAGGCATTATATTTAAACTCATTAAAAAATTGTATTGTTACTTTAAAAGTTGTGCAAAAAATGTTTAGTATCAATTGTTGAAAATCAAATGTATGGTTTAACTTTTTACCTCTCGCTAAGAGAGGTATTGGATTCATGCTAAAAATCGCATATCTAGATTTTAGTAAATAAGCACGTGTGTGTGTGTATGCGTGCGTGTGTGTGTGTATGCCGAAAGTTTCGGATCGCATAACTTCAATACCATGATGCCAAAATTTACAATTTTTTCGATTTCCTCAAGTTTACATCCAGAAGAAGAGATGATTAGATTTTGGTTATAATTGGTCAACCGAAGTTACTTCATTTGAAGATTTTAACAGTTTTTCTTGAAAAAACGCAGTTAAATATCATTTATTGACATTTAACGTTATTATAACTTAAAGAATATATTATTCTCTATACGATTTGATTACATTTTATACTTCATATTCAATAGATAGAGAGCTAAATTTCATAAATCAGCGAGCTATGCTAACCATGCAAACTGCTAATATATATGCAGATAATTCAAATTGACAGATGTCAGTATCAATGAAAAGTAAATTAATGTGGCAGAGATCAGCATGTTGAGATAGATGTTGGGGAAGCCACGGAAAGATACGGTAAGGAATGAAAGAATAAGGGATATAACTCTAGTGTTAGAAGTTTGTAGAAATATACAAGAGAGATGATTATATTGATTTGAACATGCCATGAGGAGAGATGAAGAATATATTGGAAGAACAATGAATAGCTTAGTAATAGAAGGTTGAAGAAATAGAGGAAGACCAAAGATAAGAGGGAAGGACTGTATTGCGGAAGACTCGAGAGAAAAAGAAGTGAATGAAAACGACACGCAAAACAGATATGAATGGAAGAAGAAGATAAAAAATAGCGGCTCCTAACGAATGGGAAAAACTAAATAAGAAGAAGATGTTAGTGTCAAGTGCAATTTGCATAGTTTGTTTATGAAATAATTTTACTTGAAATTACATGAGGATGACCCGCAAAACAGAAATGAATGGACGAAGAAAATAAAAAATAACGACCCCTAACGAATGGGAAAAGCTAAAGAAGAAGAAGATGTCAGTGTCAAGTGCCATTTTCATGAAATAATATTACTGCAAATTTAGAATCTTTTGCAAGAAAATTTATAAATGAGAAAGTCATTTTTACGCAAATAAGTGCATACTTCCTGTAAAAAAAGTTGATTCTCTCGTAAGAGTAATGTTAAAATTCGTGTTTTCAAACATTTTTTTCTTAAAATTTTACGCGGCTATCTACCCTGAGTTTAAGCTTAACGTGTGTACAGAAGATCAGAGAACATAATGAGACAAGTTTTTGTTTTTTGTTGAAATTCAACCGGCATTTTAAACGTCATCTTCTAGGCCAGACTTAACTTTTACCGAGCACAATCAAACACAATTTCATAAAAATTCAGTGCGTACAGTAAAACCTACCTTGCGAGATATATGACTCGTAGAAAAATTTGCAGGGCTTAGGGGTACAATGCCTAATAAAATTAAATCTGGTATTACTAATAAAGGCGATACAACCCAATACTAAATGGCGGAATATTTGAATAACATTCAGTTTTTCTAAGTTAAAAAGAAGAAATTACTGGATATTAGTCAAATAATCATTTATTTTGTACCGGTTTCGACACCTCATGTGTCTTCTTCAGGAGCTACAACAGTTATTACAGTTTTTTAAAGTTGAAGGACATGTATGTGTTAAATTTATGTGAAAATACATATAACAATTAATAAATAACATAATTTACATACATTGGTCGTCAAAATTTAAATTAATAAATACTTTAAAAACCTCATGTAGTCGTCAGATGAAATAGATATTTTTTTTATTATAACTTTGAATTAACAAAATTAAGTTATAACTTGTTTCGAAGGTCATTTCTCAAATTGCCGCTAGATTTTTTAAGTCACATTTCTTCTTATTGTTTTTTATTTGAATTTTAAGTAATATTAATTTTGTGTATGATTTTTCTTTTATGTTTGGTTTTTATTGTATTTTAACATATTTGTATAAATTTTACTTATATTTGTATATGTCAGTTTCAAATTTATGTTGTTGCTGTCATTATTCATGTGTAACATTTCTAGAGTAAGAGACGTTTGTGTAAATTGTGTTCTGTATCACTGACCTTGACAGCATCAAAATTAAAATTATGTCCAAGTGATATTGCGTGTCTTACTAGAGCGCATTTTCCGTTATTGTTGTTCTTATTGTTGCAATTTCCTTGATGTTTTGCAGGACAGTCATTACAAAGAATTTTGTACACTACATGTAACCTGTATCTATGTTATAAATTAGTCGGAAGAAATTTGTAGTAACTTCTCACCATTTGCGAAGGTTTTATAATTTGTTTGTTGAAAATGTAAACCGGCCGAAATATAATGGGTTTGGGCTAGTATATTTCAATTTTATTATTTATCAAAATTCGAAGTATACATAGTTATTCAGCAATAATAAACCAATTGAATATTTATGATATACATAACTATAATGGATGAAAGTTTTTTCTTCAATCTTTGGTAAAACTAAGTATTAATTATACTTTAAAACAATAAAATATTTTATAAAGCATATCTTGTTGTGTCATGAGAACGACAAAATGTCCGTAATATTAATAAAAATCTGTTGTGGACACCACTTATTAAACTATACATATTTTTTTAATAATTAAATTACAAAATATTGACAGGCTTAAGCCAAGCCCGAGAAATATTTTGATAAGAGAGTTTTGATTACAACAAAGAAATATTTGATTACAACAATGAATATGACTAATTTCACAATAAAAATATAATATTTGTTATTGTACGAATTATAAAATTGCACGTATTTAACGTAATTTGACATGACCTTTTTTATGTTTTTGTCTTAATCCATAGCAAGCTTTATTACAAAAACAAAAAAGTATATAATTTTTAAATTTACATATCTCGCTTATACAAAGAGCTAATTTATTAATACTTGATGTGCTAGACGCAGAAATTAATTCTCTAAAACTTTTATTTGAAGCATTTATTTCTAAAATCCAAATAAAATCATTTTATTCAAGAAAAACTGTTAACAACTTCAAGTAATGTACCACTTCCGGTTAGCCTATTTTAACCAAAATCTATTATGTTATTTCGATTGACATAAAAGTCTTGTATACCAAATTTGAAAAGTTTTGGATTATATTTTAAAACAGTTTTTCATTAAAATCTATTATAGGCTTCATGTAAAGTGCCACTTCTGGAAATTGTATAATAACCAGAAAAGGAGGTGCACAACTAGATGTTATAGGAGTCCTAAATACAAAATTTCAACTTTCTACGGCTTACCGTTTTTGAGTTATGCGAGATACGTACGTACGTACGTACAGACGTCACGACGAAATTAGTCAAAATGGATTCAGGGATGATCAAAATGGATATTTCCGCTGAAATCTGAAAACCGAAATTTTTCGCGATTACAATACTTCCTTTACTTACGTACAAGGAAGTAAAAAATGGCGATAATTTATATTAGTTACTATTTGCATCATAAGTTAACTAAATAAAATGTTTATTTGTCTATTTGCTGCTAGGTAAATTTTGGCAATATCCCCAAAATTGCATCGCTTTTGCTATCTTACATTAATCCCATTGAAAATTGGCCGTGTAGTCTGTGACAGTATGGTGCTGTACTGTAATGGCATTGGATTTAATTGTACATGCATATAGTGCGCATGTTGCATGTTATTACTATTACAGCTACTCCTGTCTTGGCTTGGCTGCGAAGCGACGCCAAATTCAGGCTCCGGAATACGTTCCTGGTTCCGGGGATTGGGATTGTTTGGGGATACGAGATAGACTTCGCGCTCTCTTGTTATTGTAGAGTTCCAATTCAATGAAGTAGTAATGGTAAAATAATACACAGCAAATCCTGATTTCAAATGGCAAGACGAGAAGTTAATGTGAATATTGCTAATAGAATTGTAATGGAGAATAAGACGAGACTTGGATGCTGATTATTGGAAGTAGTTTACGCTTTGGTTTGAATATGTATACGAGTATACGTGTGTGGTGTGTAATGTTCTGAATATACTTGAAAAAATCTGTTGTGGCCAGCACAATACCTTCCGTCAATCCTGTGTATAATGTATAAATTCCATACATAATTTTTCTTACAAAAGATTCTAAATTTCCAGTAAAATTATTTCATAAAAAAACTATTCAAATTGCACTTGACACTGAAATCTTCTTCTTCTTTAACTTTTTCCATTCGGTAGGGGTCGCTATTTTTGCGTGTCGTTATCATTCAGTTCCTTTTCTCTCAAGTCTTCCGAAATACAGTCCTTCCATCTTATCTTTGGTCTTCCTCTGTTTCTTCAACATCCTATTACTAAACTATTCATTCTTGTTCCAATATAATTCTTCATTTCTCCTCATGACATGTTCAAACCAATGTAATCATATTTCTTGTATCTTTCTAGAAACTTGTTATTTTCTTACCGTATCTTTCCGTGTTTTCTCCAACATCTACTTCAATATCCTCATCTCTGTCACATTAATTTACTTTTTATTGATACTGACATCTGTCAATTTGAATTATATGATTAATAGTTCCCATGTTTAGCATAGCAAGGAAACAGCATCCGGCTAAATCGTGATTTATATTTAAAATTCCCTCCTTTTCAGAAACGGTTTAAAAAAACAGTTACCGGTTTTTTTTGTAATTAAAAATATCGGTTTCGGTTAAAAATCAAAATTTTAGACCCAAAATGTCGGTTAACCGGTTTTGTGCCCTGATTATATGCACCCTAAAACGTGCTTATTCACTAAAAACTCATCATTGCATTTTTTGACTACTAAAATATACTATTTCCGTAATATTTTTACTTTCCGTCACCTTTAGGTAAGGAAGGTATTGTCTGATCAAAAAATTCAATGATGAGTTTTTACTGAATAAGCATGTTTTAGGGTCCCTATAATACGATTTTACCATTTTTACGATGATGTCTGTATTTATGTACGTATGTAAGTGTGTGTGTCTGTGTGTGTGTCTATGTGTCTGTGTGTGTGTGACAAAAGTTCCGGATCTCATAACTTCAATACCACAATTCCAAAAATTATATTTTTTTCGTATTCCTTAAGTTTACATCCAGAAGAACAAGAGATTAGATTTTGGTTATAATTGGTGAACCGGAAGTACCCTCATTTGAAGATTTAACAGTTAAATTTGATTAATTGACATTTAACGTTATTATAACATAAAGAATATATTATTCTCTATACGATTTGATTACATTTTATACTTCATATTCAATAGATACAGAGTTAAAGAATTTTAAAGAAATTAAATTTTATAATTCAGCCAGCAATGCTAAACATGGAAACTGCTAATATATTCATATAATTCAAATTGACAGATGGCATTATGAATAAAAAGTAAATTAATGTGGCAGAGATAAGGATGTTGAAGTAGATGTTGGGGAACACACGGAAAGATACGGTAATAAAATAACTCGTGTTACAATTTTCTAGAAAGATACAAGAAAGACGATTACATTGGTTTGAACATGTCATGAGGAGAAATGAAGAATTATATTTGAACAAGAATGAGTAGTTTAGTAATGGGAGGTTGAAGAAGCAAAGAAAGACCAAAGATAAGATGGAAGGACTGTATTTCGGAAGACTTGAGAGAAAAGGAGCTGAATGATAACGACACGCAAAAATATCGACTCCTAACGAATTTGTTTATGAAATAATTTTACTGGAAATTTAGAATCTTTTCCAAGAAAAATTATGTATGGAATTTATACATTCTACACAAGATTGACGGAAGGTATTATGCTGGCCACAACAGATTTTTTTTCTTGTTTTTCTCCAATTTGTTAATGTATTTTTATTTTTATCTCTTTTAAAGTTCTTCCAACATTCTTGTAGTATTGATATTTCTGTTTCTCTTATTCTTTCTTGATTGTTCATATTCTGTCGAGTTATTTTGTACGTTTCATGGCTATTAGGGGGCGTTATTTTCTTTTCAGAAATTTCCGTTTAAATTTAAACAACCCTCTTATGAATAAATGCAAAACTCTTTGTTGGAGTTTGAATCGGGGCAGATCAAAATGTCTTCCCTTCTTATTTGGCATTCCCTCCCGGTGACGTCACGAGCGTGGTTCGCATTTGAATGGATCTTTAGAATCTTGTTCTTTTTCGGATACCTCACAAGGTAATTACCTCTCGGCTGCTTTTGTCGATTTTTGACGAACTAACAATCATAAACAGCACAATGGGAGCGCGTTGTTTTTTTTACTCTAATATTAGCTCTGTAATTTGGGAGAAACTCCAAACGATTGTCGGAAAGCTACAATTGAGGAGTACGACGAGTCTCCTTTTCTTGTGTATGATGCAGATGGGAATTCGTTTCACTTCTGATATGAACAGATAAATTTGTCAGACGATATGAATGGCATACAAGAATAAATGTTTTACTGAATAAAATATATGTAAGGTTTTCATTCAATAAAATAGAAACAAATAGACTTTATTTAGCATTTCAGGATTGCCAACAGTCAAATTCGGGGAAGTAGGTCCTCCGCCATAGAAAAAAAAACATCTGTTGTGGCCAGTACAATACCGTCACTTCCGTTTCTGGCTACATAAGTATAGGGCGCAAGCAGATATTGGGCCCGTGTCAGAATGACAATTAGTAATTATGTACATAGATGTCAAATGTCAAATTTACTTGTTGAGGAAAAAAATCCACATGGAAATGGAAAATTACTAAATTTAGAATGAAAAATTATGATATTTGACATCTGTGTATATAATTATTGGCTATCATTTTAACACGGGCCCCCATATCTGCTTGTCAAGGCGAACAAAGTGACATCTATTCTTTATATTTAGATTTTTCAATTTTAAATTCATTCTATGAAGAAATTTTGTTCTACTCTACTAATTTTTCGAAATGTTTCCAATTCATTGCCGGGATTGACAGTATTTTTGAAGGGTATATGACGACACACAAAACAGAAATGAGTGGAAGAAGAAAATAAAACATAGCGACCCCTAACGAAATGGGAAAAGCTAAAGAAGAAGATGTCAGTGTTAAGTGCAATTTGCATAGTTTGCTTATGAAATAATTTTACTGGAAATTTAGAATCATTTGCAAGAAAAAATATGTATGGAATTTATACATTATACACAGGATTGACGGAAGGTATTGTGCTGGCCACAACAGATTTTTTTAACTAGTTTTTTTTCCCTAAACTTTCATTTATATTCACCTAGTTTTTAGTTAAAATTTTATGCGTTTTCGCGATTCTAGAGGCAATTATGTCGATGATTTCTTGCGTTTCCCTATACTCGCCACGTTGGAATTTGTACATAATACACAGGATTCGCATAGGTTAATGTGTTGGCCACATCAGATTTTTTTTGTAGACAATTTTAACTACTTTTTACCTCTCGGTAAGAGAGGTATTGGAATCATGCTAAAAAACGCATATCCAGATTTTAGTGAATAAGTACATTTAAGGTCCCTAGAATCCGATAATAAGATTTTTACGATGATGTCTGTGTGTGTGTGTGTGTGTGTGTGTGTGTGTGTGTGTGTGTGTGTGTGTGTGTGTGTGTGTGTGTGTGTGTGTGTGTGTGTGTGTGTGTGTGTGTGTGTGTGTGTGTGTGTGTGTGTGTGTGTGTGTGTGTGTGTGTGTGTGTGTGTGTGTGTGTGTGTGTGTGTGTGTGTGTGTGTGTGTGTGTGTGTGTGTGTGTGTGTGTGTGTGTGTGTGTGTGTGTGTGTGTGTGTGTGTGTGTGTGTGTGTGTGTGTGTGTGTGTGTGTGTGTGTGTGTGTGTGTGTGTGTGTGTGTGTGTGTGTGTGTGTGTGTGTGTGTGTGTGTGTGTGTGTGTGTGTGTGTGTGTGTGTGTGTGTGTGTGTGTGTGTGTGTGTGTGTGTGTGTGTGTGTGTGTGTGTGTGTGTGTGTGTGTGTGTGTGTGTGTGTGTGTGTGTGTGTGTGTGTGTGTGTGTGTGTGTGTGTGTGTGTGTGTGTGTGTGTGTGTGTGTGTGTGTGTGTGTGTGTGTGTGTGTGTGTGTGTGTGTGTGTGTGTGTGTGTGTGTGTGTGTGTGTGTGTGTGTGTGTGTGTGTGTGTGTGTGTGTGTGTGTGTGTGTGTGTGTGTGTGTGTGTGTGTGTGTGTGTGTGTGTGTGTGTGTGTGTGTGTGTGTGTGTGTGTGTGTGTGTGTGTGTGTGTGTGTGTGTGTGTGTGTGTGTGTGTGTGTGTGTGTGTGTGTGTGTGTGTGTGTGTGTGTGTGTGTGTGTGTGTGTGTGTGTGTGTGTGTGTGTGTGTGTGTGTGTGTGTGTGTGTGTGTGTGTGTGTGTGTGTGTGTGTGTGTGTGTGTGTGTGTGTGTGTGTGTGTGTGTGTGTGTGTGTGTGTGTGTGTGTGTGTGTGTGTGTGTGTGTGTGTGTGTGTGTGTGTGTGTGTGTGTGTGTGTGTGTGTGTGTGTGTGTGTGTGTGTGTGTGTGTGTGTGTGTGTGTGTGTGTGTGTGTGTGTGTGTGTGTGTGTGTGTGTGTGTGTGTGTGTGTGTGTGTGTGTGTGTGTGTGTGTGTGTGTGTGTGTGTGTGTGTGTGTGTGTGTGTGTGTGTGTGTGTGTGTGTGTGTGTGTGTGTGTGTGTGTGTGTGTGTGTGTGTGTGTGTGTGTGTGTGTGTGTGTGTGTGTGTGTGTGTGTGTGTGTGTGTGTGTGTGTGTGTGTGTGTGTGTGTGTGTGTGTGTGTGTGTGTGTGTGTGTGTGTGTGTGTGTGTGTGTGTGTGTGTGTGTGTGTGTGTGTGTGTGTGTGTGTGTGTGTGTGTGTGTGTGTGTGTGTGTGTGTGTGTGTGTGTGTGTGTGTGTGTGTGTGTGTGTGTGTGTGTGTGTGTGTGTGTGTGTGTGTGTGTGTGTGTGTGTGTGTGTGTGTGTGTGTGTGTGTGTGTGTGTGTGTGTGTGTGTGTGTGTGTGTGTGTGTGTGTGTGTGTGTGTGTGTGTGTGTGTGTGTGTGTGTGTGTGTGTGTGTGTGTGTGTGTGTGTGTGTGTGTGTGTGTGTGTGTGTAACTACGGATTCCTCAATCTAACAGTAATGGGAAGAATTGAATAGATTCTGCTAACAATTGGACAACCGGGAGTAGTAGTATTTTAACAAAAATCTTCTAAATATTATTTTTTGAATATTTATGTTATTGCAAATATTAAATAAACAACATTCCTATTCGACACTTTTAAAAAATATATTATACCTTCTATAGATTTAAAGATATAGATATATAATTTATAAAATATTCTGTTGTAGTAAATATCATAGTCTGCTCACAGCCCAAACATCTCCATGGGAACTACTTGAGAAATTAAAATGTCTGTAATTGACAGATAAATGTCACTAATGTCAGTGTCAAAGATAGTACTGAAGGCTTTTTCTGGGAACGATATTTAATATTTCTTATTGTATTATTAATTATGTATTTACAATTACAGGTATATTACAAGAACCTTCTGAAATAATGCCAATCTCGTTAATGAATTGGAAAAAGCTCGTACATTTAGAAGAAATGGAGTAAACTTGCTCATAGAATGAATTTAAAATTATAGAAAATACGTAAATATAAAGATTAGGTGTAATTAGAATTTTTTGTGTGTACAAGAAATGTTAAATACAATACTTATACAGGGTGTTTCCTTTAAAACAACCAGCGCTTTTTTGGGCGAACTAATGACTTTAGAAAAAAATGTTATATACAAAAAATTACCAGGAAAAAGGGCTTAATTTATGAGGAATAATAAATAAAAAATTCAACCAGTGGTTCTCAAACGGTAGAATAAAATTATATTTTTTTAAATGGCAACCTATATAATTTTTTTGTCCATTAGATAGAGAATTTTTTTCTGATTTCAACGATATAAATATGATATGGGGTTGTATAACAATTATTTCGAGAAAAATGATATTAAAAATCAGAAATAATTCTATATTATTGAAGTAGGCTATGTAATAAACGTTATGTAGTTCATTTGTTATTATGAATTTCTTAGTAAAACAAGTTATTTTAGATATAAGAAAATAATATACTATCGTAACCTAGGCAATAGTCGTATTAATAGTTGTTTATTGCATAGCCTACTTCAATATTGTAAAATTATTTTTTGATTTTTAATATCATTTTTCTCGAAATAATTGTTATACAACCCCATATCATATTTATATCGTTGAAATCAGAAAAAAATTCTCTATCTAATGGACAAAAAATTTATATAGGTTGCCATTTAAAAAAATATAATTTTATTCTACCGTTTGAGAACCAATGGTTGAATTTTTTATTTATTATTCCTCATAAATTAAGCTTTTTTTCCTGGTAATTTTTTGTATATAACATTTTTCTCTAAAGTCATTAGTTCGCCCAAAAAAGCGCTGGTTGTTTTAAAGGAAACACATATATACCACAATGGAAAGGGCGCGAGAGGTATTGTGATGGCCACAACGGATTTTTTTGTTTTGCTCTAAAGTTAATCCAAACCGAGATATTCACGAAAATCAATAAAAATGTATTTTTCACGTGGTTTTCTCAATATGTCGACAAAATGCGGGGTCGCTAGACCGTGCAAAATTAGTATGTCCCAATAAAGAAAACAAAAGTTACTCCAGCTTGTCACCAATCATTTTTCCGCAATAAACCCCTTGCCAACAGGACTACATACATGTCAATATCTTTTCATATTTCAATAGGTATTTAAAAAATTGACAAATGTAAAATGTTGGCAAATTTATTGTATGATTTTAAGTTTAATTTATTGAACTTTACCAAGCTTTGAAAATTGACAGAAAAGTGTAAAACAGGCTTAAAATATAACCTTTACCCCTAGAAGTACAAAAAACAATTTTCCTTTTATTATATTACTTAATTATCATTAATTGAATTAACTGTTACACTGTTTACATTTCCCAAGTGCCAAATGTCAGCCATAAACAGAAGTTCATGTACTCGCATTATCTTACTAGGAAATAAAATTACACACAATCAGAAACATTTTGCTTGTTTATCAATTACAACACTTGTTTGCTACAACGTTTCAGTAATTGTTTTTAACTTTTTGCGCAATTTAGATAAAGACATTTATACAGTTGCGTGCAAAGATAAATTTTTTGCTCAACTCAAATAACATTAAACGACTACGTACACGTTTTCGGTGATGACATAAGATGAAATTGTGTTTAAAGGTTTTCCCAATTACACAAATTACTACTGAGATGAATACATTTAACTTTTTCTGGAATTTAATTTGAAGAAATAAAAGATTTTTCAAACAAAAAGTTTCCAGATACTATACATCTTCATTGAACCCGTTAGGTTATAATTCGGACAGCCCGGGTTCGATTTAGATCGACGTCAAACTTGAATATTATTAGGGGTAAATTATGTATTAAGAATTACTCTACATTTGTTAAAAAAATGGACGAACATCGATGACAAGGTCAAAGAAGCAGTGCACTTCTGACAGACATTTAAAGTACCAATCCTTTTTTAAAGTAAAATTACCTGTTGTAATAATAATGAGTAGTACGTGCTTAAATTTAGTTGTCGCCGTGTAGTTTGAGATTTGTATTTTTATATACATATTTATTTATTTATTTATAGTGCAACATATATTTCACATGTCTTGTTAATGTCTTTAATAAATTATCTCTTTTCGATAGATTTTTTATTAATTACATTATCAAGATATAAAATTTAAACTAGAATAATTCTCTGACCTTTTCATAGACGGCAGTAAAACTTGTTATCACGGTTTATAAGGGAGATACCCAATCTTCTACTATATATTTTCCTTAATCTATGGAGAGAACCGAGTAGCTGTCAAACACAAACTACATGTCCCATATGACCTGACATAAAACTTGACAGTACGTGGTTCCCACATAATAAAAATAATGAGTTCACTAATAACCGAATAATGTATTAACCTCAAAAATTCTTTTTCATTAAATCTTATTTTTATATATTTATATTTCCAATATCATTTATTCCTCATATTTATTCAATCATGATATTCTATTTTCCAAATAAGTTCAAGGTCACGTAGGATAAATAAATAGAAAATAGTATAGTCAAAGCTGGTAACGTCATCAGATGCAGCTCTGCGTTACGTAGTCTTTGTTCATGGCAGCGGCAAATCAAATAAACAAACCATGTTGCATTAAAACGTAGCAACGAAGCCGCTTAACCCTTACACAGACATAAATAAATATATAGCACAAAAGAAGATAAAAATTCAACTGTGTGATTATAAATCGTGCCTGCTCAGCATAATAAAGGAAAACTGTGTGTGAATGTTTTGAAATTGACTGTAAGATACGGCACAAATTATTGCACGATATAAAATGACAAAAGAGATCTCTAACTTGCAAGTAAAAACAATAAACATTTGCGTTGTTTAAAGTATTAAAAATAATAATAAAAAATGTGTTGTGGCCAGCACAATACCTTCCGTTAATCCTGTGTATTATGTACAAATTCCATACATAAATTTTCTTGCAAAAGATTCTAAATTTTTGGTATTTTATGATTTCCTTTCTCGGCAACTGAATTCCATACTCCTGATAACAAACAAATCACATGAAATAAGAAAATCATGAAATTTTGAATGAAAAATTATGACACTTGTCAATTATGGACATAATTAATTGCTGTCATTTTGATATGGGTTCCCATATCTGCTTGCCAAAGGCAGCAAAGTCATGTCACTGCACGCGCCCTATACATAATTTTTCTGCATAAGATCCTATATTTCCAGTAAAGTTATTTCATAAACAAACTATGCAAATTGCACTTGACACTGACATCTTCTTCTTCTTTAGCTTTTCCCATTCGTTAGGGGTCGCTATTTTTGCATTAAAAATTTGAATTATATGGTATGACGTCTATTCGCTTCATCACGTGATCTGTGGAAATACTACAGCTGTTAGTCGCTTGGCTTGGAACGAGTAAGGGGAGGGGAATTGGTTTGTTCACAGTGTCACATGCTATTTTGTTTTGGATGACTTTCATTTGTTTTATTAGTTTTGTTATCCGTGGATTTTAGTTGTAACTATATTAAAGTATTATTAGTTAAGAATTTGATTGCTGTCATATCAAAACTAGCAAGAAACACCAACAAAGATCAGCTGAGAAACGAGAAAGCATCATTGGTGAACGCACTGCTTTTTCTTTTTCCACAAGCAGACAAGTACGTCATTACATACGTTATAGAGCGAATGAACGTCATACATCACGTGAATCTTTTCCGCGCTAAAATAAAACACATGGAAAATCATATTAAATAAAACTATTTTGAGTTTATTTTTCAGAATTCGGTCGTTTTTCAACCTAATTAATAACATTATATTGTTTTTACTTTTAAATTTTACTACACTGGAATACCCCATTAAGTGCCAATATATCTAAAATTAATCGTTATGTTGAATGTTCCATTTTAATTCGCGAAATAGTCAATACGTATGCCATTCGAGCATAAAAAACAATAGACACTACTATTGTCTGCTTCATCGACGTTACCTATTGCCGCAAAACATTTATTTGTGATCTCAGTAATATTTCTATGGCAATACATTTCATCAGTCGGAAATATTTTCTATTATTTTCGAAGCTTTTGTGATAAAATAACTGACTATTCCCTTCATCATCTTTCAAGCCAATCAAAATGCTTTATTTTGACTAGAAACCTAGTATAACTACGAATACGCATGGCGCATACTTATTTTTGATTATTTTTGAAGCTATAATAACTGTGTATAGTATAATGGTTACTTTTAACACACACACACACATCTTAAGAATAACAATTTCTATTAAAATTAAAAATAAATTTAAAAAACTTCCAACTATCGTAATCCCTGTAATAGCTCCTACGATGGATGACAATGTGATTCTGTATTGTTGCTCCCCATATCCTGCAGGATATTCCTGCTGTGTAAGGCAGCAGGACTGTGGAAGGAGAGGCAAGGAGTAAAGTGTCAGGCGGAGCGTGAACTCCGCATATTTCACACAGGGAGATGAAAGCAACTCGGATGCCCAGATAACGTCTTCCTAACCCACACTCATATACGTGGATTCATACACGGAATTTCGGAGATGGTGTGACGCAAAGTACTACAAATAGGAAGGTTTTACTACGTGAAAGTGGCGTAGAAGTACGTATGTAGATTTGATGATGGGATGTGAAAAGATATTAGACGGATGGGTGGCCGTTCAGTGTAAAGAGGACACTTTGGGTCTAGCGTATTTAGAGCGTACATTTTGTTATTTAAATCTTTTATATCGCAGACATAGGCGTTACTGATAATAGAAAATTAAAATAACGAAGAAAGATTTTGTGAAAAATTCATGGACCTTACTGGGATATGAATGTTATATCTAGTACAATGCTGTAAATTTAGATCCACAAATCGGCTTAGTATTAATTTTTTCATTTAAAATTTCGACACGATTCAATATATACAATATTACGTATGTATTACGTGTCAAAATTTCATATGAAAACAATCTGTTGTGGCCAGCACAATACCTTTCGCCACTTCCGTTTTTGGTTATATTAGTAAAGGGCGCGAGCAGTCATGTGGCATTGTTGGCCTTGACAAGGAGATATGGGGCCCGTGTCAGAATGACAGTAATTATCTACATAGATGTCAAAAAATTTCAAAATTTTCTAAATTCACGTAATTAGTTTGTCATACTTGGCCTAGACAAGTAGATATGGAGGCCCTTGTCAAAATGACAGTTAGTAATTATTTACATAAATGTCAAATGCCATAATTTTTCACGTGGTTAATTTGTCACAGGAATGTGGAATTTACTTGCCGAGGAGAATAAACCAGATGGAATTGGAATATCATGAAATTTGGGATGGAAAATTGACTCTTGACATCTATGTAGGTTCTTAATTACTAGCTGTCATTCTAACTCGGGCCCCCATATTTGCTTGTTAAGTCCCTATACATTTCTCATGTCTTTTCTTTATGTTTAGATTATTTTTCTAATTTTAAATTTATTTTTTGAGGAAGTTTTCTCCTACACTTCGAATTTCTTCCAATTTCTTGACGGGATTTCTGATGGGTATATGTATATAGCTATAAATTTTAATATTTAATTGTTATTATTGTTATACAACAAGAAATAATAAACTTACCAATATCACAGAAAAATTCCTCAATAATGTCAGTTAAACTTCTTCATTTAACGTAAAATCGTAATTTGACGTTTTACTATGTTGCCAAAAAAAATCTAAGATATAGCTTCAGCTAAAATCTACATAAAACCATATTTAACTTCTTGTATTATTTCATATGTTGTTTTATTCCCTTGGAGGTACATTATATTTATAATTCTTTTTGATCCTATACTCAGATTCGGATCCAAACTCCAATACTCAGATTCGGATCCAAAATCCGATACTGAGATCCGGATCCAAAATCCGATACTCAGATCCGGATCCAAAATCCCATACTCAGATCCGGATCCAAAATCCGATACTCAGATCCGGATCCAAAATCCGATACTCAGATCCGGATCCAAAATCCGATACTGAGATTTGGATCCGAGATCCGGATAGTTCAATATTCAATTATCCGGATATCCGGATAATTTTGGATCCGAAACCGAAACTATCCGGATCCGGATCCCACCACTATTCCATACCTTCCTTGCAAAAGATTCCATATTTCCAGTAAATTATTTCATGAACAAATTTTAATATAACTTAACGTACAGCTCTACTCATTTATTATTATATTGCTCTAGTGCCCATTGCTTATCATTCAGTCGCCCTTGGCCCTTGTCTAATTGGTCGTGTCCGGATGTATCTGGGCTCTCAAAGCTGTTTTGGAGAAAAGACCACAGTAATTTCTAAGTTTGATGTAGGTTGGATTCAACTTACAACAGGTCACATAACACATAACGCATTCAGTCACACAACATAAAAAAGTAATTACAATTAGTTAACTTTTAGTTAGTTAAAATTTTACCATCAAATTTACTACCTTTATATTAACGATTCGTCCCAGTTTTGAATATTTTATAGTGGCCGTAAATTTCATCCTTCAACAATTTCATCTGCGCGGTCGTATTTTAAGGTGAGGAATGAATATTTACACTCCCGAGCACACACAAACAAACGAACTAGAGTGACATTTCAGAGCCACCTTTACCGCGGTGACTTCTACACTAGAGATACACCAGACCGGTTCAGAAAACACTTTGTAAATTTTTAAGCAACTTTTCACACGAATGGTTGAAACTTTAATCGAGGGATCGTTTTCGTTACCCTTTCCCGAAGATAAAATTCACGGTGTAAATTGTTGATTAGGGTGATAAATATCATATTGCACGCTAAATCGATACCAGAAAATATTCCGGAGAACTTGTTAATATAAATAAGAGCAGTTTTTAAAACATATTTTCGATGTGACGACTTTCTTTACACACAATGTTGTCGTCTACTCTTATTACTTTCCGTCACCTTTAGGTAAGGAAGGTATTGTCTTTGGTCAAAAAGTTCGATGGTGAGTTTTTACTGAATAAAAATGTTTTTAAGGATCTCTAGAATACGATTTTACTATTTTTACGATGATGTCTATATGTCTGTATGTATGTGCGTGTGTGTATTTGACCATCGTTTCGGATCGCATAACTCCAAGACCATAATTCCAAAAATTATAATGTGTTCATATTCCTTGAATTTACATCCAGACGATGAAGTGATTAGATTTTGGTGTTGAGTGTCCTCATTTGCAACTTTTAACAGTTTTTCTTGAAAAAAACGTAGTTAAATATTATTTTTTGACATTTAATATTAATATTAAAGAATATTCTATTATCTATAGTGATTGCATTTCATACGTCATATTCAATGGATAGTTAAAAAATCTGATGTGGCCAGCACATTACCTTCCGTCAATCCTGTGTATTATGTACAAATTCCATGGGGCGCGAGTAGTCAGATGATTTTGCTGATCTTGGCAATCATATATGGGGGCCCGTATCAGAATGACACCTATTAATTATGTCAAATATTTATTCAAATTTTCATTTTTTGCTATTGTATAATTTTTTTTCTCGGCAACCAGGGCATCGAACCCGCCAAAAACTGGGTTCGGTTCAGGTTCAAATTAATTTATTTTTTGAGAGATGGGTTGCGGTTCTGGTTCATATATTATTTAAATTTGCAGTTTTGTTCCGGGTTCAGGTTCAGGTTCGACCTAATGAAAATTGAATTAATGTTTTCTGAATAGAAATCTTTATATAGAAATAATGTGAGCCGAAATTTACGCAGGTGTCTATTATTGGCTATATTACGATTAAATTTACGCTTCGAACTCAAAATGAACCTGAACCGGAGCGTAATCCTGAACCCGAATTTTAATACCCGGTTCGATTCCGAGTCGGGTTCAATTGAAAATATATTTGAGGTTCAGTTCCGGGTTTGGGTTCGCCAAAATTTTACGGTTCCGGTTTTGATTCGGTTCAGGTTCGGGTTCGAAGCCTTGTCGGCAACTGAATTCCACACTCCTGATAACAAATAAACCACATGAAATAAGAAAATCAAATTTTAAAAAATATAACATTTGTCAGTTATGGACATAATTAATAACTGTTATTTTGACATGGGCCCCCATTATCTGCTTGCCAAGGTCAGCAAGTTTTTTCTTGCCAAAGAATCCTATATTTCCAGTAAAATTATTTCTTAAACTATGCAAATTGCACTAGACTCCATCTTTAGCTTTCCTCATTCGTTAGGGGTCGCTATTTTTTATTGTCTTCTTCCACTCATTTTTGTTTTGCGTGTCGTCCTCATTCAGTTCCTTTTCTCTTTCGCAATACAATCCTTCCATATTATCTTTGGTCTTCCTTTGTTTCTTCTACCTTCTACTAAGCTATTCATTCTTCTTCCAATATATTTTTTATCTCTCCTCATGATATGTTCATACCAAAAAAGAAAATAGGTAAATGTGGCAAGAGATGAGGATGTTGAGATGGATGTTGGGGAAATATAGGATAAGGAATGAGAGGATAAGGGAAATAGCTTGAATGATAGAAGTTTCTAGAAAGATACAAGAGAGACGATTATATTGGTTTGGACATGTCATGACGAGAGAAGAAACAGGGAAAGACCAAAAAGAAGATGGAAGGACTGAATTGCGGAAGACTTGAGAGAAAATAAACTGAATAAGGACGACAAGCAAAATAAAAATGAGTAGAAGAAGAAAATCAAAAATAGCGACCCCTAACGAATGAGAAAAGCTAAAGAATAAGAAGATGTCAATGTCAAGTGCAATTTATATAGTTTGTTTATGAAATAATTTTACTGAATAGAATCTTTTGCAAAAAAATATGTATGGAGTTTGTGTATAATACACAGAAATGACGGAAGGTAATATGCTGGCCACAACAGATTTTTTTATTATTATTATAAGTATACATGTTTCAAATCCATAAACAAACGTTGAATCCACAATTTCACCGTTCTGACGTCGTGACGTCTCTGGACCGCGCCGTAGGCATATTATGTTCTGACTATCCGACTCACCCTATCTTGCAAAGGAGGGCAAGTGTACGCTATACAGGTATACGTGGGTATAGGTCTCACAGTTGGTTCTGGCAGATTTCACGGTGATGGCAGCTGTCTGCACTGTCACTATGGGATGCTGAGCCTGAGCTGACAACGCCAGCTACGGAACGAGAACATTGGACAAACGGGGTATTATATTCCAGAATCTTTTGTCCCGAAGGAAGATATTTCTAATTGAAAGAAAACAGGGGTTTAAATTTATTTTTATTTAAATGGGAACCGTGCATTAAATGATCTGTTGTGAGTCTAACGATCGAATTAAAATCCTGCGAAGGACATTTATTTACAAATTACTTCTAGCATAAATATAAGCTTTATCAGTAGCCTATCCAGAGGGGGGTATGGGTGTAATTATCCCCTCCAAAATTTCGAAAAATATTCATGTCCGGATATTCAAAGAATATGTGTAGTTTTAAAAAATGTTTTATTTGAAATCGTTAATAAAGTGCACAAAAATCATCTTTAAAAGTTCAAAAATCGACACTAACGTAATTCATTATAACACTATTTCATGAAATGCAGTGTTGCCAACCTTATAACAATTATTGTACATATAAGATATTTTGGGCAGACATACGTTGTACAATAGCAGATTTGTATGTACAATGACAAAAAATATCATCAAGAAGAACGAATTGAATAATATAATAATATATAAATAGTCGGAATAAAATAAAATAAGACAACTTCAAAATAATTGACGTCATTAATGTTTTTTCGAATGAGTTTTATATATTCTATTATAAATAAACATGTTTCGATGATGTACCTACCTAGTAATATTTACAACAAATTTCAAAGTATTTCAAATCCAAACATATCCATTATTCAAATTGTAAACTTAATCTTTGGTGAATCCTTTGAAATTTCTGATAGAGATAATAAGGTCAAACATTCTACAACGGACGATATTTACCTAGCTGCACACCTGTAATAGGATACTATGGACGTAAACGTAACCTTAATAAACTAACCGGTCATTGAAACTTGTAGCAGGAACTTTACAAACTCTGTATTCAGATTATATGTGCAGAGTAAAGGAATATCTATTATATACTGTATACTCTGCAATTACAGTACTACTTACATTATCATTATTCACTGATCATATTATAGGACTAAGATCTACCAAAAATTGCAATTTCTTTTTACAAGTAAAAATTTTAAAAGATGTCCGAACAAGGTCGTCTACGAATTGTATGATTTCAGATTTTTGCTCCGCGCTTTTATGACAAATTCCGTAGTTTCGTTTGCTTAGTTTTTATGAGGGTACGTAAGATACTACTGTTATTTTATTATTATAAAAATATATATTACAGTAAAAGCATTCAAAATTCAAAAATAAGTCAACTGGTAAGTTTATAAGCAAATATAAAACCAAATATGTTAAGAATAAGATGACACAATGTCAGTGTCAGCGATTCTGCCAGAAAATAACGTTATTCGTACGGCTATGAATCAAAGTATTTTCTTACCGTATCTTTCCATGTCTTCCCCATTTACTTCAACATCTTCATCTCTACCACATTAATTTACTTTTTATTGATACTGACATCTGTCAATTTGAATTATATGAATATAGTAGTAGTTTCCATGTTTAGCATAGCTGGCTGAATTATAAAATTTAATTTTTTTAAATTCTTTAACTCTGTATCTATTGAATATGAAGCATAAAATGTAATCAAATCGTATAGAGTAATATATGTTCTTTAATTTATAATAATGTTAAATGTCAATAAATCAAATTTAACTGTTAAATCTTAAAATGAGGCTACTTCCGGTTCACCAATTATAACCAAAATCTAATCACTTGTTCTTCTGGATGTAAACTTGAGGAATACGAAAAAAATATAATTTTTGGAATCGCGGTATTGAAGTTATGGGATCCGGAACTTTTGTCACACACACACAGACACACACACGGACACACACACGGACACACACACACTCACACACATACGTACATACATACATACAGACATCATCGTAAAAATGGTAAAATCGTATTATAGGGACACTAAAACATGCTTATTCAGTTTTTACCCCTCGCTAAGAGAGGTATTGCATTCATGCTAAAAATCACATATCCATATTTTATTGAATAAGCACGTTTTAAGGTCCCTACAATCCGATTTTAACATTTTTACGATGATGTCTGTGTGTGTGTGTGTGTGTGTGTGTGTGTGTGTGTGTGTGTGTGGATGTATGTGTGTGTGTGTGTGTGTATGTATGTAGGATGTTGGAAGGACGATTACTCAAAAACTATAAGACTTAAAAATTGTTTAATTACGTATTTTCCAATCGGACATTCATGGGAAGATCTGAAAAGGTTTTGGTAACAATTGGACAACCGGAAGTAGAAGATTCTTGAAAAAAAATCTTCTAAATAATATTTTTTGAAAATTTTTTTTGGTAATATTAAAGAAAATTAAATTCTCTATCTGATACATTTAAATATTTTATTATATATTCTATGGATTTAGAGATAAAAGAAATATAATAAATAAAATAACGTTATAATAAATTTTACAGCCGAAAGGATGCCATGGAAAATAGTTGACCAGTTGAACTGTTTGTAACTGACAGATAAATGTCAGTGTCAGAAATTCATAGATATTACTAAACAGTTTTTCTGGGAAGTACATATACATTATATTATTTCTTAATGTATTAGTAGTTAAATATTTAAGATTATAGGTCTATTACATATATCCTTCAAAAATACAGTCAATCCTGACAATGAATTGGAAACATTTCGAAAAATTAGAAGAGGACAAAATTTCTTCATATAATGAATTTAAAATTAAACAATCTAAATATAAGGAATAGATATATGTAAGTACAATTTTTGGTGTAGAATGTAGGTATACAAGAAATGTTAAATACAATAGGGCGCCTTGACAAGCAGATATGGGGACTCATGTCAGAATGATAGCTAGTAATTATGTATATAGATGTATCATAATTTCTCATTCTAAATTTAGTGATTTTCCAATTCCATATGGTTTATTTTCCTCGACAAGTAAATTCCACACTCCTGGTGACAAATTAACTATGTGTATTTAGAAAATCTTGAAATTCTGAATGAAACATACTGACTAATTATCATTCTGAAACGGGCCCCCACATCTGCTTGTCAAGGCCAACAATGTAACATGACTGTTCGCGCCCTATACTTATGTAACAAAAAAAGGAAGTGGCGAGAGGTATTGTGCTGGCCACAACAGATTTTTTTCTAATAGTAGAAAACCCCCTTACATCTTTGCACCTTCGATTTGTAGAAATAAGTTACAGTTACAGTCCATACGATGTAACTTGGCGAGTTGGGGCAATTCACATTATCACTGCGGTAATGGGAAAGTTATAAAATCCATAGCCGTACCGAAGAAGAATGAAGTTCAATAAAATTACGAATATTACAAAAAAAAAGAAATTATTTATACAAAAAAAAATATTACAAATATTGGAATGAATTATTTATTTTATAAATCATATTATAATTAATTATTTTTTAAATTAATAAAGTTAAGAAAATAAAATATCTATTGCTATTGAGAAAAAAATGCACCAACGCTTTTGTATGAATATAACTTCTTGGGTTGAAAAGTACCTGACACCCCGAATTTGAGTGTATTAGGGTGAAATTTGCTTTTTGTAAGGCAATAAAACATTGTAAAATCACTATTTCACTTCTGAAGCTGTGCAGCATCGAAGTAAAAGTAAATATTTGACAAAACGCAGGAATAGTGAACTGAATTACATTCTTTCGGCTCGCCAAGTTACATCGTATGGACTGTAAGTATAGATATGATAGCGACCACAGAAAACCGTGTAACTACGTATTACTGATTAGCTGCATACTAGCAACTTGGTAGTTTTAAAACTGTGATTTGATTTAGATTTGATAAATGAAATGATTCATCCATTTTAAAGTGATTTTCTCCTAATAATCCCTGAATGCGAATGTGAAAACTCTTTGAAAGCATTGCCAATCTATGAGTGATTTGAAGTTCAGCGATGCGGTCGTGTGGTAGTAGTTTCCGTTAGTTTAGAAGTTTATATGGGATGAAATCTGGAGAAGTGCAACGTACGTACGTCTCCGCAAACTGTGTCGTCTGTCGTCCGTCCTCGGAGCAATATATAAAACGAGGAATGTGTGAAGTTTATAAAATAACCTAAACACGTTCTGGTTTTATACGTGCGCTTACACTCATTATTTAGCAAACCTTTATTCTATTAATCTCGGTCTGTTTCTTTTCCTGAGAAAATGAAATAATGAATATAATCACAAACGATAAGAGGATATAATGGCAAAGAAGGCGTTTTCTTAAATCGAACACAAGAATATCTTACAATTCATTTACTAGAAGATTTGAATTGCTAACAAATGAGTATTTTGTTGTTTGTGAATATATTTTGTACAATTTCCTAAGGATTTTACTGTAAGCGTCGGTTATTTCCGTTAAATCAGTTAATTTCGAGTCAGGTCTGGGTTTCTCTACATTTTAGTCTTGCAAAACTTGGTACTTTGTATTTTCATTTTTAATTTACAAATTTTGTACGACAGTTGATACATAATTATACAAATATACAGTGAAATATTATATACAAAATGTAAATAGTTCATTTAATATTTGAAACTTCTGTTCCATCATCGTTTTCTGTTTTTAATAATGTAAACAAGAGATTCTCAAGGTGGGCGATAACTCCCCCCCCCCCCCTCTTTGGGCACTGGATAGCTCCAAGGTGGCAGTGGTGGCCTTGGGGTAAGTAAGTGAGCGATGTGAGCTAAAAAGATCAATTACAAACGCTCACAATTTTTATTTATATTTAACAGCGTTTTTTCAAGAAAAACTGTTAAAATTTTCAAATGAGGGTACTTGCGGTTGACCAACTATAAACAAAATCTAATCACGTCTCGATATGGGTGAAAAAAGAGAAATACGAAAAAATTGTAATTTTTACCTTCCGTCACCTTTAGGTAAGGAAGGTATTGTCTTTGCGGTCAAAAAATTCATTCATGAGTTTTTACTGAATAAGCACGTTTTAGGGTCCATATAATACGATTTTACCATTTTTACGATGATGTCTGTATGTATGTGTGTCTGTGTGTCTGTGTGTCCGTGTGTCTGTGTGTGTGTGTGTGACAAAACTTCCGGATTCCATAACTTCAATACCACGATTCCAAAAATTATATTTTTTTCGTATTCTTCAAGTTTACATCCAGAAGAACAACTGGTTAGATTTTGGTTATAATTGATCAACCGGAAGTAGTCTCATATGAAGATTTAACAGTTAAATTTGATTTATTGACATTTAACGATATTATAACTTAAATAATATATTATTCTCTATACGATTTGATTACAATTTATACTTCATATTCAATAGATACAGAGTTAAAGAATTTTAAAGAAATTAAATTTTATAATTCAGCCAGCTATGCCAAACTTGGGAACTAGTAATATATTCATATAATTCAAATTGACAGATGTCAGTATCAATAAAAAGTAAATTAATGTGGCAGATATGAGGATGTTGAAGTAGATATTGGGGAATACACGGAAAGATACGGTAAGAAAATAACTCTAGTGTTACAAGTTTTTAGAAACATACAAGAAAGACGATTACATTGGTTTGAACATGTCATGAGGAGAAATGAAGAATTATATTGGAACAAGAATGAATAGTTTAGTAATAGGACGTTAAAGAAACAAAGGAAGACCAAAGATAAGATGGAAGGACTGTATTGCGGAAGATTTGAGAGAAAAGGAACTGAATGAGAACGACATGGAAAAATAACGACCCCTAACGAATGGGAAAAGCTAAAGAAGAAGAAGATGCCAGTGTCAAGTGCAATTTGAATAGTTTGTTGTTGTACTGGAAATTTAGAATCTTTTGTAAGAAAAATTATGGAATTTATACATTGTACACGAGAATGACGGAAGGTATTGTGCTGGCCACAACAGATTTTTTGAATTGTAGTAAGTATTGGAGTTATCGGATTCGTAAAATCGTCACACACACACACACATACACAAACATACATACATCATCGTAAAAATAGTAAAATGGTATTTTAGGGACCCTAAAACGTGTTTATTCATAAAAACCCACCATCGATTTTTTCGACCAAAGACAATATCTCCCTAACTAAAGGTGACAGAAGGTAAAAAAACCGATCGTCCAAAAACTAATTTAAACGTCATATATCATTTTCTAAACTTTATCACTTCATCTATGAGATTACATATAGACATGACATATATGACTGTGTTTATACATATATTGATACAAATCATAATTGTGAAACTAGTATGCTAACATAGTTCTGTTTTTTGCAGGTAACGAGTTTTGCTGTGTTAAGATCCATCGGATAAAAACCATCATGAGGTAACTAGAGCAAACTTCAACTCAATTAGTGCGAGTATACAGTAATTAAATGATGTACGATGCAAGTAGAACGTAAAACTAACAGATTCATCTTCATAAACCCGATATTCATTATTCGATATACAGTTTTAACTTTTATTTTTCAAATGTGATGTATATGAAGCTCAGAAAGATGAATGTATTAGTGATCCCATTATTTATAACATGATCAATAACGGTAAAATCACCTTTGTTACATTGGAAAAGAATAGCTGAACGAAAACTGAACGTTTGGAATGAAAACTTCGAACATACATTTTTCTAATTAGCTATCAATACGTAATATGAGTAAAGAATTAATTTAATAATCGACATTCATTTTAATCTACAAATATTAAATTAAATATTTTTGGATTACTCGACTACTGAGTCGAATTTACTTAGTACTAGGGTACCTTTATATACAGGGTATGGCCATGGGGCAAGATCGCAGCCATTAGCGGGCCAATGCCAAACATATTGATAATTCATTTTCCTAATTATTTGTAAGAAATGTGATATATTATACAGGAATATTAAATAATCACACTATGAATCTGTAAATGTAATAAAAATTCATTTATTTCAGAGATACACAATTGTTATTATGACATAGATTTAGAGGTTATGTAGAGCATAGGATATACAGTATTTTTTTTAAGATATCTAGAGTTTCATGGCTTGCCTTGATATTCAAGTTACTTGACTTGACTTGAAATCAAGCCAAGCTCAAGTCAAGTAATATTAGCCGAAAGTCAAGTCAAGTCAAGTAGTGACAATATCAAGTACCTGAAAAATTAAGTAGTTATTTTTCAATTACTTGAAAAAATCAAGTAGTTATTTTTTTTTAATTACCAGAAAAATCAAGAAGTTCTTCAAGACTACATTTCATTTTCATATAGTTGCTTATGTTTTATGACAATATCTATAATATACCTTGAAATATAGACTTTTATTCATAAAAATAAATGATTCATTCAAATTTAAAAATAAAAAAAAGATTTAAAAGTATAATAGGTATATGAATTAACATAAAATAATTGTACTATATGTATTATGGTGGACCTTAAAAGGGTGCAAGTCGAATTTTAACCGGGCCGCCCCCGAAAGTGGTTCCAAATACTTAAAAAAAAATTATACTGGCAATGATTCCGCTTAATTTTAATATTTGACCGTGCCTAAATGCACTTGATTTTCCCCCATTTGAATAACATTCGGTTTTGGCACATTTTGGAACTTTATTTTTCTCCGAGATATTAAGAGGTTTAAAAAATCCTTCATTATTGGAATAAATACTAGAATCACCAGAGAATATGAGGACAAAATCTCAAGTC
This sequence comes from Harpalus rufipes, assembly GCA_951394225.1. Classification (NCBI taxonomy): domain Eukaryota; kingdom Metazoa; phylum Arthropoda; class Insecta; order Coleoptera; family Carabidae; genus Harpalus; species Harpalus rufipes. The sequence continues at coordinate 44,450,838 of OX596282.1, forward strand.
CCATTAATTGTTCTTAATTCGAATGAAGTATAGCTTTTTGGGTATTTGTGATATAGTTTAACCATCTATACAGTTATCTTAATAATAATGATTATGACTTTAAATTTTGTCAACATATTCGTTGGTCATTCTAGTATATATTCCAATATTGAGTAATTTTTTTAAACCTCTTTTCGTACATAATTGGTTCGTTATCAAGAAGCTTGAATTTGCTTGAAATTGCTTGATCAAGTCAAGTAGTAACGAAAGAAAATCAAGTCAAGTCAAGTAATGAATTTTTGAAAAGCTTGAATTTCAAGTCAAGTCAAGTAATTTACAAAAACATCAAGCTACTTCACTTGATGAAACACTAAAGATCTCCGATCAAGGTTATCTGTATCATGAACGAATTAATAAATTGGCATACATTTATCTCTTTCCTTTGCAAAGACTATAAGCATGTGCGATAAGGATGGATATAACACGCTTGTCCCTCAAAAATTCATATTGTTTCGACTAAGTTAAGACATTGCACTTTAAAACGATGCTCGTTGTTGATAATACTTTTGCTGTAACGTAAGTTTATTTATTAATTCAGATACATTACCTTGATTCATAGCCGTCCGAATAATGTTATTTTCTGGCAGTGTCACTGACATTGTGTCAGTATCTTATTTTTCGCATATTTGGTTTTACATTTCCTAATAAACTTACCAGTTGACTTTTTTTGCATTTTGAATGCTTTTACTGTAACATATATTTTTATAATAATAAAATAACAATAGTAGCTTATATATCCTCATAAAAACTAAGCAAACGACACTACTGAATTTGTCAGAATGGGCGGAGCAAAAATCTGCATTCATACAATTCGTAGATGACCTTGATCGGACATCTTTCAAAATTTTTACTGTAGGTTACTATCACATCTAATTTAATAACTGTAGTTATTATTATTACATAATAAGTATATATTCTAAACTTACCTTTTAAAAATTTAAATGTATGTGATTAATATTGGTAATTTTTATGTGTTTTCATAGTTGCCAGTCATCGTAGTCAGTATCTCAAGAAAATACACAAATAAATAAAATAAAATATTACTTACACTTTAAATAAATATTAGAAGTATATTTAAATGTATTTTGCATTAAAATAAAACAAATAGCCACGAAAATACATAATAATTTGCGCAACAACGAATATGACAGTGGCCGCAAATGGCGGACGAAAGGTGAGTCACGTCATAGCCATACCCTGAGTATATAGGTATCCTACTTGGCACTAGGGTTTTATTATGCACAAACATTTAAAATTTTAAAAGGTAAGTTTAGAATATATACTTATTACGTAAATAATAACTACAGTTATTAGTTGTTGTTAATAACTACCTATATCCGATGCTCTACATAACCTCTAAATCTGTCATAATAATAATTGTGTATCTTTTAAATAAATGAATTTTTATTACCTTTATAGATTCATAGTGTGATTATTTAATATTCCTGTATAATATAATATCACATGTCTTACAAATAAATTGGGAAATAAACTAGCAGTATGTTTGACATTGGCCCGCTAATGACGGCGATCTTGCCCCATGGCCATACCCTACTTAGTACTTGGATGGATAGCCGTCTGGTAGTATCATATGATATTAACCGGCTTCTCATGACCCTAACCTTAACAGTTGCATTGTCATAATATTGTAAAAAGACACACTATTAATTAATTTCCCAGTAAACTTTGTAGAGAATGTTTGGTAAACTTAGTAAAGAGTATAACAAACATTGTAAAATAATGAATGATAAAACAAAGAACCCTGAAGAAACAATGGTTGTTTACAAGAACTATAAATTACACTGTCTTAATTAATTACAAACTAATTAATGTAAGGGAAAAATTTGGTGCACAGATATTTTAGATCAGAATATACTTACATCTACACTTTGTTTCACGAGAAAAGCCAGTGTTAAACAATGAATTCAGTTACAAAATTTGGCGCCAAATTCAAATATAGTGATAAAATATTATTGAATATTTATTTAATGATAATGGGGAAGTTTAGCATGATTACATGTGAAATATTTTTTAATCGTAAATATATGAATAAATATAACAAAATGAAATTGAAAATTAAAATATGTTCCGATTTATTTATAATTAATTATTTATCATGCAACTTTTGTGACGTTACAAGTGACATGCGCATGCCTAGAATGGATGGTGAGACCAGACTTTTTGAACGTATATTGACATATTACACTACACACGTTTTCGCGGAATGTTATGAGTTTTTAGTTTTTTTTTTAAATTTTAATATTGAATACAATAATACACTAAATGAAATAAATAGAACTAGTTGTTTGCACAAGAAGAACAACAAAACTATAATAATCACAACACACAACCGTCACTGCTTATAAACTTCAAAACAAGTGGATGCCATTTTTAAAACTTTCTGTTATGTGAACCCAGCCCACACCTGCTTAAGGTAGACTATACGTTCTCCGTGAACTTCTGTGACGTCATTATTTTATAATTTTTTTTTAGAAATATAGGCATCTTTGAGTGAAATACAATATAGAATATCACTTTTGAAGACATTCTTAATAAAATAAAATAAAAATACACTAAAATTCTATAACAATGCTTATTATTGATTAAATTGATGGTTGTATTGTTAACTATTTCATTGTTGTAATCAACACAGATTTAAATTTCACATTAATATGTAAAATACATTGTTTTTAAACCAAATCATTTTAATGGAAGTATTTATTTACCTATTATAGTATATTTAAATCGTACAAATTCACTAATTGTTGAAATGTTTCATTTTACATAAATACAGTACATTATTTAGTATTTATAATTGAAAATCCAATTTTCGATGGTTCTAATCCCAATCTACAGTTTGGAAGAAATCACTCACTGACAAAATATTTATGAAGTCAAAGTTTTAATATTAATTAATTACCATTTAAATGACGCAAATAAATATAAAATACATCGAATTAATCAACACAGATCATTGAAATTTCATGTGATTCAAATAGGTTTCAAGTCATCACTTCTTACGAAAATTGCATTATTTTGTACATTTCCCGTTCATTGATAATAGGTACATCTGAAAAATATGCAGGCAGTAATTTTTTTAAAGATGTCCGATGAAGGTCATCTACGTATTGTATGAATGAAGATTTTAGATCCGCCCATTTTGTCAAATTCAGTAGTGTCGTTTACTTAATTTTTATGAGGGTACATAAGATACTACTGTTATTTTATTATTATAAAAATATGTCTTACAGTAAAAGCATTCAAAATTAAAAAATAAGTCAACTGGTAAGTTTATTAGCAAATGTAAAACCAAATATTATGTGAAAAATAAGATACTGACACAATGTCAGTGTCAGTGACAAAAAAAACGTTATTTGTACGGCTTTGAATCAGGGTAATATATCTAAATTAATAAATAAATTTACGTTACAGTGAAAACAAGGAGCATCGTTTTAAAATGGAATGTCCTAACTTAGTCGAAACAATATGAATTTTTGGAAGACAAGCGCGTTATATCCATCCTTCTTGTACACGCTTATGGTTATGACAAAAAGAGAGAGATAAGTATATGTCAATTTGTTAATTCGTTCATGATACAGATGACCTTGATTGGACATCTTTGAAGAAAATTACTGTATATATAGACTACTGAACCCATACTTTATTTAATCATTTTATTATTCTTTGTCCGATTACCGACCGATAGTAAATGACAAAAGTAGAGATGGAGAAACTTGTTTCCAGTGTGTAAACTTGCCCGCCTTATCAACCAATCAGGGACAAGGTTAAATTAGCTCCTATCTTTTCTTAACTGTTTTCTCTCGTGGAATCTAAGTTAATAACAGTTAAAATTAAGACTATGTGACGAATAACATTGAAAAATTAACAAAACAAAATATTTTTTGTTGTAACTTTTATGTTTGTGAATTGCTTACTTCTACACTTACAAATATGAGTCGATGTATTGAAGGTTAAATAGCATTTGCAACTATAATAACTGTTTATTCTCTTATGCTCGTTTTAGAAAGGCATAAATGTGTGAACTAGCGAACAAATTTATGAAGATGTGTTTTACGACCGTAAAATATGTAGATATTACCACATGTCACAAATTTGATCATAAAAATATTTTGCTGTTTATTATTACTTTATTGTCATATTTATATTATTTTATCATCGCTCATCAGTGATACTGATAGCTCACGTGATAGCTGTATTTTGGAAATGTAATAGCTATTTGTGTATGAAGAGCGCAAAATAGGACATTGTCGATTGAGAGGTTGTTGCCGCGCTCCTGCGTCGCGCTGTATTCTCTCGAAATCGACAATGTCCATTTGCGCTCGAAACACACCCAAGATTTTTTCTACAGTCGCCACAGTGGGGTCCTCCACCATAACAAAAAATAATAAAATGTACACTTTGTACTTACACTACTACTCAATTAATAAGGATTAATATAAAGAAAAAACGTCTTTTGTATTTAATTTTAATTTATCGTTATTTCCCATTCTTCTTGACTTATTGCTTCAATCTAATCTAAACATTTCATACTTTTGTTTTTGTAAATGAATGCCCTATTTTATTTTCACAATAGTGCGGCATTTTTTTTTTTGGTTATGTAATATACCGACAGAGCAGTTATATGTCATATTGATTTGTAAAGGTAAATGTGTCACTACAGTGCCATTAGTTCCTGACTAAACGTTTCCATTAAGAATGTAGACAAGTGACATTTCTCAACATTGTATAGTTAGAAATTTGTCGCGCTAGAGCGGCAAAGTGACATTTTGCGTTGACAAAATAGAGCGCAAATGGCTACTTTCTATGTAGACTGTAGAAAAACATCTTTTTCTTCTTTAGCTTTTCCCATTCGTTAGGGATCGCTATTTTTTATTTTCTTCTTCCACGCATTTCTGATTTGCGTGTCGTTCTCATTCAGTTCCTTTCTTTCAAGTCTTCCACAATACAGTACTTCCATCTTATCTTTGGTCTTCCTCTGTTTCATCAACCTTCTATTACTGAGCTATTCATTCTTCTTCCAACATATTCTACATTTTTCTTCATGACATGTTCAAACGAATGTAATCGTCTCCCTTTGTATCTTTTTAGAAACTTGTAACAGTAGAGTTATTTCCTTACCGTATCTTTCCGTGTCTTCCCCAACATCTACTTCAACATCCTAATCCGGTCGAATTTTCGGAAAAATACTATTGGGGCATAAAAATGTTAACATGTTCAATAAAATGACAATATCGATCTCGGTAGAGGTTGAAGGTTTCCGGTAAAACCTCTTAACACTTTCGCTGCGTACGACGCACACGTTGCGTCCTGTATCTTGTTGAACCATTGCGCTCGCCGCAACAGTTGCGTCCAGGCTGGACTTATAGGTGCGTCGTTAGCACTGCCGAACAAAAGATGTCCACAATGCTGCCGACGCACCGTAGGCGTTAAAAAAAAAAAACTGAAAAATAAGAGTAAAGACTTCTACATACATACAATTTTAACAAATTGAGAAAAAAAACTAGAATTGCACCAAAACTCATTACCGCGTTACGGCTGCGACGCGTGCATTTATACGCAGCGAACGTGTTAAATTACAGGGGTCATTTCAAGAGGTCTGTATGACTGTAGAAAAAGAGATGGGGGCATATTTATTTATTTGAACTCTTGCTTAAAATTATTTAAAGAACATGATGTTGTGACAGTCCTGTACGAGACTGCACTATACATAATTACTTTAGCTTTGTCGTTTTTAGTTTGTTTCAAAAGCCAAATATTTACATCCATTATATTTACATTTCATACTAAACTTTGTTACATAATAAATATTATATTTTATTTACAAGTCATCATCATTACCTGCTACAAAAGAACAATGAAAAAAGTTACAAATAGTTTTACAATTTCGCAGCAAAAACATTTGCTCTATAATTGTTCATTTGAGATTTTCCAGCTTCTATATGAGCTAGTTATCATCGACCTACGTTCAGCAAAAACTCATTGTTCTACAAGCGGAAGATCCTGCAAACGTTGGTTGTAGATTGTACGCCGAATGAGCCTTGAACTTGTAATGGACACGGTCGCAAACCTTGCAAGAGTGATACTCAAAATTTTTCGCAGAGAACAAGTTATTAAAAGATAAAATTGTGATGTCAGCTTTGTTGTGGAATTTTTCTTTGAACCATTACGAAATTATTGTTTCTCTAGTTGAAATCTGTTTCTATGAGTTTATGGTGCTTAACCTGGTGATTGCTGTAATCGCATCGACGCCGTGAAAAGCTTCAAACAGCATCACCGGATCGCTGTTTCCTCATCCGGATCTCGATCAGATCTGTCTACTTCCGTCTCGCTTACACGCGCCTTCCATCTTGCTCTACAACTACATCATACATCTTGAAATACGTTAGGTGTTACGTCATATACATTATGAGGTCCCACAAGACTAGTTATTAGCGATGTTAATAAATAAATTATTATAACACTATAGATTTTACCCTTTGCTGGGTGTGCTAATCTGTTTACGAAGATAATCTGTTTACGAAGATTTCAATACTGATAATGACAATTAGATAATAGATTAGATTTTACCCGTATTTTTTATTTTCTTTCATATTACTCTCTATTCATGAGAAAATTGTCTCTGAAAATACACTATTTAAATTGCCACCTTTTCTGTCGCCTGATTTCGTCGAAAAACTACTAACCAATGAGGGAGTGGCTTACATTTCCCGCCGACAGAATTTAAACGAGTGACTGCTGTCAATTATATACTATACTTCATTTCCCGTAAGAAAATAGTAGATTGCGCTTGAGAGCCAACCGTTTTTACATGTATTAAATAAAAATATTATCTTATCATGTTTAATTTTTACCTCTCGCTAAGAGAGGTATTGCATTCATGCTAAAAATCGCATATCCAGATTTTATTGAATAAGCACGTTTTAAGGTCCCTACAATCCGATTTTAACATTTTTACGATGATGTCTGTGTGTGTGTGTGTGTGTGTGTGTGTGTGTGTGTGTGTGTGTGTGTGTGGATGTGTGTGTGTGGGATGTTGGAAGGACGGTTACTCAAAAACTATAAGACTTAAAATTTGTTTAACAACGTATTTCCCTATCGGACATTCATGGGAAGATCTGAAAAGGTTTTGGTAATAATTGGACAACCGGAAGTAGAAGATTCTTGAAAAAAAATCTTCTAAATATTATTTTTTGAAAATTTTTCGTGGTAATATTAAAGAAAATTAAATTCTCTATCTGATACATTTAAATATTTTATTATATATTCCATAGATTTAGAGATAAAAGAAGTATAATATATAAAATAATCTGTTGTAATAAATTTGACAGCCGAAAGAATGCCATGAAAAATAGTTGATAATTTAAATTATTTGTAACTGACAGATAAATGTCAGTGTCAGAAATAATGAGTGATGAAAGAAAAATGTACTTGGAGAATCCCTTAGTTCTTGATCTGTGACTATTATGGAGATGACAAGTCTAGGTTGAAGGACTTAAATTTGTTTCAAACATTATGAGACAATGTACACCAGTACTATAGACTAGAGTAACTTTGAATTGCGAAAAAGCTATCAAATTCTTCTCAAGTAAGTTGTAAATATTGACAAAATTACACATCGATATAAGAATAATCGGAGTGCAATCTATCCGTCACTTTATTAAAGGGAATTAGTGTTATTTAGATATAACATGTATGAAAAAATAAAATGTAAAAGAAGATATGTAAGAATAGATGCACAATCCATATATACATTTTAGACCGCCCAAAATTAATGTTTTTACTAGAAGAATATGAAGAGAAAGTAAACAACGTTGTTCGAATTGAAAATTGCAGTTACCAGCCTAATATTTATATACGGTAAACTCTACTTTGTAATTCATTGTAACATAATTTATGGTAAAATATCTTCATGTTGAGACATGCTATTATTGAATAATAAAGAAGTTTATACGTCATAGATTTATATGAATATATTATTTGTATTTATAAAAATATTCTTTGCTTTATGCATACAGCCAGGTAAAATATACGGCGAGAGGTTATGTGCTGGCCACATCAGATTTTTTTTATATCCAATAACATCAGTATCTAACACTAAATATAGGTAAATTAAAATGACAATTAATAAATTAGTTTCTATTGGTTACAAATTTTAGCAAATTAACATGGTAGAATACAAAATACACCCCTAAAAAGGAAAGAACAATTGAATTCTATCCTAGAGTCTTTCTTCGTGCGAAACGATTTTGCTTCTACCTTTTTTCTTCTTTTACAAATGATGCCCTCCTACATATCCCCACAAATATCAAAGTTTACTTCCGCAATAAAATTATTATATCTTCTGTTTAGAAACGTACATACTAGGGATGTTCCGAATATGCAAAAACATGTATTCGCGATTACGAATACAAATATTTTTTCATACTATTCGCGAATACGAATACAAATACTATTATTATCTATACAGCTACTCTAGGCAAGGGAAAAATAAGGATCGTGCTAAAAATCGTGTAGTGAGATTTTCTTAACAAATCCTTTCAAGGTCTCTAGAATATTTTTTACTTCCTTGTACGTAAGTAAAGGAAGTATTGTAATCGCGAAAAATTTCGGTTTCCAGATTTCAGCGGAAATATCCATTTTGATCATCCCTGAATCCATTTTGAATAATTTCGTCGTGACGTCTGTACGTACGTTCGTACATACGTACGTACGTACGTATCTCGCATAACTCAAAAATGGTAAGCCGTAGAAAGTTGAAATTTTGTATTTAGGACTCCTATAACATCTAGTTGTGCACCTCCCTTTCTGGTTATTACACAATTTCCAGAAGTGGCACTTTACATGAAGCCTATAATAGATTTTAATGAAAAACTGTTTTAAAATATAATCCAAAACTTTGGTATACAAGACTTTTATGTCAATCGAAATAATCATAATAGATTTTGGTTAAAATAGGCTAACCGGAAGTGGTACATTACTTGAAGTCGTTAACAGTTTTTCTTGAATAAAATGATTTTATTTTGATTTTAGAAATAAATGCTTCAAATAAAAGTTTTAGAGAATTAATTTATGCGTCTAGCACATCAAGTATTATTAAATTAGCCCTTTGTATAAGCGAGATATGTAAATTTAAAAATTATATACTTTTTTATTTTTGTAATAAAGCTTGCTATGGATTAGGACAAAAACATAAAAAAACTTCATATCAAATTACGTTAAATACGTGTAATTTTATGATTCGTACAATAACAAATATTATATTTTTATTGTGAAATTAGTCATATTCATTGTTGTAATCAAATATTTCTTTGTTGTAATCAAAACTCTCTTTAAAAATAACCGGGTTAGATTAATGTTAATTTAAGAATGATAGTAATAAATGAATTATTTTTTGCTCTATATCAAAATATTTCTCGGGCTTGGCTTAAGCCTGTCAATATTTTGTAATTTAATTATTAAAAAAACATGTATAGTTTAATAATCGTACAAGGAAGTCATGTGGTGTCCACATCAGATTTTTTAATATTCTCACGATGATGTTTGTATATTACTATATGTGTTATATATGTGCGAGTGAATCCAGTGTATTCTCTAATTCATTTTCAATTAATCCAAAACCAAAACCAGAAGTGGCACTTATTAAAGCACTAAATAATGTTTCTTATGAAATGTCTTTGTTTTAAATATCATTGTTTCAGGATTTATATTACTACATACAATTTTCTATAAGTTTGCGATATTTTGATTTGACTTGGAATTTAATTTTTTAATAAAGGTACCATGCCAAAAGTTTTAATAAAAAAAATATTTTTGTTGAAAGAAATAATAGTTATTTATGTATTAAGGCACTGAAGTTTTATTTTTTATCACGGATATGGAATTTTGTTGCCGAGGCCCATAGGGCCGAGGAAAATGAACCATATGAGTGATAAAAAATCTGTTGTGGCCAGCACAATACCTTCCGTTAATCCTATGTATAATGTATAAATTCCATACATAATTTTTTTCCAAAAGATTCTAAATTTCCAGTAAAATTATTTCATAAACAAACTATTTTCAAATTGCACTTGACACTGACATCTGCTTCCTCTTTAGATTTTCCCATTCGTTAGGGGTCGCTATTTTTGCGTGTCGTTCTCATTCAGTTCCTTTTCTCTCATTCCGCAATATAGTCCTTCCATCTCTTCCAGCTTATCTTTGGTATTCCTCTGTTTCTTCAACCTCCCATTACTAAACTACTCATTCTTGTTCAAATATAATTCATCATTTTTCCTCATGTCATGTTCAAACCAATGTAATCGTCTTTCTTGTATCTTTCTAGAAAATTGTAACACTAGAGTTATTTTATTACCGTATCTTTCCATGTGTTCCCCAACATCTACTTCAACATCCTCATCTCTGCCACATTAATTTACTTTTTACTCATACTGACATCTGTCAAATTGAATTATATGAATATAGTAGTAGTTTCCATGTTTAGCATAGCTGGCTGAATTATAAAATTTAATTTCTTTAAAATTCTTTAACTCTGTATCTATTGAATATGAAGAATAAAAAATAATCAAATCGTATAGAGAATAATATATTCTTTAAGTTATAATAATATTAAATGTCAATAAATCAAATTTAACTGTTAAATCTTTAAATGAGGCTACTTCCGGTTCACCAATTATAACCAAAATCTAATCCCTTGTTCTTCTGGATGTAAACTTGAGGAATACGAAAAAAAAAATATAATTTTTGGAATCGTGGTATTGAAGTTATGGGATCCGGAACTTTTGTCACACACACACAGACACACACACACACACACACACACACACACACACACACACACAGACACACACACACAGACACACATACATACATACAGACATCATCGTAAAAATGGTAAAATCGTATTATAGAGACCCTAACACATGCTTATTCAGTAAAAACTCATCATTGAATTTTTTGACCAAAGACAATACCTTCCTTACCTAAACGTGACGAAAGGTAAAAAGATCTTCAGTGCCGAGATGCATATTAAATTTTATTAGAAATCGAAAATTTGTGAAAATGGAAGGAATATTTATTTATGTCAGTCAAACAAAAAACAAACTAACTTATGCTCAGGGTTGCTAACCTCTGGACATTGAAGTTATCGTAAAAAACACTCAAAATATGTGATTTATCTCAAACTTCTTCATCGGTATTATTTCATGCGTTCTTATACATATTTTTGTCATTTCACGTACAAATTTATTGTTGTACATCATACACTTACCCACATTATCTTATATGTACATAAATTGCCATAAGATTGACAACACTGCATTTGCATGAAATCGTCGTATAATGGATTACTTTAGTGCCGATTTCAGAACTTTTAATGACGATTTTTGTGCACTTTAGTGACGATTTTAAATAAAACATTTTTAAATTAAATTATTTTACAGCCAAAATGTACTTGGTTCATTATTCGTATTGTATTCGTGTGTTAGACCTAAATTTAACGACTACCGTTTCGAATACCAATACATAAAAGTTGGCGGAACGTTAAAACGAAAACGAATATTCGGAACACCCTAGTACATACATATACAACGCCGCGGACGATATAAAATAAGTCGTTTAATTTACACCATTTGACGAAAGCCCGTAAAGCTGAAAAATAAAAGTTCAACCCTGTGTAATGATGGCGATCAGGCTGCGTTACGTATTCCACACCAGGGATGTGTTCAAGGGGTATAACGCCCTCGTAAACCCGGCCCTGGACAGTTAAACTTTCATGATGTATGCGACTGTCACAAAAATATAACCGCAAATATTTTTAATTAAAATTGTTTATTTCCTCTTATGAGGCATTATTCACTGGAAGATAAAGTGATTTGTTGGACGTCAGAGGGTACAAATTTAAATTAAATTTATTTTGATTATGTGTATCATATTAAAATGTGTAATATGATAACAGGGATATTTTAGATTAGTAATAAAATAAAAAATATACAAAAAATATATATTATCACAGTATATTACCCATTGCTGGGTGTACCAATCTGCTTCGTACACATATATCAGTAATGGTGAAATATTTGTTGTTTACCAGGCGTCACCTCGTAGGCAATCATTGCTGGCGTGAAGAGTGCCCCACATGGGACAATTTTGTGGCATTTAAAATTCTAAATATTTGGCGTCGATCGGAATCGAACCTAGTTCCTCAGATTCGCGACTAGACACTCAGGCACACTTAAATATCATGAATTATTTATTATATATTGTACATTTTGAACAGGTATATGAATACAAATTTGAGTTATGCAGGGTGAAACAACTCAACGAGCTACCTCAAATAATTTCTATATTATTACAGATATAATAAAATACTATAAGACAATCTTATAGAAGACCAAGGGAGACATCCGAATGGAGAAGAAAATATTTTTGAAACAAGTGGTTCTCAAGTGACAACACAAAGTTTATATTTTTTAAATGGGATGATTTATGTTTTTTAGGCCTATTCGATGGAGTATTTTTTTCTGAATTCAACCATGTAATCATTTTATATCCTAACCTAACAAAAATATTGAGAAAAATTCAACTGAAATAAATAAATTTGATTTTTAGAGCATATTTCAGTAAGCTATGTACAAAAACAAAAACTACGATGTCACTTTGAATTATTTAGGATGGAAATCAAATAGAACAGTATTTATAAAGTTATTAACAAATATCTATGTTTCATTTTAATTTTTAATTTAAGTTTGATTGTTTTCATACATAGCCTTCTAAAAAATAACTATACAAATGTGAAATTTATTCAAATTTCAATTGAATTTTTCTCAATATTTTTGTTATGTTAGGATATGAAATGAATACATGGTTGAATTCAGAAAAATGTACTCTATCTAAAGGGTGTAAAAATATATACCATCTCATTTAAAAAAATCTGATGTGACCAGCACATAACCTTCCGTCTATCCTGTGTATGTATAAATTCCATATATTTTTTTTTTTTTGCAAAAGATCCTATATTTCCAGTAAAATTATTTATAAACAAACCATACAAATTGCACTTGACACTAACATCTTCTTCTTTAGCTTTTCTCATTCGTTAGGGGTTACTGTTTTTTATGTTCTTTCTTCCACTCATTTCTGTTTTGCGTGTCGTCCTCATTCAGTTCCTTTTCTCTCAAGTCTTCCACTATATAGTCCTTCCATCTTATATTTGGTCTTCCTCAGTTTTTTCTATTACTAAGCTATTCATTTATTTTCCAATATATTCTTCATCTTTCCTCATAACATGTTCGGACCAATGTAGTTGTCTCTCTTGTATCTTTCTAGAACTTTATCACTCGACCCATTTCCCTTATGTTTCATTCCTTACCTTTCCGTGTCTTTCCCAACATCTATCTTAATATACTATTCTGCCAAATTCATTTTCTTTTCATTGATACTAGTATCTGTCAATTTGAATTATCTGCATAAATTAGCAGTTTCAATGATTAGCAAAGCTGGCTGATTTATGAAATTTAATATCATTATAATTCTTTAACTCTATATCTACTGAATATGAAGTATAAAATGCAATCAAACCGTATAGAGAATAATATATTCTTTAAAATTTATAATCATTAAATGTCAATAAATGATATTTAACTGCGTTTTTTCAAGAAAAACTGTTTAAAGTTGCAATTGAGAGTACTTCCGGTGGACCAATTATAACCAAAATCTAATCAAGTCTGCATACGAAGTATGAGATATCGCGGCTAAAATTGTAGTCACACACACACATACAGACATCATCTTAAAAATAGTAAAATCGTATTGTAGGGTCCCTAAAACGTGCTTTTTCATTGAAAACTCACCACCATTTTTTTAACCAAAGACAATATCTTTCTTACCTAGAGGTGACGGAAGGTAAAAATATAACTTTGTGTTGTAATTTGTCAACCACTGGTTTAAAAAATATAGGTATATATTTTCTTCTCTATTCGGATGTTCCCCTTAATCTTCTATAAGATTGTCTTATAGCTTATAGTGTTTTATTGTATCTTTAATAATATAGAAATTATTTGAGGTAGCTCGTTTAGCTGTTATACCCAATACGAGTATGTATACAATACTAAATTGCAATGATCGGCAAATAAAACTATACTTTCGGTTAATTTTGCTAATTTCTCTTAATTCGATTGACAAATATTATTATTAAAAATATATAAATTTAAATAGATTTTGGTAAAGTAAAATCAATAATATTTTCGATTAAAATTGATATGTACCTACAGTAAAAATTTTGATCCGATCAAGGTCGTCTACGAATTGTATGAATTCAGATTTTTGCTCCGCCCATTCTGACAAATTCAGTAGTGTCGTTTGCTTAGTTTTTGTGAGGGTACAATAGATACTACTGTTATTTTATTATTATAAAAATATATGTTACAATAACAGCATTCAAAATTCAAAAATAAATCAACTGGTAAGTTTATTAGCAAATGTAAAACCAAATACAGTCGACTCTATCTAATTCAAACTCTCTCTAATTTGAATTTTTCTCTAAATCGAAATATTTTTTTGACACGTACAACTGTATAAACTTGTATATGTAAAAATTATTCTTTAAATCGATTTTTTTTAATTCGAACTTTGCTTTAATTGAATTAAATTTTGGGCATTTGTCATCATTTTCAATGAAATTCGACTCTCTATAAATCGAAATTAGATAGAATCTTTAAAAACTTCCAAAAACTGGAAGCGTACTTTGAAAAACAAGCTTACAACAAAATATTAAAACAAACAAAAATTTCAAATTTCTTCAAGCCTCTGTAATTGTATGTATTACATTTTTATTTTTCTGTTATATGTACATATTAACTGAATAAACTTTTTTTTTCTATTTCATATATATATTCTATGTAATTTATACAAATGTTCATTTCATTTTCTTTTAGTCTCTCTAATTCGAACAAATTCAAATACCCCTTACGAATTCGATTTAGAGAGAGTCGACTGTATATGAAAATTAAGATATTGACACAATGTCAGTGTCAGTAACACTGACAGAAAATAACGTTATTCGTACGGCTATGAATCAAGGTAATGTAACTTACATTACAGCGAAAGTATTATCAACAACGAGCATCGTTTTAAAATGGAATGTCCTAACTTAGTCGAAACAATATGAATTTTTGAAAGACAAGCGTGTTATATCCATCCTTATCGCACACGCTTAAAGCCTTTGTAAAGGAGGGGGATAAATGTATGCCAATTTGTTAATTCGTTCATCATACAGATGACCTTGATCGGACATCTTTCAAAAATTTTACTGTCATATGTAATGTAAAAAGAACTATAACTATAGGAACTTTGCTGATCACATCAAATTTTTTATTTGCTCTTCATTATATTCTAGTTTAATAATCATACTCTAATAGAATATATTTCAAATTCAATTCAGTTGGAAGTGAAAAAGAATATTCTCGGTGTAAAAAAATCGTCTGTATTGGCAAATCTACGTCCCATTTGAGAGTTGAGTCGTCGCTGAATCCATCCCGATATTATCAAGATCGACGTTCGTATATGCAGTGCCAAGGAACTCCTCAGGGATTCGATCCTTTTACCTGAATAATGGCCAGTTTACTGCGCATCTATATTCCCATAACCCGACAAATATCAAATCAGTAATTGATATTTCAATAGAGGGGAGTTTGTTAAGATATAGGTCACGTTTAGCGCCCATAAACTTCTAATATCATCTGCACTACAATCTCGGAATATAAAAAGAAAATAAATACGTCAAGCAAGGAATGTGCTGGCTTGGCGTGGTGTATAAGGGACGCAGTTTGTTTTTTACATGCATACTTGCGTATTTGGGAGGGAATTCAATATATTTTCTATTACCCTGTATTGAATTTTGAGGAGGGTAAGAAAATTTTATCTCTAAAATTCTACAACTATAAATAAATCGCAGAGAACACGTATTTTCATACAAGACGTGAGAAGTGTCCAAATCTTTGAATTTATGGAACCAATTTAAATTTTTTAACCCTTTTCCACTACGCAATTTGTATTTCAATGATTACTTTTTATGTTGATTGTTAACTACTTCATTATATTAACCAAAATCACATGAAAAGAACACGGTCGTCCTCGAAAAGAACGTATATGTGATATATATTCAATATTTTTATTGAAGGATCATATACAATTGAAGAGTGATTTTCCAAAACGTGGTAGATAAGTCATTGTTAGGCGAATTTGCGCTATATGATTTTTACCTCTCGCTAAGAGAGGTATTGGATTCATGCTAAAAATCGCATATCCAGATTTTATTGAATAAGCACGTTTTAAGATCCCTACAATCCGATTTTAACATTTTTACGATGATGTCTGTGTGTGTGTGTGTGTGTGTGTGTGTGTGTGTGTGTGTGTGTGTGTGTGTGTGGATGTATGTGTGTGTGTATGTATGTAGGATGTTGGAAGGACGATTACTCAAAAACTGTAAGACTTTCAATTTGTTTAACAACGTATTTCCCAATCGGACATTCATGGGAAGATCTGAAAAGGTTTTGGTAACAATTGGACAACCGGAAGTAGAAGATTCTTGAAAAATAATCTTCCAAATAATATTTTTTGAAATTTTTTCTTAGTAATATTAAAGAAAATTAAATTCTCTATCTGATACATTTAAATATTTTATAATGTATTCTATAGATTTAGAAATAATAGAAAGATAATATATAAAATAATCTGTTATAATAAATTTAACAGCCGAAAGAATGGCCATGAAAATAGTTGAAAATTTAAATATTTGTAACTGACAGATAAATGTCAGTGTCAGAAATCCGGAGACATTACTGAAGACTTTTTCTGGGAACTACATACATTATATTATTTCTTAATGTATTAATTAATTAATAGTTAAATATTTAAAATTATAGGTATATTACATATATCCTTTAAAAATACTGTCAATCCTGACAATGAATTGGAAACATTTCGAAAAATTAGAAGAGGACAAAATTTCTTCATAAAATGAATTTAAAATTAAACAATCTAAATATAAGGAATAGATATATGTAAGTAGAATTTTTGGTATAGAGTGTAGGTATACAAGAAAAGCAGATATGGGGGCCCATGTCAGAATGATAGCTAGTAATTATGTATATAGATGTCAAGTATCAAAATTTCTCATTCTAAATTTAGTGATTTTCCAATTCCATGTGGTTGACAAGTAAATTCCACACTCCTGGTGGTAAATTAAATACGTGTATTTAGAAAATCTTGAAATTCTGAATGAAAAATTGACAATTGACATCCATGTACATAATTACTAATTATCATCCTGAAACAGGCCCCCACATTTGCTTGTCAAGGCCAACGATGTAACATGACTGTTCGCGCCCTATACTTATGTAACCAAAAAAGAAAGTGGCGAGAGGTATTGTGCTGGCCACAACATATTTTTTTAGTTTAAAATTGAAATGAACCTATTAGCGACTTATGCCCAGTTTTTAGTGGCGGTTTAAAACTTCAGCTTAGTTGAACCTTGAACTTGAATCTGAACTATTTTTTTTGGTTATAATATGTATATTTGAACTAGTTCAGTTGAACCAAATATCATAAACATGTGTTGTGTAATTTGCGTTTTCTTTCAATTTTTTTGTTCATTAATATCTCATTTTATCACTCCGTCACTCCATGCTGACATATATGATATATATTTAAGTATTATTCTTGAAGCTATAAATAGAAAATAATGATCGAAATAATAGGAAAGCAACAATTTTTTCTTGGTAATATTAAAGAAAATTAAATTCTCTATCTGATACATTTAAATATTTTATTATATAATAGATTTAGAGATAAAAGACATACAATACATAAAATAATCTGTTGTAATAAATTTTACAGCCAAAAGAATGCCATGGAAAATAGTTGAAAATTTAAATTGTTTGTAACTGACAGATAAATGTTAGTGTCAGAAATCCGGAGACATTACTGAAGACTTTTTCTGAGAAGTACATACATTATATTATTTCTTAATGTATTAGTAGTTAAATATTTAATATTATAGGTATATTACACACCCTTCAGAAATACTGTTACTCCCGACAATGTATTGGAAACATCTCGAAAAATTAGAAGAGTAGAACAACATCTCTTCATAGAATGAATTTAACTTTAAAAAATCTAAATATAAAGAATAGATATAAGTAGAATTTTTGGTGTAGAGTGTAGGTATACAAGAAATGTTAAATAAATTAGGGCGCGAGCAGTCATGAGACTTTGTTGGCCTTGACAAGCAGATATGGGGGCCCATGTCAGAATGATAGCTAGTAATTATGTATATAGATGTTAAATATCATAATTTCTCATTCTAAATTTAGTGATTTTCCAATTCCAGGTGGTTTATTTTCCTCGACAAGTAAATTCCACACTCCTGGTGACAAATTAACTAAGTAAATTTAGAACATCTTGAAATTTTTAATGAAAAATTCTGACATTTGACATCTATGTAAATAATTATTAATTATCATTCTAAAACGGGCCCCCACATCTGCTTGTCAAGGCCAACAATGTAACATGACTGTTCGCGTCCTGTACTTATGTAAGCAAAAAAGGATGTGGCGAGAGGTATTGTGCTGGCCACAACAGATTAAAAAAAATCTGAAAGTTTAGTACATACATTGCATGTGACAGGTCCGTTTGAATAAAATCAGTATACTCACTGAATAGAGTTTGAAAAACTGAACAAAATATCATCAAAAAAATAAATTCTCCAAAAATATGTCTTAGTACGTTTCGGTAAATCAGTCTTCAATTATACCTTAGAGACAGTTGCGTGGGTGCAGCAATAAATAATCATAGAAAATGAAATCGAGTAAGTCAACGATATGAACCGAAGTCATTAAAAATGCGTGACTATAGTGAGAGATACTTATTAGTACTTACTACTTCTAGTGATCTAGTGTAATAAGGCTTTAACCTCACAAAAATAATTATACTCTAGTGTCGCCCTCTGTTTGATAATTCTCGAATGTTTTAATTCAGCTCACATATCTTTGAAAACATATGATGATTAATAGGACGATACTTACATCAACTTATTATATTTGTTAAAATTTGCTTATGAATATTGTTGACATACTAAAATACATATAATTACATCTCGTGATACATAAAGCATCATCAGTAACCCTTTCTTTTGATACCGTGTCGTAAAGTGTGTAATCCTTGTCAGTTAGAATTCTTTGATCACCTTCTCTTGACGATTATAGACGCTCATAGCAGCTCAATTAACACGGATCCTTAACTGGTTCACGGTACATCATAACCCCTGGCCTCTATAATACAGGGAGTGATTAACAGCCCGAATTCTCCGCGGATACGGATTTTATAATCCTGCTAAAAACCCGCGTTCATGAGATACAAGGACTCACGAACTGATTTCGAACGGAGGAAGATAGGGATGGCGTATTTTGCACAAAATTCATTGCATTGATAGCGACACGATTGGATAAAGTCAACAGATTTTTTACATTTTCTGTTTTCAGTAGTAATATTTATTAAATATTATTTAAATTATTATTTTCTTAAAACGTCACAAAAGTATCATATTCTGTGACTTAGTTCACAAGGTAGAAAAATCAAATAAATATCCATAGAAACTATACAGAATCAACGAATAAGAAGTAACTTGTATAAAAGAAACCTGTAATATCGCCCTATATGTCACTATAACACACTAGGTAACCTAAGAATAAAATTACTAAATACCATCAATACCTGTCAAATTTAAATAAATAACCTATGAATTGAAATATAAACAGAGTTTACTTTTGAGGAAATAACATATTAAAGAATAGCAGACTTACAGATTACAATTACAGGAACGGTATTAAACATAAAAATACTTAGAATTCAAGTGATAAGAAAAGTTTATATTGTTTTGCAGTGATTCCTGGACATATCTTTCAGCCACACTGTTAGATTTCAATGTAAATGAACAACTTTAGGGAGCGTATATTATAATACTTCAAATTGCGACATAATTGCACACAAGGATGATATAAAATTGCACAGTTTTTATTTAAACATCAAAACGTGAAAATTTTCACTTCAATGTTTATAACAAAACGTGAACAAATAAGTATCCATAGCTACAGGGCAATTGAAATCGCAAACGTAATTTACGTAAAATGTAACGTCAATATCTACGTTTGAAGAAAAAATATAATGTGTCATTGCCTTGCGTGCAATTGTCCGACGCGTTTCACTCGTCGTCCAAACTTCCACGCTCGCCACACAAAGTATCATTTTTACTCCTAATAACACAATATACTATGCTCATTTTTAATATGAAGAGTGATAATTTTGAGAAAAATAAACATATCGTAGATACTAACCTAACTTACATTTACAATATACAATACGAAGTATCAAAATAACATTTAGATATGTCTGATCATTGTTAAATATGCATCAAAATTTAATGTTTTTATTGTTTAAAAACGATTTTAATGTTAATTATCATGAAGTTTACAAGCCTATTCAGAAACACTGTTTAATTTTGACATTTGGCTCATTTTTGTATTCAGAGACTACTTTTTTAGACACTGTATAAATATATAAACACTGTTATAATTAGGCAGTGATTATCCTTAATAACCCTGTTTAAACGCATTTTACACATTCATCGACACTTTTTAATCTTAGCCATCGTAACTGAACAACAATTTAAACATGCAAATTTGATGTTGGGGTAGTTTATATTTTTCAAAATGAATCGAATTGACGAGGTTTTAGAATATATTTAAGAAGTTAGGAAACTGAATGAATATGATCGTCCGAGACCGTGAATTAGACTTGCAATGACAGTATTACACAATATACTCGTAGTTAAATTATTGAATGAAAAAAGAACTGGAATTATGGAGAATACTCAGAAGTAAATCGTATCAGAAATGCATCCAACGACGAAATTTGAGAGGCGATATTTTTAGAAGGTAGTACATTTTTTTAAATAAAAGTTGTAAAATTTCTTTACATGAATTAAATTTAATGGTAGTGGCCGAAATAATTTCATTGTTTGCCAGAGTGTCAGTTTGCAATTCGTTGTCTACATACATATCGTCCTATAATAATTTGTGTCTCTTGTACACTGATCCTTTAAAATATTATACATTTGCTTGTCAATGGCCTAATTTACACCGTATGACTAGAGTTTCACGGCTTGACTTGATATTCAAGTTACTTGACTTGACTTGAAATCAAGCCAAGCTCAAGTCAAGTAATAGTAGCTGAAAGTCAAGTCAAGTCAAGTAGTTATAATTTCAAGTATTTGAAAATCAAGTAGTTATTTTTCAATTACTTGAAAAAATCAAGTAGTTATTTTTTTAATTACCAGAAAAATCAGTTCTTCAAACATTTTTCATATAGTTCCTTATGTTTTATAACAATATCAGTAATATACCTTGAAATATAGACTTTTATTCATAAAAATAAATCATACATTCAAATTTAAAAATAAAAAAAAAAGATTTAAAAATATAATATATGAATTAACAAACTATTTATAGTGTATGGATTATGGTTGACCTTAAATGGGGGCAAGTCGAATTTTAACCGGGCCGCTTCCTAAAGTGGTTCCAAGTAAATAAAAAAAATTATACTGCCAATGATTCCGCTTAAATTTAATATTTAACCGTGCCTAAATGCGCTTGATTTTTCCCCATTTAAATAACATTCGGTTTTGGCAAATTTTGGGACTTGATTTTTTCCGAGATATTAAAGCTTTAAAAAAATCCATTCATTATTGGAATATATACTAGAATGACCCGAGAATATGTGGACAAAATCTGAAGTCCCAATTATTATTCTTAATTCGAATGAAGTATAGCTTTTTGGGCTTTTGTGCGATAGTTTAACCATCTACAGTTATCTTAATAATAATGATTAGGACTTCAAATTTTGTCGACATATTCTCGGGTCATTCTAGTATATATTCCAATAATGAATGAATTTTTGAAACCTCTGCAGAAATTTTAACTTGCAGTAGTGAATCAGCACAGCATATGGCGCGCCAGGCCGTGCCATACACAGCTAGGTTACGATTCTACTGATTCGCGCGTTTTCGTGCATAATTGGTTCGTTATTAGGACAAAGTCAAAAAAATATCGTGTTGTTTACACCGCATACTTTAGAGCCTAGGATAGGTGGGATATAGCCAGAATATAGGTACTAGTTTGTACCATCTAGCGGTTTAATTTTAAGTTAAAAAAAAATTCTTCCTTTTATCTTTGTATCACTCATGTTTATATACAAAATTTCACTACTTATTTAGGTACTTACTCTTACTGTTAAACAAAACTGTCATAATATGTGTATACAGTATCACTGTACTCAATATTACCGACATCTACTCTACCGTACAAATTTCGAATTATTTTAGGTGTGAGCTGTTCACACCACATTTAGGCCGAGGCCTAGTATAGGTCAGGTCACATGAAAAAGTGGCCTGACCTAAGCCAGGCCGCTCCATATTTTAGGTGTTTACACCAGGCACCAGGCGGCCCAAATACATTTAGGTCGAATCTGGGGTATAGGTCGAATATAGGCCAATGTCTATGATTTCGTCTGTGGATGTATATCGCCACCGGTTATTTTCTTATTATTTTTAAATATATTTCCTAGGTATAATAACACATTGTTAAATCTAATTTCTAGATTACATACTTTATTCACCCTTTTTATTTTATTCTCCTTCATTTTTCCTTTATTTGTCTCAGTGTTCTTTTTAGACAAAATTTAGATAAATAATTCCCAGCATGAACTTTTCTTTTTGCTGATATTAGTCTCCACATTTTTATCTACAATAACTAAAAATTGTAAACTTCCAATTTTCTGACCGTTTTCTCTTTACTTTATTAAAATTTCAAATGTACTTCAAATTATCTTTAATTTCAGTTTGATATTTAATTTCAACATATACTTGTTCAATTATGGCAGCAATATGACAGATGTAATGAATGAATTTGTGTCCCATATTTTTATGGTCTTGATTTTTTAAACAGCGTTTATTTTCAACAATGTTTAAATATTTGTTTCTGAATAAGCGTGTTATTAATGTTTTAAGCTTGTTTCATCATATCATTTGGCCAATTTTCCTTTATTTAAAATTATTTGGGGGAAAAAATTGCAGCAAAACGAAAGTTAATAATTTTGACACTATTATAAACCTTGCTTTATAATAATTGATAACTAGGTAAAGAAATAGGCCGAAAATAGCCTTGAAGTTGGGATGTAGCAACTTCCCGCCCTAAGCTTAACTTTTCAACCTTAGAAAAAAGCCATAAAATATTAATAGAATTCGAAAAAAAAACTGCATTAAAACTGCTGTGACTGTGACGTCACAGGAGTGAAATAAAACAAGCAACGTTAGCGAAAGAGATAGGCACAGATAGCGACGTATTTCTGATTGACAACAAAATCAAAAACACTACCACATATATTAAACGAATATTCTGCATTCGTTTGCGTTTAGTTTTGACTTTCCCCAAAATCAGTAATTCTGGTCCTGGGTACTCCACTCCCAACCCAGCAAAGAACAAATCGATACACCACCACATAATACAGCGCCGCCGTTAGCCTGTCTGTCTGTCTGTCCTGCTGTATTGTGTCTCCTGCCACATCAGCATTGTGGCAGCAGGACTGCAACGTCTGCAAACGCAACAGACGCCACGCCAACTGAGCGTTGATCCATCAACAGTTGTCACAGGGACAACGTTGCTAAAAGGGCGCAGGAAATACAAATTTTATGGGGGCGTACCAAATTATAGAATAATACAGAGTAAGGAATAATATAGCTGTTCATAAAATATTCGTATGGATGATTATTTTTCTGAAATTTTTGTAATAGTACGAAGGTCATTTCATAAAAAAAATATGGAAAATTTAAATTTAAAAATACTTGCTTTTGCTATTTGTTTATTTTTATTACACTATCTCTTTTACAATCCTTCAATATAGTCTCGCTGCTTCTCAATGACCGAGTCCCAACGTCTGGGAAGCTTTACTATTCCATCCAAGATACCACCTCTGTTCATCTGTCGAATGGCTTGGGTAACGGCAGCATGAAGCTTTTCCAGAGACGAAAAACAGTGTCCACGCTTAAGCTGTTTCAGCGTTGAGAATAGTGTAATCCGCCTTTATGAGGCGAATTAACAAATAATATTTTAAGTGCGTTCTTGCCAGACTGAAGGTACAAATTAGTAATTGCCAAATATAATAAATAATAATAAATGTTCTTACTGTTGCGACGTTGCTTGTAGATGAATAAGGGTTCCAATAATAATAATGATTTGTTATAAATAGGTTTATTGACTAGTATAAATGATGAATGGATATATATATATATATATATATATATATATATATATATATATATATATATATATATATACAGTTGATGGACCCGACTGTATGGAGGACCCCTCAATGGACTCTTACCGGACTCCCTCTTCCCATCGTCCATACAGTCTTTTATATTACTGTAATGCTAAGTCAACAAACAACTGAGGTATCACCTAATTACCAAAATATTGTAACGTTTATTTATATGGGTGAAGTGTAAAACTTAGAGAAATATTATTAATTAAAATAATACGTTTATTACACGATAAATAATTAGGATAAATATTAAAAAGATGATAAAAATAACTAACACTATGATTAAATAATTATAAACACTAATTTAAGACTAAGAATATTATTACATACTTAAACACATACTTAAACACTAAGATTATTTATTTAACCAATATTTATATCACTACATTTATTTATATGACTGCATTTATTTATGTTCACAGCTTGTAGATTGTTTATTTATATCACCAACTTCATTAATCGTTGCTTCTATATATCAGACTATCCCTTGCTGGCTTTGGCCATTCTCGAACTTTCTGGCGCCACATTGTCGTGGAATACAATAGATGTAGGTTATCGGTGTAATTAACTCGTCTAGCCGTACGTGTTTTTCTCCGCCGCAGGGGATTACGTCATCGCTCGGTAATATTCTACCAGTAGCGGCGCTCGTATACTTTTAAGTCAGGGGCTCACATTACAGTATTACAATTGCTCCATATTGCTTATTCTGCAATATTAGTGATTACTACTACTGAATAATGATGGCGTCAATTGTATGGTGACGTAGTCTTACAATAGGTCGAAGTCTGGAGGACTCATATCCGGAATGTAGGGAGCATGAGGTAACATTTCCCAACCGTATTCACGCAGTTTTTCGGTTATGACATTCCCGATTGAGGGGCGAGCATTGTCATGGAAAATGAGTTGCCCAGCCTCGAGAAACTGAGGTCGGGTTTTGTGTATTTTTCTACGCAGTTTTTGCAGGAAGGCCCGATAATAAACTTCTGTGACACTTGTTCCACATGGAACTCTATTATGATGATTCCTTTAGAATCATAAGCAAAGATCATCATTTGTTTGATTTTTGATTGAGCTCTCAAATTTTTTTTTGTTAAATAAACAACTATTGTAGCCTCATGTGATTTACTGTTGCTGTCCTCTATCTTCACCTCGAGTGTTTTATTATTTTGTCTTCTAATATTGTTTACATCCCTTTATCTACCTTGATGCGCACTTGATTATCATCAATTCGTAAGCATCCATTCGCATTCGAATTCATACGGTAGTTAGAAACTTGTGAAATGCAGTCATTGTAGGAGCAATTAGTATCCTGCCCTGGCCCGCATTTGCTTTCGCATGTTCATTTCATCCCTTACTCTCATCTCACCCCAGCCCAGTGTCACGGGCAGGGGTGAACAAACAGACAAGATGTTTGTTCGCGCCCTGACTTTGACACGCGACACAATTTGTGTAAGAGAAGAGGGAGGAATAGGGAATACCAATGATCCCTAATCTGATTTAAAATTAATGTTACAGTATTGAAGAAGATATAGTTGTTGCTATTGCTTGAAAGGTTGCGGCAGATTTCTGACAATTTAAAACTGTAAAACAGGTCACCGGTCAAAATATTACACAATCTCTATCGTAATTAAAACATGGGCCACACACATGTGTCCAAAAAAAAAAAAATCTGTTTTGGCCAGCACAATACCTCTCGCCATTTTCATTTTATGTTGCATAGGGTGCGAGCAGATATAGGGGCCCGTATCAATATAACAGCTAGTAATAATGTACATAGGTGTCAAGTATCATAAGTTTTCATTCAAAACATTATGATTTTCAAACTCATGTGGATTATTTTCCTCGACAAGTATGTTGATGACAAATGATCATCAGAATGAAAAATTATGACATATGACAATTGTGACATCTATAAATAACTACATACTAGCTGTCATTCTGACAGATCCTCATCTGCTTGTCAAGGCCAATCGTTTTTTGATAAATTTTGTCCTACTGTTCTAATATGTTCAAATTCATTGACAGTATTAACGGTATTTCTTAAGGATATATGTAATATTAACATACCTAAAAAATTTAATACATATTTAATTAATAATACAATAATATATATTAAATGTACTCGGATCTCCCAGAAAAATCTGATTTTTGACATTGACATGCATTTATCTGTCAATTACAAATATTTAAATATCTCAACTGTTTCTGGGTAACAAGATTTATTACAACAGATTATTCTATATTATTTTGTACTAATACTATACGAGATATAATAAAAAAATTAAATGTGTCAGATTGTGAATTTAATGTTCTTTAATATTTAAATATAAAAAAAAATCTAAAAATAATATTTAGAAGATTTTTTTTCAAGGATCTGCTACTTACGGTTGCCCAATTGTTACCAAAACCTTTTCAGCTCTTCCCATTAATGTCCGATTGAGAAATACGTAGTTAATCAAATATTAAGTCTTATAGTTTTTGAGTAATCATCCTTCCAACGTCCCACACACATACACACACACACATACATCCACACACACACACACACACACACACACACACACACACACACACACACACACACACAGACATCATCGTAAAACTGTTAAAATGGGTTGTACACAAGTTATATGTGTATTGTGCAAGTACAACAGTATACGATGTTGAATATAACATTACAAACATAATTATTAAATTTTATATCAATGTAAATAATATCATTTTAAATGGATAGTGTGGTTCCTAGAAATTATATTGCCATTGTATTTAAGTAAATATAATTATGTTTAATACATTTAACTATCTTTTAGGAACATTTCTGCAATTTGGTATATTCGTTACGTACAATAATGTGCAACGTTGCTCATCGTTATCAAATAATTAACAATAAAATCCATCATATAAGATCTGTGCATGATATTTTTATTTTGTCAATTTAACACATAAATCTTTAAGACCGTTCAATAAGCCCAGCAAAACAAGAAACCGGAAGTAGAATTTGTTGAACGACTTTGCCAGTCTACCATTTGCTTGATTGGCTCGTAAGCAATCCAAGCGCCAAATTTCTCGCTTGTCTTCCTAACTTATTAAATATAATGGCGGGAAATACAAATTATACATACATGAAGTTAACTTGTACTGTTTCTACCTCATTTTATAGAGTATTTATGACAACAACATGCCAAAAAGGCTTTCAAAGTTTTGTGATGAATGTTTATAACATTATTAAATTTAAAATCTTCAAAACTAATTTCCCCTACCTGCAAATAACTGTACCTATCTATAAATTTAATTTGTATAACTTTCCAGACCAATAAAAGAAATACGAGAGATACACATGTTATATTTGACAACCGTATATCTTTCTCGATGACAGTTGTGAATGACAGTTCGTCATATAGCTGGCAAATCGTTCATTGTACTAAGCACCAAGTCTCGTTTGCTTACCTAGTATTTGCTTGATTGGCTTACTTCAATGAACTTTCCTATTCACCAAAGGTTTTATAATTTCAGTATTACGAATTTATAATTAACTGTAGGTTTCATACTGATAAACAATCATATAAAGTTATTGATAATTAACGTTAACGGCAAGTTTGTTATCTGCCACTTGTATCTTTGCATTGATAAACCGGCCGTTAGAGTTACAAATTGTTAATTGTAAGTTTTCATTTAAAATGCTTACTTTACTCTTTAATCAGTTTTTATTGATTTCTCGAAATCTACCATTAACGGAACCTATTCCTTTTACATTTCACGGCTTCAATAGTAGGTACAGTAAAAATTTTGAAAGATGTCCGATCAAGGTCATCTGTATCACGAACGAATTAACAAATAGGCATACATTTATCTCTTTCTTTTACAAGTCTATAAGAGTGTGCGATAAGGATGGATATAACAAGCTTGTCTTTCAAAAATTCATATTGTTTCCACTAAGTTAGGACATTCCACTTTAAAACGATGCTCGTTGTTGATATAGTTTGGTTCACGAAAGATGACAATTCAAGGTCATTTATTAACCGTATGGTATAATATTACTAGCAGATAACTTCACTGCATTTCGTATACATAGACGTGCAACATGAAATATTTATGGATACATTTGAACTGAAAAAAATAAGTATAATTTATTTGAAAATTATGTTTCTTTTTAAATAATGCCTTTCTCAAAGATTTATGCTTTACACCTATGTATTTGCAAAACCCAAAAATATAGACTTGACAAAAACCGTGGGATAATAATTTGATATTAGGACAGAGGGCAGTGCAGTAGATAATTAGATATCTGTAACTCTACGACATACGTCATTATTATTTGTAATGTGTTAGAAAGTAATGTCACCATTTACGTATATCTGTCACACAACATAATCTGTATAGACACACGTCAAATAATCTTTTTCTTTCTAACATGAAATGTTGCTAAGTTACTACTGTATTAAAATGCTGTGTATTCTTTCTCCGAACAAGTGACCATGAATAGTCATCTTTCGTGAACCAAAGTATAATACTTTCGCTGTAACGTAAGTTTATTTATTAATTCAGATACATTACCTAGATTCATAGCCGTACGAATAACTTTATTTTCTGTCAGAGTCACTGACACTGACATTGTGTCATTATCTTATTTTTAACATATTTGGTTTTACATTTGCTTATAAACTTACCAGTTGACTTATTTTTGAATTTTGAATGCTTTTACTGTAATATATATATTTATAATAATAAAATAACACTAGTATCTTACGTACTCTCATAAAAACTAAGCAAACGACACTACTGAATTTATCATAATGGGCGGAGTAAAAATCTAAATTCATACAATTCGTAGGCGACCTTGATCGGACATCTTTCAAAATTTTTACTGTAATATGTTTTTTGGCATCAACAATAATAAGACCGTTGGCGATATTAAATCTTTTCCCGATTTATATAAATTTTTTATTACCCATCTCATCGTATCTACTCTCTCTAAGAAAATCATCCATTTTTTTTAACATTTGGAAGTCTTTTCTCTCGGTAGAAGAAAGCAAATTCTGTGATGTTAGACCGTTGCTCCGAAGTTGGTTTACAAGTTCGGTTTGTTTAAGTTGTAAGGGTGAAGGGTCTGTTGGATAAACAATGGTCCTTGCGATTGTTGACGTTAAATCGTTCGGACACGCCTTGAAGTTTTTACTGTACGAAGGCAACGAACGAATAGTCGTACGTAGAGAATGTAATAAGACAGAAAGGAAAATAAGACTTACATTTTCGGTACTGGAGAGTCCTTGGGATTTCCTTTAGGATGATGGACTCTGGAAAGAAATGGAGAATTAAAATCACAAACAACAAGGAGAAAAAGATTATATTATACGAATAGAAGCTTCTTTTAAGGTTATGTCTAAGTGTACATTGTCTGTGTACGAAGAAAGAGTTGCTGTAATTGACTAGGAGAATGAATGAAATGTTGTCCAGTTTGCAGAGAAGATTTAGTAAGGAAAAAATATCAAACATACAACTTATGTTACATAAATAAATTGGAGGATGTGCCTGAGTGTCTGCTCGCGAATCTGGGGACCCGGGTTAGAGCCCGACCGACGTCAAAAATTAATTCGACTTTTATTGGCACAAAATTGACCCCTGTCATACACTCTCCACGTCATCAATGAGTGCCCGTGAGGTGATGCCTGGTAAGCGCCCGCACGGTACAAATATTTCATCATTACCGATATCTGTGTACACAGCAGATTGGCACACCCAGCAATGGATAATATGCCGGGATGATATATTTATTTATTTATAAAATGTTCAGATATAATAATTTATTTTTATGCAAATGTATCTTATACACTGTAATCTGCTCCAGGGCTCTATAAAATATTTGAAGTGATTTAAAGTACCAGTTATAATATTATAATAAACATTAAAAACACTTAAATTATACCGGCTGTCCGTATTTCGAAAGTCACCATTAGGATCTCGGAAACTATAAGATATATGAATTCGGTTAAATGGGACATGTGGAGGCCATCGTAAAAACGATTTTGGTCGAAATTTTCATTTTCAAATAACTCTTAAACAACAGGTAATCTAGAAAAATGTTTTAAATAAAAAAGTTAGATATTATTATTGTACATCCAGCGGCGTACGAAAATATTTTTTTAATGCCAATTTTTCGAGATATAACACAAATTTTACATTTTTACCTCTCGCTAAGAGAGGTATTGTATTCATGCTAAAAATCGCATATCCAGATTTTAATAAATAAGCACATTTTAAGGTCCTTACAATCCGATTTTGACATTTTTACGATGAAGTGTACGTGTATGTTGGAAGGGCGATTTCTCAAAAACTATAAGACTTAATATTTGGTTAACTACGTATTTATCAATCGGACATTAATTGAAAGTAATATCTATGGAATACCTCTGGAACATATATTTGTTTCAATTCCTTAGTCATACGAAATATTTTCCAAGTTATACCCGTATATTCCTGGTAATACCTGCGCCTGTAATACGCTAATGTAATACTTATTTCTTCCTGGAATTACCCCTCGACTTTGTGTAAGTTGAAAAGGTTTTGTAAAAATAAATGTTTTTAACTGACAGATAAATGTCAGTGTCAGAAATCCGTAGACATCATTGAAGACTTTTTGTGAGAAGTACATACATATATTATTTATTATTGTATTAATAGTTAAATATTTAAAATTATAGGTATATTACATATACCGTTCAAAAATACTGTTACTACCGACAATGAATTGGAAACATCTTGAAGAATTAGAAGAGTAGGACAAAAATTCTTCATGGAATGAATTTAAATTTAAAAAATCTAAACATAAAAAAATAGATATTAAGTAGAATTTTTGGTATAGAGTGTATGTATACAAGAAATGTTAAATACAATAGGGCGCAAGTAGTCATGTGACTTTATTGGCCTTGACAAGCAGATAGTAATTATGTACATGTCAAGTGTCATAATTTTTCATTCTAAATTTCGTGATTTTCCTATTCCATGTGGTTCATTTTTCTAGACAAGTAAATTCCATACTCCTGGTGACGTGAACTTGGAAAATTTTAAAATTTTGAATGAATAATTCTGATATTTGACATGTATGTACTTATTTATTAGTTGTCATTCTGACGCGGGCCCCCTTATCTGCTTGTTAAGGACAATAAAGTCACATGACTGCTCACGCCCTATACTTATTCAACCAAAAAGTAGTGATGCCGTGGGATCTCGCGTGTTCGAGATCTCGTCTCGAAAATCGAGAAATTTCGAGACGAGACTATCATAAGTCTCGTCTCGAAAAATCGAGACGAGACGAGAGGAATGCCCTCGAGATTTGCTCGAGACGAGAGTAGGTATTCGAGATCTCGATTGCACGGATTTTTTTTAATATGTATATAATTAAAGATATACAATAAGAAAAATAATTATCAGTACAAATATTTTCATTACCTGTTAATTATTTATTTATTCATTTTAAATTTATAGAGTTTTAGTATAAAGAATAGGAACAAGAGTGTTCCCTGTGATATACTCTCCACGCTAGTATTAAATGCCCTTGCTGCGAGTAATATTTGTTCAATATTTTTTTACTTACCTGTTAAATGCCAGACTTAGTAAAAATAAAGTTTTAATCAGTAGTATCTACTTACTCCTTTATTACGTCCAAGTTGATGCTAATTTATTTTCGTGATAGATGTAAGTATAGAAAATTTATAACATGTAAGGGTAATATTTTATGAATTTATTTTATATGTATTCATATCCAAATAATAAATAATTAGAGCGTCACTGCATGCTACCTTCAACCATACAAACACGTTCTGACCTGCCAACTTATGGAACATCCATACAGCTAATTATAAATTCGAGATATTCGAGACTCTCGAGTCGAGATCGAGAATAGAGGATGAAAAATATGACGAGACGAGACGAAAACAAATCTCGTCTCGAATTTTCGAGACGAGACGAGAGTGAACTGTTTCTCGCCGTTTCCCGTCTCGCGGCATCACTACCAAAAAGTGAAGTGGCGAGAGATATTTTGATTTTTTTGTGTAGAATAGTTTTAGAACTTAAATTTACTTACAAACAATAAAATGATCCCAATCAATTCACATACGGTATAAAAAATAAAATAGGAAAATTCATAAGGACAAATACTTTTGAGCGGCATTTATGTCTGTTCATATTTTAATAATGCCAGTAAAATTAATTGACAAACTTTTTTAAATGAGTCCATAGAAAATTGGTCCTTCAAATAATGATTCCCTAAAAGCCTGCCATCTGTTCTAAATTCAATAACAACAATCAAACCCTGATGGCCTTCTATGTAGCCCTATCCCTATCCTATACTATAGCAGAATAGCATGCGTCCCTCGTCGTTGAATACTAATTCTG
Source organism: Harpalus rufipes (assembly GCA_951394225.1). Lineage (NCBI taxonomy): Eukaryota > Metazoa > Arthropoda > Insecta > Coleoptera > Carabidae > Harpalus > Harpalus rufipes. Next base: position 44,483,718 of record OX596282.1, read on the forward strand.
CCGGTTTGAAAGCACGAGTGCTCGTGTGATCGCCATCGCCAGCGCCCTGCATTCAGCATTCCGGTTACTGCGGTGTTCGATTCAGGTTCGTGTTTGGGTTGCCGTCTGCCGTGATTTACTGGTTTAACCTGGCCTGGAGGTCCTCAAACTGTACCGGACAAGGTGGAATCAGAGTAAAAACAATACGAAATTTATACTGAATGAATAAATATATGTAATTACTGAGGCTTTCATGGCCGGCGTTTAGAATGGCTGTTTTTTTACGGGTGTTGGGCCATGGTCTACTAGGTGAATTCGACATGTTTGATGCGTCAAAAAATTGTTAGGAATGCAAATTGAAATGAAAAAAATCTGTTGTGGCCAGCACAATACCTTCCGTCAATCCTGTATATAATGTATAAGTTCCATACATAATTTTTCTAGCAAAAGATTCTAAATTTCTAGTAAAATTATTTCATAAACAAACTATGCAAATTGCACTTGATACCGACTTCTTCTCCTTTAGCTTTTCCCATTCATTAGGGGTCGTTATTTTTTTTCTTCTTCTACTAATTTCTGTTTTTACCTCTCGCTAAGAGAGGTATTGCATTCATGCTAAAAATCGCATATCCAGATTTTATTGAATAAGCACGTTTTAAGGTCCCTACAATTCGATTTTAACATTTTTACATGATGTCTGTGTGTGTGTGTGTGTGTGTGTGTGTGTGTGTGTGTGTGTGTGTGTGTGTGTGTGTGGATGTGTGTGTGTATGTGTGTGTGTGTGGGATGTTGGAAGGACGATTACTCAAAAACTATAAGACTTTATATTTGTTTAACTACGTATTTCCCAATCGGACATTCATGGGAAGATCTGAAAAGGTTTTGGTAACAATTGGACAACCGGAAGTAGAAGATTCTTGAAAAAAAATCTTCTCAATATTATTTTTTGAAATTTTTTCTTGGTAATATTAAATAAAATTAAATTCTCTATCTGATACATTTAATTATTTTATTATATATTCTATAGATTTAGAGATAAAAGAAATATAATATATAAAATAATCTGTTTTAATAAATTATACAGCCGAATTAATGCCATGGAAAATAGTTGAAAATTTGAATGTTTGTAACTGACAGATAAATGTCAGTGTCAGAAATCCGGAGACATTACTGAAGATTTTTTTCTGGGAAGTACATACATTATATTATTTCTTATTGCATTTATAGTTAAATATGTAAAATTATAGGTATATTACACATACCCTTCAGAAATACTTTTAATGCCAACAATGAATTGGAATCATCTCGAAAAATTAGAAGAGTAGGACAAAATTTCTTCATATAATGAATTTAAATATAAAAAATCTAAATGGAAAGAATAGATATAAGCTAGCATACAGCTCGAAGGAAGACGATATTGAAATGTTATAAACGCAGATGAAAGTGAAGATGGTCTCCACTCTGCAACGTAAAATACAGAAAAATTGTATCTCATCGAAATAATGAGTAATGAAAGAAAATGTACTTGGAGAATCTCTTAATTCTTGATCTGTGACTATTATGGAGGTGACAAGTCTTGAAGGACTTAAATTTGTTTCAAACATTATGGGACAATGTACACCAGCACTGTAGCTAGAGTAACATTGAACTGCGAAAAAGCTATCAAATTCTTCTCAAGTAAGTTGTAAATATTGACAAAATTACACATCGATATAAGAAAATAATCGGAGTGCAATCTATCCATCACTTTATTAATGGGAATTAGTATTATTTAGATACATGTATGAAAAAATAAAATGTAAAAGAAGATATGTAAGAATAGATGCACAATTCAGATTATACATTTTAGCCGCCCAAAATTAATGTTTTTACTAGAAGAATATGAAGAGAAAGTAAACAAGAACGTTGTTCGAATTGAAAATCCCTGTTACCAGCAAAAAATTTATATATAGTAAACTCTACTTTGTAATTTATTGTACATAATTTATGGTAAAATATCCTATAGATTTTGTAAATATATGTGAAAATTGTTTTATGTAGAGTCATGCTCTTATTGAATAATAAAGAAGTTTATACGTCATAGACTTATATGAACATATTATTTGTATTTCTAAAAATATTCTTTGCTTTATGAATAGAGCCAGGTAAAATATACGGCGAGAGGTTATGTGCTGGCCACATCATATTTTCTCTGTTGTTCTCATTCAGTTCCTTTTCTCTCAGGTTAGTCAGGTTTGCCGCAATACAGTCCTTCCATCATATCTTTGATCTTCCTCTGTTTCTTCAACCTTAGCCTAACATTTGCTTCATTTTCTCGCAAGCAATCTAAGCGCCAAATTTCTCGCTTGTCTTTTTTGATGAATGTTCATAACATTGTTAAATTTGAAATATTTTCTTAGACCTAAAAAAATGTTCAAAATTAAATCCACTATCTGCAACTGTATAACTTTCTTGATGACATTTGTGAACATCAGTGCGTCATATAGCTAAAAAAAACTTTCAGTGTACTAAGCAACATGTCTCGTTTGCTTACCTAGCATTTGCTTGAGCTGCTTACTTCATTAAACGCACCTGTTGATGCTGACATCTGTTAATTTGAATCATTTGAATATAATCGCAGTTTCCATGGTTAGCATATCTGGCTAATTTATGAAATTTAATATCTTTATAATTCTTTAACTTTATATCTGTTGAATATGAAGTATAAAATGCGATCAAATCGTATAGAGAATAATATAGTCTTTAAGTTATAATAACGTTAAATGTCAATAAATGATATTTAACTGCGTTTTTTCAAGAAAAACAGTTATCTTCAAATGAGGGTACTTCCGGTTGGCCATTGCTAACCAAAATCTAATCACTTGTTCTTCTGGATGTAAACTTGAGGAATATGAAAGAATTATAACTTTTTAAATCGTGGTATTGATATTATGCGATCCGAAACTTATTATTTTCCTCGGCAAGTAAATTCCACACTCCTGATGACAAATTAACTACGGGAATTTAGAAAATCTTGAAATTGTTATTGACAAATTCTGACATTTGACACATAATTACTAATTGTCATTCTGACACGGGCCCCCATATATGCTTGTCAAGGCCAACAATGTCATATGACTACTCGCGCCCTATACTGATGTAATCAAAAACGGAAGTGGCGATAGGTATTGTGCTGGCCACAACAGATTTTTTTAATGACGTATCCTTTTTTTAGAACCTCTGTTTCACCCTCTCTCATGATTTTGATTGCCGGTCGTACGAGTAGATCCAGTGAGCTTTGGAGAGTACAAAACCAGTGTTTTGTTTATTTTACTCATTCCATTTTTCTTTATCGGCAGTCGGGTGTTTGTTTGATTTTAATTACAAACCATCGCAGTGGGATTATCGCACAATAGTGAGTGGATGAAGGTTTAAGGTTATTTTTCAATTTAGAGCCAAGGGATCTGGTTTCCAATTGTAATATTCTAGAAAGTATCGGCTTTCAGGGTTATCGTTTTAGAGGGACTTATTTATGGACTTGTTTATGGCAGATGAAAGGTAAACATGTATCGTATTTACTCTTGAGGTTTAAAATATAAGGATATACATATTATGCTATGCTGATCATCGCGTTCTCCACGCCCAATATATCCGGATAGTACGAATATAATTTATCTTATTTTGCGGGGTGTGGCGAAACAATCTCCCTAGTTTTACTATGGCATTGTGAGGCAAGTAGAGGTCGTAAACAGGTGGGGGTGGTGTCCATGGTGGCAGGTGGAAGGCCGCTTTCGCTGGGCAAAACAGGTCTCTTGCCGCCTTTAGTATTCGGTTCCAAATACCCCCTCGCCAAGCAGTTCAGAGCCTCGATTTTGTAACTTTAAATTATACTGGCTTTCAAATTCTACAAGAACTGGCATGAATAATTAATACAAATATGATTATAACTCAATTTTTAAAACATAATAAAATGTCAAGCATAAACGATAGATACGAATCTACTGCTCCGGACTAGTATAATTTATCTACTCTGAGAAATAGTGAAGAAAAATCTAAATTCTGATAGATTTTGAAATCCAGTAGAATTTAAAGGTACAATATCGAGGCCCTGGTCCGAAAATCGATTACGTTGTTCAGGTTCGGATTAACCATTAGGCAAACTAGGCAATTGCTTCGGGCCCGGAAATGACTAAGGCATGTGTATCAGAAATGCATCATTAACAATTATTTTGAAATTTATTTTATAACCAAAATGTAGTATATTTCAGCTAAAACTAACTGAAAATAATATTTATGTTGATTTATAGAAGTGAATTAAAAGTAGGGAACTATCGTATACAGTGTGTAACAGCTACCTCAAATAATTTCTATAGTATTAAAGATACATTAAAATACGAGTACTATAAGACAATTTTACAGAAGACCAAGGGTGACCATCCGATTAGAGAAGAAAATATTTAAGTTATATATTTTATAATTGGGATGGCATATATTTTTAAACTCATTCAATAGAGTATTTTTTTTCTGTATTTAACCATGTAATCATTTTATATCCTTACATAACAAAAATATGGAGGAAAAGTTCAATGAAATTTAAATAAACTTTATTTTTATAGTAATCCGAAATTATCGTCACACACACAGACACACACACACACACACACACACACACACACACACACACACACACACACACACATACACACACACATATATATATATATATATATATATATATATATATACAGGGTGATTTCTAACGTACGGACGAAACTGATAGGGCAACTAGAGGGGACCAAAATATAGTTTTTTTTACAATAAACTTTTGATCATAATCGAATAACAAGAAAGATACAACGGTTTAAAGTTCTTATAAATTAACGCCCACTTATTGAGTACCGCTGAGCTTACTGTATTCGCGTTTACATTAGAAACAATTCTCACACAATCTGATACATTTCTGTTGTATTATTTTTACGGTATGCAGAAAACATCAAATAAAATGATGACAAGATACAAACGAATGAAACTTTAATCAACAAAATTATCAAAAGCTACAAAATTTTAAAGTAATAAACAATAAATAATAACGTATGAATAGTAATAAATAATCATAAAATAATTAAAAGTGTTCACAAAAGTTGTTCGAAATGTTGACCCTGCATTTCAACACACAATTGCGCACGACGAATCCAGTTTTCTGTTAACCGTGGAAACTGTTGGCGTAAATTCTCTACAGTGGTATTGATACGACGACGTAACTCGTCGATGGTATTAACTTCGGTGGCATATACCAATGTTTTCATGTAACCCCATAAGAAAAAGTCAAGTGGGTTAAGATCGGGGCTTCGTGGAGGCCATGAGATAAAGCCACCCCGACCAATCCATCTTTGCGGAAAAGCGGTGTCGAGGTAATCTCGTACAGCACGACTAAAATGTGCAGGACAGCCGTCATGCATAAACCACATGTTTCCACGCACAGCCAAAGGAATATCTTCGAGAAGTTGTGGTAGAACTTCTTGCAAAAAGTGCAAGTAAGAAGCGCCGTTAAGGCGTGCTGGCAATTCAAAAGGCCCTATTAAGCTGTTGTTGAGAATTCCCGCCCATAGATTTAAACTAAAACGATGTTGAAATTTATTTTGGCGAATCCTGTGTGGATTTTCTTCAGCCCATATGTGGGAATTGTGGAAGTTGAGAACACCATCTCTTGTAAAACAACATTCATCCGTTACCAATACATACATTGGAAATTCTCTTTCTCTGTTAGAACGATCTAACAACCACTCGCAAAACTGCTGTCGCAACGCATAATCACCTAGAGCTAGTCCTTGCACCCTTTGCAAATGATAGGGATGTAAACCATTTTTTTTCAATGTATTCCAAACAAAATATTGGGAAACTTCGACTTGTTGAGCAATTTGCCGTGTACTTGTAGTTGGATCAGCATCTGCCATATCCAAAATTGCTTCTTCCACATTCACCTCGATTTGATTTGGTCTACCACCACCATGGCCTTTTTTAGGTTGTAATTTACCTGTTTCTCTTCCGCGTTGAATTACCCGCAAAAAAGTATTTCTGGAAGGCGTTTGTCGATTTGGAAATCGTTCCAAATACATACGTCGTGCGCGTTCAGCGTTTTCTTCAGCAGCTCCATACACCATAATCATGTCTACGTATTCTTCGTTAGTGAAATTAACCATTTCAGTCGAATTAATGACTTAACAAATAACCTATTTAATTTTTGACGTTTAAGTAATTTTGACTTACCTACATACATGATTAAATTAAATAAATCAGCGGTTCTCAATAAACGAACACCCATGACTGAATATTTTAAAGAACAATTTAAATAGCTATACCTTTCATCTTATAAAATTTTTAATAAAATTTTAACTGAACTTTGTTTAATTAACTCTCAAATATTCTAAATTTGAATTCAAAACGTAAGTTATTACCGTATTTTATAAAAAAATGCTTCAGTTTATAAGAACTTTAAACCGTTGTATCTTTCTTGTTATTCGATTATGATCAAAAGTTTATTGTAAAAAAAACTATATTTTGGTCCCCTCTAGTTGCCCTATCAGTTTCGTCCGTACGTTAGAAATCACCCTGTATATATATATATATAATTATCGTAAAAATGGTAAAATTGTAGTATAGGGCCCCTAAATATTCTTATTCACTGGAAACTCATTATTGAATTTTTTGACCAAAGACAATACATTCCTTGGTGGCCGAAGATATTAAATAAATGTTATACCTAACACTATATAAGTCTACATATTTTATAACTGCAAGTGTATTTTTTTTTTTTTAACTTTAATGCTAGAATTTTGTATTCAAATAAAAACTGTTTGAGAATTTCAGTGCTGGAGTGATAGCCACTTCTCCGCCATTTCGACTTCTTTACTTCCAGTAGTAGTACGAACCTCCTCCTAACACGGTATTCGTTAAACATTTATAGGCGGTCTTTCAGGCGCCAATAAAAATATATTCATATTCATGACGAGCCGCTATAACAATAAATCCATTTTTACCTCTCGCTAAGAGAGGTATTGGATTCATGCTAAAAATCGCATATCCAGATTTTATTAAATAAGCACGATTTAAGGTCCATAGAATCCGATTTTACCATTTTTACAATGATGTCTGTCTGTGTGTGTGTGTGTGTGTGTGTGTGTGTGTGTGTATGGATGTGTGTGTGTGTGTGTGTGTGTGAGGTTGTTGGAGACACGATTTCTCAAATTCTATAAGACTAAAGACCTGTATAACTACGGATTCCTCAATCTAACAGTAATGGGAAGAGTTGAATTGGTTCTGGTAACAATTGGACAACCGGAAGTGGTAGTTTCTAAAAAAAAAATTCTAAATATTATTTTTTGAAAATTTGTTACTACAAATATTAAAGATAATTAAATTCTCAATCTGACACATATAAATTTAATTATATCTCGTATAGGTTTGGAGATATAGTATATAATAATATAGAATAATCTGTTGTAATAAATCTCGTTGCCCGAAAAACAGTTGCGATATTCAAATTTTTGTAATTGACAAATAAATGCAAAATGTCAGTGTCAGATTTTTCTGGGAGGTATGAGTACATTTAATATATATTATTGTATTATTAATTTAATATGTTTTTAAATTACAGTTATGTTAATATTACATATATCCTTAAGAAATACTGCTAATACCATCAATGAATTTGAAGAATTTTGAACATATTAGAATAGTACGATAAAATTTCTCATAGAACGAAAGAAAAGAAACAATTTCAATTATTTGTGTGTATACAAGAAATGTTAAATTCGTTACGTACAGGGCGCGAGCAGTCATGTGACTTTGTTAGCCTTAGCAAGCAGATATGAGGATCCGTGTCAGAATGACGGCTAGTAGTTATTTACATAGATGTCATAATTGTCATATGTCATAATTTTAAGTTACATAACTGCAACTATGCAACATTAAATGAAAATGGCGAGAGGTATTGTGCTGGCCACAACAGATTTTTTCCGAAGTATTTCAATTTTTATTATTTTATTTCTTTATTAATATTTGTTATTAATCTTAATTCGATTGAGCTGGAATAGCCTATTAGAACTTAGTTAATCAAATTTTTATAGTATTATTGTGGGTGAAATACAGAATTAATATTTGTTTCACTTGTATGAAACAGTTTAACGCCAATATATCAAAGTTTCAGAATATAAGTCCAATTCTTATAAATCGAAAAATATCCCATATTCACAAGGATCTTTTATCAGCAGGTCCGTTTTGTATTCTATTATAATTTTCAGCGCATTTCAATTTCCAGCAACAATTCCTGCTTTGCAGTCGATTGTGCAGCTTGCGCGTTGTGTGCTGGCAACCACAGCTGATATTCCTGCTGTCGGACAAATATTGATTCACGTATGCCAGGAGCAGGAGCAGGAGCAGAAGCAGGACTAGGCAGGAAAGCACTGCTACGGCTCAGCCTACTCTTGCCTGTTGGACTGTGGTGTGAATGCGGTGATGTGTCCGCAGGTGAAATAAACTTGCAGATAAATCACAGCAGGAATATATAACAGGATATCTTATACATTATAACATGGTTTTATTAGTATATTTTTTTATAAATTGTCCCGTTCATGATATATGTTATGAGTCCATATACAGGTGTTTCGCAACTTGGAGTACAAACTTTAAGGGCATATTATAGTACTGACCAAAATGAGTAAAAAATCTGATGTGTCCATCACAATACCTTCCGTCAATTCTGTGTATTTTGTATATGTTCCATGCCTAAATTTTCTTGCAAAATATTCCAAATTTCCAGTAAAATTATTTCAGGAACATACTATGTAAATTGCACTTGATACTGACAACTGTCAATTAGAATTATCTGAACATATTAGTAGTTTCCATGGTTATAGTATAGCTGGATGATTTATGAAATTTAATTTCTTTATAATTTTTACCTCTCGCTAAGAGAGATATTGGATTCATACTAAAAATCGCATATCCAGATTTTATTGAATAAGCACGTTTTAAGGTCCCTACAATCCGATTTTAACATTTTTACGATGATGTCTGTGTGTGTGTGTGTGTGTGTGTATGTATGTGGGATGTTGGAAGGACGATTACTCAAAAACTATAAGACTTTATATTTGTTTAACTACGTATTTCCCAATCGGACATTCATGGGAAGATCTGAAAAGGTTTTCCTAATAATTGGACAACCGGAAATAGAAGATTCCTGAAAAAAAATCTTCTAAATAATTTTTTGAAATTTTTTCTTGGTAATATTAAAGAAAATTAAAATCTCTGTCTGACACATTTAAATATTTTATTATATATTCTATAGATTTAGAGACAAAACAAATATAATGGAAATGCCATGGAAAATAGTTGAAAATTTAAATTGTTTGTAACTGACAGATAAATGTCAGTGTCAGAAATCCGGAGACATTACTGAAGACTTTTTCTGGGAAGTACATACATTTTATTATTTCTTAATGTATTAATAGTTAAATATTTAATACTATAGGTATATTACACATACCCTTCAGAAATACTGTTACTTCCGACAATGAATTGGGAACATCTCGAAAAATTAGAAGAGTAGCACAAAATTTCTTCATAGAATGAATTTAAATTTAAAAAATATAAATATATGGAATAGATATAAATAGAATTTTTGGTGTAGAGTGTAGGTATACAAGAAATGTTAAATATATTATAGTGCGAGCAGTCATCTGACTTTGTTGGCCTTGACAAGCAGATATGGGGCCCATGTCAGAATGATAGCTAGTAATTATGTATATAGATGTCATATATCATAATTTTTCATTCTAAATTTAGTGATTTTCCAATTTCATGTGGTTTATTTTCCTCGACAAGTAAATTCCACACTCCTAGTGACAAATTAACTATGTGAATTTAGAAATTTTTAATGAAAATTTTTGACATTTATGTACATAATTACTAATTATCATTCTGAAACGGGCCCCCACATCTCCTTGTCAAGGCCAACAGTGTAACATGACTGTACGCGCCTTATACTTATGTAACCAAAAAAAAAGGAAGTGGCGAGAGGTATTGTGCTGGCCACAACAGATTTTTACATGTCGTATTAAACATGAAGGAAAAAATTCAATCTAGCCATATAGAGAATAAAATATTCTTTAATATTTGTAATGACGTAAATTGTCAAAATATTATATTTAACCGCGTTTTTCCAAGAAAAACTGTTAAAAACTTCTATTAAGAGGAATACGAAAAATAGAAAATTTGTTATTAGGAGTAAAAGTGAGACTTTGTGTGACGAGCGTGGAAATTTAAACGACGAGCGAAGCGAAAATGCACGCGAGGCACACAAAGACACTTTTACTCCGAATGACACATATTTTTTCTTCAAACGTAGATATTTAAAAAAAAATATCTACTACTGACGTTACATTTTACGTAAATTACGTTTGCGATTTCAATTGCCCTGTAGCTATGGATACTTATTTGTTCACTTTTTGTTGTAAACATTGAAGTGAAAATTTTCACGTTTTGACGTTTAAATAAAAACTGTACAATTTTATATCCTCCTTGTGTGCAATTATGTCGGATTTTGCAGGATTATAATGTAATGTAATTCCACTGAAGTTCAACTGGATGGAAATCTAACAGTGTGGCTGAAAGATATGTCCACGAATCACTGCAAAACAATATAATCTTTTCTTAACACTTTAATTCTAAGTATTCTTATGCTCATTACCGTCCCTGTAATTGTAATCTGTAAGTCTGCTATTCTTTAATAATGTTATTTCCTCATAAGTAAACTCTGTTTATATTTCAATTCATAGGTTATATATTTAAATTTAACAGCTATGGATCGTATTTAGTAACTTTATTCTTAGGTTACCTAGCGTGTTATAGTGACATTTAGGGTGATATTACAGGTTTCTTTTATTAAGGCTATTTCTTATTCGTTGATTCTGTATAGTTTCTATGGGTATTTATTTATTTTATTTCTACGCCGGCGGCGTAGAAATTAGCTATTTCTACTCCGGCGGTGTAGAAATTAAACTTCTACCTTGTGAATCAAGTCACAAAAGATGCTACTTTTATGACGTTTGAAGAAAAAATATATTTTTTAAACTGTATACTTTGTTCTAAAATTAATAGAGCAGAAATTACAGCCATACGAAAATTTAACATTGTATTTTCTGTGGTCCATAATAAAGTAGGCACCGGGTAAATAATATTAGAATTATTTAAAATCATCGACAACTGTGTTAGCTCAACAGGTTTTAAAAATCATTTTACCATTTAAAGCAAATATGTCTGTTTACGTCATGTGGTAACTTCAGGCACTTTTCGCTGACCGTTTACCCATTTCCTAAACAACTCGATGTGCGCCACCTCCGAGCCTGCACCCTAAGCCATGGCCTAGGTTGGCCTAATATGTTTTACAATATGTTCTTAACAATTAACACAATTTCCGCAATAATAGTAGTTAGCAAAAATAACATATTAAAATACTAATTGACTAATAGTTTAGAGCGGTAGTACATTACTAGATATATACATATATTCCATTCTGTATCCTGTATCTAAATATTCAAGGCAACATTTATTAACAGTGTTTCACATCTGATTCACCTCTCCAAAATCAGATAAATTGCTTTAACATTGAACTTGAACTGTCAGGGTCTAAACGCAAAACTCGTGCTTCAATTAGATAATGAAATAAATTACATCTTTTAAAATATTACTGTACTTAATCATCAAACAGAGTAGTCATTAATAATGATTTTATATCGCAAAAAATACTGTAGATTAATAACGATAAAAACAGCATTATGTTTACTTTGAGAAGAAAAAGCAAATAGAATAAATGATATTTATCATAATAATAACATCTCTGTTAGATATTTTTGAACACTATATATCAATTTTGGCAAAATGATTTCTAATTTAGTGAATTGTAATTGCATGTATTGTTTGTATTAAACAGATAATATAAAGTAAATACATATGCAAACATTATTAATTTGTGACATGCCACGTGCGCTCTAATTTATTTTAGAGCAATTAGCAACTAAATTATAATTTCATTAAACATTCCAATACAACAATTATTGAATTATTCAACGCGTACAATGAAATAAAGTTCAGACGATATGCTATTCAGGAACACTAATAATGTTATATTAAATTGTTTGAACTAATTGGTTTAGTTGCTGTATTATTATTAGAATCTGTTAGTTTATAAATGTAGGCAAGATTAAAAAATTATGTTTTTATAGAAACATGAGACGAAGAATGATTGTTGCACAAATAAAAGTCTGTTGTGGCCAACACAATACATCTCGCCACTTATGGTTTTGGTTACATGACATTGTGACATTGTTGGCCTTGACAAGCAGATGCCCATGCCAAAATGATAGCTAGTAATTATGTATATATAGATGTCAAATGTTAGAATTTTTCATTAAATATTTCAAGATTTTCTAAATTCACGTAGTTAATATGTCACCAGGAGTGTGGAATTGTCGAGGAAAATAAATTACATGGAATTGGAAAATCACTAAATGAAAAATTATGATATTTGATCTATGTACATAATTACTAGCTATCATTCTGACACGTGCCCCCATATCTGCTGGTCAAGGCCAACAAAGTCACATGACTGCTCGCGCCCTATTCCATTTAACAATTCTTGTATACCTACACTCTACACCAAAAACTCTACTTATACCTGTTCTTTATATTTTGATTTTTACCTCTCGCTAAGAGAGGTATTGGATTCATGCTAAAAATCGCATATCCAGATTTTATTGAATAAGCACGTTTTAAGGTCCCTACAATCGGATTTTAACATTTTTACGATGATGTCTGTGTGTGTGTGTGTGTGTGTGTGTGTGTGTGTGTGTGTGTGTGGATGTGTGTGTGTGGGATGTTGGAAGGACGGTTACTCAAAAACTATAAGATTTAAAATTTGTTTAACAACGTATTTCCCAATCGGACATTCATGGGAAGATCTGAAAAGGTTTTGGTAACAATTGGACAACCGGAAGTAGAAGATTCTTGAAAAAAAATCTTCTAAATATTATTTTTTGAAAATTTTTCTTGATAATATTAAAGAAAAATAAATTCTCTTTCTGATATTTAAATATTTTTATACATATTTTATAGATTTAGAGATAAAAGGAATATAATATATAAAATAATGTAATTAATTTTACAACCGAAAGGATGCCATGAAAAATAGTTGCAAATTTAAATTATTTGTAACTGACAGATAAATGTCAGTGTCAGAAATAATGAGTAATGAAAGAAAAATGTATTTGAAGAATCCCTTAATTCTTGATCTGTGACTATTATGGAGATGACAAGTCTAGGTTGAAGGACTTAAATTTGTTTCAAACATTATGGGACAATGTACACCAGTACTGTAGACTAGAGTAACTTTGAATTGCGAAAAAGCTATCAAATTCTTCTCAAGTAAGTTGTAAATATTGACAAAATTACACATCGATATAAGAATAATCGGAGTACAATCTATCCGTCACTTTATTAAAAGGAATTAGTGTTATTTAGATATAACAAGTATGAAAAAATAAAATGTAAAAGAAGATATATAAGAATAGATGCACAATCCAGATATATACATTTTAGACCGCCCAAAATTAATGTTTTTACTAGAAGAATATGAAGAGAAAGTAAACAAAGTTGTTCGAATTGAAAATTGCTGTTACCAGCCTAATATTTATATATGGTAAACTCTACTTTGTAATTTATTGTAACATAATTTATGGTAAATATCTTTATGTTGAGACATGCTATTATTGAATAATAAAGAAGTTTATACGTCATAGATTTATATGAATATATTATTTGTATTTATAAAAATAATCTTTGCTTTATGCATACAGCCAGGTAAAATATACGGCGAGAGGTTATGTGCTGGCCACATCAGATTTTTTAATTTTAAATTCATTCCATGAAGAAATTTTATCCTGTTTTAATTTTTCGAAATGTTTCTAATCCATTGTAGGGATTGACAGTATTTTTTGAAGAGTATATGTAATATACCTATAATTTTAAATATTTAACTATTAATACAATAAGAAATAATATAATGTATGTACTTCCCAGAAAAAAACCTCAGTAATGTCTCTGGATTTTTGACACTGACATCTGTCAGTTACAAACACTTTCATTTTTCAATTGTTTCCTTGACTTTATTTGGGCTGTGAGATTCATTACAACAGATTATTATATACCTTATATTTCTTTATCTCTAAATCTATAAAAGGAAATACAAATTACTGTGCATTTAAAATTTTCTTCAAACATTATTTTTGCATCCTTCCGGATATACTGAATTTGATTTTTTTGATTTATATATTTTTTTACCAGGGCACAGCCCTGGTCAGCCTCTCTTTGTCTACGGCCTTGATCTAGCTAGACTTCGCGAAAAAATATGCCCTGAATTTTGAAAAGAGTAAATTTAATTTATTTGAATTACATGGCAGGCCTATAGTTTGGAGAAAATCAAATACCAAGGGTCTGAAAAGAACTTTGATCTGCAATTCACTGTCAGTATAATAAAATAACGTTCGAAAAGCCTACCATTTTTATTGACAAAAACAACGGTTTTTCGCTTATAGTGGCTTGTATCTTACACAATTTAATCGTTAATTACTATTTACACAGTTCGATAATTCCATTTATATTATTAATAACATCTTTGTCGTAATTTGTTAAAAACATAATGAACTCGATTGAAAGCCTCTATTCCATCAATTTTGAAGCTTTGAATCTTCAATCATCTCTTTCCGTTCGTATTGGATGTACTCATAAGCTGATATTCTCTACTTCCGTTTTATTATCTCCGTAATGAAAACATATTTGTGAATTTATCAAGTTCGATTGAGCTGCCGCGTATATTGCTGTACACTGTTCGTTACTGGGTCCGTGTTTGTGTGGGTGTGTGTATGTATCCACATTTGGCACACAACGCACACTGAAAAGGGGCGTGGCTCAATTCGATAGACATGTTTTTCAGTTACAGTTTTTGCATTTGAAAAAGAGTGTAAATTGCACGTGAACAATGACGTTTCAATGGCAATATGATGATCTCTATAAAATTCACACTTCATGAAAGCGTTATTGATCAATTTAGAGAAAATATTTGTAGTTTAAGTTCTGTTTATTATTGTACCAATCTTGTCCGTGACATTTTTGTAATAAGGAAGCGAAGCAAACAATACGTTTCATTAGCATTGTTAGTAGGTCTTTTCGGTTTCAGATTTCTTTCGATAGAAGATAAAAATATTCCTAATTTCATTCATCTCTTCTTCTAATTTCTCTGAATGACAAATTTTTGAAGCTCTTCTCATTAGGCATTTAATAGTGCCATATTTTTGAGAAGGATGGTGATGTGAACTGGCATTAATATATTGATTAGGCTTCCTGTAGACTGAATGTAGTAAAGAACCATCTTTTATTCTGTTCAGTAATACATCCAGGCAGTGCCGGATTAAATAATATATATATCCGATAGTAGTAGTTTAATTAATTGTAAACATTAGTTCTATTAATCTATTTTCCACTATATTAATTGTACGCGCCTATGTTAAAGTACACGAATAAAATAAAATTGTTTCTTTGTTTTATTTCCAAATTTCGGCACTAGGTTCGCATTTTTATTGAAATATTTTAATCGTCTTTAACCTTGCTTGCCTGTATAGTTTGCATATAAGGCTATCTACCCACTATGACAAAATTATTGACAATATCCTCTTTTCTTATGCTTTCGGTGGATAAAATAGCACTTCTTGGGCGTCTACCTCTTGACCATCGCTACCGGAGGTTATATATCGACTCAATACTGGTAGGCAGACAGGGTGAAGAGCAAGGGATACTCTACTCTTCCCGTGATGTGCGGAGATGTATGTGTCCAATTATTTTTAAGAGCGGTCGAGGGTTGGAATAGAAAATGAGAACCTTCTGCGGAGGATATACATTCACGGTCAAATTAGAATATATGTAAATTGTTTGCGAATTCACCCTCCGACTCTTAATAATATTAAGGGGGAGAAATTTATTTCGCGCGGGAAAATTGATATAATAAATATATCATCACGGTTTTTTAATATAAGGGTTGATATGAAGGTTTGAAGAATACAATAAGTAGTAGTTCAAATCCGATTTAAACCAATTAGGTATTTTTCAAATTGAACAAGGCATAAATATGGTTTATATGGTTTTTTCTCCACGTCAGCATGAGATGACGAGATAAATTGAGATAATAATTTCAGATTGACAAACCCAGAAATGGATAATAAATCGTGATTTCATATATAGGGTGTACCACAATGAGTTTACGGGTATCTAATGGTATTTCGACATGCGCATTTGAACTAAAATATAACATAGTATATAATAAAAACATTTTTCCATTTCGATGTCGTTATAAACGCATTAAAAGCACGTCAATAGGAAGATCTATAAACACATTGGCGTTTTTCGTCTTCTAAAGATGATATGGCTATTTTCAAAACTGATAGATGAATGGCATATAACCTCAAATTGCTGTCAGTCAACAATGAATTTTGTGAAGTTAAATTTGTTAGCGGGAAGTGCTATCATCATAAGTCTAGATTTGGAAAACGAACCGCCTTGCGGCGAGTTTTAAAAAGGACAAGTGCGATAACATTTACAGATGACCAATTATATCTGACGCAATTTTTTTGGTGGTTTCGGTCGCAATAATAACTCCAATACTACAAAAATTACAATTTTTTCGAATTCCTAATTCTTACAGCCAAATGAAGACTTGGTTAGATTTTTGTTACAACTGATAAACCTGAAGTACCTTAATTTGAAGCTCATAACTATTTTTCTTAAAAATTACACAGTTAAATGTCATTTTTTGATATTTTCTGTCATAATTATTAAAGAATATTTTTTTCTCTATACGATTTGATTGCATTATTTTCTTCATATTCAATGTATTTAAAGATAAAAATTTATAAAGAAAATAATTTTCAAAAATCTTGCAATCTTTTCTGCGTCACCATGGAAATAGGTTTAATAATTCAATATTAGTAATTGACAGATGTCAGTCAGTGTCAGGTATAGTTACATGTCTGTGAAATAAATTTACTGCAAATACAATAACTTTGTGTGGAATTCATATGAAATACAAAGAAATAACGGTATTGTGCTTCTCATAATAGATTTATTTTTTAAATATATTCTTCGTTGAAAATAAATTTACGTTAACGTAAATATTTCTTTTTGCAAAAATATCTGATGAAAAATTTATAGTTAAACCTTTTTACATTCCGTCACCTTTAGGTAAGGAAGGTATTGTCTTTGGTCAAAAAATTCAATGATGAGTTTTTAATGAATAAGCATGTTTTAGGGTCCCTATAATACGATTTTACCATTTTTACGATGATGTATGTATGTATATATGTATGTGTGTGTGTATGTGTGTGTGTGTGTGTGTGTGTGTGTGTCAATACCACGATTGCAAAAATTATATTTTTTTCGTATTCCTCAAGTTTATATCCAGAAAGTGATTAGATTTTGGTTATAATTGATCAACCGCAAGTAGCCTCATTTGAAGATTTAACAGTTAAATATGATTTATTATCATTTAATGTTATTATAACTTAAATAATATATTATTCTCTATACGATTTGATTACATTTTAGACTTCATATTCAATAGATATAGAGTTAAAGAATTATAAAGATATTAATTTTCATAAATCAGCCAGCTATGCTAACCATGAAAATTGCTAATATATGCAGGTAATTCAAATTGACAGATGTCATGAGGAGAAATGAAGAATATATTGGAAGAAGACTGAATAGATTAGTATTAGGAGGTTGAAGAAACAGAGGAAGACCAAAGATAAGATGGAAGGACTGTATTGCGGAAGACTTCAGAGAAAAGTAACTTGAATGAGAACGACACGCAAAACAGAAATGAGCGGAAGAGGAAAATAAAAAAATAGCGGCCCCTAACGAATGGGAAAAGCTAAAGAAGAAGATGTCAGTGACAAGTGCAATTTTGCATAGTTTGCTTAGAAATAATTTTACTGGAAATTTAGAATCTTTTGCAAGAAAAATTATGTATGGAATTTATACATTATACACAGGATTGACGGAAGGTATTGTGCTGGCCACAACAGATTTTTTTTTTAATAAACTGCTTTTATAGATTATAGAA
Source organism: Harpalus rufipes (assembly GCA_951394225.1). Taxonomy (NCBI): domain Eukaryota; kingdom Metazoa; phylum Arthropoda; class Insecta; order Coleoptera; family Carabidae; genus Harpalus; species Harpalus rufipes. The sequence continues at coordinate 44,501,902 of OX596282.1, forward strand.
ATTCTATTTTATTCACGAGATAATGATAAACATGTGGCCGGTTTTATAAAAAAAAAAAAATCAAAAAGTAGAAATGTGTCGGGTATGATTGGTCATTAATAAATATGTTACTATTGTTTTGTATGTACTATTTTCTGCTGAATTCAATAGTAAAATAAAGAATATATAGCATTCTATTTAAAATAAGAATGTTGGAATACCTCTATGCTTATATCAAATTTTATTCATAATATTAAGTAGTTTTTTAAAATAAAGGCTGCATATGCTTGTCGGGACACTGTATTTCTATTTATATTTATTTGTAAATTTTAGGGTTTATTTTGATCCCCTTTCCTCCAGAATTTTTACATTGCAAAGAAAAAAATTCAAAATATTGCGATTGCTATTCAAATATCAATTTAAGCTGTATTCCCTTGTTACAATTATACAGATTCGAATATAAATTGCAACATCCCTCGTTGTGTAGTCGTCCAACCCTTATAATTCCACACACCGAGTAACTTGAGGTTCAGTAAGGCGTAAAATGAATAAGCAAAATAATTTGATGAATTTCCGGGCAGTCAGCCGAGCAGCAATTCCATACTTTCTCTCACGGAATATTGCTATCGCTTCGTTTCGTATTCATTCGAAATTGTAATATTTGCAAGATCCCCCTATACCTAGCTTCTAACCCTAGCTTGTAATAATCAAATACGTGGACGAAACCAAGTCTTGTTGACGTGGCAATAATTTGGATTTGGATTTTCTAGTTAAAGATAGAGATAAAAATGGATATTAGTTCATATTTACCACCCGCATACTGTAACATGGCGGCTGAAAGCTGATTTTGAACAAGCAAACCTTCAGTTTATATCGCGTCTTATAGAGAAATATCGTCCGCCCGTAAGCTATTTTCGTTTTTTTACAGCACGTAATGTTTTCTTATGGAAAAAGCAGGGCATCGAACCCGCCAAAAATTGGGTTCGGTTCAGGTTCAGGTTAATTTGTTTTTTACCTTCCGTCACCTCTAGATAAGGAAGGTACTCGTATTGTCTTTGGTCAAAAAATTCGGTGGTGAGTTTTCATTGAATAAGCATGTTTTAGGGTATTTACAATGCGATTTTACTATTTTTACGATGATTTCTGTATGTGTATGTATGTATTAGTGTGTGCGTGTGTGTGTATGTGTGTATGTGACCGCCGGGTCGTCAACGATATCTCCAATACTAGAATTCCAAAAATTACAATTCTTGCGTATTCCCCTTCCTTACAACCATATGCAGATTTGATTAGATTTTGGTTATAATTGGTCAACCGGAAGTACCCTCATTTGAAGATTTTAACAGTTTTTCTTGAAAAACTCAGTTAAATGTTATTATAACTTAAAGAATATATTATTGTCTATACGATTTGATTGCATTTTATATTTCATATTCAACAGATATAGAGTTAAAGAATAATAAAGATAAAAAAATTCATATAAATTTCATAATTCAGCCAGCTATGCTAACTTAACCATGGAAACTGCTAATATATTCAGGTAATTCAAATTGACAGATGTCAGTATCAATAAAAAGCAAGTAATTGAATGAAAGAATAAGGGAAGTAACGCTAGTGTTACAAGTTTCTAGATATAAGAGAGACGATTACATTGGTTTGAACATGTCATGAGGAGAGATGAATATATTAATAGAAGGTGGAAGAAACATAGAAAGACCAAATATAAGATGAAAAGACTTTATTGCAGAAGACTTGAGAGAAAAGGAACTGAATGAGGACGACAAAGAAAATAAAAAATAGCGACCCCTTAGCGAATGGGAAAAACTAAAGAAGAAGAAGATGTCAGTGTCAAGTGCAATTTGCATAGTTTGTTTATGAAATAACTTTACTGGAAATATAGGATCTTTTGCAAAAAAAAAATATGTATAGGGCGCGTGCAGTGACATGACTTTGCTGACTTTGGCAAACAGATATGGGGACCCGTGTCAAAGTGACAGCAATTAATTATGTCCATAACTGACAAGTGTTATAATTTTTCATTCAAAATTTCATAATTTTCTTATTTCATGTGGTTTGTTTTTTATCAGGAGTATGGAATTCAGTTGCCGAGAAAGAGAATCACATAATACCAAAAATTTAGAATCTTTTGCAAGAAAATTTATGTATGGAATTTGTACATAATATACAGGATTGACGGAAGGTATTGTGCTGGCGGCATCAGATTTTTGAGATATGGGTTCGGGTGCGGTTCTCGTTCAAACATTCATAAAATATGCGGTTTTGTTTCGGGTTCAGGTATTAGATTCGGGTTCGGTTCGACTTAATGAAAATTGAATTAATGTTTTTTGCATACCAATCTTTATATAAAATTATTTAAAATGCGAGTAGGAATTTACGCAAGACAAGAAACGAATACAATTTTCACGAAAGGTGAACACAGGCAGCAAAGCAGACGCCGAATGCATCAATTATCGGCTGTATTACGATTATGCTCATGTTTCTAACTGAAAATGAACCTGAACCGGAGTTGAACCCTAAACCCGAATTTTAATATCCGGTTCGATTGCTACTCGGGTTCAATTGAAAAATATATCTGAGGTTCGGTTCTGGGTTTGGGTTCGCTAAAATGTTACGGTTTGGTTCCGGTTTTGGTTCGGTTCAGGTTCGGGTTTGATGCCCTGGGAAAAAGTGATTAAGGGTGTAAAGGTGAATGTATGAACAGTGTTTTCCGTAAAAAATATTTGAGGATATTGTTATTATTTAGTGAGTCCAAGGTTATTAAGTTAAAACTAACCTAATCGTAGTTATTTGTGTATACTTTTATGACATATGAAACAATTTAAATATAACCGGTTATATTGTACTAATATTTAAAATATATGCAATTTTCTTTATAATTTGTATAAGAAACATGAGAAATTATTTTTTAAATAACAAAATCACAAAATTCGAATGATTATTATCTTTCGTCACCTTGAGGTAAGGAAGGTATTGTCTTTGGTCAAAAATTGCGATAGTGAGTTTCTAATTAATAAGCACATTTTGGGGCCCGTACAATACGAATTTACTATTTTAACGATGATGTCTGTATGTGTGTGTGTGTGTGTGTGTGTGTGTGTGTGTGTGTGTGTGTGTGTGTGTGTGTGTGTGTGTCTGTGTTTTCGTATGCCTCGATTTAGATCCATATGCAGGCACAATTAGATTTTGGTTATAATTGGTCCACCGGAAGAACCCGCATTTGCCACTTTTAACAGTTTTTCTTGAAAAATGACAGTTAAATATCATTTATTGACATTTAATGTTATTATATTTTAAAGAATATATTATTCTCTATACGATGTTATTGCATTTTATACTTCATATTCAATAGATATAGAGTTAAAGAATTATAAAGATATTAAATTTCATAAATCAGCCAGCTATGCTAACCACATTTTTTATTAGAAAAATTGTTGAAATTTGTACCAAAACTTATGGGGCATACGTTATGTATGTATTTATTTAAGTTAATAAAAATTAAATAGTGATACTGACCAAATCAGATTTTTTAGTATTTATTTACTATATCGGCAGTATAGAAAAAATATTGAGAATATTTTACTTGTATATATTAACATAAACCAGGACTAGGTTAGCAAAGATTTTGTACGAGTACTAATTTTGGTTTCTGAAAATACTCATTTAATTTAAATATTTATGCATGCATAATGTATGAATATATAATCTTTACCTTTTAGTAGTTATTTTCAGTTTAGAATCATATGTGTCCCAGACGTATTTCAACAATCTTAACGCGATCTCTTCCGGGTCAAGATGTTAGACAAAAACTACTGCTTAAATATCTTTGCTATGAATATTACTGTCATTCATCTGACGTCATACGAAGCATTTGTAGGAAGTGAGCCATATATAGTGCTATAATAGTACCATATAATCATAAAGATAAGGTTTTTTCCTCATACACAATGTACAATAAATATGCACCTGTTTCATTCGGATTCTATTACGAACACAACAGCGTATATTATTATTATTATTATTATTATTATTAGAAGGTACACCACAGGACATGCCCAAATGATACATTTACAAATTTTAGTTAGCAAATTTTACATTAGATAAGATATACAAAGAATATACGAAATAACAATATGGATAATATTAATTCATAACATTACAAGCGTTTTAAGTTTTTTTTGAATTGCATTAAAGTAGTACAGAAAATATCAATGTGTTCAGGTAAGTCATTGTAGCTTTTAATTAAACGATTGATTACAGAATTTTGACCATATGTCGTTTTGCTGTAACGTGGTTGAAGTGCATTCGAAAATCTTGTATTATGTTTAGGTGTATTCCATTTAAAATAATTGAGAATTTCTGGAGCATCAATATACCCTGTTAATAATTTACAAGTAAACAATAATTGTGCTTTATTTCTCCTAGCAGCAAGAGTCTCGAAATTTAACATTTTTAATCTATTTTCATACGAATAATCAGCTCTGTTAATATGTAATTTATAAAATATGAAGCTAATAATTTTCTTCTGTACTGATTCTAATCTATTAATAACATTAGTATGATATGGAAACCAAATTATTGCACAGTATTCAAAATGACTTCGAATTAGCGAATTGTATAACAAAATTATTGAATTGATATTTGAAAAGTCCTTACACTGTCTTACAACAAAGCCACACATTCGATTGGCCGTTTTTGAAATATAATCTACATGTAATTTAAAATTTAATTTGTAATCAAAAAATACCCCTAAATCACGAATAGATGTTACATTCTCTAGTTGTATTTTATTTATTGAGTATTTATATTGAATAATATTTTTCTTTCTATAAAATCTTATACACTTACATTTTGATGTGTTTAATGACAATAAATTATTTTTACACCATATTTCGAGACCCTCTAAATCTTTTTGCAGAAGTAAAGCATCATTCATGTCTTTAACAATTGAAAAAAGCTTCAAGTCATCAGCAAAAAGCAAGCATTTTGCATAAGTAAAGATTTTTGGCAAATCATTAACAAAGAGTGAAAACAATAATGGTGCTAAATGCGATCCCTGCGGAACCCCTGATGTTACTGAAAAACTCCTAGATACAAAATTTTTTACTTTTACCGCTTGACTTCTTGAATCTAAGTAAGATTTAAACCACTTTAAGAGAGTACCTGTAATTCCATATGTTTCTAATTTTTGTAATAATATGGAGTGATTGACATGATCAAATGCTTTTTTAAAATCAGTATATACTGAGTCTACTTGGTGGCCCGAATCAAATGCATTCGAAATATATTCTGTGTAAATAATTAAATTAGTGCAAGTTGATCTACTTGCTATAAAACCATGCTGCTCCGGACAGATCGTGTTTTTAAATATATTAGATAATATTTCTGTTATGATTGATTCAAAAACTTTAGGAATTATGTTTAGACCTGAAATTGGTCGGTAATTACATACCTCATTTTTCTTCCCTGATTTTAGTAAGGGTGTAATATATGACTCTTTCCATATATTTGGAAAAATACCTAAATGTAGTGACATATAATATTAAAACAACAGGACCCCTATTCTATAACTTTTATCACCGGTGATACGCGTCTCTAGGTGATATATTTCGGAAAGCCATCTTGCGGAAGATTGCGAAACATGGCCATATGACGTCATAATTGGCGAAGAGATATCACCTCATGAAGAGGTGGTGTTATATTTATATCACCGGTGTTATCTTGGTTTGTTTTGATATTTGTTTGAACTGATACTGTGTTATGCATAATTTTTATTTGTGGTATTTTGTTATGTATGGCTTTTTTATACACTCAACTGAGAGTTGTTGAATAATTAGAATTAGAGGAAGAAGATGCTGAAGAACGTTTGAATCGGAGGCGAATTAGATACTTGCAGGACCCATTCAGCATCAGTGATGTATTATTTATTGCTACTTTTCGTTTGAATAAGGATGCATGCTTGTACGAGTACATTATTCGAACTTTGTCGCCATAATAAACAACTCCTAATGTCAACTTGACAGATGATGTAAACGAAATTTGAAATTTTCTTCATAGTACCAACATACAAATATTTATGTGAGAACATAAGCAAGTGAATATTACTAAAACAGCACCGCCTTATATCACCCCGATGAAATGTGATCTGACGTCATTAAAATAACACCTTAAATCGGTGAAAAGTTATAGAATAGGGTTCCAGGAGTGTCTGTGCCGCTGCTAGAGACGTTCGAGATATGCAAGCGCACTGGCTTGCCATCTCTCAGCGGTAGCTTTGGCACTGGAGTGGGGAAAAGTCTTAATTTCAAGAATTCCTTAGCGGTTCATCCCTCCCAGAAAAAGTTATCACTTAAAAAATAGGCTATTATAGTCGGAGGAAGAAATATTTGGAACTGACTTATGCAGGGTTTACAATCTTTTATGGACGGTTGGGTTTGTTTGTGGTCAGGACTCATAAATTATTCGAACTTGAAGGCATCAATTTTAGGGTAAGAAATGGGCCGTATTTAATAATGATGTTAGAAAAAGTGTATTTTAAACATATTGTTATTTGAATACAGATTTAAAAGTACATAATTAGGAAACATCTTATAATATTTTAATCTCTTTTCACTTTACAAATTGACGTTAGAAGAAATACACTTAAAACGAATTATTATTTTAATACAGATTTAATAGTACATCTTGAATGAAAATTTCGGGTACGGCCCAGGACAGAAAACTCTACCTGGCTCCGAGTACCATTACCGCAAAGTCCATAAAACTTTATAATGACCAATTGGCAGAATCTATAATGAGTTCCAAATATTTATTCCTCCAACTATATACGATTTACATGGGAAATCAGATTTTCCATGCGCGAAACTTACCAATTAATTAAAAAAAAAAATTAAATAAAAGTTGCAAATCTGTCATTTTACTTCCACAATTTAAAGTGCGAGTCTTCATGTGAAAATATGTCTCTTGAAGCATATATGTAAAAAGGAACAAAACATGTAGAACACTGATTATAGATTCATCCTGAGTATCCATTATTAGTTTGAAATGAAACTTCCTAACTTTAATATGCCATAAAATCCGTAGAGTTAATAAAACTTTTCACTTTCTATAAGTAAAACTTGGTCCATAAAGAATGGATTGGTTGTCTCAATGCAACATCGCACTGCAGAATGTTTCCATGCCACCGTTCCCAAGCGGAAAAACAACAAACAGTCTGAATAAACAAAAACATCGCGAGACAAGGAATAATACGATAGATTCGTTTTTGTTTAGCGATGTTTAATCAGGAAGTGATAGTCTCACATATGCGATGAGTTCATTAATTACCGATCAGCAAACAAAACACGAAGAAGATATCGGTTTGTTAGGATCTAATTGGAAAAAGTTTTGTTGTGTTCAAATAATCAAAAATGGATTTGAACTTTGTTGGACAACAAAAAAAAATAACAGCGGATATGCATTCACATATCTATAACTTTTACATTACATTTTTAAAGACTGAAGCACAATATGAATACATTGCAAAATTAAAATTAAATGACAGCGTTTATAGTTTTTCGCCTACAACTGACCATATTTTATTTAAATTTGACAGAACCTTGTCTGCTTAGGTATTTCAATTTTAATAGCTCCCATAAATTATCTAGTGATTTAAATGCTCTTATGTTGGTTAGTACAAAACATAAATGCCATAGTGATGAAGCCAACTTTTTGTTTTGTATGAACTTACAAATAATAGACAAATTTTCATTAACACGAAAATCCATTATGCGTTTTGAAAATATATGTAATGGTCTGAGACATTTTGCAATATATTCTAATAATTGGGCCAACATCAAACCGTGACATTGCGTAGGGTGTAACAGCTAAACGAGCTATTTCAAATAATTTCTATATTATTAAAGATAAAATAAATATGGTGGAAATAATTAGGCAGAGGACTCACGTCATCAACCTGAAAAAAACCTTATAAAAAGAAATATAACTTGTAGTAATTATTAATAATAATCTTTATTGACTATAAGTCAAAGGCGGGGTTCAGCCAAGGGCTGTTCTTCCACCCAACCATACAAATAAATATATATATATATATATATATATATATATATATATATATATATAAAATTTTACAAAGAATAATTTACAAATTAGATATTATAATATACATATAGAATTTATATAACAAAAATCTGATGTGGCCAGCACATAACCTCTCGCCGTATATTTTACCTGGCTGTATGCATAAAGCAAAGAATATTTTTATAAATACAAATAATATATTCATATAAATCTATGACGTATAAACTTCTTTATTATTCAATAATAGCATGTCTCAACATGAAGATATTTTACCATAAATTATGTTACAATAAATTACAAAGTAGAGTTTACCATATATAAATATTAGGCTGGTAACTTCAATTTTCAATTCGAACAACGTTGTTTACTTTCTCTTCATATTCTTCTAGTAAAAACATTAATTTTGGGCGGTCTAAAATGTATATATGGATTGTGCATCTATTTTTAAATATCTTCTTTTACATTTTATTTTTTCATACATGTTATATCTAAATAACACTAATTCCCTTTAATATAGTGACGGATAGATTGCACTCCGATTATTCTTATATCGATGTGTAATTTTGTCAATATTTACAACTTACTTGAGAAGAATTTGATAGCTTTTTCGCAATTCAAAGTTACTCTAGTCTATAGTACTAGTGTACATTGTCCCATAATGTTTGAAACAAATTTAAGTCCTTCAACCTAGACTTGTCATCTCCATAATAGTCACAGATCAAGAACTAAGGGATTCTCCAAGTACATTTTTCTTTCATTACTCATTATTTCTGACACTGACATTTATCTGTCAGTTACAAATAATTTAAATTATCAACTATTTTTCATGGCATTCTTTCGGCTGTCAAATTTATTACAACAGATTATTTTATATATTATACTTCTTTGATCTCTAAATCTATGGAATATATAATAAAATATTTAAATGTATCAGATAGAGAATTTAATTTTCTTTAATATTACCACGAAAAATTTTCAAAAAATAATATTTAGAAGATTTTTTTTCAAGAATCTTCTACTTCCGGTTGTCCAATTATTACCAAAACCTTTTCAGATCTTCCCATGAATGTCCGATTGGGAAATACGTTGTTAAACAAATTTTAAGTCTTATAGTTTTTGAGTAACCGTCCTTCCAACATCCCACACACACACACACACATCCACACACACACACACACACACACACACACACACACACACACACACACACACACAGACATCATCGTAAAAATGTTGAAATCGGATTGTAGGGACCTTAAAACGTGCTTATTCAATAAAATCTGGATATGCGATTTTTAGCATGAATGCAATACCTCTCTTAGCGAGAGGTAAAAATTAAAGATTATTAAGTTTTCTACAGGTTTGCATTAATACTTTTTGTATATATTTTATGGATAAATTTATAAAATAATCTATAATTTTAATCCCGGAGCCTACGCTTTAAGCAAACTTTTTTTTATTACTTAGAAAGACCAGAGACCAGAATACCCAGGAGCGCATATCTAAGAGATCCAGTTGGTCATTCATAAGAGGTTTATTTTTGTTACGGGCTTTATTACTTTCGTAAACTTCTAGAAAGGTTAGTCTTTGGGCTTTTCATAATGTAAAATTTCCAAATTTGTTTTATTACAGGAGTGGTTGTTATCTATTAAATGTTTGGCTACATTGGAAATTAATACAGTTTCCAGCATAAGTAAATATGTAGGAATGTAGGTAAGTATTTACATGAATAAAAATTAAATTAAACGGGAGGTATTATGTTGACCACTTCAGATTTTTATTTTACAGTTTGCTGATAAAAGTCAAATGTAGGAATAATTCTGTGAGCCACTGTATAAGAATTTCAGAAATTTTTGTTATTAATAAAAATTTCACATATTCTCACTAAAAGAAATCGGGCCAAGGTTTATATGCCGTTTCAATTTAGAATAATGTCTCGGATTTGTGTTGCGAATATACAAATATTTTATTAATAAAACGTGAATACCTTGAAATTTTAACAATTAGTTTGTCGTGGTGTTTTTGCCATAAGCAAAAAATTCTTCAATAATAACTGTTTGCAATACATAGACATACAGGTTGTCCCACCTAGGAAATGGACAACTTTTTACTTACTCTAATGATTATTGTAATAAAAAAGTTTATATAAACTATTGGTCAAAGGGGTCATTTCACATTTTCTAATTTATTTTTTTCTTGGAAGAATAAGTCAAATTAATTATGTAGGTGTATTTATTTATTTACACTACTCTACAGGATTTAAAATGCCAATTACAGAGGGGGTATAAAAACAAACACAGCAAATTACAAATTAAAAAATCTGTTGTGGCCAGCACAATACCTTCCGTCATTCTCGTGTATAATGTATAAATTCCATAATTTTACTTACAAAAGATTCTAAATTTCCAGTAAAATTATTTCATAAACAAACTATTCAAATTGCACTTGACACTGGCATCTTCTTCTTCTTTAGCTTTTCCCATTCGTTAGGGGTCGCTATTTTTGCATGTCGTTCTCATTCAGTTCCTTTTCTCTCAAATCTTCCGCAATACAGTCCTTCCATCTTATCTTTGGTCTTCCTCTGTTTCTTTAACGTCCTATTACTAAACTATTCATTCTTGTTCCAATATAATTCTTCATTTCTCCTCATGACATGTTCAAACCAATGTAATCGTCTTTCTTGTATCTTTCTAAAAACTTGTAGCACTAGAGTTATTTTCTTACCGTATCTTTCCGTGTATTCCCCAATATCTACTTCAACATCCTCATATCTGCCACATTAATTTACTTTTTATTGATACTGACATCTATCAATTTGAATTATATGAATATATTACTAGTTTCCAAGTTTGGCATAGCTGGCTGAATTATAAAATTTAATTTCTTTAAAATTCTGTATCTATTGAATATGAAGTGTAAATTGTAATTAAATCGTATAGAGAATAATATATTCTTTAAGTTATAATAACGTTAAATGTCAATATATCAAATTTAACTGTTAAATCTTCAAATGAGACTACTTCCGGTTGACCAATTATAACCAAAATCTAATCAGTTGTTCTTCTGGATAGAAACTTGAGGAATACGAAAAAATTATAATTTTTGGAATCGTGGTATTGAAGTTATGGAATCCGGAACTTTTGTCACACACACACACACACACACACACACACACACACACACACACACACACACAGACACACAGACACACGGACACACGGACACACGGACACACGGACACACGGACACACAGACACACAGACACACAGACACACATACATACAGACATCATCGTAAAAATGGTAAAATCGTATTATAGGGACCCTAAAACATGCGTATTCATTAAAAACCCATCATTGAATTTTTTGACCAAAGACAATACCTTCCTTACCTAAAGGTGACGGAAGGTAAAAATTAACAGTTTGTGTCCCAATATATATAAACATACATATGATACTGACAAGATAACATAATAAGTGTTGTATGTATCCTTTACATTGTTTACATTGTGTACAATTTAATTAATTATATATGTTTTACACCTTAACCTTACAAGTCTTTAGATTCAAAGATATGATTTTTTGAAAGTTGTCTTTAATTTCAAACATTTGGACGCTGACGTTATGGCTATGTCACGGCTTAGCGGATGCGACAGTAGAGTTCTACCGGTTATATATATATATATATATATATATATATATATATATATATATATATATATATTAAAAATGTTTTATTCACATACCTTTACTCTTAACTCTGCTGTCACCTGTCACAATTTTAGGTTAGTTTGTTTACAACAGCAAACGGAAACCACGTGGACCGTAAATGTGTGTGTGAGAGGATTGTTTTTGTTGAGTAACAAACATGAAATAAGAAAATCATGAAATTTTGAATGAAAAATTATGACATTTGTCAGTTATGGACGTAATTAATACTTGTCATTTTGACACGGGTCCACATATCTGCTTGCCAAAATCAGCAAAGTCACGTCACTGCACGTGCCCTACACATATCCTATATTTCCAGTTAAATTATTTCATAAAAAGACTATGCGAATTGCACTTGGCATTAACATTTTCTTCTACTTTAGTTTTTCCCATTCGTTAGGGGGTCGCCACTCATTTTTGTTTTGCGTGTCGTCCTCATTCAGTTCCTTTTCTCTCCTTTCTTTTTATATTTGGTCTTCCTATGTTTCTTCCACCTTCTGTTATAACCTATTCATTCTTTCAATATACTCATCTCTCCTCTTGACATGTTCAAACCAATGTAATCGTGTCTCTTATATCTTTCTAGAAACGTCCAACACTAGAGTTATTTCCCTTATTCTTTTATTCATTTACTTTTTATTAATACTGACATCTGTCAATATGAATTACCTGAATATATTAGCAGTTTCTATGGTTAAGTTAGCATAGCTGGCTGATTTATGAAATTTATTATTTTTATAATTCTTTAACTCTATATCTGTTGAATATCAAATATAAAATGCAATCAAATCGTATAGAGAATAATATATTCTTTAAGTTATAATAAAATTTAACTGCGTTTTTCAAGAAAAACTGTCAAAATCTTCAAATGAGGATACTTCCGGTTGACCAATTATAACCAAAATCTAATCAAGTCTGCATATGGTTGTAAGGAAGAGGAATACGCAAGAATTGTAATTTTTGGAATTCTAGTATTGGAGATATCGTGGTCGAAACCTCGATCACATACATACACACACACAACACACACGCACACACTCGAACACACACACATACAGACATCATCGTAAAAATAGTAAAATCGTATTGTAAAGACCCTAAAACGTGCTTATTCAATGAAAACTCACCACCGATTTTTTTACCAAAGACAATACCTTCCTTACCTAGAGGTGACGGAAGGTAAAAACAACGATTTTTTTTAAATGACCCTATTAGTCTTCTTCGTTTTAGAGACATTGACAGTAACACGAAAAATCGTTAGGTAATCAAAAAGTTTATTCTAATAAGATTGCTGGTAGCACGAACTAGGCCTAAAACTTTCACTAATGTGGAATATGCTGACACGGTTTATTGTATGATTTTTGTAATGGAAGCGTCGATCTGCATTAGCAGAATACCATCGACGATATCCAAATCGCATAGTTCCACATCATATAACATTTTCAAGAATTTTTCAATTTTTGAGAGAAACAGAATCTTGTCCACGTCCACATTTAGAAAGGGAGCGGGATTATCATCAACAAGTTGATATTGTGTTAAATGCAGTTGGACGAAGTCCATCTACAAGCATACGTAGAATATTTAGCAGGACCGGTGTTCATAGAAGCCAAGTTTGGATCATTTTGACAGTGTTACTGATACGTTATATAAAACAATAGGCGACCAAGCTACTAATCTAGCAATATTATTAAAATAGACTTTTTGCTTATTAAAGATTTTGCATGTTTCTGTCGATATTGCTAAAATGGGGAAGAATTATTGACCCATAGTTTATTTAAACTTTCTTAGTGCGAATTGTTTTTAAATAATTGATTCCTTATTTGACGTAAAAGCTAAAGAAAATTATTTATTTTTGTACTAATAATTTGTTTCTGTACAAATCCATCTTTTTATTGTACAAAATATACTAATATTGTGAGCAACAAGTTTTAACCTAAAAGTATCTTCTTTGGCTTTCCTTTTCAACCACGTTTGGAATTTTATAACATCTTTACCAAAAACTGGTGATGAAACGAGCAGGCAGTTTTTATATGGAATCCGACCATAAAATCGGAATTTCCTATAAATTTTATAATATATAATTAAATAAAATGACATTATTGAACTAGTTGTAAGCTAACGGTAAAATACTATTAAATAAATAAAATACAATATTTATTTATAAATTATCATCCATCTTTTATGGATTTTCTAATTTCGTTTCATTATTTTTATATATTGAAAAATAAGATTTGACTTATTTTTGGCACTTATTCTTTAAAACTACTTAGAACTGACCTGTACAACATGTGTAACTTGCAATTGTAAAATATGTTAAATTTTAACCCGAAATTCCGGGATTTGGTAATCCGGTCTTTCGATGATCCGTTCCATCACTACCGAAAATATAATAATGGCCCGTATTACGAGCGAACTTTTATAAAAAAGCGCTTTTATGGAGCGCCCTTTTACATTATATTCTTATGAGGAGTGTGCGCCATAAAAGCGCTTTTACTATAAAAGTGCCCTCGTAATACGGGTCAATATATTTTTGGTACTCATTTCTCAGAAGCTTCATTTATAAATTGAAACTAAACAATTTCATCTGAATTTTGCTCTTTTTATGTATATTAACGTAAAAAGGAATGAATTGTCGATTATACGTCCATGGCTAGCATTTCTGTTAGGGCGTGGAACCCGCCAAAAATTGGGTTCGGTTCAGGTTAATTCGTTATTTGAAAAATGGGTTCGTATGCGGTTTTGGTTCAAGCATTAATAAAATTTGCGGGTTTGTTTCAGATTCAGGTTCGGTTCGACCTAATTAAAATTGAATTAATGTTTTTTGAATAACAATCATTATATAGAAATCATTTAAAATGCGTGCCGGAATTTATAATTACTGCAACGCAAGACAAAAACATGAATACATTTTTCAAGAACAATCAACACATACAGTAACGCAGACGCTGAACGCGTCGATCGTCGATGATCGGCTATAAGTACTACGATTACGTTTACGTTTCGAACTGAAATTGAACCTGAACCGGAACTGAACCCTGGACCAGAATTTTGAGACCCAGTTCAGTTCCGACTCGAGTTCAATTGAAAAATATATCTGAGGTTCGGTTCAGGGTTTGGGTTCGCTAATATGATACGGTTCGGTACCGGTTTTAGTTCGGTTTAGGTTCAGGTTCGATGCTCTGATTTCTGTTTAATTAGGTATAGAATTTTCGCAATAATAAATTGAACAAAACTTCAAAAACTGATTCATATGATTGGCCATATTAATATAAGAGCCATATACCCAGTTGCAGAAACGTGCATCAATGCTTTGTTTAATTAACTGACCATCAAAATGAACAAATTCGAATCAGTTTCCTTGTTCATATGACATTTAAATCATTGCTGTCAAAATATCGCGTTGCATTTGTTCGTTTTGATGATCAGTTAATTAAACAAAGCATTGATGAACGTTTCTGCAACCGGGCATTAGTCGGTAATATTAATAATGACAGCATGGGGTCTCGTGGCCGCGTGCTTTGTGTATCTGGTCGCGAATCTAAGGAAATGGGTTCGATCCCGTCCGACGCCAAATGTTGCGAATTTCAAATGGTACAAAATTGACCCCTGTGGTGCACTCTCCACGCCAGCAATGAGTGCCCGTGAAGTGACGCCTGGTATAGTTTGGTTCACGAAAGATGACAATTCAAGGTCAATATTACTAGCAGATAACTTCACTGCATTTCGTATACATAGACGTGCAACATGAAACATTTATGGATACATTTTAACTGAAAAAAAAGACTTGACAAAAACCATGGAATAATAATTTGATTTAAATGTCAACGTCACTGGGTAACTATTAGGACAAAGGGCAGTGCAGTAGATAATTAGATTTCTGTAACTCTACGACATACGTCATTATTATTTGTAATGTGTTAGAAAGTATTGTCACCATTTACGTATATCTGTCACACAACATAAACTATATAGACATACGTCAAATAATCTTTCTCTTTCTAACATGAAATGTTGTTAAGCTACTACTGTATAAAGTGCTGTGTATTCTTTCTTCGAACAAGTGACCTTGAATAGTCATCTTTCGTGAACCAAAGTATAAGCGCCCGCACGGTATAAATATATTACCGATATCTGTGTACAAAGCAGACTGGTACAACCAACAATGGGTAATGTGCCGTGATGATATTTTTATTTTATAAAAGCATTAATAAAAAGTGTAACAAATTTGCGGTCGATTGTTACGAGGTGAAAAGTAGTTTTGCGTCGCGTAACAAATGGAATGACTTTTCGCCATGTAGCGTGTGGGTGACACGTGTATATCAAGCGCGTCGTTAATGGGACATTTACGAACGTTTGTGCTCCGTTCTAATGTTTGTTCAGGTATTACGTCTCTGTCTCTACTACTGCCACACAGCTATTTTAAGACAACTCGCCTTATTTCAAAGCGTTCAAATTGCACAGCCGACACTGTCCAATTAAACTAGACAAAGAAGCGCACAGCACACCCTAATTTACTTCACTTGAAAAAAATACTACTTTATAAATCACATCACTAACAGTATGTGAAATTGTGACAGCACTTTGTAGTGGTTACGGATTTGTACATATGCTTCTCTTCCTACAGAACTATTTATTTACATCATATTTTCTAATTATACGAGGAAAATACAAAAAGTATAGGGTTGTACCAATGAAGAAATAGAATCAGTGTTACGGATGACTTTACTTGGAGTTTGGATAAAACCTGTAGGGATTATTCTGAAAATGCTGCAAAAATATGGTGAGCCGGGAGACGGACCTTTTTGTTTTTAGGTTCGAGTTTGGTTTTGAATCCAAGAAAAATAAAGGTTAGGGTTATCGGTCCGGTTTTCAAAACTCAAAAGAATTATGCTCCGGTTAACCATTTAACATAACGGTTAATATCGGTTCGGATTAAAAAAAATAGTAAAATAATAAAATAATGTATAGTTATTAGATCGAGAATGACCTACCTTTGACAATAGTGCAAGGTTAAATTGAAATGATTTGTTAATCTCAATATTGGCGCCCAAATAATTGTTATTTCGGAATAATAAAATGTCTTTTATTATTTTATTTATTGTATTTTTAAATAAAAATAAAATTTAGTGATGAAAATAATTATTCAACACTCATTTATGACGGTACAGACAACGTAATTTATACTAAGGTACGTATGCAATTCAGGTGCAATATTACATTTGTTTTTTACCTTCCGTCACCTCTAGGTAAGGAAGGTCAAAAAATTCGGTGCTGAGTTTTCATTGAATAAGCACGTTTTAGGGTCTTTACAATACGATTTTACTATTTTTACGATGATGTCTGTATGTGTGTGTGTGTGTGTTCGTATGTGCGTGTGTGTGTATGTGTGTATGTGTGTATGTGTGTGTGTATGTGACCGCCGGGTCGTCAACGATATCTCCAATACTAGAATTCCAAAAATTACAATTCTTGCGTATTCCCCTTCCTTACAACCATATGCAGATTTGATTAGATTTTGGTTATAATTGGTCAACCGGAAGTACCCTCATTTGAAGATTTTAACAGTTTTTCTTGAAAAACTCAGTTAAATGTTATTATAACTTAAAGAATATATTATTGTCTATACGATTTGATTGCATTTTATATTTCATATTCAACAGATATAGAGTTAAAGAATAATAAAGATAAAAAAAAATTCATATAAATTTCATAATTCAGCCAGCTATGCTAACTTAACCATGGAAACTGCTAATATATTCATGTAATTCAAATTGACAGATGTCAGTATCAATAAAAAGCAAGTAATTGAATGAAAGAATAAGGGAAGTAACGCTAGTGTTAGAAGTTTCTAGATATAAGAGAGACGATTACATTGGTTTGAAAATGTCATGAGGAGAAATGAATATATTAATAGAAGGTGGAAGAAACATAGGAAGACCAAATATAAGATGAAAAGACTGTATTGCAGAAGACTTGAGAGAAAAGGGACTGAATGAGGACGACACGCAAAACAAAAATGAGTGGAAGAAGAAAATAAAAAATAGCGCCGCCCTAGCGAATGGGAAAAACTAAAGAAGAAGAAGATGTCAGTGTCAAGTGCAATTTGCATAGTTTGTTTATGAAATAACTTTACTGGAAATATAGGATCTTTTGCAAAAAAAATTATGTATAGGGCGCGTGCAGTGACATGACTTTGCTGACTTTGGCAAACAGATATGGGGACCCGTGTCAAAGTGACAGCAATTAATTATGTCCATAACTGACAAGTGTTATAATTTTTCATTCAAAATTTCATAATTTTCTTATTTCATGTGGTTTGTTTGTTATCAGGAGTATGGAATTCAGTTGCCGAGAAAGGGAATCACATAATACCAAAAATTTAGAATCTTTTGCAAGAAAATTTATGTATGGAATTTGTACATAATACATAGGATTGACGGAAGGTATTGTGCTGGTGACATCAGATTTTTTTCCAATGCTCGTATGTTAAATATTTCTATAATTATTATGTGAACCCTTATGTATTTCGCGTAACCCGTTAAGGAATATATATTATTTCTAGAAATTTTTAGCAGCCTATAAACTACGAGTATGTGACAGTATTTATAGCAGGACGATATATATTTGATAAATTAATGCAAAAGAATTATAATATTATACTCTTCGAATTAAGAACTTGTATATTATACCATCTTTTAGAATTTAGAAAGTCAAAATTTAAGGGATCTTTCTCATATCTAGCACCAATGCTCATCCTGGTAATTTATTTTTTTATATATTTATTTGTATGGTTAGGTGGAATAACAGTCTTTGGCTCAACCCCGCCTTTGGCTTGTGGTCAATAAAGATTATTATTATTGTTATTATTATTATGTTATCTTAAAACTGTACGATTGATTAAAATTCGTTATAGCATTCCTATCTCTCAACATCTCTCTTATTTACGAGGCCTGTTTAAAAAGAATCCGACCTTCGGCTGGGAAAATAATATTGCGTACCTGTCGGGGTTGGGATCCTAATCCCCATCAAAATAGGCCGCTGGGGCCTTTACTCATTCAGCCCACCGATCCTTCCACTGCTGGAAACACCTCTGGAAGGTTTCTTTTGGAATGGTCTGCGGTTCCGCCGTCGCAAGCCGTATTATCTAGTCTCTACTTGCAAAATGATATCCTTTCAATGGTCTCTTTAATTTCGGAAACAACCAGAAGTCCTAAGGAGCCATATCTGGAAAGTATAGAGCTGGGCGAACGAAATTGTTTGGAAATTTGTAAAAAAAAGTATTCAAAAAAAGATTCACATTCTTTTTAGGTATTTTTAATCTTTTGCTAAACTGTTTACTTAACTGCCAGGTTCAATTTTTCGATGCGACGTTATTTTTATAATTGACAGTTTGTTTAGATAACAGACAGTTTAACCAGAAATGAAGATGGCTTTTTGGACTACTTTTATTTTAAGTGCATTTCTTTAATACGGAGTATTACGTTACATCACGAGAGATATTCAACAGATTTATTCATAGAATGCCACGAGTCCATCGTCAGTGAACTTCGTACTCCGCAACTAAATTTAGAAAAGATTCTTTAACAAACTGGAAATATTTCTTATAAGTTTAACCTCCATCATACCGAGTGGGGTACATATGTACCCCAGCTGCACAATTTTTGTGATATCTTTTTGAATACTGAACATTTTACTATGAGCAAAAAATATTTATTTCTACCAGTGGTTCTCAAAATACAGGACACAACATTTTTTTTATTATTTATGGGAACCTATTTTTTAATGGCTTATTTGATTCAGTATTTTTCTTTCTTTTCTTCATCCAATATATTCTCCATTTCTCCTCATGACATTTTCAAACCAATGTAATCATCTCGCTTGTATCTTTCTAGAAACTTGTACCGCTAGAGTTATTTGTTTACCTATCTTCCCCAACATCTACTTCAACATCCTCATCTCTGCCACATTAATTTACTTTTTATTTATACTGACATCTGTCAATTTGAATTATATGAATATATTAGTAGTTTCCATGTTTAGCATAGCTGGCTGATTTATAAAATTTAATTTCTTTAAAATTCTTTAATTCTATATCTATTTAATATGAAGTATAAAATGCAATCAATCGTATAGAAAATAATATATTTTTTTTTTATAATAACATTAAATGTCAATAAATCAAATTTAACTGTTAAATCTTCAAATGAGGCTACTTCCGGTTCACCAATTATACCAAAATCTAATCAGTTGTTCTTCTGGATGTAAACTTGAGAAATATGAAAAAAATATAACTTTTGGAATCGTGATATTGAAGTTATGCGATCCGAAACTTTCGTCACACACACACACACACACACACACACACACACACACACACACACACACATACACACACACACACACATACATACATACAGACATCAGCGTAAAATGGTAAAATCGTATTATAGGGACTCCTTACCTAAAGGTGACGGAAGGTAAAAATATAACTTTGTATTGTAACTTGAGAACCACTGGTTTAAAAAATATTTTTATACTCTGATGTGTAAAGACAATGTGTAAAGTAAACGATTATCGTATTTAATTTTATTTACACATTACAGAACTACCAACACCAATACACGTTTGGCATTTAAATTGTCTTACATAAATTTTGTTTTTTCTGTACATTCATGTTGGTAATATTGACAAAACTGCAGTATACAACCTTCAGATCTGTTATCTGTTAAATGTGAACTTGGTATATGGTGTGTTCACATTGTCGTCTGCTCGTCTGCCAAATTTCTAACAGTCAGACTTAAATTAAATCAGCATAATTTTCATTTGCATTTTTTTGAAATATTTTATATAATATTAGGATATTAGATATGGATATCGTTGAATTCAGAAAAAATACTGAATCGAATAAGTTATTACAGTATATATCTAAGAAAACGACCGCCTAAAATAAGATATATTCTACAATTTTTAGTGAGTAACAAATGTACCCCAGACGGTATTCCTAGTAACTTTAAGCACGGTACGAGTTAAAGTCTGTCAAATTTGAACCCAAGTAGTCCATACCATACTGCTGCACTAAGTTACGTTACTCCATAAAAGATATATTAACTAGGGGAATTATGTTTTGCAAAATTTTACAGAACAAAAAACCGCTCTTTATATTATATAATTCTAAACTTCTGTAAAATGTAGATGTGCTGGTTTAGTAACAACCACGTGCAGACTTATTCCCAACGACGTTAATCACGTTGTACGTCTAGAAGGCTGTGCCGGATGTCACACGCACTGCAAAAACAACCCAGCCTGCTAGATTAAAAACTGCCTTCTCCATCTCATTCCAGTCCCACTCTATTAAAATACTCCACTTCTCTTGCAGAAGGGAAAATAATTACAATCCGAGGAAGAAGATTAAAAACGAGTCGATTATTTTGGAATTGGTTATTGTTGGTAGCTAAAAATTTGTAAAGAAAGGGAAAGGAACTTAAAGAAAGGAATTAAAGTCAGATTTCAGTAATGATTATTTGTATTTTTACTGTGAACGAGTTTATTTGATGGGTGGTTGTGGATGACAATTAAAATAAATAAATATTTCATCACGGGATATTACCCATTGCTGTGTGTATGCCAGTCTGCTTTGTACAGATATCGGTAATGATGGAATATTTGTACCGTGCGGGCGCTTACCAGGCATCCATTGCTGGCGTGGAGAGTGCACCACAGGGGTCAATTTTGTGCCTTTAAGATGTAATTTTTGTCGTCGGTCGGGATCGAACCCGGGTCCCCAGATTCGCGACCAGACACTCAGGCACACGGCCACGAGACCCCATAATTGATAATTAATTTCAAATAATTGATTTCGATATGATTTTAAAATATTGTCATTGTTGATACTATCGATACTAATTACGAGGGTCATTTCATAAATAATGCACAGGTTGGCAACACTGCGAATTGGATGATCCAACAACAGTGACATTTATATCAGTTGTAGTATAGGGCTTGGGGAAAAAGCGTGTGTTTTGTTTTCAACTATAGCATAATCTGTTTTTCATAAACGTCAGCTAGAAGTGGAGCCTGCACATGTCTTGGGTGTTGTGACTGTTGAAGATCAGAGGTCGTATAATAAGATAGAAACTTTACGTGGCAGAAATAGTCGTTATTGATGAAACGTGGATTAGAGATTTTGAGCCGGAGTTGAAATCACAGCCCAACGAGTGGAGAGGTCCAACATCCCTACAGCCAAAAAATTTTCGGAGAGCTCACTCAAAAGTCAAACAAATTATCATCTTTGCTTACGATTACAAAGGAATCATCATGTCATGAAAGACAGAGTTCCACGTGGAACAAGTGTCCTGTTTATTTTTCTGTGAATATTGTCCCATATGTCTTGTAAGGTAGGTTTTACTATACTCACTGGATTTTTATAAAGTTGTTTTGCATTGTGCCAAAAATAAAGGGTCTCGGTAGAAGCTAAGGGTATATTCCAAAAATAAAATATAAAAACCGAAACCACGGTTCTGGTAACGGACTGGTTGCAGTCACGTGACTATTTTTAATGAAACACTTCGGTTTCATTCGGTTCTCAAAATTATAACATAACCTCTAAACCTAGATCATATGATAGTAGCGGCAACTCTAACATATTTCGGACAATGAACGAAAACGTTTTATTTATGGATTTATTACTTTTAATAAGTAGTGATGATGAACAAATAAAGCAAATAGTTACACAGTTATTGCCGTCTATAAAAAGCAAGTTAAAAATCATTAATTTTGCGAAATAACTATTATATTATTGAATTATTGTTTGTTTTTGTTAGGGATGAGACCTAGAATAGAAGAATATGTTGAAATAATTACAGAGACGAGGTATTTCGATCACATTTCCGGATGAATAGAAACACTTTATTTTTTATTAAATATCAATGGAGACAATTTAACATCTCCCGTTTTCTTAAGAGGTCGCCCAAAAAAAGAAGCCGAATTACAGCTTCTACTTGCAATTTGGTATTTAATACAAAAATAATATAAATTCTGTATATTGTATACATATAAAATGTATGTAAAATAAAAATATATTCTTTATATAACGAAAATCAAGTTCCTTAATAAACTAACAATTGCATTAATGTGTACAAACACAAAAAAGACTACCACATGTGACAGAAGTTTTGGGTAAATACGTAAATATAACCCAACATTTATTTATGTTTTAGAAAAGGATAGATATACATAACCGGCGTAACCGAGCTAAAAGAATGGTTACGCTGGTTGCAACCACTTTAACCGTTACCATGTTTCATTAATCCACAATTTACATCTTTTGATATTTTTGGAACACTTTCGGTTAACCATGGTTAAAATTTGTTATTTTTGGAATATACCCTAAATTTGGACTAGAAATGCCGGTCGAACTATTATCACCAGTCATTTGGCCCACAACCGAAAGAATTTTGTAGAAACTTCTAATCATTTGTGTAGATTTTATAATTGTTGAAAATGTAAACCGGTCAAATTATTATGAGTTTGGGCTCGTATAAGAATATACCATCATATAATTTTTTGCACATATTTGGTTTGTACTTTTGTATTAATTTTTGTTTTTGCTTTGCAGGTGGGTACATTTCCTATATCATCGGTTATCTGAATCAGAATAGAGTATCAATATTCCTGTACATGTAAGTAACTAAAAAAATTAAATAACCATAACCTTTAGTTACATTTCTAAACAAACGCACGTGGTTTTTGCCTGGTATGGCATCAGAAATTCAACGACCAGTGTCAGCCAACAGTTTCCAAACATGTTCCCTTACATATCTTAGCAATTGTCTGTATGTATATTTTGTATTATAAAAGTAAAGTGTTTACAATTACAGAAATAATTTTTCTGGAAATTAGTGTCCTGTTTGGCTTAAATTAAATTTATTAAATATTAAAACTTTGATAGTGACATTCTCATGAAAACTTTAAAGCCACTGCTGTTTTCGATTTGCAAATCTAACAAAATGAACATTTTTCTTATTACATGTTAACATTTTTACCAAAGATTGTCCAAGAACTATGTTGTTGAACATTTGTTCGCTAACAAAATATGTTAGCTAATAATGTTCGTTTCAATGTGGACCCGGATTTATCTAATTTACTTTAGTTGTTTCGTTATTTTCTGCATTCATTTACTTGAAAATTGGATTACGAATTTTAAAAAGGCGATAAAAGAAGGTTTGAAAGTAGTAAGAATCTGGAATAGAATAGGTAAAAAAAATATGCAGAAGGATATATAGCAATGCTGTAATGTAGAAGGTAGAAGCTTAGGACATTGGCATTAAAAACTCGAATATTTTATAAACTAATATTTTTTTTTAAATTTAGTTTTCTCTATTACACAAATAATAATGAAAAAATATGATGTGGCCAGCACAATACCTTTCGTCAATGCTACGTATTTTGTACAAATAATTCCATACAGAATTTTTTTTGCAAACTATTCTACGGGCGTTTTCTTTTTAGGGGAGAAATGAACTGATCTTACTTTGTACTGAACTGAACTAGTCCTAAAAAGAACAGTATGTTTCTTAAAATAAGAAGTAGAAAATAAAAACATACAGGTATTATATTTATAACATAATAATCTGCTGAATGGGCTTATGCTATTTGTTTTTGCCACCTTAAATTATTTTATATTTTTATATTTCCAGTAAAATCATTTCACAAAGATATTATGTAAATTTTATTTGACAATGACATCTGTCAATTAGTAATATTTGAATATTCTAACTATTTCCATGCTGCAGCAACATTAGGTTGTAAGATATTTCTTTATAATTCTTTATCTCTAATTCATTGAATATGCAGAAAAAAAATATAATTAAATTGAATACAGAATATATTCTTTTATTTATAACATAAAAGGTCAAAAAATGATATACATACCCACACACAGACACACACACATACACACACACACACACACACACACACACACACAGACATCATTGTAAAAACGTGCTTAATCATTAAAATCGGGATATGCGATTTTTAGCGTGAATCCAATACCTCTCTTAGCGAGAGGAAAAACTATTTTAAGCTTCTAGTAAAGTACGATTTTCAGTTATCTGATTTACACCAAAATCTAATGGCTTCTTTCTATATTAGAGTAAGGTCGAAATACAATACTTCCGGTTGTTTAATTATTACCCAAACCTTTTCAGCTTTTCACCAGAAGATCCACACTCACACACATACACACACACACACACACACACAAACACACATCGAATTCTATGGACCTTGAAACGTAGTTATGATCCCTATACCTCTCTTACCAAGGGTAGCGGGAGGTAAAAAAAATACTTTTTGCTGACACAAGATATAAAGAAGTTGATAAACTAAAAGTTCTAACTTGTACTCTAATAACGCACTAATCTAAAGATCACCCGGTAACTTGATGGCGATGGAATAACACAGACGCATCAACATTTTAACAGTCTTCGGTTAAACTTTGTCATAACAAGTGAAGTCGTTTATATCCGTTTTTTACCTTCCGTCACCTATAGGTAAGGAAGGTATTGTCTTTGGTCAAAAAATTCGGTGGTGAGTTTTCATTGAATAAGCACGTTTTAGGGTCTTTACAATACGATTTTACTATTTTTACGATGATATCTGTATGTGTGTGTGTGTGTGTGTGTGTTCGTGTGTGCATGTGTGTGTGTGTATGTGTGTGTGTGTGTATGTGACCGCGGTTTCGACAACGATATCT
Organism: Harpalus rufipes; assembly: GCA_951394225.1. NCBI lineage: Eukaryota > Metazoa > Arthropoda > Insecta > Coleoptera > Carabidae > Harpalus > Harpalus rufipes. Next base: position 44,527,444 of record OX596282.1, read on the forward strand.
CCAATACTAGAATTCCAAAAATTACAATTCTTGCGTATTCCTCTTCCTTACAACCATATGCAGACTTGATTAGATTTTGGTTATAATTGATTAACCGGAAGTATCCTCATTTGAAGATTTTAACAGTTTTTCTTGAAAAACTCAATTCAATTTTATTATAACTTAAAGAATATATTATTCTCTATACGATTTGATTGCATTTCATATTTCATATTCAACAGATATAGAGTTAAAGAATTATAAAGATTGTAATAATTATAAAATTTCATATATCAGCCAGCTGTGCTAACTTAACCATGGAAACTGCTAATATATTCAGGTAATTCAAATTGACAGATGTCAGTATCAATAAAAAGTAAATGATGAAATAACTCTAGTGTTGGGCGTTTCTAGAAAGATATAATAAGAGAGACGATTACATTGGTTTGAACATGTCATGAGGAGAGATGAGTATATTGGAAGAATGAATAGCTTATAACAGAAGGTGGAAGAAACATAGGAAGACCAAATATAATATGAAAGGAGAGAAAAGGGACTGAATGAGGACAACATACAAAACAAAAATTAGTGGAAGAAAAAAATAAAAAATAGCGACCCCCTAACAAATGGAAAAAACTACAGAAGAAGAATATGTTAGTGTCAAGTGCAATTCGCATAGTTTGTTTATGAAATAATTTAACTGGAAATATAGGATCTTTTGCAAAAAAAATTATGTGTAGGGCGCGTGCAGTGACGTGACTTTGCTGACTTTGGCTAGTAGATATTTGGACCCGTATCAAAATGACAGCTATTAATTACGTCCATAACTTACAAATGCCATAATTTTTCATCCAAAGTTTATGATTTTCTTATTTCATGTGGTTTATTTATTATCAGGGATGTGGAATTCAGTTGCCGAGAAAAGGAATCATAAAATACCAAAAAAAGAAATTTTGAATGAAAAATTTTGACGTGAGGATAACCCGCAAAATAGAAATGAATGGAAGAAAAAAATTAAAAATAGCGACCCTTAACGAATGGGAAAAGCTAAAGAAGAAGAAAATGTCAGTGTCAAGTGTCATTTGCATGAAATAATATTACTGGAAATTTATAATCTTTTGGCAAGAAAATTTATGTATGGAATTTGTACATAATACACAGGATTGACGGAAGGTATTGTGCTGGCCACATCAGATTTTTTTATTTATTAGCGCTTATGATATTTCAAATAAAAATTCCAGTTTTCGTTGCTATATCCGATAGGTCGTTACAACCGGTGTCGTTATAAACGGATTTCACTGTATATAAAATTTTACCAAAGTGGACATCATGTCTTTTTAATTTAAAATAAATTCGTCACGAACCAAGCTCCAATTTTCATTCCATTGCCATTGTATACAAGAATAGCAGAACTCATCAACAAATGTATAAAAAATCTGTCCATTTTCTGGAATTTCTGCCATTGATGTAGGTCACATCTCGATCAATATTCTATTGTGGAATATGAGAATTTCTCGCGCGATGGGAAACGCATTTGACACTCCAAGGCTGGGAATACAAGAGTCCGCCGCCAAATGGATCGGAATGATTGGAAATTTGTTTAGAAAACATAAAGTTATCACCGTGTATGTAGTAAAGCGCAGGCTGCTATGAAAAGCTGAACAAAAGTGTGCCCACTGAAAAACTAACCCAAAATAAAAGTAAGAATTTTCTCGTAAACCGCGTCTCAAAAGGCAGCTATTCAAACTACGAGTATAGCAAAATAGCCGCTTAGAAATTATTCTATAGAAAATATGCAAAAGTTTGTACACATTTATAAAATGAATACTCCTATGTAGGTAAATAAAATATTCATTTTATGAAATAAATAAAGAAATTACTAAATACGTTATGCGAGCATATTCACAAACTCACCTGTATTTTTTCTTTTCTGTTGTATTTGTTCGTAGAAAGCTTTATATTATATAGATCAATGTTTAGTTTTATAATTTTGTGAAGTTATGTTAAAATTGAGATTGCACAGAAGAAAATTGTTTTTGAGATAAGTAAACTAACAAAAAAGGTTAAATTGTGTAGGAGAGCAATATTTTAGTTTGTAAAAAAGTATTTTGTATCAGTAATTCAAAGTCCTGAATTTACAATTCTCATATATACAAGATTTTTAATATGTTTCAAAATGTAATAATTTATTCATTAATATCTACAATTGTCCCTTGTAAAGTATTCTGCAGGGTGTATCAAGATTATGGAACAGTGCCTTTTATTCATGTATATGACACATTTTGACATAACAATTATTATTTTAAAGGCAGGTTTGGAGATATAGGATATAATAATATAGAATAATCTGTTGTAATAAATCTCGTTGCCCAAAAAACAGTTGAGATATTTAAATGTTTTTAATTGACAGATAAATGCAAAATGTCAGTGTCAAAAATCAGCAATTTTAGTAACATTATTGGAATTTTTTTCTGGGAGGTACTTGTATTAATAATTAAATATGTATTTCAATTAATTATAGGTATGTTAATATTGCATATATCCTTAAGAAATACCGGTAATACCGTTAATAAATTTGAAGAATTTTAAACATATTAGCATAGTAGTACAAAATTTCTCATAGAACGAAAGAAGAGGTACAATTTCAATTATTTGTGTGTACAATAAATTTTAAATTCGTTACTTATAGGGCGCGAGCAGTCATGTGACTTTGTTGGCCTTGGCGGACATGAGGATCCGTGTCAAAGTGACGGCTAGTAGTTATTTACAGACATGTCACAATTGTCATATGGAATAAGTTTTCATTCAAAATATTCTGATGTTTATTTGTCATCCATAGTATGGAATATAAAAATAATCCACATGGATTTGGAATGAAAACTTATACTTGACATCTATATACATTACTAACTGTCACTCTGATACGGGCCCCCATATCTGCTTGCCAAAGCCAACAAGTCACATACAGTAAAATTTTTGAAAGATGTCCGATCAAGGGCACCTGTATCACGAATGAATTAACAAATAGGCATACATTTATCTCTTTCTTTTGCAAAGGCTGAAAGAGTGTGTGATAAGGATGGATATAACACGCTTGTCTTTAAAAAATTCATATTGTTTCGACTAAGTTAGGACATTCCATTTATAAACGATGTTCGTTGTTGATAATACTTTCGCTGTAACGTAAGTTTATTTATTAATACAGATACATTACCTGGATTCATAACTGTACGTATAACGTTATATTCTGTCAGAGTCACTGACACTGACATTGTGTCAGTATCTTATTTTTAACATATTTGGTTTTACATTTGCTTATAAACTTACTAGTTGACTTATTTTTGAATTTTGAATGTTTTTCCTTTGATATATATATTTATAATAATAAAATAACAGTAGTATCTTACGTACCCTCATAAAAACTAAGCAAACGACACTACTGAATTTTTCATGATGGGCGGAGCAAAAATCTGAATTCATACAATTCGTAGACAACCTTGATCGGACATCTTTCAAAAATTTTACTGTAACTGCTTGCGCCCTATGGAACATAAAATGAAAATGGCGAGAGGTATTGTGCTGGCCACAACAGATTTTTTTTTATTCTATAAAAGTTAAGGGAAGTAAAAAATAAAATTATAATAATAGTCCGGGGGTACAACTCTAAAATGGACTACTTATGAGGCAACTTTTGCCTAGGTAGAGGTAGTGCCAAATTTCATGGGCTATGAAATGCGCAGATCAAGAAGGGAGACAGGCAATAGGGGAAAGAGAAAAATAGATTTGCTTACTGCGCAACAGCCCATCACGTTTGGCACGGACTCTAATTTAATCTTATTCGAAGCCATTATAGTTCTTAAGATCCCTATGCGGGGCACGTAATTTAAGACAATTCATTTCTGTATATTTTATTTCGTAATAAAAATTTTAAGAGATTGGAATTTTACAATTTTCATATAATAGAAAGGTGTATTGTATTGTAATAATATTTACAGATACATGTTCATGTTTACATGAAGATAAACTATTGGATCTATAATCTAGTATTATTGGAATATCAAATTTACATAATAGTATACTCGCCTCGTATATAACTAACAATATCCTCTCATCGTATTCGTTGGAAATTATCTCTGCATCCACAGCGTACGATTCCAGAATGATGAGATTATTTATTATATTCCATACGTGACCCATATGAACTAGGAGAGATAAGTACGGCACGGGCACGGTTGTGTTAGTGGAGTATAAAATAGTGGATTTATTGTTTTCGTCATGCAACGATAAGCGCAGCATTTAGTGTTGTTTGGAGGCAGTCAACTATGCTCCGTTCGATTCCACCAACCAACTTTGGATGACAACAATGCCGTCATTGTTGAAGACGAGGATGTTTTGTTTTATTACCCTTAAGATGAGGAAGGAAGTCTCATTTAGAAAATCAACTACTCCGGATTCAAAGATGGTGGAAGTTTTTCCAACATGATAAAAATTTCCTGAGGAAAATCAGTCACGAATGTTATTTAGCTAAAACTAATACAATAACTTCTTAACCTTAAAATAATAAAGTAAGCTATATACGTATGTCGAGACCTAAGTTCTCATCATCAAGTACAAATTTAAGCAGAGTAATCTTAACTACTCTGCTTAAATTTGTACTACTGATGATGAGAACTTGGTTCTCGAAATACGTACAGTAAAATTTTTGAAAGATGTCCGATCAAGGTTGTCTACGAATTGTATGAATTCAGATTTTTGCTCCGCCCATCATGACAAATTCAGTAGTGTCGTTTGCTTAGTTTTTATAAGGGTACGTAAGATACTACTGTTATTTTATTATTATAAAAATATATATTACAGGAAAAACATTCAAAATTCAAAAATAAGTCAACTAGTAAGTTTATAAGCAAATGTAAAACCAAATATGTTAAAAATAAGATACTGACACAATGTCAGTGTCAGTGACTCTGACAGAACATAACGTTATACGTACGGCTATGAATCCAGGTAATGTATCTGAATTAATAAATAAACTTACGTTACAGCGAAAGTATTATCAACAACGAGCATCGTTTATAAATGGAATGTCCTAACTTAGTCGAAACAATATGAATTTTTGAAAGACAAGCGTGTTATATCCATCCTTATCACACACTCTTACAGCCTTTGCAAAAGAAAGAGATAAATGTATGCCTATTTGTTAATTCGTTCGTGATACAGGTGCCCTTGATCGGACATCTTTCAAAATTTTTACTGTATATAGCTTATTTTATTATTTTAAGGTTAAGGGGTTATTGTATTAGTTATTGTTATAATTTAACCTTAGACTCCTCCTATTATTAATAATGTTATTTAGCTTGATAATTCAACCAAATAGTCGCCGAGCGTGTTGAGGCAGCGTGTTTCGACAGTGCTTCAAGCGACCTTCACCGCGCGAATCCTGGGGTCGTGGGTTCGACTCCAACCAGGGCCTTGGATGTTTGGGACTGTCATTTCATCTCATCTCCATTAACGCAACGTGAAAATAAAATGAAATATTACAAATTTGTAAAGTAAAAATTGACTCACCCACAACAATCAATGAGGATCTAAAAAAATTAACATATCTTTTTATTTCTCGTTAAAAGAGGTATTGAAATCATATAAAAAATCGCATATCCAGATTTTAGTGAATAAGCACGTTTTAAGGTCCCTAGAATCCGGTTGTAACATTTTTACGATGATGTGTATGTGTGTGTATGTGCGTGTACATGTACGTGTGTGTGTGTGTGTGTGTGTTGGAGATACGATTTCACAAATTCTATAAGACTAAAGACTTATGTAACCACGGATTCCTCAATCTAACAGTAATAGAAAGAGTTGAATAGATTCGAGTAACAATTGGACAACCGGAAGTAGTAGTATTTTAACAAAAATCTTCTAAATATTATTTTTTGAAAATTTGTTATTACAAATTTGTCACTCACACGCACACACACACATACAGACATCATCGTAAAAACAGTAAATTCGTATTGTACGGACTCTAAAACGTGCTTATTCATTAAAAACTTACCATTGATTTTTTTTAACCAAAGACAATATCTTCCTTACCTAAACGTAACGGAAGGTAAAAATATAATTTTGACGTTTGTTGATAAATAAAACGTGTTTACTGGTGGTTACTGTGACAACATTATGTACATTTGGAATCCAGCGATTATACAAAAGGGCGAATAAACATTCATTAAGTTGTAAACCAATAAGAATGCGTGATTTTCGTTAGTTACCACGTATTACAGCGGTTATTATTAAGACGGACGAATATACGAACCTTAGTATATTCCAATACACTAACATTCGTATATTCACTTATAGGTGCGTTTGGTTATTTTGTTCCATGTACTCAGAATTGTCAATGTCTTATCGAGTATATAAATGAATTGGTAGTTCGATTTTAACGAGAAAAATCATGCTTTCTGTGCTTTAAGTAAACATCTGAAATAACACTGTGCAAATTGAACATTATTGAAATATATATTTAACAAGTAAACAAATAATTATTCCAGAAACTGTACTGTTTTTGCAAGTGCGAATTTCTTTTGAAATACGAGTATTTCAATTATATTACATAAAGCTATATTAAAAAAAAATGGTAATGTGGTTTTATGGCATACAATTCGATGTTTCTCACAAAAAACAGATTACAGACCTACTTTAAATTTACTATTTACTTTGTAATTTATTTTTTTATTCATGTATACAACTCGACAATCGAAAATGCTGGAAATACTCGTCGTGGTGCCTATAGGGCGTGAGCAGACACGTGACTCGAGCGACCTTGAAGTGAAATCAGATGATTTGTGTCCACATGTTATTTTGTCAACAATAATGTCATTTTAACAAGAACAATGTTTTGACCTATTTTGATTTTGAACTGTTAAAAATTTATTATTTGTAATTTCATTTTTGAAAATTGTAAACTAATAACTTTTTGGCAGTTCAAAGTCAAAATAAATCAAAATATAATTCTTGTTAAAATGACATTGTTGTCAAAGTGTTACGAGCACCCAAATTAGCTAATTCCAAGCCCTTAAGGTCGTTTACGTCACGTGTCTGCTTGTGCCCTATAGGAAATACTAGTCGACCTTCGGTTTCGTGGTGCTTCCAGGCAACACGTTTCGTAGAATCGAGAATTTTTAACAGTTTTATATAATATATGATTATATCAGGTCGTCCGGTATATTCGCATATCAATACATGGCCAGTAAAGGCCTATTTAAATCAACGCAACGCAAGACGCGACGCAAGCACGCAAAGAACTGGGTAACGCAATCGCGAAATGTGTAATTTATAACCACGCTAAGTTTGTTGCTTGTAACCAATCAGAAAGCATTGTGCAAATCAGGACTTCTTTTGAAATTTGACGTTTACATAACCTCTACCGTGCAAGAAGCATTTGCGCGTGCCTCCTGTGAAAATACTGACAAGTGATTGGTTACACGCAAAAGGGAACGCAAGGCAACACGCAGAATGTTGGCCATCTCTTGCGTGTCGTTCATTGCGTTACCTACTGCATTGCGGTGATATATATAGCCCCTATTACAAGCATGTGTTTTAACTCCTTACGTTACCTATTACGTTTGCGTTACATCTTGCGTTGCGTTGTTATAAATTGGCCTTAAGTAACATTCGTAAATGCCATTGGTTGAATTAATTACGAATTATATAATCACTATAATTCTTTTAAATATAAATAAATATTTCAAATACTCGTAATTTAAAGATGCTCATTTATAGTTCTGTAAGTATTATTTAAATCTTGTTTAATAAATTTTTGAAATGATACTATTTGTCTTTTTACTAATAGAGTAATAGAATACCCGAGAGAATGACCCTCGCAATTAAAATTTGCATAGGATTAAAGCAGAAATATTTTTCCTTAATTCCCCGATTTGCTTACGTTAACACTGCTCAGCTGCCCGTCCAAGAAAACAATCGAAACAGTCGTGTCTGTCTGGAGAATGAATCTGTTTCGTTGTTGCGCTTTCAAATTTTGTAAATGAGTTTCATTTGTCGCTGGCCGTAGCCTGCTGTGCGATTGTGCGCGAAAACAAACGAAGACAGAGAGTGATTCTAATCGTTAACTAGATTGGCGAGATTGTCGTCTGCAGGACTGCAGGTATGCCAGGCTACTCATCATTTTAAAAAGAGGTCAACGGAAGGATTTCATTTTTTTCAGAGCAGTTTTTATTATTGATGATAAGTAGGATAAATGGTGCTATTAAAATAGTTATTTACATACTGTGCGGGAAGACACTCATTCCGCATGAGCGCTTATTTAAGACACGAGCGAGCTTCCGAGCGAGGGCTTCATTTGCCCAAAATGCGTGGATGAGGTCTTCCCGCAAGAAGTTTGTACAATACTTTTTGTAACGAACAATCATTATTAATAGAGTATAAATGTCAAGATAATTGTACAAAATTCGCAAATATTAGCACAGCAGCAATTTCATAGCAACGGTTGTTAAGTAAATTGTTGATTTCGGAAACATAATTGTTTGCATATTTTTTCAGAATTCACAATGGCAAAAAATGTGTTAATTCACCTGTAATTCAGTACGTAAATAAAATATTAACTAAATTAAGCAGATCAATTCTAACCCATATTGTATGTTGTACTAACCAACTCTTCAAATAATTAAATAAAGAACAATGTCCGGCACATGCCTCTATTTTACTGGTAGTTTAATTGTCAGTGTAAGTGTAATATCTGATAATTTAAATTTAAGGTTATGTTCTATTATAATATTGGACAAATGACAGATTGTTGTTCTCCAACAGATGGCACTGATGGTAGGCAAATTTATTATTTATTAATAAATTATTTATTATTATTGGTTTTTAAAGCTTGAAAATCGTTAATTCTCGAAAAATTTATAAACTATATTTTGTTATTTTAAAGATTATTTTAATGTGTGCAACTTAGAGTATGGCCGCCATGCTCTTCATTCTCGTTTCATTCTTTTAATTGCTAATAAATAGCTTTAGTAGTATTAAAATTTCAAAATTAGCAATGAAATTTCTAATTTAATTTAGATAATTTTTATTCATTCAACTAATTTTCCTCATTTATCTTGTTCTTATATTAAATTTGTTGTAATGTGTAAAAAAATAAAAATATAATAATAGTTTTAAGCTACTCGATCAAAGTAGTTTCCATTGAGACAGTAGTGCGCGGAAGTAAAACAATAACGGGAATATGGCCTTTCGGATTGTGAGTTGGCTGCGGGAAACATTAATTTCTAGATAGTGAGTACGAAAAGGATTTTTTAAATAAAGTACCAATATTACGACGCATTCCATTTTGGTTAGCCCTCTTTAAAATAATAATTTACTGTTAAAGAAGTTAAAGAGCACGTTGACTGACAAATTTCTCCACAGAAGAGATTCTTATTTGTTTGATAATTCTTAAACAATTCCATTCTTCCAACTTCATTTCCACGTATGTTTTCCAGTAAACAAGCCCGAACTTCCCTCGTCGAGCGACTGGGAACATAAAATTTCTTTTCAATTTCCGACATCACAACAAGGTGGTGAATCTACGCGCTGTGTAGAGCTGTAGCCGACGGTAAATCCATTATTTCAGTATTTGACAAGTCGCAATGCATCACATTATGTAAATCACGTTCTAAATTTGGTTTCCGCAACCACCACAGCGGGTGGTGGCGCTCTCGTCGCGGATATAGATGACGTGGACCGGATAGAGTGGGTACTGGCAGGAATTGCTGCTGTACATTGCAGGAATTAAACAGAAAACGCGAGACTGTTTAAAAAAAATATATGGGACAATATTATTAGTGCTGTGTTAACTATTTTAAATTATAACTTATATTTGACTTAAAAATAGATGTACCTAACATTTTTTTTTTTAAATACGGACTCCTCTTATTCTTTTGGAGGTAGAGGTCATAATAATGTGGTGGGTTAATTTATCAAAACTTTTTTCTGTTTGTAAGTTTTATGACTGGCTTAAAATCACATAGCAATAAAATGCTTTATCTGCGATGAATAAAAAAAGTAGGCTTTGCGATTATCATTTAGTTACAGAAAGTAAATAATGGACACTTATGATTTTGACGTCATCCGCGGTGAATCGGCAGCGGACCTCCCTCCACACAATTTAGAAAAAGACAAGAATTTTTTAGAAAGAGCGTGGTGATATACCATGGCCGAGTCGATCAAATGCTCTCCCTTTCAGCATGTCTCACTGTTGATCCCGTTTCTCGTCATTTATTTTTTAGTCAGCATAGTTTGTGTACATTCCATGTACCCCACTTCTTGTTCATTTGCTTGGGGTAGGGGTAATTCGCCCCCTCCCACCCCCTAGCTCACAGAGTTAAAAACTACTCTGTGGATATATTCTGTTAACAATCTTCGAGCCTTAAACATCTCTAAATATTTTGTTACGTTATTGTATATATGTAGTTAGTATTTGTGAATTAAAGTGTTAATAGTTCTCAAATCCATTATTTCAACTACCCGCAATCACTCATTAACATTCAACCCCCAACGGGGTTAACAGTTTGGTTAAGTTATTTTGTATAGTGCTCAGACCAAATATCAATTTATGTTTGGTCTGAGGTGTAGTGCATGTTATTAATTATCTCTCCTTTCAAAAAGCAGTTGTTGTGATCACGTGGGAACACGTGGTGGATCACGTGATAAACGTCAAACTTAGAGTTAAATCTTGCTCACTACATAACTAATTATTAAAGACTTTTTTGCACATTAGATGGCCACCGAAACATTTGAATTGTATAAGTCCCCATTGAAGACCAACAGGCCTATTCTAACCACCATTTTTTAATGAAATCCTAAATCCTCGTATTTGAATATATTTGTATGAACAAATCTCCACATGCATCTTTTTAAATAAACTATAATGTTTTCTTCTGGTATAGTAAACGAATTTGAATTATTCAGAGTACGTGAGTACGATTATACATATAATCTGACTTTCCTGCATAAATATATAATTTATCAAATAGATACTGCGTATATATTTACAAAGTAATAAATACATCAATAGATCAATACCTACATTAAACAATAGGAAACTTATATTTAATTATTTATCGAAATCTAAATTTTTAAATATATTTTTAACTAATTGAAATTTGTTTAATATTCAAAATTATGAATTGACAATAGTGTCCTCTAATTGAAATTTAGAAATAGTTAGTCGCGAGGAAATTTGGAATTTAGACAGGGAATTTGAATAAAACAAGTTTTCAATTCCTTAAAAGAAGGAATTGAAAACTTATCCTTTTATTAAAATTCCCTGTTCATATTCCGAGTATCTACTTCTAAATTAAAAAAATTAATTAATAAAATTGTAAAGAAGTGAATAAATACACACCTTTTCAGAATAAAATATTTTCTGCAAGCATTTTTATCTCTCACTGCCTTTTTTAAAGGGAGGTATAGGGACCGTGCTATAAATCGCAAATCGAGATTTTGGTAAATAAGAATCACGGTTTAAGGTCCTTAGAATCAGATTTTAACATTTTCATGATGTTGTCTGCGGGTGTGTGTGTGTGTGTGTGTGTGTGTGTGTGTGTGTGTGTATGTGTGTCTGTGTGTGTGGATCCTCTAAAGCTCTAACTCAAATTCTATCATTTTAAAACCGTATATTCTTGCTTTATTTTAACATGGAAAGATCCCATTAGATTTTAGTGTAAATCAGATAACCGGATGCGGCACTGTACTTGAAGCTCTGAACAGTTTTTCTTCGAAAAATATATTTTTCGCGATATATGTTATTATAAAAGTTAAAGAATATTAAATTTTCTACAGATTTGTATTAATACTTTTTCTATAATTTTTTTGAATAAATTTATAAAATAATTAATTTCACAAATCCCGAAGTCCGTGCTTCAAAGATAAACTTACGAGTATTTCCTTAGTTACACAGTTCAGATCTCAAATTTGTGTAACTGACAGATAAATGTCACTGTCAGTAAATAAATGATTTTAAATTAATAATTGTAGTATTTTAAAAAGAAAATGTTAAAATATGAATTTATAAAATATGTAATCAATAAATTAATTTTCTTATATTTGTAATTGAAAAGAAATTCACTTCACAATCACAAAATAAAATTAAATTAATATAACGGTAAGATTCTGAAGAAGAAAATAGTGATAATACATTATAATTTGGAACAATAATAGTTATATTATATGCAAAGCAACTTATGCAGTTTACAACATTAGTAAATACATATATAGGTATGTACACTGGCTTGCAAAAAATTCGCGCACACCTATTTTTTGTTGTATTGAGTCGATCTTGATTTTTAACTTGTCAATGTCACTAGCGTCAATTAAGATGCCAAAATTAACCGAATTTCATATATACACTTGGTTGTTCTTTCATTTTTGTGGAATATATTTGTAATTTAATAGTAGGTAACTTAAACACGATCATGAAATTAGTCCACAATAGATCAAATAGTGATGACAGAGATAATATTGCCAGGTTTTACATTATTTAAATAGTCAAAAAATGATAAACCTTCGGTTACTTGATTTTTTAAGTGTATTTAAGTTAAGGAAAAGTAAATGGGGGAGGTATTGTATTGGCCACATTAGATTTTTAGTTTTGTTTTTAAAATATACCAAACTTTATTACTTTAACGAGTCATGTGAACTTGTCGTTCATAAGCGATATAAAGTAACGATTCGTAACGATACACATAGCAGAACAGGGTTTTGGCAAAAATCGTTACTCTACATGTCATCTGGTAATAATACATAATTTTTTTTTAGTAGAGTAGGCCTGCAAAGTTCCTTGCAAACCGTTTGCTAATATACAGTCTTCAAAGTATAAATTTTGCAGACCGGTGTGTATTGTTTTTCCTAACTACCTACATTTTAAATTTTCACAATCACAGATGTGATGATGTAAGTAAGAAATTGCATTTTTTTAATTATTTATATATAAAAATCGATTAATCTTTCTGATCAAAAGATTAGACGGTCGACGGTATGGTAGAGCGCTCGAAACAGTTACATGATCCTCGAACCTAGTGTTCGGCCAAGAACCTACTCGATCACAACTAAAATCTAGACACAGTTTCCTGAACTCAGTGCTTCCTCTAACAAAACTCAAAGATGCAACAAGACGCTTAATGTGGGATGCGACATTGAAGCCAGACGATAAAGCAATGGTTATTCCCCCCCCCCCCCGCGCGTAAAGTCCAGACATGGCCCATTTGGAAAACTCTAAATCGCCTACGAAGTCAAGTAGGAAAATGTGGAGTACGCATGTTTAACTGGGGATACTAAGTAGAACCGCTTTATGTCATTGTGGCCAAGAACAAACATTAGCCAACCTGCCCACGTGTGCCACCTTAGAAGACGAATACACGAGAGATCTGGCTAAGGCAACGCCAGCTGCTCTAAACTGTGCTATTTTCTGGATGAATACAATTTAGCTAGGCTACTTCTCTGCAAGTTTTTGCGGACGAATTTTCCTCTGGCGTGAAGTTGGAATCTCTTCTCCGTCCTAGTTAAGGTGGATTTATACAGCGTAAGCCGTAACGTATCGTAACGTAAAAGATAAACTATTGCAAATAGATATAACAATTTATACAAATGACCTTCGTGATGTACCGTAACGTAACGTACCGCATTGAAACACTAGAGATAACCAACTTTTATCTTTCTACGATACGTTACGTTACGGTTCTACGAAAATCATTGTTGCGCATGCGTCGAAATCTGTTTCGCGGTATTAAAGGTGACAGTTTAAGGTTAGAATTTTATCAATTTTACCGATTCATAAGTAATTCAAATGGTAAGTACATTCTATACACATATTTATGTCGAAGTGTGTTATATTATTATACATATATAGTAAATACTGAATATAGACAAATATATAGTTTTTAATGCCAATCGATTCCTCTTCCACAACTTGTACTCCTGTTGTCAGTATTAATAAGCAAAATGCGAGTTCTGTGCTTTTTTGATCCATATTGTCTGTAGAAATGTCAGTTTAAGTATCATCGGCGCATGCGCACTTTTAGCTTAAAGTTTACGACGAATTTCTGTATAAAATAGCTTGGGAGAATTATACGTTACATTACGGGACGATACGGTACGTTACGTTACGGCTTACGCTGTATAAATCCACCTTTAATGCCGGGCGAAGCTATGTCCACAGAAAATAGCAAGCTTGCTGTTTTGTGTACTTAGGCCTAGTAAATTGTATAAATACCAAATTTGATGATGTTTATATTAGTTTTGTTTGGTATATATCATGCATACATAAATATATACATTCATAAAATCACGCATATCCAGAATAAACCAAAAATTATAATAAAAACAATAAGAGGTCAGCTGATTCCTCACTTAATGTCATTATTGTGGTCCGAATGCGGTGTTCCCCTATTGAAAATCGGTCATTTTAACTTATGAGGAATATTTGCTGCACGCTTAGTAAAAATATTGTTATATAATGTATTATGTATATTATGCATTTTTAATGACTTTGTATATGGTTTGAATACGAAAATACTTTTGCCAGTGCAAGTATATTTTGACAGGACGTACCGAAGAATTCACAAAGCAGTTTCTTTTACAGTTTACTTTTGGGGAAATAATATTAAAGTATAGCAGACTTACAGATTACAATTACAGGGACGGTAATGAACATAAGAATACTTAGAATTAAAGTAATAAGAGAAGTTCATATTGTTTTGCTGTGATTCCTGGATATATCTTTCAGCCACACTGTTATATTTCCATCCAATTGAACAACTTCAGGTGGGGCGTACATTATAATACTTCAAATTGCGACATATGCAGACAAAGGAGGATATAAAATTGCACAGTTTTTATTTAAACGTCAAAACGTGAAAATTTTAACTTCAATGTTTATAACAAAAAGTGAACAAATAAGTATCCATAGCTACAGGGCAATTGAAATCGCAAACGTAATTTACGTAAAATGTAACGTCAGTAGTAGATATTTTTCTTTAAATATCTACGTTTGAAGAAAAAATATGTCATTCGGAGTAAAAGTGTCTTTGTGTATCACTTTTACTCCTTATAACACAATATACTATTGTTAGACGATTAATGGAATCTCTAAATCATTACATGCATGGCATGTGGTCATTTGATTTTAAAAATACTATAGCAGTATCTTTATATCAAGAGAGGGACTGTACCACATTCAAAATATGAATAAAAGACATGTTGATTTATTAATTTATCAAATTCCACATTGTCAGAAAGTTTGGCGTACTGCTGTACAATTTCAGTTATGTACGTCCATTGTTTTACCATTCATTGTGAGCTAATGTAGGTCAAAGGTGAAAGCATAAAAAATAAACCTAATTTAAAATGATTTTCATGGAAACAAAACATGTTTTTGTTTGGAGAACTAAGGCACTGTTCTTGCAGCGTCGAGCAGCAATTGTTCGACGCTTTGCGATGGTGAACGTCGACATGTGAGGTCTCTGGAGTCGTTCATTATCTTGTAACTTGTTCCGACTTTGTAATAGAAATGTAAGAATTGTAGTTGTTAGAATGGACAAAGATCTGTACCACAGTATCCTTTAGAAATATGTGATGTTACTCGTAGATTGTAAACAAATGCTACAGAAAGTGTTGTTATACTTATACATATATTTTTATTTTTAACCCTCCAAAGGTCGCGATATACCTCTTGAATACATAAGCCTCGATTCCTTTCGTATTTTATTTTACAAAACGTTTGTACGCAATGAGCCGGTTTCATATTTTTACCTCTCGCTAAGAGAGGTATTGGTTTCACGCTAAAAATCGCATATCCAGATTTTATTGAATAAGCACGTTTTATGGTCCTTACAATCCGATTTTAACATTTTTACGATGATGTGTGTGCGTGTGTGTGTGCGTGTGCGCGTGTGTGTGTTGTTCAAAAACTATAAAACTTTATATTTGTTTAACTACGTATTTCCCAATCGGACATTCATGGGAAGATCTGAAAAGGTTTTGGGTAATAATTGGACAACCGGAAATAGAAGATTCTTGAAAATTGAAATTTTTTCTTGGTAATATTAAAGAAAATTAAATTCTCTATCTGATATATTTAAATATTTTATTATATATTCTATAGATTTAGAGATAAAACAAATATAATATATAAAATAATCTGCTATATTAAATTTTACAGCCGAAAGAATGCCATGGAAAATAGTTGAAAATTTAAATTGTTTGTAACTGAAAGATATATGTCAGTGTCAGAAATCCGGAGACATTACTGAAGATTTTTTCTGGGAAGTACATACATTTTATTTCTTATTGTATTAATAAAATATTTAAAGGTATATTACATATATCCTTCAAAAATACTATCAATCCTGGCAATGAATTGGAAACATTTCGAAAAATTAGAAGAGGACAAAATTTCTTCATAAAATGAATTAAAAATTAAACAATCTAAATATAAGGAATAGATATAAGTAGAATTTTTAATTATTAATTATCATTCCGAAACGGGCCCCCACATCTGCTTGTCAAGGCCAACAATGTAACATATCTGTTCGCGCCCTATACTTATGTAACCAAAAAAGGAAGTGGCGAGAAGTATTGTGCTGGCCACAACAGTAATATAAAAAATCTGATGTGGCCAGCACATAACCTCTCGCCGTATATTTTACCTGGCTGTATGCATAAAGCAAAGAATATTTTTATAAATACAAATAATATATTCATATAAATCTATGACGTATAAACTTCTTTATTATTCAATAATAGCATGTCTCAACATGAAGATATTTTACCATAAATTATGTTACAATAAATTACAAAGTAGAGTTTACCATATATAAATATTAGGCTGGTAACTGCAATTTTCAATTCGAACAACGTTGTTTACTTTCTCTTCATATTCTTCTAGTAAAAACATTAATTTTGGGCGGTCTAAAATGTATATATGTGGATTGTGCATCTATTCTTATATATCTTCTTTTACATTTTATTTTTTCATACTTGTTATATCTAAATAACCTTAATTCCCTTTAATAAAGTGACGGATAGATTGCACTCCGATTATTCTTATATCGATGTGTAATTTTGTCAATATTTACAACTTACTTGAGAAGAATTTGATAGCTTTTTCGCAATTCAAAGTTACTCTAGTCTACAGTACTGGTGTACATTGTCCCATAATGTTTGAAACAAATTTAAGTCCTTCAACCTAGACTTGTCATCTCCATAATAATCACAGATGAAGAATTAAGGGATTCTCCAAATACATTTTTCTTTCATTACTCATTATTTCTGACACTGACATTTATCTGTCAGTTACAAATAATTTAAATTTGCAACTATTTTTCATGGCATCCTTTCGGTTGTAAAATTAATTACAACATTATTTTATATATTATATTCCTTTTATCTCTAAATCTATAAAATATGTATAAAAATATTTAAATGTATCAGAAAGAGAATTTATTTTTCTTTAATATTATCAAGAAAAATTTTCAAAAAATAATATTTAGAAGATTTTTTTTCAAGAATCTTCTACTTCCGATTGTCCAATTGTTACCAAAACCTTTTCAGATCTTCCCATGAATGTCCGATTGGGAAATGCGTTGTTAAACAAATTTTAAGTCTTATAGTTTTTGAGTAACCGTCCTTCCAACATCCCACACACACACACACACATCCACACACACACACACACACACACACAGACATCATCCTAAAAATGTTAAAATCGGATTGTAGGGACCTTAAAACGTGCTTATTCAATAAAATCTGGATATGCGATTTTTAGCATGAATCCAATACCTCTCTTAGCGAGAGGTAAAAATAATTTGTTGTTAGTTTCGTAAATAATGAAATAACAAGATTTGGGCGAAAAGTAACAAACCCTCCACTTTGAGACGTCAAAGTACATATAGCAGGTCGCATAGCCAATAGGAAAAATACTTTACCAACATCAAAATCATTGAAACCAACAAAAACCCTATCACAGTGTATTATGTAAATATTGCTGTCAAACTGGCCTCCAAATTGATTTCGAAAATACAAAAATTTTAGAAAGATCAAAATTCAAAAATACATGGCCACTTTATCAGACGTGTCATATTATTTTAAATAAAAATAATAATTTAAACTTCCAAACAAATCCAACATTTAAATAATTTCATAAACTTTTAAATTAACCTCCCCTTTCTTTGGTTACCGACTTGTCTATAATTGCCCTTACTCTTCCCGACGAAGAAGAAAATGTAGAAAATCCAGAAAAAATTATAAAACGATACTGTCTTGTACTTATTGTGATAATCTATTATGTATGTCTTACGTTTATGTCATAAGCAGAGAACTTTTATGCAATAATGTATGCAATAATTTCTCATGTCTGGCTCATTTTGACTACATTTTAGTTTAACTAAAAGACAAATATCAAAAAGTCAAAAACATGTCACATGTCAATCACGTACTAGCATATGTTTATTTTCACTCAGCTGATTTTGGTATGAACATCAACGTGATGTGCACATACTCAAACGCAACCTTCCACTCCCCGTTGCATGCAAATACTGCGCAGTCTCTATGATACGATATTTTTACCTCCCGCTACCCTTGGTAAGGGAGGTATAGGGATCGTGCTAAAAATCGCATATCTAGATTTTGGTAAATGACCACGTTTTAAGGTCCCTACAATCCAATTTTAACATTTTCACGATGATGTCTGTGTGTGTGTATGTGTGTATCCTGTTTACGCTCTAACTCAAATACTATCATTCAGAAAGTTTTTAAACCATGTAGTTCTACCTTATTCTAATATGGAAAGAACTGATTAGATTTTGGTGGCAATCGGATAACCGAAAATGGCAGTTTACTTGAAGCTCAAGATAGTTTTTCTTCAAAAAATACCTTTAAATGTATTTTTTCTCAATTTGTTATTATAAAAATTAAAGATTATTCCATTTTCTAGAAGTTTGCTTTAGTACTTTTTCTATATATTGTATGGATAAATTTATAAAGTAATATAAAAATTATATACATAGGTAAATGGCGGGAGGTACTGTGTTGGTCACATCAGATTTTAAATTCAAACAATTGAATTTTCAAATGTCATTATTACCAACTAACACAAAATTCCCTAAATTTTGAATTTACGATTTTTTATTTAAAAAGATCATAAAAAGCACAAAATAGAAAAAATAGTATAAAGAATTCATGTCATAATTGTCGATTATTTTGTTCGAAGGTTTGGGCAACTCCGCTACGCGTCGTTACCCAAACTTCCTTCTCACAAAATAATATGACAATTATGACATTCGTTCTTTAATATACTATTATTTTATATATTTATTCAACGAATAACTCCATTGAGTCTTTTCACACATTTGACAAAAATAAATAGCTATCTGTCGAATAATTTTTACATTCGTGAATTGGTAACCTTGCAGAGTGAATTTGTGTCAGTGGAGGTGGAGAAGGATAAAATGTGTCAACTTCTTTTGAATCCGCACTTGTCAAAATTTTGTTTGACATCCTTAATGTCATATATATCCTTCTGCATTTTTAGCCCCGGGAGAGTGTAGTTTAACAAGTAATCTATTCCAGTAATCATACGCGGTAAACGAAATATATGTATATTGTAAAATTGTCCTTATAATATTTGTATATTCTTTTCAGTTCGAGGTAAATGAATGTCACTGTATAAAAGTATTCAAAATCCGAAAATATTTTACCAGCATCACATGTCAGGATCTTTATAATGATTTACCCAAGGAGGGATTTACCTATGTATGCACTTTTGAGATCAAATACGAACCCCAATTTGAAATAATAAAATAAGAACAGTTTGTTTTCATAATCGGAATCTTTCAAAAATTTCCTTGATGTGTGTGGTTAGGTCGCTGTCTGATGGTGTGTTTTCGATCTCTCGCATTTTTTATTCATTCATAGTTCAAACAATCATCAGAATCAATAAAAATATTTTTCTATTTTGCATCTGTAACAAATCTATTACAGCACCCAAAGGAGTTCGTTAATAGCTCGTTTGAGTGTTGTAACAGCCTAGTACAATTTATTTTTATAAAGTTGGTAGCATAGCTGAAATGTTATGTCAAAAAGTATCAAATGTCAAACCTCACTGAATAAACGATACTAACGATTGTTAAGGTTTTTATTTTTGTTTATATATATTTAGGGCATAAATAGTTCAAAACACTATTAATTGTTGATATTTAAAATATGTAATTTATTTTTGAACTCTGTCGGTAAATTAGTTCGAGCTTTTTGGCGCTGATGTCATAGCCAAAGTAGGGTACCTTTATATACAGGGCCATGGGGCAAGATCGCCGCCATAAGCGAGCCAATGTCAAACATACTGATAATTCATTTCCCTATTTATTTGTAAGAAATGTGATATATTATACAGGAATATTAAATAATCACACTATGAATCTATAAAGGTAATAAAAATTCATTTATTTAA
This sequence comes from Harpalus rufipes, assembly GCA_951394225.1. Classification (NCBI taxonomy): domain Eukaryota; kingdom Metazoa; phylum Arthropoda; class Insecta; order Coleoptera; family Carabidae; genus Harpalus; species Harpalus rufipes. The sequence goes on from OX596282.1 coordinate 44,547,920, forward strand.
GAGATACACAATTATTATTATGACATGGATTTGGAGGTTATGTATAGCATATGATATAGGTTGTTATTATCACATCAAATTTAATAACTGTGGTTATTATTTACATAATAAGTATATATTTTAAACTTACCTTTTAAAAAATTAAATGTTCGTGCTTAATATTGGTCATTTATATGTGTGTTCAATATTGCAAGTCATCGTAGTCAGTATCTCAAGAAAATATACAAATAAATAAAATAAAAGTATTACTTACACTTTAAATAAATATTAGAAGTATATTTAAATGTGTTTTGCATTACAACAAAACAAGTAGCCACGAAAATACATAATAATTTGCGCAACAACAACGAATATGACAGTGGCCCGCTAATGGCGGACGAAACGCGAGCCACGTCATGGCCATACCCTGACTATATAGGTACCCTAAGCCAAAGTTACGCAGGTTGTGTAGTAGTTCAGCCAAAAGCAAAATGGCGGCGGAGGAGAAATGTCAACAAGAATTAAGTGTTTATTTATAAGAAAATAGTGTTTTAAATATAAGATGTGTATAATTATATAGTTTTACACTTTCCACATCCTTTTCAGTTAATTTTATACAATAAAATGTAAGTAAATTTATATTCATTTTTAATTTGATATGAATTTGATTGTAAACAACACGATACAATTTTAAATTCAAACAATTGAATTTTCAAATGTCACATTATTACCAACTAACACAAAATTCCCAAAATTTTGAATTTACGATTTTTTATTTAAAAAGATCATAAAAAGCGCAAAATAGAAAAAAATAGTATAAAGAACTTATGTCATAATTGTCGATTATTTTGTTCGAAGGTTTGGGCAACTCCGCTACGCGTCGTTACCCAAACTTCCTTCTCACAAAATAAAATGACAATTATGACATTCGTTCTTTAATATACTATTAATATATACACTTTGTTAATAAATCTACACTATAATGTAATGTACTTACGAATAAATCATTTATTCGCTACCGGATAATTTATTCTGAATAACAGACATTATTCTTTCGAATAAATTTATTTACAAGTGAAAAGACAACAAAAATATTTATTCCATGGTTAAATTTATCTATAGCTTTATTCGCAAGTAAAAATACCGGCCCTTACTGTACAAATGAAAATGAAGGTAGGATATATCTGTCTTTATTTGAAAGGTATTAAAGAGAAAAATAACTGAAAGAAATATTTTCCGCTATATTGGATTGAAAGAAATCTGAGAATTGAAAAGTAAGACAATTCCATTTGCAATAGTTCAGTGTAAAAGGTATCCATTCACAATCGAACGGTGCGCTGCGAGATATATTTTCCAAAGTTGGGAGATACTGAAAAAGTTCACCACCATTTCAAACATTGTTTTAAGAGTCAAAAGTTTCCAACTGAATAAAAAAAACAGTTCAAAATTTTATACGTGGATCAATGGGCCGTAAACCGGTGCACAGATGCGCCATCTGTGAACAACGTAAAATTCTAGACACGACACATTAAAAATATCTCACACAATGTTAATATTGCAGGGAATCCTCCCTGTTCAAATCAAACTTGGCAGAAATGTTGACCTCTGGTTTTATACGAATGTAGTACATCCCTCTAAAAAATCATTTTAAACAGTTACTTATACCTGTCATTTGAAATTAAGTTGAGACAGTTCAATTAGTTAGAACTTAGTTAATCGATTAAGTTTCGTTGTGAGTGAATATATGAAATTAATCAGAAAGCGTTTTCTTCAGTTTTGGCTTTTTTTATCTCTCGCTAAGAGAAGTATTGGAATCATGCTAAAAACGCATATCCAGATTTTAGTGAATAAGCACGTTTTAAAGTCCCTAGAATCCGATAATAACATTTTTACGATGTCTGTGTGGGTGTGTGAATGTGTGTGAGGTTGTTGGAGACACGATTTCTCAAACTCTATAAGATTAAAGACCTGTATAACTACGGATTCCTCAATCTAACAGTAATGGGAAGAGTTGAATAGATTCTGGTAACAATTGGACAACCGGAAGTAGTAGTATTGTAACAAAATTCTTCTAAATATTATTTTTTAAATATTTATGTTATTACAAATATTAAAAAACAAAATTCTCTATCTGACACATTTAATTTTTTTTATTATACCTTGTATAGATTTAAAGATATAAATATATAATCTCTAAAATAATCTGTTGTAGTAAATCTCACAGCCTAAACATCTCCATGGTAACTACTTGAGAAATTAAAATGTCTGTAATTGACAGATAAATGTCACTAATGGTAGTGTCAAAAATACAGAGATAGTACTGAAGGCTTTTTCTGGGAACGATATTTAATATTTCTTATTGTATTCTATTTAAAATTATAGGTATATTACATGAACCCTCAGAAATACCGCCAATCCCGTTAATGAATTGGAAAAACCTCGAACAGAAGAAATGAAGAAAACTTGTTCATAGAATAAATTTAAAATTATAGAAAATACGTAAATATAAAGATCATATGTAATTAGATTTTTTTGTGTGTACAAGAAATGTAAATACAATCTTTGAATATATAATACATATAAGAACGGCAACGCATATTGCCTAGCAAGATACTATATCTGTCTCTTTTTATTCACAAAATTATTATAGATAGCTAGTGACTCCTACCACAAAACTATGAACTACGGTAAATCGTGCTGACAGCATTGCCAGATACTATTTGTTAGAGGTATTCAATAATTCAAAAATATTGTTTCATAATAACCAGATAATATATTTTGAATCTTCAATGTACATGTATACTTGTTTTACAGTAGCAAACTTAAAAACCTCTATAAAATCTTAACTTGCTGTTCTAGCTACGTGGCAACACTGCGCAACATCCACCTATTATGTATTTTTTGAACTAACTCAGAAATAATTCGTATACGGAGGGATAGATGGCACCTTCTCTCGAAATATTTAATCTAAATACATTACGTTGCCGTTCTTATATGTATTATATATTCAAAGATACAATACTTATATATACCACAATGGTAAGGGTGCGAGAAGTATTGTGATGGCTACAACAGATTTTTCCACACTTAGTTTAATATACTAAAAGTAGGCGTTGGAAAAAAATACGAAACCTGAAAATAGGCATTTGTTTTGTAGCTTGCTTGATTTCCATAGCTACATTTGATTTATCATTTTGCAAAAATATTCATTGGTAGCCTCATATAACAAATTTCAAATTATTTTGATATATAGTGCAGATAATTAAATTATCTCAGTGCCAATGTATTCAGCACGTTATATTTTAATTAAAACTGAAATAATTCACCATGAAAAAACGTCACAGCTGAAAAATTATGTCATCTAATATTTTCAATTAAATTAGAAAAGCCAACATAAAACATTGTACGTTATCAATGCAAAATAGATTCGATCGAACTATACGTTCATTTTTCATGTATAATTAAATAAACACACGAACACTTTTACAAAAAATAAACATATGTAGATATGTGAAATATGTGCTTTTCCACCAGCGCTGTGTATTTTACATACAGGATATATTTTTACAGTGCTTTTGACGTTTATGGGAATGATGAAAATATTGAAAACAGGAGTATAATTAATTTTAGTTTGTAGATAGATAGATGGCTATAACAGTGAACACAAATATGTGTGGTTGTGATTGAGGGTATACGCTCATGGATACATGAACAAATATGAAATAAAAGAGACATTGACAATGAAAATATTTATCACTATGAATAATGGCCGTATTCATAACAATTAACGTTAAGCACTTAACGATTCGTTAAATTGTAAATATTTTATACATAACCGTTCGTTATCGTTAATGTTTCGTTTAAATATTAATTAACGCCCCAATTTTGACAAATTAAATACTTACCGAATGAGTTGAAGTATTGACATATGACAATATTTGCAAATTTATTTCTGGCTTCATTTGAAAGTATTATTTTATTTTTTATTTATTGGCAAGATACGTAAATTGCATAGCTACATGCTAACGTAATTTACGTAAAATGTAACGTCAGTAGTATGGTGAAAATGATTAGGCGGCAGACTCACGTCCTCAACCTGAAAAAAACCTTATAAAAAGAAATATAACTTGAGTAATTATTAGTTGTTATTTATTTTTAAAAATCTGATGTGGCCAGCACAATACCTTCCGTCAATCCTGTGTATTATGTACAAATTCCATACATAAATTTTCTTGCAAAAGATTCTAAATTTTTGGTATTATGTGATTCTCTTTCTCGGCAACTGAATTCCATACTCATGGTAACAAACAAACCACATGAAATAAGAAAATTATGAAATTTTGAATGAAAAATTATAACACTTGTCAGTTATGGACATAATTAATTGCTGTCATTTTGACACAGGTTCCCATATCTGCTTGCCAAAGTCAGCAAAATTATGTTACTGCACGCGGCCCCATACATAAATTTTCTTGCAAAAGATCCTATATTTCCAGTAAAGTTATTTCATAAACAAACTATGCAAATTGCACTAGACATTGACATCTTCTTCTTTAGTTTTTCCCATTCGTTAGGGGGTCGCTATTTTTTATTTTCTTCTTCCACTCATTTTTGTTTTCCGTATCGTCCTCATTCAGTTCCTTTTCTCTCAAGTCTTCTGCAATACAGTCTTTTCATCTTATATTTGGTCTTCCTATGTTTCTTCCACCTTCTATTAGTATATTCATCTCTCCTCATAACATGTTCAAACCAATGTAATCGTCTCTCTTATATCTAGAAACTTCTAACACTAGAGTTACTTCCCTTTTTCTTTCATTGATTTTTATTTTATTGATACTGACATCTGTCAATTTGAATTACCTGAAAATATAAGCAGTTCCCATGGTTAAGTTAGCATAGCTGGCTGAATTATGAAATTTATATCAAATTTATTATCTTTATTCTTCTTTAACTCTATATCTGTTGAATAACAAATATAAAATGCAATCAAATCTTATAGATAATAATATTTTCTTTAAGTTATAATAACATTTAACTGAGTTTTCCAAGAAAAACTATTAAAATCTTCAAATGAGGGTACTTCCGGTTGACCAATTATAACCAAAATCTAAACAGGTCTGCATATGGTTGTAAAGAAGAGGAATACGCAAGAATTGTAATTTTTGGAATTCTAGTATTGGAGATATCGTGTCCGAAACGGCGGGGACACACACACACATACATACACACACACACACATACACACACACACACGAACACACACACACACACATACAGACATCATCGTAAAAATAGTAAAATCGTATTGTAAAGACCCTAAAACGTGCTTATTCAATGAAAACTAACCACCGAATTTTTTGACCAAAGACAATACCTTCCTTACCTAGAGGTGACGGAAGGTAAAAAAAAGAATAAAAGATATACTAGTATTTAGTGATGCCGTGGGATCTCGCGTTTTCGAGATCTCGTCTCGAAAATCGAGAAATTTCGAGTGAGAAATAGACACAATTAGATATTTATTTTTTCCATGCTTATAGTTTTCTAAACACTAAATTCTTCTTTTGGAAATAACTCCAACTCCCTACATTCCGAGAACTGTTTCAATAGCTAACCTTAAAAACCAAAATGCTAATATTCTAAAAAGGAAATAGTTTTTGTAGATAATTTATTTTAGTGTTTGAAAAGATTTCCTAATTATGTTTGTTGAATGACCGTTAGAAAGGAAAAGTTTTTCTCTATACTATCTTGACTTGTGGAAATGAATGAATCAGAAAACTAAATCTTCCAATCGAAAGGATGTGAAGAAAAGCAGAAAGAAACCGTGATATCGAAAAAATATCCCAGTAGAGGCACTTTATCAAATAGCTGCCGACGATCGACTCACTGTTATTTAAATCAAAATGAACCTTAAGCCACTGGCCATAACTAATTCGCTTTTTCACTTATCAGTTAGGACAGGGTGTGGTAAGATAACCCTTTCACCCAGTGGTTCTCAAGATGTTGAGATCGATTAGCTAAGAAACCGAAGGAGGCTAATGAGCACAATTCATTGAAAAATACATGCAGCACTATTATGATTAAAATTATTTATACAGGTTATAATTATTTATTTATTAAAAATAGTGTTCTATTTAAAATATTAACAAATTAAACTAAAAATGGGAAATATAAGAAAAGTTGGTGTTTCTTCATTGAACGATGCCAAAACAATTATTAACAGTTGGATTCATATTTTAGGTCGAGACTGTAAGTTTTTAGGATTTTTATCCCTTGCTGAGTATTTCAATCTATTTTTCGTAGATATAAACTGTATTTATAATGCCAGGTCTCAAGCTGTTTTGGGAAGTGTTCTCGTACAAATTTGATAAATGATTACATTTTGAATTTCTAATTAAATTGACTTCCAAAGTAAATTTAATTAAATGGATAAAATCGGATCAGCTTTACTTTCCTTGAGCCATTAAAATAATTGCTATCGAAAAAAGACAAACAATGTGGCATTTGTTCAGTTTAATAAAATCACCAATGAATTAATTTACTTGATAACCGGTCCAAATTATATTAAAAATGATCACAGAACCCACTTCCAACAAGGATATTATAAAATATTTTTATTGTTTTCAATTTAAATGCACAGTTTTTTCGTAGTTATTATCAAAACAAAGTAAATTCGAAATATTATTTCAGAAAATTACTAATAAAATGCTATCAATCATCAAATATTATTGTTATAATTTTGGATGAAAAAATTATCCCGCAAGTATTATCATATATTCAATTAACACGTATACTCTGGTGAAGTAATAAAATTAATATTTTCAACAAACAAAATGTAAAACTATAAATTTCTTTCGATTAGTTTCAAATACAGATTTTATAAATACTCGTATTTACAAAAACGGAATATGTTATTCAAGTATTCCGTCATTTAATATTGGATTACAACGCCTTTATTAGTAATACCAGCTTTAATTCTATTGGAGATTGTAAATTTTTCTGTATCCACTGGATTTTTATTTGTGCCACAAGTAAAGGATCGCGATAGAAGCTAAGGCTGGACTAGAAGATGACCCTTAAAATGCCGGGCGAATTATAACTATTATCATCTGTTATTTGGCCCACAGTTTTTTTTTTAAGTTTTAAGCTCGGTTTTTAGTCTATATAGATATCAGATGCTTTGGACGAAAATAAACAAGTGGATGTGATTTACACAGATATCGCCAAAGAATTTGATCATATTGATCATAATATTTTAATATCTAAATTAAATGCTTTTGGTATTTCAACTTATTTCTTCATATCTCTCTAATCGCCGCTTCTCTGTTTCTTACAATAATATTAATTCATCTCATGATGCTCCGTTAGGGGTCCCGCAAGGATCCAATTTAGGTCTTCTTTTATTTTTAATATTCATTAATGATATTGTAAATTACTTTGATAATGAGGTTGTTCTCTTTCCTGACGATTTAAAATTATTTAGAAAAGTTCTTGACACTTCTAATTGCATATCTTTACAAGACCTCGAACACTTAGAATTTTGGAGTAAATCAAACAGTCGTCAATTAAATATCAATAAATGTAAAGTATTTTCATATAGTACATTTCACTTTGAGTACAAAATTAATAATATTATTTTAAACCGATGTAATGAAATTAAAGATTTAGGAGCAACATTTGATAAAAATCTTAATTTTAATAAGCATATAAACAATATAGTTACAACATCCTATAGATCCCTAGGTTTTATCATTGCTCAATAATTTGATCGCGTTTCTATCAAAGCAATTCTGTTTTGAATGATTCAGTCAGAAAAAAAAATTAAAGTACTTATACTTTAAAGTTTTTCATTACTATCCGACACGAGATATATCTAATGATACATTATTGAATATCTTTAAATTCCAAAGTCTTTCTTCCCACAGAATAAACTTATTACAAATTATACACTTGCATACACTAATACATAATTCTGTAGACTACCCCAATATTAATTTCAGAGCACCGACCTACGCGTGCGTAGTCAGAACTCTTTCATTCATCACCAGGCTCGAACTAATTTGTTACTCCACTCACCGATCAATGCAATGATTAATAATTATCATTTCTTACAAGATTGATATATTTGATAGTAATTTTAAAATATTACAATTTTCATTATTTAATTAAAGTTGTAAGCTGTAAAATGTAATATTTTAAATAGGTAAGAATTATATTATTTTTTCTTCAAACGTCATAAAAGTAACATCGTTTGTGACTTGATTGACAAGGTAGAAATAAAATAAATAAATAAATATCCATAGAAACTATACAGAATCAACGAATAAGAAGTAATTTTAATAAAAGAAACCTGTAATATTGCCCTATATGTCACTATAACACGCTAGGTAACCTAAGAATAATGTTACTAAATACGATCAATAGCTGTCAAATTTAAATATATAACCTGTAAATTGAAATATAAACAGAGTTTACTTTTGAGGAAATAACATTATTAAAGAATAGCAGACTAACAAATTACAATTACAGGGACGGTAATGAGCATAAGAATACTTAGAATTAAAGTGATAAGAAAAGTTTATATTGTTTTGCAGTGATTTCTGGACATATCTTTCAGCCACACTGTTAGATTTCCATCCAAATGAACAACTTCACGGGGCGTACATTATAAGGCAGTGGTCACATTGAGTAGAATGCAATCGATCGAGCAAGATCAACTGTCGTAGATCAATAGCGACCGACCAAAATTTTAGGAGATATGTCACACTGCATGAATCGACGTAAATATTTCCACAAAAATGATACCAACGTAAATTGAAAGAAAATTAATTTTTTCTTGCACTGAAACGCCGCAAATATATGTTTTCAGGAATATTTGTATAAATGACAAACCTTATGAGTTTTTGTTTTTAAAATTAGAGAAATTTGCATCCATAATTTTTCCATTGTCTTATAATTATTACTGTATCCTGGTGTGCTTTGATCATAAAATTGTACATTATTTCTTACACAGTTTTTCAACTATGGTCTATTTCATTAACTCTCCACATTTCCGTCATGCTACTAGTAATATGGCTGTAATATTCTAACAATATTCTTTTTAACCTGTACACAAATGTCAAAACACTTAAGTTGCTATGAAAAATATGACAACACTGAGCATACGGAAACACATCAATCGCTGTCGACCGACTAGAAAATCAAACATGTTTGATATATCAAACCGCTCGTCGACGTTCGATATCGTTCGACCATAGTGGATGCACGCAGTGTGACCATTCCCATAAGCTAGTATTAGTTTAATTTTTAATCGATCGCAATCAATCGGCGTTAGTCGATCCCACTTGTCCAGTGTGACCACTGCCTTATACTTCAAATTCCGACATAATTGCACACAAGGAGGATATAAAATTGCACAGTTTTTATTTAAACGTCAAAACGTGGAAATTTTCATTTCAATGTTTATAACAAAAAGTGAACAAATAAGTATCCATAGCTACAGGGGCAATTGAAATCGCAAACGTACCTAATTTACGTAAAATGTAACGTCAGTAGTAGATATTTTTCTTTAAATATCTACGTTTGAAGAAAAAATATGTGTCATTCGGAGTAAAAGTGTCTTTGTGTGCCTCGCTTCCACGCTCGCCACACAAAGTATCACTTCTACTCCTAATAACACAATATACTATTGTATATATGCTCACTTTTGTTATATTGTTGTTTCTTATATATTGTATGATCTATTATCCTCTCCAGTAATTGGGTGCGCTTGTTCGACAGAGTAAATAAATAAATAAATATATATATATATATATATATATATTTAAAGTAGCCGAAAGAATTTTGTAGAAATTTCTAATCAATTGTATAGATTTTATAATTTGTTGAAAATTTAAATCGGCCGAACTATGTATTATGAGTTTCAAGAACAATTTTCTCATCCTCAGTACTAAAATTTTGCGGGAAACCGTATTAAGATAGTAAACAGAAATTACTTAATGTCAACCATGTTAGAGGTCTTAACGGAGAATGTATATTACTTACTATTCTGTGTCCTGTTCATTTTAATAGTTTTGTAAAACAGAAATTGTTTGCCAATTTAACCTTAATTGTTGTTATTACAGTTCTTGAGATTGACGAAATTATAATGGTACTCCATTTAACATGAACATCTATAATCTTTTTCTTAAAATCCTTTTAAAGTTACACATTTTCTGTCTGTCCTACTTACGTAGCAGACCACCAGGCGATTAAAAATTCTCCATCCGTGTAAAGAGTTTGGGATTTGTCCGCCACCGCCAATGCCGCACCAACTGACCCTTCCACTTCCGCCGCCACCGGTCGGATTGTAATAATTCGCGTGGTGTTTTTAAAGCACTTTTTCCTGGCATCAATCATTGTCAGTATCACTTTTTCCCACGTCCATTCCGCAGCCGATAAGTTCGTGGCTGGCTTGGATCTCGGCTCGGATCCTGCTCAGATGTCGGTAAGGAGGGAAACGTGGTTATCGACTAGCAGGGAATCGCGTTACTAATGTATTAAACGTCAATCTGTATTGCCCACACAGGGATCAATAAAATATTTTTTACTTTTGTTTTCCGAGAGAAAGTAGGAATTAGACAAGCCTTCACAAGAAATTAGGACTCGATAAGAAATTTTTTAGGGACACGAAATAAAGGGTAGACATTTTACTTATTGGTTTGTTTAATAATAATGGTTAATTTTTAATGCTGCAAATTGTAAAACAGCAGATTTTGCAAGAATCCTGCAATTTATTAGGTATATTTAATTTGCGTGTGCCAATCTTCAGGCTGTGTGTAGAGTGCACCATAAGAATCATTTTTGACTCCAATTGATCACAAAATTTGGTACAATTTTTAGTCGGGCCGAAGTTTTTTTATTCGGGGCAAACTGATCGTTTGAAAAGACGAACTGAATTGATCTTATAGGGCTATTCTGTAAACATCGTTATGACATAACGAATCGTTAAGACGTTATATCGTTAAGGTAATAACGAAAATCGTTTAATAGGCTTATTCTGTAAACGATCGTTGTGACATTATGCATTGTTAAATCGTTAATATAACGATATCGTTAAAGTGGTATTCTGTAAACAATAATTTCATTCTACATAACGAAAAAATCTTCCTTGTACGATTATTAAGCTATAGCCCGAGAAATATTTTGATATAGAACAAAAATTTTCATTTACTACTATCATTCTTAAATTAACATTAATCTAACCCGGTTCTTTTTAAAGAGAGTTTTGATTACAACAAAGAAATATTTGATTACAACAATGAATATGACTAATTTCACAATAAAAATATAATATTTGTTATTGTACGAATCATAAAAATGTACGTATTTAACGTAATTTGACATGATTTTTTTTTTATTTTTTTGTCCTAATCCATAGCAAGATTTATTACAAAAACAAAAAAGTATATAATTTTTAAATTTACATATCTCGCTTATACAAAGGGTTAATTTAATAATACTTGATTTGCTAGACGCAGAAATTAATACTCCAAAATTTTTATTTGAAGCATTTATTTCTAAAATCAAAATAAAATCATTTTATTCAAGAAAAACTGTTAACAACTTCAAGTAATGTACCACTTCCGGTTAGCCTATTTTAAGCAAAATCTATTATGTTATTTCGATTGACATAAAAGTCTTGTATATCAAATTTGAAAAGTTTTGGATTATATTTTAAAACAGTTTTTCATTAAAATCTATTATAGGCTTCATGTAAAGTGCCACATCTGGAAATTTTGTAATAACTAGAAAGGGAGGTGCACAACTAGATGTTATAGCAGTCCTAAATACAAAATTTTAACTTTCTACGGCTTACCTTTTTTGAGTTATGCGAGATACGTACAGACGTCACGCCGAAATTAGTCAAAATGGATTCAGGGATGATAAAAATGAATATTTCCGCTGAAATCTGATGCCGAAATTTTTCGCGATTACAATACGTCCTTTACTTACCTACAAGGAAGTAAAAAAGGTAACGACATCGTTATTTATTAACGACTGGAAAAATCATTCGTTACCTAAACGTTTTGTCAATAATTCAGTATTTTTATTCTTGTCAAAATAAAATTGCTATTATGTTGAATAGTTATCTCAAAAACCCGTCATATTATAGTTTTTTACAAGGTAATATTAAAATAATTAAATAAGTTTTTATTCCTAGCACCTAACGCAAGCTTCCCAATTTGTCTACATATGGTAGTAGTAGCTCTAGCATAGCTCACAACAAGAAGAAGAAAGAATCTGACAGCTGACAGGTTGACAGTTGACTTCCACCAGAACTAATCTAACCTAGAAGTTTTTTTAGATATTTCATTTAAAATTAAATTTTATTTTAGGAAATAAGGTTCTTAACTTGATCCCAAGGTTATTATTTTTTAAAATGAGTTACAGAATACGGATACAAAGATAACAATTGTCGTTAAATAGATATAACGATTTGCATAATAACGATTTCGTTATGATAACGATTCGTTAAGCGAATATTTTACAGAACAGACTAACAAGTCAGACCTGACAAACGAACATTTTGGGGCGGCCAAAAAAAAAAGTTTAAATTAAGTATTTCGCAGTGTCTTGTATTTTGTGGGGAATTGTTAATTTTAAATTTTAATCAGAATGGAAAAAGGAACTAACAATTTCTCGGACTTAGAGTCAATAATAAAATTTATTCACGCCGACGTTTTGAATTGTTGAGTTGAAAAAATTAAACATGTGAATAATGGCAAATACGAGTATATTAAGAGACGGAAATTTAAAATTATAAATAAATAATTAGTTAAAAACCACAGATCACAGAGTATGTTGGATGAATATAATAATTTTTTATCTGTATTAATTGCGAAAACGATCGTTTTCCGGTGCAATTCGTAATCATTAAAATCAAAAAAAATCTGTTGTGGCCAGCACAATACCTCTCGCCACTTCCTTATTTGGTTACATAAGTATAGGGCGCGAACAGTCATGTTACATTGTTGGCCTTGACAAGCAGATGTGGGGGCCCGTTTCAGAATGATAATTAGTAATTATGTACATGAATGTCAATTGTCAATTTTTCATTCAGAATTTCAAGACTTTCTAAATACACGTAGGTAGTTAATTTGTCACCAGGAGTGTGGAATTTACTTGTCGAGGAAAATAAACCACACGGATTTGGAAAATCACTAAATTTAGAATGAGAAATTATGGTACTTGTCATCTATATACATAATTACTAGCTATCATTCTGACATGGGCCCCTATATCTGCTTGTCAAGGCCAACAAAATCACATGACTGCTCGCGCCCTATTGTATTTAACATTTCTTGTATACCTACACTCTACACCAAAAATTATACTTACATACATATATCTATTCCTTATAATTAGATTGTTTAATTTTAAAATCTTCTAATTTTTCGAAATGTTTCTAATTCATTGTCAGGAATAACAGTATGTTTGAGGATATATGTAATATACCTATAATTTTAAATATTTAACTATTAATATATTAAGAAATAATATAATGTATGTACTTCCCAGAAAAAGTCTTCAGTAATGTCTCCGGATTTCTGACACTGACATTTATCTGTCAGTTACAAACAATTTAAATTTTCAACTATTTTCCATGGCATTCTTTCGACTGTAAAATTTATTATAACAGATTATTTTATATATTATATTTCTTTTATCTCTAAATCTATAGAATATATAATAAAATATTTAAATGTATCAAATAGAGAATTTAATTTTCTTTAATATTATCAAGAAAGATTTTCAAAAAATATTATTTAGAAGATTTTTTTTCAAGAATCTTCTACTTCCGGTTGTCCAATTGTTACCAAAACCTTTTCAGATCATCCCATGAATGTCCGATTGGGAAATACGTAGTTAAACAAATTTAAAGTCTTATAGTTTTTGAGTAATCGTCCTTCCAACATCCTACATACATACATACACACACACACATACATCCACACACACACACACACACACACACACACACACACACACACACACACACAAGCACACATACAGACATCATCGTAAAAATGTTAAAATCGGATTGTAGGGACCTTAAAACGTGCTTATTCAATAAAATCTGGGTATGTGATTTTTAGCATGAATGCAATACCTCTCTTAGCGAGAGGTAAAAAAAGTGCAAAGGGCTATCTCAAAGTTTGGGAATACAGACTATATCCTATTTTTTCGAATCACATCGTAGCAATCATCGAAAGTCATTTTTAAAATCTCACCTATTTAGCGGGGGCCCTAAGTACTTGCTTAGTTTGCTTATATGCATTGAGTCCAGCCGTGGAAACAGTTTAAGCAGGATAATATGAAAATACAGGTGGGTGAATACCTACTTGTGAGCGATAATGAATGTAAATAATATAACCAGTAAACAAGATTAGTGAAACAATCTATAAATTGTTGGGTGTAAGTTGAAAATTTCCTTCTGTTGTATGGTTGGTTAAAAATAAAAGACGAGCAGAGTTTGGGTCGGTAAATAAATAACATTTGACGGAATTGTGATAACCCGGTAGCCCAGTGTCTGATATTTTATTCAAAGGATTGGCTCTGGCTCGCAACTTCTCTACTGGGAAACTCCGAACACTAAAAACTAAAAACGCTAGTGGAGCTACTCACGCTAGAATAACACGACCAATGGAACCCTGCATAATTGATGGCATATAGCAAATAGATACGGTTTTACCCTTGGATAGGTTCTACTTTTATTCTACTTTGTTTCGTAACTTCGAAGAATGAGTTTAAACTTAAAATTGACACAATAAAACAGAAAAATCAGGGAGAAAAATTTAAAATAAATAGATAACTATCATTTCATAGTTATTTAAGGCAAAAACACCGGTAGTTGACATAGACCTAGTAGTTGACATTTTGACTTTGAATTTCATTAAATAATCAAATGTGTCTGTTTTTGCCTTCTGTCACTTTAAGGTAAGGAAGATATTGCCTTTGGTCAAAAAATTCAATGATGAGTTTTTTAGTGAAAAAGCACGTTTTAGGGTTCCTATGATACGATTTTACCATTTTTACGATGATGTCTGTATGTATGTGTGTGTGTGTGTGTGTGTGTGTGTGTGTGTGTATGTGTTTGTGTGTGTGTTAGTGTGTGTGTGTATGTGTGTGTGACCAAAGTTTCGAATCGCATAACTTCAATACCACGATTCCAAAAATTATATTTTTTTCGTCTTCCTCAAGTTTACATCCAGCCCGGTATTTTCACTTGCGAATAAAGCTTCTGATGAAGTTAACCTTCGGATAAATATTTTTGTTATCTTTTTAATTGCAAATAAATTTATTCGAAAGAATAACATTTGTTATTCGCGAAATAAATTATTCGGTAGTTGGGTAGCGAAAACAAGCAGTTCTCAATTTATTTTTACACATTTGGCTTCGTATTTGATCTCAAACAGTGTGTAGATAAATCCCTCCTTGGGTAATTAATTATAAAGAGCCTGCCATTTAACGCTGGATTTTGGATACTTTTGTTGAATACAATGAGATTCATTTACCTCAAACTGAAAGCAATATACAAAAATTATAAGGATAATTTTATAATATACATATTTCGTTTACCGCGTATGATTACTGCAATAGATGGTACATTTATTAAATTACAGTTTCCCGAAGCTAAAAATACAGAAAAATATAGATGACATTAAGGATGTTAAACAAAATTTTGACAAGTACGGATTCAAAAGAAGCTGACACATTTCATCCTTGTCTGCTTAACATAGCTACGGAAAATTCCATCCTTCTCTACTGACAAATTCACTCTGCAAGGTTATCAATTCACGAACGTTAAAATTATTCGACAGATAGCTATTTATTTTTGCCAAATGTGTGAATAAATATAAAGAATAAATTTATTTAACGAATACTTATTCGAAACTTTTTTCGGAATTGAAAATACCGGGCCTAAATGTTATTTTATTTTAAAGAATATGTTATTTTCAATACGATGTGATTGCATTTTATACTTCATATTTAAGATATAGAGTTAAAGAATTATAAAGATATTAAATTTCATAAATCAAACAGCTGTGCTATAACCATGAAAACAGCTACTATATTAAGAAACTTCTAATTGTCAGATGTCAGTGTGAATGAAAAGAAAATGAATATGGCAGAGAGATGAGAATGTTGAGATGGATGTTGGCGAAGACACGGAAAAATAGGATACGGAATGAGAGAACAAGGGAAATGGCTCAAGTGATAGAAGTTTCTAGAAAGATACAAGAGCGACGATTATATTGGTTTGAACATGTCATGAGGAGAAATGAAGAATATATTGGAAGAAGAATAAACAGCTTAATAATAGAAGGTAAAAGAAACAGGAAGACCAAAGTTAAGATGTAAATGCTGTATTGCGAAGGACTCAAGAGAAAAGGAGCTCAATGAGGACAACAAGCAAAATAGAAATGAGTGGATGAAGAAATTCAGGAATTGCAATCACTTAACGAGTGGGAAAAGGTAAAGAAGAAGAAGGTGTCAGTTTCAAGTGTAATTTACATAGTTTGTTTAGGAAATAATTTTACTGTAAATATACAATTTTTGCAAGAAAATTTATGTACGGAATTTGTACATAATACACTGAATTGACGGAAGGTAACGTCAGAATTCTTATATTTAATGTTATTACAAATATTAAAGAATATTTTATTCTCTATAAGATTTGATTGCATTTAATGCTTCATATTCAATGGATTTAGAGTTAAATAATTATAAAGAAAGTAAATTTCTTAAAGCAGCTAAAACCATGGAAACAGCTAGATATTATATTAAGAAAATTCTGATTAAAAGATGTCAGTGTCAAGTGCGATTGATATACTCGTAGTATGTGTTATAATTTTATTAGAAATATAGACTATTTTGAAAGAAACTTCCTGTATGGAATTAGTATAAAATACAAAGAACTAACGAAAAGTAATGTTCTGGTCACATCAGATTTTTTTTTAAATAAGTCAGTTCAAACTCAACTGACTATAATTACGAATCCTATACAGTATAGTGATTAATACGAGTAGTATAAAATATGGAGTTTTCACGCTCGTGTAAAATTAATTCAATAATTAAAGCGGCGTTCACAATCAAATAATTTCAATTTCCAATTTGAAATTCTACTTTGCGTCAAAGCTTGGAACATGTGCGTGAATATAAGCGTCCACAACAGCATAGTTTCACTTTCCAATCTCAATTTCCAATTCCAACCTTGGAAGGTCCAAACTTTTCAATTCCATTTTGAGGTAACGCATGCGCACAGAGTTGCTGAATGACAAATGTCGTGCTCAGCTGTCATTATTTTGGACGTTTAAACTTTAGAATTAGAAATGAATTGCAAAAAACTCTTCAGCTTCAGTTATCTTCTGTCATAAGTCTCGATGTAAACAAATTTAATAGTTTTTGCATGCCTCAAATTGAAATTACATGCTGTTCAAATTGAAAATTGAAATTATTTAGTTCTAAACGCAGCTTAATACAAAACTTTAAGTATTTTTACCTATAAGACTTTAAATTTGTTTAACTACGTATTTCCCAATCGGACATTCATGGGAAGATCTGAAAAGGTTTTGGTAACAATTGGATAACCGGAAGTAGAAGATTCTTGAAAAAAAATCTTCTAAATAATATTTTTTGAAAATTTTTCGTGGTAATATTAAAGAAAATTAAAATTCTCTATCTGATACATTTAAATATTTTATAATATATTCTATAGATTTAGAGATAAAAGAAATATAATATATAAAATAATATTATAATAAATTTTACAGCCGAAAGATTGGCCATGGAAAATAGTTGAAAATTTAAATTATTTGTGACAGATAAATGTCAGTGTCAGAAATAATGAGTAATGAAAGAAAAATGTACTTGGAGAATCCCTTAATTCTTGATCTGTGACTATTATGGAGATGACAAGTCTAGGTTGAATGACTTCAATTTGTTTCAAACATTATGCGACAATGTGCACCAGCACTGTAGACTAGAGTAACTTTGAATTGCGAAAAAGCTATCAAATTCTTCTCAAGTAAGTTGTAAATATTGACAAAATTACACATCGATATAAGAATAATCGGAGTGCAATCTATCCGTCACTTTATTAAAGGGAATTAGTGTTATTTAGATATAACAAGTATGAAAAAATAAAATGTAAAAGAAGATATGTAAGAATAGATGCACAATCCAGATATATACATATTAGACCGCCCAAAATTAATGTTTTTAGTAGAAGAATACGAAGAGAAAGAAAACAAGGTTGTTCGAATTGAAAATTGCTGTTACCAGCCTAATATTTATATATGGTAAACTCTACTTTGTAATTTATTGTAACATAATTTATGGTAAAATATCTTTATGTTGAGACATGCTATTATTGAATAATAAAGAAGTTTAAACGTCATAGATTTATATGAATATATTATTTGTATTTATAAAAATATTCTTTGCTTTATGCATACAGCCAGGTAAAATATACGGCGAGAGGTTATGTGCTGGCCACATCAGATTTTTTTGTGTACTTTTAATGGAAAAAAATAAATAATAGGTAAATTTAAAATTTATAATATTCATATTGTTTATTTAGTCTATTTGTTGATAACTGTAATAAATTGCAATTTATTAACAATTAGTACCCGTCTATCAACCGCCATGTTGCCAGCGACTGCAGCGCCGTCAACGTCAGGTTTGTTCGGAATTAGTGCATAGTTTCCCATAATATTGAACGTTACCATAAAACAAAAGCTAGATGGAGGCTACAAATGAGCTGTTAGATATTGATATTTTTATATGGAAGCAAATTATATTAATCTTATTGTTTTTGTTTGTCAGGAAAATAACTTCGACATTAATGTCTTTAAATAAAATTCAACATAATTCTCCTTTCCTGTCTACCGCAGAACTGTCAGATACAAGAATATTTCTATATGTATCCTATATAGAAGGCGATGGTAGCAGTTTCAATTGTCTTGAAATTTTACGTCAGAAAGTATATTTTAAATTTACCACTTCTATTCGTAACAAAAAAAAAAAAGATTTACGTAATAAGTTTTTCATGATAAATAAATGAATTACTATTATTTTTTGACTTACATTTTCACTAATTCCTTTTAGTCTTTGTTGTACGTAGATGAGGACATCTGAAACAAGGAAACAAAATATGAATAAACAGCTTTTATTTTTCAACAAAACTACATTACTACATAAAACATTACTGTAATTCAAGTTTGTTTCGTGAAACATTTATATGTAATATTTATTTATTCATAAAATAAATATTAATACCGTAAATATGTTCTGCATTTCTGAAAAATTAATAAAGTTCCTTGCATACATTTACTAATTTGATTTTAAGTAAACATCAACTATGAAGTAATTATATTACAAATAACGTTGCTGAAGAAATGAAGTGCTTATGTTTCCATTTTAATGATTTTCTAGTGTACATACATGTAATTACAGTTAACAAGTGAAAGTCAATATGATAAAAAATAGAAAACTTGTCATAATAACCGCATGTTTACGTCATACATGTAATTTTAACAACGAACAAGAATATGATGTTATAGGTTTTATCCTTCTTGCAAAATCAGAAAGCGTAGAATATTCAACATAGTACATAATATACTTCTTGCAAATATTTTACTAGTAATAGAAGTCAAGTTAAGCTTCAGTAATAATTGGCACAACAAAATGCAGGCTGATTGATAAATTGGGACAATGATTATTTTCTTTATTATTAATTTTTACCTCCCGCTAGCCTTTGTAAGGGAGGTATGGGGATAGTGCTAAAAATCGCATATCGAGATTTTGGTAAATGATCACGTTTTAGGTCCCTACAATCCGATTTTAACATTTTCACGATGATGTCTGTGGGTGTGTATGTGGTGTGTATGTGTGTGTGTGTGTGTGTGTGTGTGTGTGTGTATGTGTGTGTGTATGTGTGTGGATTTTCTGGACAATCTAACTCAAATACTATCATTTGGAAAAATTTGAAACCATGTATATCTACCTTATTGTAATATGAAAAGAAGTCATTAGTTTTTGGTATCAATCGGATAACCAGAAATGGCAGTTTACTTGAATCTCAACATAGTTTTTCAAAAAATACCTTTAAATGTTCTTTTTTCGCAATTTGTTTTTATGAAAATTAAAGATTATTCAATTTTCTACAGATTTGCATTAATAATTTTTCTATATATTTTATGGATAAATTTATAAAATAATATAAAAATTATATAAATTATATATTATTATAAAAGTATATCTCAGTTCAGTTCAAGTGTATGTAACTGGCATAAATGTCACTGTTAAAAAATAATCATTTCAAATTAATAATAGTAACGTTTTAAAAAAAAATCTGGTGTGGACACCACACGACTTCCTTGTACGATTATTAAACTATACATATTTTTTTTAATAAATAAATTACAAAATATTAATTTTAACTTCAAAACAGTAAGATATATAGCGACCATAAAGGGAGTTTTTAAAGAGAGTTTTGATTACAACAAAAAATATTTGATTACAACAATGAATATAACTAATTTCACAATAAAATATATTTGTTATTGTACGAATCATTTAACGTAATTTGACATGAACATTTTTTTTATTTTTTTGTCCTAATCCATAGCAAGCTTTATTACAAAAAAATAATTTTTAAATTTACATATCTCGCTTATATAAAGGGCTAATTTAATAATACTTCATGTGCTAGACGCAGAAATTAATTCTCTAAAACTTTTATTTGAAGCATTTATTTCTAAAATCTAAATAAAATCATTTTATTCAAAAAAAACTGTTAACAACTTCAAGTAATGTACCACTTCCGGTTAGCCTATTTTAACCAAAATCTATTATGTTATTTCGATTGACATAAAAGTCTTGTATACCAAA
Organism: Harpalus rufipes; assembly: GCA_951394225.1. Lineage (NCBI taxonomy): Eukaryota > Metazoa > Arthropoda > Insecta > Coleoptera > Carabidae > Harpalus > Harpalus rufipes. The sequence goes on from OX596282.1 coordinate 44,568,833, forward strand.
TTTGAAAAGTTTTGGATTATATTTTAAAAGAGTTTTTCATTAAAATCTATTATAGGCTTCATGTAAAGTACCACTTCTGGAAATTGTGTAATAACCAGAAAGGGAGGTGCACAACTAGATGTTATAGGAGTCCTAAATACAAAATTTCAACTTTCTACGGCTTACCGTACGTACAGACGTCACGACGAAATTAGTCAAAATGGATTCAGGGATGATCAAAATGGATATTTCCGCTGAAATCTGAAAACCGAAATTTTTCGCGATTACAATACTTCCTTTACTTACGTACAAGGAAGTAAAAAATTGAAAATGGAACAATAGTTTTATGGAAAGGAACTTAATATACATAATTTTTAGCATTAGTAAATATGCAGGTATGTATTTAAATAAATAAATAAATATATTATCACGGCATATTAACCCATTGCTGGGTGTGCAATCCGCTTTGTACATAGATTTCGGTAATGTTGATGACATAGCGTTTACCAAGCCTCACCTCACGGGCACCCATTTCTGGTGTGAAGAGTGTACCACAGGGGTCAATTTTGGACCATTTAAAATTGAAAATATGTGGCGTTGATCGGGATCGAATCTGGTTTCCCAGATTCGCGACCAGACACTCAGGCACGCGGCCACGAAACCCCATACGTATGTATATTTAAATTAATAAAAAATGAATGGCGGGAGGTATTGTGTTGGTCACATCAGATTTTTTTATTTATAATTCAATTACAAAGTATTGAAAGATTCTGAGTTCTACTTCCGGTTTAATTGGACGCGATATCACTGCTGATTTTATTTTCCAAGGAATTACCATAGGCTGCTAGATATCTAGTTGCGAGATTATATTTTTTTCTGTTCGTTAAAAAAATTCCATATTTTTTCATTGAAATACGTTCAAAAAGTACGTAATACGCGACTTACGTATTTTCGCAGTTATGTAATAAATCTACAGAGCAAAATTAGCTGTCACTCACAAGACATTTTTTTATTTGAAACGTGTTACTTCGGTTTGTATTTATATCCTTTTATATATTTTTCATACTTTTATAGTTTATATCCCAGTTAAGTTACTGCTGCATAATTTCATTTATAAAATAATATTGTATAAATAATATAAATATAACAGTTTCTTACGAAATTACCTTTAAGTAAATTACAAATTCGACTAACGTAAAATTCATGTTACGTAAAGGTTTCCATAACGCATTACTTACGTAACTCGGGGGATTAGTGTATTTTTTTCACCCTACAAGGGTGAGAAAATGCACTGTTTTAACACAAACGGGTGCAAAATATGAAAAGCTATGGTATTTTTTTTACGCTTTTATTGTAGAAGTAGGAAAAAAAATTGTATGCAACTCATGTTTCCAGCTCGTGTGTCAAATATTCCTTCTCGTAAATAAAATTACACTTTACTCACATGTTACGTAAATAACCTTTATTCACAATCATTATAGTAATATGTCGATTCCTAACCCTTTAAAAGTTGGGAAATGCGTCATTTCTTAATCAATGACTTACACCCCACTAGTTGGAAATGTTTATATAGGGGTTGCCTAGCAACATTGTCATAGATCCCTATAATAGAGTACGCTAAACAAATTTTAATACAGCTGTCAAAAAATATTAACAAAACTAAGGTTAGAACTCTTTATTCTGAAAATTATTGATTTAAAAGAGGATGATTCTGAATAAAATAGTATAAAAACCTCGGTGGGAGTTTCATTACAACCTCGCGCTGTATCTCACTTCGAGGCTTCGCCTCTCGGTGATATACGTTAGCCCTCGGCTGTAATGAAATATATCCCACCTCGGATGTAATATACTATTACGAGTCACATTTGCCGAAATATAGTACTAACTTACATTTTGTAAATGAAACTCATAATAATAAAAACTATTAGACCTCAGCTGACTCACTCCACTTCCATTATTGTGGTCCGGATGTGGTATTTCGCTACCGAAAATCGATCACCTTAATATGTAAGGAGTGAGGAATATTTGTTGTATATTATGTATTTTTATTAACTATATGTTTGTATTGTTTAGATATGATGAAAAATAATTAATAAAGGAACCCATGATTTTTGCCTTACAAAATCTCCATATATTTTGTTTTCAACGATGTTAGGATGGCTGTATTTTAAATTTGTTTTACCTAGTTGCTACTTTTTCAAAATTATGAAAATTTAATGTCTTCTAGTTTTCCGTGACATTTGGACCTTCTTTGCTTGGCGAAATATTTTGATGTTTACCTTGTGTATCATTTGTTGTTGATTAGTACAGTAAAATTTTTGAAAGATGTCCGATCAAGGTTGTCTACGAATTGTATGGATTCAGATTTTTGCTCCGCCCGTCATGACAAATTCAGTAGTGTCGTTTGCTTAGTCTTTATGAGGGTACATAAGATACTACTGTTATTTTATTATTATAAAAATATATATATTACAGTAAAAGCACTCAAAATACAAAAATAAGTCAACTGGTAAGTTGTAAGCAAATGTAAAACCAAATGAGATAATGACACAATGTCAGTGTCAGTGACTCTGACAAAAAGTAACGTTATACGTACGGCTATTAATCCAGGTAATGTATCTGAATTAATAAATAAACTTACGTTACAGCGAAAGTATTATTAACAACGAGCATCGTTTATAAATGGAATGTCCTAACTTAGTCGAAATAATATGAATTTTTGAAAGACAAGCGTGTTATATCCATCCTTATCGCACACATAGCCTTGGCAAAAGAAAGAGATAAATATATGCCTATTTGTTAATTCGTTCGTGATACAGGTGACATTGATCGGACATCTTTCAAAAATTTTACTGTATATGAATTTAAGTTAATTTATTTTTTTATTGAATGTTAGATAGTTTATATTGTTTGAAATAAAAACAAATTCTACATAAAGGTAAACGTCAACAAAAATCTTCAAACAAAAAAAAGTAGGTACAAATGTTATACGGCAAACTGACAATGCTTTAAAGTTTTATAGTTTTGAAATATTAATATTTCATATATTAATATTTTGCATTACATTTACTTATGTAGACCGAAGTTTTCCTAGTCCCGGATGCAAAATCTTTGAGATTAAATTTTTCAACTGTTCTAGCTTATTTATGTACGTAATGAAACTTTGCATTCTCGTGATTTTCAGTTGCCTACACATCATATCCCATTTCCCTAGTTTCTCCGTCGCTTAGGCTAACACGAGCTTATTTATCCCCGTCATAAATTACCACCATCTGCGCTAGGTGGTGACACCGTCGACCTTGATACGCTAGAGGCGCTGCTGTAGCTGTCAAACCAACCAGCGGTGAAATATGGGGACCTGATATTCACAACACGAATTATAAATCGTATACTATGTACTACAAAATACTGTTAGCAAAGCAGGCAAATTTTGAAGGAGAGTAGGTTGAGAAAATTGTTAAAGTTAGGGGAGAAATAAGGGATGTTTATGAAGTTTAACTCAACAAGATTTCAGCCTAAATTATATGGTACGGTGCACATAGGCGTGAACATTGAAGCATTATGATTCTGCCTGTTTTGATCGTATCTCAGTACTTTAGTTCGAATCCTACTACTAACTAACATGTGTTACATAAGTTTTCGGAAAAAAAGACTACACTGTGATTTAAGGAAAGTATATTGAACCTATATTACTACAAAATTAACATAGCTTAAGCTTTAACCACAGTATAAAGAATTATACAGTAGCGACACTTCGCTCATTTTCGTTCCAAAGTGCTCGGGTTGAAGGGGGAAATAATGACGAGCGAGAGTGGAACAATATTTCTTATATCTACTTAACGATAATCGTTATTTTCAAATTAAAAACTTTATTTCCTAAAATCAAATTATAATTTTAAATGAATATCAAAAATAAGTCATATCATTCACATTATATTAGAAAAATGTTGCGCATTAGGAGCCCATTTTAGTAGTGTGTTTGAGGGTGTGTTATGTTATTTATCTGATTTTGTTTTTGCAATAAGTGTAATAAAATATAAATTAAATTTAATCAATTATAATTTTGGGCCCATATTTAGTATAATGTATAATATAATAAGCTTTTATTGTATATAAAGTTTTACATCTTATTACAATACGTTCTCTTAATAACGAAACAGTTATAAAATTTAACAATACCTAATGAAAAATTGCTGTAGAAAAATATTAACACCAAAGACAAAAATAATATCTGTAAAGCTACATGACGGCGAAAATCTATAAAGGAAAGATGGAAAAAATGTCGCAGAGCTATAAGGATAAAGCAATGAAATTATAAAATGCAACTCAACCAAAAATACTATAAACATAAACATCAATGTAAATTGAAATTACTTGTTTTTTGTTTAATAAATCCTTTTTATACTTATAAATATATACATACATACATACATACAGAAAATCACGCGTGTCCCACTTAGTGGGTTCGCACAAACCCGATAACAATAAGAACATCAACATCATACAACAAATCCTTACTCTTAAACATATTAAAGTGACCGATTTTCGGTAGCGAAATACCGCATCCGGATCACAATAATAGTTAGGAAACAATCATCCTTCGCCACACATTCCTATCTAAGCAGACTTCTTTCGCCTCGGCCACACTCATAATCGCATTTATACATGCTCTTCTTCTCTTCATACTTGGAAATTCTCTCTCTTTAAGCACCCTACCAATCACATCCATCCACTTACACACTGGTCGGCCACGCAATCGAAAACCCTCAACTTCACCAAGATATATACGCTTAACAAGCCGTTCACTCGCCATTCTCACCACATGCCCAAACCATCTCAACTGACTCACACCAACTCTCTTCATCACATTGTTCCTAACCATATACAATTGACAATTTCTAGCCCTGATGAAGACTTTAGTCAAAGTCGAAACGTAGGCCAGGAAATAAATTAATTTTACACAGACTGCGTGTCCAATTATTTCCCAATTTTCACCGTAATAAATATTTGAAAACTTTCTAAATTAACATTATTTACACTTATCCATACAAATTCAGTAATCCGAACAAATCGTTTATTAGAACTCCCGTATACATTTAGTAATTCGGATTAAATGGTCTCTACTGTATATGCAATTGAACTGAAGTGAGTAAAAATAGTAAATTATATCTGAGGTGGAAAATGTTTTATTGCAGCCGATGGCTTGTGTATATTACTACGAGGCGAAACCTCGAGGTGAGATTACTGGAATCTATGACAATGTTGCTAGGTAACCCTATATAAAAATTTGGAAGCGTTTTTTGTAATTTCCCACTCAAGAGATTGTCATTGTAGTTAGGAATGACGTATTTCCCAACCTCTAAAAGGTTAGAAATTGGTATATTACTATAATGATTGTGAATAAACATTATATTCTGAACATTTTCGGTATTGTGTACCTACTATTAATGGATTATGATTAATAATGTTCCTACCATCAACAATCAATTTCACGTTTTTTCTTATGTATCTTTCAATTACGTCTTTTCCATAATTTCCGACGTCCGTCTTGAGAAAAGATATAGCTTCATCGTTTGCATTCTACTTCTACCATAAAGAGTACGCATCTCATCAGCTAAAGAAAGACAGCTATGAAAACAGAAGAGATGGAATGCGAAACAAAAGCGAAAAGTCAGTGTCATTTAAGTTTGTTCGAAGGAGCGAGGAACATTTGCCTTGAGAAATACCACGCTTGCTTGGATCTTCTGCGAAAAATGACAGCAAAAGGCAATGTTTGTTTCTTGCATGCGTAGGATGGATCGGCGATTCGGTCACGCATATTTCAACCAGAGAAAGTTCAAAGACAAGAAAAGAATTCAAACCAATGACCTTGTCATCGTGGATACGTAGACTCGTTGGTTCATTGTCATTGTCGTGTATTTACTTTTTTACTTATGGAATTTTGCTTTTCGTAGATTACAGATCTTACAATCTAAAATGTATTTTAATTGAAATACAACCAATATGTTATTGGATTGGACGGCGCTTTGCGAACGTGTTTTGTTCTTTAGATTAGGTTAGGAATATTAAGTAATGTTTAGAAAAGTGCAGAAAAAGATAACAACGAATAGCTCTAAGGACGCGAGTTTTGTGCTTTAGGATAGTTAAGGTATGTTTATGAAGATGGATTGAAAAATTTGCGGCTTACCACAAAAATAGTTTTTCTTCAAACGTCATAAAAGTAGCATCTTTTGTGACTTGATTCACAAGGTAGAAGTTTAATTTCTACGCCGCCGGAGTAAAAGTAGCTAATTTTTATGCCGGTGGCGTCGAAATAAAATAAATAAATATTCATAGAAACTATACAGAATCAACGAATAAGAAGTAACGTGTACAAAAGAAACCTGTAATATCGCCGTAAATATCACCCTAACACACTAGAAAACCTAAGAATAATGTTACTAAATACCACCACCACAGATAACCTAATATACCTACCACCCACCACAATAGCTGTCAAATTTAAATATATAACCTATGAACTGAAATATAAACAGAGTTTACTTTTGAGGAAACAACATATTAAAGGATATCAGACTTATGTCCGGTTGCAGAAACGTTCATCACCGCTTAGTTTAATTAACGGATCATCAAAACGAACAAATGCAACGCGATTTTTTGACAGCAATGATTTAAATATCATAAGAACAAGGAAACTGATACGAATTTGTTTATTTTGATGATCCATTAATTAAGCAAAGCGTTGATGAACGTTTCTACAACCGGAAAATACAGATTACAATTACATGGACGGTAACGAACATAAGAATACTTAGAATTAAAGTAATAGGAATAGTTTATATTGTTTAGCAGTGATTCCTGGACATATCTTTCACCCGCACTGTTAGATTTCCATCCGATTGAACAACTTCCGAGGGGGCGTACAATATAATACTACAAATTTAGATATACTTGCATACAAGGAGGATATAGAATTACACAGTTTCTATTTAAACGTCAAAACGTGAAAATTTTCACTTCAATGTTTATAACAAAAAGTGAACAAATGAGTATCCATAGCACGGGCAATTGAAATCGCAAACGTACTTTACGTAAAATGTAACGTAAAGTAACAAATATTTTTCTTTAAATATCTACATTCTGGCGTGGAAAGTGCGTGGAGAGTGCACCACAGGGGTCAATTTTATGCCATTTAAAATTCGAAATATTTGGTGTTGGTAAGGATTGAATCCGGTTCTCTAGATTCACGACCAGACACTCAGGCACGCGGCCACGAGACCCCATAGGCATATATATTTAAATTAATAAAAATTAAATGGCGGGAGGTATTGTGTTCGTCACATCAAATTTTTAAATCGTAGAAATGGGCTTAATAGATCAAGGAGATTTTATATAAACGAAGAAAGAAATTGTGAAAAAGTCTTGTTTGCACTAAAATTCTTAGTTCAGGATGTTCTTCCAGGTTTTTTTTTTAAATTGGTATAAAATAAAAAATAAATATATCATCACGGCATATTACCCATCGCTGGGTGTGCCAATCTGCTTTGTACTCAGATATCGGTAATGACGAATATATTTGTACTGTGCGGGCGCTTACCAGGCATCACCTCACGGGCACTCATTGCTGGCGTGGAGAGTGCACCACAGAGATCAATTTGTGTTACTTAAATTCGAAATAATTTTTGGTGCCGGTCAGGATCGAACCCGGGTCCCCAGATTCGCGTCCAGATACTCAGGCACATGGTCACGATTATATAAATAGCATTTATTTTCTTACAACACGTTTCGGTGGTGCAATCTTGCACCTTCTTCTGGGTGGGTAAGGTTATAGAAAATATTACATCTCATGGAAACAAAGTACATCCGTTTTTTACCTCTCGCTAAGAGAGGTATTGCATTCATGCTAAAAATCGCATATCCAGATTTTATTGAATAAGCACGTTTTAAGGTCCCTACAATCCGATTTTAACATTTTTACGATGATGTCTGTGTGTGTGTGTGTGTGTGTGTGTGTGTGTGTGTGTGTGTGTGTGGATGTATGTGTGTGTGTGTGTGTGTGTATGTATGTAGGATGTTGGAAGGACGGTTACTCAAAAACTATAAGACTTTAAATTTGTTTAACTACGTATTTCCCAATCGGACATTCATGGGAAGATCTGAAAAGGTTTTGGTAACAATTGGACAACCGGAAGTAGAAGATTCTTGAAAAAAATCTTCTAAATATTATTTTTTGAAAATTTTTCTTGATAATATTAAAGAAAAATAAATTCTCTTTCTGATACATTTAAATATTTTTATATATATTCTATAGATTTAGAGATAAAAGGAATATAATATATAAAATAATCTGTTGTAATTAATTTTACAACCGAAAGGATGCCATGAAAAATAGTTGAAAATTTAAATTATTTGTAACTGACAGATAAATGTCAGTGTCAGAAATAATGAATAATGAAAGAAAAATGTACTTGGAGAATCCCTTAATTCTTGATCTGTGACTATTATGGAGATGACAAGTCTAGGTTGAAGGACTTAAATTTGTTTCAAACATTATGGGACAATGTACACCAGCACTGTAGACTAGAGTAACTTTGAATTGCGAAAAAGCTATCAAATTCTTCTCAAGTAAGTTGTAAATCGATATAAGAATAATCGGAGTGCAATCTATCCGTCACTTTATTAAAGGGAATAAGTGTTATTTAGATATAACAAGTATGAAAAAATAAAATGTAAAAGAAGATATGTAAGAATAGATGCACAATCCAGATATATACATTTTAGACCGCCCAAAATTGATGTTTTTACTAGAAGAATATGAAGAAAAAGTAAACAAGGTTGTTCGAATTGAAAATTACTGTTACCAGCCTAATATTTATATATGGTAAACTCTACTTTGTAATTTATTGTAACATAATTTATGGTAAAATATCTTTATGTTGAGACATGCTATTATTGAATAATAAAGAAGTTTATACGTCATAGATTTATATGAATATATTATTTGTATTTATAAAAATATTCTTTGCTTTATGCATACAGCCAGGTAAAATATACGGCGAGAGGTTATGTGCTGGCCACATCAGATTTTTATATTCAGTTTTACAACATCGTAGAAAAATTTATAAAGAGCACATACACATCAAAATCACCATCTGTATAAATTTTGTAAGATTTTACCCAGATGAAGGTAGAAGTGTGCATCGAAACGTGTTGTACGAGAATAAATGTTTGACTGAAATTTCAAGTAATTGTTAACATCTAATTCATAATCACAGTTGAGAAATTTGCCACTTTTGTTTTCTTTAATTTTTTTTACGAAGGCACCATCATTGCATTTTTGCTTCCATTGTTTCGAGTGATGTTTTGATTCAGACTAATAGTAGTAGTAGTAAACCCATGTCTAATCGATACAGTAATAAATATTTCTATAAACATATCAGTTTCGTAACGAAGCAGCAACTCGGACGACGGCTAGAACCGAAAACTTTTCTGATCAACTGTGTGAAACCGGGGTCCTACGTCGCTGAAATTTATGTCGTTCCTAACTCATTGGTTAGAATGTTTTGAACCCATTAGGAGATGTCCACAGCCAATAAAGTCACAAAGTAACGAGGAACGTCAAATTTTGGAGAAACAATAAAACAATTCACATAACCTCACAAAAAAATTGGGCGTCTACTGTTATCCTTTCTATGTTAGGCCGTAAACTTTTCAATTTATTCTTGTATATACGTTTAAATGAGAAAGGAAGTTTTGGTTCTTGCTGGAAGCTTTACGACCGTCGTCTTGTTGTGTCAGAGTTTTAATTTTCGTCTTTAAACTCGCCAAAGACGGATAGCAAAGCGGATACACTTGCAGGATGCTACGTTTGTTTTATTTCTGAATTATCGACAGGAACTTCTTCTTTCTTTATATTTTAATATCAAGACTTCTCGGAATATTTCAATATTTGCTCTCCGAGAAATTAAATCACTGAACGAACAGAAACTCTTCTACATTTTAAACTTGAACGTATAACTTTTTTTATAAAAACATAAAGTCTATACTAACACCTAAGAATAGAATAGTGTTGTGATGTGAATGTCAATAGTATTGTGTGAATGATGTGTATAATTTGCTTTATTCATGTGTATATTTAACTAACAATGGTTTTTTTTTTTGTTATAGGTATGATGACCTCTGGCACTAGTTCGTAAGTTCACAGATTTACATTCAGTAAGTTTACAAAAATAGAATTGATTAAGTTGCTTTGCACTTAGCTCTAATACGTATTTATGTAAATTGTGTACAAGGTGTTAAAAAAACGGTTCCAAAAATTTTGGAGCATTATAAAAGGCTGGAATTTAATGCATACAAAATTGGTATATACGCTATAATGGATGCTATTATTACCGAGGATGAAATTGAAGTCACGAGCAAGCAAAGTTCTTTTTTACAATAGTCATTTCACAAATTTCAAATATAGCCTTAAATAAAAGTAAACATAAAAATACCCCCTATTTTTTGTTTTCCTTGCGATAGAACTCATGTTACAAACGTCGAAATTTCCCCGTCTTAAAAAACACCCCCCACCATCATGTGACGTCATTATTCGGTTGACCCCTATATTTCGATATGATTTATACCAACGACGAAATATAACTAGACAAAACATTCCTTATTCCTCCTCACTGAATGTTTTGATTTCGGCTGGCCAGAAAGAGACAACTAGAAATAGAGATATATTTAGTCTAGTTCGAGCATTTCTCACTAGATGCCATCCAGTATTAAACTCAAAATTTAAGCGCCAGTATGATGAAAACATAGGTTTATCGGTATAAAAATTCAACGTAAAACATTTATTAATTATATATTATAATTACAAAATACAAAATTATTGCCTTACCGAACAATAAACATGTACGAAAACAAACTAACCTCACACCCGACAAAGCAGTTCTTCTTATAAAGTTACACTAAATTTCTTTTCATTTTCTTTCACATAGTATTCTAAATAGTTGAAACCCCTTTTCATCTTGCAATAAGAAAGCATTTTTTAAATACATTTTATAATTGACGAGATCCACTAGCAGTTCGCCATTTGGCTAGAAATATTGAAAGGCAGAAATTTGCTATATTTGATATTTTAACACCTTTGCAGGATCAAGACCCTCTGAAAAATCACGGAACACAATTATTAAATTTAATTTTAGATATTTATTTTAAAATTAGAATCCACCACGAAACGAAAGTTATTGTAAACAATGTAACAAGAATAAGAACTTTTTTTTATTCCGATATCTTATTTACTAAGGTAGACAAGTACTGAATTAATCGTCTTAAAATATGTTGGATTATAATTCGTTTCTAGGTTTTAATCTTAATTTAGTAGTTTTAGTTTTTATTTCCAAAGAATATATTATTAGGAACACTTGCGCCTCTAGTGAGCAATGCTCGAACGAGGCTAAACATATCTCTGTCTCTAGTTGTCTCTCTGGCCAGCCGAAATCAAAACAAACCTAATGAAGTTTTGTCTAGTTGTATTTCGTCGTTGATTTGTACAGTAGTCATGTTATAATTTAATTTTGTTGTAATTTTGGACAGTTTGTAAAAACATTGTGCATTTTATATATAAATAATATACAAAAGAACATATGTAAATAAATAAATGTAAGTAGTAAGTAATATATATGGTTTTCAGTCCAAAAACTAACCTATCGACCAACCGGCAAGCTAATGAACACTGAATTTTTATTAAATAATGGAAAACAATTATTATTTATTGTAATCAGTTTTATAACTAGTATTTCAAGCTAACCGGTGATGTATAATTTTTATTAATTACCATTTTATGAAATTAGCATCTAAAAATGTATATAAAATTTTTATGCGAAAATTACATACAATGGAAGATACAAATATTTATTACATAGTGTTTCTGGTTCTATTATATTGCAAACAATACTTGTAATATTCTTATGCTGATTACAATAAAAGATATTTACAGTCCAAGAACATTGATTACAACAATGAATACAAAATATAACAAAGGAAATTTCATCAATATTTCAATACTAGCATTTAGCGTAGATTAAAAAATGAGGAGCACTCATATGCATTAAGCATTACTGTAACATATTTTTTTACTATTTTGTGTATCTACACAGTATTTTATAGTAGTAATTTTGATATGACGGTGACTTCATTTGCTACTGGCTTCAGCTAAAAATGGAATTCACATACATATAAAAAAAAATTATCAGATATTTCATGTTTTCTTCAGCTAATTTCCACATTCATAGTTAACCTAACTTGTCATCTCATAAATGGAAAATATTAAATTTATTTGAGCAGTTCATGCATGTATTATAACAAACACAATAGTCAATTTCATCTGTGACAGGCAATGTAAATTAAACGGGAAGAAATGTGGTATACGGTTCGAGAAAGATGACTATTCATGGTCACTTGTTCGAAGAAAGAATGCACAGCACTTTATATAGAAGTAACTTAGCAACATTTCATGTTAGAAAGAGAAAGATTATTTGACGTATGTCTACCTATACAGTTTATGTTGTATGACAGATATACGTAAATGGTGACATTACTTTCTAACACATTACAAATAATAATGACGTATGTCGTAGAATTACAGATCTAATTATGTACTGCACTGCCCTCTGTCCTAATAGTTACCCAGTGACGTTGACATTTAAATCAAATTACCTATTATTCCATGGTTTTTGTCAAATCTTATATTTTTGGGTTTTGCAAATACATAGGTGAAGAGCATAAATCTTTGAGAAAGGCTCGTGATGCACACTTCATTCTCATGAATAATAGCATACATTACATTCTCATTGAATAATATACTATTATGGCATTGTGGCAGTTTGATTTGAAAATTACTATATTATAGAAAAATAATATAATTCGAATTTACAGTCGAACGGTAGTCAATACTATTTATATATTATATCTCATTTATACCTACAACCTTGTTTACTAGAACAAATCAATTACATTTGATTAATTAATCTATCGCACTGAGTGCTACAAGTAAATCACATTGTAGTAACAATCCAGTCCAGTAGTGTAACAGAGTAGCCGGTAGCTAAAATTAAGCGGTTTCTATCAACGTGACACTAATACCAGCAAAACCACGAACACTTGTATATTTAGAGTAAGCCAAGGTAAACGAACTGAACTAAACGTTGCGTGCCGTGGAAATGAGAAAACTATGAAAAGCGGAAATACACCTAGTTATAGTTAGCGGAAAACTAGCCACAAACTATATTGATGTACAAGAATATTTGTAATATACCACAACTGAAAAAAACTAATTTAAGTTGTTATATTTTTCATTTTATGTTGTGGTCTGACTGTCTAATATGAATGTTACTTTTATTAATGACGTGCATTGGCTGGATATCCGATTTGAGTATACTACAACAGATTATTTTATAGATTATATATCTATATCTTTAAATCTATAGAAGATATAATAAAAAAATTAAATGTGTCGGGTATAGAATTTTTTTTTTTAATATTTGTAATAACATAAATTTTCAAAAAATGATATTTAGAAGATTTTTGTTAATATATTATTTCCGTTTGTCTAATTGTTACCAGAATCTATTCAACTCTTCTTATTACTGTTAGATTGAGGAATCCGTAGTTACGCAGGTCTTTAGTCTTATAGAATTTGAGAAATCGTACCTCCAACAACCTCACACATAAACATACATACACACACACACACACACACACACATCATCATAAAAATATTAAAATCGGATTGTAAGGACCTTAAAACGTGCTTATTCATTAAAATCTGGATATGCGATTTTTAGCATGAACCCAATACCTCTTTTAGCGAGAGGTAAAAATAGGAGTAGTTCCTTATGCGCACCCATAAAAAACTAAACAAACGACACTACTGAATTTGACAGAATGGGAGGAGCTCAAATCTTAACACTTACAATTCGAAGGTGACCTTGATCAGACATTTAAAAAATTAAATTGTATATTTGTTTAAACATTCAGTAAAGAAGTAAAAAAAAACGCAAAAACATATTTATACACCTGTTGGCTGTCATAATCAACAAAATAGTAAATTGGAAAGGTATGGTACGGTAAATCTCGCGGTTTTATAATGAGAATATAATTCCTTAGTCACGTGACATGTTTTCCGCCAATCAACATTCAGAATCTCCCTAGCTACGCGTTTATCACAGCGATGATAAAAAACATGGAAATAAATACCGTATTTATAGTCGTTACTAAGGGATTTGTTTTTTTTTATTTATGACATTGACAGTTAATTTTGAGTATAAAAATAAATAATAACAATAATTCAAACTCCGAAATATTAAATAAAACTCGTAAGTACCATGTTTTAATACAATATGAACATGTATATTAAAAGTTAGGTTAGGTTAGATTGCAAAAATTCATTATATTCTCTCATTAAATATAAGCTCGTGATATGATTAATAATCGAAGATATTGCTCGTGAAACCGAAGCAGCACATTTCAACTCGTCCTTCGGACTGAAATCTGCAGCTCGGTTTCACTCGAGAATATAATCGATGATAATCATATCACTTGTTATATTACGTATGACAATACGTCACGGGCGCTCTAAGATCTTGTGCAGAAATAATGTTATTCTATAAGTAACTGACTTCAGCAGAATTTGAATTCAGATTGTTGGAACCACAACAGTTCCTTTAGCGGTCTAATACACTCAGCCACGCCAGATTTCCTTGGAAGTCTGTTAATATTTTAACCAGCATCATATCGATCGTATCATGCTCTGATTTAGTCTGCTTAGCTCGCCCCCGTATTTAATTAAATTGAATTAGGTTGATCGTTGATTGCTATTACTTCGCGGAACTTGGTACCGGAACTTCCTTCGCACCTGGTGGTCGGCGGCCTTCGGGAAACATCGACAAACTTCGCTATCGCGTAAAACACTGCCAGGAGGAGTAAATGAGAAAACGAAAGGACCTTGAAGGAGAATAATGTCGGGAGAAAAGAAAGTATTGGGTTAGGATTACGTATATAATAGGATTTTGAAACACATCACAACATGTAGAATTTTTTATTTTTTTATGAAACTTTAACTAAACTGAAAGCGATTTGTAGTTTTAGAAAATCTATATTGTTATTCGTTACGCCGTAATTTTTTTTTTTTACATTCTATGACATACCTAGTTATAGAGATGATTTTATTCTCAAACTAATAATGGGAGTCACATAAATTGATCTTTTCAGCACTGATAAAAATATATAAATATGTTCAAATAGCTTCTATGGTCAATAATTGTAAATATGAGTGGATAATAAGCAATTTAATAAAATAAAAAATCTGATGTGAACACCATACGACTTCCTTGTACGATTATTAAACTATACATATTTTTTTTATAAATAAAATACAAAATATTAATTTTAACTTTAAAACATTAAGATATATAGCGACCATAATCTAACCCGGTTCTTTTTAAAGAGAGTTTTGATTACAACAAAGAAATATTTAATTACAACAATGAATATGACTAATTTCACAATAAAAATATAATATTTATTATTGTACGAATCATAAAATTGCACGTATTTAACATAATTTGACATGAACATTTTTTTTATGTTTTTGTCCTAATCCATAGCAAGCTTTATTACAAAAACAAAAAAGTATATAATTTTTAAATTTACATATCTCGCTTATACAAAGGGCTAATTTAATAATACTTGATGTGCTAAAGGAGAAATTAATTCTCTAAAACTTTTATTTGAAGCATTTATTTCTAAAATCAAAATAAAATCATTTTATACAAGAAAAACTGTTAACAACTTCAAGTAATGTACCACTTGCGGTTAGCCTATTTTAACCAAAATCTATTATGTTATTTCGATTGATATAAAAGTCTTGTATACCAAATTTGAAAAGTTTTGGACTATATTTTAAAACAGCTTTTCATTAAAATCTATTATAGGCTTCATGTAAAGTGCCACTTCTGGAAATTGTGTAATAATCAGAAAGGGAGGTGCACATCTAAATGTTATAGGAGTCCTAAATACAAAATTTCAACTTTCTACGGCTTACCGTACGTACAGACGTCACGACGAAATTAGTCAAAATGGATTCAGGGATGATCAAAATGGATATTTCCGCTGAAATCTGAAAACCGAAATTTTTCGCGATTACAATACTTCCTTTACTTACGTACAAGGAAGTAAAAACAACTACGTTTATTTGTAGTCCAAGGATTGAGTGCCACCGGTAATCTATGTCATTGAATATATCGTTCACTTTCATACAAATGTATGAAATATAATAAAAATTATTAGGCAGAAGACGCACGCCATCAATATTAAAAAAAAACCTTATAAAATGAAATATAACTTACCTCTTCATTCATATTGCGGAGGACCCCATTATCTTCACTCATTTCAATATACTGTGATGTACATATAATATTCATACAACAATTGAGAAAAACCCAAAATAAAACTGTAAATTTCATCACTCGCGAAATTTCAAAATGATGGCTTAGAAGGGTCAGGGTAAAATATTTTTTTCTCTAAAATCACGACTTTTTAGTCAGGAACCCGACGTTTTAAATTCGGGATCCCGACTTTTTGAACTCGAGATTCCGACTTTTTAACCTAACGTAACCTAACCTATACGACGGCTTGAAAGTCGGAATCCCGAGTTTAGAAAGTCGGGATCTCGAATTGAAAAAGTCGAGATCCTTACTTTAAAAAGTCAGGATTCCGACTTTTTGAACTCGAGATTCCGACTTTTTATCCTAACGTAACCTAACCTCTACGACGGCTTGAAAGTTGGAATCCCGAGTTTAAAAAGTCGGGATCTCGAATTTAAAAAGTCGGTATCCTGAGTTTCAAAAATCGGGATCCCGAGTTTAAAAGTCGGGATCCTGACTTTAAAAAGTCGGGATTTTAGAGAAAAAAATATTTTACCCTGACCCTTTCAAGCCGTCGTACAAAATTGATACTTTCTCAAGAATGACATAGTACTCACTAGAGACGCTTACGCTCAAAATGCACAAATCTGTACGAGTAGTACTTGTTAAAGTTACTAAAGATTTTACTGACATGTCTACATTGGTTTTTATTACAAAAAAGTTTATTTTTTCTTTGGTTTTTCTGGTAAGGAAAACATAATGTTTTTAGCTGATCTCATTTTGGTTAAAAATTGACTTTTATTGTTATTGGATTAAGTTACAGATTTATTATTATTATTTAAAACGTATGGGGTATCGTGGCCGTGTGCTTGAGTGTCTGATCGCAAATCTGGGTACTCGGGTTCGATTCCGACCGACGCCAAAATTGTTTCGAATTTTAAATGGCACAAAAGTGACCCTTCTCGTGCACTCTCCCCACCACTAATGAGTGCCTTTAAGGTGGTAACGCCTTGGTAAACGCCCGCGCGGTACGAATAATGTCATTACCGAAATCCGTATAGGTACAAATCAGATTGACACACTCGGCAATGGATAATACGAGTCACTTTTGCCACTGATACCCAGTGCCGTATTAAGTTTAAAGGTGATCCAAAGCAATAATATTCTTGCGTGCCCCACAACCCACACTACCCCAACGGTTATCACTGAAATAATAAATAAAGGGGTCTATGCCAACTTCAATTATGTACATATAATAACAAAAAATTATTAGATGCGGAACTAATTTTATTATACAGATGTCTCTAAAATACGTGGCCATAGCTTCTCCGTTTAACCACAGATTCTAAGGGTCATTTTAAACAAACAGTTCTAATAAACTTATGCCCAATCTCGTCTCCTACACCTACAGGAGTACCAACCTCGTGAAGATGACCGTACAGATATAAATTTTGCTTTTTAATTTGAAAACGGTTATTGGTAAAATTGTGAAACTTGTGTATGCTTTATCATACAAGAACATTATTTTGTAATTTTTTCATATTTTACGCAACACCTCTTGATTGGTTATTGAAGGGAGGTGAGGATAAAAACAATGGAAACATTTTATTCTTATGATTAAATATAAAAAAAAATACTTAATTTGCAATTCCTTTCAATTCTAAAGATAAAAAGATACTCTGACATTCGATAAAATGCATTATTCTCGAAATAATAAAATATTTTTTCGGTCATAATATTCACATTGAATATGGAATGGAATTTTGTAATATTTACAAAATTCTGAAGCGCCCCCTCGCGTTCTTGCGTCCCTAGGCAATTGCCTACACTGTAAAAAGAAATCATGTAAATTTACATAGACAGTAGCTGGCAACATTGTGACCATAGACAATCTATGTAAATATACAATGAAGTGTAATTTTACATTTTATGTAAAATTATATACACTACACTGTGTAAAAAATTTCATATGAATATGTAATATTACATTTCCAAAATAAAAATATGTAATTTGTTTACATTATGTTTTGGAATATTTTACAGAGAGATGGGTAGAAAATACATATAAAAATATAATATTTACATAACTGAAATGTAAAAATTTCACATTCTAAACAAAAATGTGTATTTTTTACATTATTTCCTGTATAATATTACATATATGGTATGTAAAATTTACAGACAAATATATAAAATATTAAAAATTTTAGTAAAAATTTACATTACAAATAGTATTTTTACATGTTAATATGTATACTTACCTGTAATTTACATTAAATTTGAAAATTATAAAATATACCTGGAATTATAAAAATGGGTTATTCAAAAATACACAGTAGTTTTTTTTATAGCTATATATTATCAAAGATTATAAAAAAGTATTTAATCTTAAAACATCAGGCAGGGATTCTTAAATGAAATAAAAAATAGCTTCAAAAATTTAATAACAATATGAGACCGAACATGATTAATAATTTCGAATAATTTTCATTTAATTAAGCTTAGCTTACATTTTTAATTGTCTCTCTTCCTTAATCCTTTACTTTATTTATTAAACTGATAACTTTAAATCGAGAAGTTAATTGTTTTTGCTTTTGCTGCCAGCATCAGGGTGTATTTTCAAAAATTAACGTTGCATAAATTCTAATGTGCAGCCTAGTTCTTGTGGGTACGCCATGTTGCACATATAATAAATGCAATATAATTCTTCAAATATTTTGTGGAAGCACATAGTGCGTTCATTAATATTGACGCCCTCCACGAATATATAATAGGTAGTTCCATTACGATTTTCTGTAATTAAGAAAACATTATTAAATATATAACTTGCATATATAGGGTGTAAATTTTAAAACTAGTCATAGGTCTATAACATGGGTAAACTGTTTTTTAGCTTCCAAAAGTTTCTATATTAATTTATAGAAAAAAGAATTGGTGAATATTATAGAAAAAAAATCATGAATTTTTTGTTCCAAACACGTTATATTTCTGCATCATATAAAGCCACAAAATAAATTTAAAAATTTGCGAAATTAACAAAAGATTCTCATTCGCCATGACAGTATAATATACACTAATTATTTTTTCTATAAATTAATGTAGCAACTTTTGGCAGCTAAAAAACTGTTTTTCTATGTTATAGCCCTATGACCCGTTTCAAAATTTACACCCTGTAGGGCCATTGTAATGTCTAAATATTTATGACCTGACCTGAAACGATATAAGTCAACAGAAATTCATTTACTTTACCATTTTGCCTTTTCTGTTAAATATACTACAACACGCTGAAAAAATTTAAAACAAAGTGTTTATTTTAAATTTGAATCTATATTCACAATTTCAATATTTAGCTTTTAGAAATAAAACTGAAAATGTGTTTAAGCTTAATATTGCTACTATTCAAATTAATTTACCCGCGTGCAAAAAATGAGTCGAAAATTTGGACCATACTAAGTAAAAAGTTCCTGAAAGTCTTTCTTATTATTTGTAATTGTACTTCACAAATAATATTAGTATTAATAATAATAATAACAATAATATTAATAGTAACACAAACTCACCGAAACAAAATGCAGGGACTAGAAGTCGAAGGTTTTGCGTCTTTAAGGTTTATTCCTTCCTAAAAATTCAACAAATTATTATAAATTCTCTAAAAAAATATATTTAGTATTATAAATTTTACCTCAATAGTTTTCATAAAGTATATAAAATGTTTTTTAATTTTTTTAGAAATTATTCTAAGGCGATATTTACGACACGAGCAAACAGAGGGTTCCCATAGCTCTGTAAGTTCACATGTACGTTAATGTAGATTTACACTGTAAAAGTAAAAATACATTTTTATGTATATTTTTATTATTTTCTAACAATATAAAAGTTATCTGTCTGGTGTATTTGTTACAGTAAACGTAGATAGTGGAATAATGTGCACATTGTCGGTAAATGTAGAAACTTCTGTTTTCTTGCAATTCAACCAAACACAACAACAATAACCTCACCTAACGCAAAAAAATCACGCTTGGAAAACTCAGGATGAGTTTAGTGCGTTAGGTGAGGATATTGTTGTTATATTTAGTTGAATTGCAAGTGAAAATAATTTTAAATGAATTAGCCGGGCAATGTGCACATCATACCACTATGTACATTTACTGTAACATATTCACCGCACCAGTATTTGATGTTCTCAGAAGTGACACTTGATAAGCCGTAATATAACACAATCATTATCAGGGTCTAATCATTATCGATATCTCCTTCAAACGCAGATCGACTCACACAGTAACTTATGGGTGATAAAGTACTAGATTAATTTATTTATAAAATATATTTATTATTTTTATGAATGCACTTACCTGTTGTGTAGGTATATAATAATTCACTATGCTCATATTACACGTCTGTATGTACGTAATGCAGCACCATATACGTAGATTTATTTACTAAAATTTACATTTGAATCCGTAAGTCTTGCTAGACATATGTAATTTTTAAATAAATTTTGTAAATGTTACATTATTTTGTAAAGGTACACATTTTTTATTGTGAAATTCCTTAAAAAATAAATATTTACAATTTTCTGTAAAATTATCGGTATAAAATGTAAAAATAATTTGATTTACATGAGTTTTTAATTTTACACGAGGAATAGAGTAATATTTACATTTACAAATTGTGTAAATTTACATCGATTTTTTACAGTGTAGTTTGCCTAGTGGATAATCCGGCCTTGCTGATACCTAGGATAATCATTGTAACATCGCCGTGGCCCTAACTCAGTTTTCTGAAAGCTGTTTCAGAGTTTTCATGAAGTCAGTTACTAAGTCAGTTTCTAGATCTCATTTGTCTTAAGGTACCTTTCACATAAATGGCTGAGTCTCCTTGTGGCTACAGTTGAACATTCACATATGTGTTCTGAAGTTTCTTCGTCCTCCTCGCAGAGTCGACAGGTATATTGTTTTAAGCTATACCAATCTTACAAAAATGATATTTCAGAGGACACTAACAAGTAAAGATACATGTCATAGTTCTAATCTCCTTTTTGCTGAGGTCTAATAACTGCTTGGCATTTGTTGACTAGGATGAGATAAATTCCTTAGTTTGACTGAGGCCCGAAATGTCTTTCCAGATTTATATTTAGAATATTCTATTTTGATACTCAAACTCGTGTTAGTTAACTTTTTTATTGTACGCAGTAAATTTCTGGACTATAGGTTAAGACAAACGATATCAACTTATATTTTCGTACCGAGAGTATTGTATATTTGTGCAATAATTATAATACAGATAAGATTACATTTTGAATATCTTCTTGCTAATGCAATGAATGTATAATTTCGATGTGTATATAAATGGTACCTGTTTAGTACCTACAACTAGTGGTTAATTGAAACTGAATAGTGGGTATGCATGTGATTGAATAATACTTTCACTATCAGTTAGCAATTTTCGCAATTAGTAGGGTAACGTTGTTGGATAAATTGGTTTATTTTGCACATATAACACATGATACATGGTTAATCAACATTTCGTACTTTGGAACACAATCAAATTACACGACACCAATATGCGCACTTTGCTTCATTTACATAAACAGCCAATACCCTAGGGAGAGCCCTTAATGGCGAAGGATACAGTTAATCACTTCCAAATTAATAAAGTACCTAATGTTAAAGTTGTAAATATATGTTTTTAACAATTATGTTCAGTGTTACCACAATACATTAAATTTTAAATGTTCTTTAAGTAAAATAAAAACAGCCGCTTATTTTGTACTTGTCCTAAATCATACTACCATCAGTATTACAAATTATACACATATTTAACGCTAAGACCAGCGCCACATTTGCGGTAGCTATTTACGTTATTAGGCCGGTAGCTAAACTTTTATGGAGGAACTAGTACCATGAATGCAGCTGCCGGCCGTATGTCGTATAATTTTTACCTCTCGCTATGAGAGGTATTGGATTCATGCTAAAAATCGCATATTCATATTTTATTGAATAAGCATGTTTTAAGGTCTCTACAATCCGATTTTAACATTTTTACGATGATGTCTGTGTGTGTGGATGTGTGTGTGTGTGTGTGTGTGTGTGTATGTATGTGTGTGTGTGTGTGTGTGTGTGTATGTGGGATGTTGGAAGGACGATTACTCAAAAACTATAAGACTTTATATTTGTTTAACTATTCATTCATGGGAATATCTGAAAAGGTTTTGGTAACAATTGGACAACCGGAAGTAGAAGATTCTTGAAAAAAAATCTTCTAAATAATATTTTTTGAAAATTTAAAATTAATCAATCTAAATATAAGAAATAGATATATGTAAGTAGAATTTTTGGTGTAGAGTGTAGTATACAAGAAATGTTAAATACAATAGGGCGCGAGCAGTCATGTGATTTTGTTGGCCCTGACTAGCAGATATAGGGGCCCATGACAGAATGATAGCTAGTAATTATGTATATATATGTCAAGTATCATAATTTCTCATTCTAAATTTAGTGATTTTCCAATTCCATGTGGTTTATTTTCCTCGACAAGTAAATTCGACACTACTGGTGACAAATTAACTACGTGTATTTAGAAAATCTTGAAGTTTTGAATGAAAAATTGACAAGTGATATCCATGTACATAATTACTAATTATCATTCTGAAACGGGCCCCCACATCTGCTTGTTAAGGCCAACAATGTAACATGACTGTTATATACTTATGTAACCAAAAAAGTAAGTGGCGAGAGGTATTGTGCTGGCCACAACAGATTTTTTAAATTGGTATTTTACGTGAAAAGCATGAAAACTTAAAACAGTATAATACTACTTTTGTAATTTTAAGAAAGAAATATATTAATTTGTTTTGCAGTTTCCATTTGTAGTTTAGAATTAGTATTATATCTTAAAATATCATATTACTTTTATACCCGAATGTACCAATAAATGTCTAGGTGCGACGATGCTACAGTTATTATTCAATATTGAAATACGACACTTGTGTATGTGTTAGTGCGAGTGGTACAGTTAAAAAAAAAAAACTTTTCTACGGAAAAATAAAGAAAATTCATCTGTTACAGTTTTTAATATTAGCTTTTAACTATTTTGATGCAATCTATGTATATAATATAATGTTAGAAAATATAAGTTATTGCAAATATAAACTGCATTAGTTTAATTTTTATTTTGAACATAGAACAAGTTTTTGAATAGGTACACTCGAGTGACAACTACTTTAACGCTACGACCAGCGCCACATTTGCGGTAGCTATTTACGTCATTAGGCCGGTAGCTAAGCATTTATGGACGAGCTAGTACCATGAATGCAGCTGCCGGCCGCATGTCGTATAATTTTTTTCTGTATACTCAACAACTATTTTGAAAGTAAATTATTTAGAATAATTATTACTTAATCAAAAATGTCGTGTTTGTTTTGAACAAATTTGCTGTGATACGTTATTAGGTAAAATTTATTAAACGCATTTTTTATTTCATTTACAATTTACAAATTATGTATAATATTGTCAGAAACCCTTTCACCAAAGGTGTGGGGTGTACAGATCTATTTAATAGTGTACAAATTTCGCTCATTACTTCTTATTCCTTGCTATCTTCGTAGCGTCTTGAATAGTCGTGTTTTTCTTCTCAAAGATCTTCTGTATTACTTTTTCCCAATTGTCTTTAGCTCTTCCTCGGTTTCTTTTTTCTACCACGTTCGTCATCCATATTTGGCTCACCAGTCTAATCTTCGTTCATTCTGATCATGTGGCCCCACCAAGCTAGCTGTCTCTCCTCTATGAAGTCCAATACAGTGTAACGGTTTAAAATTCAGACTATAATATTTTTGCTCAAAAATCTTATTGCCCTATATATACGTTCCTTCCTATCATCTAAATATAGTTTCCCTCGTCGCATTGTTATTATTACTCTGTCCATCCTTCGTGTATCCTTATATTTTTATAGTACTTCCCCCAGTAAATTCTCTCTGCTGTTTCGCTTCTCTGCTTTTGGTTGTATTTATATTTCAAATGTTCCTATAGTGTTTATTTATGTAAAATATGTTTTACTTCGAATTAGTGACTTACCTTGTCCCTATTCTGATTATTTTCGCCCTATTGCTATTCTATTTAGTAGATTTTTCAGTAGTTTATTCCTTGGCGACATACGAGGTTATTTGTTTACCTTGCTTCTATTTCTTCTTTTTATTTTGTTTTTTTTTGCGTCATCTTCATCCGGCTAAACTTTTGGGCTCCGGAAAAAGTTTTCTGCATCATGGACTTTGGTACTGGCTCTGTTATGGGATAGATGTGTTTTTTTTTTTTATAATGTGTTGGCACGTGGTTAATGGTCGGCGTGACTTAGTTTTGACGCGAGTGGAGTATCCGATTATTGTTTAGAACCAGTTTTTGGTCTCGCCATTGTTGCGGATTTGTACGACATTGGGGGTGCTCGAATGACTTTCCAGTGTTGTGTATTTTTCGAGTCCTGGAAGTCATCTCTCCTCGGAGGATTTGCGACTCTGCTGTCAGCGTCACCATTGTTGTGGACACCTTCTACATGGTGCCCAGTGGCTGTTCCTTCGCCGTCACCATCGCCCGACTTCAGCGCCTACAATTTCCCCGAACATGCCATTTAGATAAGTATCTTTTTTACCTCTCTCTAAGAAAGGTATTGGAATCATGCTAAAAATCGCATATCCAGATTTTAGTGAATAAGCACGTTTTAAGGTATCTAGAATCCGATAATAACATTTTTACGATGATGTCTGTGTGTGTGTGTATATATAAGACTAAAGACCTGTGTAACGACGGATTCCTCAATCTAACAGTAATGGGAAGAGATGAATAGATTCTGGTAACAATTGGACAACCGGAAGTAGTAGTATTTTAACAAAAATCTTATTAAAAATATTAAAAACCAGAATTCTCTATCCGATACATTAATTTTTTTATTATACCTTCTATAGATTTAAACATAAAGATATATAATCTATAAAATAATCTGTTGTAGTAAATCTCACAGCCTGCTCACAGCCCAAACATCTCCATGGTAACTACTTGAGAAATTAAAATGTCTGTAATAGACAGAACATAAATTTTTTTGCAAAAGATTCTAAATTTCAAGTAAAATTATTTCATAAACAAACTATGCAAATGACACTTGACACTAACATCTTCTTCTTCTTTAGCCTTTCCCATTCGTTAGGGGTTGCTATTTTTTATATTCTTCTTCCATTCATTTCCGTTTAGCGCGTCGTTCACATTCGGTTACTAATATTTCGTATAGGGCACGAGCAGTCACGTGACTTGCTGACCTTGGCAAGCAGATACGGAGGCCCGTATCAGAATGACAGCTATTAATTATGTCCATAACTGACTTGAAACCACCGAATTTTTTGACCAAAGACAATACCTTCCTTACCTATAGGTGACGGAAGGTAAAAATAGTCAATTCGGACGAAAATTAGTGTAAATTTCGTGACCCTGACAATAATATATTTTCATATATTATACAAGATGATTGAAAATTCTCGATTATACGAAACGTGTTGCCTGGAAACACGAGAACGAAGGTCGAGTGGTATTTCCAATAGGCAACTCGTTGAGTATGTCGAGAATTTTCTATTGTCGAGTTGTATACAGGTAGACTATATCATGAATAAAAATATAAATTAAAAAGTAAATAGTAAATTTAACGTAGACCTGTGGTCTATTTTATTTTGACAGAAACGCCAAACTGTATGCTCCGTAACCTATCTTTTTAAATATAGCTGTAATAGTATGTAGTATTGCATTGAAATGCTCGCATTGCAAAATAAATGCCCGCATTTCAAATAAACTACGAACAGTTCAGTTTCTAGATTTGTGATCCAAATAACTATTTATTTACTTATCAAATTTTTACTTCAATAATATCTTGCTGTCAAATAATAGGTGCGTTAAATTATTTGTTTCGGTGCATTTGGAGCTGTCAGTGTCATTTCAGATGTCTACTTAAAGCATACAAAGCACGATTTTTCTCCTCAAAGTCTAACTACAGATTCATTTATACTCGTATACTGTGTTCGAAGGAAAAGTTCATATTTTATGCTCCGTAAATATAATTAAAAATGACTTTGACAGTTCTGAGTACATAAAACAAAATAACCAAACGCACCTATAAGTGAATATACGAATGTTGGTATATTCGAATATACCAAGATTCGTATATTCGTTCACCATGGATACTCAATAATAACCGCTGTAATACGTGGTAGCTAAGGAAAATCACACATTCTTATTGGTTTATAACTTAATAAATGATATAGTCTGCTTTATTTAGCACGGGTGGGTATTCCTCTTAAGGGGCAGAGTTTATTATGATACAAACGATGTTAGAGTGGCTGCGGTCGAGACCATTTTTTTACTATGATGGAATAATTCAAAAGCATGTTAAAAGGACGACTAAGTGCATGGAATTAGGGGGAGATTATGTAGAAAAATGATTTTAATCTTGTTTTTACAATAAAAGGTTTATTTTTTTAATTTTCCTTTACTCTTTCACTTTGTCTCGTATATATTAGCTCATAATAGAGTGCGTAATTTGCTCTCTTCACATTTTACTTCATTTTTCTAAAATGTAAAAGGGAAAACTGTTTTTAATACAGTCTTCCCTTTTTGTTTACAAGCATCAATACCATGCTAACTTATCTCCTTGCGTCATTTTTCCAGTTAATCATCCACTAACACTCTTCCATTTGTGCGGTTCCATTTCATAATCCTGAAGACGGTGAGCGACGCCGAGTTTTCCTCCAAGTTTCTCAGTTGGCGTCGACTGATAATTAGTCCATGCCACACTATTTGCAAGTATTACCAGCAATATTAACAATTTACATTCATGGGTTTCATACTTCACAAGATTACACAGATGATGTATTGAATTTTAAATTAGAAGAAGAAAAATTATTTGTTCAGCAAGTTTAGAATAATAGAATAAAATTAGAGTTATAGGTCCGTAGTCCGAACGTACTTTTATAATAAAAGCGCTTTTATGGAACACACTCCGCATAAGAATATAACGTAAAAGTCTGCTTGTACATAAATTTTCTTGCAAAAGATCCTATATTTCCAGCAAAATTATTTCATAAACAAACTATACAAATTGTACTTGACATTTTCTTCTTTAGTTTTTCCCATTCGTAAGGGGGTCGCTATTTTTTATTTTTTTCTTCCACTCATTTTTGTTTTACGTGTCGTTCTCATTCAGTTCCTTCTCTCTTATATCTTTCTAGAAACTTCTAACACTAGAGTTACTTCCCTTATTCTTTCATTCATTTACTTTTTATTGATACTGACTACTGACATCTATCAATTTCAATTACCTGATTATATTAGCAGTTTGCATGGTTAAGTTAGCATAGCTGGCTGAATTATGAAATTTATTATCTTTATAATTCTTTAACTCTTTATCTGTTGAATATGAAATATAAAATGCAATCAAATCGTATAGAGAATAATATATTTTTTAAGTTATAATAATATTTAACTGAATTTTTCAAGAAAAACTGTTAAAATCTTCAAATGAGGATACTTCCGGTTGACCAATTATAACCAAAATCTAATGAAGTCTACATATGGTTGTAAGGTAGAGGAATACACAAAGATTTTAATTTTTGGAATTCTAGTATTGGAGATATCGCGGCCGAAACCGCGGTCACATACACACACACACACACATACATACAAACGCACATACACACACACACACATACACAGGAACACACACACACACACACATACAGACATCATCGTAAAAATAGTAAAATCGTATTTTAAAGACCCTAAAACGTGCTTATTCAATGAAAACTCACCACCGAATTTTTTGACCAAAGACAATACCTTCCTTACCTAGAGGTGACGGAAAGTAAAAAACAACCATATTTAAATAAATATCAACATTTTAATATATGTATATATATATATAAGGAAACTGGATAGTGTGTTTGACAGTCAGAAAATTGTAGGCTTAAGTGGAGTAAACTCTTTTTAATTTGTCAAGCTTTCGGTTATAATTTTAACCATCTCCAGGACACTGTAATACAATAATGAAAACAATACGATCAAAAATAGTTTAGGTAATAAGTACTCACATTAGTTGAGTTTTTTTTGAAAAATTTACATTTACAAACATGTTTTGTTAAAACGTGCACACGCACATGGTACAGTGAAATGATAAAATGATAAAGTGGTTATCACAGTAATGTTCACCAATTACGTAACACTAAACTAGACAATATATATATATATATATATATATATATATATATATATATATATATATATATATATATATATATATATATATATATATATATCCGACATTTTGATATATAAATATCATGATATTTTCGCGCCCTGTTTGTAAGAGTGCCCATTGTATTTACATTACATTATCTAATGATTGTTTTTTTATTAAAATTATACAACCTACATTTCTAATGCATCGCAGACTTGCGTTATATTATGTAAACTTTGAATTCCGTGTGACGCAGATTGTCACTTCCGACGGCGGGCAGAAAATCATGATGATATATTTATTTATTTATTCTCCTCCATCATTTGTGAGGGTGAATTTACTGTGTCGACTTTCTTGGAAGTTAATGAATATTCATATTCGATGCGATTGTTTGGAACGAATGCGCGATAGTGAGATGTTTTCTCAGCTGCGAGAGATTCTTCGTTTTATCATCACTTTATTTACTTTATTATCAATATGTCCACACTACACTGAGCATGAATACGGAGAGAGAGACGCCACTCATGTGTAACAACGTAATTTCAAATCGTGGAAGACTTTTTCTACAGCACAATTGTATAATGAGAAGAGAAGACTAGCGGAAAAACAGTTGTTGTTTTTCGTTCTATTTGTTTTACCTTATTACGTTAAGTCAACAGATTGTTGGATAAAATGCTATTACCAACAATTATTAATTACAAAAAAAATACTGCTACAACTTGATAAGCTGTGGCTTCAATCGTATTGAACATGGTGTGAAGCTTGTTGTAGGACTAATAGTAAGCCTTGACGAATGATAATTTTTAGAGTATCATAACAGTTTGTAGAAAAGAGAAATAAAGTTATCATTAATACTGAATTTCATTAAATTATTGACGATTAGAACATTACATTACTGAAAATCAGAACAAGCTATAACCACTAACAATTCATTCATTAAATTAGGGGTGTAGTGTAAATAACGTTAATTTAGAAAGTTTTGCAATATTTATTACGATACTTCAAAGAATAAGTAACGCTAAAATTAAGAAATATAATCAAAAATCATATTTATTATATTTTCTTTTTAGTTTTAATTTTTTTTCTATTTCGGTGTTATTATATGTCTATAATAGCACTGCAGACGACGGGTCTGTTTAGATCTATAAGTGCACTGTTTGATAAAATGTATTAATGTATACAATCAGATAAAATTCACAACACACAATATGCTAACTCTCAAAATATGGAATTTCAATTATTTACCGGGAAGTGCTACCAACATAACTGACAAAAAAACACCAAATTATATTTTTTACAAATCGCATTTTTTAAAAGTCTTATTGTAAAATTACTTCAATACAAAAAAAAAATCTGTTGAGGCTAGCACAATACCTCTCGCCACTTCCGGTTTTAGTACATAAGTATAGGGCGCGAGCAGTCATGTGACATTGTTTAGTAATTATGTACATAGATGCCAAATGTTAGAATTTTTCATTAAAAATTTCAAGATTTTCTAAATTTTCGTAGTTAATTTGTCACCAGGAGTGTGGAATTTACTTGTCGAGGAAAATAAATCACATGGAACTCGAAAATCACTAAATTGAGAAAAAATATATATTTGACATCTATGTACATAATTACTAGCTATCATTCAAACACGGGCCCCCGTTTGTTCTTGTCAAGCCCAACAAAGTGACATGACTATTCGCGCCCTATTATATTTAAATTTTCTTGTATACCTACACTCTGCATCTAAAATTCTACTTTTATCTATTCTTTGTGTATGAACTTCCCAGAAAAAATCTTCAGTAATGTCTCCGGATTTCTGACACTGACATTTATCTGTCAGTTATAAATATTTTAAATTTTCAATTAGTTTCCATGGCATTATTTCGGTTGTAAGATTTATTAGAACAGATTATTTTACATATTATTTTCTTTTATCTCTAAATCTACAGAATATATAATAAAATATTTAAATGTATCAGATAGAGAATTTAATTTTCTTTAATAATACCAAGAAAAAAATTCAAAAAGTAATATTTAGAAGGTTTTTTTTCAAGAATCTTCTTCTTCCGGTTGTCCATTTGTTACCAAAACCTTTTCA
This sequence comes from Harpalus rufipes, assembly GCA_951394225.1. NCBI lineage: Eukaryota > Metazoa > Arthropoda > Insecta > Coleoptera > Carabidae > Harpalus > Harpalus rufipes. The sequence continues at coordinate 44,599,574 of OX596282.1, forward strand.
GCTCTTCCCATTAATTTCCGATTGGGAAATAAACAAATATTAAGTCTTATAGTTTTTGAGTAATTGTCCTTCCAACGTCCCGCACACATAAATACACACACACACACACACACACAAATACACACATATACATCCAAATATACACACACACACACACACATTATCTTAAAAATATTAAAATCGGATTGTAGGGACCTTAAAACGTGCTTAATATGGATATGCGATTTTTAGCATGAATCCAATACCTCTTAGAGGGAGGTAAAAACGAACAAAATTCAGTTTTTAGTCATTATCTAGCGCCCTATGAGAATTTTTGGTAAAAAAAGTACATCTGAGATGATCCGACATTATATCTCTTATAGTTCTCGAAATCCCAGTAGTAATTTTACTAAATGCATTAAAGGGGTTTCAAGGATTCAAATTTGGACTGTAGTTGTTTTGCCAGAGACGCCTCAATAGATCATTAGGTATAGAAAACAATAATGAGTCAATAATGATATAGGTTAGTAGTGAAAAAATATTTTACTACAATTTGTGTGATTAATAGTGTATGCAATGTAGTCCATTGTAATTATATCACCATAATCTATTATTATATAATTAATTACAGTGTAACTGATAAAATTTTATAAATTGTTTTGCAAATAATTACAAAAAGATTAACAAATAAATTAATTGCGTTTTCATTAATTTTTCAATAAAATATCAAATAACTGTTGCTGCGTTGCCATGCCAACGCATCCTGCTGATATATTCAGAGTGGAAGCTAACACATTCCTAACTTCATACAAGTTTTCTCATACGCTGCTAACTTTATTGGATGTTCAAAGGACTGACTTGTGACTTCAGCGCCTTTGAATCTGCATGGCAATAGAGATCTGGCAACGTTGGATTTCACACTTGGCAATTCGTCTTACAGGAAATGCAAATAGAGAACATAAATAATAGACATATACGCACATACGGTGTATATAAAATAAATAAATTTAAGTCTCAAGAATCCAACTGCGTTTACTATTTACTAGATAAAACTTCACAGCATTTGTTATGTTGTTATTCACAAGTGAATTAATAGTATATTAAAGAACGAATGTCATAATTGTCATTTTATTTTGTGAGAAGGAAGTTTGGGTAACGACGCGTAGCGGAGTTGCCCAAACCTTCGAACAAAATAATCAACAATTATGACATGAGTTCTTTATACTATTTTTTCTATTTTGCGCTTTTTATGAACTTTTTAAATAAAAAATCGTAAATTCAAAATTTAGGGAATTTTGTGTTAGTTGGTAATAATGTAACATTTGAAAATTCAAATGTTTGAATTTAAAATTGTCTCGTTTTGTTTATAATCAAATTCATATCAAATTAAAAATGAATACAGACGATTTTTTGTGTACTCCACCTGAAATACGTGAAATTACGGAAAATACATTTCCAAAAACAAACAATGAAAAAAGTCAGGTTTCATAGTCATAACCAAATATAAATTTTTTACAAGTTACTTACATTTTATTGTATAAAATTAACTGAATAGGATGTGAAAAGTGTAAACCTATATAATTATACACATCTTATATTTGAAACACTATTTTCTTATAAATAAACACTTAATTCTTATTGACATTTCTCCTCCGCCGCCATTTTGCTTTTGTCTGAACTACTACACAACCTGCGTAACTTTGGCTATGGCATCAGCGCCAAAAAGCTCGAACTAATTTACCGACAGAGTTCACAAATAAATTGCATATTTTAAATATCAACAATTAATAGTGTTTTGAACTATTTATGCCCTAAATATATATATATATATATATATATATATATATATATATATATATATATATATATATATATATATATATATATATAAACAAAAATACAAACCTTAATAATCATTAGTATCGTTTGTTCAGTGAGGTTTGACATTTGATAATTTTTGACATAACATTTCAGCTATGCTACCAACACTCATACAAGCTATTAACGAACTCCTTTGGGTGCTGTAATAGCTTTGTTACAGATGCAAAATAGAAAAAAATTATTATAATCGTTTGAAATTTTCGGCATAATTTTTAATAAATTAAATGAATGTTTTGTGCGAATGTATTTTGTGTACATGAATTGTAACAATTTGTAAGATTTTACTACTCCGAAGAAGGTGAAAAGGTGCACCAAAACGTTGGTGGTAAGAATATATGCTGTTTGACTGAACTTTCGAGTAATTGTTAACACCTGTATTAATAAACTCATTCCATGTTGGTCGTCTAAAAATTTGCGTATGATTGCTTCCTTATTCATTGTTTCCAGAAGTTTCAGAAACTTTTTATTAAAGAATGTAGAAATATCTAAAGCTTCATTTGGCAGTTGATTATTTAAAATAAAGCCCTATTTAATTAGGATTAAAACTAATATCTCTACCGACCAAAAAAAGTGTCTAGACAGAATTAAGGCAAAAAATGATAATATAAAACAGGCGTTAACTCATTTTTTTGTAAACAGCAGTTGGAAAAAACAATTTCAGAAAAATCAAAATGAAATTTCAATTTTAATTAGAGAGAGTTTAATTACCGTAACGCATGCCAGATTAGAAACTTTTGACGGATTTTATCCATTGCAATCCATATACACCTACTTATATAGAGTAATTTTTTTAAAAACGTCCGATCAAGGTCATCTACGAATTGTATGAATTGTGACAAGACGAAGGCAAGTGCAATAGCACATAAATAACTTTTATAAAGGCTTCAAATTTATAGTTTAAGGAACAATATTTCAACTTTGTTATCTTTTTTCTCACAACGGTTTGTTTAGTCGGATTTGTACTCTTATGGAGTAAACATGCAGTCTGTCTAAAGCTCCCTTCCCACGGCCCGTTATATTGCGGGCCGCGTCGGGCCAGCTCGCACCAACACGCCGTGGGAAGGGTACCATCCGTGGCGGCGCGGCCTGGCCTGTGCGGGCGCGCCCGATCCGCTGGAAGTCGGTAATTTCAAAGGCGCGAACCGGCGAGACGCGAGCGCGCGCGTGGCTGCCCGTGATGGCGCGGATTGTTGCTGGTTCTTTCTTTCTTGTTCATTTCATTTCATTCGTACCTTCGTGTTGTCATACGTCAATATGCAGTGGTCGAACGAGGCTATTTTTGAGTTTTTGACTTTATATGAAAACGAATGAATGACGACATCCACCAGCGTCTTTTCTTCTTTTTACCTCTCGCTAAGAGAGGTATTGCATTCATGCTAAAAATCGCATATCTAGATTTTATTGAATAAGCACGTTTTAAGATCCCTAATCCGATTTTAACATTTTTACGATGATGTCTGTGTGTGTGTGTGTGTGTGTGGATGTATGTGTGTGTGTGTGTGTGTGTGTGTATGTATGTATGTAGGATGTTGGAAGGACGATTACTCAAAAACTATAAGACTTTAAATTTGTTTAACTTCGTATTTCCCAATCGGACATTCATGGGAAGATCTGAAAAGGTTTTGGTAACAATTGGACAACCGGAAGTAGAAGATTTTTGAAAAAAAATCTTCTAAATAATATTTTTTGAAAATTTTTCTTGGTAATATTAAAGAAAATTAAATTCTCTATCTGATACATTTAAATATTTTATTATACATTCTATAGATTTAGAGATAAAAGAAATATAATATATAAAATAATCTGTTATAATAAATTTTATAGCCGAAAGAATGCCATGGAAAATTTAAATTGTAACTGACAGATAAATGTCAGTGTCAGAAATCCGAAGACATTCCTGAAGACTTTTTCTGGGAAGTACATACATTACCTATATTATTTCTTAATGTATTAATAGTTAAAAATTAAAAAATAAAAGGTATACTACATATATCCTTCAAAAATACTGTCAATCCTGACAATGAATTGGAAACATTTCGAAATATTAGAAGACAAACTTTCTTCATAAAATGAATTTAAAATTGAACAATCTAAATATAAGGAATAGATATACGTAAGTAGAATTTTTCGTGTAGCGTGTAGGTATACAAGAAATGTTAAATAAAGGGCGCGAGTAGTCATGTGATTTTGTTGGCCTTGACAAGCAGATATGTGGGCCCATGTCAGAATGATAGCTAGTAATTATGTATATAGATGTCAAGTATTAAAATTTCTCATTCTAAATTTAGTGATTTTCAAATTCCATGTGGTTTATTTTCCTCGACAAGTAAATTCCACACTCCTGGTGACAAATTAACTACGTGTATTTAGAAAATCTTGAAATACTGAATGAAAAATTGACAATTGACATCCATGTACATAATTACTAATTATCATTCTGAAACGGGCCCCCACATCTGCTTGTCAAGGCCAACAATGTAACATAACTGTTCGCGCCCTATACTTATGTAACAAAAAAAGGAAGTGGCGAGAGGTATTGTGCTGGCCACAACAGTTTTTTTTCTTTGTTCAGTAAATGGTGTCCACTGAATAATACAAAAGCGGCTGCAGCAACAGCAATGCTTTCTTCTCGCGACATTTTGGAATAGTTCTTCAAACCAAACTAAGCATCTTGCCTCGGGCCCACACGCGCCATGGGAAGAGTTCGGCGCGGGCTCGCCTGCGGCGCGTGCTCGCCCGCACAAATCGACGCGGCGCGGCGCGGCGCGGCGCGGCCCGTGAAATCACACGCCGTGGGAAGCCACCATTAGGATCTCAAATGGAAGACATGTAGTATCGCGTTTGAGTTCAAGCGCGCCGCTAGTACGCAGAGTTACAATGTAAAATGTAACTATTTAGTTTAGGATAGTAATCAATAATAATGAGCCAAGCTCATAACCTTCTACTAAATTTTACAACTAAATGTTACTTATTAAAATAGGTTAGTGTAATACTAGTGATACTAGTTCTCATAATTTCACTACTAGGTTATTTTAACTTAGTAAAGTACATGTGGCAACCCTATATATAGAGAAATAAACATGTTAGCTAGAAATGAAGCATGAAGGTTAGGGTGCTACTAGAAAAGGAGGATCATACTAGAGTATACATAACCTGTAAAATAACCACAGATTTGACAGTTATGATAGCGGTGAAATAGTGAAATGTTGTACTTATTGAATATGAAAAATAAAATTATTTAAAATAAAACTGGTAAATAAACAGAAGAATGGAGAACATTGAACACAAGACGAAAAAACATTTTTATTAAAATTAATTGATGAAAATTTAGAAATAAGAGTGAACAAAACTAAAGATGGTAAGATTTTAAAAGAACCTAAATAGATTTGAATGTCATTACCTACCAAAATGGCCAGTGACGGATTTTCTATTAGACAAAGTAGGCAGAAGCCTACGGCGGCAAAATCTTGACGGCGGCATATTTCCGGAGAATAATTTTCAACAATTTTTTAAATTGTTATAAAGAAATGCTTGATTACAATAATGAGAATGTAATTCCAACAAAGAAAATTACCAATCACACAAAAAAAATATTATAATAATTGTTCTGTGTGTATTTATTCTAATTACAACAGAAATTTTTGATTACAATAAAGAAAATTTGATTGCAATAATAAATATCAGTAATTACACAAAAAAAAATTGATTATAATCGATGTTGTATTGCGGTGGAAAACTAATATTAGACTACAGGCGGCAAAATCGTTAATCCGCCACTGAAAATGGCAAGTAGAAGAATAGGGTATTGCTTAAAAGTAGAGCGAATAAAGCAGCAGTGGCTACGTATAGTAATACAAACTTGTAGTTCTACATATATACTACCACCGTTTCCGTATATATCATTTTTGACTAAATGAATTATTTTTCTTACAGTCTCTTTTAAAATTCTGTATATTTTCATATTCCATCCATCTTTACATCTTTTTAAATATTTTTCATTATCATGGCAGTCTCCTGATTGACAGATAATAGTACTTAAAATTGTATTTTGTGTTGGTACTAATTATCACTACTAAATTTCTCTTTTATTAGGTACTACTGAGTTATACTTGTATTAATTTTACTTTATGAACGCAATAATTTAATAGTACTACTAATATTTAGTAAAAGCTCAGTAAGTTTAGTGTAAGTGTAAGTAAAAGTTAGTTTAAATACAAAAGTAGGTCTGTGTCTATTAAAGTGTTCATCAGTTCAATATAAAATAAGTGTTCATTTGTCATCCAAGTGACAGTGTTTATGTTCCTCCTAACTGTAGTCGTGGCCGATAATACAAGTGACCACCAGTTGGAAAAAATCGTCATAGTTGGTAAAACAGTAAGATCACCATTTTCAGAGCTTCTGTAATCCCCCTCGTGTTACAGATTTCAGTTCCGCCCATTCTGTCAAATTCAGTAATGTCATTCACTTAGATTTTATGAGGGTATATGAGATACTACGGTTATTTTGTTAATATAAAAATACATGTTACAGTAAAAGCATTCAAAATTCAAAACTAAGTCAACTGGTAATTTTATTAGCAAATGTAAAACCAAATATGTGAAAAATAAGATACTAACAAAATGTCAGTGTCAGTGACACTGAAATAAGGTTATTCGTATGGCTATGAACCAAGGTAATATATCTGAATTAATAAATAACCTTACGTTACTCCAGTGAAAGTATTGTCAACAACGAACATCGTTTTAAAATGGAATATGCTAACTTAATCGAAACAATATGAATTTTTGAAAGACAAGCGTGTTATATCTATCCTTTCGCACAGTTTGTAGTCTTTGCAAATGAGAGAAATAAATGTATGCAAATTTGTTAATTCATTTATGATACAGATGACCTTGATCGGACATCTTTAAATTATTTTACTGTAGGTATAATGCTATAATGTGTCCCTGGATAGGACTCGAAACGGACGTTTGCATTCTGAGCACTGGTGATGAATACACACATCGCGGTTGCTAGGCAACAGTCATCAATCAACTGCACCGGTTCGGAGTGAAGCGGTTTACAGCGAAACGGTATACGTGGGTCGGTATACCGATGACAAGCGGTCACATCAAGAGGTTTTACTCGTGAGAGAAAATGGTTGAGGTGTGAACAGAATCAAAATACAATAAAATAGAAATATATATTGAATTGTTAAGTGAAAATTTAAATAAATAAATACGGGGTCTGTTCAGAAAAAAAAATCTGATGTGGCCAGCACATAACCTCTCGCCGTATATTTTACCTGGCTGTATGCATAAAGCAAAGAATTTTTTTATAAATACAAATAATATATTCATATAAATCTATGACGTATAAACTTCTTTATTATTCAATAATAGCATGTCTCAACATGAAGATATTTTACCATAAATTATGTTACAATAAATTACAAAGTAGAGTTTACCATATATAAATATTAGGCTGGTAACTGCAATTTTCAATTCGAACAACGTTGTTTACTTTCTCTTCATATTCTTCTAGTAAAAACATTAATTTTGGGCGGTCTAAAATGTATATATGGATTGTGCATCTATTCTTACATATCTTCTTTTACATTTTATTTTTTCATACATGTTATATCTAAATAACACTAATTCCCTTTAATAAAGTGACGGATAGATTGCACTCCGATTATTCTTATATCGATGTGTAATTTTGTCAATATTTACAACTTACTTGAGAAGAATTTGATTGCTTTTTCGCAATTCAAAGTTACTCTAGTCTATAGTACTGGTGTACATTGTCCCATAATGTTTGAAACAAATTTAAGTCCTTCAACCTAGACTTGTCATCTCCATAATAGTCACAGATCAAGAACTAAGGGATTCTCCAAGTACATTTTTCTTTCATTACTCATTATTTCTGACACTGACATTTATCTGTCAGTTACAAATAATTTAAATTATCAACTATTTTTCATGGCATTCTTTCGGCTGTCAAATTTATTACAACAGATTATTTTATATATTATACTTCTTTTATCTCTAAATCTATGGAATATATAATAAAATATTTAAATGTATCAGATAGAGAATTTAATTTTCTTTAATATTACCACGAAAAATTTTCAAAAAATAATATTTAGAAGATTTTTTTTCAAGAATCTTCTACTTCCGGTTGTCCAATTATTACCAAAACCTTTTCAGATCTTCCCATGAATGTCCGATTGGGAAATACGTTGTTAAACAAATTTTAAGTCTTATAGTTTTTGAGTAACCGTCCTTCCAACATCCCACACACACACATCCACACACACACACACACACACACACACACACACACACACACACACACACACACACACACACACACAGACATCATCGTAAAAATGTTAAAATCGGATTGTAGGGACCTTAAAACGTGCTTATTCAATAAAATCTGGATATGCGATTTTTAGCATGAATGCAATACCTCTCTTAGCGAGAGGTAAAAACAGGAACATTTTGAATTACGCGCCAACGGAGATATGTAGTGATATGTCGTTGGCATCAGTGCGTTGCGCATAACCTTCTCTGTAACCACATGTTCTTGGATTGTTGATATTTGGTTTCGTGGTATTGTTATTTGAGTGCAAAGTGTTTAAGTGTTAGTATTGATTTTTGAAATGTGCGATTTTCTGAAGCAACAATGCAACGTAAAATTTTGCGTGAAACTGGGGAAAACTTTCACAGAAACGTTCAACTTTTGAAACAAGCTTACGGAGATGATTCTCTGGGTCGTACGTAACGTTACGAATGATTTTCACAATTTAAAAGTGGACGTGAGTCAATTGAAGATGATCCTCGACCAGGGCCGGCGCGTGGGGTGAAACAGTGAAGCGAATGTTTCAGGCGGCATATTTTTTAGGGCGGCATTTGAGATGAAAAATATTTTTAATAACATCATGTTGCTCGTTACAGTTAAATTATACAACCCAATAATAAAATGTCTTAAATTTCAAAATGTGTTTTTATTGTAAGATAACGTTTGTGCAACGCCATGGGAAAGCCGTATAGAAGCTATCTCAGGTATCAAATCGGAGAAATATACGATGCACTGACAGAACTTTCCTTAAATAAATATACAGATTGTGATACTAAATATAAAAGCAAATGTTTGGCCGACAAAAATTCAAAATTTAATTTTATTTGTAGTGTTATAGTTTGGCATGATATTCTGTCGCAAATTAACATAGGATCAAAAATATTACAAAATAAATCTTTAATTTTATCAGAATGTGTCAAAATTTTGAGAAACATTCATTCTTTTTTGAAAGATTATCGTTTAAACGATTTTAAACAAATGTTACGTTTGTTAAAAGAAATTGCGACAGAATTGAAAATTGAGACAGAATTTGAACAAATACGTCCGATTAGAATTCGTCGCAAATTAAAACAATTTACGTATGAGAGCAGAGATACACCTATAGAAGATCCTCTTAAGATATTTAATATTGAATTTTTCAATGTAATTACTGACGTCTCTATAAATTAAATTGAGGAACGTTTTTCACAACTAGAAAATCACAGCAATATTTTTAAGTTTTTATATAACATACCATCCCTTGTTAACAAAGAATTGGATGATATTTTTAAAAATTGTCAAGATTTGCATGTTCATTTAACAGATGATATTGAACCTTTAAATTTGTATAATGAATTTTTAATTATAAGAAACATATTAAGCGGTGAAATGACGCCTTTAGATGTTTTAAATTATATAGATAAACATTCTTTGACAGAAAAATTTCCTAATTTGTTTATTTCTTTAAGAATTCTAATAACGCTGCCTATAACTGTCGTTCATTTTCCAAGTTGAAACTGATTAAAAAATATTTACGTTCGTCAATGTCCCAAGAAAGGCTCATAGATTTGACAGTATTATCAATTGAAAAAAATTAACTAATTATGATGATATAATTTATGATTTGGCTAAAGAAAAAGCTAGAAAAGTTAGACTCATGTAATGTATATAAACATAAATATGTTCATTTATATTTTTTACATTTATACATTCATTATTTTTGAAATATTTTATTTTTCTTCATTTTGTTATTTAATTTTTTAAGTTATTTTTATGTGATAATAAAACATAAAACTTATATTATTTTGTTATTGTCCCGACTAAAACACACAATAAATATAAGGGCGGCAAATTGAGCGCTCGCTTCAGGCGGGAAATATGTGCGAGCCGGCCCTGTCCTCGACTAGGAAGGCCTTCGACTTCAACTGATGACTCCCACGTTCAGAAAATTAACGATCTGGTCCGTTAAAATTGCTGATTGACTATCAGAAAAATTGCAGAAGAGGTTAGAATCTCAACTGGGCCATGCCATGAAATTTGGCGGAAAAATTGAACATGCATCAAGTTGCAGCAAAATTTTTTCCTCGGTTGATGACCAAATAACAGAAAGAAAATTGAGTGGCCGTTTGACGGCAACTCCTTGAACAAGCCAATGACGATGAAACATTCATGCAGAGGATCATAACGGGAGACGAAAGCTGGGTTTACGCCGTTTTCAGACTATTGATGACATCAAAGCAAATTCGTCACAGACCTTAAAGGCCATTTCAAATGAAGCTATCCAGGACTGCTTCGCAAAATGGAAACACCGCTGGAAAAAGTGTGTGAATAGGGGAGAGGAGTACTTTGAAGTGGACATGGACCAATAATCTGTAAAATTAATATTAAAGTTTAAAAAAAATAAAGTTCCGTTATTTTCTCAATAGACCTCGTATATCACAGAGATTTGATTTTTACCTCTCGCTAAGAGAGGTATTGGAAACATGCTAAAAATCGCATATCCAGATTTTAGTGAATAAGCACGTTTTAAGGTCCCTAGAATCCGATAATGACATTTTTACGATGATGTCTGTGTATGTGTGTGTGGATGTGTGTGAGGTTGTTGTACGTACGATTTCTCAAATTCTATAAGATTAAAGACCTGTATAACTACGGATTCCTCAATCTAACAGAAATGGGAAGGGTTGAATAGATTCTGGTAACAATTGGACAACCGGAAGTAGTAGTATTTTAACAAAAATCTTCTAAATATTATTTTTTGAATATTTATGTTATTACAAATATTAAAAAACAATATTCTGTATCCGACACATTTAATTTTTTTATTATACCTTCTATAGATTTGAAGATATAGATATATAATCATACGTAATATAACAAGCGATATGATTATCATCGATGATATTCTCGAGTGAAACCGAGCTGCAGATTACACGAGTCCGAAGGACGGTTTCACGAGCAATATCTTCGATTATTAATCATATCACGAGCTTATATTTAATGAGAGAATATAATGATTTTTTGCAATCTAACCTAACTTTTGATATACATATTCATATTGTATAAAACATGGTACTTACGAGTTTTATTTAATATTTCGGAGTTTGAATTATTGTTATTATTTATTTTTATACTTAAAATTAACTGTCAATGTCATAAATAAAGAAAACAAATCCCTTAGTAACGACTATAAATACGGTGATAACTTCCTTGTTTTTTATCATCGCTGTGATAAACGCGTAGCTAGGGAGATTCTGAATGTTAATTGGCGGAAAAACATGCCACGTGACTAAGGAATTATATTCTCTATAAAATAATTTGTTGTAGTAAATCTCACAGCCTGCTCACGGCCCAAACATATCCATGGTAACTACTTGAGAAATTAAAATGTCTGTAACTGACAGATAAATGTCACTAATGTCAGTGTCAAAACTTCAGAGATGTACTGATGGCTTTTTCTGGGAACGATATTTAATATTTGTTATTGTATAATTAATTATATATTTAAAATTACAGGTATATTACATGAACCCTTCAGAATCCTGTTAATGATTTGGAAAAACCTCGAACCTGCTCATAGAATGAATTCAAAATTATAGAAAATATGTAAATATAAAGATTAGGTGTAATTAGATTTTTTTGTGTGTACAAGGAATGTTAAATACAATACTTATATTTTTAATTTTTACCCTCAGGTGATTGAATAAATTTTCTCTCACACTTTTAGACATAGGCTTTGAAAGTCGCATTAATAGTTCGTTGTTCTGATAATGTTTATTTTTCTCTTAATTACACACCGAATTATTCGATGTTTAAGTTAGTATTTCATTTGTACTAGTTTGCATCAAATATATGTTGAGAAAATTGGCACATAAAATTGTGATGATATATATCATCTTCACCTGCTACTTTTATCCTAGTTTGAATATATTGTGTGAGAAAATCATTTCACTCTATTTGATGAGATGTGAACATCTGTTTTGTGCTGTTAAAATACAGAACAATAATAAAATTCAATTTTAAAAAGTAAATATTGAAATATTTCTCCGCGGTATTGAACGAGTAAGAATAACAAAATACGAAAACCATCAAATCTGAACGATAATACAAGAAGCACTTTACAGTTTAAAGGTAAAAATAAAATGAGCAAATACCGCCAGTAGATGGAATAGAAAAGGAAGTTTCTAGATAGAAGAAATATGTCACAAATGCAACAAGCTCTCCAAGGTAATTTTTAATGATGTAGATGTAACATTCACCTACAATTATTTCGAATATATGTATATATCTTGATAATAGGGGACACCTGTTCTTTTGTTTTGAATATACAAGTGCCCCGAATTAAGTGGTATACCATTAAGATCTCGGAAACTATAAGAGCTACGATGTCGGTTAAATATACGAGCACAATGTTGTGCAATTTTAAGTGCTCATTCAGATTCCGCTGAGAAAAATTTAAAATTCGGATCAGTTCTAAAGTTATTCAAAATACTGAAAACCGCGATTTTAAAAAAATGTCAAATAACTCCGGATTATAAAAGATATAAAAAAAATGATAAAAGTTACATGATATAATAAGGCAATTTAAAAGTGATGTCAAAATAAAATCCAAGATATTAATAGCAACTTTTTTAGAAGCTCTAATGATGGACTTACTGCTTTTCCCAACCATGACCACTACTTGATTTTATTAACCGAAGAACGAACACACATACACTTTGATGGCCGATGAACACTTAACTTTATGGACACAGACAGTTATTAGGATTTACTAACTAACTTTATTTACATGATTAATATTTACACTTACACTAAACTTAATTAAGCACATAAAAACATAAACTAAATTGTTACATTGTTGTAACCCTGCGTACTCGCGTTTGGTACGCGCTCAACATAAAACTCAAACTACATCTTTTCACACTGAAATTCTAAGACAGACTATCTCAAACAAAGCGTTACCTCCGTGAGTACATTATCTCTGAGGGGATGAAGAGGGTATCATATGGCACCCATACCAAAATATCAGCCCTGCACGTAGGCTCGCAATAACTTCTAAACTTAATTGTCAACAAATAACTCAGACAGCTAGACAAAACAGTCAGTTAATAAAAGATGATAACTATTTATAAACAGAATTTTGACTAACAAAGATAACAAGTTGAGATATTATTTCTGAAAGTATAATTTAGAAAAGATTATGAAAAGTTACTTATTTGTTATTGCTCGCCTTGTTACAATTCAAATATTTCTAATTGACAGATGTCAGTGTCAAATAAAATTTACATAATATCAATGTGAAATAATTTCACTGGAAATGTAAAAATTAAGTAATTGAAGGTGGCAAAAACAAATCACATAAGGTAATACAACAGATTATAGCCATAAGCCAATTCAGCATATTATTATGTTATAAATATAATGCTATATATGTTTTTATTTTCTACTTCTTATTGTAAGAAACATACTGTTCTTTTTAATAGTAGTTTAGTTCAGTTCAGTACGAAGTAAGATCCTCCCCTAAAAAGAAAACTCCCAGAGAATAGTTTGCAAAAAAATTCTGTGTGGAATTTGTACAAAATACGTAGAATTAACGGAAGGTATTGTGCTGGTCATATCAGATTTTTTGTCTTTCCAATGGTGTAAGGGTTATTGTGTTTTTATTTTGCCCCTAAAAATCTTAATTTTTTCGTTCATATAAGAACTATCCATCTCTAGGTGACAGTTGCAAGATTCTCGCTATAATTATAAAGAATACATGACAAATGTGAAATTATTTAAGTTTTCACAGCCCTCCGAAGACACTGAATTATGTAAAACTCAAATATCATAACACAAATGACCGAAGACAGAATTTGAAAAATGGTGATGGTTTGTTTGTAATATGATCTTCCGTCTCAACTTTTACCTCCATTCTCTCTTTATTGCGTGTGACGTCAAATCATAACCTCCATTAAGATGGTCTCTCAAAGGCGCAAAAGTTGTCCCAATTAACCTCGCAATTAACTGAAGTGTCTCTTAAGTTTCCGAGACCCCAAAGCTGCCGTCGAAATCAGGGCAAATTGCATAAATTTAAAAATTATTTCAATATTTAAATAATTTTCTAATGACGTGCTCGCCATTCTTCAGGTCATGATGGAATTAGTTAGTTGCTGATCACTCAATCAATCTTACACACTTTATATCTCTCTCTCTCGCTGTATTAATTCGTTGTGATTGCATCGCAGCTTTCAAGGACATCCTACTGCGCGTAGAAATAACAATTTTTGGAAATTAATTAAATATTAGGAAACATATTTTAATGAATTTTAGATGTTTTCTATTATTATTCAGATTTGAACTAATGAGTTTTGCTAAATTAATTATAAACATTAAATTTGTTTAAGGAAATGTCCTCTTGGGTGTGCTGGCCACATCAGAATTTTATGTTCATGTTTATGTGGAGATCATTTGATGGCTTTGAAGGCATTTATTAGATTTCACCCTCAAACATTTTGAGCTACGAGTAACTCTTCAAATTCTTATTTTAGTGTCTCTTGTCCAGAAATATTTCCATTCTTTCTTCTTTTTCCTTTGTTCTGAAAATCTCCATCGGTAACAAATCCGATCACCAAACATTCCTATTCCTATATTTAAAGCCTGTGTATTTGAGGACAAAGCGGCGACCTGGTTAACGCGTATCAATATTTGAAGGCCTGTATTCCTCGACCTTGACCAAGGTCGCGCTCTGCCCATGACGTCACTTCCGGAACTGTGTCCGGTTATAGAGAAAGCAGAGGTAAATATAGAAGAGTATTTATAGATAGAATGAAAGAGGGTAGGTTTCTCTGATAGCTGATATCTATCATGAAAAGTAAATTATAAATGATATCACATTTTGTATATATTCTAGCTTCGATATACATGAAAATATATTTTAGCAGCAATTATCACAGTCATAGTTCCTAAATATAACATTTGTTTACTCATTTTTCTTTGACGACGGTACTTTATTTCACGTACATTCCTAGGACAATAATAACAGGAAGGTACTAGTAAAGTAAAAATTCTGATGTGGACACCACATGACTTCCTTGTACGATTATTAAACTATACATATTTTTTTAATAATTAAATTACAAAATATTGACAGGCTTAAGCCAAGACCGAGAATTATTTTAATATAGAGCAAAAAATAATTCATTTACTACTATCATTCTTAACATTAATCTAACCCGGTTCTTTTTAAAGAGAGTTTTGATTACAACAATGAATATGACTAATTTCACAATAAAAATATAATATTTGTTATTGTACGAATCATAAAATTGCACGTATTTAACGTAATTTGATATGAACATTTTTTTTATGTTTTTGTCCTAATCCATAGCAAGCTTTATTACAAAAACAAAAAAGGAAATAATTTTTAAATTTACATATCTCGCTTATACAAAGGGCTAATTTAATAATACTTGATGTGCTAGACGCATAAATTAATTCTCTAAAACTTTTATTTGAAGCATTTATTTCTAAAATCAAAATAAAATCATTTTATTCAAGAAAAACTGTTAACAACTTCAAGTAATGTACCACTTCCGGTTAGCCTATTTTAACCAAAATCTATTATGTTATTTCGATTGACATAAAAGTCTTTTATACCAAATTTGAAAAATTTTGGATTATATTTTAATACAATTTTTCATTAAAATCTAAATTGTGTAATAACCAGAAAGGGAGGTGCACAACTAGATGTTATAGGAGTCCTAAGTACAAAATTTCAACTTTCTATGGCTTACCGTTTTTGAGTTATGCGAGATACGTACGTCCGTACGTACGTACAGACGTCACGACGAAATTAGTCAAAATGGATTCAGGGATGATCAAAATGGATATTTCCGCTGAAATCTGAAAACCGAAATTTTTCGCGATTACAATACTTCCTTTACTTATGTACAAGGAAGTAAAAATAAATAATAATTAATTTGTTTCATTAAACTTTGCAGCTTCATTTAGGCATAGCAATTTTTCTTTACACAATATACAAATCAGGCACAAAATATGAAAAAAATCGAGAAAAATAAGAAGTGAAAAATACAGAAATTATTTTTATGCAAACATACTAGGTGGCTATGTGAAAATAAACAAAATATAACAATGGAAAACAACAAAATAAAATAGGCATTTAATTGTACACTGGCTTGCAAAAAAATCGCGTACACCTGTTTTTGCTGTATTGAGTCGATCTCGATTGTAACTTGTCAGTGTCACAAGTCTGTGTCATTAGTGTCAATTAAGATGCCAAAATTATCAGGAAACGAGAAAATTGTAATACTTTCTCAGTTAGAAGAGTGGTGGTCAATCAGATCAATAGCAGTACATTAAGATTAAATAAAGTACTGGACGCTGATGGAGCGATGATAAATTACTAATGTTACTTCGTCATTATTTTTACTTATTTATAATTCATTTAAAATAAATACTTGGTTGTTCTTTAATTTTTCTAGAATAAATTTGTAATTTAGTAGTAACTTAGCACATGGAAGAACTTGCTCCACGATACCTAAAATAATGACATGACAATGACAACGGTGACACTTCATTGATAGTTGATATTAACCTGTAACTGTAATCTCTAAGTCTGCTATTCTTTACGTTATTTCCTCAAAAGTAAACTCTGTTTATATTTCAATTCATATGTTATTTATATAAATTTGACAGCCATTGATGGTATTTAGTTATTTTATTCTTAGGTTACCTAGCGTGTTCTAGTGACATTTAGGGCGACATTACAGGTTTCTTTTATATAAGTTACTTCTTATTCGTTGATTCTGTATAGTTTCTATGGATATTTATTTATTTTATTTCTACGCCGGCGGCATAGAAATTAGCTACTTCTACTCCGACGATGTAGAAATTAAACTTCTAATTTGTGAATCAAGTCACAAAGATAATACTTTTATGACGTTTGAAGAAAAAAACTATTTGCCCATGTTAAACGCCTAAATATGTTAAATATCAACATTATTGTTTGGTTTATGTTACTATGTGTTGTCAGCCAACTTGACCCTTGTTACAGCCCCTAGCTAGTGCCCTATAGCTTAGGGTTGCCAAGCTAATTGTCTCAATCTGGAAAGGTAATGGGAGTGGGTACCAATCAAGGTCAGTGGGAAAAAAAATCCCGAACTGACCCGCATTCGAACCTAACACTTCCATGCGCAGAGGATAGCATTATACTACTATGCTATCCAGCCGCTAGTTCACGTATTTAATTTTTACTAAAAAAATTAGTTCGTTGGTTGTTACCTTCCGTCACCTTTAGGTAAGGAAGGTATTGTCTTTGGTCAAAAAATTCAATGATGAGTTTTTAGTGTATAAGCATGTTTTAGGGTCCCTATAATACGATTTTACCATTTTTACGATGATGTGTGTATGTATGTGTGTCTGTGTGTGTGTGACAAAAGTTCCGGATCCCATAACTTCAATACCACGATTCCAAAAATTATAATTTTTTCGTATTCCTCAAGTTTACATCCAGAAGAACAAGTGATTAGATTTTGGTTATAATTGGTGAACCGGAAGTTCCCTCATTTGAAGATTTAACCGTTAAATTTAATTTATTGACATTTAAAGTTTTTATAAGTTAAAGAATATATTATTCTCTATACGATTTGATTACATTTTATACTTCATATTCAATAAATACAGAGTTAAGGAATTTTAAAGAAAATAAATATTATAATTTAGCCAGCTATGCTAAACATGAAAACTATTGACAGATGTCAGTATCAATAAAAAGTAAATTAATGTGCCAGAGATAAGGATGTTGAAGTAGATGTTGGGAAAGACACGAAAAGATACGGTAAGAAAATAACTCGTGTTACAAGTTTCTAGAAAGATACAAGAAAGACGATTACATTGGTTTGAACATATCATGAGGAGAAATGAAGAATTATATTGGAACAAGAGTGAATATTTTACTAATAGGAGGTTGAAGAAACAGGGGAATACCAAAGATAAGATGGAAGGACGGAATTGCGGAAGACTTGAGAGAAAAGGAACTGAATGAGAACGACACGCAAAAATAGCGACCCCTAACGAATGGGAAAAGCTAAAGAAGAAGATGTCAGTGTCAAGTGCAAGTGCAGATTGTTTATGAAATAATTTTATTGGAAATTTAGAATCTATTGCAAAAAAATTATGTATGGAATTTATACATTATATACCGGATTGACGGAAGGTATTGTGCTGGCCACAACAGATTTTTTTTATTAGTAACATTGTGTACATAATAAATTGTTATTTATTATTCTCGTAAGACATATACATATCTATACTGCTTATACTACTTTTATAGGTACTCTCATGTTTAATTATGTTGTAGCGAACTAATGCAAGCGTATAAAATTGTAAGTATACCATGATATATCTTCCCGTAAATCATTATTATAGCTCTTTGTAACTTTGGCTAATTACAAAACTTTTAAAATCTCCTTATAAATACTAAGTGCAGCTATTTGCGATACATACTCCTATATGAAAATTTTAATTATTAATAAATATTCGTGGGCTGTTTTATTGTTGGTAAAGAATGTTTGGTTTTTGTGCATGTGTAATTAAAATTCTTATGAAAGCCTGAGAGTGTTGATGCAGTTAATGCGCTTATCTTGAAAGGCAAGTAACTGCCGGCGAAATGAGAGGGTAAATATTTTCATTACAAAAACAAATTTGTACAACTTCAAATAAGACGGTGCGAGATTCCCAGCAAACGAAGCTCTGACACGGGCTCCGCTAACGGACAATTAGATAAACATTTTTATAGAAAAAGAGAAGAGTTTATCTAACGAAATTTAGTAGATAAATATTTTACTTCGTATTAATTGGTGCAGATAGCCGTGCGCTATAAAACACTGTGACTCAGCACGTTCTAATCGAGTCTAAGGTTTCGTAATTACTACTTTTTACCTCTCGTTAAAAGAGGTATTGGATTCATGCTAAAAATCGCATATCTAGATTTTTATGAATAAGTACGTTTTAAGGTCCTTACAATCCAATCCAGAAATAATTGGTGTCAAATTGTATAATAAACTTCCAGATAACATAAAATAATCTGTTTCTAATAACTTATTTAAATTAAAGTAAAAACAATTTTTAATTGATAAAACATATTAGTGTCGATGAATACTTAAATGATTTATAAATTTATATGTTTGTAACTGCAATTATTTTTATGTATCTATGTTTTGACGTGTCACATATTATTGTATGATCTACTGACAATAATAAATTATTATCATTAATTTTAACATTCTTACGATGTCTATGTGGGTGTGTGGACGTTGGAAGGCCGATTTCTCAAAAACTAGAGGACTTAATATCTGTTTAACTATGTATTTCCCAATAGGACATTAATGGGAAGAGTTGAAAAGGTTTTGGTAACAACTGGATAACCGAAAGTAGCAGATTCTTGAAAAAAAACTTCTAAATATTATTTTTTGAAAAATTTTGTTCTTGCTAATATTAAAGAAAAATGAATTCTCTATCTGATACATTTAAATATTTTATTATATCATGTATAGATTTAGCAATAAAAGAAATATAATATAGAAAATAAACTGTTGTAATAAATCTTATAGCCGAAATAATACCATGGAAACCAATTGAAAAATTAAAATGTTTGTAACTGACAGATAAATGTCATTGTCAGAAATCCAGAGACATTACTAAACACTTTTTCTGGGAAGTATATTCAAATATAATTTCTTATTGTATTAATAGTTAAATATTCAAAATTATGGGTGTATTATACATACTCTTCAGAAATACTGTTAATCCCGCAATGAATTGCAAACATTCTGCAAAATTTATTTATAGAATGAAATTTAAATTTAAAAAATTTACAGGGTGTTCAATTTAAGTGTTTCACTATTGCTATCTCGAGAACCGTAAGAGATACGAAGTCGGTTAAATTAACAAACAATTTCTATATTATAAGACTATTAAAATGTGCATTACAAAAATTATTTTCAATCAGTGATTCCCAAAATACAGAATTCAACTTTTTAATTTTAAATGAGAACCTACTTTTTTAATCGTCTATTCAATTCAGCATTTTTTTCTGAATACAACGATATAAAATGTTTATACCCTTACAGAACGAAAAAAAAACGAGAAAAATGCAAAAGAAAAATTATTATTTTCATATTTATTTCTACATGTAATCAGAGTGCCATGACAAAAACAATTGAATATTTTGTTTTCATCATTGTTTGGGCGCTTTAGATACTTTAAAAAATATTATAAAAATCGTTCAAAATAATTATTGCCATGCTGATTTATACATAATTCCATCATTCTAAACATATAACTTCTTATTTTTCTTAAATTTCGGCCGTCTATATGGGAAATAATATTTTCGATTGCATTTTTTAAATGCTGAGTAACTGGATAGATAGTTTTGTAGACTTCATCTTTAACATAAAATTCATAAACGAACTACTTTGACATGTGATAACAACAAACAAAATATTCAATTGTTTTTGTCATGGCACTCTGATTACATATAGAAATAAATATGAAAATAATAATTTTTCTTTTTCATTTTTTTGGTTTTTTTCGTTATGTAAGGGTATAAACATTTAATATCGTTGTATTCAGAAAAAAATGCTGAATCGAATAGGCGAATAAAAAAAGTAGGTTCTCATTTAAAATTAAAAAGTTGAATTCTGTATTTTGAGAACCACTGGTTGAAAATAATTTTTGTAATGCTCATTTAATAGTCTTATAATATAGAAATTGTTTGCTAATTTAACCGACTTCGTATCTCTTACGGTTCTCGAGTTAGCAATAGTGAAACACTTAAATTGAACACCCTGTATATATAAAGAATAGATATAAGTAGAATTTTTGGTGTAGAGTGTAGATGTACAAGAAATGTTAAATACAATAGGCCGCGAGCAGTTAGGTGACTTTGTTAGCCTTGACAAGCAAATATAGGGGCCCGTGTCAGAATAGTAGCTAGTAATTATGTACATAGATGTAAATTTTCATAATTTTTCATTCTAAATTTCTTGATTTTCCAATTCCATGTAGTTTTTTCCTAGACAAGTAAATTCCACACTCCTGGTGCCATATTAACCACGTGAACTTAGAAAATCTTGAAATTTTGAATGAAAAATTCTGACATTTGACATCTGTATACATAATTACTAGTTGTCATTCTAACGCTGGCCCCCATATCTGCTTGTTAAGGCCAAAAACCAACAAAGTCACGTGACTGCTCGCGCCCTATGCTTACGTAACCAAAAACGGAAGTGGCGAAAGGTATTGTGCTGGCCACAACAGATAGATTGATTTGACATAACAAATGATTGGTGCTAGACATATTGGGAATAATAAAATCAGGTACGCCGTGGAAAACAAAATTTGCAGTATTATTTTAAATAGTAGTGCTTATGACTTCAAAGATAGTTTAAATTTGACTACTATTTACCGCTGGTGTAAAATATTTAAACGAAAAAGGAATTCTGTTCGGCACCAAAAACGAGCTGAGTGTCCTTCTACAACGGAAAGAACATTGCTGTTGTTAAGAAAATAATCGAACAAGACAATAGAGATACTTATGCGATAATAGAGCATCAATTGAATATTGCATCCTCAGCTATTAATAGAATCACGCATTTAAAAAAGTTGTCTGTCGTTTTGTACCACAGTGAACATGTAATGTACATTTATAAAAAAAATTCATCGAGAATATAATTCATTAGTCATGTGATATGTTTTCCGCCAATCAACATTCAGAATCTCCCTAGTTACATGTCTATCACAGGGATGATAAAAAACAAAGAAATTATCACTTTATTTATAGTCGTTACTAAGGGATTTGTTTTCTTTATTTACGACATTGACAGTTAATTTTGAGTATAAAATAAGTAATAACAATAATTCAAACTCCGATATATTAAATAAAAGTTGTAAGTACCATATTTTAATACATTATGAATATGTATATCAAAAGTTAGGTTAACATAATGTGATACAAAAATTCATTATATTCTCTCATTAGATATAAGCTCGTGATATGATTAATAATCGAAGATATTGCTCGTGAAACCGAAGCTGCAGATTTCACGAGTCCGAAGGACTCGAGAATATCATCGATGATAATCATATCACTTGTTATATTACGTATGAAAATATATTTCTTGAATAGATGTAGTCAATACTTATCTCAAAAAGCAATTTTATAAAGCAATCCGCCTTAGAATTTTTAGTAAGTCAATTATTTTGTCAATTGGGGGCCCCACTCTTATCCGGGGCGCTACCCTGCGCGCACTGCTTATACTTTGGTTCACGAAAGATGACAATTCAAGGTCACTTGTTCGAAGAAATATTACACAGCACTTTACATAATAGTAGCTTAGCAACATTTCATGTTAGAAAGAGAAAGATTATTTGACGTATGTCTATGTAGTTTATGTTGTGTGACAGATATACGCAAATGGTGACATTACTTTCTAACACATTACAAATAATAATGACGTATGTCGTAGGGTTACAGATATTTAATTATCTACTGCACTGCTCTCTGTCCTAATATTTACCCAGTGACGTTGACAATTAAATCCAATTATTATTCCATGGTTTTTGTCAAGTCTATGTTTTTGTGTTTTGCAAAAACATAGGTGAACGGTATAAATCTTTGAGAAAGGTATTAAAAAGAAACATAATTTTCAAATAAATTACACTTATTTTTTCAGTTAAAATGTATCCATAAATATTTCATGTTCCACGTCTATGTATACGAAATGCAGTGAAGTTATCTGCAAGTAATATTATACCATACGGTTAATAAATGTCCTTGAATTGTCATCTTTCGTGAACCAAACTATACCTATAAATCCGCTACTAACCAATGTTGAACATTATTGATTAATAATGACCCGGAAACTTGAAAAACATTCTAATTTGAATCATTGGAGAAGCTCGGTTTTTGTGACGAACCTCTCAATTAATTCCCCTTTCCAAAATTAGCAATTTTAGTTAATTATACCCGTGAAACAATATTATTTGCAAATATGCCACAGCCTGTATACACTATCAACATAACGTTGATTCAACCAGTCCAGAAGCGCGCATATTTCTCCCACGCTACACTATAATGTCACGATTAAAATAACTTTGTCACTGCATAAAAAATACCTCTGTGCAGCGTGAAATAATTTCAGCAGCACACTCTCTGTGTCCATATCACAAATGAGTTTCAGCTAGGCCGGGCTGGGCTTAGTTTCAGCTTTCAGTGGTGAAATACACCACATGTAATTGATAGTAAATAATAGATGAAGTCGTAATTGAAATATTTACACGAGAGTAAATTCTCGAGGACGCATGTAATTGATTTTTTTGGAGGATGATGAGAGGATATTGATGGTGATGTATTTATTGAATGGATAATTAATATGTATTATCTGGAAGGATAATGGGTTGGCTTAATTATTATAGGAAATGGATTTAGCATAATAATCGTAAATATTCATCCATGTTATGCATAATGGTTTTAGTGTAATAGATTTGTTCATAAAAATAAAATATCAAGGTGAAGGTAGTCCAACATTTTTCAGCGATATTGTATATATACCGGGTGTAAAATTTCATTACATTTATTTATGATTTTATTTAAATAAGGGTTTTCCAATAAGAGGTGTTATTTTGATATTCAAAGAAAAATGCCATTTTTTAATATAAATGATCGGATGTTTATTTATTTATAAAGAGGAAGGTATGCCATTAATAGTGGAAAATAACATCAGGCAAATGACCACCACGACCACGCTGACAGGACAATATCCTTTTCATGAAATTTTCCATAACCAAATCGCAAAGTGGCTGTCCTATGTCCTCGATAGCCTCACGAATTCCATCTTTGAGGTCTTGAGTCGACGCTGGGCAGTTGGCGTAGACCTTCTCTTTCACGTGGCCCCAAAGAAAGAAGTCGCAAGGTGTTAAATCACAAGATCTCGGTGGCCAATTGTGATCACCTCTTCGAGAGATAACACGGTCCGGAAACTTTTCCCGTAAAAGATCAATGGTTTCGTTGCTTGTGTGGCACCGTAGCGCCGTCTTGTTGAAAGTAAACGTTGTCCAGATCAATACCATCCAATTCCGGCCATAAAAAATCGTTAATCATCTCTTGATAGCGCAATCCATTCACCGTAACTGTTGCTCCAGCCTCATTTTCGAAAAAGTAAGGTCCAATGACTCCGCCGGACCATAAACCGCACCAAACAGTCACACGTTGAGGATAGAGAGGCTTTTCAACAATAACTCTTGGGTTTTCTGAGCCCCAGATGCGACAATTTTGTTTTTTGACGAAGGTGGAAATGGGCCTCATCACTCAAGATGATTTTTCGATGGAATTCCGGATAATTTTCATGCATTTCAACGACCCAATCAGCAAAGACACGACGTTGTTGATGATCGGCCGGCTTGAGTTCTTGTGTTAACTGGACTTTATAAGCCTTAAGACCCAAATCTTTATGCAAAATACGGTGTAATGACGTTTGTGGAATGCCTAATTCCAAAGAACGACGAGGAATGGACAAACCTGGGTTTTCTTCAACACTTTCGGCTACAGCAGCAATATTCTCGGCTGTTCTTGAGCGACGTGCACGGGTTTTATTCTTCACATCACTAACTTGTCCCAACAGCTCGAATTTTTCCACCAATTTCTGTATTGCGGTCCGACAAGTAACTTTTATAATAATGTAGATTAATTTTGCTTGGTTACAAAACATGCAAAATAAAATATGATCTGATATTATTTTTGATACGTAAATTTGCAACATAACTATTGTTAATTTCGCACGTATTCACTATGTTACTTAAATATTTTGTATTGATATTTTTGGAATATACAGAGTGTAACAGAAATAAGTACATTAAATTTAACCAGTGATAAAACTCGTCGAAAGCAACAATATTTCTTAATAACTTTTTTTCGAAATCTCATTTTTTAGCATTTTTACTCCCCTATAAATTCGTTTAGGTATTTTCATAATAATTTGATCCAGTGGCAATAACAATGAATCAATTATTTTTGAGAAATGTGAGTTGTCAACTTTTTCCAATAAATATTGACAAATAAATCGATGAATAATTATTATAAAAGTATGTGAGTATGTATATTGTTTCAGGATTATCAACCCTACAGGTTATATCCCTAGGGTGGTCTCACACACAAAATAAATAAATAAATAAATATTTCATCACGGCTTATTACCCATTGCTGGGTGTGCCAATCTGCTTCATACACAGATATCGGTAATGATGGAATATTTGTACCGTGCGGGCGCTTACCAGGCGTCACCTAACGGGCACTCATTGCTGGCGTGGAGAGTGCGCCACAGGGGTCAATTTTGTGCCATTAAAATAGGATGTAATTTTTGGCGTCGGTCGGGATCGAACCCGCGTCCCCTAGATTCGCGACCAGACACTCAGGCACACGGCCACGAGACCCCATGGGTCTGACACACAACATCTATTTTTTAATTTTTACAATTGCCACGAAGTTCCTTGCGTAGATGTCATGTGTGTTGCCCACCCGAACAAGCCTTTGTTACAACCACTAGCCGGTGCCAGATAGCTTAGTGATAGCCAAGTTAATTGTATCCCAACTTGGAAAGGTAACGGGAGTAAATACCTAGAAAAATTCGACCTGACCCGGATTCGAACCCACGACCTCTGAGTCCAGAGGCTAGCACTCTACCACTGTGCTTTCCCGCCGTTATTATTATAAAAGTTATAATTAGTAAATATGCTTGCCTTTACAGATAGTTAGTATACAGACATTGTGCTGACCTATGATAGAGCACAAAGACACGCTGCCAAAGCCCAGCAGGTTTATTTCGACCGTTTTCCGAATCATCTTCCAAACGTGTTCGCACCTTTTTACATGTAATAAAATAAGTGTTGATTTTCAGCCAGATTTTAGTACACTACAACACAAAATGTCCCATATGACAATTTTTTTAGGATATTAAAAGAACAATAGTTACATCATTTCGCCGACGCCTTCAGAGTGTATTGACAATAACAGTGGCCATTTTGAACATTTATTGTGATTTAATTTAGGCCTGCATCACTTTTAATCATCTTTATGCGTTTTCTTGTTCCGTCAATTGTAGAGTTGTTCTTGGTCGACTGCATCCTATAAATGTCCTACCATTTTTAGATTGTCTAACCTGTTGTAACAAAAATTTAACGTATGATTTTTTTTATTACCTTAGGCGAAGTATTCTGTTCTATATCTTATCTTTCCCGATTTGTGTATAGTTTCACTATGTAGTGTATCGGTCAATCTATTCACCAATTTCTAACCTTTCTTTTGTGTTGACACATTCATTCAACCTTCCATTGTATTCTGTTGCAGTCACAACGGCAATAAGTGATTGTAGTCCATTTTGAATTCAACCATAGGCGGGTAATGAAATATGTAACAAAACTTTGAAGAATTTTAACTCAATATTTAGAAGGTTTACAAGGAAAAGTTATTAAAAAATATTGTTGCACTCGACGAATTCTATCACTGGTTAAATTTAATGTACTTATTTCTGTTACACCCTGTATATTGCTAAAAATATTATAACAAATAAATAAAATAAATATTTCATCACGGCATATTAACCATTGCTGGGTGTACCAATCTGCTGTGTACACAGATATCGGTAATGATGGAATATTTGTACCGTGCGGGCGCTTAGCAGGCATCACTTCACGGGCACTCATTGCTGGCGTGCAGAGTTAAAATTCGAAGTAATTTTTGGCGTCGGTCGGGATCGAGCCCGGGTCTCCAGACTCGCGACCAGACACTCACGCACAGGGCCACGAGACATATTATAACAATATAATATTATATCAAGAATCTATTATTGTTTTAAATTCGGGGTGTATATAGATATGTATTACAAACATATTTATATTTGGTATCATTATCTGGTAATGCCAAAACGCATAAGTCTGTATTGCTGTGAGTCCTTTCTCTTGTCGTCCATTTTAGTGTATAACAACCGACTTGTGATGCGACAAGATGCAGTTCTTCATGGTGTTCGTTTTCGTTGTTAACACTATCTTTCTTTGCAATTCTTTTAGAAAAAAATCTGATGTGGACACCACACGACTTCCTTGTACGATTTACGATTATTAAACTATACATATTTTTTTAATAACTAAATTACAAAATATTTATTTTAACTTCAAAACGGTAAGATATATAGCGACCATAATCTAACCCGGTTCTTTTTAAAGAGAGTTTTGATTACAACAAAGAAATATTTGATTACAACAACGAATATGACTAATTTCACATTAAAAATATAATAATTGTTATTGTACGAATCATAAAATTGCACGTATTTAACGTAATTTGACATGAATATTTTTTATGTTTTTGTCCTAATCCATAGCAAGCTTTATTACAAAAACAAAAAAGTATATAATTTTTAAATTTACATATCTCGCTTATATTTGTATAAGCTAATTTAATAATACTTGATGTGCTAGACGCAGAAATTAATTCTCTAAAACTTTTATTTGAAGCATGTATTTCTAAAATCAAAATAAAATCATTTTATTCAAGAAAAACTGTTAACAACTTCAAGTAATGTACCACTTCCGGTTAGCCTATTTTAACCAAAATCTATTATGTTATTTCGATTGACATAAAAGTCTTGTATACCAAATTTGAAAAGTTTTGGATTATATTTTAAAACAGTTTTTCATTAAAATCTATTATAGGCTTCATGTACAGTGCCACTTCTGGAAATTGTGTAATAACCAGAAAGGGAGGTGCACAACTAGATGTTATAGGAGTCCTAAATACAAAATTTCAACTTTCTACGGCTTACCGTTTTTGAGTTATGCGAGATACGTACGTACGGACGTACGTACAGACGTCACGACGAAATTAGTCAAAATGGATTCGGGGATGATCAAAATGGATATTTCCGCTGAAATCTGAAAACCGAAATTTTTCGCGATTACAATACTTCCTTTACTTACGTACAAGGAAGTAAAAAGTGCCCGCCATTTCACTTTTTAATAATGTAACATATGGATTATTTTACATGATTGTACAATAATATTAAAAGTAATTAGGACCGAAAATCTCTATCTTTACCAGTCCGAAATACAAGTACTTTTTACAGTTTTATATAGTGTTCGTTTATACAGTTTATTCTCTTTACTTACGTACAAGGAAGTAAAAACGAATATAATAATATTTTGTGTATTGTCTATCGCCATGACCCATGGCTGATGATTACATGAAAAATACTTGGATTCGAAGCGTCCATCTTGTATGTCTTGTACCTATCTTGTATGAATATGCAGTAAACCTAGTATATTTGAATAGTTATTTTGGCCTAACCTCAAATAGAATATGTAAATTTCAAGTTTGTCTGTTGTTACAAATAATTACCACAAAAAATTGCTTACCATATCAATCAATCATTATAATAGTCTGACATTCCTACCTAAGTGAACTAATTATTCTTGTT
The DNA here is from genome assembly GCA_951394225.1 of Harpalus rufipes. Lineage (NCBI taxonomy): Eukaryota > Metazoa > Arthropoda > Insecta > Coleoptera > Carabidae > Harpalus > Harpalus rufipes. Next base: position 44,628,286 of record OX596282.1, read on the forward strand.
TGAAAAATGTGAGAAAAACGTTTGCAAAATGTGCAAAAAAAATTCACAAAGGTGCGATAGTGTGCTGCCCGTAAGCAAATTAAAAAATCAATACTTGTTTCACATTTACACCGACTTGTGTAAAATGAAACAATTTTCCCGATGATTGACAAGGCGGTAATTAAATAGAAATAGCCAGCTCCCGGCGATTAAATTAAAATTATATCTGATCGACATTAATTATTTCGGTGTCATCTGTGGAAAATGTGTCCTACACTTGTTTCATATTCGATATTACTAATTATTTTTATGGTAGAAATTATTTTTCAATGTAATTTTAATAAAAATATGTAGCTGACAGAATATACGTGGGTTGGATTGAAAGTGGGTGTTTTTGAATATCTCGTTTATTTTAATTATAAATGTATCAAGTTTTGGCGCAGTCGGTAGGATGAAAATGTAGCCATTTTTAGATAAAAAATCAAATAAGTTAATAGTATATTAAAGAACGAATGTCATAATTGTCATTTTATTTTGTGAGAAGGAAGTTTGGGTAACGACGCGTAGCGGAGTTGCCCAAACCTTCGAACAAAATAATCGACAATTATGACATAAGTTCTTTATACTATTTTTTTCTATTTTGCGCTTTTTATGATCTTTTTAAATAAAAAATCGTAAATTCAAAATTATGGGAATTTTGTGTTAGTTGGTAATAATGTGACATTTGAAAATTCAATTGTTTGAATTTAAAATTGTCTCGACAATCAAATTCATATAATTATAATAATATTCAATAAATATAATACAGACGATTTTTTGTGTACTCCATCTGAAATACGTGAAATCACAGAAAATACATTTTATAATTCCAAAAACAAACAATGAAAAAGTCAGGTTTCATAATCATAACTAAATATAAAATTTTTACAAGTTACTTACATTTTATTGTATAAAATTAACTGAAAAGGATGTGGAAAGTGTAAAACTATATAATTATACACATCTTATATTTAAAACACTATTTTCTTATAAATAAACACTTAATTCTTGTTGACATTTCTCCTCCACCGCCATTTTGCTTCTGTCTGAACTACTCTGCGTAACTTTGGCTATGACATCAGCGCCAAAAATCTTGAACTAATTTACCGACAGAGTTCATAAATAAATAAAAATAAATTACATATTTTAAATATCAACAATTAATACTGTTTTGAACTATTTATGCCCTAAATATATATAAACAAAAATAAAAATCCTAACAATCGTTAGTACCGTTTATTCAGTGAGGTTTGAAATTTGATATTTTTTGACATTTCAGCTATGCTACCAACTTTAAAAAAATAAATTGTACTAGGCTGTTAAAACACTCAAACGAACTATTAACGAACTCCTTTGGGTGCTGTTATAGCTTTGTTACAGATGCAAAATAGAAAAAATGTTTTATTGTATTATATGTAAAATTTTCCGCTGCATATGATAGTATAATTGAAAATCCTTTTCTTCTGAACTATTTCGGAAAATTGTCTATATGGGATCTCTACATGAATGTTGCCATGGCGATTAGTTGTTTATTTATTTTCTTATATCTTATTTCCTCGCGATAAAAAATAAAATAATGCATACCTATAGGTTTTTATTAATTCTCTTTTACAGGAACGCGAAAAAAAAATGTTGTACCAACATGACCTGAAAGTGTCTTTACTGGGCTCACAAGCTTCCATATGCTTGATCATCCAGTAAAGTATCACTTTCAGGTCTTGTTACGTAAATTAGGTACTATTTTTTCAGTACCGGTCAATCAATATCTCATGTCAAAATCATGACAGAAGTACATTTTGCCTACGAAGAAAATTTATTTATTTATCTATAAGAAATAGACTGCACAAAAGTCTCAATAACTGTGCAGCACTAATAACACTAAAATTTCTACATCATTGTCAAAACAAATACACTTCAACATAATTACATACTGTAACGTTTATTTATATGGGTGAAGTGTAAAAATCAGCGAAATATTATTAATTAAAATGATGCGTTTATTTAACAATAAATAATTAGGATAAATAGTAAAAAGATAATAAAAATAATAAGACTAAGAATATTATTAAATACTTAAACACTAAGATTATTTATTTAAACAATATTTATACCACTATATTTATATATATAACTACATTTATTTATGTTAATCACTCGTAGACTGTTTATTTATATCAACCTCTGTTCATTGCTCGTTGCTTCTATATCATAGACTATCTCTGCTGTCGTTCGGACGGTATTTATACAGGCCAGCGTCCTTCTGGAACCCTCAGACGCCACAGTTATACCGAGCACAATAGATTTAGGTCATCGGTCATCAACACGTCTCACCGCGTCTAGGTTATTCCGTCGCTCGGGAACATTCCACCAGTAGCGGCGCCCGAATACTCTTTAGTCAGTGGCGCACGTTACAATACATAGGTACATAAATTAAATGAAGTTGAATGAAATTAAATTGAAAGAGTGAAAATAACAGAAAAAACCATTTTAAATTCACAGAAAAAACTTTAAGTACAGTGCTTAAAAACAAAAGACTTAAATGTTCCTAATGTACAGTTAAATATGTCAGGAAAATTAGACATTGCTAACAAGTTATTAAATGTAGATATTACTCTAAGAAGTGGGGCATTGACGGCTGAGTTAGTTCTACAGCTTGAAACAGTAAATAAATTTGGTAATATAGTAGAATGTGACGGTATTCTGAATGATATTTTATTAAGTAATGCTGGGCTGTTAATGATATTGTTTGGCAATTTAAATAAGAATGTTAGACCCATCATTGTTCGACGTTCTTGGAGAGATTTTAATGCAATAGAGCTATAGTCAAATTTTTTGACTCTGTCGGGTACAGTAATAAAACTATAAATGAACTATAAATATCGCAATTATAATAAAGCGGCATATCCTTTACTTTCTGTAGTATACTACTGTTTAGCATCGGCCCATATTTATGAGCCGCTCTATTCATGCATTGAATCAAACGTCTACCAGGTATGTAGAGGAAAATAGCCTTACAGTCCTTTAACATAAATGTATAGAGCGGCTCAAAAATATGGGCCGAAGCCAAACAGTATTATAATACAGAAAGTAAAGGATATGCCGCTTTAGCATAATTGCGATATTTATAGTTCATTTATAGTTTTATTACTATACCCGACAGAGTCAAAAAATTTGACTATATCTGGATTTTTTTTTACTTAAAATGTACAAAAAAAAACTTTCAATTCCTTCAATTCTATTTGTATATATTTGGTAAAGAGGTGACCAACAAATAACGATAAATTCAAGATGTGAACGCGAATGAGTTGAACAGTAAGTACATATAAGAAATATAACAAGTGACAATCCAAAAAATATTTTGTTAATATATTCTTAAATTTAGTTAAGGAGTCGCCAAATATGTCAATGTCAATAGTACATGATACACTGTTATATGCTACACAGAGTTGTCTTATTGGAGATTTCAATTCATAATTAGTCCTAGCTGTTTTACAATGAAATGGTACTTTATTTCTTAAAGTGACGCGTGGAACGTGAAATGGTATTAGCTAAAGACTATATGGGTCATCAATACAATTATTAATTAATTTGTATTTGTAAAGTAGAGATAATTGTAAATTTCTTCTGCTACTTAATGGCATCAAGTTCACTTCAGGCAATAAAACAGAATAATCATGGATAAAGATAGGGTATTGTCCATGTATTTTAAAATAACAATATTTGATGAATTTATGCTGGACAGACTCAATCTTAGATATATATTTATGATATATTGGATTCCAGCCTTGTAGAGAATATTCTAGCTTAGAGCGGATAAATGCATAATACAAGCTTTTGACTGTAGTTGTTTTACAGAAATTAAACATTAAATGTTAGTTTTGTGTCAAATATAATCCCAAAATCCTTAAACTGAGTTACTTTCTCAAGCGAATTAGTTTCCATGTGATATGCATAAGTGTAAGCCTATTTTTAAATAAAGTAACTCATTATTTTACATTTGCTGTAATTAAAGAACAATTTTGAGTTGTGGGACCATTTTAAAATGTTGTTGATGCCTCATTTGAAGTTTTAACAGTTAAATTTGATTTATTGGTATTTAACGTTATTATAACATAAATAATATATTATTTTCTATACGATTTGATTGAATTTTATACTTCATATTCAATAGATATAGAGTTAAAGAAATTAAATTTTATAAATCAGCCAGCTATGCTAAACATGGAAACTACTAATATATTCATATAATTCAAATTAACAGGTGTCAGTATAATAAAAAGTAAATTAATGTGGCAGAGATGAGGATGTTGAAGTAGATGTTGGGGAAGATACGGAAAGATAGGTAAGGAAATAACTCTAGTGTTACAAGTTTCTAGAAAAATACAAGCGAGATGAATACATTGGTTTTAAAATGTCATGAGGAGAAATGAAGAATATATTGGATGAAGAATGAAAAGCTTAGTAATAGAAGGTTGAAGAAACAGAGGAAGAACAAAGATAAGATGAAAGGACTGTATTGCGGAAGACGAGAGAAAAGGAACTGAATGAGAACGACACGTAAAACAGAAATGGGTAGAAGAAGAAAATAAAAAATAGCGACCACTAACGAATGGGGAAAGCTAAAAAAGAAAATGTTAATGTCAAGTGCAATTTGCATAGTTTGTTTATGAAATAATTTTACTGGAAATTTAGAGTCTTTTGCAAGAAAATTTATATATGGAATTTATACATAATACACAGGATTGACGGGAGGTATTGTGCTGGCCACAACATATTTTTTCTGTTATGTTATTATTTTATAAATACTGACATACTATTGTTATTCAGTATTGGAGATGGATCACTGTGGTCCGAAACGTCCGAGAACATAAGAAAAATTACCAATTACTTAAACCAGAACGTCCATGAAAATTAAATTAAAATTTTGCACTCGTAAGAGTTTAGTGATAATGGTTAGAGCGACTATGTACAGTTGGTTACACAGCTTAACCTACATACGAGTATTACTCAAATTTTTCCCTGTGAGATGTACCTTCACGTACACGTTCACGTAGATATGTGAGGGTATGTAATGCATATGTGCTAATTACCACGTCCCAATTGCTCAGCCTGCGTGCAGTATAGGCCTCATACATCAAACAGGGTTCCAGTGTTCCATACACGCTCTGTACACCACATAGTGTGCGAAGCATCGGTTCGCGTTCGCGGCTACATAGCAACTCAAACCAAACAACTACGAGGTATACACACATAACGCCTACTGAGGAAACTTTACAGAGAGTTGCGTTTACGTATGAAATGTTTATTCACTTGTCATTTGATATTTAATAGAACAGAAAATTTTGGAGAATCAGGAGTTTGAACATTATTTGAGATTTGTAATTGTAGATACATTAATTTTTTTTAAAGATGTCCGATCAAGGTCACTTGTATCATAAACGAATTAACAAATTGACATATATTTATCTCTCTCATTTACAATGACTACAAGTGTGTGCGAGAAGGATGAATATAACACGCTTGTCTTTCAAAAATTCATATTGTTTCGACTAAGTTAGGACATTCCATTTTAAACGATGTTCCTGGTTGACAATACTTTCGCTGCAATATAAGTTTATGTATTATTTCATATATATTACCTTGATTCATAGCCATACGAATAACGTTATTTTCTGCCAGTGTCACTGATAGAGTGTAAGTATCTCATTTTTCACATATTTGGTTTTACATTTGCTAATAAACTTACCAGTTGACTTAGTTTTTAATGTTAAATACTTGTACTGTAACATATATTTTTATAACACGAGGGTGGATTGAAAAGTTTCCGGAATGATATGAAACATGGACTACATTGGTTAACATACAACGTTTTTTAACTTTTCGATTCCCTCCCGAAAATGGTTTCCTTTGAGGTCCTCAAAATAAGCATTTACTGTTTCGATGGCTTCTTCGTTGGATCGAAATCTCTTTCTAGCGAGGAACGTTTTAAGTTTCGGGAAGAGATGGAAGTTCGAGGGAGACGATTTCAAACCTCAGTTCGGTCAATTTTTGTTGAGCAATACGACTTGAATGAGCTGGCGCATTATCGTGGTGAAACAAGATCTATTTCTTTGCCATTCCCGGGCGTTTTTCATGAATTTCTGCTTTCAGCTTGCCTAAAAGTATGGCGTAGTATTGTCCAGTTACAGTTTTTCCTTTATCAAGGTAATCAATTAGCAGAATGCCTTTGGCGTCCCAAAAGACTGACGCCATCACCTTTCCTGCCGATTTAATTGATTTCGCTTTCTTCGGTGCCGACTCATGTCCAATCCATGCTTTCGACTGAATTTTCGTCTCTAAAGTGTAGTGTTGTATCCAAGTTTCATCCATGGTTATGAAACGTCTTTTAAATCGACCGGATTTTCTTAAACAACTCCAAATTTTGGCTGAAGTTCGTGCCCGAATGTACTTTTGCTTCGAACTAAGCAAATACGGCACCCAGCTGTCGCACTTTTTCTAATGCCCAGCTTATTATATAAAATATGAACTACATGTTCATAAGAGATCCCTATGGCTTCCTCTATCTCACGCACTTTTATTCGGCGATCTTCCAGGACCATATCATGGACTTTATCCACAATTTCCGGTGTGGTAGCCGATTTTGGGCGACCTGAACGTGGCTTGTTACAGGTGTGTGTTCGGCCACGCTTAAATTCCGAAACCCAGAAACTCACCGTGGAAAACGAAGGTGAAGTATTCCCAAGGATTGCATCCAACCTGATCTTACCCTCTTTCCTTTCAAATAAAAAAAAAAACTTGATCACCCCACGAATTTCGTTTTTATCCATTATCGATTTAACGCTAGGTAGATCGACACAAATGCTTTTCACGATTAGACTGATAGACAGATTGTACTGGAATTTCTTGACAGTTCATATGAAAAGTTAAACAAAACAATGACATAAGATTGTTTTCGAAAAACCAAGGCCTTCGCAGTGTTTCCGGCAACTTTTCAATTCATCTTCATAATAAAATAACAGTAATATCTTATGTACAGCAAAATTATTTAAAGATGTCCGATCAAGGTCATTTGTATCATGAACGAATTAACAAATTGGCATACATTTATCTCTCTCCTTTACAAAGGCTATAAGCGTATGCGATAAAGATGGATATAACAAGCTTTTCTTTCAAAAATACATATTGTTTCGACTAAGTTAGGACATTCCATTTTAAAACGATGCTCGTTGTTGATAACTTTCACTGTAACGTAAGTTTATTTATAAATTCAGATACATTACCTTGATTCATAGCCGTATGAATAACGTTATTTTCTGTCAGTGTCACTGACAGTGACATTGTGTCATTATCTTATTTTTACATATTTGTTTTTCATTTGTAAATAAACTTACTAGTTGACTTATTTTTGAATGCTTCTACTGTAACATATATATATATATATATATATATATATATATATATATATATATATATATATATATATATATATATATATATATATGCACTGACGTAGCTATAAGTTTCTTAAGGGGGGGGATTCTGGTATGGTTGGATGAAAAATGTATGAAAAAAAATATATGCGCCGCAGGCGATTTTTTGGAAATTTTCAAGGTCAAACGTGTTTTAATGCAATATAAGATAATATAGAGTTCTTTATAATGAAGCAAAATTTAACAAATTGTTAAAAATTAAAATCCATATTTTATAACGAAAACGCGTATGTATGCTCCAAAAGCGTATAGTTGACACTTCTACTAGACTTTATGATGCGAGATGGGAGCATAAGCAATAACTACAAAAACAGAAAATACAATGTTGCATTAAATTAAAATATTATATTACTGAGTAGTAGCAATATCATTATTCTATTGAACTGCTCAAAATAAAATGTATAATAATTAAATGTTAATTAAATTACGTTCCTCACAAAATACGGGACAATTGGGCGGCCGAACAGTACTTTACGTCCCGTAAAGTTAGCTCAAATGTTAGCTAAAATAGGGGACAATTCCGTATATACGGGACGCCTGGCAATCGTGTTCCCACCGGCATTGCGGCCCATTTTTGGTTTTCATTTTAAGTAGGTACATAATCCCCCAATTTTGTAAGAATGTTATCCAGCTTAATATCAAACGTAGCAAAATACAACCGATGGGGGGGGGGTTGAACCCCCTAAACCCCCCCCCCATATATACGTCGGTGTATATATATATATATATATATATATATATATATATATATTTATAATAATAAAATTACAGTAGTATTTTATGTACCCTCATAAAAACTAAGTAAACGATACTACTGAATTTAACGGAATGGGCGGAGCTAAAAGCTTAATTCATACAATTCGTAGATAATTTGATCGGACATCTTTAAAAAAAATCTGTTGTTGCCAGCACAATACCTTCCGTCAATTCTGTGTATTATGTATAAATTCTATACATAAATTTTCTTGCAAAATATTCTAAATTTCCATTAAAATTATTCCATAAACAAACTATGCAAATTGCACTTGACACTAACATCTTCTTCTTCTTTAGCTTTCCCCATTCGTTAGGGTTCGCTATTTTTTATTTTCTTCTTCCACTCATTTCTGTTTTACGTGTCGTTCTCAATCAGTTCCTTTTCTCTCAAGTCTTCCGCAATACAGTCCTTCCATCTTATCTTTGGTCTTCCTGTTTCTTCAACCTTCTATTACTAAGCTATTCATTCTTTATCCAATATATTCTTCATCTCTCCTCATGACATGTTCAAACCAATGTAATCATCTCGCTTGTATCTTTCTAGAAACTTGTAACACTAGAGTTATTTCCTTACCTATCTTTCCGTGTCTTCCCCAACATCTACTTCAACATCCTCATCTCTGCCACAGTAATTTACTTTTTATTTATACTGACATCTGTCAATTTGAATTATATGAATATATTAGTAGTTTAGCATAGCTGGCTGATTTATAAAATTTAATTTCTTTAAAATTCTTTAACTCTATATCTATTGAATATGAAGTATAAAATGCAATCAAATCGTATAGAGAATAATATATTCTTTTGAATTATAATAACGTTAAATATAAATAAATCACATTTAACTGTTAAACCTTCAAATGAGGCTACTTCCGGTCCGCCAATTATAACCAAAATCTAATCAGTTGTTCTTCTGGATGTAAACTTGAGGAATACGAAAAAAATATAATTTTTGGAATTGTGGTATTGAAGTTATGCGATCCGAAACTTTTGTCACACACACATACATCGTAAAAATGGTAAAATTGTATTATAGGGACCCTAAAACATGCTTATTCATTAAAAACTCATCATTGAATTTTTTGACCAGACAATACCTTCCTTACCTAAATGTGACGGAAGGTAAAAATGACTGTGTATGTATTGATGAAAAGGATTATTTTATATTGCATGGCGGTTAATAAAGTAAAGTGTTTTACGTGATTTGAAATGTTAAGATAATCCGTTAAAGTGTCGCAATGTAGATGGAAGTAAAATAATGATTGTTGGAAATGGGTAAAGTTCAGGTACCTACATGGAATGTGGATTAATTGTATTGGATATCTTTTGGAAGTTTTGTGAAAATGGCTGTTTGCTAAGACTCAACCGCTTCATGCTTTCATCAATTAAATGTCCACGAAAATAACACATCCAATTCGCTTTATATCTTTGTTTGTACGGACAAAGTACTGAAATGGCAAGGCAAGTAACAAGATAGTGTGTACGAAGACAGTCTCAAGTGGATGGATAGCATCTACTTAGTTCGCAATATTACAAGATACTCCAATCTTTATTTTCCAAATACAACACCCTTGTCAGTAAAGTTCGTCCACCTTTAGTGATTTAGCGGGTGTCTACTTGAAATGATCTATTATGTAGGGAATACAGTGTTATTAGCTTCCGTCACCTTTAGGTAAGGAAGGTATTGTCTTTGGTCAAAAATTTCGATAGTGAGTTTCTAATGAATTAGCACGTTTTGGGGTCCCTAGAATACGAATTTACTATTTTTACGATGCTGCCTGTATATATGTGTGTGTGCGTGTGTGTGTGTATGTGTGTGTGTATGTGACGATCGTTTCGAATCGCATAACTCCAATACCAATTGCAACTTTTAACAGTTTTTCTTGAAAAAGAAAATATTATTCTCTATATGATTTGACTGCAATTTATATTTCATATTTAATAGATATAGAGTTAAATATTATAAAGATATTAAATTTCATAAATCAACCAGCTATGCTAACCATGCAAACTGCTAATTTATTCAGATAATTCAAACTGACAGATGTCAGTATCAATAAAAAGAAAATGAATGTGGCAGAGACTAAGATATTGAGATAAATGTTGGGAAAGACACGGAAAGATAGAGTAAGGAATGAAAGGTAAGGGAAATGACTCGAGTGATAAAGTGTCTAGAAAGATACAAGAGAGACGATTACATTGGTTTGAACAGGTCATGAGGAAAGATGAAGAATATATTGGAAGAAGAATGAAGAGCTCAGTAATAGAAGGTTAAAGAAACAGAGGAACACCAAAGATAAGATGGAAGGACTGTATTGCAGAACACTTGAGAGAAAAGGAACTGAATGACGACGACACGCAAAACTGAAATGAGTGGAAGAAGAAAATAAAAAACGGCGACCCCTGCCGAATGGGAAAAGCTAAAGAAGAAGAATATGTCAGTGTCAAGTGCAATTTGCATAGTTTGTTTTACTGAAAAAATAGGAGTTTTTAGTGAATAAGCACGTTTTAGGGTCCATATAATACGATTTTAACATTTTTACGATGATTATACATCCAGAAGTACCCTCATTTGAAGATTGTAACAGTACTTCTTGAAAAAACGCAGTTAAATATCATTTATTGACATTTAACGTTATTATAACTGATAGACTATATTATTCTCTATATCATCAGTGACTTTTTGCTATTGTTAATAAGGTGTATGTACTTATGTATTAGTTCGACACGAATAAATAAATTCTCTATACGATTTGATTGCATTTTATACTTCATATTCAAAAGATATGGGGGTAAATAATTATAAAGGTATTATATTTTATAAATTAGCCAGCTATGCTAACCATGGAAACTGCTAATATATTCAGATAATTCAAATTGACACATGTCAGTATCAATGAAAAGTAAATGAATGTGGCAGAAATGAGGATGTTGAGATAGATGTTGGGGAATACATGGAAAGATACGGTGAGGAATGAACGAATAAGGGAAATAACTCTAATGTTAGAAGTTTGTACAAAAGAGAGACGATTACATTAGTTTGAACATCTCATGAGGAGAGATAAAGAATATATTGGAAGAAGAATGAATAGCTTGGTAAAAGAAGGTTAAAGAAACAGAGGAAGACCAAAGATAAGATGAAAGGACTGTATTGCGAAAGATTTGAGAGAAAAGAAACTTAATGAGAACGACACGCAAAACGGAAATGATTTGAAGAAGAAAATAAAAAACGCGACCCCTAACGAATAGGAAAAGATAAAGAAGAAGATGTCAGTGTCAAGTGCAATTTGCATAGTTTGTTTATAAAATAATTTTACTGGAAATTTAGAATTTTTTGCAAGAAAATTAATGTATGGAATTTATACGCATTACACAGGATAGACGAAAGGTAATGTGCTGGCGACATCAGATTTTTTATGTATTTATTTAATACGCAAGTGTCCCTGTATAGTATACATTAGAATTTCGGAAATTATAAACTATAATTGTTTTCTATTCAATATTCAATAGTCACCAGAATAAGCCCAATTGTCTGTTGAGAGCAGTATTCATATTTTTACCTCTCGCTAAGAGAGGTATTGCATTCATGCTAAAAATCGCATATCCAGATTTTATTGAATAAGCACGTTTTAAGGTCCCTACAATCCGATTTTAACATTTTTACGATGATGTCTGTGTGTGTGTGTGTGGATGTGTGTGTGTGTGTGTGTGTGTGTGTGTGTGTGTGTGTGTGTGTGGGATGTTGGAAGGACGGTTACTCAAAAACTATAAGACTTAAAATTTGTTTAACAACGTATTTCCCAATCGGACATTCATGGGAAGATCTGAAAAGGTTTTGGTAATAATTGGACAACCGGAAGTAGAAGATTCTTGAAAAAAAATCTTCTAAATATTATTTTTTGAAAATTTTTCGTGGTAATATTAAAGAAAATTAAATTCTCTATCTGATACATTTAAATATTTTATTATATATTCCATAGATTTAGAGATAAAAGAAGTATAATATATAAAATAATCTGTTGTAATAAATTTGACAGCCGAAAGAATGCCATGAAAAATAGTTGATAATTTGAATTATTTGTAACTGACAGATAAATGTTAGTGTCAGAAATAATGAGTAATGAAAGAAAAATGTACTTGGAGAATCCCTTAGTTCTTGATCTGTGACTATTATGGAGATGACAAGTCTAGGTTGAAGGACTTAAATTTGTTTCAAACATTATGGGACAATGTACACCAGTACTATAGACTAGAGTAACTTTGAATTGCGAAAAAGCTATCAAATTCTTCTCAAGTAAGTTATAAATATTGACAAAATTACACATCGATATAAGAATAATCGGAGTGCAATCTATCCGTCACTTTATTAAAGGGAATTAGTGTTATTTAGATATAACATGTATGAAAAAATAAAATGTAAAAGAAGATATGTAAGAATAGATGCACAATCCATATATACATTTTAGACCGCCCAAAATTAATGTTTTTACTAGAAGAATATGAAGAGAAAGTAAACAACGTTGTTCGAATTGAAAATTGCAGTTACCAGCCTAATATTTATATATGGTAAACTCTACTTTGTAATTTATTGTAACATAATTTATGGTAAAATATCTTCATGTTGAGACATGCTATTATTGAATAATAAAGAAGTTTATACGTCATAGATTTATATGAATATATTATTTGTATTTATAAAAATATTCTTTGATTTATGCATACAGCCAGGTAAAATATACGGCGAGAGGTTATGTGCTGGCCACATCAGATTTTTTTCATAAAGGTCAAAAACATGCTAGTTTAAAAAGCAACGGCACTATAAATTCCGGTGTTGGACGGCACCGGAAACAGCGCCGATACCGGCTCTGGTTTTGCCTTGGTTCATATACTCTTCCATATGCTCTGTCTCTATATCTGTATCGTTTCCATACCATCTTCCAAGTTTCCCATACTCCCATTCCAAGTTCTGTATCAGTTGGAGTATCGGTGCGCGGTGGTGTTTCGGTCGGCCAGTGCATTATTTAAGCGACCACGAGCGAGCGCCTGGGAATTCCCTCAAACAGAGCTGTAACTGTAACTAGAACTCCTGTCCGAACTACCCGGAGCCGGCTCCGGTGTCCGCCGTCCGGCCCAGAGCTCCAGTAACGCGCAACGAGCCGTGTATTGCTACCGCAACACATAGGACATGATAGCGAAGGATGGTACGCCAGAGGAAATAAATAGTGAACGGATGTGTTGCAGCTAGTAATAAGACTAGTAATTGATGATATTATGCATATAAATGTATCATCGTGCGATGCGTAATACAATGTAATAATTTATGTAATAAGTAATAATCAATTGAAAATTAATTTTTCTATTGTATTGATATATCTTTAAATAAAATAATTCATTGTTTTTACCTTCCATCACCTTTAGGTGAGGAAGTTATTGTCTGGCCAAATAATTAAATAGTAAGTTTCTAATGAATAAGCGAGTTTTGGGGTTCATATTTTTCGAGTTTAGATGCATATGCAGACGTGATTAGATTTTAATCCACCGGAAGTACCCTCATTTGCCACTTTTAACAGTTTTTCTTGAAAAAACGCAGTTAAACATTATTTATTGACATATAATGTTCATAAATTTTGAAAAATATGTTATTCTCTATACGATGTGATTGTATTTTATACTTCGTATTCAATAGATAGATAGATAGTTAAAAGAATTATAAAGATATTAAATTTCATACATCAGCCATGGAAACTGCTAATATATTTAGATAATTCAAATTGACAAATGTCAATATCAATGAAAAGTAAATGAATCTGGCAGAGATGAGGATGTTGAGATAGATGTTGGGGAAGACACGGAAAGATACGGTAAGGAATGAAAGAATAAGGGAAATAACTCGTGGGGGGGGTGAATTTTTGAGCAATTATTTTTAAGGAGTAATATTTTTAGGGTTAAATTATGTACGCATAACATTGTATTAAAAAAGCTATATTATACTGGACGGTGACCGGCACAGCCGAATATAGGACTTTAACATTTAAAATTATGCTTTCATAATTTCCTGCTTCCCTAATTATTATAGGTAAAAAAGTTTCAAATAAAAGTTGTACAGCATGAATTTTGGTATGAAATGTCGAAAATTGTCCCAAAAATAGCAATAGCCATGGAATTTAACAAAAAAATTAACAAATGTTTAACGATTTATATGTCAAGTTAAGCTAATTTATTTTACCTCTCGCTAAGAGAGCTATTGATTCATGCTAAAAATCGCATATCCAGATTTTAATGAATAAGCACAATTTAAGGTCCATAGAATCCGATTTTAACATTTTTACAATGATTTCTGTGTGTGTGTGTGTGTGTGTGTGTGTGTGTGTGTGTGTGTGTGTGTGTGTGTGTGTGTGTATGTGTGTGTGTTAGGTTATTGGAGACACGATTTCTCAAATTCTATAAGACTAAAGACCTGTTTGACTACGGATGCTGCAATCTAACAGTAATGGGAAGAGTTGAATAGGTTCTGGTAACAATTGGAATTTCGAACATATCAATCTTTACGTCGTTTGTGAATTGACCCATTTTTATTAAAAATGATATAAAGAGGACAATTTCTCATTTAACAAAAGTAGCAATATATTCACTTTTTTCAGTCATGGCACTATAAATAATATATTTGGGAGAATTAATACATAACTTCAAAAATTTTTTTTCGCAAGTTTGTTATTTAAGGGTATGAAAAATGTATATCGTTGGATTAAGAATAAAGAGCTCGATTGAATGACAAATAAAATGTATATGTTTCTATTTAAAATAAAAAGTTGGTATCCATATTTTGAAAACTGCTGGTTGAATTTTTGTTTTACTAATGGGGTCTCGTGGCCGTGTACCTGAGTGTCTGGTCGCGAACCTGGGGACCCGGGTTCGATCCCGACCAACGCCAAAAATTACTTCGCATTTTAATGGCACTAAAATTGATCCCTGTGGTTCACTCTCCACGCCAGCAGTAAGTGCCCGTGAGGTGACGCCTGGTAAGCGCCCGCACGGTACAATTATTTCATCATTACCGAAATATGTGTACAAAGCAGATTGGCACACCCAACAATGGGTAATATGCCGTGATGATATATTTATTTTATTTATTTATTGAAATACCCATATAAAATAGAGATTCTTTGCTAATTTAACCAAATTTGTATCTCTTACAGTTCTTGAGATCGCAATGATAGCCACTTAAAAATGAACATCCTGTATAATTATATTTCATATAAAAAAACGATGCCATCGCTTTCGACAAAACCGGAAGTAGAATACAGGACCTTTTCACACCAAAATATGGTCGGTATTTATTTTCCCGACCCTATAACTTCAAGAATTAATAATAAAGAAAATAGCATATTGTTCCTATTTTTACACACTTAGAAATTTGAGCCGTGTAAACTTGAAATATAACGTGGTAAACTTGTTTCGTGTAGAATTCGACACTAAAATTGGTATTATAAAAGTTAGTGTAAAAAGATGAAGTTGGTAATTTTATATCTGTGTAAAATTTTCTGAGACATAACAAATTAACACTGTAAGGTGTATTATATTTATTAAGACTAGTTTAAACACACTTGTGGGTAAAAATTGCTTAATTTGGTGTTGCTTGTATTTTAAACTAATTTTTGTACAATTTACTACATTATATTTGTTAGAAATACACTGTCTAGTGTATTTCTAAAAACTGAACTGCCTGGTGTAATTTTAAAACTGAATGTGTAGAAAGGACACTACTTTGTGTATATCTAAAAAATCAGTGTAGAAAGTACACTACTTTGTGTATATCTAAAAAATCAGTGTAAAAAGTACACTATTATGTGAATATCTAAAATAACGGTGTACAAAGTACACTACTTGGTGTATGTTCAAGACGTTGGTGTAAAAAGTACACTACTTTTGTAAAAAAAAATACACTACTTGGTGTATTTCTATACAATAGTAAGTGTAAATCTATACAACAGTTTCTTTTTTTCGCATTCTTTGTCGTGGTCGTTAGTTAGTATATACTCGTTCGACGTTGCACTTACGCATTGGCAATATTAAAGTACGCTACACCCCGACCGCGCAAGTTTTTACCTGCAGAGACTTAAAAACCATCTCTTTCAGTTGTTGCTAGAATTCTACAAAGTTAAATAATGGAAGTGGAAGAAAGTGGACAAGAAAATAGACCAGTGCTATTTAAATTAAAAATAGGATTGATCACTAAGTGGGTGTCCCTGTGTATAGTAAGATTGCGGATGGAAATTTCATAATTCCAAAACACATTTTTGTATAACATAATTTTTATAAAGTGTAAGGGTTCATTCACAAATCGAAATTAGTTTTATGTTTTAGTTTTAAGTTTTAAGCACATGTCACATCTTAAGTCAAATTGACGCAAAAAAAACACAAGTTACCTTCTCACACGAGAAAAATAGGAACATTGCTTAACTACTGCTAATAACAACTCTCCCATATTGCATTTGCTTAAAATTTTAAACTAAAACATAAAATATAATTTTGATTTGTGAATGAACCTTAACAATAGTATCTGCATGTATATAATGTAATAATAGATTAATTAAGTAATACTAAGAGGTGTTTATATGAAATATATTGTTTTTTATGTACAATAAATTTTTTTCATGGAAGTTCGCATTTTTTATATATCATACCTACCTATTCACTCGATATCGTGTATAACATTTACACTAATATTACAAAAATAAAAAAATGAGTACTATTGTACACCGTAATCAGTGTATATCAACACGAAATTGATGAAAATATACACTACAAATAGATATATTTATACACTAAAATTAGTAAAAGAAACCCTGTATTAAGTGCACTAATAACCACATTTACTTATGAAAATAAACACTAGTTTGATGAAAATGTACACCACAAATAGGTATATTTTTTCACTAAACTAAGTTAAAAATGACACTACACTGTGTACTAATAACCGCAGTAATTTGGTTAAAATAACTCATTTAAGTGTTAAAAAACTACACGGTGTAGTAGTATCTACGAAATATATAGTGTTAATTATTAACTCATATCTCGGTGTTGTTTATTACCAAATGTCGAAGTGGTAAATTTAAGATTGCGGTTACTTAATATCACCTTACTACAACTCAGCTGTGGTGAAAAATATGCCACAGGATAACTTTTTTGTGCAATAAATAAGAAAAATATAAAATGTTTGTTACAATGTATAATATTAATAAAAATAAAAACCCTCATTTTTCTTCGTGAGACGTAACTTGTTTATTAATTTCGCTGTGGAAGTATAACACGAAAATATAAGAAGGTAGGAGTTTATTAGTAATAACTAAAGAAGTAGAAAAGTTTATATAAAATTGTTTCTTGGGAAATGACTTGCAAACTTTGTTTAGTGTTCTCGTTGGGAACTCTTGCACTAAGCGGTTGCCAAATAAAATACAGAAATGAATAAGAGCGACTGTTTCTTTTGATGTAAACAAATAAACATGGAAATATATCATTACTTACTGTTTCTCATTTGTCACTGGAATAACAAAATGCGAGAATACGAATACCAACCTCTTTGCGAAATGTACCGGCATACAAACTCAAACAACTCTCATCTACAGTTTCAATTTACACGAGCAGGAGATAAGAACTCGAGGAAATTTAAAATAAGCACATCTACACGTTTTTACTCGTACATATGCATGAGATATACACGATACCCCAGATAACTTGTAGTGGAATCTCGAAAACCATAGGAGATTGGAAATTGGAATTAGACACTTTTATTTTTATCCAAATTTCCCAGTGACCGGCCTAAATTTTAGCAAAAAGTTAAAATTTGAAGTAACATCACATCTGCAGTACGAGATATTTTAGAAAAAATCTGCTGTGGCCAGCGCATGACCTCCCGCCAATTATATGTTTAAAATAGCAATGAGCTTTAAGTATCACTTCCGATTGAACGTTTGTAAACAAAATCTAATGTATTGTTCCAATAAATATAAAGTCTGTAATACGAAATTTTGGATTATATTTTATTTTTTTTCCTCGAAAATCTGTTAATAACTCCAAATTAAGTATCATTTCCGGTTTATCATATATAGTCCAAATCTATTTATGAGTTTTAAATACCAAATTTAAGAAGTTTTGGATCATATTTTAATATATTTTTTCAATAAAATCTGTTTAGAGCTTCCAGTAAAGTACCACTTCCGGTTTATCAATTTTAGAAAAAATCTAATTTGTTTTTCTCATTAATACAAAAGTCTTAAACACCAAATTTTAATTTTTATATCACTTCCGGTTTATCAATTTTAACCAAAATCTTTTATGTTGCTCCCTTGATATAAAAGTCTTAAATACTAAAATTGAAAAGTTTTGGATATTTTAATATAATTCTGCATAAAATAAAAATTGTTATGGGTTTCAAGTAAAGTATCTCTTTCAGTTGTCCTATATTACCCAAAATTCTTTATATGAATACAGATAGCTTAAATACGGGAAATAGAATTTTTTCAAGTTTGATATACGAGATACCCTGGGAAAAAAATCTGATGTGGACACCACACGACTTCCTTGTACGATTATTAAACTATAGATATTTTTTTAATAAATAAATTACAAAATATTAATTTTAACTTCAAAACAGTAAGATATATAACGACCATAAACGGAGTTTTTAAAGAGAGTTTTGATTACAACAAAGAAATATTTGATTACAACAATGAATATAACTAATTTCACAATAAAAATATAAAATTTGTCATTGTACGAATCATAAAATTGCACGTATTTAACGTAATTTGACATGAACATTTTTTTTTTATGTTTTTGTCCTAATCCATAGCAAGCTTTATTACAAAAAAATAATTTTTAAATTTACATATCTCGCTTATATAAAGGGCTAATTTAATAATACTTGATGTGCTAGACGCAGAAATTAATTCTCTAAAACTTTAATTTGAAGCATTTATTTCTAAAATCAAAATAAAATCATTTTATTCAAGAAAAACTGTTAACAACTTCAAGTAATGTACCACTTCCGGTTAGCCTATTTTAACCAAAATCTATTATGTTATTTCGATTGACATAAAAGTCTTATATACCAAATTTGAAAAGTTTTGAATTATATTTTAAAACAGTTTTTCATTAAAATCTATTATAGGCTTCATGTAAAGTACCACTTCTGGAAATTGTGTAATAACCAGAAAGGGAGGTGCACAACTAGATATTATAGGAGACCTAAATACAAAATTTCAACTTTCTACGGCTTACCGTTTTTGAGTTATGCGAGATACGTACGTACAGACGTCACGACGAAATTAGTCAAAATGGATTCAGGGATGATCAAAATGGATATTTCCGCTGAAATCTGAAAATCGAAATTTTTCGCGATTACAATACTTCCTTTAGTTACGTACAAGGAAGTAAAAATCGACACACACACAAATACACGGATACACAGACATCATTGTAAAAATAGTAAAAAACGTATTGTGGGGACCCTAATTTGTGCTTATTCACTGAAAACTCAATATCGAATTTTTGGACCGACAACATTACCTGCCTTACCTACGATATGGCGGGAGGTAATTAAATGAAAAAAAAAACAATATGTATGCTCCGTACATACATCCATATTATAATACATATTATTTAAACTAGATTATGAACTATATTGTATGAAAACGATGAATAAATAGTATATGACATGCGGGGTGAGATATGTTTCATTACAGTCGAGGGCTTATGCATATTACCGAGAGGCGAAGCCTCGAGGTGAGATACAGCGCGAGGTTGTAATGAAACTCCCATCGAGGTATGTATACTATTTTATTCACAATCATCCTCTTTTTAAATAATAATAATTTTTCAAAATAAATCATTGAGTTATAACCTTTAATTTTGTTGATATTTTTGACAGCTCTATTAAGATTTGTTTTGCCTACTTTATTATAGGGATCCATGACAATGTTGCTAGGCAACCCCTACATAAACATTTTCAACACGTGAGGTGGAAGTGAATTCTGTTATTTTCTACCCAAGAGATTGTCATTGTAGTTACAAATGACGTAATTCCCAACCTATAAAAGGTTAGGAATCGACATATTACTATAATGATTGTGAATAAATAAAATTTATCTACGATAGTGCGTAAAATTGAGTTTAATTATCAATTTTAAGTTTGTAAAACGGTTGTTTAGTAAAAAGGGTGAATATTTTGTTTCTCATTTAATATTGGGTTATTAGATTATATCGTAGATAAAATATTGTGCGATACACATACGTAAAACATCTTTAGTCACTCAAGGGTCTTAAAAACCCTCGCTGATCGATTCGTAACTAAATATTGCTTTACGTACTTGTATCGTAAATAATTATTCTTACACTGATTATAATATCAGGATTTTGTAAATTAGAGTTTGCTTTATACTAAACAGAATATACCACGCTTAATTTTTTACAAAATGTTTATAATTATGCATGAACTTTTGTTTTTTGTTATTAATTTTTGTTTCTCTTTTGCAGGTGGGTTAATTTCCTACATCTTCGGTTATCCTATGTACTTATGTAAGTAAAGAGGAATATTGCAATAATATAAAAATAAATTTATTCTTCACTTAAATTTATTGTCCTAGTATATTTAATGAAATGAAAAAATGCAATGCGTTTATTTTGACAACAATGATTTAAATTTAATAAGAAAGCATGTGTTCATTTCATTAAATTTACTTGACAACTAACATTTTAAGTGACGATTAATAGTTATATAACTGTTAAGTGTGTTAATGAATGCGTTTAATGATTGAGACATTTTAATTTAATTGTTGAGATCATTAAACGCAAATTAGCACAAGTGTTAGTTACAATATTTTTCCTGATCGCATCTTACTGAATTGGAAAATATAATTTTATTCCATGACAAAAAAATTTACGTTAGTAACGTCTGACACATAAATTCTGAGAACTGTTCAGCTATGGTATGTGGTATCTACAGTTACCCACTAAAATCAATTATTAATAAAAATCATGCAAATGATTTTCTATACATTAACATAACCTATGACCAACGGAAATAGTTATATGATATAAGTATTAAAATCCTTTAGCGTCCTCGAGATTGTCTTGCCTGCGACAATTTTTCTCTCGGTACGCATAAGAATTGTAATTTTTGGAATTATAGTATTGGAGATATCGCGGCTGAAACCGCGGTCACACACACACAAACACACACACGCACACACTTCCACACACACAAACAGACATCATCGTAAAAATAGTAAAATTGTATTGTAAAGACCCTAAAACGTGCTTATTCAATGAAAACTCACCATCGATTTTTTTGACCAAAGACAATACCTTCCGTACCTAGAAGTGACGAAAGGTAAAAATATGTTTCATAAGGCCTGTTAACGCACTCGACCTATGTAAAATTCGCTTCAGATTGCCTTATGATACTAGTTTTTTTATGTACTATTTTCGTCAGATTTTTATGGGATGCAATTTCATGCACTTGAGCTTTTAAACAGTTACATTATTATGTTCTTTCTATATGTAAATAATAAAACCTTTTCCATCCATATTTGTTCAGAACTAAATTATGTAGTAGCTAAATTGTTGTATCGTACAATAGAAAATATGAAAGGCAAATATTATGCTGAATAAATCTATGGATGAATCTGCATATTCTGCTCTACACTTCTCTATTTGTATTCCTACCCAAATGGGATAAATGATTTAAATGTTCTCGTGCACATTTCATCTCTTATTCACCTCCCGAATATAGAGTGAGGGGGAGAAGGGAGTATTTCCGAATACAGTTAATTCGAAAATCGAAACATTTGTTGGAGTTTTTTCTCGTGAATAAATTATGCTACTCCATTTAATTGATTTGAATTTTAAAATACGTTTTAGGCGTACAGTGTTAATCTCAATGGATTGCTGCATGCATATTTATTCAGACATTAATTATTTTGGACTGGGCGAAAATTGGGAATTAAATTTATGTTCTATTATATTTTTCGCGCAAGAATATTTAAGCTCCCAGTAAATTTCTAATATTGCAGGATAAGGGCAGTATATAAATTATGTTTTATTGCCATATTTTAAATTATTTTGAGCCTGGTTTAATTTTTTTGTGCCAGAAGAAGTCGTTTAATTATCACAGAAAGTTACGTTTAGGTTTATTCACAACGAAATTATACATACAGCGGTTTCCATTTATACAGGGTGTTATATTTTAATTTTAGTGGACTCAGTAATTTCTTTCATTTAACATGATTTATATAGCAACATGTAAGCTACTTGATGACGGATGTACATTCATGATACCGCTTCCTGTTTATTAGTAATTAATATAAACTTTGAAATTTCAAATGGAACATACTATATTTTTTTACACATTTGAAAAGTACATCTAATTTGCTTTACAATCATGTAAAATAATCCATATGTTACATTATTAAAAAGTAAAATGGCAGGCACTTTTTTATACACCTAGTCGAAAAGAAAATAGTGAGCCATTACTATGGCTTGAAATAAAACAATTAACTAAAACAATTGTGACACGGTAAATGTCAACCTATGTTTAATAATAATAGTTACAATTGTTTAGGTTCATTGTTTTCTTTCAAGCCACAATCATGGTTCACTATTCTCTTTTCGACTAGGTGTATAAAAAATCTGATGTGGACACCACACGACTTCCTTGTACGATTATTAAACTATACATATTTTTTTAATAAATAAATTACAAAATATTAATTTTAACTTCAAAACAGTAAGATATATAGCGACCATAATCTTACCCGATTTTTTTTTAAAGAGAGTTTTGATTACAACAAAGACATATTTGATTACAACAATGAATATGACTAATTTCACAATATAAATATAATATTTGTTATTGTACGAATCATAAAATTGCACGTATTTAACGTAATTTGACATGAACATTTTTTTATGTTTTTGTCCTAATCCATAGCAAGCTTTATTACAAAAACAAAAAAGTATATAATTTTTAAATTTACATATCTCGCTTATACAAAGGGCTAATTTAATAATACTTGATGTGGTAGACGCAGAAATTAATTCTCTAAAACTTTTATTTGAAGCATTTATTTCTAAAATCAAAATAAAATCATTTTATTCAAGAAAAACTGTTAACAACTTCAAGTAATATACCACTTCCGGTTAGCCTATTTTAACCAAAATCTATTATGTTATTTTGATTGACATAAAAAGTCTTGTATACCAAATTTGAAAAGTTTTGGATTATATTTTAAAACAATTTTTCATTAAAATCTATTATAGGCGTTATCTAAAGTGCCACTGGAAATTGTGTAATAACCAGAAAGGGAGGTGCACAACTAGATGTTATAGGAGTCCTAAATACAAAATTTCAACTTTCTACGGCTTACCGTTTTTTAGTTATGCGAGATACGTACGTACGTACGTACAGACATCACGACGGAATTAGTCAAAATGGATTCAGGGATGATGAAATGGATATTTCCGCTGAAATCTGAAAACCGATTTTTTTCGCGATTACAATACTTCCTTTACTTACGTACAAGGAAGTAAAAAGTGCCCGCCATTTCACTTTTTAATAATGTAACATATGGATTATTTTACATGATTGTACAATAATATTAAAAGTAATTAGGACCGAAAATTTCTATCTTTACCAGTCCGAAATACAAGTACTTTTTACAGTTTTATATAGTGTTCGTTTATACAGTTTATTCTCTTTTGTTTGTTTACTTCTTTCATAAATAAATTTCTAGCAGCAACTCAAACATGAATATTCATTTCTTGAAGTCGCTGTTGTATTGTGATTACGTAAACATCTTCAGATTCACTAAAGATGTATAAAGCTACTCATACTTTCGGCTAAGATCGGTAACGTGTATATTGGTTGTGGGGTTGTATTTTTCATTATTTTGCCTGTTGAATATACAAATACCCAGCAATGTATTGTCGCATTAGTTTTAAATTGTCAGTCCCAAAGTGATTTATTTCGCAACAAGATTTTAGGAATTGAAATATAACACCTAGTTTAGTTTTTTAATATTTGAAGGATCGGCATAAAACGATACAACTTTCCTCATTTACGAATACAAAGACTCCTAAAATTATAACCACCATATTGTAAAATAGAACCACTGTCTCTGGTTTCATAAGTGCTGCACAGTTAGACTTCCTTATTATGAATATACATATTATTTTATTTTCATCGCAGGTAATATTAATAATATTTATCGATTTATCAATTCCTTTTTACCTTCCGTCACCTTTAAGGAAGGTATTGTCTTTGGTCAAAAAATTCAATGATGAGTTTTTAGTGTATAAGCATGTTTTAGGGTCCCTATAATACGATTTTACCATTTTTACGATGATGTCTGTATGTATGTGTGTCTGTCTGTCTGTGTGTGTGTGACAAGTTCCGGATCTCATAACTTCAAAACCACGATTCCAAAAATTATAATTTTTTCGTATTCCTCAAGTTTACATGCAGAAGAACAAGTGATTAGATTTTGGTTATAATTGGTGAACCGGTAGAAGCCTCATTTGAAGATTTAACAGTTAAATTTGATTTTTTGACATTTAATATTATTATAACTTAAAGAATATATTATTCTCTATACGATTTGATTACATTTTATACTTCATATTCAATAGATACAGAGTTAAAGAATTTTAAAGAAATTAAATTTTATAATTCAGCCAGCTATGCTAAACATGGAAACTGCTAATATATTCATATAATTCAAATTGACAGATGTCAGTATGAATAAAAAGTAAATTAATGTGGCAGAGATGAGGATGTTGAAGTAGATGTTGGGAAACACACGGAAAGATACGGTAAGAAAATAACTCTAGTATTACAAGTTTCTAGAAAGATACAAGAAATATGATTACATTGGTTTGAAAATGTCATAAGGAGAAATGAAGAATTATATTGGAACAAGAATGAATAGTTTAGTAATAGGATGTTGAAGAAACAGAGGAAGACCAAAGATAAGATGGAAGGACTGTATTGCGGAAGACTTGACAGAAAAGGAACTGAATGATAACGACACACAAAAATATCAACTCCTAACGAATGGGAAAAGCTAAAGAGTAAGAAGATGTCAGTGTCAAGTGCAATTTGAATAGTTTGTTTATGAAATATTTTTAATGGAAATTTAGAATCTTTTCCAAGAAAAATTATGTATGGGATTTATACATTATAAACGGGAATGACGGAAGGTATTGTGCTGACCACAACATATTTTTTTTTAAGTTTATGTAATAATTTTCCTGGAAATTTAGAATCTTTTGCAAGAAATTTTATGTATGGAATTTGTACATAATACACAGGATTGACGGAAGGTATTGTGTTAATTTTTTATTAACTATCAAAATTTACAAAAAAAAATCATAATCTGATTTTCTTTAAGCCGGCAAATTTATAAATTTGAATTCTTAAGATATTTACGAAGTGTCATAGATATGGCTGTTGGCAATGTGTCACAAATAGAGGGAAAACATCCAAACCTGGTATTTGGTACAAAAATATACAAATCTTACAGGCATTAAGCAATTTTTCGTTAGTGTGCTAAGAGATTTCTTTGTAGTTTTATAGTACATGTGCGTGTCATCGTTTTATGCCGATCCTTTTAGATTTTATAGATTAGAATAAATTTTCTGAGGGGGCATTGAAAAATAATAAATTCGGAAAGGGGGCGGTGAGCTCAATAATTTCGACAATCACTGAACTAAACCAAAATTAAATATGAAATAATACAAGTGGGAAACTACTTTTAATACAGGCTGTTGTTTTAGTCTGTCAGCTGTTTATAATGTATTCCAAAACTTGTGGATAATAACAAAATTGTAATTATAGAACCACTTGCAATTAATTTATGGATGTAGGTTTAATAGTTGGTCAGTTGTCAACATATGACAGTTTCTATGTAATAAAACATGATGGATTTCAGTTGCCATCCGAGATTTATCATGGGCCATAGTTAACTTGTTTGACATAGCACTGGACTAGTAATCCAGAGGTCTCAGAATCAAATTCGAAAATGTAGAATATTTTTTAGTCAATTTCAAATACAGCAATATTATTTGATTTGTTGAATGTACCTTACTAGTTGTTGGTGGAGAATCTCAATCCAGAGTATTTTAATTTGTGGTGAACTATTTTTAGAGAACAAGTTATGAAACCTTTTTCTTTGTTCTATTTGGCTTCCCAATAACACAGAAACCCGGCTAAATTGGTCCAACTTTTCGACTAAAATTGACGTTAATAATTTTTGGAAATGCGTCAACGTTCCTCTGATCTACATACCCACATGTTCCCGGTGACTTGTTGAAAGCACAAAGAAGGCTATGAGCCAAAATACTTGATGACGACAGCGCATTCCCCCTGTCATCTTTAATTAGTACGAAACCGAAACAATATTGTATTCTGTTTTTCTGCAACATTTTTTGTTGAATAATAACTTTAAGCGTAGCACGCAATTTATATGTACACGCATGTTCATTTTCATCTGGACGGAAAATATTTGCTTCTTACTATGAGAGCTGTTTTTACCTTCCGTCACCTCTAGGTAAGGAAGGTATTGTCTTTGGTCAAAAAAATCGGTGGTGAGTTTTCATTGAATAAGCACGTTTTAGGGTCTTTACAATACGATTTTACTATTTTTACGATGATGTCTGTATGTGTGTGTGTGTGTGTGTTCGTGTGTGCGTGTGTGTGTGTATGTATGTGTGTGTGTATGTATGTGTGTGTGTGTGGACGCCATTTCGTGCACGATATCTCCAATACTAGAATTCCATAAATTACAATTCTTGCGTATTCCTCTTCCTTCCAACCATATGCAGACCTGTTTAGATTTTGGTTATACTTGGTCAACCGCAAGTACCTCATTTGAAGATTTTAACAGTTTTTCTTGAAAAAATCAGTTAAATGTTATTATAACTTAAAGAATATATTATTGTCTATACGATTTGATTGCATTTTATATTTGATATTCAACAGATATAGAGTCAAAGAAGAATAACGATAATAAATTTTATATAAATTTCATAATTCAGCCAGCTATGCTAACTTAACCATGGAAACTGCTAATATATTCAGGTAATTCAAATTGACAGATGTCAGTATCAATAAAATGAAATCAATGAAAGAATAAGGGAAGTAACTCTAGTGTTAGAAGTTTCTAGATATAAGAGAGACGATTACATATTGGTTTGAACATGTCATGAGGAGAGATGAATATATTAGTAGAAGGTGGAAGAAACAAAGGAAGACCAAATATAAGATGAAAAGACTGTATTGCAGAAGACTTGAGAGAAAAGGAACTGAATGCGGACGACACGCAAAACAAAAATGAGTGGAAGAAGAAAATAAAAAATAGCGACCTCCTAACGAATGGGAAAAACTAAAGAAGAAGAAGAAGATGTCAGTGTCAAGTACAATTTGCATAGTTTATTAATGAAATAACTTTACTGGAAATATAGGATCTTTTGCAAGAAAATTTATGTATGGGGCGCGTGCAGTAACATGACTTTGACCCGTGTCAAAATGACAGCAATTAATTATGTCCATAACTGACAAGTGTTATAATTTTTCAATCAAAATTTCATAATTTTCTTATTTCATGTGGTTTGTTTGTTATCAGGAGTATGGAATTCAGTTGCCGAGAAAGGGAATCACATAATACCAAAAATTTAGAATCTTTTGCAAGAAAATTTATGTATGGAATTTGTACATAATACACAGGATTGACGGAAGATATTGTGCTGGCCACATCAGATTTTTTAATATTAAGCCTAATAAGTAAACTGTATTTTTTACCTTCCGTCACCTTTAGGTAAGGAAGGTATTGTCTTTGGTCAAAAAATTCAATGATGAGTTTTTAGTGAATAAGCACGTTTTAGGGTCCATATAATACAATTTTACCATTTTTACGATGAAACGCTGTTAAATATCATTTTTTTGACACAATGTTATTATAAATATTAAAGAATATACTATTATCTACACGATTTAATTGAATTTTATACTTCATATTCAATGGATATAGTTAAAGTATTATAAAGAAATTCAATTTTATAAACTAGCCAGGTATGCTATAACCCTAGAAACAGGTATTATATATTAAGAAACAAAGAATGACAACAACAACATAAATTTAAAAACTAATATCACAAATATAAGTAAAATATATACAAATATGTTAAAATTAATACTACTCAAAATTCAAATAAAAAACAATTAAAAGGAATGTGACTTAAAAAATCTAGCGGCAATTTGAAAAAGTTGCAACTTAATTTTACTAAAAGGATGCCATTGTTAATTAAAATTTATTTAAATATATCTAATTTTATCTGACGACTACATGACTTCTTTAATGTATTTTTTATTTTTTTATTTTAACGACCATTATATGTAAATTATGTTAGTTATTAATTGTTATATGTATTTATTAACGTTACTTAAAATCTACGTTTTCATTAAGTTTTACACATATGTCCTTCAACATTTCAAAAACTGTAATAACTGTTGTAGCTCCTGAAGAAGACACATGAGGTGTCGAAACTGGTAGAGGTGGAAAACAAATGATTATTTGAATGATATCCAGTAATTTCTTCTTTCCAATAATATGGACATTATCACACTTACAAGTAACATTTTGTAAGATCTTACATAATGTGAAGATGTTTTTTTTCAACTTAAGTATCTCTACAAACAACTATTTAACAAATCTACTTTATATTCCGCTGTCACCTCTAATTTGAACAGAAAACCGTATTGTACAGTTTTTCTTCTTCATTTTTTGTTTGGAATTACTAATTTTTTTATTTGGAGTCACCCTAGATTAAGGATTGCATTTGATAAATTTAATGATCACGTCAAGTCAAATTCGGGCGATATTCGACAGATGTGGGGCGAATGAATTCGTAATTATCTTGCCAGTGGCGTACGAGGGAAACTATTAAGGGCACACGACACGCATTTTAATTCCGGAGCCATTATTTAAGTGCGGATTGCAGTCGGAGTTAAATCACACTTTCATGGATGGAATAAATAACATTTAACTAAGCACTTTACTAGTTGCATACAGAATTTTATTAAAATTTTCACAGAAATACTCGTAAAAGAGAAAATCGAATACACTGAATCATTGATTGTGAATCTAACAATTTGAATCAAACCGAAGTCAATTATTTTTCACATAACATATAATAGTGATCTCTTCCGCGCATTCTCCGCAACAGTTAAGGATAGTTGAGAAGTGACTTCTAATATATAAGGATGGATTGAAAAGTTTGTAAGGTTATGTGAGCTGTCATTAGTATCTCCACGAAGTTTTAGATTAGAGAGTTTTTGTATGGCGTTTTTCTGAAAGACGTATACGTTAACGTCTAGGGTGCTTAGCAATATCGTATTTTTTACTTATCGTACGTGAAATTTACAGACGTAATACGTCCATCAAAGGTAAAAGACAGGTCTACTATAACCTAGTAGGCATAGAGTAAACCAGAAAACTGAGGTTAGAATTTGCCTTTGGCGCGAGTTCATAGTTTGAATTCGCTAGTATAGGTTTCATATGGGAGTTTGATTTTACAGACAAAAAAATCTGATGTGGCCAGCACTTTACCTTCCGTCAATCCTGCGTATTATGTACAAATTCCATACATAAATATTCTTAATTTCCAGTAAAATTATTTCATGAACAAACTATGCAAATTGCAGTTGATATTGACATCTTCTTCTTCTTCTTTAGCTTTTTCCAGTCATTAGGGGTTGCTAATTTTTGTTTTCTTCTTCCACTCATTTCTGTTTTGCGTGTCGTCCTCATTCAGTTCCTTTTCTCTCAAGTCTGTCGCAATACAGTCCTTCCATCTTATCTTTGGTCATCCTCTGTTTCTTCTATCTTCTACTACAAAGGTATTCATTCTTAATCTCTCCTCATGATATGTCCAAACCAATGTAATCTTCTCTCTTGTGTCTTTCTAGAAATTTCTATCATTAAAGCCATTTCCCTTATCCTTTAATTCCTTATCCTATCTTTCCATGTCTTCCCCAACATCTATCTCAACACCTCATCTCTGCCACATTCATTTTCGTTTCATTGACACTGACATCTGTCAATTTGAATTATCTGAGTATATTAGCAGTTTTCATGGATAGAGAACAATGTATTCTTTAAGTTGTAATAACATTAAATGTCAATAAATGATATTTAACTGCTTTTTTCAAGAAAAATTGTTAAAATATGCAAATGTGGGTACTTCCGGTGGACCAATTATAACCAAAATCTTATCATGCCTGCATATGAATCTAATCTTGAGGAATACGACAAAATTATAATTTTTGGAATCGTGGTATTGAAGTTATACGATCGAAACGATCGTCATATACGCACACACAGATTTTAATACCAAAACATGAAAACCGAATATGTTCAATTAATTGTGGAGCTTTATAAAATCGGCCTTAAGGGTAGAGATTTAAAATACGTAGGACGTCAAAAAATAATTTTTAAAAAAATGTAGCGAACTCGTTCTAGTTCACGAAACTTAGAGTTTTATCAAGCCAAATTTGAAATGAATTATTTATGTGTTTTTAAAGTATGACGCCCAAAAACTCCCTCTACGGTAAAAAAGATTATTTAATATTACATTACAATGAATATATGTAAAAGAGCAATAAATATACTGTCAGTTAAAAAATTGTAACTGTAATCGTGTTAAATATTACAAAAGTTTTCACAAGCAAATATTTAAATTTCCCGCCGTCTATGGTTTGATAAATGGTTAAAGAATACGATAAATCCCTCGCGACAGAAATTACCAACTACTATCAATCATTATTTTCACATCATTCCTTTATTCAACCTCAAACATCTGAGAATCAAATCAAGGAAACCATCTAACTCACAAAGAAGGCTCTGATGTCAATGATGTCATACGTAGGATAAAACAATCATCTGAGATCTTCCGCGCATATTAGTCGCGTTCGTTTTACAATTTTTTACATGAGATATTAGCTCATCTCAAGTCGCCTCAGTTGCGTCACTAATTTTGACCGTTTTATTTATCGTAACGGAGATGAGATAAAGTGAGACCGAAGTGAGAAGAGTTCTTCCCCCCTTCCCGATTCTTAGTCACCTCTGGAGGTTGTGCTTGTTGAGTTTTTAATATTAGATGAATGGTGGGGATGAATGTTTTGATGTCACGGACTGTCACATACAATTAGTTTGGTTACTTTGGTTATTGAAAATATTATTTGTTTATTCCTTTAATAAATATTAGTATTATTTTAAGAAAATGGCCGATAATATTGAAGATATTGTGCTGGTAAGTTCAAGTCACTAACAAAATTTGTCTTATGCCGTTTTTTTTACTTCATAATAATCTCACTTGATCTCAACTCAGTTCATGTCAAACTCATCTCATTTTGAGATTAGGTGAGATGATGCAAATGATAAAAAGAACGCGACTATTGTATGCGAAATGAGATGCAGGTCTATACATGTCCGTCACGGTAGCGAACAGGAAGAGACAAGTGCAAGGCCAGCGGACGACGACCTAGCAGTACAATCACCTGGGGCACGTCATCGGAGAGGCGGCCAAGTGTGTTGCAAATGAGAAAACCCACGGAGATGTTTTCGAAAGATTAAGAGTATTTTTGGAGATTTAATTATTAAGTGCTTGCTTTAACCTTACGCCTACTTCGTAAGAAACGGAATATTAAATTTGATAAAAAAAATGAAAATGAATAGGGAATAAACACGTTTTCAGGACAATAGAATTTTACCATTTTGCCGATAATTTGAATGTGTATTGCAAATAAATTTCAGGTTACAGTAACTAAAACATTATTTTATTTAAAAAAAATCTGTTGTTGCCAGCACAGTACCTCTCGCCACTTGCGTTTTTGGTAACATAAGTATAGGTAGGGCGCGAGCAGTCATGTGACTTTGTTGACCTTAACAAGCAGATATGGGGGCCCGTGTCAGAATGACAATTGGTAAATCTGTACATAGATGTCAAATGTCAGAATTTTTCATTAAAAATTCCAAGATTTAATAAATTCAGGGTCGGTTAACTTGGCCCCCCTCTTATAAAAATTTCGGAACTTTGTATATTCTATTCAATTGCACTCATTTTGCGCTAAAATGCACCGTTAATTTAAAGTTTTGCACTATTTATATTGCAATTTTTTTTTGCAATATGCCGTTGGGGGGGTTAAGTTAATGTAGCCCCCCTCATATCATATTTTTATAAAAATGTTTTGATCATCTAAATGCACTCATTTTGCGCTATAATGCACCGTAAATTTAAAGTTTTGCACTACTTATGTTGCAATTTTATTGCTATATGCATCTGGGGGGGGGGCTACTTAACGCAGCCCCCCCCTATAATTCTTTCATAAAAAAAATACGCTATCTAAATGCACTCATTTTGCGCTATAATGCACCATGAATTTAAAGTTTTGCACTACTCATGTTGCAATCTGATAGCTGTTGGGGTTCAATTACGCGCAAAATTGCGTTAGTAAGTATAATTTTTACATTTTGTGTTTCAGACTACATTAGTTACAAAAAAATTCCATATCATTCTTATTTATTTTGTAAAATTTAAAATACAAACGTACATTATTTAATGAATATTGCAACAAGGGAGAATCTATAATTTAATAATTAATATTAAATGTATTCGTACTTCCCAGAAAAATCTGTTTTTTGACACTGACATTTAGCATTTATCTGTCAATTACAAACATTTAAATATCTCAACTGTTTTTAGGGCAACGAGATTAATTATTACAACAGATTATTCTATGTTGTTATATACTATATCTCCAAACCTATACGAAATATAATAAAAAATTAAATGTGTCAGTTTGAGAATTTAATTTTCTTTTATTATCAAGAAAAAATTTCAAAAAATGTAGAAGATTTTTTTTCATGAATCTGCTACTTCCGGTTGTCCAATTGTTACCAAAACCTTTTCAGATCTTCCCATGAATGTCCGATTGGGAAATACGTAGTTAAACAAATATAAAGTTTTATAGTTTTTGCGTAATCGTCCTTCCAACGTCCCATACACATACATACACACACCATCCACACACACACACACACACACACACACACACACACACACACACACACATTATTGTAAAACTGTTAAAAAAACGTATTGTAGGGACCTTAAAACGTGTTTATTTATTAAAATCTGGATATGCCATTTTTAGCATGAATCCAATACCTCTCTTAGCGAGGAAAAAACATTAACATCATACAACATAATGGCCGACCCAGTAGGAAGATGCAAGTAGACAGATTAGTAAACACTACTATGTCGTTTCGTCATGATAATAAAGAATCGATTGCTAACCTACCGCCGTTTAAAAAAAATAACCCAAGTATTTCTATATGTTCTTCTCCCCATACACATTACTATTCATTCTCCATTTCTTGTACCTGTTCCATTTTCACTCCACTTCTCCAAATCGTATGTAATCCGTGTCCGAGTCCAGATTTCGGCTCGGTGTCCCTTGGGAGCGATGGTAAATGACTGGAGTGCACTTGTGCGGCAAGTGGCCGGCACTGACCGTCCGCCTTACGTCTCCACACGCCCCAGGATAACCGTGCTCTTCCACTCAGAAAATTCCTTACTTCAACGAGATCGAACGAGCGTGATGAAAAGACGGAGAATAGTGCAGATTAAAGAATAAGATGTGGAGTAGTGTTCAAAGTTAGGTTTCAGATAAGTTAAGGTGCCTCAAGGCAATTATAATTTATTTTAAGTTTTTATTTTTATCGTTGATCATTTATTTATGGGTTTCATTATTATATATAAACTCGTTTAATAATAACGTATATTAATGCATGTTTTCCATTAAAGTGAATGAGTACGTTACTAATCTAATTTTATTGTCATGACAAAATTAGATTTTCTTCAATTCAATGAAATATGATCTTAACTAACACGTTTGTTAATAAACCAGAAAAGTGAGGTTAGAATCTACCTTTGAATTCCCTAGTATAGGTAGGGAGTTTAACTTTGCAGACAATCAAAAAAATATATTTTGTAATAGTTATACCAAGTTCACGCATGCGATTTGTACAATATTTTTTTACGAAAAGTATAAAACTTAATAATTAGTAATTTTTGTACAAATAATTTTATTTATTAAAACTTCATTACATATACACTGCTTTGTAGCTAATTTCAGAATGATGTGTCAAATTTAAATTTCAATTATTTTAATGTTTATTTTTATGCAATGTAGTGTTACTCATGGTATGTAAATAATTATTTATTACTTTCCAAGTATTTCACTTGTAGTATATAGCAAATTTAAACTTAATAAACTTGTTAAATTTTTTATTGTTTTGTTACAATTTACATTAAGTTTGTTGGTTATGTGTTACCGACTTCCTGAGTACTCTGTCTTGCCAACATAGTGAACCAAATGCACTAAATTCATTGTTTTAAAATTAAATTTCATTCAATATTCCACCATTTTCTCTTATTATTATTATTATTAAGCGAAAGAGTGTTTGAGAAACTATACTTTATTATTATAAATTTAATTCTTTAAGAAATGCTTTATAAATAGGAATGTTTTTTGCAAAATTTCTCGGTCACGGAAAGGATGGATATAACACGTTTGTCTTTCAAAAATTCATATTGTTTCGACAAAGTTGGGACTTTCGACTTTAAGACGATGCTCGTTGTTGATAATTTCGTTGTACCGTAAGTTTATTTATTAATTCAGATACATTACCTTAATTCATAGCCGTACAAATAAAGTTATTTTCTCCCAGAGTCACTGACTTTGACTGATTGATTGGCATGACTTATTTTTAGTAGGCATGCTTAATCATCATTAAAATGATTTTTAGCAGGGACTGAAAACCAGGGCATCGAACCTGAACCTGAACCGAACCAAAACCGGAACCAAACCGTAACATTTCAGCGAACCCAAACCCAGAACCGAACCTCAGCTCCGGTTCAGGTTCATTTTGAGTTCGAAACGTACGCGTAATCGTAATACTGCCGATAATCGACATCTCTGTTGTCTGTTTGTGAAAATTGTGTTCGTGGTCTTGTCTTGCGTAAATTCCGGCTCGAATTTTAAATTATTTGTATATAAAGACTGTTATTCAAAAAACTTTAATTCAGTTTTCATTAGGTCGAACCGAACCTGAAGCCAATACCTGAACCCGAAGGAAAATCGAAAATTTTATTAATGTTTGAATCAGAACCGCACGCGAACTCATCTCTCAAAAAATAAATTAACCTGAACCTGAACCGAACCCAGTTTTTGGCAGGTTCAATGTCCTGCTAAAAACGAAATGAGAACGAAAACGAAATAAACCGAAATTTTTATAAGAACGAAAACGGAAACGAAAACGCAATATATTTATTCGTTCATGATTGAAAACAAAATAATTAATATTTAATTTTATTTACAGCAAATATTTTACATGTAAATATTATTGATTTTTCAGATATTTGAGTTGCAAACAAGCAGACTCTCCCGTAGCTAACCCTGTTACGTGTTAGGTTAAACGGTATACCCGTAGTTTTATCTATTGAACACTGACTGCGATAATTTTCATTTACACACACTGGCGGTATTCGTCTTATTAGTTATGTTAAGTACTTATATAAGAGAACTAACATAAAAGATAATTTGCTTGAAAACGTACTATTAGTTAGGTGAAATAAAATGTAATTAATGTTTATTCTTTATTGTAAAATAAAAAAAAAATCTGTTGTGGCCAGCACAATACCTTCCGTCAATCCTATGTATAATGTATAAATTCCATACATAATTTTTCTTGGAAAAGATTATAAATTTCCAGTAAAATTATTTCATAAACAAACTATTCAAATTGCACTTGACACTGACATGTTCTTCCTCTTTAGCTTTTCCCATTCGTTAGGAGTCGATATTTTTGCGTGTCGTTCTCATTCGGTTCTTTTTCTCTCAAGTCTTCCGCAATACAGTCCTTCCATCTTATCTTTGGTCTTTCTCCGCTTCTTCAACCTCCCATTACTAAACTACTCATTCTTGTTCAAATATAATTTTTCTTTTCTCCTCATGACATGTTCAAACCAATGTAATCGTCTTTCTTGTATCTTTCTAGAAAGAAATTGTAACACTAGAGTTATTTTCTTACCGTATCTTTCCGTGTTTCCCCAACATCTACTTCAACATCCTCATCTCTGCCACATTAATTTACTTTTTACTCATACTGACATCTGTCAATTTGAATTATATGAATATAATAGCAGTTTCCATGTTTAGCATAGCTGACTATATTATAAAATTTAATTTCTTTAAAATTCTTTAACTCTGTATCTATTAAATATGAAGTATAAAATGTAATCAAATCGTATAGAGAATAATATATTCTTTAAGTTATAATAATATTAAATGTCAATTAATCAAATTTAACTGTTAAATCTTCAAATGTGGCAAATTCCGGTTCACCAATTATAACCAAAATCTAATCACTTGTTCTTCTGGATGTAAAGTTGAGGAATACGAAAAAATTATAAATTTTGGAATCGTGATATTGAAGTTATGGGATCGGAACTTTTGTCACACACACACACAGACACACACACATACAGACGTCATCGTAAAAATGGTAAAATCGTATTATAGGGACCCTAAAACATGCTTATTCAGTAAAAACTCATCACTGAATTTTTTGACCAAAGACAATACCTTCCTTACCTAAAGGTGACGGAAGGTAAAAACTTATTATATTTCTATATTTTCATCAATTGTTACTCAATAATAGTTATAATCGGTATTTAACTACTGTGAA
This sequence comes from Harpalus rufipes, assembly GCA_951394225.1. Classification (NCBI taxonomy): domain Eukaryota; kingdom Metazoa; phylum Arthropoda; class Insecta; order Coleoptera; family Carabidae; genus Harpalus; species Harpalus rufipes. The sequence continues at coordinate 44,665,415 of OX596282.1, forward strand.
CGAAAACGAAAATATTTAAGTGGGAACATTAAGAACGGAAACGAAATTTTTCGGTTTCGTTCGGATAAGAACTGAACGAAATATTTTTTGTTTATAGTCTGGTATTCGTGTGACCACAATAGTGGAGCAGTTATAATTTATCTTTGACAGTTACTAATTCAAATCTTAGCATATTAGCGTATAGAATACAAAGTGTATTTTCTAGGAATAATTGTTTATAATTTTATTAGTGCGTGTAGCCTATTTGCATGTAGATATGTTTATGAATACCATCCTATACTTCACGTGTAGTTGGAGTAAATTTAAATGACGTTCATTTAGACATATTCGTATGTATGAGTCTCCGCTTCGTCCGTTCTCGCCGTATAATAATACCAAAAATTAAGTGGAATTAGCGAAACCGCTATTACTGCTCCCTGGAAACACAAATCATCATTTTACATTAATTGTACGGCCGGGCAACAAGTCTTGCCAGCTGCAGCAGCAGCACTTCGCAACTACACCAAATGATGTGGTCAGTACAACAGCAGCGGTAGTTTGCTACATATATCAATCGTTACTCGATTCTAAAATAATGCTGCGTTCAACACTCAATGTATAATGTGGAAGTTTAAATTTGACGAGTGACAAATTGTAGATGGATGGATTTGGAATTGGGTCAAACGACAAAACGATTAAATAAAGCATGTGTCCTGTATTCATGTAAAATGTAAAGGTATAATTTTATCGTAGTGGCCTGGTTTACACCGCAATATGAGAATCATGTTAGAATTATTGAACGCACCAAAGATTTGTAGTAGACAGAAAAATAAAATACCTGTTTTTTACCTTCCGTCACCTTTAGGTAAGGAAGGTATTGTCTTTGGTCAAAAAATTCAATGATGAGTTTTTAGTGAATAAGCACGTTTTAGGGTCCATATAATATGATTTTACCATTTTTACGATGATGTCTGTATGTATGTGTGTCTGTGTGTGTGTGACAAAAGTTCCGGATTCCATAACTTCAATACCACGATTCCAAAAATTATAATTTTTTCGTATTCCTCAAGTTTACATCCGGAAGAACAACTGATTAGATTTTGGTTATAATTGGTCAACCGGAAGTAGTCTCATTTGAAGATTTAACTGTTAAATTTGATTTATTGACATTTAACATTTATAATTCAGCCAGCTATGCCAAATTTGGGAACTAGTAATATATTCATATAATTCAAATTGACAGATGTCAGTATCAATAAAAAGTAAATTAATGTGGCAGATATGAGGATGTTGAAGTAGATATTGGGGAATACACGGAAAGATACGTTAAGAAAATAACTCTAGTGTTACAAGTTTTTAGAAAGATACAAGAAAGACGATTACATTAGTTTGAACATGTCATGAGGAGAAATGAAGAATTATATTGGAACAAGAATGAATAGTTTAGTAATAGGACGTTAAAGAAACAGAGAAAGACCAAAGATAAGATGGAAGGACTGTATTGCGGAAAATTTGAGAGAAAAGGAACTGAATGAGAACGACATGCAAAAATAGCGACCCCTAACGAATGGGAAAAGCTAAAGAAGAAGATGCCAGTGTCAAGTGCAATTTGAATAGTTTGTTTATGAAATATTTTTACTGGAAATTTAGAATCTTTTGTAAGAAAAATTATGGAATTTATACATTATACACAAGAATGACGGAAGGTATTGTGCTGGCCACAACAGTTTTTTTTTCAAATCGATTAATTATTCATACTTTACAAGAAAATAATTATTAAAAAATCTGATGTAGCCAGCACAATACCTTCCGTCAATCCTGTGTGTTATGTATAAATTTCATACATAAATTTTCTTGCAAAAGATTCTAAATTTCCAGTAAAATTATTTCATAAACAAACTATGCAAACTGCACGTGACACTGACATCTTCTTCTTCTTTAGCTTTTCCCATTCGTTAGGGGTTGCTATTTTTTATTTTCTTCCTCCACTCATTTCTGTTTTACGTATCGTTCTCATTCAGTTCTTTTTCTCTCAAGTTTTCTACAATACAGTCCATCTTATCTTTGATTTTCCTCTGTTTCTTCAATATATTCTTCATATCTCCTGATGACATGTTAAAATCAATGTAATCGTCTCGCGTGTATCCTTCTAGAAACTTCTAACACTGGAGTTATTTCCCTTATTCTTTCATTTCTTACCGTATCTTTCCGTGTCTTCCCCAACGTCTATCTGAACACCCTCATCTCTGCCACATTCATTTAATTTTCAATAGGTGCATTCAATAATCAATAAGCCCCAGGAAAACAAGCAATCGGAAGTAAAATTTGTTGAACGACTTTGCTAGCCTAGCATTTGCTTGATTTGCTCGTAAGCAATCCAAGCGCCAAATTTCTCGCTTGTCTTACTAACTTATGAAATATAATGGCGGGAAATTCAAATTGTACATACATGAATTTAACTTGTACTGTTACTATCTCATTTTATGGTGTGTTTGTATCAATTTCATGTCAAAAAGGCTTTCAAAGTTTTATGATAAATGTACAGAACATTGTTAAAGTAGTTTAGTATAAATAGACATTAATCAAATAAAAATATACCTACTTATTATACTAATATCATACATCCGTTTATTAACAATTTGTACAATATTTAATTACACGTTATCTTCATCTTGTCGTTTATCTAAAGACGGAAATCTGAAATCATATGTTCTGACATCATATTTTGAGTTTGTTGAACTGCTAAGTCGTGACATTGACTAGACCAGGACACTAGTTCCACATCAGTGGGAGGCGTAACCAACAACTAACTGTATTGCGTAATGCTTTTATTAATTGATGAGATGAAATACAGGAGATGATGTATTAAGACAGCAAGATTTATTTAGATACTGGATGATTATGAAGTAGAAAATAAACACCGTTATTATTTGAATGATTATGTATATATAATTATTTAATTAAGTAATTAATTACACCAGCTCTTCTGACAATTTTTTGCATTGAGTATTATAATCGATAATATATACGAGTCCAACGCCAAATGTAGTCGTACCCTCTGAAATAAATATATTAACAGCAATAAAAAATATTTTTTTAGGTTCCAATAGTTAAGACTATATTTGAGCATTTTTTTACCTTCCGTCATCTCTAGGTAAGGAAGGTATTGTCTTTGGTCAAAAAATTCAGTGGTGAGTTTTCATTGAATAAGCACGTTTTAGGGTCTTTACAATACGATTTTACTATTTTTACGATGATGTCTGTATGTGTGTGTGTGTGTGTTAGTGTGTGCGTGTGTGTGTATGTGTGTATGTGACCGCCGGGTCGTCAACGATATCTCCAATACTAGAATTCCAAAAATTACAAGTCTTGCGTATTCCCCTTCCTTACAACCATATGCAGATTTGATTAGATTTTGGTTATAATTGGTCAACCGGAAGTACCCTCATTTGAAGATTTTAACAGTTTTTCTTGAAAAGCTCAGTTAAAAGTTATTATAACTTAAAGAATATATTATTGTCTATACGATTTGATTGCATTTTATATTTCATATTCAACAGATATAGAGTTAAAGAATAATATAGATAAAAAAATTCATATAAATTTCATAATTCAGCCAGCTATGCTAACATAACCATGGAAACTGCTAATATATTCAGGTAATTCAAATTGACAAATGTCAATATCAATAAAATGTAAATGAATGAAAGAATAAGGGAAGTAACGCTAGTGTTAGAAGTTTCTAGATATAAGAGAGACGATTACATTGGTTTGAACATGTCATGATGAGAGATGAATATATTAATAGAAGGTGGAAGAAACATAGGAAGACCAAATATAAGATGAAAATACTGTATTGCAGAAGACTTGAGAGAAAAGGAACTGAATGAGGACGACACGCAAAAAAAATGAGTGGAAGAAGAAAATAAAAAATAGCGACCCCCTAACGAATGGGATAAACTAAAGAAGAAGATGTCAGTGTCAAGTGCAATTTGCATAGTTTGTTTATGAAATAACTTTACTGGAAATATAGGATCTTTTGCAAAAAAAATTATGTATAGGGCGCGTGCAGTGACATGACTTTGCTGACTTTGGCAAACAGATTTTTTCATTCAAAAATTCATAATTTTCTTATTTCATGTGGTTTGTTTGTTATCAGGAGTATGGAATTCAGTTGCCGAGAAAGGGAATCACATATTACCAAAAATTTAGAATCTTTTGCAAGAAAATTTATGTATGGAATTTGTACATAATACACAGGATTGACGGAAGGTATTGTGCTGGCCACATCAGATTTTTATTTTATTTATTAATATAGTGTACTGGATTCAAATACAATATTATTAACTGAATTTCTCATTTAAACAATAATCTACGGGCAAATATATGATAAAAAACAAGTCCCAAAATTTTTCGTTCCAACAGTAAATAATACAATATTTATGTTAATCTATAAAACTAAGGGTAAAGGTAACTGACAATATACTCAATTAATTGCCATCTTAAATTTTATTACTTTAATAAAAATTATTTGCGAATTATTAAAGACGAAAATATTTGTCACATGCAGACACATAAATTATTACTAAACCTAAGGAATTTTATTATAAGCAATGTATTCAAGTTCTATACACTCTATTAATACACCATATCATTGGAGTAATAATCATAGCATCCAGAAGTTTATTTATTCTTGTTTTTAATATAATTGTAGGTGGTACTTTAATAAATAAATATCACTTTGCAAATAATATTACTAAAAAAAAAAATTTAATATAGTAATCAATTGAATATATTGTCAGTTTCCTTTACCTTCAGTTTTATAAATAATACTAACATAAATATTGTATTATTTATTGTTGGTAAAAAACTATTTTGAGCTTCTAGTAAAGTGCGATTTCCAGTTATCCGATTTACACCAAAATCTAATACCTTCTTACCATATTAGAGTAAGGTCGAAATACAAGGTTTCAAAATTGTGCATTTGATAGTATTTGAGCTAGAGTGACCAGAAGATCCACACACACACAAACACACACACATACACATCCACAGACATCATTGTGAAAATGTTAAAATCGAATTCTATGGACAATGAAACGTGGTCATTTACCAAAATCTCAATATGCGATTTTAACACGATCCCTATACCTCCCTTACCAAGGGCAGCGGGAGGTAAAAAACAGATAGGTGCATCCAACAAAACAATAATTAAAAACTCTGGAATTATACATTTATTTATTATAATCAAATATCGAAATATATTTGTATTTAAAATTGTTAAAATTGTAAATAAATGCAAAAGTATTAATTGTGTTATGCAAAATAAATTGAAAAATGTTGATATCAATTTACAACAACAATAAAAAATTAATATTATCTATATGTTCGTATATTCGTTATCAGTCGAAGCTATTTTAGATAAAACAATAATATTCTATTATAATATAGCAGCAGATAATAATAGATTTATTCATTTATGATAGTTGTTAATGAAATTTAATGTTAAATTTGTTTACTATCTACACCCCAAACCCGAAATAGTTTTTGCTCTATCTACAACGTAAAAATAGGTCACAAAGTCAATGAAATACATTATCATATCAATAGAATTAACCTTTGGTATAACCTAACTGATAAAAATACAAACATGATTCTCACCTAATTTATGGCATTTATCAGCAACTGTTTTTCATGTACATACGTAATAATATTTGTAGGTTATAAATATTTCCAGACACTCTGACGATAATGATTAAAGAAACAGTTGGAAAATCATAGTGCAAAGTACGTTTCAAGAATTAAAAATAAGATTGAATGATCTTTTAAACTTACATTCGTAGAAATTGACACATAAGGCCTTGAATACATCCGAATCTTCCTCATGTCATATGTCATATGTTTCACTTATAACCTGTCTTGTTTCACTATTTCCAAATGTACGCATTTCTAAAACGTTATATTTAATATTATTTTATATTTATTTATAATATGTAGTTTTCTTTCACAATTAGCACAAAATACAACTGTTTTAAAACACGGGCACACGTTCAGAAGAACACCTCGCACTCAACTGTTTGTGTTTGGTTCAGAACAAGTTGAATGTTGCAAACTAAAAATTTGTTTACTGAAAATGCACAGATATATTGATAATGAAATATTATATGTCTATTATAAAAATGTAGAAATATATACTTGTACACATATTTATTAAAATAATGCATTGTTAATTTTAATGAACTAACAGTATATTTTTTATTTTGTTTTTTATTCGTTATATTTAAATTTAGTAATACATGTGTAATATTTCGTATTTAAATATGTTATGTTTCCAGTCAATATTATTCAATATTATTTATACTCGTATTTATAATATGAATAATACATTATTCTGGAATAATTCATAATGCGACTACACATACAGGGTAGGTAGGTACTATAAAATCTAGCACCACAAAAATAGTAATTTTAACATCTGTATAAGAAATAAATAACAAAATAACTACAACATATAATATTAATAATTTCGAGCATTTATTTAAAAATTTAACGAATGCATGTTAATCGAGGTTTAATAAAAGAAAAACAAGAATTTTCATTTGTTTCAAAAAAAAAATTGTTCATCAATATTAATATTGTCCCCTTCAAAGTATTATTTTTTAATTGTCTTTCCATATTTGTAAACTAGACTTAGGTGCTCACAAATCATGGTATTTGGCATGATGGTAGCGCTTCCGGTTTAACCGGATATGACTTTTATATTCAGCCTATATATTTTTATATATTTGGAAACTACGTAAAACTATGAATTCAACGATATGCTTCAAATGCATTTTATATTAAAGAAATAAATTACAAAATCGTAAGAGAAAATTGTGAATAATTAACCTGGTAAGCCACATAAAGTAGGCTTTGATAACAAATTGATATGAAATCTTACAAAAATAACTTACTATTTATCATAGAAAAAATATATTTATTTGACGAGTACAATATAATCACGAATACCGCTCTTTAAATAGTTATTTTTGTAACAAATTATGAGAAAAACCAAATATCATGAGAGTGTAAATTGGCGCACGACGCGTAGCGGAGGATGTGTGTGTGTGTGTGAGGTTGTTGGAGACACGATTTCTCAAATTCTATAAGACTAAAGACCTGTTTGATTACGGATTCCTCAATCTAACAGTAATGGGAAGAGTTGAATAGGTTTTGGTAACAATTGGACAACCGGAAGTGGTAGTTTCTAAAAATAAAATTTCTAATTATTATTTTTTGAAAATTTGTTACGACAAATATTAAAGATAATTAAATTCTCAAACTAATACATTTAATTTTTTTATTATATCTCGTATAGGTTTAGAGACATAGTATATAATAATATAGAATAATCTGTTGTAATAAATCTCGTTGCCCAATAAACAATTGCGATATTCAAATTTTTGTAATTGACAAATAAATGCAAAATGTCAGTGTCAGATTTTTCTGGGAAATATTAGTACATTTAATATATATTATTGTATTATTAATTTAATATGTTTTTAAATTACAGGTATGTTAATATTACATATATCCTTAAGAAATACTGCTAATACCATCAATGAATTTGAAGAATTTTGAACATATTAGAATTGTACGATAAAATTTCTCATAGAACGAAAGAAGAGAAACAATTTCAATTATTTGTATGTATACAAGAAATGTTAATTCGTTACGTACAGGGCGCGAGCAGTCATGTGACTGTTGGCCTTAGCAAGCAGATATGAGGATCCGTGTCAGAATGTTATTTACATAGATGTCACAATTGTCATATGTCATAATTTTTCATTCAAAATTTCAAAATATTCTGATGTTTATTTGTCATCCATTGTCGAGGAAAATAATCCACATGGATTTGGAAAATCATAATGTTTCGGATGAAAACTTATGATACTTGACACCTATGTATATTACTAGCTCTCATTCTGACACGGGCCCCCATATCTGCTTGCCAAGGCCAACAAAGTTACATAACTGCTCGCGCACTATGCAACATAAAATGAAAATGGCGAGAGGTATTGTGCTGGCCACAACAGATTTTTTAGACGAGTATAAATGAATGGGAAAAGCTAAAGAAGAAGATTTCAAGTGCAATATGCATAGTTTGTCTATGAACTAATTTTATTGGAAATTTAGAATCTTTTACAAGAAAATTTATGTATGGAATTTATACATAATACACAGGATTGACGGAAGGTATTGTGCTGGCCGCATCAGATTTTTTTTTCTTTAAATCTTCGACGATAGTTAATTCAACTGTTTCTTTATCCGATATTCAACTACCCTACAACCATTTTAATCGTATAATACGTCGATGTAAATCCAACCATTGTCAAAATGCTTCTATGTTTTCGGCGTTTCTGCTTTATACGGGTAATATTTGATTTTATCTCGTCCATCGCGAAATCGCTCTTGCTAGCCAAAAACGTTGCAACGAGTCAAAGAAACATCCCCAAATAATTGTTAGACCAAAGCAAACTATTAGGTTGATTTTTTTGCAAAAATGAACACAAAATTTGATTGCGTATCGCTGTTCAACGAATGCATCCAAGGCGAAGAAAATTTAAGGCATCAAAAAAGTACGTCCATTTCGTATTTTTACGGTCTTGATTTTTTAAACAGTGTTATTTAATTACCGTATTTCTGAATGCACAAAATTATAATCAACATTGACTATTTTAAACATTGTGTAAATTTTTGTTTCTGAATAGCGTGTAAATTTTTATAACGTAGCTACATATATTCACATCCCTTGATATATAAAGACGGGTAGCCGCATTTATATACAGATATTCACACTTACATTGTATATAATGTGTAATTCTATACAGTATAACGTATGTGTATGTAAATGTGCATATTTCTGAGAAGGTAAGGCCGACGTGGATGCCTGGCCTGGCAGGATATATAAATTTAAATCACGTGAGAATGGAGTATGAATAAACGATTTTTGCAATCCCTGGTGAGCAAGATTTGACGATATTGCCATAAACATTAAACTTCTCTAATGTTTCTCTCTTGTTTCCAAGGCAGAGACTCATATCGCGATAATATATGGACGAGAGTCATTTCATAAATATTGCACACATTTGTTACTTTATTCATTTGTTTATTTTTATTACACTAACTGTTTACAATCCTTCAATATAGTCTCCCGGCTTCACAATGACCGAGTCCAAACGTCATGGTAGCATGAAGCTCTTCCAGAGGCGGAAAACGATGCATAGGGTGTTTCAGCTTTGGGATTAGGTCGAAGTCTGGTGGACTCAAGTCCGGACTGTAGGGAACATGAGGTAACACTTCCCAACCGTATTCACGCAGATTTTCGGTTACGACATTTGCGATGTGGGGACGAGTATTGTCATGGAGAATGAGTGGCCCAGCCTCGAGCAACTGAGATCGGGTTTTGTGCAATTTTCTATCCAGTTTTTGCAAAGTACTCCCGATAATAAACTGCTGTGACAATTGTTCCACATGGAATTCTGTCTGTCTTGATGATTCCTTTGTAATAATAAGCAAAGATCATCTGTTTGACTTTTGATTGAGTTTTTTTTGGCCATTAGGAATTTGGATCTCTCCATTTGTTGGACTGTGATTTGAACTGTACTACGCTCAACTGTTGTCACCGCAAACTTTACTTAAAGCACTGTGGATTTCTGTTGGGTTTCTGCCACTTAAAGTTTCGATCTTAATGTACGGCTATATAAGCATGTACGATAAGGTTGTATATAACACACTTGTCTTTCAAGAATTCATATTGTTTGAATTAAGTTAGGACATTCCACTTTAAAACGATGCTCGTTGATGATAATACTTTCGCTGTAACGTAAGTTTATTTATTAATTCAGATACATTACCTTGATTCATAGCCATATGAATAACAAATACATCGTGTCAGTGTTTTATTTTTCACATATTTGGTTTTACATTTGCTGATAAACTTACCAGTTGACTTATTTTTGAATTTTGCTGTTATTGTAACATATATTTTTATAATAATAAAATTACAGTCGTATCTTATGTACCGTCATAAAAACTAAGCAAACGACACTACTGAATTTGTCATAATGAACGGAGCAAAAATGTGAATTCATCCAATTCGTAGATGACCTGGATGGGATATTTTTCAAATTTTTTACTATACTTCAAAAGAAATTGGCATACAGTTAAGAATTAAGAATAAGTTCAGTTGACTTGTTGATTGTACATAGTATAAAATCAGTTAGGTAAGATAATTAGTCCAATTATTGTGGTGATCAGAACCTAAGCTAGTCCTGTATATGCAAAATACCTTATTAACAATTTGGTGATAAAAAATATTTTTTAATGTAATATGGAATAAACGACTGTGTTGATGGTTAGATGAAAAAATAAACAGGATTGCAGGCCAAAGTTTTTTATTTAATCGAACGTTGGCTTCAGATCAAATAAAAAAAATCTGATGTGGCCAGCACATAACCTCTCGCCGTATATTTTACCTGGCTGTATGCATAAAGCAAAGAATATTTTTATAAATACAAACAATATATTCATATAAATCTATGACGTATAAACTTCTTTATTATTCAATAATAGCATGTCTCAACATAAAGATATTTTACCATAAATTATGTTACAATAAATTACAAAGTAGAGTTTACCATATATAAATATTAGGCTGGTAACAACAATTTTCAATTCGAACAACCTTGTTTACTTTCTCTTCGTATTCTTCTACTAAAAACATTAATTTTGGGCGGTCTAAAATGTATATATGGATTGTGCATCTATTCTTACATATCTTCTTTTACATTTTATTTTTTCATACATGTTATATCTAAATAACACTAATTCCCTTTAATAAAGTGACGGATAGATTGTACTCCGATTATTCTTATATCGATGTGTAATTTTGTCAATATTTACAACTTACTTGAGAATAATTTGATAGCTTTTTCGCAATTCAAAGTTAGTCTAGTCTACAGTACTGGTGTACATTGTCCCATAATGTTTGAAACAAATTTAAGTCCTTCAACCTAGACTTGTCATCTCCATAATAGTCACAGATCAAGAATTAAGGGATTCTCCAAATACATTTTTCTTTCATTACTCATTATTTCTGACACTGACATTTATCTGTCAGTTACAAATAATTTAAATTATCAACTATTTTTCATGGCATTCTTTCGGCTGTCAAATTTATTACAACAGATTATTTTATATATTATACTTCTTTTATCTCTAAATCTATGGAATATATAATAAAATATTTAAATGTATCAGATAGAGAATTTAATTTTCTTTAATATTACCACGAAAAATTTTCAAAAAATAATATTTAGAAGATTTTTTTTCAAGAATCTTCTACTTCCGGTTGTCCAATTATTACCAAAACCTTTTCAGATCTTCCCATGAATGTCCGATTGGGAAATACGTTGTTAAACAAATTTTAAGTCTTATAGTTTTTGAGTAACCGTCCTTCCAACATCCCACACACACACATCCACACACACACACACACACACACACACACACACACACACACACACAGACATCATCGTAAAAATGTTAAAATCGGATTGTAGGGACCTTAAAACATGCTTATTCAATAAAATCTGGATATGCGATTTTTAGCATGAATCCAATACCTCTCTTAGCGAGAGGTAAAAAATTGAACTGCAATCCTGTTTATTTTTTCATCTAATTATTTTTTAAATATTAATATTGTGATTTTTTTGATATTTTTAGTCTAATGTCAATCTACCGTGTTTATGTTTTCCCCAAGTTCGATAGCTCCATTTCCCTCCGTTCAGTGGCGTAACAACAGGGGCGAGAGGGCATTCACCTCCGGCGTCAGACAAGTGTTAGACTGTTCCGTCGGATACTATCATCGATGTTCGCTCATCATCATATATGAACCGTGGCAGTATGATGTGTACAGTGTACACAGTATAACATGTACACATACCCAGTAGTTACATTTACTGTGGGAATCACCATGTGTGGTCTAGGTGTTTTCTCCGACACACCGCATATGTATGTATTGAGAAGGGGGTAAGAATGGAGTATGGAGTAGTAGATTGTTTACATGAACATGTCCGTTTATTGTTAGATTCTTTATTTATATTAACACGCCTATTTAAACAGTGTTTAAGTTAAAGTTGACATTTCGTTCATTTTTACCTCCCGCTACCCTTGGTAAGGGTGGTATAGGGATCGTGCTAAAATCGCATATCGAGATTTTGGTAAATGACCACGTTTTAAGGTCCCTAAAATCCAATTTTAACGTTTTCACGATGATGTCTGTGTGTATGTATGTATGTATGTATGTATGTATGTATGTATGTATGTATGTATGTATGTATGTATGTATGTATGCATGTATGTATGTATTTATGTGTGTGTGTGTGTGTGTGTGGATCCTCTTTACGCTCTAACTCAAATACTATCATTCAGAAAGTTTTGAAATCATGTATTTCTACCTTATTCTAATATGGAAAGAACTGATTAGATTTTGGTGGCAATCGGATAACCGGAAATGGGAGTTTACTTGAAGCTCAAGATGGTTTTTCTTCAAAAAATACTAGGTTGGCTTTAATACTTTTTACCTATCGCAAAGAGAGGTATTGCATTCATGCTAAAAATCACATATCCAGATTTTATTGAATAAGCACGTTTTAAGGTCCATACAATCCGATTTTAACATTTTTACGATGATGTCTGTGTGCGTGTGTGTGTGTGTGTGTGTGTGTGTGTGTGTGTGTGTGTGTGTGTGTGTGGGATGTTGGAAGGACGATTATCAAAAACCATAAGACTTTATATTTGTTTAACTACGTATTTCCCAATCGGACATTCATGGGAAGATCTGAAAAGATTTTGGTAACAATTGGACAACCGGAAGTAGAAGATTCTTGAAAAAAAATCTTCTAAATAATATTTTTTGAAATCTTTTCTTGGTTATACTAAAGAAAATTAAATTCTCTGTCTGATACATTTAAATATTTTATTATATATTCTATAGATTTAGAGATAAAAGAAATATAATATATAAAATAATCTGTTGTAATAAATTTTACAGCCGAAAGAATGCCATGGAAAATAGTTGAGAATTTAAATTGTTTGTAACTGACAGATGTCAGTGTCAGAAATTCGGAGACATTACTGAAGACTTTTTCTGGGAAGTACATACATTATATTATTTCTTATTGTATTGATAGTTAAATATTTAACATTATATGTATATTACACGTACCCTTCAGAAATACTGTTACTTCCGACTTCCGACAATGAATTGGAAACATCTCAAAATATTGGAAGAGTAGGACAAAATTTATTCATAGAATGAATTTAAATTTAAAATAATCTAAATATATGGAATAGATGTAAGTAGAATTTTTGGTGTAGAGTGTAGGTATACAAGAAATGTTAAATACATTAGCGCGCAAGCAGTCATGTGACTTGACAAGCAGATATGAGGCCGATGTCAGATTTTCAAATTCCATGTGGTTTATTTTCCTCGACAAGTAAATTCCACACTCCTGGTGACAAATTAACTACGTGAATTTAGAAAATCTTGAAATTTTTAATGAAAAATTCTGACATTTGACATCTATGTACATAATTACTAATTATCATTCTGAAATGGGCCCCCACATCTGCTTGTTAAGGCCAACAATGTAACATGACTGTTCGTGCCCTATACTTATGTAACCTAAAAAAAAGGAAGTGGCGAGAGGTATTGTGCTGGCCACAACAGATTTTTCTATATATTTTATGGATAAATTTATAAAATATAAAAATTATATCTCGGAGCTTATGCTTTAAACACATCTCCATGGTTACATAGTTCAGCTCAAATGTATGTAACTGACAGATAAATGTCACTGTCAAAAAAATATTCATTTCAAATTAATAATAGTAACGTTTTAAAAGGAAAATTGTAAATAGAACAATAGTTTTATGGAAAGGACCTTAATATACATAATTTTTAGCATTAATAAATATGCAGGTATGTATTTAAATAAAGAAATAAATAAATATATTTTCTCGGCGTATTATCCATTGCTGGATGTGCTAATCTGATTTGTACATTTCGGCAATGATGACATATTTGTATTGTGCGGGCGTTTACCACAAGGGTTAATTTTATGCCATTTAAATTTCGAATTATTTGGCGTTGATCGAGATTGAATCGGATTCCCCAGATTCACGACCAGACATCAGGCACGCGGCAACGAGACCCCATAGGTAAATGGCGGGAGGTATTGTGTTGGTCACATCAGATTTTTGTATTTAGAGACTACTTTTTTAAACACTTTTTAATTATTTAAACACTGTTTTAAATTAGACAGTGTTTATCCTTAATAACTGTTTAAACGTATTTTACTCATTCATAAGTCACTTTTTCATCGTACTCATCGTAACTAAACAGCAATTTAAACAAACAAATTTAAACAAGGTGTTGGGGTAGTTTATATTTTTCAAAATGAGTGGAATTGACGAGGTTTTAGAAAATATTGAAGAAGTTAGGGAACAGAATGAATATGAACGGCCGTTAACGGAAATAGACTTACATTGGCAGTTTTACGCAATATGGTTAAATTATTGAATGAAGAATAGAAATGGAATAATAGAGAACATTCAGAAGTAAATCGTATTAGAAATGCATTTATATAAAATATATATATATATATATATATATATATATATATATATATATATATATATATATATATATATATATCAAGTCAATTAAATTATTTTAGCTGGAACGCAAAAAAAACTTTTCTAATAATTGTAAACTTTCAAAGTTTGAAAAACGTGTAACTCAACGATGTAAGAAATATTTTTATAACAAGGACAAGGACAAGCGAGTAATATAGATAATTTAAGTGTATGTTAGTAATTATTTGTCTATCAGAATAGTTCATTTTTTGTAACTTAAGTACTCTTTTAAAACTTTCGTTTTTGTTTCGAATAGGCATGTAATTGTTTAATCTTGGAATCATCATTATTGAAACCTCTGTTCAGCAGATTAGCAAAATAGATAAAGAATTGAGATGATATTCAAGTTCGTTTTTATTTCTTTTTATCTATATTTTTTGTTGGCAGCTCAGTACATACATCATATGATAGATGTTATAGACGTGATGCCATTCTTATTTTACATATGGAAATAAAACATCTACCATATTATAGAGTGACGTTTGTCTATATACATAAGAGTTGTTATAGGTATAGGTAGGTAAATACGTTTAAATGTACTCGTATAGTAATCGACATTCAAACATGGAGCATCAAAACAACAGACAACCACTTTATATAATAATTTTATCAATTTTTAAATAATTCTACGATCCCTATAACTCCCTTATCAAGGGAAGCGGGAGGTAAAAATACAAACACATGTGGGTTCGAATCTACGAACCCTAGCGCACCGGTCGAGATTGCTAACCACTCGACCACTCATAAACATTATCAACTTTAAACAAAATACAACAAATAATTTTACAACAAACGACATACAACATAATCAAACCATTACACTAGGCGTAGTCTTCAAGATACAAAATAATAAAATGCAAAAACATTTTCACTTGTGGGATTGGTACCAAGATTTGAATAACTGCTTTAGCAAAAAATCTGATGTGGCCAGCACAATACCTTCTGTCAATCCTGTGTATTATGTACAAATTCCATACATAAATTTTCTTGCCAGAAGATTATAAATTTCCAGTAATATTATTTCATGCAAATGGCACTTGACACTGATATTTTCTTCTTCTTTAGCTTTTCCCATTCGTTAGGGGGTCGCTATTTTTTATTTTTTTCTTCCATTCATTTCTATTTTGCGGGTTATCCTCATATCAAAATTTTTCATTCAAAATTTTATTTTTTAGTACAACTGAATTCCACATCCCTGATAATAAATAAACCACATGAAATAAGAAAATCATAAACTTTGAATGAAAAATTATGGCATTTGTAAGTAATGGACGTAATTAATAGCTGTCATTTTGACACGGGTCCAAATATCTGCTTGCCAAAGTCAGCAAAGTCACGTCACTGCACGCGCCCTACACATATTTTTTTTTGCAAAAGATCCTATATTTCCAGTTAAATTATTTCATAAACAAACTATGCGAATTGCACTTGACACTAACATATTCTTCTTCTGTAGTTTTTCCCATTCGTTAGGGGGTCGCTATTTTATATATTTTTCTTCCACTAATTTTTGTTTTGTATGTCGTCCTCATTCAGTTCCTTTTCTCTCCTTTCATATTATATTTGGTCTTCCTATGTTTCTTCCACCTTCTGTTATAAGCTATTCATTCTTCCAATATACTCATCTCTCCTCATGACATGTTCAAACCAATGTAATCGTCTCTTTCTAGAAACGCCCAACACTACAGTTATTTCCCTTATTCTTTCAACATTTACTTTTTATTGATATTGACATCTGTCAATTTGAATTACCTGAATATATTAGCAGTTTCCATGGTTAAGTTAGCACAGCTGGCTGATATATGCAATTTTATAATTATTACAATCTTTATAATTCTTTAACTCTATATCTGTTGAATATGAAATATAAAATGCAATCATATCGTGTAGAGAATAATATATTCTTTAAGTTATAATAAAATTTAACTGAGTTTTTCAAGAAAAACTGTTAAAATCTTCAAATGAGGATACTTCCGGTTGACCAATTATAACCAAAATGTAAACAAGTCTGCATATGCATGGTTGTAAGGAAGAGGAATACGCAAGAATTGTAACTTTTGGAATTCTAGTATTGGAGATATCGCTGACGAAAAAGCGGTCACACACACACACATACACACACACACGCACACACGAACACACACACACACACACACATACAGACATCATCGTAAAAATAGTAAAATCGTATCGTAAAGATCCTAAAACGTGCTTATTCAATGAAAACTCACCACCGAATTTTTTGACCAAAGACAATACCTTCCTTACCTATAGGTGACAGGTAAAAACTAACCATCGTCACACAACGTACGACCTTCATTAAAATCAGTCGACTATCGCGAATCTACTATATTTTGAAGTACACTATAGTGGTGTTAATTGTAAATTTATAAATAAACTGACAAAATTTGTGCTTGGAATAAATATCCGCTTTTCCTAAACATTTTAAAAAATATACTCGCAAAAATAAAGAAGCATCTTGTAACTGTCAATCGCTGTATTCATATTTCATGTTCCTTAGTCGTCTGTTTGGAATTTTAATAAAACCCCTTCGGTATTATTGATCCGCACGCCTCTGAGACTGCAAACGAGCGCATTACATATTGATAAACCGTAAAAACAGTTCCGGGCCTGGTTGCTTTGATTCTCGTCGTACTCCTACCTACTCCTACAGTGTGATAAACTCGTGGC
Source organism: Harpalus rufipes (assembly GCA_951394225.1). Lineage (NCBI taxonomy): Eukaryota > Metazoa > Arthropoda > Insecta > Coleoptera > Carabidae > Harpalus > Harpalus rufipes. The sequence goes on from OX596282.1 coordinate 44,682,827, forward strand.
CATTTGTTAGCTTATTTACCTGCGGCCGGGGAGGGTTTCTGTGAAGAGGTACGAATACTTCATAAAATCTCCACCAGGGTGATTTTATCCGTTTAGCGCTGCATGAAGTAGTGCTTTGTTGCCAGATTTATCTACGAGATTTTTTCCTTGTTTTTGCAGGTACTTTATGCCACAAAAGAATATTTTACCTGTACGCTGAAAATAAATTGACGGGGAAAATGAAAATTCAGTTTTAAACACTCGTTTAATGTGCAAACTTTATTGCAGAAAAAATATACACGAAAATTGTGCATAATATGCCAAAATAGACCATTAAATTCGAATTTCAATTCGCTCGATATACTAATAACGAATGAATTTTCTATAGAGTATACAGGCTGTATCAGGACTACGGAAAAAAATCTGATGTGGCCAACATAAAACCTCCTGCCATTTAATTTTTATTAATTTAAATACATATACCTATGGGGTCTCTTGGCCGCGTGTCTGAGTGTCTGGTGGAGAATCTGGGGTACCGGATTCAATTCCTACTATCAAATATTTCAAATTTTAAATGGCACATAACACCCCTGTGATGCACTCTCCACGCCAAAAATGAGTACCCGTGAGGTGAAGCATGGTAAACGCCCGCCCGATACAAATATGTCATCATCATTACCGAAATCTGTGTACAATCTGTGTATTAGCACATCCAGCAATGGGTAATATGCTGTGATGATATAATTATTTTCTTATTTAAATACATACCTGCATATTTACTAATACTAGAAATTATGTATGTCAAGTTCCTTTCCATTTAACTATTGTTCTATTCACAATTTTCGTTTTAAAACATTATTATTAATTTGAAATTATGTATATTAAGTTCCTTTCCATGGAACTCTTATTCTACTTACAATTTTCTTTTGAAAATGCTAGTGTTATTAATCTGTAATCATTATTTTTTTGTCAGTGACATTTATCTGTCAGATGCATACATTCGAACTGAACTGTGTAACCAGGGAGTTGTGTTTATTGCATAAGCTCCGAGATATAATTTTTATATTATTTTATAAATTTATCCATAAAATATATAGAAAAAGTATTAATGCAAACCTGTAGAAAATGGAATAATCTTTAATTTTTATAATAACTAATTGCGAAAAAATAACATTTAAAGGTATTTTTTGAAGAAAACATATTTTGAGCTTCAAGTAAACTGTCATTTTCGGTTATCCGATTGACACCAAAATCTAATGGCTTCTTTCCATATTAGAATAAGGTAGAAATACAAGATTTCAAAATTTTCTGAACGATAGTATTTGAGTTAGAGCGTAAAGAGGATCCACACACACACACACACACACACACACACACACACACACACACACACACACGCACACACACACACACACGCACACACACACACACACACACACACACACACACACACACATATATATATATATATATATATATATATATATATATATATATATATATAATATAAAAAATATATCTCGGAGGTTATGCACACAACTCCATGGTTACACAGTTCAGCTCAAATGTATGTAACTGACAGATAAATGTCATTGTCAAAAAAATAATCATTTCAAATTAATAATAATAACGTTTTAAAACGAAAAATGTATATAGAACAATAGTTATATGGACAGGAACTTAAGATACATAATTTCTAGTATTAGTAAATATGCAGGTATGTATTTAAATAAGAAAATAAATAAATATATTATCACGGCATATTACCAATTGCTGGGTGTACACAGATTTCGGTAATGATAATGACATATTTGTATCGTGCGGGCATTGACCATGCGGTACCTCACGGGTACTCATTTTTGGCGTGGAGAGTGTAACACAGGGGTCAGTTTTGTGCCATTTAAAATTCGAAATATTTGATAGTAGGAATTGAATCCGGTTCCCCGGATTCGCGACGAGACACTCAGGCACGCGTCCATGAGACCCCATAGGTATATGTATTTAAATTAAGAAAATTGACGGGTGGTATTGTGTTGGCCACATCAGATTTTTATTTTTCATGTTGAAAAAAAATCCGCCAAATTGTGTGCCTGCTAAGCGTGCAATTTTTTTAAAATTTCTGTCACCATGGGACGTTTGCCCAATTGACTGTCGCTCATTGTGATTCACCTAGTTTTTGCGTAGGTGGCACTCTGAGACGGTTTCCTAAACGAAAAAAAAAATTCAATGTAAATGAAGTTGTAGCTGCTATATTTTTAGATATGGTAATTTTAAATGAGGCACACTGTTTTTCACTGTGGGTACTTTGTCGTCAACAAAATTTACAAACAGTAATTCTTTGTGGTTGTTTTGTGTGCAATGTTTATATTTTCGTACAATTTGAATTTCGTGTTCAATTGACTGTCCCCAGAGTAAACTTCCTGTAATTTAGTAAACAAAATGCTCGAGTTACTTGATTAATGAAAAACAAATCAAACCACTTTCCTTGGTTATATACTGCCGCTTATATTGTACATGGACATGGGCAGACCAGTGTATGTACATTGGAGTATGTGTACCTATCATTTAAAACTCTTCATCAATATTTGAAAACGTGAAAAACTCTCCAATTACATCCACATCCACCAAACGTTATGTTCCAACAGAATCAATTTGCTCTCCAGTTACACTTTGCCGGATAGTTTGATCCAATTGTAAAAGGTAAACATTTACAAAAAAAGAGACAGAGGCAAATTATATTATCGCATATTTTGTTTGCATTTTTGAGTATAAAGATTGAATTACATTATAGCCTAGGCTCATAAAAGTTCGGCTGATTTACATTTTCACCAAATTATTATTATTGGGGCTCCGTGTGCCTGAGTAACTGGTCGCGTATCTGTGGACCCGGGTTCGATCCCGACCGACGCCAAATTTACTTCGAATTTTAATGGCACAAAATTGATCCCTATAGTGCACTCTCCATGCCAGCATTGAGTGCCCGTGAGGTGGTGTCTGGTAAGCGCCCGCACGATACAAATATTTCATCATTACAGATATATGTGTACAAAGCTGATTGGCACACCCAACATTGGGTAATATGCCGTGATGATATATTTATATTTATTTACTATAAACTCAACAATGGCGACAAAATTCTTTGAACTACTTTAAATATAGACATAAAACTTACAAAACCCTAAACCAAATGGCGGGTGATTATACAAGGTGTTATTTAAGTAAACGTACAACGCTTAATCGATGGTAGAACTAATAACTCCATAGATAGTAAATCTAGCAAAAATTCTTGTTTTCCATGCTTTCTCTCTAAGAATTGCAGTCTCTTAACCCTACAGTAGTGAATATTTATAACACGAGCAAGTCACGCCGGTCTCACAGACCGGGTAATCCTAATTAATAATCATTATGGTGTTTCAAACCACCATTATGGTGTTTTGAGATTAGAATAATATCTAATCAAATTTAAATATTCTTTTCGTCGTTCATATTACTTTATTACTCAAAACACAAACTAAACGACATTTCAATAAAATCAAACTATCAAAAAAAAATGTGTTGAAGGCAGCACATTACCTTCCGTCAATCCTATGTATTATGTACAAATTTTCTTGCAAAAGATCCTATATTTCCAGTAAAATTATTTCATAAACAAACTATACAAATTGTACTTGGCATTGACATTTTCTTCTTTAGCTTTTCTCGTTCGTTAGGGATCGCTATTTTTTATTTTTTTCTTCCACTCATATGTTTTGCTGTCGTCCTCATTCAGGTCCTTTTCTCTCAAGTCTTCCGCAATACAGTCCTTCCATCTTATCTTTGGTCTTCCTCTGTTTCTTCTACCTTCTACTACTAGGCTATTCATTCTTCATCTCTCTTCATGATATGTATGTTCAAACCAATGTAATCGTCTCTCTTGTATCTTTCTAAAAACTTCTATCACTAGAGCCATTTCTCTTATTCTTTATTTCTTTACCCTATCTTTCTGTGTCTTCCCCAACATTTTTCTCAACACTCAACAGTCTCATCTTTCCCACAATCATCTGAATATATTAGCAGTTTCCATGGTTAGCATAGCTGGCTAATTTATGAAATTTAATTTCTTTATAATTCTTTAACTCTATATCTATTGAATATGAAGTATAAAATGCAATCCAATCGTATGGAGAATAATATATTCTTTAAAATTTATAATAACATTAAATGTCAATAAATGATATTTAATTGCGCTCTTTCAAGAAAAACTGTTAAAAGTTGCAAATGAGGGTACATTGTAAAAATAGTAAATTTGTATTCTAGGGACCCCAAAACGTGCTTATTCATTAGAAACTTACTATTGAATTTTTTGACCAAAGACAATACCTTCCTTATCTAAAGGTGACGGAATGTAAAAACAACCTAAATTTTTGAACGTCTTTGTGATAGTTACACCCACAGAACACTAACATTCAAATTACCGCCAACTCATTGCAAAGTGACAGTCACACCCCAAGCTTGGATTGGTCACAGAACAAGAATTATGTATGAGCCCGCGATAGATTATTTTATAATCATATGAAATACCAAACAAAATATACGAATTCTGTCCATAACCACAAAACTAATCACTCGATTACTATGACTATTACCATTCCTCTCACGGCTGTATTTATGTCCACTAGTGTATAGTTTCCTGTACCTAATGACGCCGTAATGAATGTATTATGCTAGAACCACGGACCACTGCAGTTGCTGATGTCAGCGCAGCGCAGAGCATTTTGGTCCTCTGCCGCTGTTGCTGCTCTGCTGTGATTCTCTCTGTACAGTGCCTGCGTGATTGTGTATACGTGTAACTCACTGATGGAAACGTTATTTGTTGATGGAATGATCAGGGCGGAGGCAGAAATGCAAAGGGTAATTACAGGAGGTTTCAATGAGGGATAAATTGGGAAATGGAAATGGCGGTTTGTAGGAAATGACAATAATAGATATGACAATATGTAAATTACAATAGCCTGATAGGGATTGTTGATAGAATGACTATTCTGTGGTCTTTAATATCATACAAAGCTCAACGTGGTTAATATCTTAATGGGAAACTGGTTTTGAATGCCAAAAACGTTGTAACAAAACGCAGGATCAGGGTCGGTTTTAGGCGGGTGCAAGAGGTGCAGTGCAACCGGGCCCCCGCTTTTATCGGCCCCGCATTTCCCCGGTAAATGCTATCCAAATTCTGTAATATAATTTAATTTATAACTACAATTTTGTTATAATAATTTATTTTTTACTTTACTTCTATTCCATAAAGCTCACATTATACTACTACTCAGGGCCGTAGCTAGGGGTACGCCAGGGCAGGCACAGCCTGCCCTAGGAAATTGTGCGCCTGCCCTGGACACACGGCCTTGAGTATAGTCTTTATTAAGCCACAAGAGCTTTGAAAATAATCTAAAATACTGCCAACTTATGAGATATATTGCCATAGAAACACTTCCGAAACCGTGGGTCAAGTGCTGTTTTACGGGAATACGTCAAACCAAATAACTATGAGGCAAAATGGGGTATGTGACCAAATTTTGATTTTTGCATATATTTACTAGGCAAGAAAATAAAATACCCGTATTTTTAAATTGTTTAAGTATTTGTAATTTACGAGAAATTAATTATTAAAATTTTGGAGAAGAGTTAGTTATAACCAGCTGTCGGCATGCCATAACGTTCCACAACATAATCGCTACGCTGATTTATAACAAACAGTGGCGGCTTGTCAGGGTAGGCAGGTGAGGCAGTGCCTCACCAGAAAAGAAATAAAGCTGCAAGTAAAGTAGTATGTAAATTAAATTTTAACTTATTCCGTTAATTCTTGTCTTTATCAAAAGAATAATTTAAGCCACGACTGTAACTAATATGTAATGCAGTTCACCTAATTTACACCCCATAAAGTGCTTCTCGAAATGAATAGTATAACTGCCTAATGTTTTTGATAAAGCATTCATTCCGGTAAGAAATACGTGCGCTAGACAAAGAGCTGTTTGAGGTACTGCTTCAAATGCTAAATGCAATGAGTGCGTAAAGGATAAAAGATAGTCGCTTTACCTTCCACGCGGCTCTATAAAGGCCGTTACCATACATGAATACAATCAACGCCACGTACTGATAAATTTTGTAAGTAGGTTCACGACATTACTGCATATTTTTGCAAGCAAGATCAAATAATATTAGCTGCAAATTGCATTCGACAATAAACAAACATAACATAACCTGTCTTGTCTAGCATTTTTATTATAATAGGCTCTGGTTTGCGACTGATACGTATTGCAGTAAATATTTAATTCTTTTATTTTTTTCGTTGTTGTTATAGTTTACCCACGTAGTGTTTTTGTAATTTGAATTTTAGTTGAAAACAAAAAAACAAATAATGGCTTCGACTTCAAAAAGAATTGAGTGACAATATAAGGAATTCTGAAGATATTGTTAATTTTTTAATTAACAAAAATTCATTTAATCAACTGTCTTATGAAGATAAACTATTTGTCAAAGAATTTCCTAAAATGTTCTTTGATCTGGCAATTTATTTTTGTACATGAGGGGTAAAAATATGCATTTGCATATCCCTTGAAAAAATGTAACTTTCAATTATAAGGCATTTGACCTCGAATTTTTTTTCTGAATACCTTGCCTCACCAAAATTTTAGTGCACGAGCCGCCACTCATAACAAAATAGGCGACGGCTCTAGTTATATTAATTTATTTTTACATTTATTAATTTTTTTTTATTTTGTTCACCCTAAAATTTATTGAGCCTACCCTAGACCTACATTCTGGCTACGGCCCTGCTACTACTACACGAGAAGATAAGAAATTGACGGGTTGCATATTGGAAATGTGTTCAGAGCTAATTTAAGACCTGAAGTGTGGAACGAAAACTAATGGGCCCATAAACATTTATTTTTTATTTTTATGAAACTTTGTACAAAAATATGACCATTAATGAAAACTCGACATGAAAATTCCTTATATTATGCAAGATATGTTTTTTTTTTAAGTTTGGCGATGAGTTTGCGATGTTACCTGTAACAAACCAGTGGCAAGAATATTTTGATTATAGTTCAAAAATATTGAGTACAAGAATGAAACCGACAATTTATCCAATATTTAATACTAGTATTCTGCGAAGAATCAAGTACTTATAACTATTTACAATTCTGAAATCTTAGTAAGATAATTTTATTTTTCTTTTCTGCCGATAGTTAATTTCCCAGATTTACTATTAAAGTTGAATAGAAAAAAGTAAAAGAAATATCCTGCCAAACGGATAATTTTTTGGCATTGTTGTGATGTTATATTACAATCCAAATATAACAGTAAAATTGTTGATTACAACAAACGATTTTGATAACCTAATAATATTGATTACAGGAATGAATCTAACAAAGACTATTTCATCAATATTTAAATCTACCATTTTTCGAAGAATCTGAAGTATAATTTAAACTTTAAAACGTGTGTTAATTTGCAAATTAAGCATTATGGGGGCGCTGATATATAATGGTACCTTTTACCCACGGAGAATAAACTAGTTTCAAGAGAAGATTGATCCTGTAATTTCTAAAATTCCTTATTTACCTTTCACTAAGAGAGGTATTGGATTCATGCTAAAAATCGCATATCCAGATTTTATTGAATAAGCACGTTTTAAGGTCCCTACAATCCGATTTTAACATTTTTACGATGATGTCTCTGTGTGTTTGTGTGTGTGTGTGTATGTATGTATGTGTATGTGTGTGTATATATGTGTATGTGGGATGTTGGAAGAATGATTACTCAAAAACTATAAGACTTAATATTTGTTTAACTACGTATTTCCCAATTGGACATTCATGGGAAGATCTGAAAAGGTTTTGGTAGCAATTGGACAACCGGAAGTAGAAGATTCTTGAAAAAAAATCTTCTAAATATTATTTTTTGAAATTTTTTCTTGATAATATTAAAGAAAAATAAATTCTCTTTCTGATACATTTAAATATTTTTATACATATTTTATAGATTTAGAGATAAAAGGAATATAATATATAAAATAATGTTGTAATTAATTTTACAACCGAAAGGATGCCATGAAAAATAGTTGCAAATTTAAATTATTTGTAACTGACAGATAAATGTCAGTGTCAGATGCTGTGTGTGTGTGGGATGTTGGAAGGACGATTATCAAAAACCATAAGACTTTATATTTGTTTAACTACGTATTTCCCAATCGGACATTCATGGGAAGATCTGAAAAGGTTTTGGTAACAATTGGACAACCGGAAGTAGAAGATTCTGGAAAAAAAATTTAAATATTATTTTTTGATTTTTTTTGGTAATATTGAAGAAAATTAAACTCTCTATCTGATACATTTAAATATTTTATTATATATTCTATAGATTTAGAGATAAAAGAAATATAATATATAAAATATTCTGTTCTAATAAATTTTACAGCCGAAAGAATGCAATGGAAAATAATTGAAAATTTAAATTGTTTGTAACTGACAGATAAATGCAGTGTCAGAAATCAGGAGACATTACTGAAGACTTTTTCTGGGAAGTACATACATTCTATTATTTCTTAATGAATTAATGGTTAAATATTATAGGTATGTTACACATACCTTCAGAAATACTGTAACTCCCGACAATGAATTGGAAACATCTCGAAAAATTAGAAGAGTAGGACAAAATTTCTTCATAGTATGAATTTAAATTTTTAAAAATCTATATATAAGGAATAGATATAAGTAGAATTTTTGGTGCAGAGTGTAGCTATACAAGAAATGTTAAATACATTAGGGCGCGAGCAGTCATGTGACTTTGTTGGCCTTGACAAACAGATATGGGGGCCCATGTCAGAATGATAGCTAGTAATTATGTATATAGGTATCAAATATAATTTCTCATTCTAAATTTATTGATTTTCCAATTCCTTGTGGTTTATTTTTCTCGACAAGTAAATTCCGCACTCCTGGTGACAAATTGATTACGTGAATTTAGAAAATCTTGAAATTTTTAATGAAAAACACTTGACATCTATGTACATAATTACTATTATCATTTTGAAACGGGCCCCTACATCTTCTTGTCAAGGACAACAATGTAACATGACTGTTCGCGCCCTATACTTATGTAACCAAAAAAGGAACTGGCGAGAGGTATTGTGCTGGCCACAACAGATTTTTACTTGAGTGTAACTGAAATTTTTTAAAAGTTACTATCGTTCTGACCAGACTTGTTGTATTTTGGTAACTAAAAAGATTACGACCCATGTTTATACGACATCTTCAAATTTTAATGACCTCCCCACAAACTGTTAAAGTTTGTTATACTCCACACTCGATATAAATCATCCTGGATACAAACCTCGTCCTACATCAGTTGACCCACCCGATTGTAAAGGATCACCCATCCCAATACTATCCTTCCCCTTCGGCTTTCATATTTTATTAGCACTAGTTATCCTATAATCATTCGCTTACATTTATTATCCGATCCCTACTAACAAATTAATCCATCCTATGCCATTTGTCTTTCCACGACTGTATCCAAAGCAGACATCCAGGCATCCAGACAGCCATCATGCCCAGTAACACCCTCTTCACGTCAACCGGACACGTCGGCCGGAACCTCCGGACGAGCCCCCGGGCTCATACCGAAGCGCCAACAGCTCATTCGGAATTCGAGGCATGGGATGTAGTCATAACTAATGCACCCACAGGAAGAACGATAGTAGAAACGAGGATATAGAAATTATTGTTATTATAAGTACATATATCATTTATTTGTACCGTACGAATCTTTAATATTTACCAAAATGTACAGGTGGAACAAATTCGACTTTGACGAAAATAGCTATTGCAGTGTCTAATTATTTATCTTTAGTTTGGAATCTAGGAAGAGGCAAATATCGCCTGTTCGAGATAGAACAACTTTGATTTTCTTATATGAAAAACTATATTATTAAACTTGAATGGTGTAAAACACGGGGTTTAAATACAGGCTGTAACAGAAATAAGTACATTAAATTTAACCAGATAGAACTCTTCGAGAGCAACAATATTTCTTACTAACTTTTTTAGCATTTTTAAAATCGATTTTCCATTCTTCGCAAAAAAAACAAATGCCTGGCGGAAAGTTGTACCTTCTGCAGGTAATAAAATCCTTGGTACTAAAAAAAAAAATATATCATCACGGCATATTACCCATTGTTGGGTGTGCCAATCTACTTTGTACACAGATTTCGGTAACGATGAAATATTTGTATCGTGAGAGCGCTTACCAAACGTCACCTCACGGGCATTCATTTCTGGCGTAAAGAGTGTACCACAGGGGTCAATTTTGTGCCATTGGTACTAAAGATGTTATTTGCTAAAAACAATTTTAAAAAATGTGTTGTGGCCAGCACAATACCTCTCGCCACTTCCTTTTTTTTGTTACATAAGTATAGGGCACGAACAGTCATGTTACATTGTTGGCCTTAACAAGCAGATGTGGGGGCCCATTTCAGAATGATAATTAGTAATTATGTACATAGATGTCAAATGTCAGAATTTTTCATTAAAAATTTCAAGATTTTCTAAATTCACGTAGTTAATTTGTCACCAGGAGTGTGGAATTTACTTGTCGAGGAAAATAAACCACATGGAATTTGAAAATCTGACATGGGCCCCATATCTGCTTGTCAAGTCACATGACTGCTCGCGCGCTAATGTATTTAACATTTCTTGTATACCTACACTCTACACCAAAAATTCTACTTACATCTATTCCATATATTTAGATTATTTTAAATTTAAATTCATTCTATGAAGAAATTTTGTCCTACTCTTCCAATATTTCGAGATGTTTCCAATTCATTGTCGGAAGTAACAGTATTTCTGAAGGGTATGTGTAATATACCTATAATGTTAAATATTAATACATTAAGAAATAATATAATGTATGTACCTCCCAGAAAAAGTCTTCAGTAATGTCTCCGGATTTCTGACACTGACATTTATCTGTCAGTTACAAACAATTTAAATTCTCAACTGTTTTCCATGGCATTCTTTCGGCTGTAAAATTTATTACAACAGATTATTTTATATATTATATTTCTTTTATCTCTAAATCTATAGAATATATAATAAAATATTTAAATGTATCAGACAGAGAATTTAATTTTCTTTAGTATTACCAAGAAAAAAATTCAAAAAATAATATTTAGAAGATTTTTTTCAAGAATCTTTTACTTCCGGTTGTCCAATTGTTACAAAACCTATTCAGATCTTCCCATGAATGTCCGATTGGGAAATACGTAGTTAAACAAATATAAAGTCTTATGGTTTTTGAGTAATCGTCCTTCCAACATCCCACACACACACACACACACACACACACACACACACACACACACACACACACACACATACACACACACATCCACACACACACACACACAGACATCATCGTAAAAATGTTAAAATCGGATTGTATGGACCTTAAAACGTGCTTATTCAATAAAATCTGGATATGCGATTTTTAGCATGAATCCATTACCTCTCTTAGCGAGAGGTAAAAATGAAAATATTTTATACAAGAATCGGAATCTGATCACTTCATACAGCAATAACTTGGCAAAATTTCGTGTTATAAAGAGAAAGATTATTTGACGTATGTCCTGTGTAAAAAAATGCAATAAAGTAATAATGATGTATGTCGTAGAGTTACAGATATCTAATTATCTACTACACTGTGCTAATGTTTACCTAGTGACGTTTATTATTCCATGTTTTATCAAGTTCATGTTTTTGTGTTTTGCAAAAACATTGGCAAGAAGATAAATCTTCGAAAAAGGCATTCTTTAAAAAGGAACAATTTTAAAATAAATTACACTCATTTATTTTTGTTCAAATGTATCCAAAAATATATCATGTGTGCAGCCTATGCATACGAAATGCAGTGAAGTTATCTGAAAGTAATATTATATTAGAAGGCTTATAAATGACCTTGAATAGTCATCTTCGTGAATGAAACTATACTAATCGTTACCTCACGGGCTGTCAAAGCTGTCGTGGAAAGTATACCACAGGGGTCAGTGTTATTAAAAATTGGAATTAATTTTCAAATTTCTGAAATATTCACCAAATTAGCTCTAATTTTGAATTATGTACATAGGCCCGGTTTATACAATGGCATTTTACTTGTCATCTATCATCTTAGTTCCAGAATCTTATGTGTTAGAGCACATTGTGGAGGGGAGGAGGCGCTGTGTGTAAGGTTAGAATCTCAACCTACTTGTCGCCGACATCAATATGTCAACAAAAATTGAGAAGTTGTTACACCTAAATTTTGAAAAACAAAAAGGTGAAACACCCATGTGTTAGACGTTACACGCTTATGGACAAAATATACATGTCTACAGTAAAATTTTTGAAAGATGTCCGATCAAGGGCACCTGTGTATCACGAACGAATTAACAAATAGGCATACATTTATCTCTTTCTTTTACAAAGGCTGTAAGACTGTGTGATAAGGATGGATATAACACGCTTGTCTTTCAAAAATTCATATTGTTTCGACTAAGTTAGGACATTCCATTTATAAACGATGCTCGTTGTTGATAATACTTTCGCTATAACGTAAGTTTATTTATTAATTCAGATACATTACCTGGATTCATAGCCGTACGTATAACGTTATATTCTGTCAGAGTCACTGACACTGACATTGTGTCAATATCTTATTTTTAACATATTTGGTTTTACATTTGCTTATAAACTCACTAGTTGACTTATTTTTGAATTTTGAATGTTTTTCCTGTATATTTTTATAATAATAAAATAACAGTAGTATCTTACGTACCCTCATAAAAACTAAGCAAACGACACTACTGAATTTGTCATGATGGGCGGAGCAAAAATCTGAATTCATACAATTCGTAGACAACTTTGATAGGAGACATCTTTCAAAAATTTTACTGTACTTACTTGTAACTAATATACAACAAGTCTAAAGAAAAATTTATTTCTTCTTTTGAATGATGTACCTACATCACCCTAGGGATTAAAAGGTGCAGTTTGGTCCCTTGTTATAACTTATAGTCCCTTGTTGTATACGGCCAAGTTTCAAAGTAAGTTTCGCTACAACATAATACCCATTATAATCGTTTAGAATAAAGACGACTTGTATTTATAATCAAACTGTTAAATAAAGCACAAAATAAACATGGATATGATATTAGTTATTTATTCGAAGACAGTTCATAATAAGCATTAATAGCTAATATCTAATATGTTGATTTTTTTTATAAAAACAATTACCAAAGGCACTTCTATATTTATTTACTAATTCTTTAAGCTATTGTTTTTATGATACATGGCAGAATTGTTTGTATGTTTATTATGGAATACATTTTAAACGTTTTCGTATTATGTTTAAATATGATTGACATGCTTATGTAGTTGTCTAAACGTAAAATTGTACAAACGATTTTACTAGTCATTTACATATGTAACTGACAATTGTATGAAGCTAAATAGTTGGTTGTCACTATGTTACTGTTTCAGAGAAACTATAAATTATATTTTATTGTAATGTCAAAATCAGTTGAATATATCAAGTTTAGTAATACATAATCATATTTTAATAATAGATTATGCCACTAGCGCACTCAAAGGGCTTGCCATGGGGTCATGGCATCCCGATTACACAAATTGCAGTCGGTTTTACAGGTCTCGGCTTTCGCCTAAGGCCTAGACTTTCGTTTTGTTCCGGGTTCTGGTTCAGTTCGACCCAATTAAAATTGAATTAATGTTTTTTTGCATAACAATCTTTATATAGAAATAATTTAAAATGCGAGCAGGAATGTAACGAAAGACAAGACCGGAACACAATTTTCACGAACAATCAACACAGGCAGAAACGCATACGTAGAAGGCGTCGATGATTGGCTGTAAGTTTTACGATTACATTTACATTTCGAACTGAAAATGAAGCTGAACCGGACCTGTACCCTAAACACAAATTTTAATACCCAGTTCGGTTCCAACTTGGGTTCAATTGAAAAAAAAAATTGTTGTGGCCAGCACAATACCTCTCGCCACTTTCTTTTTTGGTTACATAAGTATAGGGCGCGAACAGCCATGTTACCTTGTTGGCCTTGACAAGCAAATGTGGGGGCCTGTTTCAGGATGATAATTAGTAATTATTTACATGGATGTCCATTGTCAATTTTTCATTCAGAATTTCAAGATTTTCTAAATACACGTAGTTAATTTGTCACCAGGAGTGTGGAATTTACTTGTCGAGGAAAATAAACCACATGGAATTGGAAAATCACTAAATTTAGAATGAGAAATATTGATACTTGACATCTATATACATAATTACTAGCTATCATTCTGACATGGGCCCCCATATCTGCTTGTCAAGGCCAACAAATCACATGACTGCTCGCGCCCTATTGTATTTAACATTTCTTGTATACCTACAATCTATACCAAAAATTCTACTTACATATATCTATTCCTTATATTTAGATTGTTTAATTTTAAATTCATTTTATGAAGTAATTTTGTCCTCTTCTAATTTTTCGAAATGTTTCCAATTCATTGTGAGGATTGACAGTATTTTTGAAGGATATATGTAATATACCTATAATTTTAAATATTTAACTATTAATACATTAAGAAATAATATAATGTATGTACTTCCCAGAAAAAGTCTGTAGTAATGTCTCCGGATTTCTGACACTGACATTTATCTGTCAGTTACAAACAATTTAAATTTTCAACTATTTTCCATGGCCAATCTTTCGGCTGTAAAATTTATTATAACAGATTATTTTATATATTATATTTCTTTTATCTCTAAATCTATAGAATATATTATAAAATATTTAAATGCATCAGATAGAGAATTTAATTTTCTTTAATATTACCAAGAAAAAATTTCAAAAAATATTATTTAGAAGATTTTTTTTCAAGAATCTTCTATTTCCGGTTATCCAATTGTTACCAAAACCTTTTCAGATCTTCCCATGAATGTCCGATTGGGAAATACGTAGATAAACAAATGTAAAGTCTTATAGTTTTTGAGTAATCGTCTTTTCAACATCCTACATACATACACAAACACATACATCCACACACACACACACACACTCACACACACACACACACACACACACACACACACACACACACACACACACACACACACACAGACATCATCGTAAAAATGTTAAAATCGGATTGTAGGAACCTTAAAACGTGCTTATTCAATAAAATCTGGATATGCGATTTTTAGCACGAATCCAATACCTCTCTTAGCGAGAGGTAATATATCTCAGGTTCGGTTCTGAGTTTGGGTTCGCTAAAATATTACGGTTTGGTTCGGTTCAAGTTCGGGTTCGATGCCTTGTTTATTTTATGTTTATTTTGATGCTTGGAACGATTTTTACTTTATATTATACCATATAACAAAAGAAATGGCTTTTTACCTTCCGTCACCTATAGGTAAGGGAGGTATTGTCTTGGTCAAAAAATTCGATGGTGAGTTTTGATGAATAAGCACGTTTTAGAGTCCCCACAATACAATTTACTGTTTTTACGATGATGTCTATATGTGTGTGTGTATGTGTGTGTATGTTTATGTTTGTTTGTATGTATGTATGTATGTATGTGTGTGTGTGTGTGTGTGTATGTAACAAAAATTTCTCCTTCAATAACTCCAATACCTACTACAAATCCAAAAGTTATAATTCTTTCATATTCCTCTTTCGTACGTCCATATGAACAGTTGATTAGATTTTGGTTATGATTGGTTAACAGGAAGTACCCTAATTTGAAGATTTTGACAGTATATCTTGAAAAAATGCTGTTATATATATATATATTTTTTTTTTTGATCTTTTATGTTATTATAAATAAAAGAATAAGTTATTCTCTATTCGATTATATGTTTTTCTTCATATTGAATCAATTTAGAGATAAAGAATTATAAAGAAATAACTTGCAACCTAATTCTGTTAAAAGCTACACCATGGAAACCGAATATTCAAATATTACTAATTGACAGATGTCAGTGTCAAATAAAATTTACATAATATCTTTGTGAAATGATTTTACTGGAAATATAAAAATGTAAAATAATTTAAAGTGGCAATTGGCAAAAACAAATCACATAAGGTAATACAATAGATTATAGCCATAAGCCAATTCAGCAAATTATGATGTTATAAATATAATGCTATATATGTTTTTATTTTCTACTTCATATTTTAAGAAACATACTGTTCTTTTTAGGAGTAGTTCAGTTCAGTTCAGTACGAGGTAAGATCAGTTCATTTCTCCCCTAAAAAGAAAACGCTCATAGGTAGAATAGTTTGCAAAAAAAAAATGTGTGGAATTTGTAGAAAATACGTGGAATTAACGGAAAGTATTGTGCTGGCCACATCAGTTTTTTTTCATTACACATTGAAAAAATGAAAAATTATGCCCTCACCAGCTATAAAAATATATAAATGTTTTATATATATATATATATATATATATATATATATATATATATATATATATATATATATATATATTTTCTTTGCTTTAATCGAAAGAATAAAAAAAATATTTTACCAGTATTTTTTATTTTCTTTCATATTACTCTTTATTCATGTAAAATTTGCCTTGAAAATACATTATTTAAATTGGCTCCTTTTCTGTCGTTGGATGACATAAAAAAACTACTCACCAATGAGGGAGTGGCTTACAATTTGCCGCCGACTGAATTTACACGAGGGACAACTGTGACTGCAGTCAATTATACCCAAGCTACAAGTTCTATCCATATTACTGATTTTTATATTGTGTAAAGACTCAAACATGGGTGTACAATAGTATATTGTATAACTAGTGCTGAAAGTTGGATATTTCATACGAGTGTGTAGTTTGAGCCACGGGCCGAAGGCGAGTGGTTTAATCACACGAATGTGAAATACCCTTTCAGCACGTGTTGTACACGATACTTTTCCAACGACCACAATTTATTGAATTGACATAAAATTTACTTAAAAATATTAAAACATTATGTTAACATCATTGCTCTCAGAATTCACCAAAAATTATGTTAAAATCTGATAAATCAGGGTCCAACCTTCTTAATCCGTGTAAATTCAGTAAATTATCTGCAACAGTCAAACTTTTAAATACAAATTTTTAGATTAATTCGGTCAGTTATCGCAGCGTGTGATAAAATCATATCACACAGTTGCGGACGCATCTGATTGGCTAACTAGCTTTCATTTCACACAGCATTGCTAGTGATGTGCAATGACCAAGAGAAGTAATAATAGTAATAAAATAGTTTTTGTAGTGCCTCAAAACGAAGAAAGAAGAGTGAAATGGTTATCTCAAGTACACATTAAACCATTTACAAAATCAAAGTTTTATTCTGTGAAGATCATTTTGCTGTAAAAACTCGAATATTTTAAAAACTAACAACTTTTTTTTATAACATTGATAGTCTTTTATCATACAGTTTTAAGGTATATTTTCGTTTTAAATTATTCATCGTGTAGGACCCCATTATTATCGATTTCCAAGTGTATGTATAAATTTGATGGTAAAATTTAAACTCTTTGTATATCTCTGCAATTCGTTTGATATATCCTTATATCTTCTCTTATTTTATACTAGAAAATAAATTCTTATCATCTTTGGAACAAATCTGTCGGACACTCACAGTCTTGTGACAATCTCCAGACATCCTGGACAGACTATCACTTCCATCGGACAATTCTCACCGATACGTCGATAAAACGCTTTACTGTCGACCTTTCCAGACGTTTTCCACTGTCTCTAGCTTTACTGCCGCCGTTATGACGAAAGAAATCGGATTCTCAGTTTTCCAAGTCAACTCTTATGTGCAGATTAGAAATACGGGGAGATGTGCAACTTTGTAATTTTTATAATGAGAATTCTGGAGGTAATGGTTGGTGAACGGACAATTTATGTGTTTTACTTTGATCGTTTAATAATAGAGTTCATTAATGTATAGAAAATCTTTCAATTATTACCACTATTAATGTATGATTTTCAATTAATAAACGTTTGTTCAACACGCGTCATATAACATATACGAGTATTGCTAGCGCTAAGTTGTAACAAAATGCTAGACAGGATTGAATGACATTATTTTAACACTTGCTGGTTGAATAAAAGTTAATGCCTGGTCGCAACCGGGTTCGATCCCGACTGACGCTAAATATTTCGAATTTTAACAGCGGTAATAATAAAGAAGGGTTAAGTGGAATTGCTATTTCTAATTTATCACGAGCTTATTCCACAAATATATAATAATAAACATGGAAAAAGCCTTAATTGTAGAATAAACTGTCTATAAACGTCATTTTATCACAGGGTTAAGAGATATTCTCGGAATACCTAATCTGGGAATAGGAAATTATTATTATTACCGCAGTAAATGGCACAAAATTGATTCCTCTGGTGCACTCTCCACGCCATAAATGTGTGTCCGTGAGGTGACGCCTGGTAAAGGTACAAATATGTCATTATCATTACCGAAATCTGTGTACAAAGCTAAATGGCACACCCAGCAATGGGTAATATGCCGTGATGATGTATTTTTACCTTCCGTCACCTTTAGGTAAGGAAGGTATTGTCTGGCCAAAAAAATCGATAGTGAGTTTCTAATGAATAAGCACGTTTTGGGGTCCCTAGAATACTAATTTACTATTTTTACGGTGATTATATATATGTGTGTGTGTGTGTGTGTGTATGTGTGTGTGTGTGTATGTGACGATCGTGTCGGATCGCATAACTCTAGTACCCACGTTTCCAAAAATTATAATATTTTTGTATCCATATGCAGACATGATTAGATTTTGGTTATAATTGGTCCACCGGAAGTACCCTCATTTGCAACTTTTAACAATTTTTCTTGAAAAAAAAAACAATTAAATATCACATTGACATTTAATGTTATTATAACTTAAATAATATATTATTCTCTATACGATTGGATTGCATTTTATACTTCACATTCAATAGATATAGATTAAAGAATTATAAAGATATTAAATATCATAAATCAGCCAGCTATGCTAACTGTGGAAACTGCTAATATATTCAGATAATTCAAATTAACATATGTCAGTATCAATAAAACGAAAATGAATGTAGCAGAGATGAGGCTGTTGAGATAGATGCTGGGGAAGACACGGATAGATACGGTAAGGAATGAAAGAATAAGGAAAATAGCTCGAGTGATAGAAGTTTCTAGAAAGATACAATAGAGACAATTACATATGTTTGAACATATCATGAGAAGAGATGAAGAATATATTGGAAGATGAATGAATAGCTTAGTACATAGTAGTAGGTAGAAGAAACAGGGGTAGACCAAAGATAAGATGGAAGGACTGTATTGCGGAAGATTTGAAAGAAGAGTAACTGAATGAGGACGACACGCAAACAGAAACTTTTGCAAGAAAATTTATATATGGAATTTGTACATAATACACTGGATTGACGGAAGGTAACGTGCTGGCCACAGCAATTTTTTTAATTTTCTTTTTAGTAATCGTAGCATGTCTTTACTCGTAAAATGAATTTAAAAACAACAAATATTCTTCTATATTTTGTTTCACATAAGTAGATGGCGCTTGAGAGCCGACCATTTTTATATACGCATGTGACATAAGTTTTCAGAAAAAAATTGAATGGACAATACTGTTGTTTAAGGAAAGTATTATATCCTTTTTTGTCATACTAGCATAACGATGAATTTAAAAAATATGTGAATTAATCTTTATCATTTTTGTCTAGTAGATTCGATAGTCAGACTGGTAAAATTCTGTTAGGTCCGATATAAGTGGAAACTCGACCCATCTGTAGATATAATAATGTTAAGAAATGACCAATCAAAGTTTTGGACTAAAATTGAATATATAATTATTTATTTTATAATTGCCGATTCTCAAAATTTACTTTAGAGTGGTGAGGCATGCAATATTACCAACAGAACTAAAATTAATAATACAGGGTGTATCACGGCATGAAGCAGCCAAAATGATTTTTTTAATTGATTCGGATGTAGGAGTTTTTGCTTTACAACATCCATTTGAAACTATTTGTCTAAAATAATTAGAGGAGCAATGCGCACGGAAAAACTGATTTCCTATGTTAAACGTTTATGTTTCACTTTCCGTGACACACCCTGTATATCTTACAATTAGTTTTGGGTAGAATAAATTCTAATTTAGCGTAAAATGACATACGCATTAAATTGTAATCATACGAATAATAATTATATGCACATATATAGAAGTTTTCCTACTGTGAAATAATTCTATGTGCGTTGCATAATATTGGAAATGAATTTCATGTTTACATCAAATTTTATTGACATAACTTTAGTCAATTCATCATCAAAATATATTAATTTGGGTATATATACAGGCAACATAATGGCGAATTTAACTATTTATTTATACGGCACATAATTTAAATTTCATATGCAAAATTTTATACAAATACAAAATGTATATACATATGCGTAATGTTTTGGTTTGTTAATATTATAATATTGTAATACTTGATTTTGGTTCGGAATACAAATTAGCAAATAAATATATAAAATGTAATTTTAACTAGGTCAATATACATATAATATGGACGCGGAAAATTTATACATATTTTGGAAAATAATATTCACATAATGTAAAAATCTGCTGTGACCAACATAATACCTCCCGCCATTTAATATTTATTAATTTAAATACATAGGTACCTATGGGGCCTGGTTGCCGCTTGCCTGATGTCTGGTTTCAAATCTGGGGAACCCGATTCGATCTCAATCAACGCCAAATAATTCGAATTTTAAATGGAACAAAATTGACCCCTGTGACGCTTGGTAAACGCCCGTACGATACAAATACGGAAATCTGTGTACAAATCAGATTAGCACACCCAGCAATTGCTAATATGCCGTGATAATATATTTGTTTATTTTTTTTATTTAAATACATACCTGGATATATACTAATGCTAGAAATTATGTATATTAAGTTCCTTTCCATATAACTATTGTTCTCTTTACAATTTTCGTTTTAAAACGTTACTATTATTAATTTGAAGTTATGTATGTTTAGTTGCGTTCCATATAACTTGTTCTATTTGCAATTTTCTTTTTAAAACGTTACTATTATTAATTTGAAATGATTATTTTTTTGACACTGACATTTATCTGTCAGTTACATACATTTGAGCTGAACTGTGTAAGCATGGAGTTGTGTTTAAAGCAGAGACTAAAAACGAAAAATATTTCGTTCAGTTCTTATCCGCACAAAACCGAAAAATTTCGTTTCCGTTCTTAATGTTCTCACTTAAATATTTTCGTTTTCGTTCACAGTAGTTAAATACTGGTTAATACCGGTTATAACTATTATTGAGTAACAATTGATGAAAATATAGATATATAATAAGTTTTCTTTTTATTTTACAATAAAGAATAAAACATTAATTACATTTTATTTCACCTAACTAATAGTACGTTTTTAAGCAAATCTTCTTTTATGTTAGTATTTAACATAATTAATAAGACGAAAGTATTAATGCAAACCTGTAGAAAATGGAATAATCTTTAATTTTTATGATAACAAATAGCATTTAAACATTTAAAGGTATTTTGAGCTTCAAGTAAACTGCCATTTCCGGTTATCCGATTTACAACAAAACATAATGGCTTCTTTCCATGATAGTATTTGAGTTAGAGCGCCCAGAAGATCCACACACACACATACACACCCACAGATATCATCGTGAAAATGTTAAAATCGGATTATAGGGACCTTAAAACGTGGTCATTTACCAAAATCTCGATATACGATTTTTAGCACGATCCATATACCTACCTCCCTTACCAAGGGTAGCGGGAGATAAAAATTAAAATTTAATCACATACCTTAATCTAACATGACCTTCGTATTAAAACTACATATAACAGGTTTTACTATAAATGGACTTTCCTGTGTCACTTTTGTATGCGATAAAAATATACTGAAAACATGAATAAATAAATGGATTTTATATTACTTTATCACTCCTGAAAAATTTTCACACTATTCATTACTGTTTTTCGCTGTAATGTGCGATGGTTCGATTTTCTAGTCTTTACGATAAATATCGATGGAATGTAATGATAATAGATGATAGGAAAATAGTGAAATATTAGAGGAAAACTGGTGCAAGATTTATGACGCGAGGTGTTGTCATATTAAAACTATGAAATTGACAACATGATTGAAGAATAAAATCATTCCAAAGATTAATGGCATTTTTACAGCTTCAGATATTATAATTTTAAACCGATTACGTTACGTTACGTTACGTCTTCATATAAGAGGTATACAGATACAAGATTGATAGTTTTGATCTAGATTATTTGTCTTTCAAATAAAACGTAGGAAATTGGAAATTTTATTAAACAATGGGATTGTTAAATAACAACGAGAACAGCAAAATAAGAACCAGCGTAAGGATTCAACATAATTAGGCATGTTGATTAAAAAAAAATCTGTTATGGCCATCACAATACCTCTCGCGCCCTTTCCATTATGGTATATATAAGTATTGTATTTAACATTTCTTATACACACAAAAAAAAATCCAATCTTTATATTTACGTATTTTCTATAATTTTAAATTCATTCTATGAGCAAGTTTTCTACATTTCTTCTAAATGTTCGAGGTTTTTCCAATTCATTAACGGAATTGGCGGTATTTCTGAAAGGTTCATGTAATATATCTATAATTTTAAATATATAATTAATAATACAATAAGAAATATTAAATATCGTAACCAGAAAAAGCCTTCAGTACTATCTCTGAATTTTAACACTGACATTAGGGACATTTGCCTGTCAATTACAGACATTTTCATTTCTCAAGTAGTTACCATGGAGATGTTTGGGCTGTGAGCAGGCTGTGAGATTTATTACAACAGATTATTTTATAGATTATATATCTATATCTTTAAATCTATAGAAGGTATAATAAAATTTTTAAATGTGTCGGATAGAGAATTTTGTTTTTTAATATTTGTAATAACATAAATTTTCAAAAAATAATATTCAGAATTTTTTTGTTAAAATATAACTACTTCCGATTATCCAATTGTTACCAGAATCTATTCAACTCTTCCCATTATTGTTAGATTGAGGAATCCGTAGTTACACAGATCTTTAGTATTTGAGAAATCGTGCCTCCAACAACCTCTCACACACACACACATACACACACACAGACATCGTCGTAAAAATGTTATTATCGGATTCTAGGGACCTTAAAACGTGCTTATTCTTTAAAATCTGGATATGCGATTTTTAGCATGATTCCAATACCTCTCTTCGCGAGAGGTAAAAATCTGATATGACCAACACCATACCTCCCGCCATTTATTTTTTATTATTATTTATATATATACCAATGGGGTCTCGTATCCGTATGCCTGAATGTTTGGTCGCGAATCCGGATTCGATCCCGATCATCGCCAACTATTTCGCATTTTAATAAGCACAAAATTGACCGTGGGTGACGCTTGGTCATCGTCTTTACCGAAATCTGTGTACAAAGCAGATATATTTATTATTTTTTTAAATTTAAATACATACCTGTATATTTACTAATCCTGGAAACTATGTATATTAAGTTCCTGTCCATATAACTATTGTTCTATTTACAATTTTATTTTTAAAATGTTACTGTTATTAATTTGAAATGATTATTTTAAATTATTTATAAAAGTGATTATTTTATTAATTTACCTATAAAATATACCTATAGGAAAATTATTAATGCATGCCTGTAGAAATTTCAATAATCTTTAATTTTATTATCAACATAATCGCGAAAAAATGACATTTAAAGGTATTTTTGGACTAAAAACTATTTTGAGCTTAGGGTCCGAGTGCGATTTCAAGTTATCCGATTTACACCAAAATCTAATGGCTTCGTTTCACATTAGAGTTAAAATTGGATTCTATGGACCTTGAAACGTGGTCATTTATCAAAATCTCTATATGGTAAAAAGAGAGTTAAGCCGATTTGCAGATGTTTAAAATTTTAGGGGAATTTCGTGTAAGTTTAAGTTGATAGTAACAAGAGAATCGCTCATCAAGTCAAAAATCGTGTAATACATGACATGAAGGACAATTGCATGCTGAATTCAAATTTCCATCTTTAACCTAGTCAGAACGGTTGATGAATTTGTAGGAACGCATTGATTAAAATTATTTAAAAATCATCGAACATTACTTTTTTTAATTCACGACAAATTGAAACACCGACGATAATGAGATAGGGAATAAAATTCTCATATATATCTTGTGTGTACGACAAAGATACTAGATAAAAGTTTTGTAATTCTTGCATCAGAAATTGATGACGTAGGGATTAACTCGGAGATACAAAGTGTAAATATTTGGAAATTAGTGTCAAATACTTTAATCCATCAGTTTGTCTCGACATTTGTACCTTGTTTGAAGAAATATTTTGACGTTTACCTGATGTATTACAATATGGTTTTGATTATTTCGAAAATTCAAAAAAAGAAGTAAAATTAAATTGAAATAAAATGAATTAATTCAGTTGTGAATGACATAATTTACTAAAGAATAACTATATATTTTAAAAAAAGTAAATGAATAAATAAATCTGTACTTTTTTATCTACATAATTTTCTAGACTTTAAAAACAGCATCTCTGCCTTTTATTTTTCTCTCTTCTTACATGATTCATAATCCTGCTTTTCCTCTTTTCCTTCCTTCTAGTATATGTAGGGCACCGTATAAGCTCGAATCAACTGCAGTAGGTAGATCGAAGTAAGAGTCAGAGGTTAAGGATTGGGGTTGAATCCCCGCACCCCTCGCTTACGTGAAAAATGACTCGAATCAAGAAGGTGTTGAGTTGAAACCAGGTGCCGACGTGTGAATATCCACGAGAGAAGATAAAAAGTTTCTGTGAAAAAATGATTCGCAAAATGAACACATATATAAAAGATTCCTCACCTCATAGCCCTGCAGCCCACCCCTGAAAACTGCTCTAGAAATGAAAAAGTGATGAAGTTGAGGTAATCGGTTCAAACCAATTGCAATCGATAGTACATACAAAAATGCATGTACAGTTGATTTTGGCCGAAGTTTGGACAATGCGTACACATATACAAACCATAAAAATGCATATTTTTATGGTGTGCTGTTTAAACGGAATTTACACTTTATCTCGCCATATCTTAGCTAATTTTATACATACCGATTTAAAATTATAACACAATTAATTTTAAGTGAGTTTCGAAATATTAAGCTTCATCCGAGCTCTTAATATCAATTAGAAACAAAATGGCGAATTTTAAAAAAAATGCCATGAAATTCGCGAGATTTTTTTCCGATTATAATTTTCATAACACAACTTTTTTAATTACCTATAAGAACAATAATAATAATCACACAAATTTATCAAAATATTTTAAAACAAAACATAATTTGTATTCAAATAAATATTTTTATATCACACTGATTTGCAACGTTATTTGAACAATTTATAAAACAAAAATATATACCTATGGAGTCTTATGGGCGTGTGCTCATTGTCTGTTCGCGAATCTGGGAATCCGGATTCGATCGCGATCAACGCCAAATATTACGAATTTTAAATGGCACAAAATTGACTGTGGGTGACGCTTAGTAAACGCTATGTCATCATCATTACCGAAAACTGTGTACAAAGCAGATTAGCATAACCAGCAATGGGTAATTTGCCGTGATGATATATTTATTTATTTTTACCTCTCGCTAAGAGAGGTATTGGATTCATGCTAAAAATCCTATATCCAGATTTTATTGAATAAGCACGTTTTAAGGTCCCTACAATCCGATTTTAACATTTTTACGATGATGTCTGTGTGTGTGTGTGTGTGTGTGTGTGTGTGTGTGTGTGTGTGTGTGGATGTGTGTGTGTGGGATGTTGGAAGGACGGTTACTCAAAAACTATAAGACTTAAAATTTGTTTAACAACGTATTTCCCAATCGGACATTCATGGGAAGATCTGAAAAGGTTTTGGTAATAATTGGACAACCGGAAGTAGAAGATTCTTGAAAAAAAATCTTCTAAATATTATTTTTTGAAAATTTTTCGTGGTAATATTAAAGAAAATTAAATTCTCTATCTGATACATTTAAATATTTTATTATATATTCCATAGATTTAGAGATAAAAGAAGTATAATATATAAAATAATCTGTTGTAATAAATTTGACAGCCGAAAGAATGCCATGAAAAATAGTTGATAATTTAAATTATTTGTAACTGACAGATAAATGTCAGTGTCAGAAATAATGAGTAATGAATTAAAAATGTACTTGGAGAATCCCTTAGTTCTTGATCTGTGACTATTATGGAGATGACAAGTCTAGGTTGAAGGACTTAAATTTGTTTCAAACATTATGGGACAATGTACACCAGTACTGTAGACTAGAGTAACTTTGAATTGCGAAAAAGCTATCAAATTTTTCTCAAGTAAGTTGTAAATATTAACAAAATCGGAGTGCAATCTATCCGTCACTTTATTAAAGGGAATTAAGGTTATTTAGATATAACAAGTATGAAAAAATAAAATGTAAAAGAATAGATGCACAATCCAGATATATACATTTTAGACCGCCCAAAATTAATGTTTTTACTAGAAGAATATGAAGAGAAAGTAAACAAAGTTGTTCGAATTGAAAATTGCTGTTACCAGCCTAATATTTATATATGGTAAACTCTACTTTGTAATTTATTGTAACATAATTTATGGTAAAATATCTTCATGTTGAGACATGCTATTATTGAATAATAAAGAAGTTTATACGTCATAGATTTATATGAATATATTATTTGTATTTATAAAAATAATCTTTGCTTTATGCATACAGCCAGGTAAAATATACGGCGAGAGGTTATGTGCTGGCCACATCAGATTTTTTTATTTAAAAACATACCTGCATATTTACTAATGCTAGAAATTATGTAGGTATATTAAGTTCCTTTCCATATAACTATTGTTCTATTTACAATTTTCTTTTTTAACGTTACTATTATTAATTTGAAATGATTTTTTTTTTGACAGTGACATTTACATACATTTCAGCTGAACTGTGTAAGCATGAAATTGGAGTTGTTTTTAAAACATAAGCTTC
This sequence comes from Harpalus rufipes, assembly GCA_951394225.1. Lineage (NCBI taxonomy): Eukaryota > Metazoa > Arthropoda > Insecta > Coleoptera > Carabidae > Harpalus > Harpalus rufipes. Next base: position 44,710,047 of record OX596282.1, read on the forward strand.
GGGATATACTTTTTATAAATTTATCCATAAAACATATAGAAAAACTATTAATGAAAACTGTAGACAATTGAATAATCTTTAATTTTTATAAAAACAAATTACGAAAAAATAACATTTAAAGGTATTTTTTGAAGAAAAACTATTTTGAGCTTCAAGTAAAGTGTCAATTTCGGTTATCCGATTGACAAAATATAATAGCTTCTTCTCATATAACAATAAGGTAGAAATACATGGTTTTAAATTTTTTTCGAATGATAGTATTAGAGTTAAAGTGTTCAGAAGATCCACAAACACACATACACACACACACACACACACACACAGTCCACAGAAAGTCCTAGAACTTCAAAATAACATTGTAAAGTTCTAGGACTTTAAAATTTTACCTTTATACTGACTGAATCCTTTATGCGGCATTAAACACTTTTTCACCTCAGCAGCTTAATCCAAGATATCTCGAGGAATTTATTTTTCAATAATTATAGCGAATGTTAACGAAACTAGAAAAATTCAATTTCAATCTGTCAAAATTTTGCTAGGATTTTCGAACAATTGCGACTTAACCTATTTATACAAAACTCATACTGCTACAAATTGCTGCATATTTCTTTTAATAATTTAATAACTAGAAACCAGTATGACATAAAATTATGTATGTACGACAAAAAGTGTCTTTAAGGTACACACAAGTAATTACAAATAAATAACTTGTCCGTACCTTAAATATTCAATTTTCGTCCTAGATACATAAAATACTGTTAAAAAAGTTGTCCTTTAAACATATCGGTGACATTAAATATTGAAATTTAGCCATTTTAAAACATTGTTTTCAAAAGAAGGCTTGTGGTACCAGCCATTATTTTTAAATCACTTCCTTGCATCTTGTATCTATTCCATTCTAACAACCCTTCCCCGCAATTACCGTGTTTACCTCCCTCTTTTTCTCATTTCCCCTCATCTTTTTATTCTCGGGGGACGGTTCTCTAACATCCCTTAGCGCCCGGAGCCGTCTCCGCGTCCGGACTCGGACCTTCCGCCTTGGAATTGGCTCTCCAGACCATCCGGAGTCTGCCGGACTTCTCCGGATGCCCGGAGCTCGGAGTGAATGGCAATGCAACGTGATGCTGATGATTGCAAGATAGAAATAGCAATGGGAGTGTAGATGTATAGAGTACAGTGTAAGAGAAGATGAGATTTGATGGCGAATAAAAGTGTTACAGTATTTTCAAAAAGGTTTTAAATAAAGAAATGTAGCTTCAAGTTTTATTATACATACGTATGAATAGTGGTTGTGTGCCTGAGTGTCTGGTTGCGAATCTGAAGACCCGGGTTCGATCCCGACCGACGCCGAAAATTACTTCGAATTTTAATTGCACAAAATTGACCCCTGTGGTGCACTCTCCACGCCAGCTAGTACAAAGCAGATTGACACACCCAGTAATGGGTAACATGCCGTGATATATATATATATATATATATATATATATATATATATATATATCTGGTGCGTGGGCAAAAGAGTATAAGTCAAATTTTGGTCAAAATAAGCTAATTGTGTTACTAGGTTTAATAATTCAGTATCTTTAGTGTGGTTATAACAGTATGAGTAAAGCTTGCTTGTTTTGACCGTCAGGTTATGTGATCTTTTAAGTCTATGTTGAAACGTATTACTAGTGACCAATACAGTATAAGTGGAGTTGTACTGTTTTTACCAGAGATTTTAAAAATTGGTCCTAATAGTATATGTATGTACTTATACTGTTAGAACCACTGCATTAAATTTCCAAGTGTTCATTTGTACTATTTTACATGTAGCAACATAATCTAAAAGTTTGTAAGTGGCGTCTGTGAATATTGTTTTTGTGCAACCGGCCGCGAAATAGGCATTTCGCAGCCGCAATATAGGCCACGAAATTGAGTAAACAATCACTATGACAAGTGTTTTGTTTATCAAATGTCAATTCTATAGCTACCTTGAAAGCCAACTTTCAATTTACAGTGAAACTGTTTAAAATTAATAAAATTTGTAATTACATATTTTTTACGGTTGCACAAAAAATATTGTGTACACCTTGTCCGCGAAATCCTTTAGCGTCCTCGAGATTGTCTTGCCTCGGCCGCAAGCGGCCTCGGCGACAATTTTTCTCTCGGTACGCTAAAGAGTGATTTCGCGGCCTTAATATACAAATAACTATTTTAAGCGTTTTCACGTGTTTTTACACATTCTCGTTCCAGTATGTCAGTTTTGTTGTACTTTGTTGGTTAATTTAGTATGTCATTTGTTAAATGTATGTTTCTGAGATCAAAGTAGTATAAGTCACTTATTTTTTAAAAATATGTATTTTTTTCAAAATTATGGTGTATGTTTGTTCTTGTGCCGTTTTACAAACAATAATCATTTATTATTGTATTTTTAGTCTTATAAATGATCTTACAAACCTATCTCCTGCGAAATACAGTTTTTGTACTTATACTCTTTTGCCCACGCACCAGAGATATATATATATATATATATATATATATATATATATATATATATATATATATATATATATATTATTCAATCATAATGGATGCATGCAGTGTGGCCATTCCCATAAACTAGAGTAGTTTAATTTTTAATCGATCGCAATCAATCGGCATCAGTTGATCTCCCTTGTCCAGTGTAACCACTGCCTAACAATACGGCGTCTCTAGACCAAGCCGTGACTTCTTAGCAAACAGTGTTGCCAATTTAGCGATTTTTCCGCTAAATCTAGCGGTTTTTATATATCGTTAGCGGGATCTTTTTGCTTTTGGTGGTTTAGCGAATTTTTTAGCACAATCACAGCTATAGAGCGCGAGCAGTCACCAGTCACGTGTCTTTGCTGAAATTAGCAAGCAGATATGGAGGCCCGTGTCAGAATGACAGATATTAATTATGTCCATAACTTACTAATGTCATAATTTTTCAGTCAAAATTTCATAATTTTCTTATTTCATGTAGTTTATTTGTTATCAGGAGTGTGGAATTCAGTTGCCGAGGAAAATAAATCATATATAGCAAAAAATCATGAAATTTTGAATGAATAAATATGACATTTGTCAGTTATGGACATAATTAATAGCTATCATTCTGACACGGGCACCCCATATCTGCTTGTCAATGCCAACAAAGTTACATGACTGTTTGCGCCCTATTTGGGTACATATTTAGCGGTTTCTGGCGATTTTTAATGTCCGAACTAGCGGGAAAGAGTTGAGAACTGTTGACAACGGCAACACTGCTTGCGTCATTTGTCAGTTATGGACATAATTAATAGCTGTCATTCTGACACGGGCCCCCAATATCTGCTTGGCAAGGCCAACAAAGTTACGTGATTTCTCGCGCCCTATTTGGGTACATATTTAGCGGTTTCTAACTGTTTTTAAGGTCCGAACTGCTTGCAAGGCAGGTTGTTAGTGTTTTGTCCATTTTAACGAAATGGTAATACATAAGGAGTCCTATAAAAGCAGAATATTGAAAAATTATAGCCGTATTTTTAATAATGTTTGAGATACACAACGAATTTGTATTGTGAAACTTGTACCACTGAAATACAAATAAAATTGTCATTGAAACAAGTTTAATTCCTGTTTCTTTTTCCCCCAAGTAGCCAAGAAATCTAATATAAAAATAATAGTGGTCTTACAAAGTAGTTTTCTCTATATTACTTCCCAAGTTTTGATGAAATTAGGAACTTGATATGATATTCGAAAACAACTCCCCCAATTTATAAATTCCGCGTGTGTGTCTGAGGCGTAAAACTGGCGTTATCCAGCATGATCCTGGCGTTATCCAGAAGGGATCCAGATCCTGGATATGTCGCGGACGTGCTTGCACTGACCCATAAACTTCCGCGGTAATGGCCTGTTCACAACGCGCATAACACGTCCAATTCCACACTCCTACCTACCTTACAATCCAACTCATTAACCAAACTTTGAATTTATATTACCTTCAAATGCATGAAGCCACATTACGATGTTATGAGGGCGTTAAACCGAATTAGAAAAGTTATATAGCTGGAGGGATATGCCAAATTTTAATAAGTTTCAAAACCAAATTATTGAAATGACAATTATTACCCGGACGGTGAGAACGCTAATACGTTCACTATGGAGAATTTTTTTCAAGTTTTACTGTATTGAGATTACATACGATTAGACCCTAATGCACCGAGTTTAATTCTACAGTAAGGAAGGTATTGTCTTTGGTCAAAAATTTCGGTGGTGAGTTTTTCAATGAATAAGCATGTTTCAGGGTCTTTACAATACGATTTTACTATTTTTACGATGATGTCTGTATGTGTGTCTTACAATTCTTGCGTATTCCTCTTCCTTACAACCATATGCAGAATTGATTAGATTTTAGTTATAATTGGTCAACCGGAAGTATCCTCATTTTAACAGTTTTTCTTGCAAAAACTCATTAAAAATTATTATACCATCCATATCTGACAAATGTCATAATTTTTCATTGAAAATTTCGTGATTTTCTTATTTCATGTGGTTTATTTGTTATCAGGAATATGGAATTCAGTTGCCGAAAAAAGGAATCATAAAATACCAAAAAATTAAATTATGAGATTTGTCAGTTATGGACATAATTTATAGCTGTAATTCTGATACGGGCCCCCATATCTGCTTGCCAAGGTCAGAAAGTCACGTGACTGCTCGTGCCCTATACATAAATTTTCTTGCAAAAGATATTAGATATTCACTAAAATTATTTTATAAACAAACTATGAAATATTATTTACACATTTAATGTTATTATAAATATTAAAGAATATTCTATTATATATATATGAATTGATTGCATTTTGTACTTCATATTCAATAAATATAGAGTTAAAGAATTATAAAGAAATTATATTTTATAAATCAGCCAGCTATGCTAACCATGAAAATTGTTAATATATTCAGATTGACAGATGTCAGTATCAATAAAAAGTAAATTAATGTGGCAGAGATGAGGATGTTGAAGTAGATGTTGGAGAAGATACGGAAAGATAGGTAAGGAAATAACTCTAGTGTTACAAATTTCTAGAAAGATACAAGAGAGTTTATTACATTGGTTTGAAAATGTCATGAGGAGAAATGAAGAATATATTGGATGAAGAATGAATAGCTTCGTAATAGAAGGTTGAAGAATCAAAGGAAGACCAACGATAAGATGGGAGGACTGTATTGCGGAAGACTTGAGAGAAAAGGAACTGATTGAGAACGACACGTAAACAGAAATGAGTTGACGAAGAAAATTAAAAATGCGACCCCTAACGAATGGGAAAAGCTAAAAAAGAAGAAGATGTTAGTGTCAAGTGCAATTTGCATAGTTTGTTTATGAAATAATTTTACTGGAAATTTAGAATCTTTTGCATGAAAATTTAATTTTGGAATTTATACATATTAAACAGGATTGACGGAAGGTATTATGCTGGCCACAACAGATTTTTACCTCTCGCTAAGAGAGGTATTGCATTCATTCTAAAAATCGCATATCCAGATTTTATTGAATAAGCACGTTTTAAGGTCCCTACAATCCGATTTTATCATTTTTACGATGATGTCTGTGTGTGTGTGTGTGTGTGTGTGTGTGGATGTGTGTGTGTATGTGTGTGTGTGTGTAGGATGTTGGAAGGACGGTTACTCAAAAACTATAAGACTTTAAATTTTTTTAACTACGTATTTCCCAATCGGACATTCATGGGAAGATCTGAAAAGGTTTTGGTAACAATTGGACAACCGGAAGTAGAAGATTCTTGAAAAAAAATCTTTTAAATAATATTTTTTGAAATTTTTTCTTGATAATATTAAAGAAAAATAAATTCTCTTTCTGATACATTTAAATATTTTACAATATATTCTATAGATTTAGAGATAGAAGAAATATAGTATGTAAAATAATCTGTTATAATAAATTTTACAGCCGAAAGAATGGCCATGGAAAATAGTTGAAAATTTAATTTGTTTGTAACTGACAGATAATGTCAGTGTCAGAAATCCGAAGACATTACTGAAGACTTTTTCTGGGAAGTACATACATTATATTATTTCTTAATGTATTAATAGAATTGGAAACATTTCGAAAAATTAGAAGAGGACAAAATTTCTTCATCAAAAATGAATTTAAAATTAAACAATCTAAATATATATGGAATAGATATATGCGTAAGTGGAATTTTTGGTGTAGAGTGTAGGTATACAAGAAATGTTAAATACAATAGGGAGCGAGCAGTCATATGATTTTGTTGGCCTTGACAAGCAGATATGGGGGCCCATGTCAGAATGATAGCTAGTAATTATGTATATAGATGTCAAATATCATAATTTCTCATTCTAAATTTAGTGATTTTCCAATTCCATGTGGAGCAGAATTAAATGTTAAATATCTAAGGCATACAAGTAAACTTTAAACTCCTGGTGATAAATTAACTACGTAAATTTAGAAAATCTTGAAATTTTTAATGAAAAATTCTAACATTTGACATCTATGTACATAATTACTAATTATCATTCTGAAACGGGCCCACACATTTGCTTGTCAAGCCCAAAAATGTAACATTACCGTTCGCGCCCTATACTTATGTAACCAAAAAAAGGAAGTGGCGAGAGGTATTGTGCTGGCCACAACAGATTTTTTTAGATTTGTAGTGTTGGAGTTTTCGTCGTTTTAAAAAAAATCGGGCGCGCACATACAATATTTGGCCTCACGTTACTTTAAATTTGCGCACCACCACTGCTAGTGCTACAAGCTTTAGTTTTACAATTCATGTAATTACTTTAAAGACTTCTAAGCGTTATATAAAAATACGGATTTTGCAATCTACGTACGACATATGCACTACGTATTTAAAATATGTTCACTTCTTCAGTTAGATTACAGTTCTTGTTTTGTTCTTTGTTGAACTTTAAAGTAATGAAATAAATTACTTGCGCGATTTTAATTGGTTTTTGTTTTTGTTTCAGGTAAAGAACTTCCCCTCTTGAAGTACGGAGAGAAATTAGCAGAACCGTACGTAACACATTCATTTAGCGCTAAGAGCTGTTGTTTTATTTCGCTCGCAAACTTGCAATTAGCAACGCTGATGACATATGTAGTTCACATCAGCAACAGCAAGGAATAGGAAGTCCTCAGATTTTCAATTTCACCAATTAGTAGCAATGAGATTGGAAAGAAAAAGAAATAAAAACTTACCGATTTTACAGCGACGACGAAACGGTAATTGTAAGAGTAGATAGTGAACATTTGTTATTCTTGTTGGAGTTGAAACAAAAACGGATTTAATATTTATACGATTGTTGCAAGAAGTTTAAGTTTGTACAAAACGGATACCAACGTTTCGTATGTTATACAAAGGTCATTTAATAAATATAACACAATTGATATTTATTTATTTATAAGAAACCAACAGTATACATATACCAATTACAGGTTCCTATGGATTATTAAACAATACATACTTAGTTCATAAATCATACGACAATGCGTTTCAAAATAAAGTTAGTGGAAAGATAATAAAAACTGCTATAAAATTATGAGAGAACATTAACTATCTCTTTCTTAAACATATATAGTGATAGGTAAAACATGTCATTATGCGCAAATGTGGAATTGTAATTAGACATGATTTGGTTTATTGTGGAGTTATCGTTATTTTTAGTAATATTTTTATATAAAACAAATAAATTAGTTGATCTGGTTTTAAGACTCACAGAAAATTTTAACATTGAAATTATTGAAGGTGCATATATTATATTATTAAGTAATTTATTAAAATTAAATTTATTAAAATGTTTCAGCATATCTAAGTTATTAATATTTAAATTAAATTTGTAATGTAAAATTTTCAAAAACTTTTTTTGAATATTTTTTATAAAATTAGTATTCTTTTTACCTCTCGCTAAGAGAGGTATTGGATTCATGCTAAAAATCGCATATCCAGATTTTATTGAATAAGCACGATTTAAGGTCCATACAATCCGATTTTAACATTTTTACAATGATGTCTGTGTGTGTCTGGATGTGTGTGTGTGTGTGTGTGTGTGTGTGAGGTTGTTGGAGACACGATTTCTCAAATTCTATAAGACTAAAGGCCTGTATAACTACGGATTCCTCAATCTAACAGTAATGGGAAGAGTTGAATAGGTTCTGGTAACAATTGGACAACCGGAAGTGGTAGTTTCTAAAAAGAAAAATTCTAAATATTATTTTTTGAAAATTTGTTACTACAAATATTAAAGATAATTAAATTCCCAATCTGACACATTTAATTTTTTTATTATATCTCGTATAGGTTTAGAGATATAGTATATAATAATATAGAATAATCTGTTGTAATAAATCTCGTTGCCCGAAAAACAGTTGCGATATTCAAATTTTTGTAATTGACAAATAAATGCAAAATGTCAGTGTCAGATTTTTCTGGGAGGTATGAGTACATTTAATATATATTATTGTGTTATTAATTTAATATGTATTTAAATTACAGGTATGTTAATATTACATATATCCTTAAGAAATACTGCTAATACCATCAATGAATTTGAAGAATTTTGAACATATTAGAATAGTAGAATAAAATTTCTCATAGAACGAAAGAAGAGAAACAATTTCAATTATTTGTGTGTATACAAGAAATGTTAAATTCGTTACGTATAGGGCGCGAGCAGTCATGTGACTTTGTTGGCCTTAGCAAGCAGATATGAGGATCCGTGTCAGAATGACGGCTAGTAGTTATTTACATAGATATCACAATTGTCATATGTCATAATTTTTCATTCAAAATTTCAAAATATTCTGATGTTTATTTGTCATCCATTGTCGAGGAAAATAATCTACATGGATTTGGAAAATCATAATGTTTCGGATGAAAACTTATGATACTGCGGACACCTATGTATATTACTAGCTTTCATTCTGACACGGGCCCCCATATCTGCTTGCCAAGGCCACCAAAGTTACATAACTGCTCGCGCCCTATGCAACATAAAACGAAAATGGCGAGAGGTATTGCGCTGGCCACAACAGATTTTTATAGTATGGGTTCCAAACCGTGGATGCATATTCCAGTTTTGACCGAAGTAAACAAAAACAAATATATTAATGAATTAGGGTCACTGAAATGTTTACTACATCGGAATATAAATCCAAGTATTCGGTACAATTGCTTAACACAAATGTCTACATTTTCATTAAATAACCAATTATTGTCGAAAGATATTCCCAAATCCTTAACAGAAGTCTTCCTTTGCAAGATGAAATTATTAATATGGTGTATAAAACAGTGCCCGCCATTTTACTTTTTAATAATGTAACATATGGATTATTTTACATGATTGTAAAGCAAATTTGATGTACATTTCAAATTTGTAAAAAAATATGGTATGTTTCATTTAAAATTTCAAAGTTGATATTAATTACTAATAAACCGGAAGTGGTATCATGAATGTACATCCGTCATGAAGTAGCTTACATGTTGCTGTATAAATCATGTTATATGAAAGAAATTACTAACTTAATAAATAAGCGAGATATTTGCTGGATCCATTAAAATATAACACCCGGTATAAGAGAATTATTACGCAAAATTTTACTACTGAAGATGAGAACCTTGTTCTGAAGATACGTATTTAATTTTAAAGTTAAGAGTTAACGTAATATTTAATTTTATTATCTCTTTCATAATCTACGTAGCCAAGCATAGGTGAATACTGTTAGTACCTAAATGAATTAGTTCCTTGGAGCAGTGTGCCATTGATCGACTATGTATGACTTAGTAGTTAACCAATTTTCACGCCTGATAGCCATTGCTAGGTGTACCAATCTGCTTTGCACAGATCTCAGTATTTGATAAACCCACACGAGAATTCCATTCTATTGTATAGTACATAACATGATCACAGGAGTACTTGCCGATTACAGAGTATCCTAGTCAACGCACCCTGCATGGAAACCACCAGATCTATTAGAGATACGAAGTCGAAATTAAGATTTTATCACACTACAATCATATCTCTGACTCTTTGTCGCTAACTTATTTTGTATGACAAACTCGATCTATCACACTGAAAATCGAACAAGCGTTTTCTCTGATTTTTAGTGGATTTTCACACTTCAAATTGGTTATATCGTTTACAGTTTCACATGACCAGGCGCCCAGATAGCCATGCCGGACTTTTTTCATTCTCATTCAAATGCCGATACTCAATTTTGTTACTATTGGAATTTGAGTTATAATGTCAAAGTTTTACAGTGGGATTCTGACACCAGCGTTACATAAAGTTCGGCGTTAAGTAACTATAGTAACGTTCACGTTTCAGCGTTAAACTGATATTCTGAAACTCTGGCGTGAATGTGGAACGTTAATAAACACCAGCGTTAATTCACATCGAATACATTCATGTGCTCTTTCCCTTTTTGAATTATCAACCAATAAAAATACTTAAAGATAACAAAAACTGAAAAATCAAATAAATGGGAATATTTACTACGTGTATTTTGTATAAAAAAAATCTGTTGTGGCCAGCACAATACCTCTCGCCATTTTCATTTTATGTTGCATAGGGCGCGAGCAGTTATGTAACTTTGGTGGCCTTGGCAAGCAGATATGGAGGCCCGTGTCAGAATGAGAGCTAGTAATATACATAGGTGTCCAGTATCATAAGTTTTCATCCGAAACATTATGATTTTCCAAATCCATGTGGATTATTTTCCTCGATAATGGATGACAAATAAACATCAGAGTATTTTGATATTTTTAATGAAAAATTATGACATATGACAATTGTGACATCTATGTAAATAACTACTAGCCGTCATTCTGACACGGATCCTCATATCTGCTTGCTAAGGCCAACAAAGTCACATGACTGCTCGCGCCCTATACGTAACGAATTTAACATTACTTGTATACACACAAATAATTGAAATTGTTTCTCTTCTTTCGTTCTATGAGAAATTTTATCCTACTATTCTAATATGTTCAAAATTCTTCAAATTAATTGACGGTATTAGCAGTATTTTTTAAGGATATATGTAATATGAACATACCTGTAATTTAAATACATATTAAATTAATAATACAATAATATATATTAAATGTACTCATACCTCCCAGAAAAATCTGACACTGACATTTTGCATTTATTTGTCAATTACAAAAATTTGAATATCGCAACTGTTTTTCGGGCAACGAGATTTATTACAACACATTACTCTATATTATTATATACTATATCTCCAAACCTATACGAGATATAATAAAAAAAAAATGTGTCAGATTGAGAATTTAATTATCTTTAATATTTGTAGTAACAAATTTTCAAAAAATAATATTTAGAATTTTTCTTTTTAGAAACTACCACTTCCGGTTGTCCAATTGTTACCAGAACCTATTCAACTCTTCCCATTACTGTTAGATTGAGGAATCCGTAATTATACAGGTCTTTAGTCTTACAGAATTTGAGAATCGTATCTCCAACAACCTCACACACACACACACATCCACACACACACACACACACACACACACACACACACACACACACACACACAGACACACACACAGACATCATTGTAAAAATGTTAAAATCGGATTCTATGGACCTTAAATCGTGCTTATTCAATAAAATCTGGATATGCCATTTTTAGCATGAATCCAATACCTCTCTTAGCGAGAGGTAAAATTATTTCTATTATATTCATAAAATACAATTATTTGATAAAAATGGTGAACAAGACAAGACTGTTATTTTATATTTTTGGAGATAAAAGTATTTTACAAAAAATAGAAAAAAATCAAGTAATAATTTAGCTAAGAATATACAATATTAGAGATTAATGGAATTTGTTTACATTTTCACAGAATATTGTTTAATAAATAATATTAGCCTGTTTGCAGTAAGTAAATGAATGTGGTAGAGATGAGGATGTTAAGATAGATGCTGGGTAAGACACGGGAAGTTGCGGTAAGGAATGAACGAATAAGGAAAATAACTCTAGTGTTAGAAGTTTCTAGAAAGATATAAGAGATACGATTACATTGGTTTGAACATGTCATGAGGAGAGATAAAGAACATATTGGAAGAAGAATGAATAGCTTAGTAATAGAAGGTTGAAGAAAGACCAAAGATAAGATGGAAGAACTGTATTGCGAAAGACTTGAGAGAAAAGGAACTGAATGAGAACGACACGCAAAACAGAAATGATTGGAAGTAGAAAATAAAAAATAGCGACAGTTAACGAATGGGAAAAGCCAAAGAAGAGGAAGATGTCAGTGTTAAGTGCAATTTGCATAGTTTGTTTAAATAATTTTACTGGAAATTTAGAATATTTTGCAAAAAAATTATGTATAGAATTTATACATAATACACAGGATTGATGGAAGGTATTGTGCTGGCCACATCAGTTTTTTTTTAACTGCCATCCATTTTTAATGTTAACTATAACACTTGTCAGTAGATTATTTATAAAATAAAATAGGTTAGTATGCATTGGTCTGCATATGACAATTGACGCTAAGTGGTGTTTATATTATTCGAGTTGTTTTATTGATATAATTTTTAAATCATGATTCAAAAGGATCACGATTAAACTACTTAGGATTCTGAAGGAACACGACTGCTGCGTGTGAATGTTGTTTGGCATTAAGTTAAAGTATTGAACTACTTAGGTTGTCGTTCGTTCACCGTTCTGGTGGTTCTGGCTCATTCCATTTTGAAGTTAATTAATAGAAAACATTCCCACAAATAGGTTCCGAACTTCGGTTGTATAAAAAAATAACATACGCAGCAAACATGTTAAAATATTTCATTACGTGTAAGCTTGCACTTAACATGCATACATTGGAACGAATTCTATCTTTATCTTAGCAGGATTTTATTATGGCAAAATTTCTGCTGGCATACTTTTAAAGCTAGCTTCCATATTTGCTATTCCCGAAGCACACTGATTATAATACATCTTCATACGAGTTTATTCCTGTGTGTTTGAAAGGACGCGCGTCGTCCTTTGAAACGTCTAAACACTCTTTTTATCCTAGCGCAGAAATACACTTGTTTGTTTAGTAGAAACGGTGTTTAATATGTAAGCGACTTTATGTAGAACTCTCTTTATTTTTGGATCCTTTCATCAAAGGATAATTTCAGATAGTGCAGATGTTGTTGACACTGCTGCATTATCATAATTTGCCCGAGGCAGATTTTTACCTCTCGCTAAGAGAGGTATTGGATTCATGCTCAAAATCGCATATCCAGATTTTAGTGAATAAGTACGTTTTAATATCCCTAGAATCCGATTATAACATTTTTGCGATGATGTCTGTGTGTGTGTGTGTGTGTGTGTGTGTGTGTGTGTGTGTGTGTGTGTGTGTGTGTTGGAGGTACGATTTCTCAAATTCTATAAGACAAAAGACCTGTGTAACTACGGATTCCTCAGTCTAACAGTAATGGAAAGAGCTGAATAAGTTCTGGTAACAATTGGACAACCGGAAGAGGTAGTTTCTAAAAAAAAAAATTCTAAATATTATTTTTTGAAAATTTATGTTAGCACAAATAATAAAGATAATTAAATTCTCAATCTGACACATTTAAAAAAAATAATCTATCTCCTATAGGTTTAGAAATATAATATTAATAATATAGAATAATCTGTTGTAATAAATCTCGTTGCCCAAACAATTCCATGGAAACCAGCTGAGATATTTAAATGTTTGTAATTGACATATAAATGCAAAATGTCAGTATCAAAAATCAACAGTTTTACTAACATTACTAAAATATTTTTCTTGGAGGTACAAGTACATTTAATATATCTTATTGTATTATTAATTAAATATGTATTTAAAATTATAGGTTTATTAATATAACATATATCCTTAAGAAATACCGCTAATACCGTCAATGAATTTGAAGAATTTTGAACATATTAAAAGAATAGGACAAAATTCCTCATAGAATGAAAGAAGAGATACAATTTCAATTATTTGTGTGTACAAGAAATGTTAAATTCGTTACTTATAGGGCGCGAGCAGTCATGCGACTTTGTTGGCCTTGGCAAGCAGATATGTGGGTCCGTGTCAGAATGACATTTCGAGATTTCGATCGCTCGCGCCCTGTACATAAATTTTCTTGCAAAAGATCCTATATTTCCAGTAAAATTATTTCATAAACAAAGTATGCAAATTGCACTTGGTACTGACATCTTCTTTAGCTATTCCATTCGTTAGGGGTCGCTATTTTTTATTTTCTTCTTCCACTCATTTCGGTTTTGCGTGTCGTCATTCAGTTCCTTTTCTCTCAAGTCTTCCGAAATGCAGTCCTTCCATCTTATATTTGGTCTATCTATGTTCCTTCCACCTTCTATTTTTCTTCCAATATATTCATCCTCATGACATGTTCAAACCAATGTAATCGTCTCTCTTATATCTTTCTAGAAACATTAGAGTTATTTCCCGTATTCTTTCATTCATTTACTTTTTATTGATACTGACATCTGTCAATTTGAATTACCTGAATATATTAGCAGTTTCCATGGTTAAGTTAACATAGCTGACTTGTTTATGAAATTTATTATCTTTATAATTCTTTAACTATATATCTGTTGAATATGCAATCAAATCGTATAGAGAATAATATATTCTTTAAGTTATAATAATATTTAACTGAGTTTTTCAAGAAAAACTGTTCAAATCTTCAAATAAGGATACTTCCGGTTGACCAATTATAACCAAAATCTAATCAAGTCTACATATGGTTGTAAGGAAGAGGAATACGCAAGAATTGTAATTTTTGGAATTCTAGTATTGGAAATATCGCGGCCGAAACCGCGGTCACACACACACGAACACACACACACACACACACACGCACACTTGTCCACACACACGTACAGACGTCATCGTAAAAATAGTGAAATCGTATTGTAAAGACCCTAAAACGTGCTTATTCAATGAAAACTCACCATCGATTTTTTTGACCAAAGATAACACCTTTCTAAAAAAAATTCACCGAGCATGTCAAAATGCTTCCTCAATATGTAGCTGTCAAACGGAAACTACTAGTCCTGTATGGATGAAACCTGGCATACATTTCCCAAAAAAATCTCTTTAGTTTTTGATTAAACCTTGTATTGGTGATTGTGGTCTTTCACCATAAAAGCTTTGAATGTCCGTGACATAACGATTGGTATACGCCCGCTATGATAAAATATATCTTCATTTCCGAAATTTGCGTACAGCAAATTAGCACACCCAACAAAGCGTGAAAACTGTGATGCTTTGTAACAACAATGACAAATGCTGTACCTATTATAATTTTCAACGAGCCAGTTTGTTATAGTAATGAAGTTATTAATACAAACTAAAACTCGTACACACAACAAAAAGAATTCTTTTGAAACAGTGTTTGCAGTGTTTTCATTTAAAAACCTCGTACAGTTTTTTTCCATAGGTAAATTAATTTTGATTAGCTAGGTTTACATAGTATTCTCGTTGTAATGAAAATAATTCCCGTCACTTTTGATATAAAAGTGGAAATAATTTTTCATTTGAATATAAATCAAAAATTATGATCCTGTGAAAGAAATAACGAGTGTTTCGGTAATTACTTTTTATTTTCATTTGTCGCAGAATAAATGTTTGCTGAGCGTAGTGCAAACAAATATAAATATCCATCTCCACTTCATTAAAATGCAAAAACTCTAATTACAATTTTTTATACACATTTTTACTCTCTTATACGATTCGCAGAATTGAAATTTTCAACTAAATAGAGCAAATTCGCTACATTTGCTGTAATTATAACGCTGCAATTTAGTTTGCAATTGCAATCATACTATTATTTATTCACATATAATATCGTTATGTGTACATACATGAATATATAAACATATCATGCGTTTCTATCTAAATACACATTTTTAGATAATATATGCTCAGTTTTTAAAACGATTTCGGCTGATTGCATATTTAACTACAATTTATAAAAGTGTTGATTTATCGAAAAAATATTGAAGTTCCAATCAGCCCTATTTTGTAAGGAAGTTGTTAAGTCTTGGCAACGTTGCTAAAAAATTAACCAATAGAAACAAATGTAAAGCCTATCATTTTCATGTTTTATTCAGTGTTTGCAATTATTATTGGTTATTTGCTATAGCAACGTTGCTAAGAAATAACAACTTTCTAACAAAATAGGGGTGATAAGTTAATAACGTGATTATTGTTATGCTTTTTACCTCTCGCTAAGAGAGGTATTGGATTCATGCTAAAAATCGCATATCCAGATTTTAATATATATATTTATTTAACTACGTATTAGCCAATCGAACATTCATGGGAAGAGCTGAAATGGTTTTGGTAACAATTGGACAACCGGAAGTAGCAGATTCTTGAAAAATGCAAAATGTCAGTGTCAAAAATTAGATTTTTCTGGGAAGTACGAGTACATTTAATATACAGGGTGTATCAAGATAATGGAACAGTGCCTTTTATTCATGTATATGAAAAGTTACACAAAAAATTTATTATAATATTTTGTAAGGCATAGAGGGGGACACAGTTTGACATAACTATTATTATTTTAAAGCCAGTGGTACTCAACTTATGGATCAATGTTACATTTTTTTAAATGGCACTATATATTTTTTATTAACTCATTTAATAGGGAATTTTCTTCTGAATTCAACGATATACGAATATCATACCCTTACATTGCGAAAAATTTGATAAAAATTAATTCAAAGTTAGTATTTTATTTCTATTTTAATTTTTTTAAGTAGGTTGTGAAAACATTTAATCATTAAAACAAAAGAAGATTATCTGTCATTTTTGTATTTCATTGTTATCCATTATTATAATTACGTTGCTTTTATAATAATTAATTTAATAATGGCAGCAGATTCAACAAATACTGATTTTATTTATTGATGCAAGATCCATCAACAGAAACGTTGATCAACCCCTTGTTTGGTTAGCGGTTCATCAAAACGAATAAATTCGAATCAATCGGCTTGTTCTTATGACATTTAAATCATTGCTGTAAAAAAATCGCGTTGCATTTGTTCGATGTTATGAACTTCTAACCGAACAAGGCGTTCATCGTTCATGAACGTTTCTGCAACAGGGCATTAATAGTAATTACGCGAAATAAAAAAAATAACGATATTTGGAAAAAATAATATAATATGTAACAATGACATACATAAATGACAGATAATTTTCTTTTGTTTTAATAGTTGAATGTTTACTTAGCCTACTTAAAAAAATGAAAATACTAACTTTGAATTAATTTTTATCAATTTTTTCGCAATGTAAGGGTATGAAATTATTATATCGTTGAATTCAGAAGAAAATTCTCTATTTAATGAGTTAATAAAAAATATATGCAGCCATTTAAAAAAATATAACCTTTGTCCATAAGTTGTGTACCATTAGCTCTAAAATAATAATAGTTATGCCAAAATGTGCCCCCCTCTAAGCTTTACAAAATATCTTAATCACTTTTTACCTCTCGCTAAGAGAGGTATTGGATTCATGCTAAAAATCGCATATCCAGATTTTATTGAATAAGCACGTTTTAAGGTCCCTACAATCCGATTTTAACATTTTTACGATGATGTCTGTGTGTGTGTGTGTGTGTGTGTGTGTGTGGATGTGTGTGTGTGGGATGTTGGAAGGACGGTTACTCAAAAACTATAAGACTTAAAATTTGTTTAACAACGTATTTCCCAATCGGACATTCATGGGAAGATCTGAAAAGGTTTTGGTAATAATTGGACAACCGGAAGTAGAAGATTCTTGAAAAAAAATCTTCTAAATAATATTTTTTGAAAATTTTTCGTGGTAATATTAAAGAAAATTAAATTCTCTATCTGATACATTTAAATATTTTATTATATATTCCATAGATTTAGAGATAAAAGAAGTATAATATATAAAATAATCTATTGTAATAAATTTGACAGCCGAAAGAATGACATGAAAAATTGTTGATAATTTAAATTATTTGTAACTGACAGATAAATGTCAGTGTCAGAAATAATGAGTAATGAATTAAAAATGTACTTGGAGAATCCCTTAGTTCTTGATCTGTGACTATTATGGAGATGACAAGTCTAGGTTGAAGGACTTAAATTTGTTTCAAACATTATGGGACAATGTACACCAGTACTGTAGACTAGAGTAACTTTGAATTGCGAAAAAGCTATCAAATTCTTCTCAAGTAAGTTGTAAATATTGACAAAATTACACATCGATATAAGAATAATCGGAGTGCAATCTATCCGTCACTTTATTAAAGGGAATTAAGGTTATTTAGATATAACAAGTATGAAAAAATAAAATGTAAAAGAAGATGCACAATCCAGATATATACATTTTAGACCGCCCAAAATTAATGTTTTTACTAGAAGAATATGAAGAGAAAGTAAACAAAGTTGTTCGAATTGAAAATTGCTGTTACCAGCCTAATATTTATATATGGTAAACTCTAGTTTGTAATTTATTATAACATAATTTATGGTAAAATATCTTCATGTTGATACATGCTATTATTGAATAATAAAGAAGTTTATACGTCATAGATTTATATGAATATATTATTTGTATTTATAAAAATATTCTTTGCTTTATGCATACAGCCAGGTAAAATATACGGCGAGAGGTTATGTGCTGGCCACATCAGATTTTTTGTGTAACTTTTCATTTTCACGAATAAATGGTACTGTTCCATTATCTTGATACACCTGTATATATATATACAGGGTGTTCCACGACTCGACCGACAAACTTTTACCATATATTCCAGGGGTCATTACGATCAAAAAAATGTTATATGACCTATAGATGAATTCCTCTTTGTTTCGGAGATATCGAAGGTGGATAGGACGAGGTGGTCCTGTACATTGGCCAGCTCGGTCACCTGACTTGTCGCCTTTAGATTTTTTTCTGTGGGGTTGCCTCAAATCTCGTGTGTATAATAATGGTAAACCAGATACACGCCAAGAGTTGACTGACCGTATAGTTGAAGCTACTAATTCTCTAAAGAATGAATTGGCAGTAATTAATTGGCAACATTCTATGACTCGAAGGAAAGCTGTATGTTTAGAAAATGGCGGTTCTCATTTTGAACAGTTGTTGTAATTTTGTGTTAATTAGCTATCCATTGATGAATAAATTTTCTTTTATCATTTTGTTTCTTAAATTTCTTCGGTATCTCCGAAACAAAGAGGAATTCATCTATAGGTCATATAACATTTTTTGATCGTAATGACCCCTGGAATATATGGTAAAAGTTTGTCGCTCGAGTCGTGGAACACCCTATATATATTGGTCCTTAGATTGGTCCTTTTAAAAATTTATGAATTTATCTTTTGAATCAAGCTACCTTTAACCACTTTGCTCCTTTACCTTTTGTTGCATATTTATTTCCCTCTAGATCGTCGCTACTATTTGACTGACACATCCACTATATGAATATTCATATTCAATAGTGAAACATAACATTGAGGGACGGGTAGGTGGTACCACGTACCATGCATGTACGCGCAGTGTTGCACACTACTCCAGGTATGAGTTGTTATACGGCGGTTAATACGCCAGGTAAATATTGCCTCACTCATGAAATTCTATTAGCGGCAGCTCCGACATAATAGCAGGATGATGGCACATCATGTCAGCGCCAGTACGAATTGCAAGCAGGAAGAATAGATCAAGGTAGTGCAACACCAGGCAATAGATAGTGATGTAGGTTTGCAAGTTTATACACTGAAATCGCATTTGGTGTAGATATGTCATCTTCAATAATAATTAAATTAATTAAATAAACGATTATAGAGAAACAGTATACGTGATAAGTGCGTTAATTGATCAGTTTGGGATTAACGACCCGGGTTAAATTCGAACGATGTCAATTTAAAAGTATTTGCACACTTACCAAGGTCATATAGATCTATACTATATTTCAGATAAGAATAGAGTTGGTGGCGCTGCGGAGCCAGCTTGTTTTACGCACATAAAACTTATGAATGTTTTGTATCGTGTATGATATATTTGACAGCTTGAAACGTCAAAATTCAAATCGCGGCGGCGTAGAAATTAGCTACTTCTACTCCGGCGGCGTTGAAATTAAACTTCTACCTAGTGAATCAAGTCACAAAAGATGCTACTTTTATGACGTTTGAAGAAAAAAAATTGCCTACTTTTATAACATTGGTTATGGACAAACTGTTTTCTTATTGGCTATAAATAATGTGCTGTATGTAGTCCGACGTAAAAGGAGTGGGGGATTGTTTTTCATATAAATACTTTTCGCTCCAATATTTTTATTTAATTATTGACGAAAAATACAACAAATTATTATTTTTGTTACTACTATGAAAAATATTGCATAAACTTCATTTAAAATACTTTTTAAAAACTGTGAAACCGCTTCATTTACATGTTTAACTTGAGGCTGGTTCAGATGAAATTCTGAATTCTATCGTGACCCTCGTATTTATTTATTTTATTTTTAAAACTACTATATCAAAAGAATTTCTATAAAATGCTCGCTTCTTCGTTGTTAAAAGAAAAGACATCTTGTTCTTTGTTCCGACGTCCACATCTCAATACATGGTACACAAATATTTGGGATTTTTGGCAAGCCAATATTGTATCCGTGTTTGGCGAATTCTTCTGCTCGTCCGTCAGGAAAGTTCGTTGTGTTGTCGCATAATTGTTTATGTTCTTCGTCGCCACCGCCCACTTGCTCAACTTTTAATAAGTTGGAGCGAAGGAGATTAGAGAGAATTTAAACAGCAGAAGCTCCCTCCATGTTGTTCACTTTACTCGATGTCACTCACTCGCAATCATAAATATTTCATTCGTTAATTAAAAATTTAAGGAGTGAGATTTAGTTATTTATATTGCGTTTGGAAGTTGTAGGTTTTTGAGGAAGTTTTTTAATGTAGTTTGAATGAAGTAAAGCGGCTTGGTAGGCATTTGTAAATTAATTAATAAATTCATTTGAATAATTAACGCGGAGTGCGAGTTTGCATAAATCTCTTTTTATTTCGTGTTTCGGATATTCTGCAAATCAAGCGCAATTTGCGGAAGAGTATCGTCATTAACAAAAATAATGAGCAAGCTATTACAAGATTACATGGATTGTACTCAGCAAATTACATCTGACATATTATATTCTAAATGAATATCTACAAAATTCGGGTTATAATATACATACCTACTACGGTTAAATGATTTTCTAATATATCTTATAAGTAATATCTCTGGATTTTTGACACTAACATTTATCTGTCAGTTGCATTTTTTTCATTTTTCCATTGGTTTCCATGACATTATTTGTGCTGTGAGATTTATTACAACAGATTATTATATACCTTGTATTTATTTTTCTCTAAATCTATAAAAGATATAATAGAATATTTACTAGTATATGTATCAGATAGAGAATTTACTCTACTTTTACTAGCAAGAATAAAATTTATAAAAAAAATAATATTTAGAAAATTATTTTAAGAATCTGCTACTTCCGGTTGTCTAATTATTACCAAAACCTTTTCAGCTCTCACATATGAGTACATACACACAAACACACATACACACACATACATATACACACATACATACATACACACACACACACACACACACACACACACACACACACACAGACATCATCATAAACATATTAAAATCGGATTGTAACGACCTTAAAACCTGCTTAATCATTACAATCTGGATATGCGATTTTTAGCATGAATCCCATACCTCTCTTAGCGAGAGTTAAAAATTTGAGCATTACCATTCGAAAGAGTTTAAATATTGCCCCAAAGAATTATTTCATACTTGCACACAAAATTTATATTTTCATACGTAATATAACAAGTGATCATCGATGATATTCTCGAGTGAAATGTGCTGCTTCGGTTTCACGAGCAATATTTTCGATTATTAATCATATCACGAGCTTATATTTAATGAGAGAATATATTGAATTTTTGTAACACATGTTAACCTAACTTTTGATATACATATCCATAATGTATTAAAACATGGTACTTACGAGTTTTATTTAATAATCGGAGTTTGAATTATTGTTATTACTTACTTTATACTCAAAATAAACTGTTAATGTCGTAAATAAAGAAACCAAATCCCTTAGTAACGACTATAAATAAGGTGATAATTTCTGTTTTTTATCATCGCTGTGATAGAAATGTAACTAGGGAGATTCTGAATATTAATTGGCGGAAAACATATCACGTGACTAATGAATTATATTCTCGCCTATATATCCAGTGATCTCTGCCTTTTTTCGGATGTACTAAACACTGCTAAAATGGTTTCCGAATGAGGCAACTTTTGCTTAATTTTACCGACTTCGTATCTCTTATATTTCTCGAGATCCGGATGTTGGACAACAATATGCTATACACTAATAACTGATTATGTATATAAGAAAATAAATCAACATTACTTCTAATTAAATCGTAATCTTAAAAAGGGATGGAAAACGTAACATAACGATACCCGATAACGGTATAATAACGTTTCATTTATTATTATTTTAAAATAACTTTATAATTACAAAATATCGTTATGTAACCGTAATATAAATAACGATTGACTATGACATTATCCAAGTTTACAAATTTTACAAGAGTTTTTCCGTTTGAAAGTACAATTTCCTGATAATTTATTTCGTATTTTATAATGAATAGATGTCAAATTCAAAGGTTGAACAAAGTTCTGGAATAAGATAAGTGTGTGCGTTTTGTTAATACATTGAGTCTAATTTTACTTTTTAATGAATTTTATTACAAACTTGAGAAAATTATGGTTATTATAATGAAACAAAAATAACGTTACATAACGTTATTTTGTGTATATTAAGTTATTTATAACGATATGTAACGAATTTTTATAACGTTATTAACGTTATCCCATCCCTGTCATTAACATTCTTCTTCTAACTTCTAAGCTTTTTCTCTTCCTTTGGTAAAACAATTCAATGAGTTTTCAGTGAATAAGCATGTTTTCGGGTCACTATAATACGATTTTACCATTTGTATGTGTGTGTGTGTGTGTGTGTGTGTGTGTGTGTGTGTGTGTGTGTGTGTGTGTGTGTGTGTGTATGTGTGTGTCTGTGTGTGTGTGATGAAAGTTGCGGATCACATAACTTCAATACCACGCTTCCAAAAATTATATTTTTTTCGTATTCCTCAAGTTTACATCCAGAAGAACAACTGATTAGATTTTGGTTATAATTGGTGAACCGGAAGTCGCCTCATTTGAAGATTTAACAGTTAAATATGATTTATTGACATTTAACGTTATTATAACTTAAAGAATAATTTATTCTCTATACGATTTGTTTATTGCATTTTATACTTCATATTCAATAGATATAGAGTTAAAGTATTATAAAGAAATTAAATTTTATAAATCAGCCAGCTATGCTAACCATGAAAATTGTTTATATATTCAGATAATTCAAATTGACAGATGTGAGTATCAATAAAAAGTAAATTAATGTGGCAGAGATAAGGATGTTGAAATAGATGTTGGGGAAATCACGGAAAGATAGGTAAGGAAATAACTCTAGTGTTACAAGTTTCTAGAAAGATACAAGCGAGATGATTAAATTGGTTTGAAAATGTCATGAGGAGAAATGAAGAATATATTGGAAGAAGAATGAATAGTTTATTAATAGAATGTTGAAGAAACAGAGGAAGACCAAAGATAATATGGGAGGACTGTATTGCGAAAGACTTCAGAGAAAAGGAACTGAATGATAACGACACGTAAAACAGAAATGAGTGGAAGAAGAAAATAAAAAATAGCGACCCTTAACGAATGGGGAAAGCTAAAGAAGAAGAAGATGTTAGTGTCAAGTGCAATTCGCATAGTTTGTTTATGAAATAATTTTACTGGAAATTTAGAATCTTTTGCAAGAAAATTTATGTATGGAATTTATACATATTACACAGGATTGACGGAAGGTATTGTGCTGGCCACAACAGATTTTTTTTGTTAAATTTGCTCAGCCTTTTCACCACCGAAGTCGTAACTTTTCTATTAGCTCCGCTTTTCCTTTATGGGGTAACTGGTATCGGTTTATTTACCTAGCAAACACCAACATTGTGAGGTGCATGTTTTCCTGCAACATCGATCCGCCTGCAGGAGCAGGAACCAAGCGTGACATTGCACCACTGATGGATGCGATGAGCAGGATGATACATTTTTATTGCTGTTGCGACCTTCAGCTATGATATATCTTTTGTACATGAAGGATTGTTGTATTATTGCGAGGGTTATATTGTATGACTAGTTTCAACCACTTATAATTCATTTAGAAAGAATTTAATTTTTATTTAGTTTTTGTAAACGTTTTAATTAAATTTGTTTTAAAGTATTTAATAGGCTTTTCAACCATTGTTACATATATTTATTGTTAGAAATATTAAATATACAGGTGTTCCAAAATTAAACAACAAAACTTAAAATTTAAATAAAGGACCTAAAAATAAGTGGATTAGTTTATGCAAGAAAAATTTCATTTTAGAGTACAATATGATTTTAAACGTATTTATTGGCTTTAATTATCTTAATACAAATTAATTATCAAAATATTAATTTTTAGATCGTCCTGAAGAACTAGAATTTTAGAAAATGCGTTTTTTTTCAGTCCTGATAGTTTTAAAAATCGAATACCATTGCGAATTTTAAATATCTGTACAGTCCATACGATGTAACTTGGCGAGTTGGGGCAATTCACATTATCACTGCGGTAATGGGAAAGTTATAAAATCCATAGGCGTACCGAAGAAAAATGAAGTTCAATAAAATTACGAATATTACAAATAAAAAGAAATTATTTATACAAAAAAATATATTACAAATATTGGAATGAATTATTTATTATATAAATCATATTATAATTAATTATTTTTTAAATTAATAAAGTTAAGAAAATAAAATTTCTATTGCTATTGAGAAAAAAATGCACCAACGCTTATGTATGAATATAACCTCTTGGGTTGAAAAGTACCTGACACCCCGAGTTTGGTGTATTAGGGTGAAATTTACTTTGTGTAAGGCAATAAAACATTGTAAAATCACTATTTCACTTCTGAGGCTGTGCGGCATCGAAGTAAAAGTAAATATTTGACAAAACGCAACTTAGGAATAGTGAACTGAATTACATTCCTTTGGCTCGCCATGTTACATCGTATGGACTGTAGCCGTCCATTATTAGCATGAAATGAAGTTTTATCGTAAAATTCTTGGCCAAATTCTTTGCCTTTTCTTTAATCATCAATGGGTGCATATTGTTTTCTTTGTTTTTAAAACCATTTATAAAAACCTTTTTCATTTTAGGATATACTGTCGATTTTATTGTTTTCTTTGCTATGAAAGTGAAATCGACATTTTTCATAATTTGTATTCCTTTGTTTTTTTATTGAACTTATTGTCAATTTAGCTACCCCATATTTTCGCCATAAAAATTTAGCACCCTATCTGCTTCTAAATGTTTCAATATTTTGGCTTTTTCATTCAATTTTTTTTTTTTTTTTGAGGTGGCGTGAATTACATTAATTTGTATTATATACACACACAACAAAACTTTATATGTATTGCAGTACAAGGAGAAAGTTCATAATGATGCTATAACCTCAGATTTAAACGTTAAATATACAGATCTGGCGTGTTCGTAAAAACTTCGATATCTGTGACGTCATCGATGAGATCCGTCGGATAGCTCCGACTGATTTTGCGAAAACGCCTAGTAACGTTCTTATAACATTCAAAGTAATGCGAGAAATTGTACGAGTGTATTTCTGCATGTTTAGACAAGCAAGCACCGGTGTCACGGGAGGACTTCTGCAGGCGGGTAGAGATACGTGCGTGCGTGACTCCAACACTTCTTTCGTATTCCTTTTTTTGTACATCCATATGAAGAACTGATACAAGTATAACACTGATACGGGCTACTCAAAATAACTTTTTTATTTATTATTATTATTATTTACTAATTCTCTTTAAACATGTGTAAACTAGGCTTAGAGGCGCACATCTCGTAGTATTTGTCATGATGGTAGCGCTTCCGGTTTGACTATAAAAATATATAGTCTGTCCCATTTGAAATATGAAAATTAATGCCATTTCCAGTTAATCCGGAAGCGCTACCACCATGCCAAATACCATGATTTGAGAGCCCCTGAGCCTAGTTTACAAATATGGAAAGAGAATAAATTAGTATATTATTATGTTATTAAGAGTGGAAAGCAGTCTTTTTGTGTTGAGCTGGGTAAAACACAAAAAGGGCGTTCTACTCCAAATAATATATAGTATTTTTCTTCAAGTGTTTCAAAGAAGACTAGGGATTTTTTAATCATTTTTTTGGAATTGGTTTAATTGTAGAATTTGCAATTTCAGCTAAAGTTGTGTGTGTACATTACAAAACACAAACGATACAACTGTCAAGTAACAATTTTTAATATGGTCTGTGTTACTGTGACGACTGCTGCCGCTAGCGGTGAACTAAGAAGCTAACATTTTTTTACTAGTACAATAATGAACACATTGTTGTACTAGTAAGAAACTATCTTCTATAATGTGTGTACAGTAGCATAATATGAATATTATAATACTCTTGAAGAAAAAAATAGTTATAAATAAAAAAGTTGTATTGAGTGGTCCGTTTTTCAGTGTCACCTGTATATAGAATCTTTTGCAAGAAACTTTCTGTTTCTAATTTGTACAAGATACATAGAACTGACTGAAGGCATTGTGCTAGATTTTTTACCTCCCGCTACCCTTGGTAAGGGAGGTATAGGGATCGTGCTAAAAATCGCATATCGACATTTTGGTAAATAACCACGTTTTAAGGTCCCTAGAATCCATTTTTAACATTTTCACGATGATGTCTGTGTGTATGTATGTGTGTGTGTGTGTATGTGGATCCTCTTTACGCTCTAACTCAAATACTATTATTCAAAAAATACTGAAACCATGTATTTCTACCGTATTTTAATATGGAAAGAAGCCATTAGATTTTGGTGTCAATCGGAAAACCGGAAATGGCAGTTTACTTGAAGCTCAAGATAGTTTTTCTTCAAAAAATAACTTTAAATGTAATTTTTTCTCAATTTGTTATTATAAAAATTAAAGAATATTCCATTTTCTATAAGTTTGCTTTAATACTTTTTCTATATATTTTATGCATAAATTTATAAAGTAATATAAAAATTATATCTCGAAGCTTATGCTTTAAACACATCTCCGTGGTTACATAGTTTAGCTCAAATGTATGTAACTGACAGATAAATGTCGCTGTCAAAAATTTGGCGTTGATCGGGATCGAATCGGATTCCCCAGATTCGCGACCATACATCAGGCACGCGGCAACGAGACCCCATAGGTAAATTGCGGGAGGTATTGTGTTGGTCACATCAGATTTTTTATATCTGCTTTACTTAAATATGAATGTACGAGTATACATAATCTTACAAAGCATAATTTTACTTCGGCTTCCATTGTAACTACAAATATTGCACATTGCTTGAGCGTACGTGGGGAATGTAAGTAATCCTGTTTACCCCTACGCGTTCGACGCCCAAAACTCCTTTATTTCTTTTATCGGCGAGCAAACTGTTATTTTATGTGCATATATCGGCACTTAATAACATTAGCCAGTTTTACTGCTAATGCCCTTAATGCACCTTCGTCTAACGCGGGTAATCGTAAAATTTTTAAATCCAAGTGGTTTACACTTTAAGGGTAGTTTACACACTCACTTTACTAGCTCTTTTGTTTTGATTTCAGAACAGGTTTATGGATAGTAAATTTTCATTTCTTCGAGAATATTTCAGAATATATGAAGGATATGTAGGTACATAAATTTTAATATTAACTTAAAATTTCACTCGCTTCTCGACGAGCTCTGTTTAAATTTCAACATTGTAGGTTAGCAGTTCACATCATATACAAAAATCTTAAGGATCAATCGCAACAACCAAGCTATAGTTTTTACCTTCCGGTCCCTGTATGTAAGGAAGGTATTGTCTTTGGTCAAAAAATTCGATGATTTTAATGAATAAGCACGTTTTGGGGTCTCTAGAATACGAATTTACTATTTTTACGATGATATCTGTATGTGTGTGTGTTTTGTGTGTGTGTGTGTGTGTGTGTGTGTGTGTGTGTGTGTGTGTGTGTGTGTGTGTGTGTGTGTGTGTGTGTGTGACAAAAATTTCTCCTGCGATAACTCCAATACTCCAATTCCAAAAATTATAATCCCTTTATATTTTTCTTTTGTACGTTCGTATGAAGAGCTGATTAAATTTTGGTTACAATTGGTTAACTGGAAGTACCCTAATTTTCTATTCGATTAATTGTATCTTTTTCTTCAAATTCAATGTATTAGAGATAAAGAATTATAAAAAATCTGTTGTGGCCAGCACAATACCTTCCGTCAATCCTGTATAATGTATAAATTCCATACATAATTTTTCTTGCAAAAGATTCTAAATTTCCATTAAAATTATTTCATAAACAAACTATTTAAATTGCACTTGATACTGACATCTTCTTCCTCTTTAGCTTTTCCCATTCGTTAGTGGTTCCTATTTTTTCGTGTCGTTCTCATTCTGTTCATTTTCTCTCAAGTCTTCCGCAATACAGTCCTTCCATCTTATCTTTGGTCTTCCTCTGTTTCTTCAACCTCCTATTAATAAACTACTCATTCTTGTTCAAATATAATTCTTCATTTCTCCTCATGACATGTTCAAACCAATGTAATCGTCTTTCTTGTATCTTTCTAGAAACTTGTAACACTAGAGTTATTTTCTTACCGTATCTTTCCGTGTTTCCCCAACATCTACTTCAACATACTCATCTCTGCCACATTAATTTACTTTTTATTGATTCTGACATCTGTCAATTTGAATTAAATGAATATATTAGTAGTTGCCATGTTTAGCATAGCTGGCTGAATTATAAAATTTAATTTCTTTAAAATTCTTTAACTCTGTATCTTTTGAATATGAAGTATAAAATGTAATCAAATCGTATAGAGAATAATATATTCTTTAAGTTATAATAACGTTAAATGTCAATAAATCAAATTTAACTGTTAAATCTTCAAATGAGGCTACACCCGGTTCACTAATTATAACCAAAATCTAATCACTTGTTCTTCTGGATATAAACTTGAGGAATACGAAAAAATTATAATTTTTGGCATCGTGGTATTGAAATTATGGGATCCGGAACTTTTGTCACACACAAACAGACACACACACACACACACACACACACACACACACACACACACACACAGACACACAGACACACAGACACATATACATACAGACATCATCGTAAAAATGGTGAAATCGTATTATAGGGACCCTAAAACATGCTTATTCAGTAAAAACTCATCATTGAATTTTTTGACCAAAGACAATACCTTCTTTACCTAAATGTGACGGAAGGTAAAAATGTCTTGCAACTTATGCTGCTAAAAGCTGCACCATAGAAACAGTTACAATATTCAAATATTACTAATTGACAGATGTCAGTGTCAAATGAAATTTACTTGCTTAATATCTATTTAAAATGACTTTACTGCAAATATAAAACTGTAAACAATTTAATGTGGCAAAAACAAATCACATAAGGTAATAAAACAGATTATAGGCACAAGCCAATTCAGATGATTATTATGTTGTAAATATAATACTATATCTGCAGTAATAATAAGTAAGGGTTAAATTCAAAATGGCTTCCTTATAACACAAGAATAACTATTCCTAGTTTATAACGAGCTTAACCCACAAATGTATAATAATAAACACAGAATAAGACTTAACTGTAGAATAAACTCTCCATAAACGTCGTTTTAACAGGGTTAAGAGATATTCTCGGAATACCTAATCTGGAAATAGGTAATTATTTATTATTACTGCTGTTATTGTATTATTAATTAAATATGTATTTAAAATTATAGGTATACATAGGTATACATATATCCTTAAGAAATACCGCTAATACCGTCAAAGAATTTGAAGAATTTGAACATATTAGAAGAGTAGGACAAAATTACTCATAGAACGAAAGAAGAGATACAATTTTAATTATATGTGTGTACCAGAAATATTGAATGATACGATATGTTTTTTTAAAATAAGAAGTAGAAAAGAAAAACATATATAACATTATATTTATAACATATAATAATCTACTAAATTGACTTATGGCTGTAATTTGTTGTATTATCTTATGTGATTTGTTTTTGCCACCTTAAATTATTTTACATTTTTATATTTCCAGTAAAATCATTTCACAAAGATATTATGTAAATTTTATTTGACACTGACATCTGTCAATTAGTAATATTTGAATATACTAACTTTTTCCATGGTGCAGCTTTAAGCAGCATTAGATTGCAACATACTACTTTATAATTCTTTATCTCTAAATTCATTGAATATAAAGAAAAAAAAATCGAATAGAGAATAACATATTCTTTTATTTATAATAACATAAAATGTCAAAAATGATACTTAACAGCGTTTTTTAATAAAAACTGTTAAATTCTTTAAATTAGGGTACTTCCGGTTAACCAATCATAACCAAAATCTAATCAACTCTTCATACGAAACAGGAATATGAAAGAATTATGACATTCGGAACTGTAGTATTGGAGTTATCGTAGGAGACGCACACACACACACGCACACACACACTTACATACAGACATCATCGTAAAAACAGTAAATTCGTATTGTATGAACTCTAAACCGTGCTTATTCATCAAAAACTCACCATCGAATTTTTTGATCAAATACCTTCCTTACCTGTAGGTGTCGGAAGGTAATAAGCCCAAATTACCAATCAGTTGGCAACACTCCTGTACGTTATACTAACACGATAAAAAAAATCTGTTACATGAACGATTGTCAATTTTCGCACCTAAGTAATCGTGTGGTCGTGACAAAATTTAATTTACATTTGTAAATACAGCTTTATTATTTAAGTACGTTGATCATTTCAGTTAATTGCTTACAGTCTTATACGAAACACCCTTTCTTGATATTCAATTCCCTGTTCTTGTATTAACCCCAGGAGTATCCTTTCTCGGCTACCGCTACCGCTTTCCGAATCGAATATTAAATTACCGTTTGGCCAATCATTCCTTGAGCTATTAACGCCCCCGCTATTATGTTTCATGTCACGTGATCACATTTTACGCTCCGTCATTACATATATAGTGTGTGCCCCCTGCACAAAAACAGGATGCCTACGCCACTGATTAACGCATCGCGATCAATGTTGATGGTCATTATTTATGTCAATATTAGCCACCATATTGTGAGGTGGACGTTTTTAGTGTACGCTTTACGGATGAGTGGATTGGGATAGTTAATAAATATGGTTGAAAATTTTCGGAGAGCTTTGATGTACGCACTGTTTGTAACATTGGAGTGCTTAATTATTACAAAATAAAAAAATGTATTAATGACGTTACTGTTTATTATTCCATTATATAACAAAATACTGCTTTATACACGGACGTATCATAATTTGACATTTATACACGATTTCTTTTGATATAAACGTACTTTTATAGCCCGCGGACCTCATTATAGCCCGCCGGGCTATAATGAAACGTCAAATAAAACTATTAGCTATAAAGCTTAAATTACTGTATACTATTTTCTCATATTCCTGTTCTAGATATTTTGCCCAGTTTCGTCAGATTTTTATAATATATAATTATGCAGCATTTATTAATTACGTACATTCTGTATTATAAATGAGAGGTTGACACGTGACAAACAAAAATGTATAAGTATAACCTAGAATGACAAAAAAAAAGAAAATGTTAAAACTTAAAAACTATCAATTACATATAATGGCATTGTAAGTTAAAATTAATCGATGAAAATAAATAATACAAAACAAAATAGGTAGTTGCACAAACGTTAATATAACCACATGAGTACGAAAATCGGACGAAACTCTGATGAAAATGAGTAATTTACATTATACTAGAAATAACCATAAATTCTCGAACGAGAATTTAGACAAAAATAATATAATGTTCTTAATGCAAGCAATTTAAACACGGAAAATGAAATAAAAACATTTTATTTGTACTTCTAGATAAACTAATAAATTCGATGAACTAATTTCACACTAATTTATTTGACACTATACACACGTTTACTTCTTCTGTACATGTTAAAAGTCCCTAGATTAGTTTGCTCTCACATTTCTTACATTATATTATAGCGCCATCTATTGTGATATTAATGCTTAACGCCTTTTTACAAAACATTGTAGTGACATCTATTATCTTTTATACCTAACAAAAATGCTTTTTCTAATTCTCATAATCATAAAATCTTCGACCGTGCATAAAATTATGTATGTACCACGGGCGTAACTTGCTTTTATGGCCTTTGACGTGTTTTTATCTCTCGGCTGGCGCCTCGGGCTCAAAATCCCGCCACAGGCCATAAAAGCTTCATTACGCCCTTAATACATAAATAACTATTATATATATTATACGTACCAACATAGAAGAGATTATATACTGGGTGTTATATAAGTAAGTGTACAACGCTTAACCCATGGTACAACTGACCTCATATACAGGCTGTTATATTTTAGTGGACCCAGCAAATATCTCGCTTATTTATTAAGTGAGTAATTTCTTTCATATAACATGATTTACACAGCAATATGTAAGCTACTTGACGACGGATGTACATTCATGATACCACTTCCGGTTTATTAGTAATTAATATCAACTTTGAAATTTCAAATGGAACATACTATATTTTTTTACAAATTTGAAAAGTACATCAAATTTGCTTTATAATCATGTAAAATAATCAATATGTTACATTATTAAAAAGTAAAATGGCGGGCACTTTTTTATACACCTAGTCGAAAAGAGAATAGTGAGCCATGACTGTGGCTTGAAATAAAACAATGAAGTATAACAATTGTAACTATTATTATTAAACGAAATAATATTTTTTTATAGTTACAATTGTTTTAGTTCATTGTTTTCTTTCAAGCCACAGTCTTGGCTCTCTATTCTCTTTTCGACTAAGTGTATAAAAAAGTACCCGCCGTTTTAATTTTTAATAATGTAACATATGGATTATTTTACATGATTGTAAACCAAATTTGATGTACTTTTCAAATTTGTAAAAAAATATAGTACGTTCCATTTGAAATTTCAAAGTTGATATTAATTACTAATAAACCGGAAGTGGTATCATGATTGTACATCCGTCATCAAGTAGCTTACATATTGCTGTATAAATCATGTTATATGAAAGAAATTACTAATTTAATAAATAAGCGAGATATTTGCTGGATCCACTAAAATATAACACCCCGTATAGTAAATCTGTCAATAATTTTTAACATGTTGTCTACAAGAACTGGAGGCCTTTAAAATCGACCAATCATGTCCTAGTTCAAAATTTTGTAAAAAAGTAAAAATCGTCGTAACAAACTTTTATAAAACATAACCTACAATTGTAATAATAGTGACATCTGATAGCTACGACCTTGGCGTTATAACTTTCAATATGTCTTCCTCGTTTTACCTCTCGCTAAGGGAGGTATTGGAATCATGCTAATAATCGCACTTTTATGGTCCCTAGAATCTGATTATAACATTTTTACTACTTCTGTGTATGTGTGTGTGTGTGTGTGTGTGTGTGTGTGTGTGTGTGTGTGTGTGGGTGTGTGTGAAATTGTTGTAGGTACGATTTCTCAAATTCTATAAGACAAAAGACCTGTATAACTACGGATTCCTCAATTTAACAGTAATGGGAAGAGATGAATAGATTCTGGTAACAATTTGACAACCGGAAATAGTAGTATTTTGACAAAAACCTTATTACAAGTATTAAAAACAAAATACTCTTTCCGATACATTAAAAAAAAATTACCCCTTGTAATTGTAATTCTTTATTGTATTTAAAGATTTTACATCTTATTACAATAATGATGATTACGTTTCTAATCTACCTACTACCTACCCAGGTAGTGTAGTGGGCAATGTAGTCGACTCACGACCCAAGGGTCACGGGTCCGAATCCCGGATAAGGTATGGTTATGTGTGTGTGTACCTTTCATCATCCCATCTTCATCTATGCAATGTATACAACGTAAAAGTTACAAAATGCAACAAGTAACTCACTCCCATATATCATCATTGTAATGAGATGTAAAATCTTTAAATACAATAAAGAATTATTATTATTATATATTTAAAATTATAGGTATATTACATGAACCTTTCAGAAATACCGCCAATCCCGCTAATGAATTGTAAAAACCTCGAACATTTAGAAGAAATGGAGAAAACTTGCTCATAGAGTGAATTTAAAATTATAGAAAATACATAAATATAAAGATTAGGTGCAATTAGAATTTTTTATGTGTACAAGAAATGTTGAATACAATACCTATGTATCTACCACAATGGAAAGAGCAAGAGGTATTTTAATGGCCACAACAGATATTTTCCAAGTAGTTAGAAAGAGATGAACATATAACACAGACGTTTCATCAACAACGACAGAACAACAATGTGTGCAATAAAGACTGTTTATTCTTAGTTCAGAAATTGATGACATGAGGATCGCCATATTTAAAACAGAGAGTAACATTTTTTTACTATCACATTGTATACTCCTATCGCTTTCTTATAAAATTGTGTTCAATTGTCTACTTGTATGGGTATTGCGAATGACTTCTTATGACTTGCTAGGTGTATTCATTTTTCCTCAGAAGGTTGCTAGATTTTTTTCGCAAAAATATTAAAACTAAAACATGTTCATTCGCAAAATCTTAATAAGTATATGATTTTTAGCAAGTTTGCTACATCTCTTTACGGTAGGGTAGACGGGAAATAGAAAATAGTGTTCATTATTATTATATAATAAGAAAGATTGCTCAAAGATTGTTGCATCAATAACCATTTAAAGATATTCCAACAAATTTTTCATTTTCTGAATGATCTGTTTCTACTTTTAAGTAATTTGTAACTACTAAAACTCTTTGCAGCATGTTTTTTTCATTGTGAAAATCTTATTTCCGTTTCACAGCCTAAAGCAATTACATTCATTAGTTGGTTGACTTTTTGTAGACAGTTTCATTAGGACCTAACGACTTGGGAATGGGAACGCGTACAGGAATCACGGGACGTTTAATCAACGGTATTTCTCAAATCAGAAATAAATAAGACTTCCAAAAATAAGATAAATATATCATAACGGCATATTTCCCATTGCTGGGTGTGCCAATTTGCTTTGTACGCATACCGGTAATGATGAAATATTTGCACAGTACGGGCGTTTAACAAGCGTCATCTCACGCGCACTCAATGCTGGCGTGAAGAGTGCACCATAGGGTCAATTTTGTGCCATTAAAATTCGAAGTAATTTTTGTTGTCGGTCGGCATCGAACACGGGGCCTCAGATTTGCAACCAGGCACGCGGCCACGAGACCTCATTATAAAATTAAAAATCCGTTGTGGCCATCACAATATCTCTCGCCCTTTCTATTGTGGTATATATAAGTATTGTGTTTAACATTTCTTGTACACACAAAAAATTCTAATTACACCCAATCTTTATATTTACGTATTTTCTATAATTTTAAATTCATTCTATGAGCAAGTTTTCTCCATTTCTTCTAAATGATCGTTTTTCCAACACATTAACGGGATTGGCGGTAATTCTGAAGGGTTCATATAATATACCTATAATTTTAAATATATAATTAATAATACAATAAGAAATATTAAATATCGTTCCCAGAAAAAGCCTGCAGTACTATCTCTGAATTTTTGACACTGACATTAGTGACATTTATCTGTAAATTTCTCAAGTAGTTACCATGGAAATGTTTGTGCTGTGAGCAGACTGTGAGATTTACTAACAGATTATTTTATAAAGGTC
Source organism: Harpalus rufipes (assembly GCA_951394225.1). Taxonomy (NCBI): domain Eukaryota; kingdom Metazoa; phylum Arthropoda; class Insecta; order Coleoptera; family Carabidae; genus Harpalus; species Harpalus rufipes. The sequence goes on from OX596282.1 coordinate 44,746,063, forward strand.
ACGTGACATGTTTTCAGCCAATCAACATTCAGAATCTCCCTAGCTACAAGTTTATCACAGCGATGATAAAAAACAAAGAAATAAAACACCGTATTTATAGTCGTTACTAAGGGATTTGTTTTCTTTATTTATGACATTGACAGTTAATTTTGAGTATAAAAATAAATAATAACAATAATTCAAACTCCGAAATATTAAATAAAACTCGTAAGTACCATGTTTTAATACAATATGAATATGTATATCAAAAGTTAGGTTAGGTTAGATTGCAAAAATTCATTATATTCTCTCATTAAATATAAGTTCGTGATATGATTAATAATCGGAGATATTGCTTGTGAAACCGAAACAGCACATTTTAACTCGTCCTTCGGACTCGTGAAATCTGCAGCTCGGTTTCACTCGAGAATATCATCGATGATAATCATATCACTTGTTATATTACATATGATTATATTTCTATATCTTTAAATCTATAGAAGATATAATAAAAAATTTAAATGTGTCGCATAAAGAATCTTGTTTTTTAATATTTCTAATAACATAAATTTTCAAAAAATAATATTTAGAAGATTTTTGTTAAAATATTACTACTTCTGGTTATTCAATTGTTACCAGAACCTATTCAACTCTTCCCATTACTATTAGATTCAGAAATCCATAGTACATAGGTCTTTTTAGTCTTATAGAATTTGAGAAATCGTACCTCCAACAACCCCGCGCGCACACACACACACACACACACACACATCCACACGTATACACACACACACATCCACACACACACACAGACTTCATCGTAAAAATGTTATAATCGGATTCTAGGGACCTTAAAACGTGCTTATTCACTAAAATCTGAATATGCGGTTTTTAGCATAAATCCAATACCTCTCTTAGCGAGAGGTAAAAATAATCATTAAATTCATATTGATTCTAAAATCGGCAAAAAATATGTTCAACACGGCATAAACTCAGATTTATAGGTACATTTATGAAACGGCAGCCTCTGCTGTAAATATGATATTTTAGTGCCTAGTTAAACAAATAACTATTTGCTGGAAATATTGAGAATCAGCAATAGGCGATGGGAAATAAGCAGTATGACATCTGGTGGTATTTTCATACGTAATATAACAAGTGATATGATTATCATCGATGATATTCTCGAGTGAAACCGAGCTGCAGATTTCACGAGTCCGAAGGACGAGTTGAAATGTGCTGCTTCGGTTTCACGAGCAATATCTTCGATTATTAATCATATCACGAGCTTATATTTAATGAGAGAATATAATGAATTTTTGCAATCTAACCTAACCTAACTTTTAATATACATAGTTTGAATTATTGTTATTATTTATTTTTATACTCAAAATTAACTGTCAATGTCATAAATAAAGAAAACAAATCCCTTAGTAACGACTATAAATACGGTGTTTATTTCCTTGTTTTTTTATCATCGCTGTGATAAACGCGTAGCTAGGGAGATTCTGAATGTTGATTGGCGGAAAACATGTCACGTGACTAAGGAATTATATTCTCGGAACTATAGTAGATAAATTATACACGTGACATTTTCTTGATTGTATAAACACAAGTATTATCTATTATGTTTATAATATTTACGTTTACATATGTAATATCTCTTAATATTATACACTTAATGCATAAATACATTTAGTAAATATCAAATTATCCCGTTAACATTAGTTCTACTTTAGTGCAGCGATCTTATTTCCCAACGCCTATATTCATTTTTAATTATAGTGACTAAATAGTGACCTGCGATTTCTTTCATTTATTTTGATAGACATATGATGTATTTTTGAATGTCAAAGTATTCCTCGTTAAAACTATTTAAGAACTACAAAATACTGATAAATATGGGCAACTCGTATGGCTTGTACAAACATCCAGAACTATTTCCTTGTCCTTTAAGCGAACCATCATTTGATCCTTTATTGGGCTTTCCTAAAGGTCGCCAAAAAAGAGGTTAGTTAAATATTTAATTTTGGTTTTTCAATATTACTTTTTCTTAATTCTTTAGAGATGGTAGCTAAGACGGAAGAATTGGAAAGCTCAAAAATTCCTCTTGAAGATAGAGACTACTGTGCTCATCATCTATTAGAATACAGGGCTTGTAGGGCTGATACATTTCCTTTTGTGGTTAAGTGTCATCATGAAAAACATGTATATCTTCATTGCCAATATGAAGAGTGAGTATAATAACTAAATAATTACTAAATAACTCAGACGAAAGTCTTGAACCTGAATTGAAACTTATGTAAATGGTATGGTTGCTCTAAACTTGAAGGCCCGTGTGTGACACCGCACGACTTCCTTGTACGATTATTAAACTATACATATTTTTTTAATAAATAAATTACAAAATATTAATTTTAACTTCAAAACTGTAAGATATATAGCGACCATAATCTAACCCGGTTCTTTTTAAAGAGAGTTTTGATTACAACAAAGAAATATTTGATTACAACAATGAATATGACTAATTTCACAATAAAAATATAATATTTGTTATTGTACGAATCATAATATTGCACGTATTTAACGTAATTTGACATGAACATTTTTATTTTATTTTTTGTCTTAATCCATAGCAAGCTTTATTACAAAAACAAAAAAGTATATAATTTTTAAATTTACATATCTCGCTTATACAAAGGGCTAATTTAATAATACTTGATGTGCTAGACGCAGAAATTAATTCTCTAAAACTTTTATTTGAAGCATTTATTTCTAAAATCAAAATAAAATCATTTTATTCAAGAAAAACTGTTAACAACTTCAAGAAATGTACCACTTCCGGTTAGCCTATTTTAACCAAAATCTATTATGTTATTTCGATTGACATAAAAGTCTTTTATACCAAATTTGAAAAGTTTTGGATTATATTTTAAAACAGTTTTTCATTAAAATCTATTATAGGCTTCATGTAAAGTACCACTTCTGGAAATTGTGTAATAACCACAAAGGGAGGTGCACAACTAGATTTTATAGCAGTCTTAAGTACAAAATTTCAACTTTCTACGGCTTACCGTTTTGAGTTATGCGAGATACGTACGTACGTACAGACGTCACGACGAAATTAGTCAAAATGGATTCAGGGATGATCAAACTGGATATTTCCGCTGAAATCTGAAAACCGATTTTTTTTGCGATTACAATACCTACTTCCTTTACTTACGTACAAGGAAGTAAAAATAGCACCAATTACAGCATGTCATAAGTTGTAAAAATTACACTTGTCAATTTTTCAATGTGACATTCTTCGTTTTAACTGACAGTTGACACCTAGTTTAATCACAGATGAAAATACTGAAACTAAAGTTATGTATTTTAACATAAATATCATATCTGAAATTTGAAAAGTTATAATTAAAATTTTATTTGTTTTTTTAGCTATATTCTAAGACTGAAAGAATACGAGAGAGAAAGAAGACTTCTCTTGAAACATAAGGACGAGCTAGAAGATAATTAATGATATAATGTAAATACAGATATAGTAACAATAAAATCTATCAATTATTATAACTATACGAAGTTTTACCTCTCGCTAAGAGAGGTATTGTATTCATGCTAAAAATCGCATATGCAGATTTTTATGATTAAGCAGGTTTAAAGACCCTACAATCCGATTTTAATATTTTTACGATGATGTTTGTGTGTGTGTGTGTGTGTGGATGGATGTATGTGTATGCGTGTGAATGTGTGTGGGGAGGTTGGATGGACGATTTCTCAAAAACTAATACTTAATATCTGTTTAACTACGTATTTCTCAATCGAACAATATTGGGAAGAGCTGAAAAGATTTTGGTAATAATTGGACAACCGGAAGTAGCAGATTCTTAAAAAAATCTTCTAAATATAATTTTTTGAAAAAAATTGTTCATGCTTATTGAAGAAGAGTAAATTCTCTATCTGATACATATAAATATTTTATTATATCTTTTATAGATTTAGAAATAAAGAAATACAAGTTATATAATAATCTGTTATAATAAATCTCACAGCCCAAATTATGTCATGGAAACCAATTGAAATATTAAAATGTTTGTAACTGACAGATAAATGTCTGTACTGTACTGAAGATTTTTTTCTGGGAAATACATACATTATATTATTTTTTATTGTATTAATAGTTAAATATTTAAAATTATAGTTATATTATATTTATATACCCTTCAAAAATACTGTTAACAACGGCAATGAATTGAAAACATTTCGAAAAATTAGAAGAGGATAAAATATTCATAGAATGAATTTAAAATTAAAAAAATCTAAATATAAAGAATAGATGTAAGTAGAATTTTTGATGTAGACTGTAAGTATACAAGAAATGTTAAATACAATAGGGCGCGAGCAGTCATGTGACTTTGTTAGCCTTGACAAGCAGATAGGGGCCCGTGACTGCTCGCGTCCTATACTTATGTAACCAGGAACGGAAGTGGCGAGAGGTATTGTACTGGTTACAACAGATTTTTTTTAAATTTACAACTGTAAACTGGTGGAATGGTCTATCACAGTCTTCTAAAGTGTGGTAAGAATTTTCTGGTATTTTTATGTTAAACACTGTTTATTGAAGAGGCAAGTAGGCCACAGAGTTTTATATTTTCTCCAATAGTCCAATTAGTCAGCGATCACAAAAGCTTGACATATAATGGATCTATTAAGTACTTCAAATGTGCTTATAAAATAACAATGATTTGTGATCAAATATAATAGTTTAAATGGTAAAAATAGTCATTTCAGATCATAGATAATTTGAATGAATTAAGACTGGTTTTGTTAAAAATTCATGGACATAACTTGGATTTGAACTCAGGACCCTCCTATATCTAGTAGAATGCTTTAACCAACTGAGCTACAAAATCCTATTGAAGTCCGTGAATTTTTCACAAGTCTTTTTGAAATTCGTAACCCAGTACACTCTCCTAACGGAGTAGATGAATACTCTGCGCGAGGCGTGACGTAATGTTACATATTATTTAAAATTCTCAATAATGTCAAAGTACTCACTATAAGTGCTGATGTGCTGATGCGCAAAATGTACAAATCCCCTATTTATTAAATATGATAATGTACCTATATGTGCTAAGTTGTACTGCTCATAAATTTTTGTTATTATGGGATATCTCTAGATTTTTTTACAAACATGAGTAAACAAGTAATTGTGGGTAATTTCTCGACTGTGATGTGAATTAGGTGTTAACAATTATTCGAAAGTTCAGTCAAACAGCATTTATTCTTACTATACCAATGTTTCGGTACAGCCTTGCATCTGTAAGTGTAATAATGTCCATGTTATTTTGTATATATTACATTTTTGTTGTATAATTGTTGTAGACCCTGAAGAATGTGTAAGGGTGCACCGAAACGTTAGTGTAGTAAGAATAAATGCTGTGTTTGACTGAACTTTCGAGTAATTGTTAACACATAAGAATATGTTTCCATTTTTATTTTTATTTTTTCGCTTGCTTAACTCTGACATAGGTAATAGGTAGTATTTAGAAATAGACGCAGATTACATATTCATATTGTTTACAGGCTGTAAATTTAAAAAATGGGTCATAGGTGTTTAACATGGGAAATCAGTTTTTCTTTGTGCAAATGTTAATTATTTTATGCAAAAAAAACTTCAAATAAAAGTTATTGAAATTTAAATTCTGCATCTAAATAATGTGAAACGGTTATTTTAGCTCTTCATATAGTGCCTGCGTTAGCGTATGCTGATGATGTAGTTGTTTTAGGAGAAAATGAAGAGCAACTTAGGAGAATGATAGAGAGAATACATGTAGTTGGAAGAAGTATGAATCTGATGTTGAATGTTGATAAATCCAAAGTGTTAGTATTTGAAAGAAGTAAATTGGTGACTAAGTGCAATGTGTTGGTGGATGGAGTGAAACTGGAGCAGGTAAATGAGTTTGTATATTTGGGTAGCATGATGTCGAGAGATGGTCGAATTGATCGAGAGATAGAAAGGAGAGTGAGTGCGGGATGTAAGGTAATGGGTGCTCTGGGTACGTTTGCACGAAATGTTAACGTATCAAAGGATGCTCGGTTGAGTGTATATAATGGAGTGCTAGTGCCTGCTTTGATGTATGGAAGCGAATGCTGGGCATGGACGGGGAAGCATAAAAAGAGAGTGACTGCCGTGGAAATGAGGTATTTACGTGGTGTATGTGGGTATATCAGGCGGGATCGCGTGAGGAATAATTTGGTGTATGAAGAATGTATGGTTAGCAACAATGTGATTAAGAGAGTTGGTGTGAGTCAGTTGAGATGGTTTGGACATGTGGAGAGAATGGCGAGTGAACGGCTTGTTAAGCGTATATATCTTGGTGAAGTTGAGGGTTTTCGATTGCGTGGCCGACCAGTGTGTAAGTGGATGGATGTGATTGGTAGGGTGCTTAAAGAGAGAGAGTTTCCAAGTGTGAAGAGAAGAAGAGCATGTATGAATGCGATTATGAGTGTGGCCGAGGCGAAAGAAGTCTGCTTAGATAGGAATGTGTGGCGAAGGATGATTGTTTCTTAACTGTTATTGTCATCCGGATGCGGTATTTCGCTACCGAAAATCGGTCACTTTAATATATTTATTTGTTGTATGATGTTCATGTTGTTCTTATTGTTATCAGGTTTGTGCGAACCCACTAAGTGGGACACGCGTGATTTTATGTATGTATGCATAAAATTATAGTTTTTATGAGCTTTTAGTCTAGTCAACCATGGATTTAATAAATAAATAAATAAATAAATAAATAAATATTTCATCACGGCATATTACCCATTGCCAATCTGCTTCATACACAGATATCGGTAATGATGGAATATTAATTTTTTTAGCTATAATAATATATCATCACGGCATATTAATTAAGTAATGTTATCTAAATTTAGTTCTCATTGACAGTTAAAAATAACGCTTTCGTTAATTTTTTGTCATAAATCCAGGCCTATAATTATTTTTTACGCTTATACACAAAGTGATGACTGACACAACCGAACATAGGACTTTAATTGTACAATAAGAATTTCCTACTTTCCTGCTTCCCTAATTATTTTAGGCAAGAAAGCTTGAAATAAAATGTGTAGGGCATAAAATTCTCAAGAAGCAAAATTAAATTCGTATGCCTTGTACTGGCAGAAAGTATGAAAATGCTGAAAATCATCTCAAAAATAGCAATAGCCATGGAATTGATACAAAATAAATAACAAATGCCTAGTGGTTTATCTCTCATATTATGGTAATTTATTTTTATTAAGTATTCTTTCTAATTTCTGTTCCACTTAAAAATTATCTGTTAATTTAAATTAATATTTTTTCATTTGAACAGAAATTATAAATAATAATAAAAATAAATTAACCTAGCTTGACAGATAAATCGTTAACATTTGTTAATTTTTTGTTTCAATTCCATAGCATACCACACTGTATAATATATAGAAGAGTTAAAATAACCGTTTCACATTATTTAGATGTAAAATTTAAATCTCTATAAGTTTTACTTGAAGTATTTGCATAAAATAATTACACCCTGTACCTACATGCTTTTCTTTATATTGAATTCTTCCCTAAATGAAAAATTCTGTATTATAGTTGGTACCTATGGTAGAAAATTCTTTGTAAGTATTATTCAATGAAATGCATAAAACATCCAAATTTCGAAATAATGAAAGGAAAATCACTTTCTGTAAATTTGTTCCACCAAACAATATTAAGTATAGCTCCTCATCAGAGTATAAAAAGGAGATTAGAAAGTGTATCATATTAGCAAATGTATTCCATATTTTTTACTTGATTTAGAATTCAACCTTAAATCCTATAATTTATAATCCGGCATATTCTCAATTTTTCACACATTGTGTCCATGAAATATTGCAAGAAAAACTAAAACATCTACAAAGATCTGTCTATAAAAAGAATGAATCAAAATTGAATGCGACCTGTAGTTCTAGAAAATCTTAATTATTGTTCATTAAGCCATAATAGTTCTTTTAATATTACATGAAGTAGATTTGAATCTCATTTTGTTTTCAATCAGTGGAGTTCGATATTATTTTGGGTCACATAAATTGATATATTTTGTCAAATAAAAATATATAAATATGTTCAATCATCCAAGACACACACTAAATTTTGAGACATAAGTGCTTGCACCGGTCTGAGGGACCATTCGGCTAAAAACCGACATACAGTAAAAAAATTGAAAGATGTCCGATCAAGGTCATCTGTATTATGAACGAATTAATAAATTGGCATACATTTATCCCCCTCCTTTATAAAGGCTTTCAGCGTGTGTGATAAGGATGGATATAACACGCTTGTCTTTCAAAAATTCATATTGTTTCGACTAAGTTAGGATATTCCATTTTAAAACGATGCTCGTTGATAATATTTCGCTGTAACGTAAATTTATATATCAATTCAGATACAATTACCTTGATTCATAACCGTACGAATAACGTTATTTTTTGTCAGTGTCACTAACGCTGACATTGTGTCAGTATCTTAATTTTGATATATTTGGTTTTACATTTGCTAATAAACTTACCAGTTGATTTATTTTTGAATTTTGAATCCTGTTATTGTAACATATAATTTTATAATAATAAAATAATAGTAGTATCTTATGTACCCTCTCAAAAATTAAGCAAACGACACTACTGAATTTGTCAGAATGAGCGGAGAAATATCTGAATTCATACAATTCGTAGACGACCTTGATCGTACATCTTTCAAATTTTTTACTGTATATGGTCTTCTTGAGAAAATAAGCCCCAGTAATTGTCAAAGGATTATAATTATGTTTGACTTTTAATAAATTATTAATACTTTCTTATTAAATCACACTTCAGATTACAGAAATAATAAAAATGTTAACTGTCTTAGGTCCCTGAGACCAGGAGCGTGAGCTGAGGTGTTAATGAACTATTGTTGGTCAATAATTCTTGGAAATATGCATGAATAATAATAAGCATTTTAAATAAATGATTAATACAAAACTGCAAATATTATTGTTAAAGTTTTGAATAGTATTGGCACGATATTGCATGTCATTTAACATCTTTCATTTCCATTCAAACGCACGTGGTGTCTGCCTGACGTGGCATCATAAACTCAAAGAAATGTTATTTGATTTACCTTCGTTGTTATCAAAATAGAGAGGCCAAGGAAGAAAGCTTGAAAGTAGTACCTAAGTATTTGAAATAGAGTAGATAACACAGTGGCTATAAAGTTTTAGGGTTGATATAGGTCACGAGCTCACACGTGACCCTTAGTCTGTAGCCAATCCACTGTCACTTTGCATTGGCGGCAATTTGAATGTTGTGTTCTGTGTGTGTAACCATCAAATTAATGTTTAAAAAGTTAGGTTGTTTTTACCTCTCGCTACACTTGGTAAGGGAGGTATAGGGATCGTGCTAAAAATCGCATATCGAGGTTTTGATAAATCACCACGTTTTAAGAACTCTAGAATCCAATTTGAACGATGATGTCTGTATGTATCTGTATGTGCGTGTGTGTGTGTATGTATGTGTGTGGATCCTCTTTATGCTCTAACTCAAATACTATCGTGTAAAAATTTTTGAAACCGTGTATTATATCTTACCTTATATAGAAAGAAGCCTTTAGATTTTGGTGTAAGTAAGATAACCAGAAATGACCCTTTCGAGATTTGTTATTATAAAACTTAAAGTTTTTTAAATTTTCTACAAGTTTGCATTAATACTTTTTGCCTACGCTTTAAATACTACTCCATGGTTACAAAGTTCAGATCTCAAATGTATGTAAATAACAGATATATGTCACTGTCAACAAACTAATCATTTTAAATAATAATAGTAACGTTTTAAAAAGAAAATAGTAAATGGAACATTAATTATATGGAAAGGAAATTAATACAGTTTCCAGCATAAGTAAATATGTAGGAATATAAGTAAGATAATAAAAATATATAATAATCATCACGGCATATTACCTATTGCTGGGTGAGCCAATCTGCTTTGTACACAGATATCGGTAATAATGGTGACATATTTGTACCGTGCGGGCGTGTACCAGGCGTCACCTCACGCAAATCTGGGGAATTGGGTTTGATCCTGACCGACGCCAAATATTTTAGAATTTTAAATGGCACAAAATTGACCCGTATGGTGCACTCTCCACGCCAAATTTTATATCCACTTTGTGATGTGAGTGAGAGAAGTAAAGAGAGTGGTATAGCAATGCTGCAGTAGTGTTAAACACGAACTCGAATGCATATTCATTTTAAAAACTAACAGAAGTAACGTTTTTTACAACTTTGTTTGTTCTAGTCATAGAGTTTTAAGGTCTAGTTTAATATAAATGGCCCATTTTCTTATTTGTTACTATGGTGGTGGACCCTATTGCAGCACTTCATATTTTGTATGTAAAGGACGTGATGATAAATTAATTTTTTGTCTCTTCCTGTTTCATGTAAAATAATTTTTCTTTTCTGTTCCTTTGTGCAGCACTGATGAAAAATATAAACTGGGACATATTTGAGATTTTATTACACGGCTACATTGTGTAATAAATATTGTGTAATAAAAAGGATATTAAATTTTTCTTCCAAATACCTATTTAATGACAGCAAAAATATTATTTCTTTTACATTTTTACGATGATGAGGATGTAAAATTGTTATTTGATAGGGATTGGAATTGCTTCATATTCTCGAGTGATATTAAATTTTAATTTGATTATTTTTAGCGATGAATACAGTAGGTAACATATTTAGTACGAGATTTATATAGTTTGTTCCATTAAAAACTTCCACTGTTGGGATCTCGAAAACTGTAAAAGCTAACTTCGATTAAAAGGGTTTTCGAGCGCCTTTGGGATGTCTTTCCTTTTTATACCCTTCTCAAATCGCTTTACACTTGTTAAACTTGTTAATAAATATGTAGTTGATCGTGTCTTTACACTCTAAGAAATTCCGTATAAAATTAACAATAAGTATGAAAATGTCATCATCAAATTTGTAATATTTAATAAATTTAATTGGATCCAAACCTCCTTCGCAGGGCACTAATTGCTTATTTGTAAATAGGTACTTTCTTTCATAATACAGACTATATCATTCATTAAGTTATAAACCAATAAGAATGCGTGATTTTCCTTAGTTACCACGTATTTCAGCGGTTATTATTAAGTAACCATGGTGAACGAATATACGAACCTTTGTATATTCGAAATATACCTACCTTCGTATATTCACTTATAGGTGCGTTTGGTTATTTTGTCCTATGTACTCAGAACTGGCAATGCCATTTTTAGTTATATTTACAGACATGATCTCTTTCCTTCGAACACAGTATCGAGTGTATAAATGAATCTGTAGTTAGACTTTGAGGAGGAAAATCGTGCGACGTATGCTTTAAGTACACATTTAAAATCACACTGACAGCTCCAAGTGCACCGAAACAAATAATTGAACGCATCTATTATTTGACAGCAAGGCATTATTGAAGTAAAAATTTGACAAGTAAACAAATAATTATTTGGATCACCAATCTAGAAACTGCACTGTTGCTAGTTTATTTGAAATACAAGCATTTATTTTAAAATACGAGCAATTCAATGTAATATTACATACTACTACAACTATATTCAAAAAGATAGGTTATGCAGCATACAATTTGACATTTCTGTCAAAATAAAATAGACCACAGGTCTACGTTAAATTTACTATTTACTTTTTAATTTATTTTTTATTCATGATATAGTCTACTTGTATACAACTCGACAATAGAAAATTCTCGAAATACTCAACGAGTTGCCTATTGGAAATATCACTCGACCTTCGGTCTCGTGATGTTTCCAGGCAACACGTTTCGTATAATCGAGAATTTTCAATCGTCTTGTTGTATAATATATGATTATACATTTTATGCTTACAAGACCTACATCTACAAGTTCGAATATCGTAATAACATTTAATTCTTCTGTGCTTCAGCGGACTTCGTAGCTCAGATGGTAGAGCACCGTAATCGATATGGCAGGTTTTGGGTTCAAGTCCATCAATTCTTCACAAAAATCTGTCGTTGGTATTTAATATTTGAATCGTTCATGGTTTTGAATGTTATAGCCCTATCCTTACCTAAAGGTGAAGTAAGGTAAAAAACTTGTTAAACTTATTGTAAGTAGTGCACCACAGAAATCCCTTCTTTGCGATAAATTATTTAACATTCAAGTTAAATGAAATCCATAATCATGAATAAAATCTTTGTAAACGAATACAATGCTGTTTTGCGCATTAAAACAATTCAGCTATGTGAATATTCGCATTCCCAGAATATAAAATTCATTTGAGATTGGTTGATGCTGAAGTAAGCAATTTTATTCACCAGTTCAAAAAGCAATACTGGATACCCGTAAGCCAGATTCAGCAGATTCAGTAAATAATAATAAATTCAAATTACCGAGAAACTAGTTTGCATAATTTCATACGCTATTATATTTTCCTGTTGTTATTTCAACCTGCACTGCAACGTAGAACAGAAAAAACAAAATGCGATATGCAAATTCTCTTCTTAAGCGCACGAGATTTCATTCTCAGGAAACAACCTTTCATTCCTTTAGACTTTATCTTTTTGCGCACGAATCAAATCATTTTAAATGGAAACTCTCTAAACAAATAAATAAATAAATATATTATTACGGTTGCAATCGATTTTCTATAAAGCATATATATAATGATTGCAGCAAATTAAATTATATGTACTCTATAGTAAGTATATCCTATAATATTTGTGTTGTAAGCTAAAATAGTATTTCATAAAAAATCTGATGTGGCCAAAAAATATCTTCCGTTTAATTTAATTTTTATTCATGTAAATACTTAAAATTAATTTAAATTTAAATACCGGGTTCGGGATGAAACTGAATTCAGAAACGTGATAACAAGTTTCAATCTAGTAGCGTTTGGAAATACTTCCTGACCCTTTCATAGATGTCATAAGTAGTACAGTTTTTACAGTGATTCTCAAACTTTAATGTCAAAATACTATAAGAAGGTAACATAATGTTTGAGAACTGCTGTAAATTTCTCACAATTCTCTATTACATCGTTCGAAATACTTTGACATTTAAAACTATTATTTGTGAATTGGTATCTATATAGCAATACAGTACTTTATCATACATATTTTCGGTAAGTGTATTATCTTTCATATTAGCATTATTATACGGGGGGTGATATAAAAACTTAAAGACAAATTAACAATGTTTCAGAAAAAAGATCACATGAAATATTTGTAACTTCTGTGTAGTGAAGAGACATTCCTGCAGAAGAAGTTGATAGTGCCGAGTAGAAGAAATGGTGTGTATAAGTGGACTAGGAGAATGTACATCATGGCGGTGCTCTTAGAAGTTTGGTTGTAAGAGACTAGCAAGATATCACGATTCTTTGGCAAAATGACATAAACCTTCATAAGATTGATCAGAGAATGTTGGAATAGTATGGTGTTGCCAGTTTTCATAAAAAAGAGTGTAAAATAGGATAATTAGTTAAAAAGTGAACGAACATCGATGACGAGTCAAAGAAACAGTGCATTTCTGGCAGACATTTAAATTAACATCCCTTTTTTGAAATAAAAATATATGTCTTGTAATAATAATATTTCAAATTTTTGGTTCCTTGGGTAGTATAAGCTTAAATTTTAGTAGTTGTTGCCGCGTTGTTTGAGATTTGTAATTATTTATTTGATTTAAATCATGTAATGAATAGATTTTTAAATAAACACATTAACATATTAATTATTTTTTATAGTGCAAGATATATTTCACATTTCTTGATAATGTCTTTAATAAATTATCTATTTTCGATAGATTTTTTATTAATTACATTATGAAGAAATAAAATTTAAAGTTTAGAACAATTCGAAATGAATTTATATTTCCCGCCACCTTATCGGCCGTCAAATTTAGTTCTCTGACCTTTTCATAGATGGCAATAAACTTGTTATCATGGTTTATAAGGGAGATACCCAATCTTCTACTATATATTTTCCTTAATCTATGACCCTCACGGTACAAATGTCATTATCATTATCGAAATCTGTGTACAAAGCAGACTGGCAGACCCAGCAATGAGTAACATGCCCTGATGATATATATACATTTTTTATTTATATACTTACCTATATTCATTGCTGGCGTGGAGAGTCCACCAAAGGGGTTAATTTCAAATTCTAAAATATATGGTGTCGGTCGGATTCCCCAGATTCAAGTGAAGTGACGCCTGGTAAACGCCCGCGCGGTACAAATATGTTACCGACATCTGTGTACCAAGCAGATTGGCTCACCCAGTAATTGGTAATATGCCGTGATGATATATTATATATTTTTATTATCTTACCTATATTCCTATATATTTACTTATGCTGGAAACTGTATTAAGTTGCTTTCCATATAATTATTGTTCCATTTACTATTTTCTTTTTAGAACGTTACTATTATTATTTGAAATGCTTAATTTGTTGACAGTGACATAGATATATCTATCAGTTACATGCAGTTGAGATCTAAACTGCGTAACAATGGAGTTTAGGATAAAGCGTAGGCTCCGGGATTAAAATTATAGATAGTTTTATAAATTTATCCATAAAATATATAGAAAAAATATTAATGCAAACCTGTAGAAAATTTAATAATCTTTAATTTTTATATAACAAATCTCGAAAAAATACAATTTAAAGGTAAAGTGCCATTTCCAATTATCTGATTTACTCCAAAATCTTTCCATATAAGAGTAAGGTAGAAATACAAGGTTTCAAAATTTTCTAAACGATAGTATTTGAGTTAGAGCGTAAACAGGATCCACAGACACACACACATACACACGCACACACACACACACACACACACATACATACACCCAAACATCATCGTGAAAATGTTAAAATTGTATTCTAGGGACCTTAAAACGTGGAGCAATTTTTACCACAATCCCTATACCTCCCTTACCAAGGGCAGCGGGAGGTAAAAATATGTTGGCAATATTGTAATACCTTTAGTTTGTTTATTTTGAGATATTCATAAACGAAACCAAATACAGAGGTTGAGTTGTTTTAATGTCTTACAGCCGAATTCTCTATTAATCCGTTTATTATTCCACACACACATACACACACACATTCACGCACGCACGCACACACACACACACAGAAATCGTCATAAAAATATTAAAATCGGATTGTAGGGACCTTAACACGTCCTTTATCATTAAAATCTGGATATGCAATTTTTAGCATGAATCCAAAACCTTTCTTAACAAGAGGTAAAAATCATGCAACACCTCATTGAATTTGTATTTTTTATATTTATTGGATTTTTTTATTATATCGTAGATAAAATATTATACGATACACGTACGTAAAGCATCTTTAGTTACTCAGGGGTCATAAAACACTCGCTACGCTCGTATTTTAATTCTGACCCATTCGTGACTCGCTTTACGTACTTGTAACGTAAATAACTATATACTATCTATTACAAATGATTAAGAACTGTACCAAAGCCAAATTTACTTCGAAATTTGACCTTCTTATTATGCATAGGTGAAAAGGTTATATATCGCGAGAATTATTAAAAATAAGAGTGTGTATAGAATATTTGTGAATAAGAATATTATTGATTGCTCCACCATATTTTGAATATAAATTCTCTAAGTGAAGCCTATTTAGGGAAACGCTCTTCTAAAGGTATTTTTTCCTGGAGTCATTTTCTGAAGAATATTTTTGATCCTCTGACAAGAATGTCAGATCGGATATTTCAGCTGTGTCTATCACGGCATACATTTTGCATTAATCTTACTCTAACGCTTTTTTCGATAACGGTTTTGTTGGTACATTATGTTGAACAGGGTCTTATAAATTCCAGACAGACCTGTAATAAATTTCAAACTTTCCTACAGCCTACCACCCACTTACTGATGATGTAGACATCTCTATTTTATGAATATTGTTTGTGAAAATCGAAAACACAATGCCCGAACATTTTAACAAATAGGGGTAATTTATTGTAAACATATTTTTTCTACATCATTATGAAGATGAATAAAATATCCTTATCCACGACTGAGAAATAATAAGTATTATGTGATTTTTGATATATAATGCGACATGTAAATCCTATAGGGAATAATAATGAGGGAATAATAGTCATTATTTCTTCTGAAGCATCAATCAGAATTTTTTTTATAAAATATGAAAAAATATTGACATATCTCCATCACCATAGTTACTTAACAAAATATCGCAATGTTAACCTAATTTTAACATCATATGGATTATTTAGTTTGGAGTTTTTTTTGTATATATTACATTAGTCGTAGATAAAGTATAGCACATAATTCGCTATAATGGCGATTATTACCTCGGATGATTACAATACAACCCTTGCTCGCTTTGTGCGCTCGTATTGTAAACTTCAGCCTCAATAATAATAGCAATCATTATAGCGTTGTATACAAAGTGTAACAGAAATAAGTACATTAAATTTAACCAGCGATAGAACTCGCCGAGAGCAACAATATTTCCTAATATTTTTTCCCCCTCCCTATATATTAACGAGTCGTTTAGGTATTTTCATATATTATACAACAAGACGATTGAAAATTTCCATTAGGCAACTCGTTGAGTATGTCGAGAATTTTCTATTGTCGAGTTGTATACAGGTAGACTATATCATGAATAAAAAATAAATTAAAAAGTAAATAGTAAATTTAACGTAGACCTGTGGTCTATTTTATTTTGACAGAAACGTCAAACTATATACTACAAAACCTATCTTTTTAAATATAGTTGTAGTAATAGTATGTAATATTACATTGAAATGCTCGTATTTCAAAATAAATGTTTGTATTTCAAATAAACTAGCAACAGTGCAGTTCCAGATTTGTGATCCAAATAATTATTTGTTTACTTGTCAAATTTTTACTTCCATAATTCCTTTCTGTCAAACAATAGATGCGTTCAATTATTTGTTTCGGTGCACTTGGAGCAGTCAGTGTGATTTTAAATGTCTACTTAAAGCATACAACGTACGATTTTCCTCCTCTAAGTCTAACTACAGACACATTTATACACTCGATACTGTGTTCGAAGGAAAAAGATCATGTCCGTAAATATAACTAAAAATGGCATTGTCAGTTCTGAGTACATAGAACAAAATAACCAAACGCACCTATAAGTGAATATACGAAGGTAGGTATATTCGAATATACAAAGGTTCGTATATTCGTTCTCCATGGTTACTTAATAATAATCGCTGAAATACGTGGTAACTAAGGAAAATCACGTATTGTTATTGGTTTAAAACCTAATGAATGATATAGTCAGAATAATTTGATCAAGTAGCAATAACAATGAAACAATTGTTTTTGACAAAAGCGAATTGTCAACTTTTTAAAATAAATATTGACAAATAAATCAATTAATAATTATAATAAAAGTTATAATCAGTAAAAATGTCTGCCTTTACGGTTAACGAGTATACAGATATTGTGCTGACCTATGCTGAAGCTCAGGGAAACGCTGCCGAAGCCCACCAAATTTATTTGGCACGTTTTCCGAATCGTCATCTTCTAAACGTTCGCACCTTTGTACATGTATGTAAATAAAATAAATCTCCGAGTCCGAGATTATGAGTCCTTTAAGTCTGGTGCTCAAGATCGTGGTAGAATACACTTTGATCACATAGAGAATAGGTTCAGTCATTAACAATTATGGTGGCCATTTTGAACATTTATTGTGATTTCATTTATGCCTGCATCACTTTTAATCATCTTTATGCGTTTTCTTGTTCCGTCAATTGTTGTTCTTCGTCGACTGCACCCTATAAATATCCTAATGTTTGGATTGTCCCACCTGTTGTAACATAATAATTTGACTTATGATCTTTTGTTACTTTAATCGAGGTATTCTATTCTATTGTATCTTTTACCTTCCCCGATTTGTGTATAGTTTCATTTTCTGGTGTATCTGTCAATTTATTCACCAGTTTCTACTCTTTCATGCTGAAATTCATTCTCACACGCGCAGATAATCCCATTTTGAATTTTGTCATTATGCAACGCGCACGCGCTCTATTTTTCCGATATTCAGGTGTTATTTTATTCGACTATAGGCGGTTAATGAAATTTGTGACAAAACTTTGAAGATTTTTAACTCAATATCTAGAAGGTTACAAGAAAAAGTTATTAAGGAATATTGTTACACTCGACGAGTTAAATTTAATGTACTTATTTCTGTTACATCCTGTATTATGCTGTTATGTAAGAATGCATTAGTCGTTGATATTTGGCATTTATCAAATTTTTAGTAGTTGACACATAAACGTATCAGTACAAGACACCTTGTAAAATATTTTAGAATTCACAAGTCACTTGGTCATCATAGCCGTATGTGTACGGTTCTGGCAGTAATTCATTCATTCATTTTTTACCTTCCGTCACCTTTAGGTAAGAAAGGTATTGTCTTTGGCCGAAAATTCAGTGATGAGTTTTTAGTGAATAAGCATATTTTAGAGTCCCTATAATACGATTTTACTATTTTTACTATGATGTCTGTATGTATGTATGTGTGTGTGTCTGTGTGTGTGTGACGAAAGTTTCGGATCGCATAACTTCAATACCACAATTCCAAAAATTATAATTTTCGTATTCCTCAACTTTACATCCAGAAGAACAAGTGATTAGATTTTGGTTATAATTGGTCAACCGAAAGTACTCTCATTTGAAGATTTTAACAGTTAAATATGATTTATTGACATTTAACGTTATTATAACTTAAAGAATATATTATTCTCTATACGATTTGATTGCATTTTATACTTCATATTCAATAAATATAGAGTTAAAGAATTATAAATATATTATATTTCATAAATCAGCCAGATATGCTAATCATGGAAACTGCTAATATATTCAGATAATTCAAATTGACAGATGTCAGTATCAATGAAAACTAAATGAATGTTGCAGAGATGTGGATGTTGAAGTAGATGTTGGGGAAGACGCCGACAGATACGGTAAGGAAATAACTCTAGTGTTACAAGTATCTAGAAAGATACAAGAGAAACGATTACATTGGTTTGAACATGTCATGAGGAGAGATGAAAAATAAATTGGAAGAAGAATGAATAGCTTAGTAATAGAAGGTTGAAGAAACAGAGGAAGACTAAAGATAAGATGGGAGGACTGCGTTGCGGAAAACTTGAGAGAAAAGAAACTGAATGAGAACGACATGCAAAACAAAAATGAGTGGAAGAAGAAAATAAAAAATAGCGATCCCTAACGAATGGGAAAAGCTAGAGTCAGTGTCAAGTACAATTTGCATAGTTTGTTTATGAAATAATTTTACTGGAAATTGAGAATCTTTTCCAAGAAAATTTGTGTATGGAATTTATACATAATACACAGGATTGATGGAAGGTATTGTGCTGGTCACATCAGATTTTTTTATTTGCGTGATTTTATGTTTCTTTTCTTTCTCTTCTAATTTTAAAATATACAATAATTTGAGTAAAATATACATGTTGCTGCATTTATGGGAAATCAAGTAATGGAAATACTATATATTTTTTTAGAAAAATGCCCTATTGTCATTAAGTGTCAATTAATAAAAAAAATGATAAAAATGTGTATCAGTATTTGACACCACAACTACTAGTGCTATGCTAACTACCGTTGTTTTTACCGGAACTTATTGTAATAATACAATAATGAAAATTTTGACCACTGATGATATTTTGATATATTTATTAAGGAAAATGTTATTTTCGCAGAAAAATATACTGACTACGTGAAATTTGTTTTCTAGGTACCTGTAACTGTAAAAAATCTTCGCGAAAGAAACAGGTTAAGCGACAGATTAAAACTGGAATTAACTCTGAGAAAAATTACACCTAGTCTTCAAATTACGGTGATGAATTTGTTCTTTTTGCAAGAGTTTTCTGTGTTAACAAAGGCTTTAGCACACTGAAATCGTATCTCCGACTCTTTTTCGCTGACTTACTTTGTATAACCAACTCGATCTATCACACTGCAAGTTCGAACAATCGTTGCCTTTGACTTTTAATGGATTTTAATACTTGAAGTTGATTGTGATAACATATTTCAAATTTGTGTGACATAACAAATTATATCTAGTAAAATGAATCAAAACGATAGGAAAATAATGCAATTGTGTATAACCATAATACTTTTATGCGCATCAAACAATTTCTGACGTTTCTGCAGTTATATTTTACTCCGTAAGGTTGCATTCCTGACAATTGCGCATTCGTATTAGAGAAGTTAGGCATAAATAGGGGCGCTGAAATATAACGTTGCACAAAAGCGCCTTTTACCCACAGAGCGACACTGGTTGGAACAAGAGACTCTTTCAACTCTCCAAATTCATATTGGTTTCTTCCAGATCATACAAGCAATATAGTTTGAACTATTGAAATGTGCTTATGAGCTAATTTTTGCCCGAAACGTCCAATGAAATAATTTTTTGTCAAAATAAATACTACCTGGAATTTAAAGTCTTGTCTTTTTATTATCTTTTCAAGAAAGTTTCCAAAAAAATCTAACTAAACATACAATAAATGTATCGATATATTAATAATTAAATACTCTTCTAATACAGATAATATAGTACAATAATTATAATGTGATTATAATATAAATATTTGCTCCCACATAAACTAATTTCCTCCTATCTGCCATGTCCGGTGGACAAATATTACTTATTAACGCACAATTACTGCCCCGAGCTTCGCGGGTCCTGGGACATCGATTGCGGCCGCCCCCTCCTTTTCCTACCCACGCCGCCGCAGCAGGAAGCTGCCGCCGCTTCCGGTCTAACAGCGCGGGAGATTCAACTTGAACAGAGAAAATTAGAGAACGGAATATATACTGAGATATGTGAGAAGTACAAAATTAATAAGGAAAAATAAAATAAAAGGATTGGGGATAAAAATGATGTGGTTTTGTTCGAAAGTTAATTTGGAAGTGTAATGATTGCAGGTACAGTAAAAATTTTGAAAGATGTCCGATCAAGGTCATATGTATCACAAACGAATTAATAAATAGGCATACATTTATCTCTTTCTTTTACAAAGTCTATAAGAGTGTGCGATAAGAATGGATATAACACGCTTGTCTTTCAAAAATTCATATTGCTTCAACTAAGTTAGGACATTCCACTTTAAAACGATGCTCGTTGTTGATAATACTTTCGCTGTAACGTAAGTTTATTTATTAATTCAGATACATTACCTTGATTCATAGCCGTACGAATAACGTTATTTTCTGTCAGAGTCAGTGACACTGACATTGTGTTATTATCTTATTTTTAACATACTTGGTTTTACATTTGCTTATAAACTTACCAGTTGACTTATTTTTGAATTTTGAATGCTTTTACTGTAATATATATTTTTATAATAATAAAATAACAATAGTATCTAACGTACCCTTATAAAAACTAAGCAAACGACACTACTGAATTTGTCATAATGAGCGGAGCAAAAATCTGAATTCATACAATTCGTAAACGACCTTGTTCGGACATTTCAAAATTTTTACTGTACATGAAATTTGCTGTCCAGTCATACTTCATTTCATGGAAGAAAATAGCGTTGGTTTAGATAGCGAAATAAATTCTGCCCCCTGATTCGTCCGAATGCTCACCAAGTTCACAAAAGCAAAAAAAACATCACTTGTCAGCTATCAATTATAAAATAAAATAGATAAAATTATGCGATATTTAACTATTTCGACTTTGTAGTTTTTAATATTCAGGTATGGTACATTTCAAAAATAAATCAACTGGTAAGTTTATTAGCAAATGTAAAACCAAATATGTGAAAAATGAGATGACACAATGTCAGTGTCAGTGACTCTGACAGAAAATAACATTATTCGTAAAGCTATGAAGCAAGGTAATGTATCTGAATTAATAAATAAACTTACGTTACAGCGAAAATATTATCAACAACGAGTATCGATTTACAGTGGAATGTCCTAATTTAATCGAAACAATATGAATTTTTGAAAGACAAGCGTGTTATATCCATCCTTATAGCACACGGTTATAGCCTTTGCAAAGGAAAGAGATAAATATATGCCAATTTGTTAATTCATTCAAGATACAGATGACCATAATGATATCTTTAAAAAAAATTACTATACATACTTTTCAAATTTGAATAAATATATACGGTGCTCCATTTGAAAATATGAAGTTCACACCATTGCGGGAAAATGGAACATCTGTAGGAACACTTATACCGCAAATTCTAATTTAAAACAAACTTCATTTGAAGTTTTTGCACATTCTTTAAAACAATCGAATTATTAAAAAAATAACAGACCGATGAATCACCCGGTACCCTTTATTTTGAATTCTTAATATTTGAGAAAGAGGAAGTACAAAAGTTAATTGAATAATACCTATCTCATTTGCAAAATTATACTAAATTAATTACGTGCTTTCGAAAATAAAGTTCTCTATATTTAACAATGATTATAAGGTCCTTTACGATATAATTTCCTTTATGCTTGTGTCAAAATTAGTTTGTTTGTCCAAAAATTCTCTGGAGTCGTTTGTCGATTGTTTCGTGAGGAATTCCTCGAAGGAATTTAATGAAAAGACGGCAAATCTCGATTGAGATGTGAAGAAGAAGAAGCAACGAACTTTGATTAAAGTTTTCAGGGAAGGTAATCAAAATATAACGAAGTCATTGTTATAGGGCCAGCCTGCTACTTTCAAATTAAAAGATACGAAAATTCTACACGCTCAAGAGTTCGCTACAAGCTTTTTCATTACTGTGATTGAGCCATTCCACTGCATAGGATGTACTTATTAAGAGAAAATTGAATCTCAGATAGAAGTGCATCGCTTTATCTTTATTACCATTGCTCTATTTCCTCTCTCAATAAATACAGCGCGTTTCTATTTACTGGACTTTTATCGCCAGATTTGTTTAATAAATACGAATTCCACATTGTAACGAGAATAGTTTAATAAAGGAACAAATAGTGGTAGTTCAGTAAACGACTAAATAAGAAGCTATTCAATTTGAAAACCGTAAATCATCAATGAAAACAGTTATTGTGTTATTTAGCTCAAAAAAATCAAAAACATTTCAGTTTTATTATTCTCTGTATTTGTGTGAAGAATTCATTAGTATTGTTTTAATTAAATTATAATCTTACCTGAATGCACGCGCCCAACTTAAATTAATAAATTAATTATGAATATGAATTTTAAGGGACAATGACAATGAGGCGGTTTCACATTTTTACCTCTCGCTAAGAGAGGTATTGCATTCATGCTAAAAATCGCATATCCAGATTTTATTGAATAAGCACGTTTTAAGGTCCTTACAATCCGATTTTAACATTTTTACGATGATGTCTGTGTGTGTGTGTGTGTGTGTGTGTGTGTGTGGATGTGTGTGTGTGTGTGTGTGTGTGTGTGGGATGTTGGAAGGACGGTTACTCAAAAACTATAAGACTTAAAATTTGTTTAACAACGTATTTCCCAATCGGACATTCCCGGGAAGATCTGAAAAGGTTTTGGTAACAATTGGACAACCGGAAGTAGAAGATTCTTGAATAAAAATCTTATAAATATTATTTTTTGAAAATTTTACGTGGTAATATTATAGAAAATTAAATTCTCTATCTGATACATTTAAATATTTTATTATATATTCTATAGATTTAGAGATAAAATAAATGTAATATATAAAATAATCTGTTGTAATAAATCTTACAGCCGAAAGAATGCCATGGATTTAAATTGTCAAAAAATGTCAGTGTCAGAAATCCGGAGACATTACTGAAGATTTTTTCTGGGAAGTATATACATTATATTATTTCTTATTGCATTAATAGTTTAATATTTAATATTATAGGTATATTACACATACCCTTCATATATGCTGTTACTTCCGACAATGAATTGGAAACATCACGAAAAATTTCTTCATAGAATGAATTTAAATTTAAAAAATCTAAATATATGGAATAGATATAAGTAGAATTTTTGGTGTAGAGTGTAAGTATACAAGAAATGTTAAATACATTAAGGCGCGAGTAGTTATGTGACTTTTTGGCCTTGACAAGCAGATATGGGGGCCAATGTCAGAATTATAGCTAGTAATTATGTATATAGATGTCATATATCATAATTTCTCATTCTAAATTTAGTGATTTTCCAATTTCATGTGATTTATTTTCCTCGACAAGTCAATTCCACACTCCTGGTGACAAATTAACTACGTGAATTTAGAAAATCCTGAAATTTTTAATGAAAAATTCTGACATTTATGTACATAATTACTAATTATCATTCTGAAACGGGCCCCCACATCTGCTTGTCAAGACCAACAATGTAACATGACTGTTCGCGCCCTATACTTAACCAAAAAAAGGAAGTGGCGAGAGGTATTGTGCTGGCCACAACAGATTTTTTTAAAAGTATTTTAAATGAAAGCTTATGCAATATTTTTATAGTAATAAAAAAAATTCTGTTGTGGCCAGCACAATACCTTTCGTCAATCCTATGTATTATGTATAAATTCCATACATAAATTTTCTTGCAAAAGATTCTAAATTTCCAGTGAAATTATAACCAAACTAAGCAAATTGCACTTGACACTGACATCTTCTTCTTCTTCTTTAGCTTGAATGGCGTCCTTTATGGTCAGGTGCTTTGTGCGGGGTACAATCTGCCCACCCGCGCGAAACGGCCCTGTATATTAAAAATTCTGAGGAACAACCCTTAAAATAATAGAAAAATAGAACTGTGAAGTCAATATATATTTTTTTTTGCTCTCAAATTGTTATCCATTTAGTTACATACAGCACTCATCCTTGCCAACTTATAAACGCATGCGGCTTTGAATCCAATGATGCAGCCACTGGTAAAGTATGTTGAATGCTTCTATTTCTGTATAAATCCAATCGTTTGTTCTCTTGAACCAATTGGTACCAACTGTTGTGGCTTTGTATTTATAAACACGTAGTCAATTAAATGATTAGTAACAGAACGTTTGTTTGCAGTATAATTAGTTTGTAAAGAGATTTGTATTTCAATTTGTACCGGGTTCATCATATTCCGAGTAAAAACAGCCGAACATAATTGATTCCCGCGTTGCACTGCTGTTTAATAGCCTGTTTTTGTCCTATTCCGCTGAGATATCTATCTGTATTTAATAAACATTTATCAGCCTACCTGCCTTCATATGCGATTTATTGGCTTTAATACCGATATTTCATATACACAAAAAAGAGAATCCCTACTTCCTTAATGCAATTTATGAGGTTTGGTAAAAAAATCTGTGACCAACACAATACCTCCCGCTATTTAATTTTTATTAATTTAAATACATACCTATGGGGTCTCGTGGCCGCGTGCCTGAGTGTCTGGTCGCGAATTTAGGAAACCGGATTCGATCCCGATCAACGTCAAATATTTCGAATTTTAAAATTCCATCTGGCGTGGACATCATAAATTTAAACTAGTGGTATTTTATTTCTTTCCGTTATTTTTTACAATCATTTATTTGAAAATCGATTCCGTATTTCAAAAAGGTGATATCACAAAAGCACAATGCTTGAAATGAGTAATAGTAATAATTTGAAATAGAATAACTATATGTGACGTAGATGTTAACTTTTTTGAAGCTTTGATAGTCCCTATCTTTTTACCTCCCGCTACCCTTGGTAAGGGAGGTATAGGAATCGTGCTAAAAATCGTATATCGATATTTTGGTAAATAACCACGTTTTAAGGTCCTTCGAATCCATTTATAACATTTTCACGATGATGTCTGTGTGTATTTGTGTGTGGATCTTCCTTATGCTCTAACTCAAATACTATTGTTCAGAAAATTTTGAAATCTTGTAATTCTACCTTATTCTAATATGGAAAGAAGCCATAAGATTTTGGTGGCAATCGGATAACCGGAAATGGCAGTTTACTTGAAGCTCAAGATAGTTTTTCTTCAAAAAATACCTTTAAATGTAATTTTTTCGCAATTTGTTATTATAAAAATTAAAGATTATTCCATTTTCTACAAGTTTGCTTTAATACTTTTTCTATATATTTTATGGATAAATTTATTAAGTAATATAAAAATTATATCTCGGAACTTATGCTTTTAACACATCTCCATGATTACATAGTTCAGCTCAAATGTATGTAACTGACAGATAAATGTCACTGTCAAAAAAATAATGATTTCAAATTAATAACAGTAACGTTTTAAAGGGAAAATTGTAAATAGAACAATAGTTTTATGGAAAGGAACTTAATATACATAGAATTCAAAAACGATATTCGACTGTATTTGGGATGGAGATGGAAACAAGTAGTAACTGTGTTTCGGACTAGCAGTCAATAATAAAATTTATTCACGCCAACGTTTCGACTATACTATAGTCTTCATCAGGGCTAGAAATGTCGGTTGAAAAAAACATTTACACATGTGGATAACGAAAACATACATTAACAGACGGACATTTAAAAATATAAATAAATAAATAGTTAAAACCGTAGTTCACAGAGTGAAAATCGTCAAATATAAAAACTTATGATGGATGTAAATAGGGTTTCATCAATTCAAGTAGCTTGATGTTTTTGTAAATTACTTGACGACTTGAAAATCAAGCTTTTCAAAAATTCATTACTTGACTTGACTTGATTTTCTATCGTTACTACTTGACTTGATCAAGAAATTTCAAGCAAATTCAAGCTACTTGATAACGAACCGATTATGCATGAAAACGTGCGAATCAGTAGAATCGTAACCTAGCTGTGTGTGGGACGCCGTGGTGCCATATGCTGTGCTGATTCACTACTGCAAGTTAAAATCTGTGCAGAAGTTTAAAAAATTCACTCAATATTGGAATATATACTAGAATGACCCGAGAATATGTCAACAAAATTTGAAGTTCTAATCATTATTATTAAGATAACTGTAGATGGTTAAACTATCGCACAAAAGCCCAAAAAGCTATACTCCATTCGAATTAAGAATAATAATTGGGATTTCAGATTTTGTCCACATATTCTCGGGTCATTCTAGTATATATTTAGGCAGATTTTTTAAACCTCTTAATATCTCCAAGTTCCAAAATGTTCCAAAATAGAATATTATTTAAATGGGCAAAAAGCAAGTGCATTTAGGCACGGTTAAATATTACATTTACACGGAATCATTGCCAGTATATTTTTATTTATTTACTTGGAACCACTTTAGAAGGCGGCTCGGTTAAAATTCGACTTGCCCCCATTTAAGGTCCACCATAATACATACTCGTATACTATAAATAGTTTGTTAATTCATATATTATACTTTTAAATCTTTTTTTTTTAATTTTTAAATTTGAATGTATGATTTATTTTTATGAATAAAAGTCTATATTTCAAGGTATATTACTGATATTGTTATAAAACATAAGGATCTATATGAAAATGAATTGTAGTCTCGAAGAACTTTTTCTGGTAATTAAAAAAATAACTACTTGATTTTTTCAAGTAATTGAAAAATAACTACTTGATTTTTCAAGTACTTCAAATTATAACTACTTGGCTTGACTTGACCTTCAGCTACTATTACTTGACTTGAGCTTGACTTGATTTCAAGTCAAGTGAAGTAACTTGAATATCAAGTCAAACCGTGAAACTCTAGATGTAAATGATATAAATGGATAATTTCTAGCATTAGTAAATATGCAGGTATGTATTTAAATAAAGAAATACATAAATATATTATCACGGCATATTATCCATTGCTGGGTGTGCTAATCTGATTTTTACACACATTTCGGTAATGATGATGACATATTTGTATTGTGCGGGCGTTTACCACAAGGGTTAAAGTTTATGCCATTTAAAATTCGAATTATTTGGCGTTGATCGGGATCGAACCGGAATTCTCAGATTCGCGACCAGACATCAGGCACGCGGCAACAAGACCCCATAGGTAAATGGCGGGAGGTATTGTGTTGGTCACATTAGATTTTATAATCTAGTATATCTCGTTTTAATACAAATGATCTATGTTCTAATTTGTTATTATGGTGAAGGACCCTTTATTTGAAATCCTAAAAATCTCTTTCAATACAATCATTTCCTTTTTAATTTTCTGTTTTATTTGGTTGATCGGTTTTTGGATTATCACATCTCTCAGTATTGTAATTGTCGATTGGCAGATCAGCAGCGCTGAGCAATCTTATTCTCGTTTGCGGTGATTAAAAATGTCGGGGTTTTAATGTTCCATTAAAGTGGCGTAATTGCACGCTGAACTTGGGTGTCCAAACTTCTACACATCCACCCACACAAGCCAGCTCGAGCTTTATATGGTATCCGTTACGCTCGTAAACTTAATTGCTGGCTATAATTCCTAAAATTACAAGATTTTCTAACACACAAAGTTTTTATTAATTAAAGATAAGTTTCCAAATTAGTCCCAGATGTCTCAAGCAAACATTATTAATATACGGATACGGAAAGCAGTTTACTGTTTTCTCTATATTACTTACAAGATGGATACTAAACTTTGACAATAACTTACGGGAACAAGTATTCAAGATGTGAAATTGTATTTGTACATTTATGAAGTTGAATTTAATAGAATTATTACCTCCCGCCTATCCTAAGGAAATGAAATAATAGGAAAACCTACACAGGCTGTTTCAAAAATATTGTAAACAAAATTTAAGGGCATATAGTACTGACCAAAATGAGTAAAAAAACCTTAATTAACATAAGTTTAATTATCAATAGTTTCCGAAATATAAGGAAATGAAAATAGTTATTTACAATACAAATGCGGAAACATGAACTTCCGTGCATGAGCCTTTGTTTGAAGTACGAGCGAGCAACGCGAGCGAGTATTTCATTTAGGCGAATGCACGGAAGGTATTTCCGAATAAGTATTGTACAAGATTTTTTGTAACGAACGAATTAATTATAAAACGTAATTAATAAAAATGTAAAACTGTCATTTAATCGTTAATAAAGCGAACAAACATTCGTTGTTATTGTTTGTTTATGTTGTTTATTTTTTATTTACATTGAAAAAAAATCTGATGTGGCCAGCACATAACCTCTCGCCGTATATTTTACCTGGCTGTATGCATAAAGCAAAGAATATTTTTATAAATACAAATAATATATTCATATAAATCTATGACGTATAAACTTCTTTATTATTCAATAATAGCATGTCTCAACATGAAGATATTTTACCATAAATTATGTTACAATAAATTACAAAGTAGAGTTTACCATATATAAATATTAGGCTGGTAACAGCAATTTTCAATTCGAACAACGTTGTTTACTTTCTCTTCATATTCTTCTAGTAAAAACATTAATTTTGGGCGGTCTAAAATGTATATATGGATTGTGCATCTATTCTTACATATCTTCTTTTACATTTTATTTTTTCATACATGTTATATCTAAATAACACTAATTCCCTTTAATAAAGTGACGGATAGATTGCACTCCGATTATTCTTATATCGATGTGTAATTTTGTCAATATTTACAACTTACTTGAGAAGAATTTGATAGCTTTTTCGCAATTCAAAGTTACTCTAGGCTATAGTACTGGTGTACATTGTCCCATAATGTTTGAAACAAATTTAAGTCCTTCAACCTAGACTTGTCATCTCCATAATAGTCACAGATCAAGCATTAAGGGATTCTCCAAGTACATTTTTCTTTCATTACTAATTATTTCTGACACTGACATTTATCTGTCAGTTACAAATAATTTAAATTATCAACTATTTTTCATGGCATTCTTTCGGCTGTCAAATTTATTACAACAGATTATTTTATATATTATACTTCTTTTATCTCTAAATCTATGGAATATATAATAAAATATTTAAATGTATCAGATAGAGAATTTAATTTTCTTTAATATTACCACGAAAAATTTTCAAAAAATAATATTTAGAAGATTTTTTTTCAAGAATCTTCTACTTCCGGTTGTCCAATTTTTACCAAAACCTTTTCAGATCTTCCCATGAATGTCCGATTGGGAAATACGTTGTTAAACAAATTTTAAGTCTTATAGTTTTTGAGTTACCGTCCTTCCAACATCCCACACACACACACACACACACACACACACATCCACACACACACACACACACACACACACACACACACAGACATCATCGTAAAAATGTTAAAATCGGATTGTAGGGACCTTAAAACATGCTTATTCAATAAAATCTGGATATGCGACTTTTAGCATGAATGCAATACCTCTCTTGGCGAGAGGTAAAAAATTATGAATTTTGTGCGTGTATGTTATAAAAGAGCTAAATATTAAAAAATGATTAGTGAATCTTGCACACCTGAAATTCGGGAAGCTGCTAACAATGCAGTTAAAAATTTATTACCTGTTCAATCAAGAAAGAGGTACGAATTGTCATATTCCAAATTTATGCAATGGTGTGAATCCAAAAACATAAACAATTATTCTGAAAATTGTATGTTGGCTTATTTCCAAGCTTGTCCCAACTTATTCATCATATTTTGACTTGCCATAAACAATTTGTAATTGTATTAATAGTCAAATAAATATGAATATGAATATTCAATGATTAAATCATGTTTCATCATTTATATAAACATATCAAAGTTTAGCACACTTAATGCATTTCTGTAACGACAAACTGAAAATATCAAGCCTAAAAAATCAAAAATATTTGATGATGATCAAATAAGACATATGTATGGTTATAAATTTAGAAACATATCACTACCTAAAACAAATAAAAGTATGAATACATATTATTTTTTTTAAATAAAATATATTCTTATACCTACTAATAATAATAATAATAATAATAATAATGTTGTTTTCATTGTATAGTAATACTAATATGTTATTTTCATGTGTGCAGCATTAGGGTACCTATATACTCAGGGTATGGCCATGGCGTGGCTCGCGTTTCGTCCGCCATTAGCGGGCCACTGTCATATTCGTTGTTGTTGTGCAAATTATTATCTATTTTCGTGGCTACTTGTTTTATTTTAATACAAAACATATTTAAATATACTTCTAACATTTATTTAAAGTGTAAGTAATACTTTTATTTTATTTATTTGTATATTTTCTTGATATACTGACTACGATGACTGGCAATATTGAAAACCCATAAAAATTACCAATATTAAGCACAAACATTTAAATTTTTAATAGGTAAGTTTAAAATATATACTTATTATGTAAATAATAACCACAGTTATTAAATTTGATGTGATAGTAACAACCTATATCATATGCTATACATAACCTCTAAATCTATGTTATAATAATAATTGTGTATCTCTTAAATAAATGAATTTTTATTACCTTTATAGATTCATAGTGTGATTATTTAATATTCCTGTATAATATAATATCACATTTCTTACAAATAAATAGGGAAATGAATTATCAGTATGTTTGACATTGGCTCGCTTATGGCGGCGATCTTGCCCCATGGCCATACCCTGTATATAAAGGTACCCTATGCAGCATTAAGTATGGCCGCCATGTTCTCCCTCCATTCTCGTTTTATTCTTTCTATATTCTAATAGATAGCACTAAATGTCAAAATTAGCAATGAAATTTCTAATTTATATATATATATATATATATATATATATATATATATATATATATATATATATATATATATATTTAACTAATTTTCCTCAATTATCTTGTTCTCATATTAAATTTGTTGTGAAAAAAAAAAATAACATTTTTAAGCTACTCGAACAAAGTAGTTTCCATTGCGACACTAGCGCGCGGAAGTAAAACAATAGCGGAAATATGGCCTTTCGGATTGTAAGTTGGCTGCGGGAAACATTAGTTTCTAGGCAGTGAGTACGAAAATTAATTTTTACGGGGTTTAACTCTGTTATCACGAAAACTATAATAAGAGCTACGACTTCGATTAAATGAGCCTTTTTGTTTGCCTTACAGAGGTCATCTTAGATGTGCTTTTGATTTATTTTTTTTAAATAAAAAATTGTACTATGGTAAATGATGTGACGACTTTGGTCAATATTTAATTTTCAAATAACTTCGTACCTATTAGATATTGAGAAAAATATTTCATAATTGCAAATTCATATTTCAACTCACCAATTCGATGTTTGCCTTTGTTTTAGGTACGCGTATTCTAGTCAATAATTTATTTCAGTGGTTTAAATATTGTAATTTACTTCATTTCTATACTATACATAATCAGACACGGTAGTTTCTATTTTGGTTAAAGTTTCTTGAACAAAATCATGTATTTGATTCACCATTCAATTACTTTACAGAGCATCAGATTAGCAGTTCTTTTAACAGGTAAACTACTTGAAATCCCACATAAGTTCGCTTTAGTAATAAAACAACTCTTCTACTTCCGTACTCCCAAATCCGCTACCCAATGCACGCCCCTGTATAAAACAAACAAACGACTGCCGGAAAGAAAAACTCAATTAGCCAATCAATTGAGTTACTGCAGTGCGACATAATACTCCCCAATCGAGATAACAGTAGTGAGACGTATCTATTCCTCTCTGTTGCTCAGTGGTTCCTATAGCATTTTCTCTGTCTGTTAGCGAGATATTGGCATCGGCTTAATCCGATAAACGCGTCCATTAGATGCGATTAGACCGGCTCGACCGTAAACAATACAGACTTCAAACCGGAAACGGAATGGAACGAAACACAAGATTCGATTGGAGGACCCCATTCGGCTTCCTGTTTTGACACCGGAAAGTTATTGGATTTTTGGAGCTTAAAGAACAGAGATTTTTGATGGCTGATTACAGAAAGATTTGGTTTTGACAAACGGAGAATCATGATATTTTTTCTTTCGTGCTGAACGATATAAAACGGAACAATTTTTTGGATTTATCGTATTATTTTTACCTCTCGCTAAGAGAGGTATTGTATTCATGCTAAAAATCGCATATCCAGATTTTATTGAATAAGCACGCTTTAAGGTCCCTACAATCCGATTTTTACGATAATGTCTGTGTGTGTGTGTGTGTGTGTGTGTGTGTGTGTGTGTATGTATGTATGTATGTAGGATGTTGGAAGGACGATTACTCAAAAACTATAAGACTTTATATTTGTTTAACTACGTATTTCCCAATCGGACATTCATGGGAAGATCTGAAAAGGTTTTGGTAACAATTGGACAACCGGAAGTAGAAGATTTTTTTTCAAAAATCTTCTAAATATTATTTTTTGAAAATTTTTCTTGCTAATATTAAAGAAAATTAAATTCTCTGTCTGATACATTTAAATATTTTATTTTATATTTTATAGATGTAGAGATAAAAGAAATATAATATATAAAATAATCTGTTGTAATAAATTTTACAGCCGAAAGAATGCCATGGAAAATAGTTGAAAATTTAAATTGTTTGTAACTGACAGATAAATGTCAGTGTCAGAAATCCGGAGACATTACTGAAGACTTTTTCCGGGAAGTACATACATTATATTATTTCTTAATGTATTAATAGTTAAATATTTAATATTATAGGTATATTACACATACCCTTCTGAAATACTGTCAATCCCGACAATGATTCGGAAATATTTCGAAAAATAAGAAGAGTAGGACAAAATTTCTTCATAGACTGAATTTAAAATTAAACAATCTAAATGTAAGTAATAGATGTAAGTAGAATTGTTGGTGTAGTGTTGGCATACAAGAAATGCTAAATACAATAGGGCGCGAGCAGTCATGTGACTTTGTTGGTCTTGACAAGCAGATATGGTGGCCCGTGTCAGAATGATAGCTAGTAATTATATACATAGATGTCAAATATCATAATTTCTCATTCTAAATTTAGTGATTTTCCAATTCCATGTAGTTTATTTTTCTCGACAATTCCGCACGCCTGGTGACAAATTAACTATACGTGAATTTAGAAAATCTTGAAATTTTTAAAGAAACATTCTAACATTTGACATCTACGTACATAATTATTAATTATCATTCTGAAACGGGCTCCCATATTTGCTTGTCAAGGCCAACAATGTCACATGACTGCTCGCACCCTATACTTATGTAACCAAAAACGTAAGTGGCTAGAGGTATTGTGCTGGCCACAACAGATTTTTTAACCTTTGGAAGTATCCAGTATTTTTGTAAACGTTTTTATTTTTTAATAAGAATAATAATAATAAAATGCTCATTTGTTAAGTAATGAAATATAAATCATTTTAACAATATTAGAAAATAATACTAATATTTGTCATTTCAAACCCACATTTAATATTACTATTAATTTCATTTACTTGTACATACCTTTAATCATGATAAATATTAATTAATTAAATTACATTTGCGATATATTGAATAGTTCTATTAATTATTGTATTTATTCCTTATCAGTATTGCATTGAAATAATAACTTTTAATGCGAAAATGCTGATCTACATTCCAAATAAATTTACATTTGCATGATTGAAATAACGTAGCCATTTTGAAAAATAACAAACTTGAAACAGTATCGATAAACAGATTGAAACGAGGCGTTAACAGAATTTTAGAAATATAGAAACAAACATACACAAACCACTTCTGCCCCAGAAATAAGAAATGAGGATCTGAGGAAGGACTAGGAGCATCACCACCCTGAACAAAAATAATTCATATTGTTATTGTTACTGTCTGGTTGTATTTAGCACTGGAGTTGTGGCGGCCATAACATCCACTGAGCTTGATAGCCATGGGCTTGCCATTGTTAGTTTTTTTTTATTAAAAGAAAAGTGGCAACCAAAAAATAAATAAACACTGTCAGTCTGGTTTCGAACGTTCAAATATAAACATCAAAATTATGTTACTCATTATTTATTGTATTTCAAAATAGTGTTAGTTAGTTATATTATTTGTCAACTTTTTACAATTTAATTGTCGATAGTTTTTACACAAGAGTGGGGCTGATATCCTCTCCAATATGTTACACCAATTTGTTATAATAGGCCTTGTATTGTTTGAATTGATTATGTTATTATAGACAAATCCCTTAGGAATATCAATTTTGAAGCAATTACTAAACGATATCTGTATATTCGAAAATGAATAAATATATCATCACGGCTGTGTAATTGTTAAGCAATATGTTTGTAATCAGGAATGGAAAACGTAACGTAACGATACCCGACATTATAGTAACTTTTAATTATTTTTTTTAATAACGTTACAATTACAAAATAACGTTATATAACCGTAACATAAGAAATAATGATTCACTATAACGTTATCTAAGTTTCTAAATTTTACTAGATTTTCGCCGTTTGAAAGTATAATTTCCTGATAATTTATTTCGTGTTTTATAATGAATAGATGTTCCTAGTGGTCAAATTCAAATGTTAAACACTTTATTTCATTTCTAGAATAAGATAAGTGTGCTTTAACATTGTTTTTAATTTTAAATTGTAATGAATTTTTATTACAAATTTGAGAAAAATACGGTTATTATAACGTTATAATAGGGAATTTTTGCATAGCATACGTGAATATTCTGTCAACGTTAACGGTACGTCTTTAATAACTGATGTATAAAATAACGGGTTTGCAAAGTATAGATTTTGCATTTCCTTTTAACGTACATACGTTGATTTTGACGTTCGACACTTTAAATATCTATCATTTTCATCATATTTTGGTAAAAATTAATGGAAGAGCTATTTAATGTTTGCTAAATAGCTTTGCAATGTGTTCTACATGCTCACTGACAGCTCCCAAAATAAATAATCCTGTGGCCCCATCCAGGTTACTTTGACTGATGTTTCAACACAAATTTTCCTAAAGGTTTATCTCTGTCACATCCCTTAGCAATCTCAAATTATCGATACACAATTTAAGGAATACAAAGGAAATTGTCGAATTTTTATGACAGTTCTGTTTGCAAAACAAAAAGGACGTTTAAAATAAATTTTGTGCCTACTAGGTTATAGTAGGCGTACGTCAACTGGTCCGTCTTTTACCTTCGCCGGACGTATTATGTCTGTAAATTTCACGTACGACAAGTAACAATACGACATAGGCGTTAGCGTATACGTCTTTCGGAAAAGCGCTATGCAAAAACTCTCTAATAACAAAACAAAAATAACGTTATTGTAACGTTACATAACAGTATTAGATTTATGCTAAAAATCGCATATCAAGATTTTATTGAATAAGCAGGTTTTAAGGTCCCAGAATCCGATTTTAACATTTTTACAATGATTCTCTCTCTCTGTGCGTGTGTGTGTGTGGGTGTGTGTTTGAGTGAGTGAGTGAGTGAGTGAGTGTGTGTGCGTATGGATGTGTGTGTGTATGGATGTGCGTGTGTGTATGTGGATGTTGGAGGTACGATTTCTCAAATTCTATAAGACTAACGACCTGTGTAACTACGGATTCCTCAATCTAACAGTAATGTTAAGAGTTGAATAGGTTCTGGTGATAATTGGACAACCGGAAGTACTAATATTTTAACAAAAATCGTCTAAATATTTTTTGAAAATTTAAGTTACTGCAAATATTAAAGAACATAAAATTCTCTATGCGATATATTAAATTTTTTTATTATATCTTCTATAGATACATATATTTTGATAATAAGGATGTATTTACAGTAAAAAAAATTTGTTGTGGCCAGCACAATACCTCTCGCCATTTTCATTTGATGTAGTATAGGGCGCGAGAAGTTATGTGACTTTGTTGGTCTTGGCAAGCACATGTGGGGGCCCGTGTCAGAATGAGAGCTAGTAATATACATAGGTGTCAAGTATCATAAGTTTTAATTCGAAACATTATGATTTTCCAAATCCATGTGGATTATTTTCCTTCGCAAGTATATTCCATACTAATGAATGACAAATAAACATCAGAACATTTTGAAATTTTGAATGAAAAATTATGACATATGACAATTGTGACATCTATGTAAAAACTACTAGCCTTCATTCTGACACGGATCCTCATCTGCTTGCCAAGGCCAACAAAGTCACAGGTCTGCTCGCGCCCTATAAGTACACACAAATAATTGAAATTGTTTCTCTTCTTTCGTTCTATACGAAATTTTATCCTACTATTCTATTATGTTCAAAATTCATCAAATTCATTGACGGGATTAGCGGTATTTCTTAAGGATATATGTAATATTAACATATCTGTAATTTAAATATATAATTAATTAATAATACAATAATATATATTAAATGTACTCTTACCTCCCAGAAAAATCTGACACTGACATTTTACATTTACATGTCAATTACAAAAATTTAAATATCGCAAATGTTTTTCGGGCAACGAGATTTATTACAACAGATTATTCTATATTATTATATACTATATCTCCAAACCTATACGAGATATAATAAAAAAATTAAGTATGTCAGACTGAGAATTTAATTATCTTTAATATTTGTAGTAACAAATTTTCAAAAAATAATATTTAGAATTTTTTTCTTTAGAAACTACCACTTTCGGTTGTCCAATTGTTACCAGAACCTATTCAACTCTTCCCATTACTGTTAGATTGAGGAATCCGTAGTCAAACAGGTCTTTAGTCTTATAGAATTTGAGAAATCGTGTCTCCAACAACCTCACACACACACACACATCCACACACACAC
Source organism: Harpalus rufipes (assembly GCA_951394225.1). NCBI lineage: Eukaryota > Metazoa > Arthropoda > Insecta > Coleoptera > Carabidae > Harpalus > Harpalus rufipes. The sequence continues at coordinate 44,783,760 of OX596282.1, forward strand.
ACACAGACATCATCGTAAAAATGTTAAAATCGGATTGTATGGACCTTAAAACGTGCTTATTTAATAAAATCTGGATATGCGATTTTTAGCATGAATCCAATACCTCTCTTAGCGAGAGGTAAAAAACTGCCAAAACTTTCAATCAAATTAGTGGTAGACTTAATAACCGTCAAATTAATTACAAACTGATTTAATAACTGTCAAAGTTATCAAATTATAAATCATGATTCGAAAATGCTCTCTGATTGATTTCATATGCTTTAAAAATTGATAAACTAATTTTGTAACTTACTCAACTTGTGCAACTTAATTTCAAATGACAAATAAATAATTATTTAAAACAGTGTAAATTTTGTTTTTCACGATATAGGAACCTGATTTTCTTATTATCAATAATTCTACCGCGACTCTCTTATGAATGCTATATTGATTTAAAAATAAAATTTGGGGACGAGCCTGTTTCTTGGGACTCTGTTATAACTTTAATTAAATTTATCAAGTATTGCCGACTATTTGAATTTTGTTACTCCTTTTCACTTAGTCTACTATAAGTACGCAATTCTCTAATAAGCACAATGCTTGGTTACTTTTATTTCTAGACTAGACTCTTAATTATAACTAAAGTCGAATAAAAGTAATTATTTCGCCTGAAATTTAAAGTGTATGATGCTTCAAATTATATCTGTTCTGAACGCTTGTCGGCGCATTTCGCTCTCTATTTTGAGATTTTTCCGCCTTGTTGGAATGTAATTGCATTAGGGTTTATTTGCTACTAACAGACACTGTAATGTTATCGACAGATTAATTAGAGTCTTTAATAGCCGGCTGATCAACTCCCACACTGAAATTAGGTTAATTAATATTTGGAATGCGTATTTAGTTCATCAATTGTGCAAATAATTCAACCAATATGTTGTTAATCGATGCTCACTATATTGATAAGTTACACGTAATTAGTTTCCAATATATGGAAAGAATCAATAGGTGGTTGATTGATTGATACAATTAATATTAATTATCTGTCAGAAATATTTTGCATATTGTAACGATTATTTATTTGAGTGAAATGTGTAAATTAGAGAATTATTAATTGAAATAAGTTTATTAAACAATAAATAAATTAAGAAAAATATAATAAAAATAACGATCACTATGGTTAAACGCTAATATTAAATAGTTAAACACCAAGATTATTTATTTATTTAAACAATTACCACAACGCACTATTTATTTACACGATATTTGTATCACTAATTATTAATTTCGACTTTTTATATACTAATTGCAAGGTATATTGTACTCAAATGACTCCTCGCACAGAGCTGCGTCGCTTTTATAGCTCTCCATTATTCTAGAACATTTCATTTTGCAGGTTCAGGTTCGAGTCTCCATCAAGCTAAACTTTTCATTATTTATTTTTTATTTATGAATTAATTACGAATTGCAATACATTTTTATAATATTCACTCGATCGTTAGAGTTTAAGAAATTCATTTTGACACGAATATTTGATATAAACAAAAAAAACCAAACAATGAACACATTGTTGACACGAAAAGAAAAATACTTTAAATATTTTTTTTGTAAAAGAAGCTTATATCTAAATTATTGTAATTGGAAATAGAAAATAGATATTGAAATGGATAACAATATTTTATAAATAAAAATAATTTGTTTTAACAATGACAAAAATTGATTACAACAATCAAAATATGGATTTAATAAAAATGCATAATAATGATAATAACACAATGAATATGAGTATGTTTTGTATTTTTATCGTATTTATAAAGGAAAAATATGTGGTATAGTTTAAAATCTTGCTTTTGACGGTTACTAGGTACTTCCATTGAAATTACTATTATATCATGATAGAAACTTATTTGTAATTATTTGACTAATTCATCCATATTACCTCATAATATCTTTAATATAATTTGTAATTAATACATAATAAATAATGAAAAGTTTAGCTTGATTGAAAAATTATTTTATTCCATAGGCAGACATGCTAACCATTCAGCTACAATGACATTTAAAAATATTTTTATATTACATAATAAAATATTGAAACAAATATTTATTTACATTTATTTATAATTTTCTTTAATCTATGCAATGATAATAAAGTAATTAGTATTAAATAACGTACAGGAAGTAATGTACTATTATGATATTAAATAGCATGGCTTAATTTTCTGCCGGACACTTTTTATTTACAAAAAACTGTTTTCCCATGTTAAACGCCTATGTCAAGGTTTGCTTGGGACACACGGTATATATATATATATATATATATATATATATATATATATATATATTATTTTTTCCTACATTTACAATAGATATATCTAATTATGTGTTGACTATTTATGTAGCTTTAAAAAAAGTTTGACCTTGAACCAAAAAGAATATTTTTTATCAATATTTGGACCTCATGTCACTAAATTCAAGCACCGCCACTGCGCTAGAATCAGCCGGTCACGTAGCGTACTCAGCCACGCAACCCCAAGTCCATAGAGTATGGACTAAATCGAACAATATGGCACCGACACCATAACCTAGAACGTTCAATAAATGAACTTGTTAAAGTGAGATAACATTAATTTATTTATTAAAATTTGTTCCACATATTTGCATATTTTGGCACATGTACATATTTAATTAAATACCGAGAGAATATATTTCATGCATTAATTAATTTGGTTTGAAATATTAATTATGAACATTGACATTTTTAAAGCAAATTGGATGAATGTTTGTTTCTATTTTAATTATTTGTTACTTTTATATTATATGTAAATGCACATGTATTTATAATTTTAATGCATTGTTTAATTCGTTTACCCACAAATTATGCGTGATAATTCATTATGAAAATTTCAATATACTATTTTAAATTACTTTCTATATAGATTTATATAAAAACTTAGTCAATAGAGAATTATGTATATTTGTGATTTATGCATTTATTTTCACTTTGTAAACTTGTTGTTTAGGCGTTTTGAAAGATACATACGTAAGTTTTTTACCTACCGTCACCTTTAGGTAAGGAAGGTATTGTCTTTGATAAAAAAATTCAATGATGAGTTTTTAGTAAATAAGCATGTTTTAGGGCTCCTATAATACGATTTTATCATTTTTACGATGTGTGTGTGTGTGTGTGTGTGTGTGTGTGTGTGTGTGTGTGTGACGAAAGTTTCGGGTCGCATAACTTCAATACCACGAATCTAAAAATTATATTTTTTTCGTATTCCTCCAATTTACATCCAGAAAAACAACTGATTAGATTTTGGTTATAATCGGTAAACCGGAAGTAGCCTCATTTGAAGATTTAACAGTTAAATTTGATTTATTGACATTTAACGTTATTATAACTTAGAGAATATATGATTCTCAATACGATTTGATTGCATTTTATACTTCATATTCAATAGATTATAGAGTTAAAGAATTTTAAAGAAATTAAATATTATAAATCAGCCAACTATGCTAAACATGGAAACTACTAATATATTCATATAATTCAAGTTGACAGATGTCAGTATAAATAAAAAGTAAATTAATGTGGCAGAAATGAGGATGTTGAAATAGATGTTGGGGAAGACACGGAAAGTTACGGTAAGGAAATAACTCTAGTGTTAGAAATTTCTAGAAAGATACAAGAGAGGTGATTACATTGGTTTGAAAATGTCATGAGGAGAAATGAAAAATATATTGGATGAAGAGCAAATAGCTTAGTAATAGAAGGTTGAAGTAACAGAGGAAGACCAAAGATAAGATGGAAGGACTGTATTGCGAAGACTTGAGAGAAAAGGAACTGAATGAGAACGACACGTTAAACAGAAATGAGTGGAAGAAGAAAATAAAAAATAGCGACCACTAACGAATGGGAAAAGCTAAAGAAGAAGAAGAAGATGTTGAGAATGCAACTTTTATATAAACGTAAAAATTGAAAAAAATATTATAATCAACGATGGTGAAATAAAAATTTCAATTACCTATTACATGGCCAATTTTCATTTTCTATAAACGGCTTTTCATTTCATATTTGCAAAAATATAAATCAATGTTTGGACAAAATTTGTAAATGAAAAATAAAAAGTACAAAGTGTAAAGTTTTGATGGATGTACAACCCTCGTATAAAACAAGCTTTGGTTTATTGTAAAATTTTATGAAGATAAAATATTAACTTATTAAAATATTAAATAATAATCTTTTATCATTTTTATAAGAATTCTCCCGGATTCTTTCTTTACAAAAAGTCTCCAGTTCCTGTCTCAAGTGCAATGGAAAAGAGCATCGTCTGATCCCTATTGTCTTGAAGCGTGTATTCAGAATCTCCATCCATGAACTCATACGCCACGCGAAAGAGAGAAAAAACGGTAGATTCTGCAAAGGGTAGATTGCTATATTGATATTGTCCAAACTGGGTTTTCATCCGAACCGAATGATGAATAGAGACGGCCGTATGACTGCCAGAAGATGAGAACCGAAGGAAATAAATTCGCAGAAAAAGATGGGAACTTTATAAAAGGAAATCTAAGGTGAAAGGTGATATATTGAATGTATATATTTTAAATTAAATACAAGCAGTTCTATATCATTCGTATTATCTGTATAAGTGTTATAAAGAGAAATGGTGTGTATGTAAATAATTTATTTCCTATTTCGTATTTACAAAGTGAATTTTGTACAACTGTTTTTATCAAAAACAGTGATACAATGAAAAATTTTGTCTAAAGATTTTTGGGGATTTCTAAATTTTGTTGGTAACTTAATTTCAATGTCAAATAAATATGTTTCATTTTAGTTGTCACCGGTCATTACTGGCACTTGACACTGACATTTTCTTCTTCTTTAGCTTTTCCCATTCGTTAGGGGTCGCTATTTTTTATTTTTTTCTTCCATTCATTTCTATTTTGCGGGTTATCCTCACGTCAAAATTTTTCATTCAAAATTTCTTTTTTTGGTATTTTATGATTCCTTTTCTCGGCAACTGAATTCCACGTCCTTGATAATAAATAAACCACATGAAATAAGAAAATCATAAACTTTGAATGAAAAATTATGGCATTTGTAAGTTATGGACGTAATTAATAGCTGTCATTTTGACACGGGTCCAAATATCTGCTTGCCAAAGTCAGCAAAGTTACGTCACTGCACGCGGCCTACACATAATTTTTTTACCTCTCGCTAAGAGAGGTATTGCATTCATGCTAAAAATCGCATATCCAGATTTTATTGAATAAGCATGTTTTAAGGTCCCTACAATCCGATTTTAACATTTTTACGATGATGTCTGTGTGTGTGTGTGTGTGTGTGTGTGTATGTGTGTGTGTGTGTGTGTGTGTGTGTGTGTGTGTGTGTGTGTGTGTGGGATGTTGGAAGGCCGGTTACTCAAAAACTATAAGACTTAAAATTTGTTTAACAACGTATTTCCCAATCGGACATTCATGGGAAGATCTGAAAAGGTTTTGGTAACAATTGGACAACCGGAAGTAGAAGATTCTTGAAAAAAAATCTTCTAAATATTATTTTTTGAAAACTTTTCGTGGTAATATTAAAGAAAATTAAATTCTCTATCTGATACATTTAAATATTTTATTATATATTCCATAGATTTAGAGATAAAAGAAGTATAATATATAAAATAATCTGTTGTAATAAATTTGACAGCCGAAAGAATGCCATGAAAAATAGTTGATAAATTAAATTATTTGTAACTGACAGATAAATGTCAGTGTCAGAAATAATGAGTAATCAAAGAAAAATGTACTTGGAGAATCCCTTAATTCTTGATCTGTGACTATTATGGAGATGACAAGTCTAGGTTGAAGGACTTAAATTTGTTTCAAACATTATGGGACAATGTACACCAGTACTATAGACTAGAGTAACTTTGAATTGCGAAAAAGCTATCAAATTCTTCTCAAGTAAGTTGTAAATATTGACAAAATTACACATCGATATAAGAATAATCGGAGTGCAATCTATCCGTCACTTTATTAAAGGGAATTAGTGTTATTTAGATATAACATGTATGAAAAAATAAAATGTAAAAGAAGATATGTAAGAATAGATGCACAATCCATATATACATTTTAGACCGCCCAAAATTAATGTTTTTACTAGAAGAATATGAAGAGAAAGTAAACAACGTTGTTCGAATTGAAAATTGCTGTTACCAGCCTAATATTTATATATAGTACTCTACTTTGTAATTTATTGTAACATAATTTATGGTAAAATATCTTCATGTTGAGACATGCTATTATTGAATAACAAAGAAGTTTATACGTCATAGATTTATATGATTATATTATTTGTATTTATAAAAATATTCTTTGCTTTATGCATACAGCCAGGTAAAATATACGGCGAGAGGTTATGTGCTGGCCACATCAGATTTTTTTTGCTATATTTCCATTTAAATTATTTCATAAACAAACTATACGAATTGCACTTGACACTAACATATTCTTCTTCTGTAGTTTTTCCCATTCGTTAGGGGGTCGCTATTTTTTATTTTTTTCTTCCACTAATTTTTGTTTTGTATGTTGTCCTCATTCAGTTCCTTTTCTCTTCTTTCATATTACATTTGGTTTTCCTATGTTTCTTCCACCTTCTGTTATAAGCTATTCATTCTTCCAATATACTCATCTCTCCTCATGACATGTTCAAACCAATGTAATCGTCTCTATTATATCTTTCTAGAAACACCCTTCCCTTATTCTTTCATCATTTACTTTTTATTGATATTGAAATCTGTCAATTTGAACTACCTGAATATATTAGCAGTTTCCATGATTAAGTTAGCACAGCTGGCGGATATATGAAATTTTATAATTATTACAATCTTTATAATTCTTTAACTCTATATCTGTTGAATATGAAATATAAAATGCAATCAAATCGTATAGAGAATAATATATTCTTTAAGTTATAATAAAATTTAACTGAGTTTTTCAAGAAAAACTGTTAAAATCTTCAAATGAGAATACTTCCGGTTGACCAATTATAACGAAAATCTAAACAAGTCTGCATATGGTTGTAAGGAAGAGGAATACGCAAGAATTGTAATTTTTGGAATTCTAGTATTGGAGATATCGTTGATGAAACCGCGGTCACATACATACACACACACACACACACACACACATACACACACGCACACACTAACACACACACACACACACATACAGACATCATCGTAAAAATAGTAAAATCGTATTGTAAAGACCCTAAAACGTGCTTATTCAATGAAAACTCACCACCGAATTTTTTGACCAAAGACAATACCTTCCTTTATAGGTGACGGAAGGTAAAAACATAACAACACACGTTTTTTGTTATTATTTTAATGTGTACATACAAATATAGAAAGTTTTTCACGTTAGTTTTATATAAAAAGATTGTTTTTAAAAAATGTTTTTATAAAAAAATCAATTGTAGCTCCTGAAGAAGACATAGGAGATGCCGAAACCGCTAGAGGCCTGAAATTTAAATAAATATTTTGACTGCAATCCAGTAATTCATTATTTCCATATACCCATCGAGTCAAGAAGCTTCATCATCCACTTCTGTAACTTATGTTTTAATATACTATAATATGACACCCATATATTTTTTTTAACTTTGGCAAAACAACACAAAATTCATCAGTGATAATAAAATTGAACATCGTCATTCGAAAGAGCATAAATATGTCCCCTAAAGAAGTGCAAACCAATATTATTTTTAAAATGAAATTTGCTTTTTATCTACATTGGTGATACACAATGCATCGCAAAATGGCTTACTAATGGTGTACCTTTTATCTAATTTAAACAACTTCGTATCTCTTAATTCTCATATTATTTATCCTGGACACTGTAAGTATATTTTAGAAAAAATCTGTCTCTTCATTGTGGGCTCCTCCATTCCTTTTCCTTCCGCATTGGTAGAAAATTGGAATCCTTATCTTGTGTAGGTAGGCCGTGCGTATAAAGAAATCAGTGACGAGTCCCTCTCTCGGGTCTGGAGGGAGTCCGCCACTGTACAGGGGTTGAGGGTTAAACGAAAGAAAGTTTTTATGTAGTTTACGATATCGCCCACCAAGCACTATCAATCATAGGGATAGTAAAAAGAAATCTGATTTAGGCTGAATGTTGTACTGCGTAGGTTGTAGGTTGTTTACAAAGTGCTTCTTATCAGAAAGACGTGAGCAACAATCAAATGTTGGAGGGCCGTTTCCAGTTATACTCGCGTAAAAAAGTACAGATCAAGGAAGGGTAATATTTTTGTTCTGAATCGATTAAAATGTTTTTTTTTTAACTTTCATTTTAAATCCTTGGCACTAAAAGCCATTTTAAATAATTAGATATAAAATTAACTCTTTAGACTACCAAAAAAGGAAAGTAATGATATACTTTTATTGTTTGCAATGAAAAAGAAATAAAACACTTCCTTTTCCTTTTCGGAAAACGTTTGCTGTAATGATAACTATCATAGCATAGTAGTTAATTTTATTGCCTTTAATATTGTCTGGTGTTACTCTAACACTAAAATTTATAATGGATAAGGTTTATCTACGAACATAATTTCTCTGTTCTACAATTTTTAATAATATTTTACCCCTATCTACTCGTATTTCTATTACCGGTTTTATTAATTTTTGTGGTTGTTATAAAGATTTTAATAGATAATAAAACAGGGCCGGTCCGATAGGTAAGGCACCAAATTGAAATAGGCGCCAAAATGTGACATACTAAAGAAACAATATTTTAATAAACAGTTGATAAAATTATTAATAATTTAATGAACTTACACCAAATTATAAAATTTTGTTAAAAAAATCTGATGTGTACACCACGCGACTTCCTTGTACGATTATTAAACTATACATATTTTTTTAATAATTAAATTACAAAATATTGACAGGCTTAAGCCAAGCCCGAGAAATATTTTGATATAGAACAAAAAATAATTCATTTACTACTATCATTTTTAAATTAACCTTAATCTAACCCGGTTCTTTTTAAAGAGAGTTGATTACAACAAAGAAATATTTGATTACAACAATGAATATGACTAATTTCACAATAAAAATATAATATTTGTTATTGTACGAATCATAAAATTGCACGTATTTAACGTAATTTGACATGAATTTAATTTGTCCTAATCCATAGCAAGCTTTATTACAAAAACAAAAAAGTACATAATTTTTAATTTACATATTTTGCTTATACATAGGGCTAATTTAATAATACTTGAATACGCAGAAATTAATTCTCTAAAACTTTTATTTGAAGCATTTATTTCTAAAATCAAAATAAAATCATTTTATTCAAAAAAAACTGTTAACAACTTCAAGTAATGTGCCACTTCCGGTTAGCCTATTTTAACCAAAATCTATTATGTTATTTCGATTGACATAAAAGTCTTGTATACCAAATTTGAAAAGTTTTGGATTATATTTTAAAACAGTTTTTCATTTAAATCTATTATAGGCTTCATGTAAAGTGCCACTTCTGGAAATTGTGTAATAACCAGAAAGGGAGGTGCACAATTAGATGTTATAGCAGTCCTAAATACAAAATTTCAACTTTCTACGGCTTACCGTTTTTGAGTTATGCGAGATACGTACGAACGTACGTACGTACGTACAGATGTCACGACGAAATTAGTCAAAATGTATTCAGGGATGATCAAAATGGATATTTCCGCTGAAATCTGAAAACCGAAATTTTTCGCGACTACAATACTTTACTTACGTACAAGGAAGTAAAAATATTTACAGCCGATTCTTCGTTTGCCAATGAGCATTCAAACATCGTTTGCCTTCGTAGCGACAGAATTTATCAACTTTTACCTCGATGTATCTATTAATTCTCTGGATGAAAGATTTAAAATTTTAAATGATTTTACAGTAAGGCCCGGTTGTTCCAAGTTCAGATAAAGTAGCAGTATACTATCTATTGGATAAATTTATTCCACCGTCTTAACTAGAGAATAAGATTTTTGGATTGCTCCATTATTTATTCTCCGGATAGCTAACCGGCAGATTGCAAACAGAAAGATTAAAATTGTTTTAGGGTAGAGTAATTTTTGGTTGGCAAGTTAGCAGTCACAATTTTAATAGAAATTTGGTTACTGTTTCGCTTGTCTGTGTTTTGGTGCAGTTGTAGTTTAAACCACAGTTTGAACATTTAGAAAAAATGATAAATAAGTCTTGCAATAATGAGTGGTGAAAATTATAGATAAAGAGAAAGAGCAGTTTATTTTACTACCACGGAAATGAAATAACTAATTTAATTAAATTATTCGACAAATATAAAGATATAATTGAGTCCAGGAAGACAGATTTCGTCCCTTGGAAAGAAAAAAGACCTCATCTGGAATCAATTAGAAAATTATTTTAGTTTTAGTTGTGGCCAGTATCCACGATATACACCATGTTGCATAAAATCGTATGGGTATGAACAACTGGCATATCGAAGGTACAGCGTGATTCAGTAAAAGAAATGTAGACAAATAAGTGTTTATTTCTCAAATTATGCTTTCTTTAAACTTACCTAATAGATAAGAACTATATTTTGACTTTAATTTTATCTAACAAATAAAAAACTGTATTCTTTGACATTCGAAACCTCAAAAAATTCTGAATCACTCCATTTTTCAAAATTGTTACAGCGTTCTCGTACTGTATACTGTTTTCGAAAATTAATATTATCAAAAATGAAATCCAATACTTCATCATCACCGTTGTACTGATTTATTATAATAATTATTAATATTAACAAATAGCTTATATCATCAAAAAAAAATCTGATGTGGACACCACATGACTTCCTTGTACGATTATTAAACTATACATATTTTTTTAATAATTAAATTACAAAATAGTGACAGGCTTAAGCCAAGCCCGAGAAATATTTTGATATATACTATCATTCTTAAATTAACATTAATCTAACCCAGTTCTTTTTAAAGAGAGTTTTGATTACAACAAAGAAATATTTGATTACAACAATGAATATGACTAATTTCACAATAAAAATATAATATTTGTTATTGTACGAATCATAAAATTGCACGTATTTAACGTAATTTGATATGGACTTTTTATGTTTTTGTTTTTGTCCTAATCCATAGCAAGCTTTATTACAAAAACAAAAAGGTATATAATTTTTAAATTTACATATCTCGCTTATACAAAGGGCTAATTTATTAATACTTGATGTGCTAGACATAGAAATTAATTCTCTAAAACTTTTATTTGAAGCATTTATTTCTAAATTCAAAATAAAATCATTTTATTCAAGAAAAACTGTTAACAACTTCAAGTAATGTACCACTTCCGGTTAGCCTATTTTAACCAAAATCTATTATGTTATTTCGATTGACATAAAAGTCTTGTATACCAAATTTGAAAAGTTTTGGATTATATTTTAAAACAGTTTTTCATTAAAATCTATAATAGGCTTCATGTAAAGTGCCACTTCTGGAAATTGTGTAATAACCAGAAAGGGAGGTGCACAACTAGATGTTATAGGAGTCCTAAATACAAAATTTCAACTTTCTACGGCTTAACGTATTTGAGTTATGCGAGATACGTATGTACAGAAGTCACGACGAAATTAGTCAAAATGGATTCAGGGATGATCAAAATGGATATTTCCGCTGAAATCTGAAAACCGAAATTTTTCGCGATTACAATACTTCCTTTACAAGGAAGTAACAAAGGATGGAGATGAAATTGGTCGAATTTGTGTATTTTAAAATTATTTTAGCGGAATTAAATAAAATATTGTACACCATATACGTTATGAAAACGTGATATTGTTTAACTCATATAATTTGCAAAACTCGCGTCGCTCGTTTTGGCAATTATTATGTTCATCAAACAATATCACTCTTTTCAACTGATTATGTAAGTAACTATTTCCGCACTGAAATACTTTTTCACACTGCGCGCGAACAAAAGGTTCTTTTCCCAAATCATATGAATAATAAAATACTTTTCCAAAGAAAAAATATGTTTCACAATCCATTCTGAAAAGAAGATGTTATTATGTTTTATTTGTGTAAAAAATATCGCTCTTTGAATTCCAAGAACAATTAATTTTACATTGAAACAAAAACAAATCAAATATGACAGCGTCAATTGTTAGGTTTCATTTCTCCGTCTTTGAAGTAGAACTTTGTAATTTAATTAATGTAGAAATTAATTGCAGGTTTTAATTACCGTTCCTTTTGTTTCAGGTAAACTACTTCAAGTTAAACAGATGATTTCTTTACTGGAGCAGCGAGGTGGTACTAGCATGTTTTCTTGCATTTCAAATGAGACCACTTCAAGTTTTTGTAAGAAAATTATTCAACAGAAACAGATTGTTAGTTTTGCGAATGCAAAGGGTGAAATTAGAACCATTACCACGAGTATGATGGTGTTATGGTAGTGTCATTATTTAAATTTACATACATATTGCAAAAGATTGCTACATACTAGTTTTATATTGATAATAAAATTTTACGATAATTAATCTTCAATAATATATTGCTCGTCGAATACAGATAGCAAATAACTGCCTTAAAATAAAATTTGTGAGATTAAGAAATTATATTAATAGAATAGAACAACTTCGTATGGTCAAGTTGATGCGCAATTGTCTCTGCAGTTCAGGAATATAATTTTACGGATTAAATAAAACTTCAAGAACGTCAAAAAGTTTGATGCGCATAAAATTATTATTTATGTCAAACAAATTTGAAATATGTTGACATTACATATAATTATGGTGACCATAATTTTCTGAGGAAAAAAAAGGACATTGGAAATTATAACTAAATGATAACTATTTATTTTAATTACTGGTGTTGTGCGCATTATTAGAGTGAGAGGTCCGATTTGGCCTGTGAAATTATTTACATGTCAGATGAGGAATCCTTTTCTTCACAAAATGTGGGTTAATAAAACTTTTTGTGAAGAAACGTACAAGTTTCATTCCTCATTAGATAATTTCTTCACGATAACTCAACAATATAATTATTAATTATTATTACATGTCCATGATATGGTCAGCTAACTTCATAGATGTTTATGTCAGCAGAGGTCATGTTGAGGTCGTATTGTAGAGAATACAATTTAAAGTTTCAAAAATTTGCAATAGATGTTTCATTCTCAATATAAATGCATGGCCAACTTCATTCAAATGCGCTGCGCAATTGAATGAAGTTGGCCATGGTAAATGGTCTAATGAGAGAGGCTGTGCCCACGTATTTGGTTCTTCTTTCTAACGAGAGATGTCGCGATATGTGCCGTGTGGCGGCGACCTAAAGCAACTTCGGCACCACACGACTAGCGTCGTCCCATGGCTTTTAAAAGTAGTACATTTTAATGTACTTTACAGCGTCGTAAGGACAGTAGGACTTCATTTCTAAAGAAAGTACTGTCCTACTTAAATAAGTACATATGGTCACCATACATATAATAACCAACTTCAAGTATTAAAATCCACTAAAATTCAAAGAAACCTGTTGTTCGAACTTGCAGTGTGATACATCGAGTCGGAGATATGTTTGAGCGAGATAAAATGTTGAAATGGATCAATTTATGAGACTGCAATTATTGGCGACCTCCACTATTTGAAAACAAAATGAGCTTAACGTCATAGGATATTAAAAAATTATAACGGTTTAATGAATAACAAATAAGACTTTCTAGGACTACAGATAGCTTTTAACGTCGCTCATCATCAGTGTTGTCAGACCTACGGAAATTTTATTTTTTATTTTTTCGGATATCAGGAAATTAAATGAATAACTCAGGAAATTTGGAGATTTTATTACAAGTAATTGTATTAGCTTATTTTTACGAAATATGAAATTTCCCAATTTTTTTACCTCTCACTAAGAGAGGTATTAATTCATGCTAAAAATCGCATATCCAGATTGTAATGAATAAGCACATTTTTACGATGATGTTTGTGTGTGTCTGTGTGTGGATGTATGTGTGTATGTTGGGGGGGGGAGTGTATGTATGTATGTGTGTGTGTGTGTGGGGGGGGGGAATTGATATTGGAAGGACGCCGAAATAATGCCATGGACACCAATTGAAAAATTAAAATATTTGTAACTGATAAATGTCAGTGTCACAAATCCGGATACATTACTGAAGACTTTTTCTGGGAAGTACATACATAGGTATATTATTTCTTATTGTCATGCCCTTCAGAAATACTGTTAATCCCGACAATGAATTGGAAACATCTCGAAAAATTAAAAGACTAGGACAGAATTTCTCCACAAAATGAATTTAAATTTAAAAATCTAAATAAAAAGTAGAATTTTTGGTGTAGATTGTAGGTATGCAAGAATTGCTAAATACAATAGGGCGCGAGCAGTCATGTGACTTTGTTGGCCTTGACAAGTAGATATGGGGGTCCATGTCAGAATAATACCTAATAAGTATGTACATAGTTGTCAAATTTCAATGTTTTTCGTTCTAAATTTAGCGATTTTCCAATTCCATGTGGTTTATTTTCCTCGACAAGTAAATTCCACACTCCTGGTGACAAATGAACTACGTGAATTTAGAAAATCTTGAAATTTTGAATGAAAAATAGACAATTGACATCTATGTACATAATTACTAATTGTCATTCAGATACGGGCCCCATATCTGCTTGTCAAGACCAACAATGTCACTGACTGCTCGCGCCCTGTACTTATGTACCTAACCAAAAAAGGAAGTGGCGAGAGGTTTTGTGCTGACCATAAAAGAATTTTTTATACAGAAGTATTGCAAATGAAAGTCGAAACAGACAAAATATAGGTAGTATAAAACATTCGTGTCCGAATTTTGGACTCGTGCTTGATTAGGTTGCCTTTTTACCTCTCGCTAAGAGAGGTATTGGATTCATGCTAAAAATCGCATATCCAGATTTTATTGAATAAGTACGATTTAAGGTCCATAGAATCCGATTTTAACATTTTTAGAATGATGTCTGTGTGTGTGTGTGTGTGTGTGTGTGTGGATGTGTGTGTGTGTGTGTGTGAGGTTGTTGGAGACACGATTTCTCAAATTCTATAAGACTAACGACCTTTTTGACTACGGATTCCTCAATCTAACATTAATGGGAAGAGTTGAATAGGTTTTAGTACCAATTGGAAAACCGGAAGTAGTAGTATCTTAAAAAAATAATTCTAAATATTATTTTTTTGAATTTTTTTATTACTAGTATTAAAGAACGTAAAATTCTCTATTCGATACATTTTAAAATTTTATTATATCTCCTATAGGTTTGGATATATAGTAAATAATAATATGAGATAATCTGTTGTAATGAATTTCAGAGCCTAAACAACTCTATAGTAACCATCAGATGTTTGTAAATGACAGAAAAATGTCATTGTCAAAAACCAACAGTAGTTCATAAACCTGTTTGACAGCTCAATTCTAAAACTTGAACTTAAGTCTATTTTAACTGAACACATGACAGTGGATAAGAACCTAGTCAGAATTTGCCCTACGAATATGGTTTTATTAGCTGAAAATAAATATTAGATATTCTTTTTTGGCAACATAACAGTAAAACGTCAAATTAACTGACATTAATGAAGAATTTTTCGGAGATATTGGTAAGTTTATTATTTCTTGTGGTATAACAATAATAACAATTAAATATTTAAAATTATAGCTATATACATATACCCATCAGAAATCCCGTCAAGAAATTGGAAGAAATTCGAACATTTAGAAGTATAGGAGAAAACTTCCCTAAAAAATAAATTTTAAATTATAAAAATAATCTAAACATAAAGAAAAGACAAGAGAAATTTATAGGGCGCGAGCAGTCATGTGACTTTGTTGGACTTGACAAGCAAATAAGGGCCCGAGTTAGAATGACAGCTAGTAATTATGTACATATATGTCAAATGTCAATTGTCCATCCAAAATTTCATGATATTCCAATTCCATGTGGTTTATTTTCCTCGACAAGTAAATTCCATATTCCTGGTGACAAAATAACCATGTGAAAAATCACGACATTTGACATTTATGTAAATAATTACTAACTGTCATTTTGACAAGGGCCTCCATATCTGCTTGTGTAGATCAAGTATGACTAACTACGTGAATTTAGAAAATCTTGAAATTTTTGATGAAAAATTCTGACATTTGACATCTATGTACATAATTACTAATTGTCATTTTGACAGAACTCCCATATCTGCTTGTCAAGGCCAACAAAGTCACATGACTGCTCGCGCCCTATACTTATGTAACCAAAAACGGAAGTGACGAGAGGATTTGTGCTGGCCACAACAGATTTTTTATTTTGTTTTAATATATTATTTTTTGTTTACTTCTGTTACCATCTAGTGCTATTTACAGTACTATCTCTACATCGTTATGACGCTGTATTTCATGGGTCATTAATTCCCAAGTAAAAAAAAAAACTAAAAAAATAGCAAAACAGGTCATTGTATGAACAAACAAAAAATACGTGTTTATTATTTAAATCCACGTAAATTAGAATTATACACAGTTTTGTATAAAAAGTCGTGATGATATAATCGTGTTTATGTTTTTATTTTATTTTTCGCAATCATTATAAAGTCGTTTAAATAATGACATCTTTGTTGCCGTTTAATTAGCGGTAATGTTGTATTGATACAGAATATAGATGGTTGCAGTAATGCTAGTATTTCAGAGTTCAGTATAACAGACAACAGGTGATAAAATGTCGATGACAATAGTGTACGTTTGTCTGGTACACGTGTTGTACTTTGTACATTCGGAATAATTATATTCGCAAGGTTAGACAGCAAAGGTGTCGGTGTTTGGCCTCTGCAAGGTTACCAGAGTCGTACTCAAGATGAATCAACAGTATTTAGGTTACTTTTCTCTTTATGTATACGGACAGGGATCACGAACAGAGATTTGTTAACTTCTCGTTATTAGTAAATATAATATATGTCAGTTTATAGATAGCATTTTGAGATTGGACAACAGAATCACCCGATCTCAAACCAAATGAGCATTTTTACGATATTCTGAAGTAGAAGTAAAGGCTACAAAATATCACTTCAAAAGAAATTCGAAGATCTACAACAACATTAGAATGCAACCCAGGCAGAAAACTGTCGCAAGTTAGTTGCCAGTATGCCAAAAACCAAAAAAGAATTATTAATACAGGCATTAGAAGGAAAAATATTTATAATGTTATTAAACATTTATTAATTTCCAAATAATTACTATTAATTTAATTTTTGCTAATACAATAGAATATTGAAAGACAAGTATTACAATGATCCATATTGTATTACGCAAAGTACGAGTATTACAAAGGTACATTGTAATTCGTGTTTTTCATACTCTTTTTCCTATTTCGCATTAATTTACTTTTATTTCAAAATTATTATTGAAAGAAATATTAAAACATCAAGGTTGGTAAAACTGACAGTTTAAATAAATCCAATAAACATTTGAAATTTAATTTATTTTGACATTTTGACAAGTTATTTACAGGTTAGTTAAAATTCATATTTATTATGGTATGAACCTACAAATAAATTCTCGTACTTCGAATTTTAATTTAAAAGGGTGTTTTACGATTTGATGTAAATATTTTACTATAAAAAATGTAATTTCAATAATTTTTCATGAGTAATGAGAGGCAATGACAACTAAAATGAAAGAAATTACACTTGACACCACATCTTCTTCTTCTTTAGCGTTTCCCATTCGTTAGGAGTCGCTTTTTTATTTTCTTCTTCTTCCACTCATCTTTTTGTGTCGGTCTCATTCAGTTCCTTTTCTTTCAAGTCTTTCGCAATACAGTCCTTCCATCTTATTTTTGGTCTTCCTTAGTTTCTTCAACCTTCTATTACTAAGCTATTCATTCATCTTCCAATATATCATTCCTTACCGTATCTTTCCGTGTCTTCGCTAACATCTATCTCAACATCCTCATCTCTGCCACATTCATTTACTTTTCATTTATACTGACATCTGTCGATTTGAATTATCTGAATATATTAGCAGTTTACATGGTTAGCATAGCTGGGTGATTTATGAAATTTAATGTCTTTATAATTCGTTAACTATATATCTATATCGTATAGTGAATAATATATTATTTAAGTAATAATAACGGTAAATGTCAATAAATGATATTTAACTACTTTTTTTCAAGAAAAACTGTTAAAATCTTCAAATGAGGGTACTTCCGGTTGACCAATTATAACCAAAATCTAATCACCTCTTCTTCTGGATGTAAACTTGAAGAATACGAAAAAAAGTTTTGGAATCGTGGTATTGAAGTTATGCGATCTGAAACTTTCGTCACACACACACACACACACTCACACACGCACACACACACATACAAACACGCACAGAAATTATATGGGCCATATAATGTGCTTATTCACTAAAAACTCCACTGAATTTTTTGACCAATGACAATACCTTCTTTACTTAAAGGTGACAGAAGGTAAAATTAGAGATAATTTATGTTAGTTATTATATATATATATATATATATATATATATATATATATATATATATATATTATAAATAATTAAGTAAATAAAACGAAATTAAGCGGATTGGCCAATTGATGTGGGGCGGGGTTCGTACTCTCCATGTAGCCGTTATAGGCGCTGACACTCAGAATATTCAAATCGCCTAGTCTATTCAAATTATATTGTTAAAGAAATAAAGATATCCATGAAACAGATGAAATATTATGTTTTATTCTACATAAAAGTTGTGAATTTATTTTCATATACATACATATTTTATTCATGTCACAAGTTTTCAACTAGAATACATAAATTTAATATCTGTGTACTTTCATTAAATTTCACCTTTGTTTACGTAAAGTCGCAAATATTTACCTACATTTTCTACGCTTGATATTGTTATGAAAATTCATGCAAAATAGAGATTCATTTTTCCAGCAAAAGCCCGAAATCAACTTTAAAATTACAACAGTTTTTCACTGCATGTGTTGTGTGACAAGCAGCTACACAGCGAACAAAGTAAATGAACGAAATGAACGATCAGGCAAATTAGCATTTTGCAACTGGCGATATTTCATACGCCATAGCCACCTCTCGCAGATTTAATATTTAATATCAAGTGCTATATTTCTAGCACAACAGGTTCGAACGTGTTCTTAGCCAGTCAGCAGGAGTACAAGAGAGCAGGAAGGCAGTAAGGCGGGATTTGAGAGTTGTGAACGATATTCCACTAGGATAAATTGCAGGCTTATGCTGCCCTAATTTTACATATTTTTCAAATTCTTCTCACGGATTCTACACTTTTTTTAAACATTTCGACCCTGCCCAATAAGTAAAAGGAATGTTCTTTTTTTACCTTCCGTCACCTATAGGTAAGAAAGGTATTGTCTTTGGTCAAAAAATTCGGTGGTGAGTTTTCATTGAATAAGCACGTTTTAGGGTCTTTCCAATACGATTTTACTATTTTTACGATGATGTCTGTATGTGTGTGTGTTCGTGTGTGCGTGTGTGTGTATGTGTGTGTGTGTGTGTGTGTGTGCGACCGCGGTTTCGTCAACGATATCTCCAATACTAGAATTCCAAAAATTACAATTCTTGCGTATTCCTCTTCCTTACAACCATATGCATACTTGATTAGATTTTAGTTATAATTGGTCAACCGGAAGTGCCCTCATTTGAAGATTTTAACAGTTTTTCTTGAAAAACTCAGTTAAATGTTATTATAACTTAAAGAATATATTATTCTCTATACGATTTGATTGCATTTTATACTTCATATTCAATAGATATAGAGATAAAGAATTTTAAAGAAATTAAATTTTATAAATCAGCCAGCTATGCTAAACATGGAAACTACTAATATAATCATATAATTCATATTGGCAGATGTCAGTATAAATAAAAAGTAAATTAATGTGGCAGAGATGAGGATGTTAAAGTAGATGTTTGGGGAAGACACGGAAAGATAGGTAAGAAAATAGCTCTAGTGTTACAAGTTTCTAGAAAGATACAAGCAAGATTATTACATTGGTTTGTCATGAGGAGAAATGAAGAATATATTGGAAGAATGAATTGCTTAGTAATAGAAGGTTGAATAAACAGAGGAAGACCAAAGATAGGATGGAAGGACTGTATTGCGGAAGACTTGAGAGAAAAGGAACTGAATGAGAACGACACGTAAAACAGAAATGAGTGGAAGAAGAAAATAAAAAAGCGACCCCTAACGAATGGGGAAAGCCAAAGAAGAAGAAGATGTTAGTGTCAAGTGCAATTTGCATAGTTTGTTTATGAAATAATTTTACTGGAAATTTAGAAGAAAATTTATGTATGGAATTTATACATAATACACAGAATTGACGGAAGGTATTGTGCTGGCCACAACAGATTTTTTTACTATAAATTTAAACAGGATCGTGCTAAAATTTCTTAAATATAACTAACTCCTTTCTTTCCTGACGTCACAGTGATATATTCACGTTCATTTACCGACAAATTGTTACACCTAGTAATGGGTAAAAAGCGTGATATATATTTATTTTATTTTAATAGTTTATTGTTTATGAGGATTCTTTATAATAAATAATGTTTAAATAAGCAAAAGATACACTTACAAAATTGAACAAACACAATTATGTTTGATTTGTCATAAAATATGTAAAATCGATGACAATTTATTGAATAAATTAAATTTATTAAAGATGTTAATTTATTCTGTCTGTAATACCAGGTCTAGAATTGTTGGTAAAAGTAATTATTATTACATTTTTCATTAAAATAATAAAACGATTGACAGATAAAACAATTGCTCGCTAATCACTATTAATCATTTGTTCATGCTACCAGCCATTGTGTTTTGAAAGACGTTAAATAAGTATTACTTTGAATTTATTTAACCCTTTACATACAGGTTGTTCCAATACTTTAAGAAAAAATTAAATGGCATATATCACATGATATATTGATCGTAAGTCAGATATTTATTTTAAAATTCGTAATATTAAAGTCTTGGTTCTTAAAGTTTACATTTTTAGTGCCACTGGTTGACACGATTTTTTACATTTTTTAATAACAATAATTTATTTGTTATTCTACACTAGTTAAGTGAGTAAATAATTCATTATGATTTTTATTTAAATTTCGTGTCGACCAGTGAAACTATACAGATCGGCTCTTAACAAACAAGTTCGAGCTAATATTAAGACCGGTGTTTGTTGTTTATTATTGCTGCCTTTTGTCAGTGTATTTGTTACCTACAAATGAGAATGTCTTTAGCTAGTATTAAGTGCAATTCTCGTGAAAAACTTCTATTGGGGAGTTAAAATAGTATATATTTGTTTATTTTAGTGTAAAACTAACTTTCGTGATATGAATTTTTAATGTGTGATGGTTCAGTGGACTAAATAGTGAGATAATTGACATTTTGTCCCAATAAACGATCCTAGTCGCAGTGGTAGCTGTTTGCCTGATATACTGAGATTTGCGATGGTTCTGTTGGCCAGATTGGATTGATAGTAGGCGAGGTTGGTCCAACATTTATCTCATTTTATTTTATAATTCTTCTACAGCTTATTAATATTAGTTAATCTGTCAATAATAATATATTGTCTCACCGAGAATAGATAATAATTAGAAAAATATATGATCAATTTGACAAAGTTTATTTTTCTCAAATAATTTGACTATGTTTAACAATTATTCCATGTAACATATATAAATAATAAAGAAGATGTTAGTGTCAAGTGCAATTTGCATAGTTTGTTTATGAAATAATTTTACTGGAAATTTAGAATCGTTTGCAAGAAAATTTATGTATGGAATTTATACATACATAAGGTATTGAGCTAGCCACAACAGATTTTGTTGTTTTAATTATCTGCAAATACAAAAACGCCCTACTTTTATTTTCCCTGTTTTTTTTTTCTTTTTAACTTTTTCTCTTCTTTTTGTGAGTGTTCGTTTTGTGAATGACCCAAATCTACTGGTGATATTAATCGATTTATTTTACGGCCGCTCTAATAACGCGTGAACGTTTTCTCTTACTCAGAATAAATGACTTCCCCATTCAGGGATCAGGGTTCGAATCCCGCCCTATCCCGAACGCATTAAGAATAGGAAATGTGCGTCGTTTGTTTATGTTTTCAATGCCGTCTGTCATACGCGCTCAGAATCAAAATTAACACTTTCATCAGCGATGAAATGGTGACATAATTTTTATCCGTTCATTGAATTTCAATGAAGATGAAGATTTAGGGCCGATTTATCAATGCTTGGCTAAATGTGTTTGTTACGTACTTGACAGTTACGAATTTATGCTGTGGTCAAAGATGTGAGCATGTGAGCGTTTATCCACTGCTTTCTAACTGTTAGTGAGGCATCTATCACTTACTACGGATTCCTAAATCTAACAGTAATGGGAAGAGTTGAATAGGTTCTGGGAACAATTGGACAAACGAAAGTAGTAGTATTTTAACAAAAATCTTCTAAATATTATTTTTTGATAATTTATGTTATTACAAATATTAAAAATCTGATGTGGCCAGCACATAACCTCTCGCCGTATATTTTACCTGGCTGTATGCATAAAGCAAAGCATATTTTTATAAATACATATAATATATTCATATAAATCTATGACGTATAAATTTCTTTATTATTCAATAATAGCATGTCTCAACATGAAGATATTTTACCATAAATTATGTTACAATAAATTACAAAGTAGAGTTTACCATATATAAATATTAGGCTGGTAACTGCAATTTTCAATTCGAACAACGTTGTTTACTTTCTCTTCATATTCTTCTAGTAAAAACATTAATTTTGGGCGGTCTAAAATGTATATATGGATTGTGCATCTATTCTTACATATCTTCTTTTACATTTTATTTTTTCATACATGTTATATCTAAATAACACTAATTCCCTTTAATAAAGTGACGGATAGATTGCACTCCGATTATTCTTATATCGATGTGTAATTTTGTCAATATTTACAACTTACTTGAGAAGAATTTGATAGCTTTTTCGCAATTCAAAGTTACTCTAGTCTATAGTACTGGTGTACATTGTCCCATAATGTTTGAAACAAATTTAAGTCCTTCAACCTAGACTTGTCATCTCCATAATAGTCACAGATCAAGAACTAAGGGATTCTCCAAGTACATTTTTCTTTCATTACTCATTATTTCTGACACTGACATTTATCTGTCAGTTACAAATAATTTAAATTATCAACTATTTTTCATGGCATTCTTTCGGCTGTCAAATTTATTACAACAGATTATTTTATATATTATACTTCTTTTATCTCTAAATCTATGGAATATATAATAAAATATTTAAATGTATCAGATAGAGAATTTAATTTTCTTTAATATTACCACGAAAAATTTTCAAAAAATAATATTTAGAAGATTTTTTTTCAAGAATCTTCTACTTCCGGTTGTCCAATTGTTACCAAAACCTTTTCAGATCTTCCCATGAATGTCCGATTGGGAAATACGTTGTTAAACAAATTTTAAGTCTTATAGTTTTTGAGTAACCGTCCTTCCAACATCCCACACACACACATCCACACACACACACACACACACACACACACACACACACACACAGACATCATCGTAAAAATGTTAAAATCGGATTGTAGGGACCTTAAAACGTGCTTATTCAATAAAATCTGGATATGCGATTTTTAGCATGAATCCAATACCTCTCTTAGCGAGAGGTAAAAAACAAAATTCTCTATCCGATGCAATATTTTTTTTTTATTATATCTTCTATAGAGCTAAATATATAGAAATATAATCATACGTAATATAACAAGTGATATGATTATCGTCGATGATATTCTCGAGTGAAACCGAGCTGCAGATTTCACGAATCCGAAGGACGAGTGAAATGTGCTTCTTCGGTTTCACGAGCAATATCTTAGATTATTAATGATATCACGAGTTTATATTTAATGAGAGAATATAATGAATTTTTGCACACATTGTGTGTGCTGCTAACCTAACCAATAAATTAATAATTTATTATTTTTATCTTCCGTCACCTTTAGGTAAGGAAGCTATTGTCTTTGGTCAAAAAATTCGGTGGTGAGTTTTCATTGAATAAGCACGTTTTAGGGTCTTTACAATACGATTTTACTATTTTTATTATGATGTCTGTATTTATGTATGTATGTATGTGTGTGTGTGCGTGCGTCTGTTTCTGATTATAATTTTGGTTGCGATAATGGAAACAGCTACTATATTAAGAAAATTATAATTGACAGATGTCATACATTTACAGAAAAATCCTTTTGCTAGAAATTTACTGTGTGGAATATGTACAAAATATATAGAACTAACGGGGGGTAATGTGCTGGCCACATCAGATGTTTAATAAAAAAATCATGTCGACAGTGACGCACTAAAAAAGAATTAAATGAAATATAAGAAATAATTTTCCGAATTTTGACAAAACTATTTTTGATTGATAATCAAGACATCGAAATGTATAACGTATACCTTCAATTGTTTTACTATTTTTTAACACTCTGTATATAAATCCGTTTATAATAGAGAAAACTTGACTTGATAATATATATTCATTCATAGTTAAATTTACTAAAATAATAATTATTTATTTTTCCTTCGACTTTATTTTCTTCTTCTTCTCCTCCATATCCATAATCGGATTTCCTTTTCTCTAGGATAATTTTTAATCTATTCCTTCTATTTTCTGCCTTTTGCCATATTTTTCATTTTTACCAGTTCTTCACCTCTTTTATTTCCGAGTTCTTCTATTCCTCCTTCCCTTGTTTTCATCCATCGATATTCCTTCTCCTCTTTGTTCATTATTATGTCTCCGTACCACCCCAGTTTGCTTTGATCTATTCTGGTTACTAGTTCTTGATTTGTAATCATTATGTTTACATTTCTTTCCCTGCCCTGTTTTGTTTTTCATGCGTTCTTCTTGAAGTATTTCATTACCGTTGCGTTTATTTTTCCCTCATGTTTCTTTTACATAATCCCAGAATCTCGAGCATACATGATTGTTCGAATTAAAAAAAAACTAGCTTTTTTGTAGTTACATTTGCCATTTGGCCTATTTTAAAACTATAATGTCGCTCTTCAGCGATATGAAACCAAATATATTGGTTAACATTTACAAATACATTAATTAACATTAATTTATGCTCTAAATTTCACCAACCAACTATGTACTTGTAGTATGGCGTCAAATATCCCGCAAACTATTTCTAGATAATTAAAATTTAATTAACGTTATGCATGAATTTCGTTCTGCGGTTTAGCTGTCATTTGGAAACCCCACCAGGGTTAATGTTTTTACCATAGCTCATGAAAATTCGTTATTTACCATACTTACCACATATTTGGTACGTAATGAATGCGTACAATACAAATATGAATTATTTATAACAAATAATGATTATTACAGGAATTAATTATGCGTTGTAATTAAAAAGCAGATTAAAAATTTGACTACACAAATTTGCATTAATCAATAATATATAAATAAATGTAACTTCACAGATTTACCTCCCGCCAAGAGAGGTACTGGGTTCATGCTAAAAATCGCATATCCAAATTTTAGTGAATACGCACGTTTTAAGGATCCTAGAATCCGATTATAACATTTTTATGATGATGTCTGTGTGTTTGTGTGTGTGTTTGTGTTTGTATGGATGTGTGTGTGTGTGTGTGTGTGTGTGTGTGTGGATGTTGGAGGGACGGTTTCTTAAAAATTATAAGATATAAGACCTGTTTAACTAGGTATTCCTCAATCTGACATTAATGGGAAGAGCTAAAAAAATAACAATTGGACAACCGGAAATAGTAGTTTCTTAAAAAAAAATCTGAATATTATTTTTTGAAAATTTATATTATTACAAATAATAAAGATCTTTAAATTCTCAATCTAATGCATTTAAAGTTTTTATTATATCTTCTATAGATTTAAAGATATAATATATAATAATATAGAATAATCTGTTATAATAAATTTCGCTGCCCGACAACTCCATGGAAACCAGTTAAGATATTTAAATGTTTGTAATTGACAGATAAATGCATAATGTCAGTGTCAAGAATCAATAGTTTTACTGGCACTAAAAGCTTTTTCTGCGAAGTACCTTTAAAAATTCTTATTTTAATTAAATATCTAAAATTGAAGGTATATTAAAATTACATATATCCGCTAATATGTACAGTCAAATATGAAGAATTTTCAACATATTAGAAGAGTAAGACAAGATTCCTCATAGAATGAAAGTATAAATACAATTTGAATTATTTGTGTGTACAAGGAATGTTAAATTCGTCAATTAGTAATATAAAATGGAAATGGCGAGAGTTATTGTCCTGGCCACAACAGATTTTTTACCTCGCTAAGATAGGTATTGCATTCATGTTAAAAATCGCATATCCACATGAATAAGCACGTTATAAGGTCCCTACAATCCTATTTTAACATTTTAACGATGGTGTGTGTGTGTGTGTGTGTGTGTGTGTGTGTGTGTGTGTGATGAGAAGAGTTGAAAAGGTTTTGGTATTAATTGGACAACAGGAAGTAGCAGATTAAAAAAAAAATTAAATAATATTTTTTGAAAATTTTGTTCTTGCAAATATTGAAGAAGATTAAATTCTCTATCTGAGACATTATATCTTTTATTGACTTAGAGATAAAAGAATATAATATATAAAATAATCTGTTGTAAAAATCTCACAGCCCAAATAATGCCATGGAAACCAATTGAAAAATTAAAATGTTTGTAACTGACAGATAAATGTTAGTTTCAGAAACCCGAAGACATTACTGAAGACTTTTGTTGGGAAATATAGTATACATAAATTATTTGTTATATATTTCTAATGAATTTAAAATTAAAAATCTAAATATAAAGAACAGGTATAAGTAAAATTTTTGGTGTAGAGTGTCAAGAAATGATAAATACAATACTTTCGTAACCAAAAACGGATGTGGCGAGAGGTTTGGTGATGGTCACAACAGATTTTTATATTTATTTTTCATGTATAGATGTCTTGATAATGATCATAAGCGAAACTCGGTAGGAGATATATTTTCCTCTTGGATATATTTATCAGTAAATATTTTCACATAATTATTGAGCTGAACATAATTTGTATTTCCTCAGTAGGTATATTTTTCATATGTACGATAGTAATGGCCCTAATTTTTTTCTGTAGGTATTTTTTACCGTATTTCCTACATATTAATTCTCCCTGTCGTCATTTTAGAGCTTTTTCAAGATTGACATATCAGCAGCATAAATATAAAGCTCAAAGCTCAGTTCTGAATAGTAAACCGAAGCCTTGCCCTTTCACCATAGCGTTTTTACTTGTTTTTTCTGATCATTCCGTGTTTCTTCACGCGTATAACATTTTTTCTACAGATTATATTCATCACTGGATAGTGGTGGAAGGTTTATCTTTATTGATGGAGCTGCCGCAGCATAGATGGCAGTGAAAAACGAAAACAAAATGGTGGAGGATGAAAAACAGTATAAATTTTAAAGATATCATTCACTACCAGTGGCGGCTTATCAGGGTAGGCAGATGAGGCAGTGCCTCACCAGAAAAGAAATAAAGCTGCATGTAAAGTAGTATGTAAATTAAATTTTAACTTATTCCGTTAATGCTTGTCTTTATAAATATCAAAAGAATAATTTAAGCCACCACCATAACTAATGTGTAATGCAGTTCACCTAATTTACACCATATAAAGTGCTTCTCGTAATGAATAGTATAACTGCCTATGTTTTTGATACAAGCAATAATTCCGGTAAGAAATACGTGCGCTAGACAAAGAAGCTGTTTGAGGCATTGCTTCAAATGCTAAATGCAATGAGTGCGTAAAGGATAATATATAGTCGCTTTACCTTCCACGCAGCCCTATAGAGGCCGTTACCATACATGAATACAATCAACGCCACGCACTGATAAATTTTGTAAGTAGGTTCACGACATTACTGCATATTTTTGCAAGCAAGATTAAATAGTTGCAAAATGCATTCGACAATAAACAAACATAACATAACCTGTCTTGCCTAGCATTTTTATCATAATAGGCTCTGGTTTGCGACTGATACGTATTGCAGTAAATATTTAATTCTTTTATTTTTTTCGTTGTTTTTATAGTTTACCCACGTAGTGTTTTTATAATTTGAATTTTAGTTGAAAACAAAAAACAAATAATGGCTTCGACTTCAACTTTAAAAGAATTGAGTGACAATATAAGGAATTCTGACGATATTGTTAATTTTGTAATTAACAAAAATCCATTTAATCAACTGTCTTATGAAGATAAACTATTTGTCAAAGAATTTCCTAAAAATGTTCTGTGATCTGGCAATTTATTTTTGTACATGAGAGGGGAAAAATATGCATTTGCACATCTCTTGAAAAAATGTAACTTTCAATTATAAGGCATTTGACTTTGAATAAAAAAAAATATTTTTTTTTGGATACTTTGCCTCACCAAAGTTTTATTGCACGAGCCGCCACTGTTCACTACGTTATATTTTTGAAATAAAAAAACTGTAGTTTAAAGTTATAATTTCATTACTATCTTTACACTATCTTCAATATAATAATTTTAATAAATGACGTCACTAATATGCTGTAAGTATAGTAAGTCTTTTCTAGGAGTCATAATATCACTAACATCGTCCTCCGGATTCGCGGTAGTTACCCTGATCTTAGTTTGCATGAAGGAGACGAGAGGTTGTGTAAAGGATGTTGAGTGAGAGAGAACGAGAGAAAGCATGAGAAGAGAGTAATAGAGGTGTTAAATTTTGACGAGAAGTTCTCAAAAGTTTACTTCAATGCAGTAACAATCTAATGGATAACAATGTGACTCATTTCTTGACCGATTTATTTTAATGCATTTATGGCCATTTTCACAGGTTCTGGTTAAAAGTATTAGTTACTTAACCTGGAGATTACTTTAACTACTAGTTAAATACTAAATGCATTGCACAGCATTAAATTAATAGTAATAGTAATAGTTTTATTTTTCATTGACATAATACATGTATAGAAATCGTCACAATATACGAGGATCATTCAAAAAGTAAAGAGACACATGGCTATAGCTCAAAAACGGTTTATTTCAATCTTTCAAAATTAAGGCTATTTTTCAAAATAATCACCCCCACAGTTATGCACTTGTCCCATCTTTCTTGCAGCTTCCTAATTCCCTTGGCGAAGAATTCTTTCGATTTACCCCGAAGCCACTTTTGCACCGCTTCCTTAACTTCCTCATTGTTAGCAAATCTTTTTCCACGTAGGGCGTCTTTGAGTGGTCCAAACAGGTAAAAATCAGATGGGGCGAAGTCGAGATTGTAAGACCTCCCAACCCAATTCTTGAAGCTTATCACGGGTCAGCTGGGCTATATGAGGCCGGCGTTATCGTGCTGTAGAATGACTCCTTTTGACAAGAGTCCACGGCGTTGCTCCTGATAGCTGGTCTAACTTTCTGTTCTAGCATCTCAGAGTAGTATTGGCTATTGATAGTTCGCTGATCTTCAAGGAAATCGCAATAGACTGGACCCTGTGAGTCCCAACGAGGGACCAGAAACTTCCACTGGACGTCCACATCGGGGTTCATCACCTACACTTGTTCGGCCACTTTTAAACCGATCAACCCACTTGTAAAAATTCGCACGGTTCATACAACTTTTACCGTACTGTATTAACATTCTAGAAAAAAATTCACTTGGTTTTACACCTTCTGCGACTAAAAATCTAATGACTGAGCGCTGCTCTTCTAAGGTGCAATCTTCTAATGGACTTGCCATGGTGAACTGAAAATTTTGAGGTTATGTTGACATAAAATGGTGAAACAGCTGATCAGAGCATATCCCAAGGTTGCCAACTAACACCCCTGAAAAGATTGTACACATTCATTGAATATCCTCGTATAATATAATACACATAAGTAACACATATAAATGAGACATTCATAGATGAGACAGCGACAGTGCAATTTATGTTTTTAAGTTTTGCAGAAACATTTTATTTGAATCACAATTTTTTATACTGACAGGGAAGGTGGTTAAATATTTTTAATCCTCTCACATGAGGAGCGTTTTGCGTTACTTTATATCTTGCACGAGGTAAATAAAAATCATCTTTATTTCTTGTATTAACAGTATGAACCTCTGAAGTACGCGTAAAAGACTGTTTGTTCAGAAATATATATTTACATATTTCAAAAATATAGATATCAGTAACTGTTAATAATTTATATTGTTTAAAAAGATTTCTACAAGAGAAGCAGCGTGGAACTTGTGTTATTCGTCTTATTTTCTTTTGACTAATGAAAACATTATGCAATGATGCATTATCCCCCCAAAAACAGATGCCGTACCTAATTATAGATTCTGCTTTTGCATGATAGAACATAAGTAACTGGTTTATGTCTAATACACTTCTTAAGTGCCAAATTTGGTAACTTATCTGATTTAATTTTAGATTTAAGTTGTTAGTGTGATCTTCCTAGATGAGATTTTCTTCAAGTAACAAACCCAAGAACTTATACTTATTAGTTCTGGATATGTTATTCGGTCCGAGATTTATTTCTATATTCAGATTTTTTCTACACTGCCTATTATGAAAACGTACATATTCCGTTTTTGAAGAATGGTGATAGTTAAGATAACTTTCAGATTTTCGGACAATTCGTTTTATGACTAATAAACAACGGGCAATATTATGACATTTGTGTGGCATTTTTAAATTTACTTGTTTATAATTTGTCATTTCATATATGTTTATTGTTCCTTATTGACATTTTGCTATCATTTATTCATATCTGATATTTTTTGCGAAAGCGTAAAGCGTGGTTTAATTCTAATAAATACGCAGTGTGCACGGTAGTCAAGAACAAGTTGAAAGGTAACGTACATTTTGAAATATTCAATTTATTTATGTATTTAGATGGCAGATAAAAGGTCACGACAGCCAAACTACTCAAATGACGAAAAAATGTTTTTACTAAGTATTGTGGGAAAATATAAAGCAATTATTTGCAATAAAAAAAATCTGATGTGGCCAGCACAATACATTCCGTCAATCCTGTGTATTATCTTTGAATATATAATACATATAAGAATAGCAACGTAATGTATTTAGATTAAATATTTCGAGAGAAGGTGCCAACTATCCCTCCCTATACGAATTATTTCTGAGTTAGTTCAACAAATACATAATAGGTGGATGTTGCACAGTATTGCCACGTAGCTAGAACAGCAAGTTAAGATTTTATAAAGGTTTTTAAGTTTGCTACTGTAAAACAAGTATACATGTACATTGAAGATTCAAAATATATTATCTGGTTATTATGAAACAATATTTTTGAATTATTGATTATTGAATACCTCTAACAAATAGTATCTGGCAATGCTGTCAGCACGATTTACCGTAGTTCATAGTTTTGTGGTAGGAGTCACTAGCTATCTATAATAATTTTGTGAATAAAAAGAGACAGATATAGTATGTTGCTAGGCCATATGCGTTGCCATTCTTATATGTATTATATATTCAAAGGTATTATGTACAAATTCCATAGATAAATTTTCTTGCGAAAGATTCTAAATTTTTGGTATTATGTGATTCTCTTTCTCGGCAAATGAATTCCATACTCCTGATAACAAACAAACCACATGAAATAAGAAAATTATGAAATTTTGAATGAAAAATTATAACATTTGTCAGTTATGGACATAATTAATTGCTGTCATTTTGACACAGGTCCCCATATCTGCTTGCCAAAGTCAGCAAAATCATGTTACTGCACGCGGCCCCATACATAAATTTTCTTGCAAAAGATCCTATATTTCCAGTAAAGTTATTTCATAAACAAACTTTGCAAATTGCACTAGACACTGACATCTTCTTCTTTAGTTTTTCCCATTCGTTAGGGGGTCGCTATTTTTTATTTTCTTCTTCCACTCATTTTTCTTTTCCGTGTCGTCCTCATTCAGTTCCTTTTCTCTCAAGTCTTCTGCAATACAGTCTTTTCATCTTATATTTGGTCTCTCTTATGTCTAGAAACTTCTAACACTAGAGTTACTTCCCTTTTTCTTTCATTGATTTACATTTTATTGATACTGACATCTGTCAATTTGAATTACCTGAATATACGAGGTGTGTTCAAAAACTATCGCGAATTTTGAATTTTCGCGGGTTACGTATATTCGAATTTCGATCTTTTTGTGGCTTTATGTTGGTACTCATGTCTCTCACTTATGTCGACAAGCTCGGCCATTTTGAATGTTCACTTACTTGTTGACAGCTGCTTTGCTTGCACGTGTTTTGGATCGTCTTCGATTTTTACCTAATGTGCTTATTCGTTAAAAACTGACTATGAATTTTTTGACCAAGACAATATCTTTCTTATCTAAAGGCGACGGAACGTAGAAAAAAATAATTCATTTAAAATTTGTCATTGTCATAAAATGTTTTTATCAAAGAAGTTATTTCATTTCTACTCGTAGAAATGAAATAACTTCTTTGATAAAAACATTTTATGACAATGACAAATTTTAAATGATTTATTTTTTTCTACGTTCCGTCGCCTTTAGATAAGAAAGATATTGTCTTGGTCAAAAAATTCATAGTCAGTTTTTAACGAATAAGCACATTAGGTAAAAATCGAAGACGATCCAAAACACGTGCAAGCAAAGCAGCTGTCAACAAGTAAGTGAACATTCAAAATGGCCGAGCTTGTCGACATAAGTGAGAGACATGAGTACCAACATAAAGCCACAAAAAGATCGAAATTCGAATATACGTAACCCGCGAAAATTCAAAATTCGCGATAGTTTTTGAACACACCTCGTATTAGCAGTTTCCATGGTTAAGTTAGCATACCTGGCTGAATTATGAAATTTATATCAAATTTATTATCTTTATTCTTCTTTAACTCTATATCTGTTGAATAACAAATATAAAATGCAATCAAATCGTATAGATAATAATATATTCTTTAAGTTATAATAACATTTAACTGAGTTTTCCAAGAAAAACTGTTAAAATCTTCAAATGAGGGTACTTCCGGTTGACCAATTATAACCAAAATCTAAACATGTCTGCATATGGTTGTAAGGAAGATGAATACGCAAGAATTGTAATTTTTGGAATTCTAGTATTGGAGATATCGTGCACGAAACGGCGGTCACACACACACACACACACACACACACACACACACACATACACACACACGCACATACGAACACACACACACACACACACACACACACACACATACAGACATCATCGTAAAAATAGTAAAATCGTATTCAATGAAAACTCACCACCGAATTTTTTGACCAAAGACAATACCTTGAACCTATAGGTGACGGAAGGTAAAAACGATCATGCCACTTGGAAAGATAATGAAACAGCTTGGCAAAATGAAAAAGATTTCAATGTTGTATCTCCAGCAGGTTATTACTAAATTGGCAATTATTTAATTTGATTTTTAAAATAATGACATGTCATTAGATGTATATCGATCTACAGAACAACTAAGAGGATATTTTAATAATTTGAAAAAAAAAATCAAAAAAGAAGCTAGTGCCAACAGTCTTACGTTCATTTTTTTCCCATTTTGAGAATCGCTGCTTGGTGAAGTTACCTTGTACTTTGACGTAAACTTGTTATGGTTATTGTTATTGTAAATACTTTATGCAGGGATTAAAATTGATGTAGCAATGCAGATTGAGTCTGGCGCTAGCAGGAGCAACATGCAAGCGGCAGGAGTTCAGAGCAGGAGATAACATTTACTAACAGGCTAATGCAGATACTTCATATTTACACACTGGATCAAATGCATAATTCTGATTTGAATTACGAAGATTGTAATGTTTGTTTTTCTTGAAAGAATTTATTCGGAAGCTTAACTTTATTACGAGTACTTATATAATCTTCTTTAAATATGACAGATAAGATATTACAGTCCATACGATGTAACTTGGCGAGCAAAAGAATGTAATTCAGTTCACTATTCCTAAGTTGCGTTTTGTCAAATATTTACTTTTACTTCGATGCCGCACAGCTTCAGAAGTGAAATAGTGATTTTACAATGTTTTATTGCCTTACACAAAGCAAATTTCACCCTAATACACTCAAACTCGGGGTGTCAGGTACTTTTCAACTCAAGAAGTTATATTCATACATAAGCGTTGGTGCATATTTTTTCAAGAGCAATAGAAATTTTATTTTCTTAACTTAATTAATTTAAAAAATAATTAATTATAATATGATTTATATAATAAATAATTCATTCCAATATTTGTAATATTTTTTTTTTGTATAAATAACTCCTTTTTTTGTAATATTCATAATTTTAGTGAACTTCATTCTTCTTCGATACGCCAATGGATTTTATAACTTCCCCATTACCGCAGTGATAATGTGAATTGCCCCAACTCGCCAAGTTACATCGTATGAACAGTATTATACATGTACTTGTATAATAAAATAATTATAGTATTCTTCACTTCAAGTAAGAATATCATTGCACAATAATTATTGAGAATTGTACTCGTTGCTTTTATTTCAAGCTGTTATGTAAGGGAATTGGAAAATGGACTGCGTTTATATTGTGGGATACAGAGCGTATAAAAATTAGAGCACTGACCTTGACTGAAGGGAAACAGGAATGTTCAGGAGGAAAGGGAGACAGGAACTTGTAGATTGCTGATCTAGCAATCTCAGTTGGAGATGACGATTCCAGTCGTCTTGAAGTCGTAATGTCCAATGGGTCTTGACGATGATAACCTAGCGCCACAATGGCGAGAGGTACTATACTGGGTCAGTACAGTGCAGACGAAAAACTGAGTGAACCTCACAATGAAAACTTTCCACAAGCCTTATTTTCTCAAGAAGAAAATACCATAAAGACCAAAAATTATGAGCCCTATGTATGTTTATCTCCTTTATTTAAGTGAGAAGTATATGATGAAATGTGCTACAAATTTCTATAAAATAGATCCTAACATTAGTATAATGGTTTAAACAGATTTTTACCTAAATCTTACAATTGATCTGTTTTCCGTCTTTAAATATTTATAATTTATTTTGTCATACTTGTTTCTAAAGCAACGTTTTTTGAACGATTTATAAAACAAAAAGTGAAACATTAAAGTCCTAGAATTTTAAATATCATTTAAAATTCTAGGACTTTAATATTGTAACATTTTATTTATATGGGTGAAGTGTAAAAATCAGAAAAATAATATTAATTAAAATAATACGTTTATTAAACGATAAATAATTAGGATAAATATTAAAAAGTTGATAAAAATACCTAACAATATGATTAAATAATTATAAACACTAATTTAAGACTAAGATCATTATTAACTGCTTAAACACTAAGATTATTTATTTAATCAATATTTATATCACTACATTTATTTTATAACTACATTTATTTATGTTAACAACTTGTAGACTGTTTATTTATATCACCAACTTCATTTCTCGTTGCTTCTATATATCAGACTATCTCTCCGCTGTCGTTCGGACGATATTTATACAGCCCAGTATCCTTCTGGAACTTTCTGACGCCACAATGATACTGAATACAATTGATTTAGGTCACCGGTGTAATTAACACGTCTAGCCGTTCCGCCGCCGAGGATTATATCATTGCTTGGGAATATTTTACCAGTAGCGGCGCTCGTATACTCTTTAGTCAGGGGCGCACGTTACACTATCATACTGAATCCTTTATTTATACGGTATTAAATTGTTCTTTACTTCAGCAGCATCATCCAAAATATCTCGAGGAATGTAATTTTCAACATTATAGCGAATAAGTTAACGAAACCAGAAAAATTCAATTTAAACTGTCAACCTGACAATATTTTGCTAGGATTTTCGAACAATTGTTACTTAACCTATTTAAGCAAAGCTCATATTGTTTTGCATATTTCTTTTAATAATTTAATAACTCGAAACCAGTATAACATAAAATTATGTATGTACCTCAGACGAAAAGTGTATTTAAGGTACTCAGAACTAATTACGGCCTCGGCTACCCGCCTCTGCCGTAAACAACTTGCTCGTACTTTAAAGATTCACTCACGTCCTAGATACATAAAATACTATTAGAATATCTTTTTGACAGTATTATTGTCCAAATGTTTTTTAATCCCGAGCAAGCTACCCTTCTTTTTTTCCCCAAAGAAAACATCTTCAGTAATGTCTCTGGATTTTTGACACTGACATTTATCTGCCAATTACAAACATTTTAATTTTTCAATTGGTTTCCATGGCATTATTCGGGCTGTGAGATTTATTACAATAGATTATTTTATAAATTATATTCTTGTATCTCGAAATCAATAAAAGATAATAAAATATTTATATGTATCAGATGGAAAATTTAATCTTCTTTAATATTTGCAAGAACAAACATTTACTGTTGTCCAATTACTACCAAAACCTTTTCAACTCTTCTCATTAATGTCCGATTGGGAAATACGTACTTAAACAGATATTAAGTATTATAGTTTTGAGAAATCGGCCTTTCAACATCCCCCCCCCCCCCCACACACACACAAACACATACACACACATACATCCACACACACACGGACATCATCGTAAAAATATTAAAATTGGATTGTAGGGACCTTAAAACATACTTTTTAGCATGAATCCAATACCTCTCGTAGCGAGAGGTAAAAATCCCAAAAAACAGCTGTACTATATTCACTTTGTGAACAAAAATACGAAAATGATTTTTATATTTTAATTGTAAAAAGTATAAATTTTCATGACATATTTACAACCCGTATATGGCAATTATATGATACAACTTTCATAAAACTAATAGACCGGCATGGTTGGAAAACAAAACTAATACGGGCGTAACGTATATCCTATTTTATATATTTGCATTTCTATTATTAGAGCACAGCTTAATACCGTTGTTAATTGGAATCTTCTAGAATCGTATTACACAGAGTAAAGTGACCATTATCTGCAACACTATTTACATATTCTGTTTGTTCAAATATTCACTTTTTCTTTTATTTGCTTGGTTTTTATTCGTTATCGAGGCTGTTTACTCCATTAACATAATTTGTTAAGCTAATGAAGACTTTAGTATAATTAATAGAACAAACGGTATATAAAGTGTGAAGTTTATAAGTATTTAATATATTAAAATAACTTTTAGATCTCATATTCAATTAAACAAACGTTTTAGTTTTCTGTACGAGTGTGAACAGGAATTTCTAGTTTTTTGCATAAAAAAGGAACAGCAAATGTAGACCAACAAGTTTCATAATTCAACTAAAATTGTAATTACAACAGGTTTATTTATAAGGCATTGTTTTAATGCTATAGAATATAGTGTCCGTTGATCGACCTTGAACCATTGAAAATCGGTTATCTTAAGCTTTATGAGATATGATTTCGGTTAAATTAGGACAAAGTTAGTAGACCATTTTAAAAATGTATTTGTTTCTTACTCGGCCATTAAAACAATTGAGCTATTGTGCAACATATCAGTAGATATACATTGGATGCAGGTTTTATTCTTTGAGGTATATATTTTAATTGGGTATGTGGCCATAATGGAATTTCAATATATCGGTCATTAAATATACAAATTAACCATTATTTCCTAATACAGTAGAACCCCGGTTAACCGAAATAAAGGGGGCGCAGCCGTTTCGGATAACGATTTTTTTCGGTTAACCCTTTAACATCTAAAAATAGCCTACATATGTACTAAAATGGGTGTGTAGGGGAAATAAATTATTTTGAAACAATATACATTACATAATATACATATGTAGTTACAGTTTTTAGATACAGTACAGTATGTACATAAGTTTTCAACTTCTTTGATAGCAGCTAATTTATCCGCAATAGAAATCTCAACACGCTTCTGTTTAGATGCCATCTCACAACAATACGTAAAGACACACACAAGAAAACCAACGTTCCACTCTACTATTCATTTGCGAGCCCCGTGCGAGCTCCCCGTCGCTACAGTCCGCCTGTGGAATTAAGGAGCCGGACAGTAAGTGGGGCTACATAATCATTCGTGGAACTGATAATTATACGTGGAATTATTCGGTTAACCCGGGTTTCGGTTGACCCGAGTTCGGTTAACCGGGGTTCTACTGTAATATATATTTGCAATTAAATGTTTTGGAGAGGGGGTACAGTGTCGCAAGCGTGTATGGGGATTTACTTCAACCGTTATGACTGTTATGAGACTGTAGCCATGTTCCTTCGGGCTGTGATTCTCAATCTAAATCATCAAAGTGATCATGATTATGTTTTCTCGTTTCCTATTCGTTATCTCCACTTTCTCATTTTGTGATCACTAGACAACCTTTTCCTTCTGAATCATCCTTTTTGAGTGATCACACGGATTATTTAAGAGCAAATTTAAAAATGGCTGACGACAATAGGTTTTGGAGCTTAGAAATTTATTAATGTTATTATATGATCCATTTTTAATGCTAACTATAACATTTGACAGTAGAATATTTAGAAAATAAAATAAGTTAGTTTGCATTGGTCTGCATATGATATTTGACGCTAGATGGTGTTAACATTATTCAAGTTCTCTTAATATAATTTTTAAATCATGATTAATAAGAATCACGATTAAACTAATCAGGATTCACACAATCACAATCACAGCTCGAAGGAACACGGCTTGTGACTGTCTGCCACGCTCGGTATACTATGATGTCACGATACCTCCTCCAAAATTTTAATACAGTAGAGACCCTTTAATCCGAACAGCTAAATATGTAAGGGAGTTTTCGGATTAATGATTCGTTCGGAATAATGAATTTGTATGCATAAGTGTAAATAACGTCAATTTAGAAAGTTTTGAAATATTTATTACAGTACTTCAGAGAACAAATAACGCTGAAATTAAGAAATAGAAACACCACATTATGGTTTCTATTTCATTTGTTTTTTTTTTTAAACAAGGATGCTAAATATTTTTTATCATTATTATTATTTATCATAACTATAATGCCATAGTGGAAGATTGTACCATTTAAAAAGGATTTTTTAGCTTTC
Organism: Harpalus rufipes; assembly: GCA_951394225.1. NCBI lineage: Eukaryota > Metazoa > Arthropoda > Insecta > Coleoptera > Carabidae > Harpalus > Harpalus rufipes. Next base: position 44,822,881 of record OX596282.1, read on the forward strand.
CAACGATATACAGGTGTTCCTGTACTTGTGGATTCAACTTATGATAATATAGCTAATAGTAAGTCAAAAAGTTTAATCGGCAAAGTCCAATTAAAAAAAAAAAAATCTGTTGTGGCAAGCACAATACCTTCCGTCAATCCTGTGTATTATGTATAAATCACATACATACATTTTCTTGCAAAAGATTCTAAATTTTCAGTAAAAATATTTCATAAACAAACTATGCAAATCGAACTTGACACTGATATCTTCTTCTTCTTCTTTAGCCTTTCCCATTCATTAGGGGTCGCTATTTTTGATTTTCCTTCCACTAATTTTTTGCGTGTCATTCAGTTCCTTTTCTCTCAAGTCTTCCGCAATACAGTCCTTCCATCTTATCTTTGGTCTTCCTCTGTTTCTTCAACCTTCTATTACTAAGCTATTCATTATTCATTCAATATATTCCTCATCTCCTAATGAGATATTCAAACCAATGTAATCGTCTCTTTTGTATCTTTCTAGGATCTTTTAACACTATAGTTATTTCCCTTATTTTTTCATTCCTTACCGTATCTTTCCGTGTCTTCCCCAACATCTATCTCAACAACTTCACCTCTGCCACATTCATTTACTTTTCATTGATACTGACATCTGTCAATTTGAATTATCTTTCATAGTTTGTATAGCTGACTAATTTATGAATATATATTGAATATGAAGTATAAAATGCAATCAAATCGTATAGAGAATAATATATTCTTTAAGTTATTATAACGTTAAATGTCAATAAATGTTATTCAACTGTTAAAATCTTCAAATGAGGGTACTTCCGGTTGACCAATTATAACCAAAATCTAATCTCCTCTTCTGAATGTAAACTTGAGGAGTACGAAAAAATTATAGATTTTGGAATCGCAACACACACACAAACTCACACACGCACACACACACTCACACACATACACGCACACACACACATTTTAAAAATGGTAAAATCGTATTATATGGACCCTAAAACGTGTTTATTCTCTAAAAACTCATCGTTGAATACATACGAGAAGACTTCTTAAAGATAAACAAAAACCTTCATTTGACCAAAGACGTAACTCTTAGGTATAGTTTTTTATATACCTATCAATAAAAGAATCAGTAAATTAAATAATCTATATATCTCGGTTGAAATTTGAACTTTGCGAACTAAGACTTTTTGACTTACTTTTAGCTGTATTATCGTCCCTTCAAGTTTGATACATAAGTATAGGAACAGGGTGTATAACGTATTTATGTTCTTTTATTCCAAATAGCAAAAATTAATAATTATAAAATTCATAGATTAAAAACAATAGTGATGACATGGAACTAATGAAATTATCTGGAATATATTTATTATTTGATTGTAATTCTACACACTGTAATTAATTATAATCAACTGAATTCAGGTTTGAAAGAAAAGTTTATCCATCATAAACACCCAGTTAATTTAATGTAATTATGTGATATAATGTGTAATAATTGTAGTTTGTAGTGTTCTGTATCTAAGTTAATTTAATGCAAAATATAGACATCCGTATATAATTCAATTATTATAATAATATATCACTAATCGAGATAGTAATTAAATTACACCAAATGAATATTAATTGTAAAGATACATCACAATGTTTAATGAATTTTGAATTATCAAATTTATCCATTGAATAAATTATATTATTATATCTGCAGGAATTAATAATTTGCAATATACGACCAAAGATACTAAATTATAGGTTATAAATTTGATATTACGTGTGCGGCTTTTGTCTTTTTTTGTACTTATTTAAAAATTTACGAGGTAGGCAAGGTTTTCGTTTAAAGAAGAAGAATTGATGCTGCAATAGTGTAATTTATGATTGTTTTGAAAACATTCCAAAAGAAGATTGGTTAGGAGCTTTTAAGAAGTGAAACGAAAGAATGGTGAAGTGTATTATTGTTGAAGGGAACAACATGATTTTCTATCAATCGGAATATTTTGAAATTTTAAATGAAAAATTATGACATATGACAATTGTGACATCTATGTAAATAACTACTAGCCGTCATTGTGACACGGATCCCCATATCTGCTTGCTAAGGCCAACACAGTCACATAACTGCTCGCGCCCTATAAGTATCGAATTTAACATTTCTTGTACACACAAATAATTGAAATTTTATCTCTTCTTTCGTTCTATAAAGAATTTTTTCCTACTCTTCTAATATGTTCAAAAATATTCAAATTCATTGACGATATTAGCAGTGTTTCTAAAGGATATATGTGATATTAATATACCTATAATTTTAAATACATATTTAATTAATAATATAATAAGATATATTAAATGTACTCGTACATCCCAACAAACATTTAAATATCTCAACTATTTTTTGGGCAACGAAATTTATTACAACAGATTATTCTGTATTATTATATACTCGTACTATATCTCTAAACCTATAGGAGATATATTATTTTTTTTCAATGTATCAGATTGAGAATATAATCATTTTATTTATTATAATATATAATATAATTTTATTATTTCTAGTAATAAAAAATAAAAATAGAAACTACCACTTTCGGTTGTCCAATTGTTACCAGAACCTGTTCAACTCTTCCCATTACTGTTAGATTGAGGAATCTTTTATTACACAGGTCTTATAGAATTGGAGAAATCGTATCTACAACAGCCTAACGCACACACATCCACATACACACGCACACACAGACATCATCGTAAACATGTTATAATTGGATTGTAGGGACCTTAAAACGTGCTTATTCACTGAAATCTGGATATGCGATTTTTAGCATGAATCCAATACCTCTCTTAGCGAGAGGTAAAAATCGTACAGCACCTCATTCTAATCCTGACCTTCGTATTATAATTGTTGAACCACTAATTTAGACTGAACTCGTACAAAATACGTTTAATTTTACTTATTTTTCTTTTCTTTGTTTGTGCACCTTTTGAGCACGTAGTCCTAATGAGTGAGAGCTAACAAGTAGTTATACAGAGACATCTGCTTGTCTTGTGTGTGTTCTTTACTTTACACATGTGCACTTTACATGTGGTCGATTTTTTCTTGTTGTAATGTACCAGCATACTGGCTCAGACAACATTTTTTACATTGTCAACTCATCAACATATTGCTTTGATGAAGACAGTGTTCTGAGAAAACTAAATAGTTTCTTGCTATTTACTGAATAGTTCATTCCGAAGAAAAATGATTAAATTATTTTTGTGGAAATTAATGTTTCATATAAATCTGGTAACAATTCCTCATGCACTTCATGAATTTGAATTCTATTATTTGATAAAAATGACGAAAATTTTCTTTTGTTTAAAAAATAATTTATTTATCATTATTAATATTGTCTCCTTAAAAGTATTCCTCATTAGGTGTAATACACTTATGCCAACATTATATTTTATCTCCAATCTGCAAGATACTTGTAAAATTATTAGTATTAGTAGTATATAATAAACTTCCAACCAATTTAACCAGTACTTCCAATTATAAAACCTTCTCAAAAAACCTAAAGCTGTACCTATTAAACAATAATTGTTGATATTAATTAGCTTTTATATACCGATAATGGACCACAGTTTTGTAATTTTAAATTTAAAGAATTCGCAAAAATTTGGATTTTTCAACATAAAACTTAGCATTTTTAGAGTATAGAAACAGTCCTTTAAATTATATAAATAAATCTCCAATAAGTAATGTTTGGATGTAATGTAAAAGGTTTATTACCAACTCCCGAAGATTTCAATAATAAATATGATAATAATCATATAACAAAATCTAAATTAAATAATAATTATTTGAGGCCTTCCTAATTTTTTTAAATCGTAGAAATGGGTTTAATAGATCAAGGAGAATTTAAATAAATCAAGAAAGAAATTGTGTAAAATTCATGGTCCTCGCTGGGATTTGAACCCTATATCTAGTTCTTTCCTTGTTTATTTAAAATCTCCATGATCTATAAGTCCATTTCTACGATTTAAACATTTAGGAAGATCCTAATAATGATTGTCTACGTATGTGTGACGGCTAAAAGTTCACAATTTATATACAGGGTGTTCCACGACTCGAGCGACAAACTTTTACCATATATTCCAGGGGTCATTACGATCAAAAAACGTTATATGACCTATAGATGAATTCCTCTTTGTTTCGGAGATATCGAAGAAATTAAGAAACAAAATGATAAAAGAAAATTTATTCATCAATGGATAGCTAATTAACACAAAATTACAACAACTGTTCAAGCAACGAAAAACGTTTGAAAAAGTTGTATGGTGAGGAACAATGCGATCTGGGTATCGCCTAAGGTACTCCGCAGCTGCAGCACGTCCACTTCCATTGCAAAAACCATACACGAAAACCATATCGGCATATTCTGCATTAGTAAAATGCGGCATAATGGCTTAAATTAATAAGACAGCACAAAAATCATTCAGCATTAACTACGATAGTAAACACGTCATTAAACTGTTTTTTTTTTGTTAAACAAATCCGTCAAGGCTAACTCAATTATCATTTTTTTTTAATTTCTTCGATATCTCCGAAACAAAGAGGAATTCAACTATAGGTCATATAACATTTTTTGATCGTAATGACCCCTGGAATATATGGTAAAAGTTTGTCGGTCGAGTCGTGGAACACCCTGTATATATATATATATATATATATATATATATATATATATATATATATATATATATATATATCTCCATTTAGAATGCACTCGTTGGGTGGGAACTCGTAGCTCAGATGGTTAGAGCGTCCTACTAGATATATGTAGGAAGGTCCTGGGTTCAAACCCCAGCGAAATCTATGAATTTTTCACAATTTCTTTCTTCGTTTATTTAAATTTATTAAAATCTGATTGATGTATTAAGTCCATTTCTACTATTTAAAATCTAAATTAGAACAAAACAAAGTCAATATAAATATTATCACGATTTTAAAAACATAGGTAAAGGTAAAGAATTTAAAGATAATGAATTAGTTTATGTTAAAGATTCTTTACACAATATGACACTTGAATATATTGTGTATAGTAAATTTGTTTTTTTGAAGATAATCGCTATCTCGCTTAATAACGGAGATAATTGCTGCTTCATTCTCCCCTGATCATTCTGTATACATATATATGTTAACATCCATCAGTATTATCAACACGGTAATTAGTGCTGATGCTGCAGAAACAGGTGGAGGTGACCATCGTCAAGGCATCGGAGGCGATCGAAATAATGACATATCTTGTCATTTTGTAGAATAAGCAAAAAATAGTAAATTGTATTATAGAGTAGTTGTAGATCGTATTTAAAAGCGAATACACGAAATAATACTTAATCGTTTATTTTTTCCTTTTTTGCCCTAATTAATAAACTAGTTGTTAACATGTAGGTATATATATATATATATATATATATATATATATATATATATATATATATATATATACATGTAATTATTTAAATATGGATACCTGCGTTTATATTTGTGTATATGAAAAAATATTATGTACGTATTTTTATTATTTAAAATAAATGGGTGCTCACTCATTTTTTGATTGTGCCCACCCTACATTTACATCCTGGCGCCGCCACTGGCTTTTGAAACCGTTTGTACCATTCATACATCTCTGGTTTCGACATAATTATATAGCTCCTCCCCAAAAGCCTTCTCCAACGTTTCCACCACATTATTGTACTTAATAACATTTTGAACACAAAATTAAACGCAGATTCTTTATTCTATCACTATTATATTTAAAAAATCACCAAGCGTGTCCAATAATTATTTTTATAAAGGACTTTTGTCGTGATGTCTCTGTTTTCAATGTCGTTGCTCTGTTATCTTTTGGGGAAATGTACAGCATCAGATATTATCGCATTTAGTTCAAGATGTAGGTAATTAGCATTGGTATTCGTGTGCAAGTGCAATTCTAGCCAGCAAACAGAATAGGAATCCGTGTAACTTTATCACTTAGCCCGGAAGGTACGCCACTGGAATTGGAACGTGGTTTGTAGGGGCAAAGTTTTAAGTTTATCGCAGGTGATTACAGCCCTGCAACCTGTCTCAGGACGCCGTTACACACTAAATGTCTAATTACTTTTAATTTCCTCTCCTTATACGACAGATAAATACGGAGGACCGTCTTTCTCATCTTATACTTATTATAGAGAAAGGGTACAATTATAAATAAATATAAATGCAATAAAGTTGGATAAAGTCTTTATTTCCCTAACTCCCACTTAGTTAGTAAAGAAAGATGCAACAGCTATTAATTTCTGTAAGAAACACAAGACATTAGAAGTTTAAGTTTCTTGAGTCATTTTATGTTCTGGGGCGTAAAAATAACACCTTTGTCTTCAAAAAATAAACTGAAATAGCACTTTTACGCCCAATGTGCAATAAATATATTTTTACCTATCGTTAAGAGAGGTATTGGATTCAAGTTAAAAATCTCATATCTCTTACCGGTATCGGTAATCCTCAACCGGTAAGGTGCACTTACTGCCCTTAATACTTAATAACTATTATATAACAATATAGATTCTGTTATTGTGGTAATATATATTCGTAGCAGAGGAATTTACTAACACGGTAACGGTAAGTTTTGTAGAAATAAAGTACTTCCCATACAAGGAAGGGATGTCAACTTGGTTATTCATTAGAAACTCACTATCCATACCTAAAGGTAACGATCAGATCGATCGATCGATTAAATGTTTGTAATACGCGATCAATCGATCTTCTGATTACTTTGATGACATCGATGTTTTTTCGCAGCCCTAGTACGAAGCTCATCACTGTGCTGCAGTTATGATCGTGCTAAGTATATAGTCCGAGTCGTTAATTATGCAAGCATTTAATATTCATTGAGTGTGCGCTAAATAGTCGAAAATAATAAATATTTGTTACATTTCAGACTTATGAGTACTTACAGTAACAATAATATGGCAGATACCCACTACGAAAATAAAATTTTTATAATTGTGATATTATTTGTGAAAAAACTTTTATTTACTTTAGTTGACTGTAGCTATTACTTTACAAATTATTTTTACCTCTCGCTAAGAGAGGTAATGGATTCATGCTAAAAATCGCATATCCAGATTTTATTGAATAAGCACGTTTTAAAGTCCATACAATCCGATTTTAACATTTTTACGATGATGTCTGTGTGTGTGTGTATGTGTGTGTGTGTGTGTGTGTGTGTGTGTGTGTGTGTGTGTGTGTGTGTGTGTGTGTGTGGGATGTTGGAAGGACGGTTACTCAAAAACTATAAGACTTTATATTAGTTTAACTACGTATTTCCCAATCGGACATTCATGGGAAGATCCGAAAAGGTTTTGGTAACAATTGGACAGCCGGAAGTAGAAGATTCTTGAAAAAAAATCTTCTAAATTAAATTTTTTGAAATTTTTTCTTGGTAATATTAAAGAAAATTAAATTCTCTATCTGATACATTTAAATATTTTATTATATATTCTATAGATTTAGAGATAAAAGAAATATAATATGTAAAATAATCTGTTATAATAAATTTTACAGCCGAAAGAATGGCCATGGAAAATAGTTGAAAATTTAAATTGTTTGTAACTGACAGATAAATGTCAGTGTCAGAAATCCGGAGACATTACTGAAGACTTTTTCTGGGAAGTACATACATTATATTATTTCTTAAAGTATTAATAGCTAAATATTTAATATTATAGGTATATTACATATATCCTTCAAAAATACTGTCAATCCTGACAATGAATTGGAAACATTTCGAAAAATTAGAAGAGGACAAAATTTCTTCATAAAATGAATTTAAAATTAAACAATCTAAATATAAGGAATAGATATATGCGTAAGTAGAATTTTTGGTGTAGAGTGTAGGTATACAAGAAATGTTAAATACAATAGGGCGCGAGCAGTCATGTGATTTTGTTGGCCTTGTCAAGCAGATATGGGGGCCCATGTCAGAATGATAGCTAGTAATTATGTATATAGATGTCGAATATCATATTTTCTCATTCTAAATTTAGTGATTTTCCAATTCCATGTGGAGCAGAATTAAATGTTAAATATCTAAGGCATACGACAAGTAAATTTTAAACTCCTGGTGATAAATTAACTACGTAAATTTAGAAAATCTTGAAATTTTTAATGTAAAATTCTGACATTTGACATCTATGTATATAATTAGTAATTATCATTCTGAAACGGGCCCACACATCTGCTTGTCAAGCCCAAAAATGTGACATTACTGTTCGCGCACTATACTTATGTAACCAAAAAAAGGAAGTGACGAGAGGTATTGTGCTGGCCACAACAGATTTTTTTTTAGTAGATTTCTAGAGGAGGGGTGCAACTGTGCCCCCTTGGCTACGCCCTGCATAGAAATTATTTTCTACGTAACGAACGAAATACAATAACGAGGTGTATCCCATTATTTTTGTTTACGAATCCGCCTCAACTGTTATTTTTGTATTTTCGTGATTGTTGAAAAGCATTTCGTTTTTAATCCGTTCGTTTTGTGTTCAGGCTTAATGTAGATTAAAACCATGTTACTTCTAATCAATAAGTGTTTTGTTTTGGGTCAGATTCGCGAATGATTCCATCAGTACATGTGAACAGAAATAAAGCAATCCCGCTGTTTTCACAATATTCCAATGCGTACAGGCATACAATTTTGTCTTCATCCGTGAAACAATACAGACAAATATATTCAAATTTCCGACACAAGTATTGTGATATCGTTTCCAATAATTTCATTTTAAAAGAATATAATATTGACTTACCTCTGTATGAAAAGAATTGAAATACTGGTGATATCTGAAACGAAAATAAATTATACGTATAAAATAAATATAAGAAATGATATTATTAAATAATAAATGCGAAGTAAAACCGTGAAAAATGTATAAAAAATATTGTTAAATACATCATTGTTTCTTCTTCTTCTAAAAAGTACCTACAGTGGTATTCGATAACTGAAATGTTGAATTACAAAATATAATGTTCTTTTCTATAAGAACTGTGGAAGTACACCCTGCTCTTTTTTGGTGCAGCTAAGGCACTTGTTTATCAACTGAATCTAAACTTTCTAAACATAGGGTAAATATTAGAAACAGTGCAGACGTTCAACAATGGAAAATCTCCAGTAAGTGATGATGTGATGTGCAAATTTCAGAAACTTATTTTTTCCTCTCGCTAAGAGAGGTATTGGATTCATGCTAAAAATCGCATATCCAGATTTTAGTGAAAAAACACGTTTTAAGGTTCCTTAAATCAGATTTTAACACTTTTACGATGATGTCTGTGCGTGTGTGATTGGGTGTGTATATGTGTGAGGACATTGGAGGTACGATTTCCGTAACCACGGAGTCCTCAACCTAACATTAATGGGAAGAGTTGAATAGGTTCTGATAGTAACAATTGGACAACCAAAAGTGACAGTTTCTAAAAAAAAAATTCTAAATATTATTTTTGAAAATTTGTTACTACAAATAATAAAGATAATTATATTCTCAATCGGACATATTTAATTTTTTTTAATATATAATAATATAGAATAATCTGTTGTAATAAATCTCAGTACGGAAAAAACTCCATGGACACCAGTTGAGATATTTAAATGTTTGTAATTGACAAAAAAGTGCAAAATGTCAGTGTCAAAAATCAGTTGGGAAGGTACGAGTACATTTAATATATTGTATTATTAATTAAATATGTATTTAAAATTATAGGTATATTAATATTACATATGTCCTTAAGAAATACCGCTAATATCGTCAATGAATTTGAAGAATTTTGAACATATTAGAAGAGTAGGACAAAATTCCTCATAGAATGAAAGAAGAGATACAATTTCAATTATTTGTGTGTATAAGAAACGTTAAATTCGTTACTTATAGGCGCGAGCAGTCATGTGACTTTATTGGCCTTTGTAAGCAGACATGAGGATCCGTGTCATTTATGCAGTAAATATTAATTTTCTAAATAGAAATTTAATAATAATAATAATACTCTTTTGTTCGTCTCTTGTTTCTAATTCCATGGCTAATACTATTAAATTGTAATTTCGTGAATTTTCAAATTTTATTTCTGCAGTTATGAAGTAGTCAAAATGTTTTTTTGATTGATTCGGATGTAGAAATTTTTGTTTTACAATATCCAATTGAATCTTTTTGTCTGAAATAATTAGGGGAACAATGCGCACGGAAAAACTGATTTCCCAAATTAAACGCCTATATGTTTCACTTTCCGTGATACACCATGTATATTAGTAACCAAAATAAAGTATATTGCACTAAGCTCATTTTAGAAGAATAGGAAATGGCAAAATAAACACAACATTTTAAATTATAACTTTTATATCCATACCGACATTTAATCGAAAAACTAGTACCTATGTTATAGAAAACTAATTAACGGATTTTATGTAAAAAATTTAAAATTATTTACCATCCAGATTTAATTTTATTGCCTCTAGAAAATTATAATCTGAAGATACGATAAATAGGTAGAATTATACTTGACAACCATGTACAAGCGTTCCAGTTGGAGTATCAGAAGTTAACGCCTGCTTGGTATTAGCGACTAAGAATGATCTTTGGTTAAAGGAATTTCAGACGTACATACGAAGGAAATATTTTTTAAATTGGTATTTTACGTGAAAAGCATGAAAACTTTAAACAGTATAATACTACTTTTGTAATTTTTAAGAAAGAAATATATTAATTTGTTTTGCAGTTTCCATTTGTAGTTTAGAATTAGTATTATATCTCAAAATATCTTATTACTTTTATACCCGAATGTACCAATAAATGTCTAAATGCGACGTTGCCGCAGTTATTCTCCAACATTCATACTGTAGTGTGAGTACATTGAAATACGACACTTGCGTATGTGTTAGTGCGAGTGGTACAGTTCAACAAAAAAAAAACTTTTCTACGGAAAAATAAAGAAAATTAATCTGTTACAGTGTTTGATATTAGCTTTTAACTATTTTGATGCAATCTGTGTATATAATATAATGTTAAAAAATATAAGTTATTGCAAATATAAACTGCATTAGCTTAATTTTTATTTTGAACATAGAACAAGTTTTTGAATAGGTACACTCGAGTGACAACTACCTTAAGGTACTTCACAAGCTACCTTAGTTTAAGGAACGATTGAATTCCTTAGGATTTCCTTAGGAACAGTTGATAAGGAACATATATAAATACCAATTTTGTTAAAGAACGCTAAAGGAGAGATTTTTAAGGAATCCATGATTAATCAATAAATGAGAGTGGGTCTTTGTTGACCATATTTTGGTAAATAAAGTTTTTTAATTATTTTAATCAAGTAAAGGTTAAGGAACTCCTTAGGAACGTTTATAAATTCGGGCTTGACTGTTTCAATTTCCGTAGCCAACAAAATCAAAACCACCAAACCATATTTTCTAATAATCTTGTGCTTTGTGCTTTAAGTTCTTCATGTTTTCAAAGTTATTCATAATAATTTAATTAGTAGAAAGTAATATTGTGAAGGAATACCTTGGCAATTAGTGTACATACTTACTCGTATCAAGTTTAATATTTTGAGGAAATTCAGACTTGAGTGTGAAACGCCTGAAAACTATCTAGTTTCCTTCAGTTTCAGCTCTGCTGCCTTGATCAGCTCTTCTACGCCAACTATATCTAATTAATTAATTTGTCTAATTACGAAACTATGTTCACGGAATATAGCAGTGATATATTATACTTGATCCGTACAGCTTACAGCACGGATTTGTAAGCACTTAAAGAGAATATCAGAAGAGATAATAGAATTTACTTATGTTAATAATAAAAGGACTAATGTGCATCTTCCAAATATAAAAATAATAGGAATATTGATTATTACCATTCGAAAGAGTGCATCCAAAATTCGGAATTAAGTTAATTTAGAAATTTGCAAAAATCAAAAATTGCAAAACTTTTATTTTTGCGTAAAGGTATCTAGTAATAGCAGCCTCCAATAATGGAACAATTTTTATCTCATTTAAATGACGGCGAATCTCTTATTATCCTCTAGACCAACGACGAAATATAACTGGACAAAACTTCATTTGGTTTTTTTTTTACCTTCCGTCACCTATAGGTAAGGAAGGTATTGTCTTTGGTCAAAAAATTCAATGATGAGTTTTTAGTGAATAAGCACGTTTTAGGGTCTTTACAATACGATTTTACTATTTTTACGATGATGTCTGTATGTGTGTGTGTATGTTCGTATGTGCGTGTGTGTGTGTATGTGTATGTGTGTGTATGTGACCGCCGGGTCGTCAACGATATCTCCAAAAATTACAATTCTTGCATATTCCTCTTCCTTACAACCATATACAGACTTGATTAGATTTTGGTTATAATTGGTCAACCGGAAGTACCCTCATTTGAAGATTTTAACAGTTTATCTTGAAAAACTCATTTAAATGTTATTATAACTTAAAGAATATATTATTCTCTATACGATTTGATTGCATTTTATATTTCAACAGATATAGAGTTAAAGAATAATAAAGATAAAAAAAATCATATAAATTTCATAATTCAGCTAGCTATGCTAACATAACCATGGAAACTGCTAATATATTCAGGTAATTCAAATTGACAGATGTCAGTATCAATAAAAAGCAAGTAATTGAATGAAAAAATAAGTCTAGTGTTAGAAGTTTTTAGATATAATAGAGACGATTACATTGGTTTGAACATGTCATGAGGAGAGATGAATAAATTAATAGAAGGTGGAAGATACATAGGAAGACCAAATATAAGATGAAAAGACAAAAATGAGTGGAAGAAAAAATAAAAAATAGCGACCCCCTAACGAATGGGAAAAACTAAAGAAGATGTCAGTGTCAAGTGCAATTTGCATAGTTTGTTAATGAAACAACTTTACTGGAAATATAAAAAAAATATGTATAGGGCGCGTGCAGTGACATGACTTTGCTGCCTTTGGCAAGCAGATATGGGGACCCGTATCAAAATGACAGCAATTAATTATGTCCATAACTGACAAGTGTCATAATTTTTCATTCAAAATTTCATGATTTTCTTATTTCATGTGATTTGTTTGTTATCAGGAGTATGGAATTCAGTTGCCGAGAAAGGGAATCATAAAATACCAAAAATTTAGAATCTTTTGCAACAAAATTTATGTATGGAATTTGTACATAATACACAGGATTGACGGAAGGTATTGTGCTGGCCACATCAGATTTTTTTTATTAATAAATGACTTAATGCAATCGAAATTTTAACAGCAATATTCAATTAATCATTTCATTTCAACCAAGCATAGAAAAGAAATATTTATTTAACAGGTAAAATCTAATCACGAATACCACTCTTTAAGAAAATATATTGCATACATTTTGTAACTATAAAATTATAAAAATATAAAAAAAATATTTCATCACGGCATATTACCCATTGCTGGGTGTGCCAATCTGCTTTGTATAGATATGGGTAATGGTGGAATATTTGTACCGTGCGGGCGCTTACCAGGCGTCACCTCCCGGGCACTCATAGTTGGCGTGGAGAGTGCACCATAGGGGTCAATTTTGACCGGGTCCTCAGATTCGCGACCAGACACTCAGGCACACGGCCAGGAGACCACATAACTACAATTATAAAAGTAATAATTAAAATTACGAGGGATTCCTTTTATATTTTGAAATTGGGCAACCCTAGTGCTGCCCTGGCAACTCTCTATCGTAAATTTTGACATTTTTGACAGTATACGTACTCAGAACGTTTTGACGTTATTTGTGTTGTTTACAGTAACTTGAAAAATCCATATCGGCCAAAAAATGGAATTAAATCGTGAACATTTTCTTGCGATTATTTTTACAACTTTCGACGTGTATTAACTCAACAACGTGTGCATCGATGAACTCAATTCGATTTTTGGCGATGAAGCATCATCAAGAACCAGTGTTTATCGTTGGTTTACCAAATTTAATCATGGCCGTAGTTCGCTCAAGAACGAATTTCGTGAAGGTCGTCCAAAATCGATTGTTGTTCCGAAAAACATCGATACGGTTCGTGAACTGATACTGCAAGATCGCCATGTGACTTATTATGTGATTGAGGTATCATTGGACATTAATGGGACTCGCATACATTTAATATTACAGAATATTTGGCCGTAAAAAAAGATTTGTTCGCGTTGGATCCCACATAATTTAACAATCGCTCATAAACAAACTCGTGTCAATTGGTCGCAAGAAATGCTCGATAAAATTCGATTGCGATGCTTCAAAAGATGTGTATGATATGGTGACAGGTGACGAATCGTGGATTTACGCGTATAAGCCCGAAAGTAAACAACAGTCGACTGTATGGGTCTTCCAATGCGAGCCAAACCCAACAAAAGTCATTTTCTCGTTTCTTCGGAAAAACTAGACATGTTTCAACCGTACCATTGGTGCAACGTAGAACGGTCAATACTGAATGGTACTCAACCATTTGTTTGCCACAAGTCTTCGTAAGGAAAACCAACCGCCGAAGACGGATCATTCTCCACCACGACAATGCGAGCTCTCACACATCGCCTCGAACAACTGACTTTTTGAGCACTCAAAACGTCGATTTGATGAGTCATCCGCCGTATAGTCCTGATTTGGCACCGAATGAGTTTTTTTATACCCGAACATCAAAAACAAATTGCGAGGATAACGTTTTTCGACACCTGAAGCAGCGGTTGATGCGTTCAAAATGCATGTTTTGAAGATACCTCAATCGGAGTAAACAAATCTGATGTGGCCAATACAATACCTTCCGTTTAATTTTTGTTCATGTAAATACTTAAAATTAAATTAAATTTAAATACCGGGTTCGATCCCGACCGACGCCAAATATTTCGAATTTTAAATGGCACAAAAATGACCCCTGTGGCACCACAATAAGTGCTCGTGAGGTGACACCTGGTAAACGCCCGCACGGTACAAATATGTCATCATCGTTACCGAAATCTGTGTACAAAGCAGATTGGCAGACCTAGAAATGGGTAATATGCCGTGGTGATATATTTATTTTATTTATTTATACTCTTACCTATAATCATTGCTGGCGTGGAGAGTGCACCACAGGGGTCAATTTTGTGTCATTTCAAATTCTAAAATATTTGGCGTCGGTCGGAATCGAACACGTTCCCAAGATTCGCGTGAAGTGACGTCTGGTAAACGCCTGCACGGAACAAATATGTCATCATTATTACCGACATCTGCGTACAAAGAAGATTGACTCACCCATCAATGGGTAATATGTCGTGATGATATATGTTTTTATTATCTTACCTATATTTTTACATATTTACTTATGTTAGACACTGTATTAAGTTGCTTTCCATATAATTATTGTTCCATTTGCTATTTTCTTTTTAAAACGTTAATATTATTATTTGAAATGATTAGTTTGTTGACAGTGACATATATCTGTCAGCTACAAACATTTGAGATCTGAATTGTGTAATCATGTGTATGAGTTATGTTTAAAGCGTAGGCTCCGGGATTAAAATTATTATTAAAATTAAAATTATAGATAGTTTTATAAACACACACACCAAGGGTAGCGGGACGTAATAATTAAATATACAAGTCAAAAACAATATCACATTAACATTCAGGAACTAGAGACTTTTACATAACACATAAGAAATAAAATTTGGTCATTTATTATGTATTATGTTTATGTTTTATCTCAAAACTGCGTAATCGGTTCGATATATGAGTTCAGATTTATATTTTGTCTTATTCCTTGTGAAAAGTTGCATAAACCAGCCTTAATACGCTGGCGATATCAGATTTTCTCTCCAATATGGGTGATCCAACTTTACTAACTTTTCATATAATTAATGCTTCATCTTCTTTTTAAAGTTGTAAAGTAGAACTGGAGTATCTTGTTTCGTAGGAAAAAGCGGTATGTTCTACTTGTGTCTAGTCTCCTAGTTAGTTTTTGCTAATGACGTTAAACGCTTTTAATCGCTCCGGAGTTTTTTCTCCTTTTTTCAAAGCCGTGCGCTGACCGTGATGAATTACACAAGTCATTTGCCTTAAAAACGTATTTGTCTTCTCCGTCTTACGAAGTACGAGTATACCAGGGACTTCCAAATTCCAAACACAATTCGAACATGGAATTATACGAGGAAGAATGGATTGGAAATCAATAAGAAAATATTTTATCGCGTCTTTTGTCCCGGAGGAGTAATTCGCGAAGTAAATATAGTCTGTACAAGGAGTTTTTACATTATCGTAAGAATTCCAGGTATTACTGGAAAAAATAAGATTTTAATTAGGAAAAATCAAGAATTCCTAAAATATTAACAAATAATTTTAGACATGTCCGGATATTACTTCAGTTATTAACAATATCCTCTCGGTATATGAATATACATACATATACAGGATGGTTTAGTTTCCAATTTCGTAAATAAACATTAGAGTAGAGAAAAACTTTATTAAATAAAAGTTGTTTTTTACCTCTCGCTAAGAGAAGTATTGGATTCATGCTAAAAATCGCATATCCAGATTTTATTGAATAAGCACGTTTTAAGGTCCCTAGAATCCGATTTTAACATTTTTACAATGATGTCTGTGTGTGTGTGTGTGTGGATGTATGTGTGTGTGTGTGTGTGTGTGTGTGTGTGTATGTATGTAGGATGTTGGAAGGACGATTACTCAAAAACTATAAGACTTTAAATTTGTTTAACTACGTATTTCCCAATCGGACATTCATGGGAAGATCTGAAAAGGTTTTGGTAACAATTGGACAACCGGAAGTAGAAGATTCTTGAAAAAAAATCTTCTAAATAATATTTTTTGAATTTTTTTTCTTGGTAATATTAAAGAAAATTAAATTCTCTATCAGATACATTTAAATATTTTATAATATATTCTATAGATTTAGAGATAAAAGAAATATAATATATAAAATAATCTGTTATAATAAATTTTACAGCCGAAAGATGGGCCATGGAAAATAGTTGAAAATTTAAATTGTTTGTAACTGTAAAATTAGAAGAGGACAAAATTTCTTCATAAAATGAATTTAAAATTAAACAATCTAAATATAAGGAATAGATATATGTAAGTAGAATTTTTGGTATAGAGTTCAGGTATACAAGAAAAGCAGATATGGGGGCCCATGTCAGAATGATAGCTAGTAATTATGTATATAGATGTCATATATCATAATTTCTCATTCTAAATTTAGTGATTTTCCAATTCCATGTGGTTTATTTTCCTCGACAAGTAAATTCCACACTCCTGGTGACAAATTAAATACGTGTATTTAGAAAATCTTGAAATTCTGAATGAAAAATTGACAATTGACATCCATGTACATAATTACTAATTATCATCCTGAAACAGGCCCCCACATTTGCTTGTCAAGGCCAACAATGTAACATGACTGTTCGCGCCCTATACTTATGTAACCAAAAAAGGAAGTGGCGAGAGGTATTGAGCTGGCCACAACAGATTTTTTTTTATAGGAACATCTGTATGTATAATAATTATTATTCTTGTTTCAAAAGGACAATAGTTTTCTGAATACAACGATACATCATTTTCATATTTTGCCATGGAATTTATATAAATTAATTCCTCGTGAGATGACGCCTGGTATATGCCCTCACGATACAACTTTGTCATAATCATTACTGAAATCAATATACAAAGCAAGTTGGCACACCCACCAATGGGTAAATTAGTATGCAGTGATGATATATTTTTACCTCCCGCTATCCTGGGTAAGAGAGGTATAGGGATCGTGCTAAAAATCACATATCGAACTTTTGGTAAATGCCCATGTTTTAAGGTCCCTATAATCCGATTTTAAAATTTTCACGATGTGCGTGTGTGTGTGTGTAGATGTGGATCTTCTAGGCGCTCTAGCTCAAATAATATCATTCAGAAAATTTTGAAACCATGTATTTCTTCCTTATTCTAATATGGAAAGAAGCCATTAGATTTTGGTGTGAATTGGATAACCGAAAATGGCACTTTACTTGAAACTCAAAATAGTTTTTTTTTTCAAAAAATTCCTTTAAATGTTATTTTTTCGTAATTTATTTACTTATTATTAAATTTTCTACAGGTTTGTATTAATACTTTTTCTATGTATTGTATGGATAAATTTATAAAATAATCTATAATTTAAATCCCGGAGCCTATGCTGTAAACACAACTCCTTGGTAACACAGTTCAGCTCAAATGTATGTAACTGATAGATAAATGTCTCGTGGCTGTGTGCCTGAGTGTCTGGTCGCGAATCTGGGGACCCGGGTTCGATCCCGACCGACGCCAAAAATTACTTCGAATTTTAATGGCACAAAATTGACCCCTGTGGCGCACTCTCTACGCCAGCTATGAGTGCCCGTGAGGTGACGCCGGGTAAGCGCCCACTCGGTACAAATATTCCATCATTACCGATATCTGTGTACAAAGCAGATTGGCACACCCAGCAATGGCTAAAATATGCCGTGATGAAATATTTATTTATTTATTTATTTTATAAAAAATCATTTCAAATTAATAATTGTAACGTTTTTTTTAAAAAAAATTGAAAATAGAACAATAGTTATATGGAAAGGAACTTAATATAATTTCCAGCATTGTTAAATAAATATGTAGGTCTGTATTTAAATTAATATAAATTAAATGATAGAAGGTATTGTGTTAGTCACATCAGATATTTTTATTATCAAAATAAAAGTTTAATTTAAATAACATAGAAATCTGAAACCATAAAGAAAACAAATTAAAAATTTAATTACCATAAAAGTCTGAAACCTGAAAAAAAACATCACCTGTCAACAAACTGTACAGCAACTAAATGTTTGAAAACAAATGATGGTCATGTGGAACATTTAATATAAATATTTATTTGATGTTAAATTTAATATTGGCACAGTGTTAAGTTATTAACGGCCGGTTTTATATAGGTCCACTTATATAAATTAATCATGTATATGAATAAATTCGAATCAGTATCCATGTTCCTATGACATTAAAATTTAAACTTACTGTGCCAGGATATAATTGCATATTTATGTAAACGGCCCTTATGCCCCTTTCACACTAGATGTTGAATATACTTGGACTTAAGATATATGATCTTAAAGATTGGTTGACAGTCACACTAGATATTTAAATTGTTAAACGCTGTTATGGATATTGTCAGGTTGAATATAAAATTTGGTATCAAAATTTGGTGATGAAAATGACAGCTGTCATAAATAGTGAGATAAATTGTGGAAAATGGCAAGGGGTCGAGCTGGCTTTAACCATTAGCTAATTCTGCAACTGTCAAGTGGAAGGTCTATCATTCTTCTAAACAAGAAACGGAAATATGCAAGAAATATCAATATTATATTCTTTGGCTCGAAGATTCTGTAGAAGAAAATGACAATGCATGTGTTTTTTACCTCTCGCTAAGAGAGGTATTGCATTCATGCTAAAAATCGCATATCCAGATTTTATTGAATAAGCACGTTTTAAGGTCCCTACAATCCGATTTTAACATTTTTACGATGATGTCTGTGTGTGTGTGTGGATGTGTGTGTGTGTGTGTGTATGTGTGTGTGTGGGATGTTGGAAGGACGGTTACTCAAAAACTATAAGACATAAAATTTGTTTAACAACGTATTTCCCAATCGGACATTCATGGGAAGATCTGAAAAGGTTTTGGTAATAATTGGACAACCGGAAGTAGAAGATTCTTGAAAAAAAATCTTCTAAATATTATTTTTTGAAAATTTTTCGTGGTAATATTAAAGAAAATTAAATTCTCTATCTGATACATTTAAATATTTTATTATATATTCCATAGATTTAGAGATAAAAGAAGTATAATATATAAAATAATCTGTTGTAATAAATTTGACAGCCGAAAGAATGCCATGAAAAATAGTTGATAATTTAAATTATTTGTAACTGACAGATAAATGTCAGTGTCAGAAATAATGAGTAATGAATTAAAAATGTACTTGGAGAATCCCTTAGTTCTTGATCTGTGACTATTATGAGATGACAAGTCTAGGTTGAAGGACTTAAATTTGTTTCAAACATTATGGGACAATGTACACCAGTACTGTAGACTAGAGTAACTTTGAATTGCGAAAAAGCTATCAAATTCTTCTCAAGTAAATTGTAAATATTGACAAAATCGGAGTGCAATCTATCCGTCACTTTATTAAAGGGAATTAAGGTTATTTAGATATAACAAGTATGAAAAAATAAAATGTAAAAGAAGATATATAAGAATAGATGCACAATCCAGATATATACATTTTAGACCGCCCAAAATTAATGTATTTACTAGAAGAATATGAAGAGAAAGTAAACAAAGTTGTTCGAATTGAAAATTGCTGTTACCAGCCTAATATTTATATATGGTATACTCTACTTTGTAATTTATTGTAACATAATTTATGGTAAAATATCTTCATGTTGAGACATGCTATTATTGAATAATAAAGAAGTTTATACGTCATAGATTTATATGAATATATTATTTGTATTTATAAAAATAATCTTTGCTTTATGCATACAGCCAGGTAAAATATACGACGAGAGGTTATGTGCTGGCCACATCAGATTTTTATATATATTTTACATGTACATATTTATTTTATATCAAATTGGGGACGAAAAAAAAATTTCCTTCAATACTTTGACAGTTATAGTTATCAACTTTGTGTTGGCAGCCAGTTCCACTTGACCGCACTTCAAGACGCAAATTTCTGTCTTAAAGATAGGCGATGATGATAAAGTGAGTATCTGCGCGTTTACACTAGATCTTAAAGTCCGCCTCACTTTAATATCCTATCTTAAACATCTAATGTGAAAAGGGCATTAGAATAATAAAAACTAAGATTCAATTTTCTTACGGCTGGTTGCACCAACGTAACTCAAGTATTAAACTCGGCTTAAATAGACAATATGGCATTAAAATGAAATGTCAAATGAATTATAATATATTGCTATCAAAATTTCGATTTACATTTTTTTTAACCCAGCTTTAAATTTAATCCTTGTTGCTGCAACTGAGCATTAGACTTCTATATTAATTAAATCATGTTTGGTCAGATCGTCATATTTCTTATTTCGTGAAGAGTAACTGAAGACTAATTTTATACTAATTTATATTTTCTTTTTCAGGTAAGCTTAATTCAACTTCACCCTGTCTTCTGAAATAGGGCGCTTTAAACGGTAAGCAATTTTAGTGGAAATTCAAATTTTTAATAATTGACTGGATACTAACTAGGATCATCGGAACCATAGCTAGTTAATTGTGGGTAATTTCTCGACTGTGTGGATTAGGTGTTAACATTTACTCGAAAGTTTAGTCAAACAGCATTTATTTTTACTATACCAACATTTGCACCTTTTTCGGGATAGTAAGATCTTACAAATTGTTACAATTCATATACACAAAATACATTCTTACAAAACATTCAGTTAATTTTTTAAACACCGTACAAAAAATTCAAAGAGCATACACACATCCATTTGCTATAAAAACACAGTTTGGCCTGAAATTTGTCTTTCCTTCAGGCAAATTTCAGGCCAAACTGAGTTTCATTATTTCCCTTACATTTTATTTAAATTCCTACAACTTGCTACATTATTATTGATGTACAAACAACCAATAGGAGTCCGTATCAATGATGTCACCAGAATCCTTACACAGACTATATCATTCATTAAGTTGTAAACCAATAAGAATGCGTGATTTTCCTTAGTTACCACGTATTACTTCGATTATTATTAAGTAACCATGGTGAACGAATATACAAACCTTTGTATATTCGAATATACCTACCTTTGTGTATATTCACTTATAGGTGCGTTTGGTTATTTTGTTCTATGTACTCAGAACTGTCAATGTAATTTTTATTTATATTTACAGACCATAAAGTATGATCTTTTTCCTTCGAATACAGTATCGAGTACATAAATGAATCTGTAGTTAGACTTCGAGGAGAAAAATTGTGCTGTGTATGCTTCAAGTAGAATCTTAAATGACACTGACAGCTCCAAATGTACCGAAACAAATATTAAACGCACCTATTATTTGACAGCAAGGCATTATTGAAGTAAATATGTGACAATTAAAGAAATAATTATTTGCATCCCAAGTCTAGAACAGCACTGTTGCTAGTTTATTTGAAATTCGAGCATTTATTTTGACATACAAGCATTTCAATGTCATTTTACATACCACTACAGCTATATTTAAAAAAAAAGGTTATGTAGCTTGGTGTGTAGCATACAGTTTGACGTTTCGGTCAAAATAAAATTATATTTTATTCATGATATAGTCTACCTGTATACAACTCGACAATAGAAAATTCTCGACATACTCAACGAGTTGCCTATTAGAAATAC
Source organism: Harpalus rufipes (assembly GCA_951394225.1). Taxonomy (NCBI): domain Eukaryota; kingdom Metazoa; phylum Arthropoda; class Insecta; order Coleoptera; family Carabidae; genus Harpalus; species Harpalus rufipes. The sequence continues at coordinate 44,845,310 of OX596282.1, forward strand.
CACTCGACCTTCGGTCTCGTGGTGTTTCCAGGCAACACGTTTCGTATAATCGAGATATTTTCAATCGTCTCGTTGTATAATATATGAATATTTCCGGCTATTTTCCATATTATTCGGTTGTCGTTTTTTAGAGCAAATGGGTGTGTGTGTATGCTCTTTAAATTTTTTGTACGATGTTTAATAAATTAACTGAATGTTTTGTATAAACGTATTTTGTGTATATGAACTGAAACAATTTGTAAGATCTTACTACCCTGAAGAAGGTGCAAGGGTGCACCGAAACGTTGGTATAGTAAGAATTGACTGAACTTTCGAGTAATTGTTAACAGCTAGTTATTAATTACTGGTCGCCTAGGACACAATATACAATATGTAAAAGTAAACATAATGGCCCGTATTTTTAGACCATTTTTGTTAAATGTAGGTTCAACGGAGGAAAAAATATCGTGACTAATCTAAAATTAGTAAGATATGCCCAGTTTACTGTGTTTTATGATAGATAAGGTCTTTGTCAATGTTGTATAACTTTTGTCTTAAAAGGTTTTATGTGAATGTAGTTTTATTCGCGAATTTAATGACAATTCAAAATTAAGGTAGTTAAGGTTTCGATTTTGCATGTGAAATAAATGAGGTTATTTTCAACGTTCGTGGGTGATTGAGGTGAAACGATCCCTCTTTAATGGGACAAAATAATCCCAATGATCATTTTACCCACACAATTTTTATTTTATTTTTAGGGACAATATTATACAATGCCGCGTTTATTTATATAAAGGAAAATAAAACGCAGTTAAATATCATTTTTTCACATTTAATGTTACTATAAATATTAAAGAATGTGTTATACGAATTGATTACATTTTGTACTTCATAATCAATCGATATAGGGTTAAAAAATCTGATGTGGCCAGCACAATACCTTCCGCCAATCCTGTGTATTATGTATAAATTCCATACATAAATTTTCTTGCAGAAGATTCTAAATTTCCAACAAAATTATTTCATAAACAAACTATGCAAATTGCACTTGGCACTGACATCTTCTTCTTCTTTAGCTTTGCCCATTCGTTAGGGATCGCAGCTATTTTTCTTTTTCCACTCATTTCTGTATTCGTGTCGTTCTCATTCAGTTCCTTTTCTCTCAATTCTTCCGCAATACAATCCTTCCATCTTATCTTTGGTCTTCCTCTGTTTCTTCAACTTTCTATTACTAAGCTATTCATTCTTCTTCTAATATATTCTTCAACTCTCCTCATGACAAACCAATGTAATCGTCTCTCTTGTATCTTTCCTAAAAATTTCTCTTATTCTTTCATTCCTTACCGTTTCTCCCCCAACATCTAACTCAACTGCCATATTCATTTACTTTTCATTGATACTGACATCTGTCAATTTGAATTATCTGAACATATTAGCAGTTCCCATAGTTAGCATAGCTGGCTGATTTTTGATATTTAATATCTTTATAAGTCATTAGCACTATATCTATTGAATACAAAATGCAATCAAATCGCATAGAGAATAATATATTATTTAAGTTATAATAACGTTAAATGTCAATAAATGATATTTAACTATTAAAATCTTCAAATAAGGATACTTCCGGTAAACTTGAGGAATACGAAAAAATTATAATTTTTGGAATCGTGATATTGACGTTATTCGATATGAAACTTTCATCACACAAACACAGGGACACACGCACACAAATACACACACAGACACACATACATACATACATACAGACATCATCGTAAAAATGGTAAAATTGTATTATATGGACCCTAAAACGTGCTTATTTACTAAAAACGCATCATTAATTTTTTTGACCAAAGACAATATCTTCCTTACCGAAAGGTGACGGAAGTAAAAATTGCAATCAATGTGCAATCCTTTGCAAACAAACTTTTTGTGTGGAATTCGTACAAAATACATAGAACTGACGGAAGATAATATATTGGAACTATAGCATATTTTGCAAAAAAAAAAATCTGTGTGGAATTTGTACAAACTTCATAGATGTGGCGGAAGGTAATGTGCTGGCCACATCAGATTTTTTTCTAAACAATTACTCCACGTCTGTAATTCCCGCAATACATAATGTAAACTGTGTCATGCGGCAACATAAATATCAGGCGCAAGAATACTTACTTTTATCATCATTACTGAAATTAATTTTTGTAGATTTATATGTCTAGCAACGGGTAAATTATTTACATGAAAATTTAATAAAGACTAATTAAGCATCCTTCTTTTAATATATACTCGTATTTTTCCTTCTTTCGTCTTTCCTAAGATTAAGAAACAAATTTCTCTTCCCAACGACGACACAATTTCTTTTTGTGTGGGTGTCACTTGCCTTGTGTACAAACACCGAACTCCTGCGAAGAATTCCGAAGTCTCGCGAGGGTTTTCTATTTCTGTAAGGCAAATGTTTGAGTTGTTAGTGTGATAGCTTTGGACAGGGTTCAGTGCTTTTCCATGTTGTTGGCTTTTTCAGGGCATCCCCTTCCCCACAGCAATGCTCAGAATTGGGAAATTGGGCTTGAACACTCATCAGTCAAATTGAAATTGAAATTTTCGTGTAACTTGATTATTGACGAAGCAAACACAGAGCGAAAGGAGGTTTCTTTAACGGGAATCGTTTTTTGAAATCGGATAAAGTTTTGTTTGGTGAGATCAAAAGAGTTAGAAAATTTGATAACGTAATGTCTATTCAATGGACGATGATGGTTCAGTGATACATGCCCACAAAAATATCGATTATGATTTCATATTCTGCAGTTACATATCGTTACTATAAAACAAAAAAATCTGTTGTGCCTAGCACAATAACTTCCGTTAATTCTGTGTAATATGTATAAATTCCATACATAAATTTTCTTGCAAAAGATTCTAAATTTCCAGTAAATTTATTTCATAAACAAACTATGCAAACTTCACTTGACACTAACATCTTCATCTTTAGCTTTTCCCATTCGTTAGGGGTCGCTATTTTTTATTTTCTTCTTCCACTCATTTCTGTTTTACGTATCGTTCTCATTCAGTTCCTTTTCTCTCAAGTCTTCCGCAATACAGTCCTTCCATCTTATTCTTGGTATTCCTCTGTTTCTTCAACCTTCTATTACTACGCTATTCATTCTTCATCCAATATATTCTTCATTTCTCCTCATGATATTTTCAAACCAATGTAATCATCTCGCTTGTATCTTTCTAGAAACTTGTAACACTAGAGTTATTTCCTTACCTATCTTTCCGTGTCTTCCCCAACATCATACTTAAACATCCTCATTAATTTACTTTTATTGATACTGACATCTGTCAATTTGAATTATCTGAATATAGTAACAATTTTCATGGTCAGCATAGCTGGCTGATTTATAAAATTTAATTTCTTTAAAATTCTTTAACTCTATATCTATTGAATATGAAGTCTAAAATGCAATGAAATCGTATAGAGAATAATATATTCTTTAATTTATAATAACGTTAAATGTCAATAAATCAAATTTAACTATTAAATCTTCAAATGAGGCTACTTCCGGTTCACCAGTTATTACCAAAATATAATCAGTTGTTCTTCTGGATGTAAATTTGAGGAATACGAAAAAAATATAATTTTTGGAATCGTGGTTTTGAAGTTCTGCGATCCGAAACACACACACACACACACAAACACACACACACACATACACACACACACACACACACACACACACACACACACACACATACATACATACAGACATCATCGTAAAAATGGTAAAATCGTATTATAGGGACCCTGAAACATGCTTATTCACTGAAAACTCATCATTGAATTTTTTGTCCAAAGACAATACCTTCCTTACCTAAAGGTGACGGAAGGTAAAAATCTGATGTGACCAACACAATACCTCCTGCCATTTAATTTTTATTTATTTAAATACATACCTATGGGGTTCGTTGCCATGTGCCTCATGTCTGGTTGCGAAACTGGGGAACCCAATTCGATCCCGATCAACGCCAAATATTTCAAATTTTAAATAGAACAAAATTGACCTCTGTGGTTCACTCTCCACGCCAGCAATGAGTGTCCATGAAGTTACACTTGGTAAATATGTCATTATCATTACCGAAATCTGTGTACAAAGCAGATTAGCAAACCCAGGTTGGGTAATATGATATATTTTAAAGAGCATATACCTAAATGATTTGTATGTATTAAGATTTTCGCTCCGCCCATTCTGTTAAATTCAGTTGTGTCGTTTACTTAGTTTATATGATGGTATATAAGATACTACTGTTATTTTATTATTATAAAAATACATGTTATAGTAAAAGCATTCAAAATTCAAAAATAAGTCACTTGGTAAATCAGGAAATGTAAAACCAAATACGTGAAAAATAAAATACTGACACAATGTCAGTGACACTGACAGAAAATAATGTTATTCGTACAGCTATGAATCAAGGTAATATATCTGAATTAATAAATAAACTTACGTTACAGCGAAAGTAATGTCAACAACGAGCATCGTTTTAACTTATTCGAAATAATATGAATGTTTGAAAGACAAACGTGATATATCCATCCTTTTTACCTTCCGTCACCTATAGGTAAGGAAGGTATTGTCTTTGGTCAAAATATTTGGTGGTGAGTTTTCATTGAATAAGCACGTTTTAGGGTCTTTACAATACGATTTTACTATTTTTACGATGATGTCTGTGTGTGTGTGTGTGTGTGTGTGTGTGTGTGTGTGTGTGTGTGTGTATGTGTGTATGTATGTGTGTGTGTGTGTGTGTATGTGACCGCGGTTTCGTCAACGATATCTCCAATACTAGAATTCCAAAAATTACAATTCTTACGTATTCCTCTTCCTTACAACCATTTGCAGACATGTTTAGATTTTGGTTATAATTGGTCAACCGGATGTACCCTCATTTGAAGATTTTAACAGTTTTTCTTGAAAAACTCAGTTAAATGTTATAATAACTTAAAGAATATATTATTCTCTAAACGATTTGATTGCATATTATATTTCATATTCAACAGATATAGAGTTAAAGAATAATAAAGATAAAAAAATTCATATAAATATCATAATTCAGCCAGCTATGCTAACTTAACCATGGAAACTGCTAATGTATTCAGGTAATTCAAATTGACAGATGTCAGTATCAATAAAAAGCAAGTAATTGAATGAAAGAATAAGGGAAGTAACTCTAGTGTTAGAAGTTTCTAGAATATAAGAGAGACGATTACATTGGTTTCAACATGTCATGAGGAGAGATGAATATATTAATAGAAGGTGGAAGAAACATAGGAAGACCAAATATAAGATGAAAAGACTGTATTGCAGATGACTTGAGAGAAAAGGAACTGAATGAGGATGACACGCAAAACAAAAATGAGTGGAAGAAGAAAATAAAAAATAGCGACCCCCTAACGAATGGGAAAAACTAAAGAAGAAGAAGATGTCAGTGTCAAGTGCAATTTGCATAGTTTGTTTATGAAATAACTTTACTGGAAATATAGGATCTTTTGCAAAAAAATTGTGTATAGGGCGCGTGCAGTGACATGACTTTGCTGCCTTTGGCAAGCAGATATGGGGACCCATATCAAAATGACAGCAATTATTTATGTCCATAACTGACAAGTGTCATAATTTTTCATTCAAAATTTCTTATTTCATGTGGTTTGTTTGTTATCAGGAGTATGGAATTCAGTTGCCGAGAAAGGGAATCATAAAATATCAAAAATTTAGAATCTTTTGCAAGAAAATTTATGTATGGAATTTGTACATAATACACAGGATTGACGGAAGGTATTGTGCTGGCCACATCAGATTTTTTTCGAAGAACAATTATTTTGAGCTTTAAATAAAGTGTCATTTTCGGTTATCCGATATACACCAAAATATAATGACTTCTTAAATTCTTGCGTGACCCTCGTAAACAATTTTCGATAATAGGGAGCGTACATGAATATTCCGTATTGACTATATTTCTTTGAAAAGAAACAACAAAATCATATTTATAAATAACATCGTTCTATTCTTCCTCAAAAACATCAATATTATTACAATATTTTCACAAAACAATCTCTTTCATTTTCATTCAAGCAAAATATTTTTATCCGTCAATATTCCACCATGTTATGTTACTTCTCCAGATTAACCCACAACATCGCAAACAAACATACAAAACAAAATCCTCTATTCAAAGCTCACTATTTCCTTACAAGATGTCAAGTAATCCTTGTACCTGAGCAGGCTGCTCTACTTCTCTTTTGTCACAAGGAAATATATTCATCTGAAAGTCGTGCTCCGAGACACATTTTATTCATTATTTGCGAGACGAGCGACCTCCACGGAAGGCAAGGGTTTGCCTTTTTACAATGTTTGTGGTTAGCGAAAGAGGAAACAGCTGAATAATGAACATGAAGATTATGTCAAAATCTCCAGCATTCAAAGCCAAGTTTAACACAAAAAGATAAATCAAGGATAGAAAAATAGTGCATATTTGTTACAACTAGGTTCACATAAGCAAAAATCGTGAATGTAATAAAACAAATAAAAGTTGTGGAGATATCATCTCATGACAAATGCAATCTGTGATATTAAAATGTTAAGCCACTAAATAAATGGTTTTGATTCTGATAATCCAAGATCAAAATCTATTATTTGTTCCACGTTGAAAACTTAAAAAATATCAAGAAATAAAACTCTGCTTATTACTTTGTAAATATCACTAATTTATTCAATGCTCACTTTAAAAATATTTTTATCCAATTAGTGAACAAATTGGTAACATAAATATATCTTTCAAACTATATAAAAAAAATCTGTTGTTGCCGGCACAATACCTCTCGCCACTTCCATTTTTTGGTTACATAAGTATAGAGCGCGAACAGTCATGATACACTGTTGGCCTTGACAAGCAGATGTGGGGGCCCGTTTCAGAATGATAATTAGTAATTATGTACATAGATGTCAAATGTCAGAATTTTTCATTCAAAATTTCAAGATTTTCTAAATTTACGTAGTTAATTTGTCACCCGGAGTGTGGAATTTACTTGTCGAGGAAAATAAACCACATGGAATTGGAAAATTATTAAATTTAGAATGATAAGTTATGATATTTGGCATCTATATACATAATTACTAACTATCATTCTGACATGGGCCCACATATCTGCTTGTCAAGGCCAACAAAGTCACATGACTGCTCGCGCTCTAATGTATTTAACATTTCTTGTATACCTACACTCTACACCAAAATTTCTACTTATATCTATTCCTTATATTTAATTTTTTTAAATTTAAATTCATTCTAAGAAGAAATTTTGTCCTACTCTTCTCGAGATGTTTCCATTTCATTGTCGGGAGTAACAGTATATCTGAATGGTGTGTGTAATATACCTATAATATTAAATATTTTTTTTTTTTTTTTATTGAATAATTTGTTTCCGGGAAATCCCCATACAAATAGATTAACAATACCAACGATATAGAATTTTTTTTTTTAACATACATGAAAGTTATACATATACAAGTATACATAAGATAAAAGAAAATTATTAATAATTGATTTCTTTATTTGTACTATAAATTACCTGAAAATTTATCACCAGTTTCCAAATACAGTATGAATATACGATAATATAACAGCGCAACCATGAAAAGAGAACATGTTTACAAAATTAAAGAGAAAAAAAAAAGGAAAATCGTAAATAGTATCCACAAAATTACTCAAACATACAAAAACTTCGCAATTTGAGAGCTGAAATGATGTAATAGAAAACACTATTAATTTTTTCTACAGTGAGATTAGAGAAAATGAGGTATATATTGTCGTTATTTAATTTTTCTATATTATATTTAATTAAATATGTCTTTCTCAGGGGGGCATATAGCGGGCATTCCGCAAAGAAATGGTAAATGTCTTCCAAGTTTCTCTTATTACAGACTGTACATAATTGACAAGCATCTAATTGATATTTTATGCCCTGAAAGTATATTTTAAGACCCTTTTTACTAGCTAAGCGGATCTGCGAAATAATTTGTATTTTTTTAATAGGAATTTTATAATATAGATGTTGAGCAGGAGAACCATTAGGATTTAAGAGACTATAATAATTGTTATATCTTGAGGTATTAAGCTGCTCTACGTCTTTTTGAACCAAAAAAATACTGAATTCACTTAGGATTTGTTCTATTTCATTTTTACTGATTGACTGGTTATTCCAGATATAATCTTTGCCTAAACTGAATAGGAATAATTTGACCTTAGTTGCCCAGTTGAATTCAGCTTTATTCACTGTAGATTTATCTAGTTGCACTAGCCTGTTGTAAAGAAGTTTTGGGAGTCGGTCTTCTGGTAATAATAGGATTTTTTTCCAGTAATTCAGGGTGCGTTTCCAGATTAGGGCCGACATGTGTACATTCCCTGTTTCGAGACGAACGTAACAATTAGGAGTATGAAACGGCACTAATAAAATGTTTTTTAGAAATTGAATTTGGCATTTGTCAAGGGCGTCTATTTGAAAAGCTCCCCAAACCTCAGTGCCATAAAGTGCGGTTGCCTTTGTAATTGAATGAAATAGTTTTTGTTTTTCTTCCCATCCCACAGATTTAGCCGTACAAAGAATTGATTTAACCTTATGGTTAGCAACTGTTGCTTTCTTAATATTTTCTTGAGCTGCTATTTTAAATTTTCCGGAAGAGGAAAATGTTGTACCGAGATAACAAAAAGTATTTACCTTCTCTATTGCTTCATTATTATACAAGAATGCCGATTTTTGACTTCTAGCACGACCCTTATGGAATTCTAAAATTTTTGTTTTACTAGTATTGATATCTAAGGAGTTCATTTGACAGTACTCGTTTAATAATCTCAACTTATTACGCACATCTGACTGGGAGTGAGCGAAAAGTACCAAATCGTCTGCATAGGCGAGGAGAAGCAGCTCGTTTTGGCCGTCAATATTAGCTCCCCTGACACCAGACTTCTGGAAAAAGGACCAGATATCATTTAAGAAAATAGAAAAAAGTAGTGGGGAGAGAATTTCTCCTTGCAGTACGCCCTCTAAAATTTTAATGGGATTGGATAAATCATTATTTATTTTGATTTGCTGGAAAGCATTACTATACAAGTTTTGTAGTAATCTAATTACTTTTGTCGAAATACCCGTATTATATAATTTATGCCAAAGAAGTTCATGCTTAATGGAGTCAAACGCTTTCCGGAAGTCTATAAAAATTGCATATAAATTTTGTTTATTATGTATGGAATTTGTACTTAATACGCAGGATTGACGGAAGGTATTGTGCTTGCCACATCAGATTATTTTAGTGTATCAATTAATATTATCAAATTCGCTCAGCCTTTTACAGTAAGAACGAAACCATTGTACATTAGCTGATGAACTTGACTCACACCCAAATACCGTCTTCAGTGAATCAAAATATTTTTGGTGGCTTAGCTTACGCTTAAATTTGTAAAAAATTATAATTTGAAAATGCTCGTTTTTAAATTTCATAATATTTCATAGAAGTGTTCAGTTCCAATGACTGCGTCTTCAAAACGCCAAAATGTATTATTTGTGTTAAATAGATATATTAAAAATTCACGCCCTACTGACTAAGCTCGACATTAAGAAAACAACCCTGGTATTAATAAAAATAAAAAAATCTGTTGTGGCCAGCAAAATACCTCTCGCCACTTTCTTTTTTTTGGTTACATAATTATAGGGCGCGAACAGTCATGTTACATTGTTGGCCTTGACAAGCAGATGTAGGGGCCCGTTTCAGAATGATAATTAGTAATTATGTACATAGATGTCAAATGTTAGAATTTTTCATTAAAAATTTCAAGATTTTCTAAATTTACGTAGTTAATTTGTCACCAGGAGTGTGGAATTTACTTGTCGAGGAAAATAAACTAAATGGAATTGGAAAATCACTATATTTAGAATGAGAAATTATATTTAACACCTATATACATAATTACTTGTTATCATTCTGACATGGGCCCCCATATTGCTTGTCAAGGCCAACACATGACTGCTCGCGCCCTAATGTTTTTAACATTTCTTGTATACCTTATTTTTAAATTCATTCTATGAAGAAATTTTGTCCTACTCTTCTAATTTTTCGAGGTGTTTCCAATTCATTGTCGGGGGTAACAGTATATCTGAATGGTATGTGTAATATACCTATAATATTAAATATTTAACTATTAATACATTAAGAAATAATATAATGTATGTACTTCCCAGAAAAGTCTTCAGTAATGTCTCCGGTTTTCTGACACTGACATTGATCTGTCAGTTACAAACATTTAAAATTTTCAACTATTTTCTATGGCATTCTTTCGGCTGTAAAATTTATTACAACAGATTATTTTATATATTATATTTCTTTTATCTCTAAATCTATAGAATATATAATAAAATATTTAAATGTATCAGATAGAGAATTTAATTTTCTTTAATATTACCGAGAAAAATTTTCAAAAAATAATATTTAGAAGATTTTTTTTTCAAGAATCTTCTACTACCGGTTGTCCAATTGTTACCAAAACCTTTTCAGATCTTCCCATGAATGTGCGATTGGGAAATACATAGTTAAACAAATATAAAGTCTTATAGAATTTGAGAAATCGTACATACAACAACCTCACACACACACATACATACACACACACACATTCACACACACACACACACACACACACACACACACAGACATCATCGTAAAAATGTTAAAATCGGATTGTAGGGATCTTAAAACGTGCTTATTCAATAAAATCTGGATATGCGATTTTTATCATGAATCCAATACCTCTCTTAGCGAGAGGTAAAAGCATCAAGCATTACTTCAAACATTACTCAAGGTTACTTGGAGCTCTACTCAAGTAAACCTTCCATCGAAGTAGGAGTTAAGAAACAAGTAGCGACTATGAAATGAAATCTGGTACTCAAGGCATACTCAAGATGAGTCGAGGCGAAGTACTGACTATGGATACAGGGCATATAAGGGTCACGCGTGAGCCTGTGACACATACTTTAATAGATTTAATTGAAAGTATTGTATATATCATTGCCATTAAAATTTAATTACCTTTAATAAAATTATACCACTGCAGCTTTTCGTATCGTTGTATTTTCATATTAAAATCTGCATTTCAATTGGTATAAAACAATTCCATAAAACTATATTGCGTAATACAAGCTCATAATCCCCTATTTGTATGCAAACAACACTATTAGCCTCATACGCCTTTCTATACCTCTTTAAACCTTTCGCTCCCTCACGCTTATGAGGGACTATGTTTATAATTAGTCAAGGTCGACCTTTCTTTACTCTAGAGGCCTGCCTACAGAAACAAAAGACAGGTGCTCCCATTCATTATCATAAAAACAACGGGATTATCAGACACGCGCACGAAATAACAAAACAAAAAAAGGGTGGGCAGCAAAACAACGGAGGATCAGCATGCTTGGACACTGATCGTCTTTTGTTACATGCTAATTAGTATTTGGGGCGTTTATCATTAATTTTTTTACAGAGACACGGGGATTTTATCATTTACAATGATAATTATTCTTCAGAATTTCAGGGCTCAAAATTTCAAAGGGATCTATAATGCACAGGATAATATTTCTAATAGTGGATCACAAGAATTACAAGAAATATGAAAGGAAAAAGTTTAGGACCCTACTAGTAACGAATAGTCTCATAAAATCTGTTGTGGCCAGCACAATACCGCTCGCAATTTCCATTTTATATTTCATAAGTATTAAACGTATTATTATTTTTTTTCTTATAATTTACTTATAATCCTGTTCTTCTAAATATTCGAAGTTCTTCCAATTCATTGACGGGATTGGTATTATTTATTTATTTTATTTATTTATTTATTTATCGTATCCAAACCATATACGAGAGTGGATTGAAAAGTTTCCGGAATTACGAAGAAGGCCTTGGATTTTAGAAAGCAATCTTATCTTCTTCTATTATTTAACTCTTCATTTGAACTGTCAAGAAATTTCAATACAATCTGTCAATCGGTCTAATCGTGACAAGCGTCTGTGTCGATCTACCTAGCGTTAAATTGGTAATGGATAAAAACAAACTTCGTGCGGTGATCACATAAAGTATAACTTCTCAACATCACCTCATAATAATGGCTGACACCCCCCCCCCACCTCCTCCACCTTCTTTATCTCTTCTTCCGCTTAACATTTTTACTCTCTCACTCCTAGTGAGTAACTATCGCACTACATGGCGGGAGAATTCAAATTTTATAAGTATGCTTACACAATAATGTGACATTTAGCTGTCAATTATAAACATTTGATTTTGTCAACTGTTTTCCCTGGAGTTTTTTGGACAGTGAGATTATGCTATATATATATATATATATATATATATATATATATATATATATATATATATATATATATATATATATAGCTAAGAGAGGTATTAAATTCATACTAAACATCGCCTATCCAGATTTTAATGAATAAGCACGTTTTAAGGTCCCTAGAATCCGATTTTAACATTTTTACAATATTGTCTGTGTGTATGTGTGTGTGTGGATGTGTGTGTGTGTGTGTGTGTGTGTGTTTGTGTATGTGTATGTGGATGTGTATTAGGTTGTTGGAGGCACGATTCCTCAGATTCTATAAGACTAAAGACCTGTATGACTACGGATTCCTCAATCAAACATTAATGGGGAGAGTTGAATAGGTTTTGGTACCAATTGGAAAACCGGAAGAAGTAGTATCTTAAAAAAATCTAAATAATGTTTTTTTTAATTTTTTTTATTATTAGTATTAAAGAACGTAAACTTCTCTATTCGATACATTTTAAAATTTTATTATATCTCCTATAGGTTTCGAGATATATAATAATATAGAATAATCTATTGTAATAAATCTCGTTGTCAAAAAACTTCATGGAAACCACTTGAAATATTTATATGTTTGTAATTGACAGATAAATTCAAAATGTCAGTACTAAAAATCAGCATTACTGGAAGATTTTTCTGGAAGGTACAAGTACATTTGATACATCTTATTGTATTATTAATTAAATATGTATTTAAAATTATAGGTATGTTAATATTACATATATCCTTAAGAAATACCGCTAATACCGTCAATGAATTTGAAGAATTATGAACATATTAGAAGAGTAGGACAAAATTTCTTACAGAACGAAAGAAGAGATACCATTTCAATTATTTGTGTGTACAAGAAATGTTAAATTCGGTACTTATAGGACGCGAGCAGTCATGTGACCTTGTTGGTCTTGGCAAGTAGATATGGGGGCCTATGTCAGAATGTTAGTTAGTCCACATGGATTTCGAAAATCATGGTGTTTTGAATGAAAAATTATGATACTTGACACCTATATACATTATTAGTAGCTGTCATTCTGACACAGGCTCCCACATCTGCTTGCCAAGGCCAACAAAGTCACAGGACTGCTCGCGCCCTATGCAACATGAAATGAAAATGGCGAGAGGTATTGTGCTGGCCACAACAGATTTTTTATCTCTAAGGCCCGGTTTTTTCACTTCTGTAGATAAAGTGTCAGTTAACTTAACTGCCAGATAAAATGAAAATATCGCATCGATATTACAGCGTAAATTGACAAAATTATATACATGTTAATTATATTGCGACATTTTTCTTTTATCTGGCACTTTATCAAGAGGTGAAAAAACCGGGTTTAAATCTATGAAAGATATAACAAAAAAAAACGATCTTAACGAGAAGTAAAAATTGCAAAAAAAAATTATTTTCCAAAAGGTTGCAGATTTTTTTAACCTTTTCTAAGTCTGGCCCTGTATCCACCCGTATGTGTGTCACATCGTCTGGTGTGGAAGACCCTGGACTCTTGAGTGCCAGGTGGTTGCCTCGCCATCTGCTCTTCTCGTCTTTGTCTTACGCTTTATCATTCCTACATGTGTTTTCTCTTTCTGTCACTGAAACGTGTCATATATACGTCCTATCTTGTTTAAATCTTATATATTTTTTATATATGATTTATAGTAACTTTTGTTTTTCTTGGAGATTTGCTCACGATGTGGAATTTAAAATCGGGAAGCTGGGCCATGATTCTTATTATAGTGGAATTGAAGTAGATAGGTATACATAAATAAAACATTTATCAAACCACAATACAGTAATATACGAGTAGGTATTTTATTGTAAGAAACAAAAAAATATTCTTTGTCGTATATCCTTAACCTATAATCATAATAAATACCCGTCGCTTTCGTATTTCTTTCGGAAACATTCTCTCTTTCAACACACTACTAATTACATACATTCGATTACATACCGGAAGTCTGCGTCTTCGTAAATGCACACCCACAATGTGTTTCTAGAATAAGATAAGTATGTAAGTTTTTTCATTAAATTTTCACGTTTTAAACTGTCATTATTAACTCTATAAAAACAACTATAAGGAATAACTGTTTATTTGATAGTGAATTAAAAAAAAATCTGTTGTGGCCAGCACAATACCTTCTGTCAAAACTGTGTACTATGTACAAATCCCATACATAATTTCTTCTTTAGCTTTTCCCATTCGTTAGGGGTCGCTATTTTTTATTTTCTTCTTCCATTCTGATCTGTTTTACGGGTCAACCTCATTCGGTTGCTTTTCTCTCAAGTCTTCCGCAATACAGTCCTGCCATCTTATCTTTGGTCTTCCTCTGTTTCTTCCACCTTCTATTGGGACTTACTGATCCTGACAAGCAGATATGGGGGCCCGTATCAGAATGGCAGCTATTATGTCCATAACTGACAAATGTCATAATTTTTCATTCAAACTTTTTGGTATTTTATGATTTTCTTGGCAACTGAATTCCACAATCCTGATAACAAATAAACCACATGAAATAAGAAAATCATAAAATTTTGAATGAAAAATTATGACACTTGTCAGTTATGACGTAATTAATAGCTGTCATTTTGACACGGATCCCCGTATCTGCTTCCCAAAGTCAAAAATCTGATGTGGCCAGCACATAACCTCTCGCCGTATATTTTACCTGGCTGTATGCATAAAGCAAAGATTATTTTTATAAATACAAATAATATATTCATATAAATCTATGACGTATAAACTTCTTTATTATTCAATAATAGCATGTCTCAACATGAAGATATTTTACCATAAATTATGTTACAATAAATTACAAAGTAGAGTTTACCATATATAAATATTAGGCTGGTAACAGCAATTTTCAATTCGAACAACTTTGTTTACTTTCTCTTCATATTCTTCTAGTAAAAACATTAATTTTGGGCGGTCTAAAATGTATATATCTGGATTGTGCATCTATTCTTATATATCTTCTTTTACATTTTATTTTTTCATACTTGTTATATCTAAATAACCTTAATTCCCTTTAATAAAGTGACGGATAGATTGCACTCCGATTTTGTCAATATTTACAACTTACTTGAGAAGAATTTGATAGCTTTTTCGCAATTCAAAGTTACTCTAGTCTACAGTACTGGTGTACATTGTCCCATAATGTTTGAAACAAATTTAAGTCCTTCAACCTAGACTTGTCATCTCCATAATAGTCACAGATCAAGAACTAAGGGATTCTCCAAGTACATTTTTAATTCATTACTCATTATTTCTGACACTGACATTTATCTGTCAGTTACAAATAATTTAAATTATCAACTATTTTTCATGGCATTCTTTCGGCTGTCAAATTTATTACAACAGATTATTTTATATATTATACTTCTTTTATCTCTAAATCTATGGAATATATAATAAAGTATTTAAATGTATCAGATAGAGAATTTAATTTTCTTTAATATTACCACGAAAAATTTTCAAAAAATAATATTTAGAAGATTTTTTTTCAAGAATCTTCTACTTCCGGTTGTCCAATTATTACCAAAACCTTTTCAGATCTTCCCATGAATGTCCGATTGGGAAATACGTTGTTAAACAAATTTTAAGTCTTATAGTTTTTGAGTAACCGTCCTTCCAACATCCCACACACATACACACATACACACACACACACACACACACACACACATCCACACACACACACACACACACAGACATCATCGTAAAAATGTTAAAATCGGATTGTAGAGACCTTAAAACGTGCTTATTCAATAAAATCTGGATATGCGATTTTTAGCATGAATGCAATACCTCTCTTAGCGAGAGGTAAAAAAGTCACGTCACTGCACGTGCCCTATACATAAATTTTCTTGCAAAAGATCTTATATTTCTAGTAAAATTATTTAATAAACAAACTATGCAAATTGCACTTGACACTGACATCTTCTTCTTTAGTTTTTCCCATTCGTTAGGGGGTCGCTATTTTTATTTTCTTCTTCCACTCATTTTTGTTTTGCGTGTTGTCCTCATTCAGTTCCTTTACTCGCAAGTCTTTCGCAATACAATCATTCCATCTTATATTTGGTCTTTCTATGTTTCTTCCACCTTTTATTACCGAGCTATTCTTCCTCATGACATGTTCAAACCAATGCAATCGTCTCTCTTATATCTTTCTAGAATCATTAGAGATATTTCTCTTATTCTTTCATTCATTTACTCTTTATTCATACTGACATCTGTCAATTTGAATTTTCTGAATATATTAGCAGTTTCCATGGTTAAGTTAGCATAGCTGGCTGACTTATGAAAATTAATATCTTTATAATTCTTTAACTCTATATCTGTTGAATATGAAATATATGCAATCAAATCGTATAGAGAATAATATATTCTTTAAGTTAAATAATATTTAACTGAGTTTTTTCAAGAAAAACTGTTAAAATCTTCAAATGAGGGTACTTCCGGTTGACCAATTATAACCAAAATCTAATCAAGTCTGCATATGGTTGTAAGAAAGAGGAATACGCAAGAATTGTAATTTTTGGAAATCTAGTATTGGAGATATCGTGGCCGAAACCGCGGTCATATATACACACACACACACTAACACACACACACACACAACACACACACACACACACACAACACACACACACACACACACACACACATACACACACATACATACATACATACATACATACATACAGACATCATTGTAAAAATAGTAAAATCGCATTGTAAAGACCCTAAAACGTGCTTATTCAATGAAAACTCACCACCGAAATTTTTGACAGAAGGTAATTAACTCACTCTCACAGAATTTTATCTCACTCTGCAAGAAATAATGCATTTAAAATAACATCAGGCACAAAAATAAAACTCACCACAGTGTTTATTAGACAGATGAGCCATTTTCATTATTTTTTTTCAAAATTTTTCTTCGTAATTCTAAAAAAAATCTCTATCTGACACATTTAATTTTTTTATTATATATATTATTATCCCGTATAGGTTTGGAGATATAGTATATAATAGTATAGAATAATCTGTTGTAATAAATCTCGTTGCCCGAAAAACAGTTGAGATATTGACATGTTTGTAATTGACAGATAAATGCAAAATGACAGTGTCGAAAATCAGATTTTTCTGGGAGGTACGAATACATTTAATATATTTATATTATCGTATTATTAATTAAATATGTTTTAAATTATAGATATGTTAATATTACATATATTCGTAAGAAATACCGCTAATACCGTCAATAAAATTGAAGAATTTTGAACATGTTAGAAGAGCAGGACAAAATTACTCATAGAACGAAAGAAGATATACAATTTCAATTATTTGTGTGTGCAAGAAATGTTAAATTCATTACAGCGCGAGCAGTCATGTGACTTTGTTGGCCTTAGCAAGCAGATTTGTGGATCCGTGGACAGCTAGTAGTTATTTACATAGATGACAACAGATTTTTAAAAATAAATATCGTAATAATTTCTACAAGTTATATTTCTTTTTATAAGGTTTTTTTCACAGGTTTTTTTCAAGTTGATGGCGTGAGTCTTCTGCCTAATCATTTTCACCATAGTGTACTCACCATTTCGCGACTATATTGTAAAATGATATTAAAGTGGGTGGGCCAATTGATGCGTGATGAGTCTGCGCTTGCGCTTGTATAACCTATCTCAAGTAATATTTTTAAAATAAATTGGTTTATATAATTTGGTATATAATTGGCACATTTCCGCCTATTAGGAAAACGCACATTTACTCGTACATATGGGTACTATACTATATCATTAATATTTATATCCATTTTGTTGTGTACTCCTTTCCACTCCGCTATGCTATCCTTTCTGTATCGTTTGCGATCCAGTGGCAATCTGCCGGGTTGTGTACGATATTGGATCGTATCGGATATATAAATAGTATTATTTTCTCATCTTATAATGCTGCGCCATGGCTGTGCTGTCCGCACGATACAGCATCTTACATCGCCTCGCCTTCGATTCGGTGCATATGGCACATTCGTTCCCATATTGCCACGGATAAATAACTTCTCATGAGAGATGGGGCCAATTGATTCTCTCCAAAGGATAACGTCCAAAGATTTTCCACCAGCAAGGGATAGATGATATCAAAATATATTTAGGAAAAAATTAAGAAATGTCGGACTAGTGATGGAAAATTCTCGAGAATTTTCTAGAATATTCTTGAAATTATTAAAAAAAAAACTGGGAATTATTAATATTCACATTTAAATATTAGTATATGTTTTTATTTCCATTAAATAAAATATAGCATGAGGGTACAGTAAATTTTTTTAAAGATGTCCGATCAAGGTCATCTACGAATTGTTTGAATTAAGATTTTAGCTCCGCCCATTAATCAAATTCAATAGTGTCGTTTACTTAGTTTTTATGAGGATACTTAAGATATTTTATTAGTATAAAAATCTGTTGTGGCCAGCACAATACCTCTCGCCACTTCCTTTTTTTGGTTACATAAGTATAGGGCGCGAACAGTCATGGCACATTGTTGGCAGATGTGGGGGCCCGTTTTAAAATGATAATTAGTAATTATGTACATAGATGTCAAATGTCAGAATTTTTCATTTAAAAATTCAAGATTTTCTAAATTCACGTAGTTAATTTGTCACCAGGAGTGTGGAATTTACTTGCCGAGGAAAATGAACCACATGGAATTTGAAAATCTGACGTGGGCCCCATATCTGCTTGTCAAGTCACATGACTGCTCGCGCCCTAATGTATTTAACATTTCTTGTATACCTACACTCTACACCAAAAATTCCACTTACATCTATTCCATATATTTAGATTAATTTAAATTCATTCTATGAAGAAATTTTGTCCTACTCTTCCAATATTTTGAGATGTTTCCAATTCATTGTCGGAAGTAACAGTATTTCTGAAGGGTATGTGTAATATACCTATAATATTAAATATTTAACTATTAATACATTAAGAAATAATATAATGTATGTACTTCCCAGAAAAAGTCTTCAGTAATGTCTCCGGATTTCTGACACTGGCATTTACCTGTCAGTTACAAACAATTTAAATTTTCAACTATTTTCCATGGCATTCTTTCGGTTGTAAAATTTATTACA
This sequence comes from Harpalus rufipes, assembly GCA_951394225.1. Lineage (NCBI taxonomy): Eukaryota > Metazoa > Arthropoda > Insecta > Coleoptera > Carabidae > Harpalus > Harpalus rufipes. The sequence goes on from OX596282.1 coordinate 44,864,828, forward strand.
ACAGATTATTTTATATATTATATTTCTTTTATCTCGAAATCTATAGAATATATAATAAGATATTTAAATGTATCAGACAGAGAATTTAATTTTCTTTAGTATTACCAAGAAAAAAATTCAAAAAATAATATTTAGAAGATTTTTTTTCAAGAATCTTCTACTTCCGGTTGTCCAATTGTTACCAAAACCTTTTCAGATCTTCCCATGAATGTCCGATTGGGAAATACGTAGTTAAAACAAATATAAAGTGTTATGGTTTTTGAGTAATCGTCCTTCCAACATCCACACACACACACACACACACACACACACACACACACACACACACACACACACACACACACACATACACATACACACACACACACACACACACAGACATCATCGTAAAAATGTTAAAATCGGATTGTTGGGACCTTAAAACGTGCTTATTCAATAAAATCTGGATATGCGATTTTTAGCATGAATCCATTACCTCTCTTAGCGAGAGGTAAAAATATATGTTACAATAAAAGCGTTCAAAATTCAAAATTAAATCAACTAGTAAGTTTATTAGCAAATGTAAAACCAAATATGTGTAAAATAAGATACTGTACTGACACAGTGTCAGTGAGACTGTCAGAAAATAACGTTAATAAACTTACGTTACAGCAAAAGTATTGTTAACAACGAACATCGTTTTAAAATAGAATGTCCTAACTTAGTCGAAACATTATGAATTTTTGAAAGACAAGCGTGTTACATCCATCCTTATCGCACACGCTTGTAGTCTTAAATATTGATGGAGAATATTCCCGAAAGAATTTTTATAAATAATATTCTTGAGACTATATCATTCATTAAGTTATAAACCAATAAGAATGTGTGATTTTCCTTAGCTACCTCGTATTACAGCGGTTATTATTGAGTATCCATGGTGAACGAATATACGAACCTTGGTATATTCGAATATACCTACCTTCGTATATTCACTTATAAGTGCGTTTAGTTATTTTGTTCTATGTACTCAGAACTGGCAATGTCATTTTTAATTATATTTACGGACATGATCTTTTTCATTCGATCACAATATCACTCGATCACGAGTATAAATGAATCTGTAGTTACACATTGAGTAGGAAAATCGTGCGTTGTATGCTTTAAGTAGACATTTAAAATCACACTGACTGCTCCAAGTGCACCGAAACAAATAATTGAACGCATCTATTGTTTGACAGAAAGGAATTATGGAAGTAAAAAATTGACAAATAAACAAATAATTATTTGGATCACAAATCTGGAACTGCACTGTTGCTGGTTTATTTGAAATACAAACATTTATTTTGAAATACGAGCATTGCAATGTAATATTACATACTACTACAACTATATTTAAAAAGATAGGTTATGTAGCATATAGTTTGACGTTTCTGTCAAAATAAAATAGAACACAGGTCTACGTTAAATTTACTATTTACTTTTTAATTTATTTTTTATTCATGATATAGTCTACCTGTATACAACTCGACAATAGAAAATTCTCGACATACTCAACGAGTTGCCTATTGGAAATACCACTCGACCTTTGGTCTCGTGGTGTTTCCAGGCAACACGTTTCGTATAATCGAGAATTTTCAATCGTCTTGTTGTATAATATATGAATATTCTCGTTTCTAAGAATATTCTCATACGTAATATAACAAGTGATATGATTATCATCGATGATAGTCTCGAGTGAAACCGAGTTGCAGATTTCAAGAGTCCGAAGGACAAGTGAAATCTGCTGCTTTAGTTTCACGAGCAATATGTTCGATTATTAATCATATCACGAGGTTATATTTAATGTGAGAATGTAATGAATTTTTGTAACACATTGTGTGTGCTGCTAACCCAACCTTTGATAAAACATGTTACTTACGAGTTTTATTTAATATTTCGGCGTTTGAATTATTGTTATTACTTATTTTTATACTCAAAATTAACTGTCAATGTCGTAAATAAAGAAACTAGTAACTATTATAAATACGGTGATAATTTCTTTGTTTTTTTAATTATCGCTGTGATAGACATGTAACTAAGTAGATTCTGAATGTTGATTGGCGGAAAACATGTCACGTGACTAATGAATTATATTCCCTGGAGAATATTCTCGACTCATATCAGTAAGTCGAACACAGATAAACATGATTAAGTGAATCCAAGGTGACTTCAATTTAATTAGTTGGTAAGGTTGAAGGAATTATTTGGACCATAGCCATCTTCAGGGCTATTCACATAAAAAAAATGTACTTGATATTTATTTTCATATTTAAAGTTTATATGACGCTTATAATATAAATTAGGTTAGAATTCATGTACCTAGTCTCTAGGGGTGAGTTTATCATGTACGCTTATGTTAATTCAGTGAAAAAGTATTGTGAAGTGGTTTGGGCAAATATAAAAGTTTTTTGCGAGATAAGCGGATGGGAACGTGACCTTGGTAATTTACGAGGCGCGGAAGAAATATGAATGAGAATGCCGCGTCCGCGTCGCCTATTACTCCAACGGGGTTGAAATATTTTCATTTGTCTCAGTCTAACACTCAGCGACCGCCTGCCGAGCCGACAGCTTCAAAGCAACACAGACATGCACAGACAAAATTTGACTGCACCCGATGGTTTCAATTTTAAATTGGGATTAGCATTATTTACAACGCCATGAATATTTATGTCGACAGTTCACCCTACTTTCATTTTCACTGACCTAATTTTCAAATGAAAATAACTGTTAATTTTCAATTTGTTTTAGCCTTCTGAATCAAATTCAAAAGCACGGGCGTCACTTTTAAGAAGCTTGTAATACAATTACAAATGTTAATCGTTCAGGCGAAATAGGGCTGTTGCAAGGATTTTTATTGTTAGTATTAAATTTAAAAAAATCTGATGTGGTCAGCACATTCTGTGTATTATGTACAAATTCTATACATAAATTATCTTGCAAAAGATTCTATATTTCTAGTAAAATTATTTCATATAAAACTATGTAAATTGCACTTGACAATGACATCTTCTTCTTCTTTAGATTTTGCCATTCGTTAGGGTCCGCTATTCTTGATTTTCTTCATCTATTCATTTCTACTTTGCTTGTTGAACTCATTTAGTTCCTTTTCTCTCAAGTGTCCCGCAATACAGTCCTTCCATCTTTTCTTTAGTATTCCTCTGTTTCTTCTACCTTCAATTACTAAGCTGGTAATTCTTCTTCCAATATATTCTTCATCTCTCGTCATGACATGTTCAAACGAATGTAATCGTCTTTCTTGTATCTTTCTAGAAACGTCTCTTATTCCTTATCCTATCTTTTAATCTCTTCCTCTATCCATCGCATCATCTGCATCTCTCTTCCAGATTCATGTTCTTTTCATTGACACTGACATCTGTCAATTAGAATTTTCTTAATATAGTAGCTATTTCCATGGTTATAGCATAGCTGGCTGATTTATGAAATTTTGAGTAAAAAATGATATATGAAGGTATGTCCGGTAACTTATTGTTACAGAGTTACAGCCCTTTGAAAGTGCACCTCAACTGACATGTTTTTGTTAATAACTCTGGTACTAGTTATACTAAAATTTTAAAATTGGTATGAGGATATTACAGTTATTTAGACTTAGAGCCATATTTATACGTTCTTTTGTGTCCGTATCTCAACCAGAGACGTCTCATATGGGGGAGTCATGGTCATGACGTCTTTAAACATTTGATTTTTACCTATTAACTTTTTTTTCATTTTTACCTCTCGCTAAGAGAGGTATTGGATTCATGCTAAAAATCGCATATCCAGATTTTATTGAATAAGCACGTTTTAAGGTCCATACAATCCGATTTTAACATTTTTACGATGATGTCTGTGTGTGTGTGTGTGTGTGTGGATGTGTGTGTGTGTGTGTGTGTGTGTGTGTGTGTGTGTGTGTATGTGTGTGGGATGTTGGAAGGACGGTTACTCAAAACTATAAGACTTTAAATTTGTTTAACTACGTATTTCCCAATCGGACATTCATGGGAAGATCTGAAAATCTTCTAAATAATATTTTTTGAATTTTTTTCTTAGTAATATTAAAGAAAATTAAATTCTCTATCTGATACATTTAGATATTTTATTATATATTCTATAGAGTTAGAGATAAAAGAAATATAATATGTAAAATAATCTGTTATAATAAATTTTACAGCCGAAAGAATGGCCATGGAAAATAGTTGAAAATTTAAATTGTTTGTAACTGACAGATAAATGTCAGTGTCAGAAATCCGGAGACATTACTGAAGACTTTTTCTGGGAAGTACATACATTATATTATTTCTTAAAGTATTAATAGCTAAATATTTAATATTATAGGTATATTACATATATCCTTCAAAAATACTGTCAATCCTGACAATGAATTGGAAACATTTCGAAAAATTAGAAGAGGACAAAATTTCTTCATAAAATGAATTTAAAATTAAACAATCTAAATATAAGGAATAGATATATGCGTAAGTAGAATTTTTGGTGTAGAGTGTAGGTATAAAAGAAATGTTAAATACAATAGGGCGCGATGTGATTTTGTCGGCCTTGACAAGCAGATATGGGGGCCCATGTCAGAATGATAGCTAGTAATTATGTATATAGATGTCAAATATCATATTTTCTTATTCTAAATTTAGTGATTTTCCAATTCCATGTGGAGCAGAATTAAATGTTAAATATCTAAGGCATACGACAAGTAAATTTTAAACTCCTGGTGTTAAATTAACTACGTAAATTTAGAAAATCTTGAAATTTTTAATGAAAAATTCTGACATTTGATATCTATGTACATAATTACTAATTATCATTCTGAAACGGGCCCACACATCTGCTTGTCAAGCCCAAAAATGTAACATTACTGTTCGCGCACTATACTTATGTAACCAAAAAAAAGGAAGTGGCGAGAGGTATTGTGCTGGCCACAACAGATTTTTACTTATAAAATATTACATACAATGTAAAAATAAACAAAAAAGGTACTCTTGCTAAAACTTAATAAACGCAATAGTTTTTGAGATATTTCATTTTTTGATTTTGGCCAATAGTATAACTGCGGTTGTAAGGATATATGGTTTTATTTACCATACCAACATTGTCTGTTAAACAGCGTTTATAATAATACTTTAGGCAGGCAGACCAAGGTTTTAAACCACGTTTGTACTACCGATTATAGGGAATCAAATATTCTCCAATATATGTGAAAACATAAATTGTTAAAACCTAGGTATATTGATTTTTTTTTTCAAGAAAAAGTGTTGTTCTTTTAATAAAATACTACTTCTAATAATTGATCTTGTATGACCAAAACCTGTGCAAACTTTAAATGTGAAAAATTGTAAATTTGGAATTAGTGATTTGGAGTTATAAAAATTAGACATTCGATATTAGTAAAATAGTAATTATATTTAACTACTAGGAACTCATTTTCAAATTATTTTACGAAAGACAATGACCTCTCGTCTCTATAAATAAACGGGACTACGGGAGAATAAAAAAAAATAAGAACAAAAATGCTGGTAGATTACGTAGGTAATCTCATTTATTCTGCGTCCGATTTAGGAATAACAGAATGTAGTAAATTATTCTCTCCTGTAAGATAATAATATTAAGGTGGGTAATGATTACGAATTTTACTCATTACACACGAATTTGTACCGTTGAGGTGACGTAATTTCAACCCTCAGGCGAAGCAGAAAATTCTAAACAACAAGAGGAATTAATTTCAGACCGTATCCTTTTTACAAATCAATTTTACGTTTCTACTTACATTTTAATTACTTTTTCGTTATTTATCTTTAGGGCAGGGACGATCAAATTTAATTATAAAATGAACATTTCCCTACCTTCCGAAGTATAAATATCTACAAATGGGATAATTTCCACAATAGTCATTACAGAATGCTGTTCCTATTTGAAAATTTTGGCCTCGAGAAACACTCTTAATAAAATATCTGTGTTCCCTGACAATTCTTCTCGCCATTTTCTTTTTATTTTACATCGTATATAATATACCAGGTGTCTGCAAAAGTGAAAATATACAAAATGTTTGAATTAAAAACTACATCTAGCAAGTCCAAAATTATTGTTTACATGCGTTTTGTTTGCAAAAGACAGGCAATAATTTTTAGCTATTTACAGAGTGCCATGAGCAATACCACAAAATTTTAAACAGTTGTATTGCTTAAGTTTGGCAGATGACGTCTGTCATAAAGTTTTAACAATTATTGAATTCATTAATTTATTTACCCATTAGACTGGATACATTTACCATCGCAGGAAAAACTCAGTGGAACAATATTAACAATTAAATTTCAATTATAATTGCCGTCAAATAAGTATGGAGATATCTGCACTGTTGCCAATTCCTATGAGCAATGCGGAAATGCAGTCATGAAGCGGCAACACTGCAGGGCAAGGGACAAGGTGTGAAGAAGGGATAGAGTTGAGTATCAGTCTATATTTATTTGACAGCGAGTATAATAAACTTTCATCTGTTAAAGTCAAACAATACGACTATTTGAATTGTATGTTTAGTCTTGCATGGCATTCTGTAAAAAGCTTAAAGACGGATATTTTATTTTACGTTTATCTCATGACCAGAACTTTTATGCATAAATTTAGGCTTATTTGATGCAGCATTTAATTCTGAACATTTTTTGTATGTACACTTTACACTGTATATTGTACATTTCCGGTTGTATTACAATTTTTGTTTACCTATTCAACTATTTGATTTTTTATATTTACATTAGCCTATTTGATAATGTCTTAAATTGTTCCATTGAAAACTAATGTTATAACAAATATGGTGTTCTATTCCATCACACATTTAATTTTATATTATAATATACATATCTGATTGATATTTTTACCAAGTGTCGAAAAGGATTTGTTAAGTGAAAGTGTAGAATTTAATGCATGAGGCTTATAGGCGAAGCTAGAAAAGTTTATTAGGAGATGCCAGATATAAAAAAAAAATTAGAAATAGTCGATGATTATCTTACATACATTGCCATCACAATGTCTTCTACCACATAACACCACTGGAACTAACGTTAGAAACTTCAAATGGTAACTTATTTTTATCTGCTTTCTCGGTAAAGTTTGTTTTCAGTATTATTTCAAGTTACCTGATTTTTTAATTATTAATATTTCTTTTTACCTCTCGCTAAGAGAGGTATTGCATTCATGCTAAAAATCGCATATCCAGATTTTATTGAATAAGCACGTTTTAAGGTCTCTACAATCCGATTTTAACATTTTTACGATGATGTCTGTGTGTGTGTGTGTGTGTGTGTGGATGTGTGTGTGTGTGTGTGTGTGTATGTGTGTATGTGTGTGGGATGTTGGAAGGACGGTTACTCAAAAACTATAAGACTTTAAATTTGTTTAGCTACGTATTTCCCAATCGGACATTCATGGGAAGATCTGAAAAGGTTTTGGTAACAATTGGACAACCGGAAGTAGAAGATTCTTGAAAAAAAATCTTCTAAATATTATTTTTTGAAAATTTTTCGTGGTAATATTAAAGAAAAATAAAAACTCTATCTGATACATTTAAATATTATATTATATATTCCATAGATTTAGAGATAAAAGAAGTATAATATATAAAATAATCTGTTGTAATAAATTTGACAGCCGAAAGAATGCCATGAAAAATAGTTGATAATTTAAATTATTTGTAACTGACAGATAAATGTCAGTGTCAGAAATAATGAGTAATGAATTAAAAATGTACTTGGAGAATCCCTTAGTTCTTGATCTGTGACTATTATGGAGATGACAAGTCTAGGTTGAAGGACTTAAATTTGTTTCAAACATTATGGGACAATGTACACCAGTACTGTAGACTAGAGTAACTTTGAATTGCGAAAAAGCTATCAAATTCTTCTCAAGTAAGTTGTAAATATTGACAAAATCGGAGTGCAATCTATCCGTCACTTTATTAAAGGGAATTAAGGTTATTTAGATATAACAAGTATGAAAAAATAAAATGTAAAAGAAGATATATAAGAATAGATGCACAATCCAGATATATACATTTTAGACCGCCCAAAATTAATGTTTTTACTAGAAGAATATGAAGAGAAAGTAAACAAAGTTGTTCGAATTGAAAATTGCTGTTACCAGCCTAATATTTATATATGGTAAACTCTACTTTGTAATTTATTGTAACATAATTTATGGTAAAATATCTTCATGTTGAGACATGCTATTATTGAATAATAAAGAAGTTTATACGTCATAGATTTATATGAATATATTATTTGTATTTATAAAAATAATCTTTGCTTTATGCATACAGCCAGGTAAAATATACGGCGAGAGGTTATGTGCTGGCCACATCAGATTTTTTTCTTTATATTTATTATTATATTATGTCATATTATTATTATTTATTCCAATATTATCAACATTATCATATTATATTTTGTTAAATATTTTCTTTCGTTTTGTATTGTACGAGTATGTATATAGCGTTTAGCTAAATAAATGAGACATTATTATTATTACTTTTGGCTCTATTCTGAACAAATCTGTAAATCATTCACAAAATCGCAACGAAAGCTGCCCTCTTACGTATAGTTTTATATTATTCAATAAAAATATATTGTAATTTTTCACAGATTTACAGATCTGTAGGACTTTCAGTTCTATTCAGAATTGGCCTATTAATATCATTATTTAATCCGGGCCTATGTTCATATGTGTATCGACATAGTACCTGAATATTATGTACTATGTACCTCCGATTATATCGATTTACTTTATTAAAAAATCTGTTGTGGCCAGCACAATACCTTCCGTCAATCCTGTGTATAATGTATAAATTCCATACATAATTTTTCTTGGAAAAGATTCTAAATTTCCAATAAAATTATTTCATAAACAAACTATTCAAATTGCACTTGACACTGACATCTTCTTCCTCTTTAGATTTTCCCATTCGTTAGGAGTCGATATTTTTGCGTGTCGTTCTCACTCGGTTCTTTTACTTCTTTTTCTCTCAAGTCTTCCGCAATACAGTCCTTCCATCTTATCTTTGGTCTTTCTCTGCTTCTTCAACCTCCCATTACTAAACTACTCATTCTTGTTCAAATTCTTCATTTCTCCTCATGACATGTTCAAACCAATGTAATCGTCTTTCTTGTATCTTTCTAGAAAATTGTAACACTAGAGTTATTTTATTACCGTATCTTTCCGCGTGTTCCCCAAAATCTACTTCAACATCCTCATCTCTGCCACATTAATTTATTTTTTATTGATACTGACATCTGTCAATTTGAATTATATGAATATATTAGCAGTTTCCATGTTTAGTATAGCTGGCTGAATTATAAAATTTAATTTCTTTAAAATTCTTTAACTCTGTATCTTTTGAATATGAAGTATAAAATGTAATCAAATCGTATAGAGAATAATATATTCTTTAAGTTATAATAATATTAAATGTCAATAAATCAAATTTAACTGTTAAATCTTCAAATGAGGCTACTTCCGATTCACCAATTATAACCAAAATCTAATCACTTGTTCTTCTGGATGTAAACTTGAGGAATACGAAAAAATTATAATTTTTGGAATCGTGGTATTGAAGTTATGGGATCCGGAACTTTTGTCACACACACACAGACACACACACAGATACACACACATACATACAGACATCATCGTAAAAATGGTAAAATCGTATTATAGGGACCCTAAAACATGCTTATTCAGTAAAAACTCATCATTGAATTTTTTGACCAAAGACAATACCTTCCTTTCCTAAAGGTGACGGAAGGTAAAAAATGATTACAACAATTTTTAGTTCAATAAAAAAAAATTGTAGGTTAATAGTTATTAATAGTGATCTACGATAGAAATACGTAAAGCCAATATTTAGTGATGAATAAGTCTGAATTAAAACACGAGCGCAGCTAGGGTATTAAGACTCAGAGTGACTAAATATTCGTATGTGTACCGCACTTTATCTACTATAGAATCTAAAAACCCAGTAAATAGGTATAAAAAATACTTTTATTATGAATTAGAATCACGGTATTAGATGAGAACAAAATATTCACCCTGGTTTGCAAATTTAAATTTTAATCAATCCGCAACCCTTACTAATGAAGTCTTGTTACTAAACAACCATTTTACAAATTTAAATCTGATAACTAAACGTCAATTTTACGGACTACCGTAGATAAAAAATATAATAAGTGATAACAATATTTATACTCCGTACAAAAATCATTTGTTATAACTTTTGGGCCTTGGTTATAATATTAGGGGGTGCATAGACCTCGAAAAGAAATCGCATAGTTGTGGGAAGAAAAACTATTATGATAATATAATTATTTATATTTATATATACAATCTAGTAGCTTACATTTGGGAAATAATATTGCGCGATATGCGAAGCAAATAACTTCCCTCCACTCTTTATTTTCCGTTGCAGTAAACAACAATTTGGTGTAAAATACTTCCATTTCTCGTTTCTTTTTTCAATTTAAGGTAGTGTCTTATTCCTGGGAGTAAAGCTCAAGCTCGCTTGTGCTCGGGTGTTTTCGGGAACGATGTATCTGTGCTGTGAAATGCATTATTCATAATTTCGTGCCATCCTTTTTATCCGATAAGAAGTGAACATTAATTCTGTTATATCTCTCCACGGCTGTATGAATGAATCCGAGATGGTTATGCCTGGGAGTGTACACAGGCTCAGGCATAGCAATATGAAATGCGAGAGATTATGTTATTATTTTTGCCTCACGTAAGCTTAAGGGGTATTTTTACAAATCTAGGGAATTAATCACTGTTTTTACAAACGTGCATTTACAGCGGAAAATATATGCTATATAGAACTATAACAATAGAAAATAAAGCAGCTTTCAGTTGTTAAATAAATGAACTGATCAAATACTGATGTGATTTGAAACTGAACGTCATAGTTTTAAATGAAACATGTTTTTTAAAGTATTTTTTATTCCGGTTATTAAAAATATTCGTTCAAATTATTAATAAAATACTCCATTATTTATTTATTTTTTACCTTGTCACCTGTACTTTAGGTAAGGAAGGTATATTTTGGTCAAAAAATTCGATGATGTTTTAAGTTCCATAGAATACGATTTTACTATTTTTACGATAGTGTCTGTGTATATGTATGTATGCACAGGCGCCGACTTTTCTATTACCCGGAGGGGGGGGGGCAATTTTTTAAATTCCGCCACCTTAAGGAAGGTATTGTCTTTGGTCAAAAAATTCAATGATGAGTTTTTAGTGAATAAGCATGTTTTAAGGTCCCTATAATACGATTTTACAATTTTTACGATGATATCTGTATGTGTGTGCGTGTGTGTGTGTGTGTGTCTGTGTGTATGTGACGAAAGTTTCGAATCGCATAACTTCAATACGATTCCAAAAATTATATTTTTTTCGTATTCCTCAAGATTAAATCCAGAAGAACAACAGATTAGATTTTGGTTATAATCGGTGAACCGAAAGTAGCCTCATTTGAAGATTTAACAGTTAAATTTGATTTATTGACATTTAACGTTATTATAACTTAAAGAATATATTATTTTCTATACGATTTGATTGCATTTTATACTTCATATTCAATAAATATAGAGATAAAGAATTTTAAAGACATTAAATTTTATAAATCAGCCAGCTATGTTAAACATGGAAACTAATAATATATTCATATAATTCAAATTGACAGATGTCAGTATAAATAAAAAGTAAATTAATGTGGCAGAGATGAGGATGTTGAAGTAGATGTTGGGGAAGACACGGAAAGATAGGTAAGGAAATAACTCTAGTGTTACAAGTTTCTAGAAAGATACAAGCGAGATGATTACATTGGTTTGAAAACGTCATGAGGAGAAATGAAGAATATATTGGATGAAGAATGAATAGCTTAGTAATAGAAGATTGAAGAAACAGAGGAAGATATAAGATGGAAGGACTGTATTGCGGAAGACTTGAGAGAAAAGGAATTGAATGAGAACGACACGTAAAACAAAAATGAGTGGAAGAAAAAATAAAAAATAGCGACCCCTAACGAATGGGGAAAGCTAAAGAAGAAGATGTTAATGTCAAGTGCAATTTGCATAGTTTGTTTATGAAATAATTTTTCTGGAAATTTAGAATATTTTGCAAGAAAATTTATGTATGGAATTTATACATAATACACAGGTTGACGGAAGGTATTGTGCTGGCCACAACACATTTTTTTTATTATTGACAAAGTTTGGTTTCACGAATTTAAATCATTTATTTTATACATGTAAAAACGGTTGTCTCTCAAGCGTCATCTACTATTTACCAAGATTCATAATTTTATCTATAATCATTTTTAAATTAGAGTCTAAAATATACAACTCTAAGATCATCTTACGGAGGTTGGTACTCCTGTAGGAGACGAGTTGAGATCAGGCATATATTATTGGAACTTTTTGCTTAAAATTATTTAAAGAATATGTGATTTAAATATTGATTGACGTTATTTTATGGGACAACCTGTGTATCATCTATCGTGATTATTTGCAAATAGAACAGTCATGTCCTAATATCAAAACAACGCATGGCTTTCTAATATATTTATATATTCTAATCTCTTCCATATACACTTATCGTAATATCCCTTCTAATTACATCTTGTTAATTGTGTTGCATTACAACAATCCTGTAATTACAATTATAGCGGTAATATCCTCGTACACATGTTGAATCGGAAAAGGTGATTATACAAAATAAAACAACGCGTGGAGTTACCAGGTGCAAAACATGGTTCCACTTCAGATATTCACATCGGAACACGGAGCTGTTGTACAGAATAAACAGATAGGAATTGCTGAAAAGTAAATTGGGAGATTGTGAACAGGTACGACTATGTAAGCACAGCTGTCTGGCAAAAAGATAAGGTTTTCTTTTTGGAGGAGGTTGTGACTAGTGATTCTTACAAGGATTTCCCAACAAGAGGGCAAGCTATTTTAAATAATTATGTCAGTGTTTTATTTATTTTTAATTCACGCCTATTTTAGTTAATTGGAATTATTAGAAATTTAGTTATATAGGGTTAACATACGAAGTGTTAATCGAGTGTACCAATTTCCGCGAGTTGATAAAATATATTATATGGTTTTGTACTCATGCATTGAAATGTGTTGTTTCGCGTCGCCAAAGCAACGTCCAAAACGTTAATTTCCCAGGTCTCCACAAGATAAGTGACCGGGAAATTTTGGAAAAACACTCTCCTATTTGTAACGCATTTCTTAAAGTACTATATTTATAATACAAAATCTGATGTGGCCAGCACAATACCTTCCGTAAATCCTGTGTATTATGTATAAATTCCATACATAAATTTTCTTGTAAAAAATTCTAAATTTCCAGTAAAATTATTTCATAAACAAACTATGCAAATTTACTTGACGCTGACATCTTCTTCTCTAGCTTTTCCCATTCGTTAGGGGTTAGGGGTTGCTATTTTTTATTTTCTTCTTCAACTCATTTCTGTTTTACGTGTCGTTCTCATTCAGTTCCTTTTCTCAAGCTATAATGGTGGTAAAACTTGAATTTTATAAGTATGTACAGCTTTACAGCAATTACGAGGTTGTGGCGCCAGGGCTGTCCAAAGTATTTTGCTCATCGAATCGGCCGCTAGCTTCACTCTCATTTGATTTCTTTAGATAACATTTTTAACAATATCCCATGTCAAATTGACATTTAATTAAATACTTTCAAATTAAGACATACTCCGAGTTAGTTTTTTACCTCTCGCTAAAAGAGGTATTGCATTCATGCTAAAAATCGCATATCCAGATTTTATTGAATAAGCACGTTTTAAGGTCCCTACAATCCGATTTTAACATTTTTACGATGATGTCTGTGTGTGTGTGTGTGTGTGTGTGTGTGTGTGTGTGTGGATGTGTGTGTGTGTGTATGTGTGTGTGTGTGTGTATGTGTGTGCGTGTGTGTGTGTGTGTGTGTGTGTGGGATGTTGGAAGGACGATTACTCAAAAACTATAAGACTTTATATTTTTTTAACTACGTATTTCCCAATCGGACATAATGTCGAAAAAATAACATTTAAAGGTATTTCTCGAAGAAAAACTATTTTGAGCTTCCAGGAAAGTGTCATTTCCGGTTATATGATTTTCATCAAAATCTAATGAATTCTCTCCCTATAAGAGTAAGGTACCTTTTATTTACAAGGTTTGAAACACACACACACACACATACATACACACATACACATACAGACGTCATCGTGAAAATGTTAAAATTGGATTCTAAGGACCTTAAAACGTGGTCATTTTCCAAAATCTCGATATGCGATTTTTAGCACGATCCCTATACCTCCCTTACCAAGGATAGCGGGAGGTAAAAATGAGTGTGGGAAATATGCAATTCCCGCACTAGTGACTTTTGTTTTGTTGTCATGAAAGCATAGTTGTTATACCTAAAAATACTTTGCTTAGCCGCCCAAATACAAAGTAGATGATATTTCAAAAAAATTAGCCGCAATGCTGTAATATTCGAATATACAAATATAACATTGATTGACAAAACTAATTTTGTTTTTGGTAAATCGAGTTTAAGACTGGTAAACATTTAACCAATATTTAAGGCAATAATGCGGATACAAATTTTCTACTTAAGATATTTATATTGTAGCGTGCGTGCTCCGACGCCGCTGGTCGAACGATTCTAGAACGACCGTCACGCTGAACAATGCCATAAATAATTATTGGATTCTATTGCCTAAAGATTCTATAGTATGTTACTGAATTCCTATCCTAGTTAAATAGTAAAACAGCAAGCCGTGTGGTATAGTGCCTTATTATCACAAAACGAAGACTATTTCAATTTGTATTTCTATATATGAATAGTAATATAGAACTACACCACTAGGGAGTTAGTAGTTTGAACATTATTCTGTAACTCTATTCTCCACTATCGGTTTCTATTTGAAACAGTAGACCTTCAATGTGATTCATAAATAATGAGGTGTAAATTATGGAATATATTTGGTCAGGGCTAACAGGAAATGATCGTAAATGCGCGTCCTCATTAATATTTATAAATATTTGAATGCCGTCTATCTAAAAGTTACAGTTGTCGACGCATGTAAACAACAACAAACAAGTAGAAGAACATGAATTCTCACACAAATAAAACGAGTGGTTCTTACAATATAAACAATATAACAGATATTTATACACCAAGTGAATTAAGATAATGTTTATTCATGAGAAGAAAGTCTAGCTCTCGAGCGCTAACATGCGACTGGGTTAATTTCTTCGAGTGTATAAATATTTTTAACGCACGTGGTTTATATAATATTTTATTTAATTTTGACTAAATAATAAAAGAATCTGATATGACCAACACAATACCTCCCGCCATTTATTTTTTATTAATTTAAATACATACCTATGGGATCTCGTTGACGCGTGCCTGATGTCTGGTTGCGAATCTGGGGAACCCGATTCTATCCCGATCAACGCAAAATATTTCGAATTTTAAATAGCACAAAATTGTCTCCTGTGTTGCACTCTCCATGCCAGCAATGAGGCGACGCTTGGTAAACTCCCGCACGATATAAATATGTCACTATCATTACCGAAATCTGTGTACAAAACAGAGTAGCACACCCAGCAATGGGTAATATGCTGTGATAATATATTTTTTTATTTAAATACATAGCTGCATATTTACTAATGCTAGAAATTATGTATATTAAATTCCTTTAAATATAATTATTGTTCTCTTTAGAATTTTTGTTTTAAAACGTTATTATTATTAATTTGAAATTATGTACATTAAATTCCTTTCCATATAACTATTGTTTTATTTACTATTTTCTTATTACAACGTTACTATTATTAATTTGAAATCATTATTTTTTCGACAGTGCCATTTATATGTCAGTTACAAACATTTGAGTTGAAATGTGTAACCATGGAGTTGTGTTTATAGCATAAGTTCCGAGATATAATTTCCATAGTACTTTCTTTATAAATTATTTATCCATAAAATATATAGAAAAATTATGAATGCAAACCTGTAGAAAATGGAATTATCTTTAATTTTTATAATAATAAATTGCGAAAAAATAACATGTAAATGTATTTTTTGAAGAAAAACTATTTTGAGCTTCAAGTAAACTGCCATTTCCGGTTATTCGATTAACATGAAAATCTAATGGCTTCTTTCCATATGAGAATAAGGTAGAAATACATGGTTTCAAAATTTTGTGAATGATAATATTTGAGTTAGAGTACCCAGAAGATCCACACACACACTCACACACACACACACATACACACACACACATACACACACACACACACACACACACACACACACACACACACACACATACACATCCACAGACATCATCTTAAAAATGTTAAAATTGGATTTTAGGGACTTAAAACGTTGTCATTTACCAAAATCTCGATATGCGATTTTAGCACGATCCCTATACCTCCCTTACCTAGGGTAGCGGAAGGTAAAAAATTATATAATTTAATTTTAACAAAATACAAAATTAATCATTTAGTAGTATGTACATGACGATCGTCTTTGTTACTCGTATTTATTCAATTTTGACGTTTAAAAGTGTCAGAATGAGCGTGATTAGTGATGTGCATATTTCAGAAACTTATTTTTTTGAAAGTTTCACTGAAAGTTCCCCAAAATGTGTCACTATAAATTTCAGGGAAATGACAAAATGACACAAATACACTTAAACTGTACTGAATTTTATAATGAACAAAGTATACATTCAACATGTAGATATACCGAACATATCTTTCTGCGTAAAACTTATACGACGATAAGTGCATGCATGTTGATCTGCACAAGTCGAGAGAGGTACACGGCGCATGTGCATAAGAGCTTTTGAAAGTTTCAAGAAATCTAAAGCTTTTGGAAGTTTAAAATTGAAACTTTCAATATGAAACTTTCAAATGGCACATCACTAAGCGTGATTTTTTTTTTAATTTGCTAGCAAATACACAATTATTTATAGTTGTTATGGAGTTCATAATATCAGTCAAAATTCAATAAAAATTCCTGCAGTACATAATATGTGTTGTACGTAAGTCAAATTCCAGATAGTTTTCGTTATGATGTATTACCAATAAATAGTTAAAATAAAGTAAATAATTCTATTTACTCGTATTGTATTTATAATGAAACTTAAATAAAACACAAAATGGAATAAACATCAGTGTGTCATTAATTATTTATTTGAAGCCTGTACACATTTAATATGGAATATTGATATTTAATGGATGCAATTCTACAATAGAATGCATAAAACTTTTATATTTAAATTGCAAATTTTGTACAGTACGAACACTTAAAGTGGGACCGATAATTAAAATGGGGTACTATCTATACTATAGTCAAATTTTAACTATCTTAGATAATAATGCAAAAATATACGTAGTAAAAGAATTTTGTTTAAATATTAATTAGTTCGCAAACTACAAGTGATTGAAGTCGATTAATAATTAGAATGATGTATTATGTCTTTGCAATTTGATTGGTTGCCTGATTTTAAAAGCGAGAATTGCTCGCCTTTTTTACCTGCCTACCGTGAATTCAACAATGAACAAAAAACTAGTAGCATCGCCGCCATAGTTTCTATAACAATATTGTCAAACAATGGTCAAACTGTTCTAATTTTCTATAATTTATTAGGAAAAAATTACTTATTATTTATGCTTAATAATATTTTTATCATGAATATAACGTATAAATTTATTTATAAAAATATTTCAGCTCTGCGAATATGAAAAATTTGTACCCTCCTAGAACTAAAAGTTTGTCGATCACTGGTGAGGACCAGCCACATTATACGCCAAATTCTGAACTTCATATCTCGCTTGTTACGTTTACACTAAAAAAATTCGTTCATCCTGTACTTCCAGAAAAATATTTAAAAAAGATTGGTATTAGGACCCCATTTGCACTGTATGAAGGAATCTGTTTATCGTTATTTTGTCATTAAATAAATAAAGGAGTCTTCCGTAAAATAAAATGTGGTTTTAGTGATTATGTATTTATAAAACACATCACTGATAGAAAAACAATGACTATAGCGTATTATGAATAAATTTACATGCTGCATATGTATAATTTGTTACACGTCTGTCTATCTATTGTCCTAAGTCAGACCATGGGAAAAGAATTTTAAGTGTAGACAAAATGTAGGTAAATCAAACGTAAATTTATGATTTTGAATTTAAATATACGTATGCAGTTATTTCTTATCTGTATGTTTTTTTAGCCGTATACCTGCTATTCTTATTAAATTTACTAAAAATTATATCTTTTGACTTGTAGATAAGTGGCAATTTTTGAAGCACAGTTATACAGTATTTTTTTTTAAAGATGTCCCATGGATGTCATCTACGAATTGTATGAGGGTACATAATATACTACTGTTATTTTATTAATATAATATTTATATGTATATGTTACAGTAAAAGCATTCAATATTGAAAAATAAGTCAACTAGTAAGTTTAATAAAAATGTAAAACCAAATATGTGAAAAATAAGATACTAATACAGAAAAAAACGTTATTCGTACGGCTATAAATTAAGATATATATATATATATATATATATATATATATATATATATATATATATATATATATATATAACTTAATTACTAAACTTACGTTACAGCAGCGAAAGTATTGTCAACAACGAGCATCGTTTTATAATTATATGTCTAACTTAGTTGAAACAATATGAATTTTTGAAAAACAAGCGTGTTATATCCATCCTTATAGCACACGCTACTAGTCTTTGGAAATGAGAGACATAAATGTATGCCAATTTGTTAATTCGTTCATGATACAGGTAACCTTGATCGGACATTTTTGAAAAAAAATACTGTACCTACTTTTTATATATTTTATACAGATATCTATAAAATAATTATTTGTTTTTATAAATCCTCCAGTCCATGTTGTTTTACAAGGTAGCGTCAAAATTGGTTGATGGCTGGAGGGATATTTCTTTTTCTTGGGTTTTTTTCGTATGTCGAATTTTAAAATGTCGTCTTCGAAGGAACGTGCAAGGGTCAAATTCTGCATTCTGTTGGAGAAATCATTATCTAAGACCCTTCAGATACTAAAGAAATCATACTGAAATGAGGCGATGAAAAAATCGTGTATGTACGAGCGGCACCAGCAAAAATTTAGCTTGCACACAAGCAAGAAGAAAGTGATTAGGAGGTGTTTTTTTGATTACTAGGGCGTGATTCACTACGAATTCATTCCTGTTCTCACGGCTAAAAAATAAACTGAAGGGACGTTTTGCTAATTCAACAGAGCTGATCGAAAATTCGACGAAGCGGTTGAATATACTTTCAGAAAATGGTTTCTGGGAATGTTTTGAACTGTTGTACGAAATGATTAATAATATGAGGAGTCTAAGGTAAAATTATAACTAAAATAATACAATTGCCACTTAACCTTCAAATTATAAAATAAGCTATATACGTATTTCGAGAACTACGTTCTCCACATCAGTAGTACAAATTTCAGCAGAGTAGCTAAGATTAATCAACATATAAACCATGCCAGAGGTCCTAACAGCTCTGAAAGAACAAGGGAGGGAACTGGGATTATATAGGGATGGGAGTCACAGGTGAATGAATACCAATTATAAACAAAGATATTAAAATTTAAAAGTCCTATAAGAAATAGAATTTAAGTTTATATCGAATAGTTTAGAGTTTGATATGGGACATCACATTATTTGTAAATTTATTTATTATTAAGGTCTCCTATGCATCTAAATATCTATCATTATTAATTTATTTTAAAAGTTTAATATTAGAATTGTTAATTTTGTGATTATTAATGAACATATGTTGAGCAACACTACATTTTTCGAGATTCCTGCTTTTTAGAAAAAAGACAAATTGACACTCGGTTTAAAGAACATTTTTATCATCTGAATTTTACCCGAAATAAATGTGGTACAACCCCATACAATATTTATATCGTTAAAATCAGAAAAAAGTCACTATCTAATGGACTAAAAATTTGAAACTGAATATTTTATAAATAAATATGTATATTTATGTAGTATGAGTTTTATTATAGTTGTTTCATATACCTACGTATTATTTAATCGCATATATTTATGAACAAATATTCTACGTTAAAATAAAACTAAAAGGCTATGATGAGAGATCCATTTTTGATGTATCTACTTCACAAACTTTTATGTGAATTACATCTTCAATCTTTCTCTCCTCTCCATAATTCGGAAATCGTTGGCCACTCAGAGTTGGCGTAATTGAAAATTCTAGTATTGGCAAAGTTCCGCTTCCCGCGGAGGGTGTTTTCCACCCACACACCCTCGCAAGCCCAGGCAACAAGGTTGCTGCTGGCAAATTCAAAAACTGGATTTCGATTTTTTCCAGCGGGAAGAGCTGAGTGCTGGAGTGCCCGAATGTTGAGTGCTCAATACGAGGGTGGCGATGTGGAGAAATCAACAATTAAAAGTTTACTAATTTTGTTAATTTTTGTTAATTGAGAGCCACTACAATTTTGAGAGGGAATTTCAATTGAGTCGTTGAAAATGAATAAGTTTAGTTACTATTTGCATCATATCTAAATTGAATATTGAATCAGTGGTGATTTGTTCATATTTTAAAAATATGTGTAGGTCACTAAATATAGGCACCTTTAAGTAAGGAAGGTATTATCTTTGGTCAAAATATTGGATGGTGAGTTATCAATGAATAAACACGTTTTGGGGAACCTAGAATACGAATTTACTATTTTTACACTAATCTGTGTGTGTGTGTGTGTCTGTGTGTGTATGTGTGTGTGTGTGTGTGTGTGTGTGTGTGTGTGTTTGTGTGTGCGTGACGATCGTTTCGGCCGCGATAACTCCAATAGAACAATTCCAAAAAAAATTTTTTTTCATATTCCTCATTCTTACAAAAAAAAAACGCACAGTAAAATATCATTTTTTGACATTTAATTTTATTATAAATATTAAAGAATACTTTACTCTCTACACTATTTCATTGCATTATTTTCTTCATATTCAATGTATTTAAAGATAAAAATTTATGAAGAAATTAATTTTCATAAATCTTGCAATCTTTGCTGCGTCACCATGGGAACAGTTTCAATAATTCAATATTACTAATTGACAGATGTCAGGGTCAAGTACAATTTACACAATATGCCTATAAAATAAGTTTACTAAAAATACAAAAAAAAACGTAAATAACTGCATATAGACGCCTTAGTAGGCAGACATATTTAAAATGAAATTTGCATAATGTTTCAATGCTAAGTATGTATTAATAACAATTCATAATACCTGATTGCTGATTTCATTTTTTTTTTCAATAATTTTTTTCCCTGTCGCTAAGAGTGAATAAGCACGTTTTAAGGTCCCTAGAATCCGATTATAACATGTTTAGGATGATGTCTGTGTGTGTGTGTGTGTGTGTGTGTGTGTGTGTGTGTGTGTGTATGTGGGTGTGTTAGGATGTTGTAGATACAATTTCTCAAATTCTATAAGACTAAATAACTGTGTAACAATGAATTCCTCAATCTAACAGTAATGGGAAGAGTTGAATAGGTTCTGGTAACAATTGGACAACCGGAAGTGGTAATTTCTAAATATTATTTTTTAAAGTTTATGTTACTACAAATAATAAAGATAATTAAATTCTCAATCTGATACATTCAATTTTTTTATTATATCTCCTATAGGTTTAGAGATCTAGTATATAATAATACAGAATAATCTGTTATAATAATTCTCGTTGCCCAAAAAACAGTTGGGATATTTAAATGTTTGTAATTTACAGATAAATGCATTATGTCAATGTCAAAATTCAGGAGTTTTACTAACATTACTGGAAGATTTTTCTGGGAGTTACGAGTACATTTAATATATCTTATTATATTATTAATTAAATATGTATTAAAAATTATAGGTACGAGCAGTTATGTGACATTGTTGGCCTTGGTAAGCTGATACGAGGATCCGTATTAGAATGACGGCTAGTAGTTATTTACATAGTTGTCATAACTTTTCATTCAAAATTTCAAAATATTCTTATGAATAGAAAACCATAATGTTTTGAATGAAAAATTATGATACTTGACACCTATGTACATTATTAATAGCTGTCTTTCTGACATGGGCTCCCATATCTGCTTGCCAAGGCCAACAAAGTCACATGACTGCTCGCGCCAAATGCAACATAAAATGAAAATGGCGAGATGTATTGTGCTGGCCACAACAGATTTTTAATTTAATAATTGTTGCACTTGTGGCTGTTTGAGACAAATGAATATACCTAGATAAGTTACATTTCGTTGGGAAGGTAAAAAAAAATCTCTTTTCAATGACGTAATTTTCAAATATGACATTCATATAAAATTTAAATTTTGACATTATAACTAAAAACGTAAAAAGTGCTCTAATGGGATGCAAACCAAAATCCAGTATTATATCACACTTGGAAATTTTTCTCAAAAATATAAACTGGAAAATTTCCATTTTTGCTTATATCTAGTAACGAATGTTATTTTTTAATAACAGCACGACATTAAAATGGTCTTCGTATTGATCAACTTTTGTCTGCTTAATATTTTTTGTATCTATTAGTTCTCGAGGTGTCGAGATCTCCATGGAGGATGGAGGACGCGTTTAACACCCTGCATATTTATATATTATTATTAAAATTATAAATGAAGAATTCTAAAAATTCTAGGCACTGCAAAATTATATCCTTCAACAAGTATGCTAAACTTATTCCACATTAACGCATCTTTTCTAAATTCATTGAAATGAATTTCGTTCTTCTTCACATGCGTCCATCATCTTTTCCTGCTTAGACATCTGGGCATAAACCTGAGATAAAATCCCGCATAGTAGTTTCCGCTTGCCAAGCCATTAATACGGCACGAACTGAGATCCAACCTAACCTAACCTGTCTTCTCTGAGATCCGAGTCGAGGAGATGATATAATTTCCCCGGTCACCGACTCATATTACACGCACAACGCATTTCCTTTCTTAGCCAAAACTCTACGCACTCTAACGTCACGAACGAGGTATAAGCTATTCACTTTCACTTTACGAGAAGAGCTTATTGGATGCGAAATTATTATCATATATGAGGGATGTTCTTTTAATAGTGAGCCTAATTAGGCCGTGATTTTTTGACATACATTTTAGTGTGACTTAAGGGGGTGTTTCGAAAAAGCGACATGAAGTAATATCGGCCGTTTCGTGAACTAAAGTAGATTTAACCATTAAATTAACCAAGAGAGGGCTGTAGGCAGGTTTCGGTCTGTACTTATAGGTTCATGTCAGAGATAAAGGAATGCCGAAAATAAGGTCTTTAGGTAAAGTTGTACTCAGGGTCTGCGGCATAGAAAACCAATATACTACCTGCTCTGGGGTTTTATGATTACTCCATATGTAACCAGTAACAAAATGCAACAGCAAACCATTCTTTTTCTAGTTTCTATCATTTAACGTGTATATAATAATATACAAAATAAAAATTATTTTGTATATAAAATTTACTAATAAGTGATAATTATATTGCGAATATAATATGATATATGTATAGGTGTCCCTCTTTCACTATCTTTATTTCAAAAACTATACTATCATATACTATGTTATTTAAGGAAATTTGGTATCTACTATCGGGTATATAATTATAGTATATTTGAAATTCAATAACTTGGTTTCGAAAAGGTGTCCTACGGTCAAATTGTAACAAAGATGGAATGTACTAATCACGCCATCAAAAATTATGAGAAATCATTATATGCAATTAAAAAAGATATAAAAGTAAATGTGCGGGCCCGGAAATTATTAACTGCGAATAAAATAACTGCATTACAAAAAATAGCCCAAAGATGTATTTACGAAAACACCGGTGGAGACCCAGAAGTATTAAAATGCGATTTGAAAAATGGACCCCAACACATTTTTGGCAACCATAAAAATTGTAAAGCATACTTCTGCGATAATATATCTAAAGTTTGTGAAGAAAGTGATTTGTTTCAATCTACAGGGTTGGAACACTATGTCAATGGTAAGTCATGTCTATAAATTCTGATTACAATAATTACTACTATTTTTTACCTCTCGCTAAGAGAGGTATAGCATTCATGCTAAAAATCGCATATCCAGATTTTATTGAATAAGCACGTTTTAAGGTCCCTATAATCCGATTTTAACATTTTTACAATGATGTCTGTGTGTGTGTGTGTGTGTGTGTGTGTGTGTGTGTGGATGTATGTGTGTGTGTGTGTGTGTGTGTGTGTGTGTGTGTGTGTGTGTGTGTGTGTATGTATGTAGGATGTTGGAAGGACGGTTACTCAAAAACTATAAGACTTTAAATTTGTTTAACTACGTATTTCCCAATCGGACATTCATGGGAAGATCTGAAAAGGTTTTGGTAACAATTGGACAACCGGAAGTAGAAGATTCTGGAAAAAAATCTTCTAAATAATATTTTTTGAAATTTTTTCTTGGTAATATTAAAGAAAATTAAATTCTCTATATCATACATTTAAATATTTTATTATATATTTTATAGATTTAGAGATAAAAGAAATATAATATATAAAATAATCTGTTGTAATAAATTTTACAGGCGAAAGAATGCCATGGAAAATAGTTGAAAATTTAAATTTTTTGTATTGTAACTGACAGATAAATGTCAGTGTCAGAAATCCGGAGACATTACTGAAGACTTTTTCTGGGAAGTACATACATTATATTATTTCTTAATGGATTAATAATTAAATATTTAAAATTATAGGTATATTACATATACCCATCAAAAATACTGTCAATCCTGACAATGAATTGGAAACATTTCGAAAAATTAGAAGAGGATAAAATTTCTTCATAAAATGAATTTAAAATTAAACAATCTAAATATAAGGAATAGATATATGTAAGTAGAAATTTTGTTGTAGAGTGTAGGTATACAAGAAATGTTAAATACAATAGGGCGCGAGCAGTCATGTGATTTTGTTGGCTTTGACAAGCAGATATGGGGGCCCATGTCAGAATGATAGCTAGTAATTATGTATATAGATGTCAAGTATCATAATTTCTCATTTTAAATTTAGTGATTTTCCAATTCCATGTGGTTTATTTTCCTCAACAAGTAAATTCCACTCCTGGTGACAAATTAACTACGTGTATTTAGAAAATCTTGAAATTCTGAATGAAAAATTGACAATTGACATCCATGTACATAATTACTAATTATCATCCTGAAACGGGCCCCCACATCTGCTTGTCAAGGCCAACAATGTAACATGACTGTTCGCGCCCTATACTACCAAAAAAGGAAGTGGCGAGAGGTATTGTGCTGGCCACAACAGATTTTTATTTTAGGTGCTCTTGACAAATTAATTTTAAAATCACACAAATTAATAGGTAATGAAACAAATAATATAGCAGAATGTTTCATGTCTCTTGTAGCACGCTTTAATTGCGGAAAGAGGTTAAATTTAATTCAGCGGGGGTCTTATGAAAGACGGTCGTATTTAGCCGGTCTTCAATTTTGTAAAGGACCGGAATGGCAATTAGGCCCTTGGAAGAAAATAGTAAAAGAAAGTCCTGGAACTCATTTTAAAATATATTTAAGTAAATTACAAAGACGAAATATTTATAAAAAGAAACGCCTGTTTCCATCAAGAAGAAAAACTGTTTCAAAATTGAACAAGAATTCTGATTATAGAACTTATGCAATGAATGCAGAGTTGACAACGGAAGAGATGGAGTCAGAGTGCAACAGAAAATTAAATGAATTACAGGTAGTTGATTAATATTTATGTTTTATACAATTCATAATAAAATGCATACTTTTTCAGGTGTCAGAGGAAGAAGTAGAGGTAATAGAGCGCAGAACAGTAGGACAATTTGAAAATCCCGACTATTTATTATTCAAAACAAATAGATTAACGGCTTCGTTTTTCGGCCAAGTGGTGAAGAGGAAAAAACGACACATCATGTGACAGTTTAGTTAAGCTGATTTTAAAAAATGAAAATTATGTTCGGTCTGCCGCAATAGAATACGGAAAGCGACATGAAAAAACTGCCATCGACATCTTCGAAAAGATGAAAAAGGACGAAAATATACTTGTAAAAAGCAGTGGGTTATACATAGATAAAAAAAATTGTTATCTTGGTGCATCACCGGATGATATATATACATTTATCTGTTTGAATTTCACATTTTTAATTATTATTTTCTTTTTTTTTAGGAATAACAAATTCAGACTGTCTTGTTGAGGTGAAATGCTTATATTCAATAGCTGTGAAAGGATACGATATTTTTTCGGCAATGGAGAGTAAGGAATTCAAAAATAAAATTTGTCTTCAAAAATTGTCTGATGGGAACCTAAACTCATAATTACTATTATCAGGTAAATTTCTTTATTGAAATGTTAATTGTCTTAATAATAATTAAAAATTATTTCAGGTTCAAGGTCAGCTTAATATTTGTCAGAAAGAAAAATGTTATTTTGTTGTTTTTACTAGCCCGGATGAACCAATTTTTATTGAAGAGATACATCGGAATACAGAAGTATGGGAGAACATCATGCTTCCTAAATTAAAACAATTTTATTTACACAGTGTTTTACCAAAATTATAATGGGAAATAGATTCAAAAATCAGAAGTGTAAAGATCCCGATTATATTATTAACGCAAAAATATTAAAGTAATATAAATTAGGTCTTGTATACATTTATGTAATTTATTTTTAGTACGACAATAAATTTATATAAGATTAAAAAAAATATCTGCTATGACTAGCACAATACCTCTCGCCAATTCCATTTTATTTTACATATGTAACGGATATAATATATCTTGCAAAGAGATTTGATTATAATTCCATTAAAAATTATTTATTGGTTGTATTACACTTATTATTTAAAAAAAATATATATATATTGCACACTATTCTTGAATTTTGACAATTATTTGTTAAATACAAACATTTCAACTTCTTAACTGGTTTCTTGGGGTAGTACAAGCTGGGAGATTTATTACAACAGATTAGGATTTAACAATGTAAACAAGCGATGTCAGGTAGAAATTTTGAAGGTCATTTTTCATATATTTAAAATTTAAACTACATTACCGACACCAATATTGCTGACATCTGTAATACAAACGTTGAACTATTTCTAAGCACGCTGCTGTCGAAAAATATCGGTTGGGTAAAATATTTGAAACTTCGTTTTTAGCAAATATACACAAATGTGCACTATGAATGTTGCATATTTCGCCATTGTTTTGATTTTGTTATTTCATAAATGTGTTTTTGTTACATAATATTAAATCTTAAGCTAAAAATGAAATGTTTTCTGCCATATGAATTAAAATTTTCTATCCAAATTTGTTTCTATCGACGAAGACAACAATATATTTATATAATTTTTAGTTTTAGTAGCTTTTCTTCAATTGGAAACCGATTAAATGATGTTTTAAAATCAATTTTTTTGCTTATGCAACCCGACAAACAAAAACGCCCCCTTAAGACATTTTAACTTCATTTTGTCAGTTCACGAATTTAAAAAAAACTGTTGCGGCCAGCACAATACCTTCCGTCGATCCTGTGTATTGCCTATGTATAAATTCCGTACATAAATTTCCTTGCAAATGATTCTAAATTTCCAGTAAAATTATTTCATAAACAAACTATGCAAATTGCACTTGACACTAACATCTTCTTCTTCTCTAGTTTTCCCCATTCGTTAGGGGTCGCTATTTTTATTTTCTTCTTCCATTCATTTTTGTTTTGCGTGTCGTTCTCATTCATTTCCTTTCCTCTCCAGTCTTCCGCAATACAGTCCTTCCATCTTATCTTTGGTCTTCCTCTGTTTCTTCAACCTTCTATTACTAAGCTATTCATTCTTCTTCCAATATATTCTTCATTTCTCCTCATGACATATTCAAACCAATGTAATCGTCACTCGTGTATCTTTCTAGAAATTTCTAACACGTGAGTTATTTCCCTTATTCTTTCACTCCTTACCGTATCTTTCCATGTCTTCCCCAACATCTATCTCAACATCCTCATCTCTGCCACTTTCATTTAGTTTTCATTGATACTGACATCTGTCAATTTGAATTATCTGAATATATTAGCAGTTTCCATGGTTAGCATGTCTGGCTGATTTATGAAATTTAACACTTTAATATCTTTATAATTCTTTAACTCTATATCTATTAAATATGAAATATAAAATTCAACCAAATTGTATAGAGAATAATATATTATTTAAGTTACAATAACGTTAAATGTCAATAATTCATATGTAACTGCGTTTTTTCAAGAAAAACTGTTAAAATCTTCAAATGAGGGAACTTCCGGTTGACCATTTATAACCAAAATCAAATCACTTATTCTTCTGGATGAAAACTTGAGAAATATGAAAAAATTATAACTTTTGGAATCGTGGTATTGAAGTTATGCGATCCGAAATTTTCGTCACACACACACATACACAGACACACGCACATACATACATACAGACATCATCGTAAAAATGGTAAAATCGTATTATATGGACCCTAAAACGTACTTATTCACTAAAAACTCATCATTGAATTTTTTGACCAAAAATAATACCTGCCTTACCTAAAGGTGAAGTACATTATTAATAATAATAATAATAATAATAAATTTACTTTATTGACATATATCAACGGCGAGGTTCAGCCTAAGGCTGCTCTTCCACCTAACCAAACAAATACAAATAATACAAAGATGTATATATATAGCTAATAGACACGTTACAAAAAGTAAACAAAAACAGATCTTGAAAAATAATAAAAATACATTAATGACAAATAATATAGAAGTAAATAGTTAACAATGAAATAATAGGAACAAACATTAAGTATATAATAAAGCTCGTACATTTCTTTTAAAGCTATTTAAAGAAAGCACCTTCAGATAATCGGGAACACTGTTATATAAAGTAGGGGCCATATATGAAAACCCACCTTTAAATTTTGACTTTCTGAATGTTGGTACAATATACAAATTCTTTATTCTAAGAGAATAATTATATTCTTTAATTACTAATTTGTCAAATAAATAGGAAGGAGTACCTGTCAATGTAATTTTATGTATTAAGCATAAATAAAGATATTTGAAGCGGCTTTCAACAGACGGCATCTTAGAAATTTTGCGGTATTTAGATATGTGATCGTATTTACGCACACCGTATACAAAACGTAGACAAGAATTTTGCAACAAAGTTAGTCTTTGTTTGTCTGTCTGTGTGAGGTTCGGAATATAAGTACAGGCGCAATAGTCAATCAGTGGAAGAATGAGTGAATTTACAAGGTTAAGTTTTACTAACGAATTTAGTTCATTTCTAAAATGAAACAACTGTCGTAATTTTAGTCTTGCTGCACATAATTTTACATTAAGATGTTTTCTAAAATTTAAGTCTTTGTCGTTAAGATGGTTGGTGAAACTGTTCTAATATAATATTTAAATTATCAAGACAGTTCAAAAGATTTTAGTCTTTGAAGAAGAAAAAATCGAATGGTAAATTGTTGCAGTTTGGATATAAGAATAAAGAAATAATATGTTATCGTATTTATCTCCTCTATTTTACTTTATAATTTTCTCTTCTTCTTCTTTATAGTTTGCGCATTTTTCTGCTGTAATGAAATTAGCGGTTTAATCTCGCGGTAGAGTTTGCAACAAAAGAGGTTTTCCTTTCTAAACTCATGGCCGTAGTGTATTGTTTTGGGAACTCGTTTACCCAAATTTATATTCAAACTATTGTGTGCATCGCTGGTTTAATTAAAATGCTCTCTGATATTTTGGTTTTCTTGAGCATGGATGCTCTTATAGAGCATGCACTGTACTATGTTCGTTCTCGAACTGTACTCCTGAGGAGTAAAATGTAGAGAAAACTATCTCCAAGTTCCCGGGAACACTATATAAAATAAAGTGAGACGTTACGCTACGTCGAGGACTCGGGGAGCTACACATTGGAAACTGGAATGTGCTCTTGAAAAATTGTCCCATATTCTACCGACGGAATTGCTTTTTACTTACACTTACGATAAATTAAAAAGAATATATTACGATCTTTTTCGTTTTTACCTTCCGTCACCTTTAGGTAAGGAAGGTATTGTCTTTGGTCAAAAAATTCATTGATGAGTTTTTACTGAATAAGCACGTTTTACGATGATGTCTGTATGTATGTGTGTCTGTGTGTCTGTGTGTCCGTGTGTCTGTGTGTGTGTGTGTGTGTGTGTGTGTGTGTGTGTGTGTGTGTGTGTGACAAAACTTCCGTATTCCATAACTTCAATACCACGATTCCAAAAATTATAATTTTTTCGTATTCTTCAAGTTTACATCCAGAAGAACAACTGATTAGATTTTGGTTATAATTGGTCAACCGGAAGTAGTCTCATTTGAAGATTTAACAGTTAAATTTGATTTATTGATATTTAACGATATTATAACTTAAAGAATATATTATTCTCTATACGATTTGATTACAATTTATACTTCATATTCAATAGATACAGAGTTAAAGAATTTTAAAGAAATTAAATTTTATAATTCAGCCAGCTATGCCAAACTTGGGAACTAGTAATATATTCATATAATTCAAATTGACAGATGTCAGTATCAATAAAAAGTAAATTAATGTGGCAGATATGAGGATGTTGAAGTAGATATTGGGGAATACACGGAAAGATACGGTAAGAAAATAACTCTAGTGTTACAAGTTTTTAGAAAAATACAAGAAAAACGATTACATTGGTTTGAACATGTCATGAGGAGAAATGAAGAATTATATTGGAACAAGAATGAATAGTTTTGTAATAGAACGTTAAAGAAACAGAGGAAGACCAAAGATAAGATGGAAGAGGACTGTATTGCGGAAGATTTGAGAGAAAAGGAACTGAATATGAGAACGACATGGAAAAATAACGACCCCTAACGAATGGGAAAAGCTAAAAAAGAAGAAGATGCCAGTGTCAAATGCAATTTGAATAGTTTGTTGTTGTACTGGAAATTTAGAATCTTTTGTAAGAAAAATTATGGAATTTATACATTATACACGAGAATGACGGAAGGTATTGTGCTGGCCACAACAGATTTTTTATAACACTATAGTGTCTAATAGTTTGTAAAGGATGTGATTTGTATTGAATAACATATGTCCCAAAGTTTTGGCACAAATTGAAACTTTTTTTTTCTGATTAAAAAATGCATTTACTTAAAGTTGTGTAATACTTAATAATGAACTGTTTCATAAACAAAAAAATTATGAACTTAAATAAAGATGGGCATATTCTTCCACAAAACACAACATTCTACGGACGATATTTATAGCGATTTCTCAACCTTTACACTGAACAACTCTGAAATTAAAGAAAATGATTTGTTTTCATACAATATTGCAGAGTTCCCTAATAATGTCAGATATAAACAAAAATCCAAATTCGCAGATATGTTGGTATAGTGCGGTATTTTCACAAGAGGTGTATCCATTACCCAGGCTAATGTGTGTCAAGTGACTTAAATCCCTGGGTAGTCAAACGTACATCGATAATAGGACACATACGTGCCTTTTTTACCTTCCGTCACCTTTAGTAGGTAAAGAAGGTATTGTTTTTGGTCAAAAAATTCAATGATGAGTTTCTACTGAATAAGCATGTTTTAGGGTCCCTATAATACGATTTTACCATTTTTACGATGATGTCTGTTTGTGTGTCTGTGTGTGTGTGTATGTGTGTATGTGTGTATGTGTGTGTGTGTGTCTGTGTGTGTGTGTATGTGTGTGTGTGTGTGTCTGTGTGTGTGTGACAAAATTTCCGGATCCCATAACTTCAATACCACGATTCCAAAAATTATATTTTTTTTGTATTCCTCAAGTTTACATCCAGAAGAACAAGTGATTAGATTTTGGTTATAATTGGTGAACCGGAAGTAGCCTCATTTGAAGATTTAACAGTTAAATTTGATTTATTGACATTTGACGTTATTATAACTTAAAGAATATATTATTCTCTATACGATTTGATTAAATTTTATACTTCATATTCAATAGATATAGATTTAAGGAATTATAAATTTATATTAAATTTCATAAATCAGCCAGCTATGCTGACCATGAAAATTACTAATATATTCAGATAATTCAAATTGACAGATGTCAATATTAATGAAAAGTAACTGAATCTGGCAGAGATGAGGCTGTTCAAATATATGTTGGGTAAGACACGGAAAGATACGGTAAAGAAATAACTCTAGTGTTACAAGTTTCTAAAAAGATATAAGAGAGACGATTTCATTGGTTTGAACATGTCATGAGGAGAAATGAAGAATATATTAAAAGAAGAATGAATAGCTTAGTATTAAAAGGTTGAAGAAACAGAGAAAGACCAAATATAAGATGGAAGGACTGTATTGCGGAAGACTGGAGTGAAAATGAACTGAATGAGAACGTCACGCAAAACAGAAATGAGTGGAAGAAGAAAATAAAAAATAGCGATCCCTAACGAATGGGAAAAGCTAAAGGAAAAGATGTCAGTGTCAAGTGCAATTTGCATAGTTTGTTTATGAAATAATTTTACTGGAAATTTAGAATCATTATGTATGGAATTTATACGTAATACACAGGATTGACGGAAGGTATTGTGCTGGCCACAACAGATTTTTACCTCTCGCTAAGAGAGGTATTGCATTCATGCTAAAAATCGCATATCCAGATTTTATTGAATAAGCACGTTTTAAGGTTCCTACAATCCGATTTTAACATTTTTACGATGATGTCTGTGTGTGTGTGTGCGTGTGTGTGGATGTGTGTGTGTATGTGTGTGTGTGTGTGGGATGTTGGAAGGACGGTTACTCAAAAACTATAAGACTTTAAATTTGTTTAACTACGTATTTCCCAATCGGACATTCATGGGAAGATCTGAAAAGGTTTTGGTAACAATTGGACAACCGGAAGTAGAAGATTCTTGAAAAAAAAATTTCTAAATATTATTTTTTGAAATTTTTTTTTGGTAATATTAAATAAAATGAAATTCTCTATGTGATACATTTAATTATTTTATTATATATTCTCTAGATTTAGAGATAAAAGAAATATAATATATAAAATAATCTGTTTTAATAAATTTTACAGCCGAAAGAATGCCATGCAAAATAGTTGAAAATTTGAATGTTTGTAACTGACAGATAAATGTCAGTGTCAGAAATCTGGAGACATTACTGAAGATGTTTTCTGGAAAGTACATACATTATATTATTTCTTATTGTATTTATAGTTGAATATTTAAAATTATAGGTATATTACACATACCCTTCAGAAATACTGTTAATGCCAACAATGAATTGGAATCATCTCGAAAAATTAGAAGAGTAGACTAAATTTCTTCATAGAATGAACTTATATAAAAAAAATTGAAATGGAAAGAATAGATATAAGCGAAAATACAGCTCGAAGGAAGACGATATTGAAATGTTATAAATACAAGGTGAAAGTGAAGATGGTCTCCACTCTGCAACGTAAAATACAGAAAAATTGTATCTCATCGAAATAATGAGTAATGAAAGAAAAATGTACTTGAAGAATCTCTTAAATCTTGATCTGTGACTATTATGGAGGTGACAAGTCTAAGTTGAAGGACTTAAATTTGTTTCAAACATTATGGGACAATGTACACCAGCACTGAAGCTAGAGTAACATTGAACTGCGAAAAAGCTATCAAATTCTTCTCAAGTAAGTTGTAAATATTGACAAAATTACACATCGATATAAGAAAATAATCGGAGTGCAATCTATGCATCACTTTATTAAAGGGAATTAGTGTTATTTAGAAACAACATGTATGAAAAAATTAAATGTAAAAGAAGATATGTAAGAATAGATGCACAATCCAGATATATACATTTTAGACTTCCCAAAATTAATGTTTTTACTAGAAGAATATGAAGAGAAAGTAAACAAGAACGTTGTTCGAATTGAAAGTCCCTGTTACCAGCCTAAAATTTATATATGGTAAACTCTACTTTGTAATTTATTGTAGATAATTTATAGTAAAATATCTTAGATTTTGTAAATATATGTGAAAATTGTTTTATGTTGAGACATGCTCTTATTGAATAACAAAGAAGTTTATACGTCATAGACTTATATGAATATATTTTCTGTATTTCTAAAAATATTCTTTGCTTTATGATTAGAGCCACGTAAAATATACGGCGAGAGGTTATGTGCTGGCCACATCAGATTTTTTGTGTTGTCCTGCTGGAACCACCCTCATTTTCCAGTCACATGTTTTCGAAATTTATTATCATAGTACCATCTGGAAAACCAAAAATAATGTAAAAAGTAATACATTTCAATTTTTTGGTCCAGTAACTTCTTTGATAATTTTTTGTGTCTCCTGTTATTTTTGCTTTATGTGGTTTCTCAAATAAATGATTCAATTACAACATTAAGCTACGCTTCTAATAGAATTAAATATTTATGTTTTATAAATGGCCTAGTCTGTGCAATATAAGTAGTGTAATTTGCCAAATTGCGAGGAATATACCTCTGGTATATTATAAGTGAAATTCTTATCCTTATCTTTATTCATGTTGGTGGCAATTTAGTGAGTGTTGGGCGTGGGATAAGATTTAAGACAGCAGCACGTTTCCAACAGACGGAGACGGTTCGTGGATTCAAGATCCAGGGCTCACTTCTCTTCTCTTGATGTATAACAGCAATTATAAGTTCCACCTGTCAGCAATGTTGAATTCACCTGAGGAGCGAAACTTGAGACGTGACAGACTTTTACATAATTGCGAACACGATAGAAATAAGAACTTTACATACAGAACATATAGTGGTAGAAAATATAATAACTTCTTATATTCTGCTCTAGATTTTACATTTCGAATCTCTCGGATATACTACGGGAATGGATATTTCTTCTTTTCTTTATTTTGCTTCAGATGCAGACGATGATGTAATGGGAAATGATCGAAAATCCACAAAAAAATTACTTGCTACGTTAATAATTTTATTCGTTTCAAAAAATAATGTACAGTAAATTTTTTGAAAGATGTCCGATCAAAGTCATCTGTATCATGAACGAATTAACAAATTGGCATACATTTATCCCCTTCCTTTAAAAAGGCTTTAAGCGTATGCGATAAGGATGGATATAACATGCTTGTCTTTCAAAAATTCATATTGTTTCGACTAAGTTAGGACATTCCATTTTAAAATAATGCTCGTTGTTGATAATACTTTCGCTGTAACGTAAGTTTATATATTAATTCAGATACAGTACCTTGATTCATAGCCGTACGAATAATGTTATTTCCTGTTAGTGTCACTGACATTGACATTGTGTCAGTATCTTAATTTTCACATATTTGGTTTTACATTTGCTAATAAACTTACCAGTTGATTTATTCTTAATTTTTAATGCTGTTATTGTAACATATATTTTTATAATAATAAAATAACAGTAGTATCTTTTGTATCCTCACAAAAACTAAGCAAACGACACTACTGAATTTGTCAGAATGGGCGGAGCAAAAATCTGAATTCATACAATTCGTAGATGACCTTGATCAGACATCTTTCAAAAATTTTACTGTACAAACTTCTTTCGAGAACACGTCATCCCAGCATATTTACGAAACTTCATTTAAACTGAAAGCGATTTGTAGGTCTAGTAAATCGTTATTCGTTAAGCCGTAATAATTTTTTTAGCATTCTGTGATGTAGATATTGAACGGTATTAATAAAAATCTGTTGTGGCCAGCACAATACCTCTCTCCATTTTCATTTTATGTTGCATAGGGCGCGAGCAGTTATGTGACTTTGTTAGCCTGGGCAAGCAAATATAGTGGCCCGTGTTAGACTGACAGCTATTAATAATGTACATAGGTGTCAAGTATCAGTTTTCATTCAAAACATTATGATTTTCCAAATCCATGTGGATTACTTTCCTCGACAAGTATATTCCATGCTTTTGATGACAAATAAACATCAGAATATTTTGAATGAAATATTATGTCATATGACAATCGTGACATCCATGTAAATAACTACTAACCGTCAGTCCGATACGGATCCTCATATCTGCTTGCCAAGGCCAACAAAGTCACATGACTGCTCGCGCCCTATAAGTAATGAATTTAACATTTCTTGTACATACAAATAATTGAAATTATATCTCTTCTTTCGTTCTATGAGAAATTTTGTCCTATTATTCTAATATGTTCAAAATTCTTCAAATTCATTGACAGTATTAGCGGTATTTCTTAAGGATATATGTAATATTAACATATCTATAATTTAAATACATGTTTAATTAATAATACAATAATATATATTAAATGTATTCGTACCTCCCAGAAAAATCTGATTTTTGACACTGACATTTTGCTGTGCATTTTGCATTTATCTGTCAACTGTTTTTAGGCAACGAGATTTATTACAACAGATTATTCTATATTATTATATACTATATTTCCAAACCTATACGAGATGTAATAAAAAAATTAAATGTGTCAGATTGAGAATTTAATTTTCTTTAATATTACCAAGAAAATTTTTCAAAAAATAATATTTAGAAGATTTTTTTTTAAGAATCTTCTACTTCCGGTTTTCCAGTTGTTATCAAAACCCATCTTCCCATGAATGTCCGATTGGGAAAACGTAGTTAAACAAATATAAAGTCTTATAGTTTTTGAGTAATCGTCCTTCCAACGTCCCACACACACATACACACACACACATACACACACACACAGACATCATCGTAAAAATGTTAAAATCATTTTGTAGGGACCTTAAAACGTGCTTAATCATTAAAATCTGAATATGCGATTTTTAGCATAAATCCAATACCTCTCTTAGCGAGAGGTAAAAAATGTACTTTCTGACCATTATACATAACATACTATTTACAATAGAGGAATTATTAAAACTAACATGGCGTGTAAACCATGGAAGACATAATATACAAAATGTAATAAATGTACGGCATTTTATAATCTCTATTAAAACGCAGCGTAATAAATAAACATTTTAATAACTTTGTCATTATGATTTCCTCTCCTTAGACTGTGAAACATTGAGTGACGCTAGTAATTATAAAAGTATTACTCTTTTTGCCTGGGTAATTTTCTCTTTCCTTCTTGCCTACCCGTGCCCGGGTAATTTGGAAGGGTTTAAAGACAGATAATTTTTCTGCGAAGTCTGAAATTTGCCGAGTTTTCGTGAGGCGAATGCCGGGAACAGAGCGCTATATCACCCCATGCCTCTACGTGCAGAAGTGTCAGAGGTGCTACCAGACTAATTGAAATTTTGTATATTAAATTTGAGACTTCGTTATTAAAGATTTTTTAGTGCGGGCTAATAAAGATGATTTTAATTTGACACCTTTATTAACGTTGTTGGTATTAAATTAAAGAGACTTTTTATTAATGACCTAATTATTTATATTGTGAAAGGTTTTATATAAAAGGAAATTCATAAATTTGTTATGAACAGTATTGACTCTCCAACGCTTTTATATTTCATTTTTTGTGTTGAATCGTTACTTCAAGAAATGTTTGCCTTACTGAGAAAATTGAATAGGATTATTATTTTGTATAAAAAATATATGTTTCTAATAATTATTTTATTATCTTTTATCACAAGCAAAACAACGTATTTTTTTAAAGATGTCCGATCAAGGTACATATGATACTACGGTTATTTTATTATTATAAATATATATGCTACAGCAAAAGCACTCAAAATTCAAAACTATATCAAAGTAGAAATATAATAAATAAATATAACTTAGAATTATTGAAGTGAAAAGAAAAGATTATATTGTTTTGCAGTGATTCCTCAACATTATTTAGCCACACTGTTGGATTTCTGATTGAACAACTTCAGAGGGCGTACATGTGTGTGTGTCTATGTGTGTGTGTGTGTGTGTGTATGTGTGTGTGTGTGTGTGTGTGTGTGTGTGTGTGTGTGTCTGTGACGAAAGTTTCGGATAGCATAACTTCAATACCACGATTCCAAAAATTATATTTTTTTCGTATTCCTCAAGTTTACATCCAGAAAAACAAGTGATTAAATTTTGGTTATAATTGGTCAACCGGAAGTAGCTTCATTTGAAGATTTTAACAGTTAAATATGATTTATTAACATATAACGTTATTATAACTTAAAGTATATATAATTCTCTATACGATTTGATTGCATTTTATACTTCATATTCAATAGGTATAGAGTTAAAGAATTATAAAGATATTAAATTTCATAAATCAGCAAGCTATGCTAACCAAGGAAACTGCTAATATATTCAGATAATTCAAATTGGCAGATGTCATTGTCAATGAAGACTAAATGAATGTGGCAGAGATGAGGATGTTGAAGTAGATGTTGGGGAAGACACGGAAAGATACGGTAAGGAATGAAGAATAAGGGAAATAACTCTAGTGTTACAAGTTTCTAGAAAGATACAAGAGAGACGATTACATTGGTTTGAACATGTCATGAGATGAGATGAAGAATATATTGGAAAAATGAATAGCTAAGTAATAGAAGGTTGCAGAAATAGAGTAAGACCAAAGATAAGATGAAGGAATGTATTGCGGAAGACTTGAGGGAAAAGGAACTGAAATGAGTGGAGACATAAAATAAAAAATAGCGACCCCTAACGAATGGGAAAAACTAGAGAAGAAGAAGAAGTCTGTCAAGTACAATTTGCATAGTTTGTGTATGGAATTTATAGATACTACACAGAATTGACGGAAGGTATTGTACTAGCCACATCAGATTTTTTTTAAATATGTAAATTTGAAGAGAAAATATGTCATTCGGAGTAAAATTGTCAGCCAAATTGTTCATTTTTCATGGGATTTAGAATAATGTAATATTATTATGAATATACTTTGTACATCTCTTTGCATGTATTGTTAATTAAATTAGAATATTTGATTAAAACACCTGCCTTTTAATATTTCACAAAAACTAATTAACTAAATTCAATAAGTAAAATGTATATAAAAACAATTTAATATTATATATATAAATAATATAACTACAACATATTTTTTTCAATATTTAAGTTTTATAAAATTTTATTTGGACGAACAATGCAATTTTATTTGAAAATTACCGCGCTTATCCCCTCTCTAGGTTGAACCAACATTGGTGTTCGTCCGTCCCCACTAGGCTTCATTCCCCAATTTCTATTCCTTCCTACATGTCCGACTCGCTTCGCTCGTCATGCTTGCCACACAAAGTATCACTTTTACTCCTAATAACACAATGAATTGAAGTTTTTTACCTAAATTAATTAGGTAAGCAGAAAATTACAAAAGTATAATTTTACATATTTAATTCCTAAATTCGGGAGTTCCAGTCACTTCCCTGTATATTATTTAATCAATGAAATTAGTTTTAACCGTAACTCACATTCGCAATAATAAATTTGCCACCACCTAGCTTAATATATTTTCGCCCTATCATTTTATGGATAGATGACACATTTCTCTCCTTTTCTTACATCTTTCCTTTGTCTATGACAAATTCCAACAATTATCACCATCTGTTCGCATAGCACGTTCTTCTATCCGTTGCGTCTGACCTATCATTCTACCCCGTCTTGTGAGAAATTAATGACATGGCTTGTATTCGACCGACTTCTTGCAGTGAATGCCTTCTGACCCCCGATTTGAATTGGCAATGAGGACTGGAAATTCACCACATGCTGTTTTTATTTCATTCAAGTATTGGCCATATGAAAGATGACCGCAATTTGTTACCAATAGAATGGCTGCTATTCATATTTTATAGACAAGAGATAATCAAGGAATGAAAATGCACAACATGAATTGTTAGTTTTTAAAAGATATTTTGGATGTTTTCCTTATTGGACAATGGAAGTTTTTCGCTGCATTGGAGTATTTCAACATTAGACATACGACATATTTTACAAGGTGTCTAATACTGGTGCATTTATGTGCCAACTACTAAAAATTTGATAACTGACAAATGTCAACTACTAATGCATTTCATTTTAATACTTTATTTTAATTGTTATTTTTATAGGTATTTTAATTCCTAAGACATCAATGAATGCGAATAATTGCTTGTATTTTTATTAAATAATAAACCATACAATATTATTACACATTTTCATTGTCAACTACCGGTACTATTACCATATCATATTGTAACGCGCCACTGACTGAAGAGTATTCGGGCGCCGCTACTGGTAGAATGTTCCCGAGCGATGACGTAATCCCGGCGACGGAATAACCGATGACCTAAATCTATTGTGCTCGGTATCACTGTGGCGCTGGAGGATTCCAGAAGGACGCTGGGATGTATAAATACCGTCCGAACGACAGCGTAGAGATAGTCTGATATATAGAAGCATCGAGCAATGAACACGGGGTGATATAAATAAATAGGCTACGAGTGGTGAACATAAACAAATGTAGTTATATAAATAAATGTAGTGATATAAATATTGGTTAAATAAATAATCTTAGTGTCTAAGCAGTTAATAATATTCTTAGTCTTAAATTAGTGTTTATAATTATTTAATCATAGTGTTAGTTATTTTTATTATCTTTTTAATATTTAATCCTAATTATTTATCGTTTAATAAACGTAGTATTTTAATTAATATTATTTCTCTTATTTTTACACTTCACCCATATAAATAAAACGTTACAATAAAGATGATTAAAATTAATAAATATATTTCAAATAACTAATAAAAATAAATTAAACGAAAAACTTTAAACATTTGTTAATTTATTTGTTTTAATTCCATAGCTAATAACTATCGCTATTTTTAGGCTGATTTTCGATATTTTCAAACTTAATTTTTGCCGTTTTAAAGCGTGCAAAATTAATTTTGCTAATTGATTCCAAAGCATGTTCTGCAATTTTTATTTGATTCTTTTTTTTACCTAAAATAATGTCATACTGGTTTCTAAAGCAACATGTTTTCAACGATTTATAAAACAAAAAGTGAAACATTAAAGTCCTAGGACTTTAAAATATCATTTTAACCGGAAGTAGCCTCATTAGAAGATTTTAACAGTTAAATATGATTTACTGTCATTTAATGTTATTATAACTTAAAGAATATATTATTCTCTATACGATTTGATTGCATTTTATACTTCATATTCAATAGCTAAAGAATTATAAAGATAATAAATTTCATAAATCAGCCAGTTATACTAACCATGGAAACTGCTAATATATTCAGATAATGTCAGTACCAATTAAAAGTAAATGAATGTGGCAGAGATGAGGATGTTGAAGTAGATGTTGG
Organism: Harpalus rufipes; assembly: GCA_951394225.1. Lineage (NCBI taxonomy): Eukaryota > Metazoa > Arthropoda > Insecta > Coleoptera > Carabidae > Harpalus > Harpalus rufipes. Next base: position 44,906,265 of record OX596282.1, read on the forward strand.
GGAAGACACGAAAAGATACGGTAAGGAATGAAACAATAAGGGAAATAATAATAAAAGTTTCTAGAAAGATACAAGAGAGACGATTACATTGGTTTGAACATGTCATGAGGAGAGATGAAGAATATATTGGAAGAAGAAGGAATAGCTTAGTAATAAAAGGTTGAAGAAATAGAGGAAAACCAAAGATAAGATGGAAGGACTGTATTGCGGAAGACTTGAGAAAAAAGGAACTGAATGAGAACGACACGCAAAACAGAAATGAGTGGAAGAAAAAAAACAGCGACCCCTAACGAATGGGAAAAGCTAGAGAAGAAGAAGATGTTAGTGTCAAGTACAATTTGCATTGTTTGCTTATGAAATAATTTTACAAATTCAGTAATCTGAACATATCATTAAACCGAATACCCCTTATATTTAGCATTTCGGATTAAGTGGTCTCTACTGTATTGATATAAAAATTTATATTATGATAAAAAATTGAGCATCGCTATTCGAAAGAACAAAAAATTATCTAAAGAGTTGCTGAGCAAAATCCTGTATTATTTTATACTTGAAAGTTATTACAAAAACAAAAAAACAGTGTATTGAATTGTTCTAAAATAAAGATACACCGCTAATATAGTTTGTTAATAGTGTAACTTTTATCTGATTTAACACACTAAATTAATAGAATGGTAAATTTTTTGTGAAGAAAATGTTAATAATAATACATTGAAATATGGAACAATTTGCCAGATTTGTTAAATATAAATGAATTTAAATGAACACAAATTAAAATGTGGGAGGTAATGTGCTGACCACATCAGACATTTACCTCAAATATCATTTACCAACAAGGCATAATTTTTGTGTGATAATAATTTCTTGGAAAGACGTGTACTCCCTCTTTCTTTTTTTCCTCACCTACATCTACATCTTTGTCTGCTTTGACTTTCGGCCTAAGTCATCTTGTTGAGGTCAGAGGTCACGAGGCCTTCAGGGCGTGGGAGGAGTTTTCAAATGCAACACGTTTCAGGACGCACACAATTTGCATTCTACAGAAACCCTTTTCTCAATCTTGAAAGATAAGGGAAGGGACGTACGTAGAACAGCAGGGATATTATAGTGGACACAAGAGAGGCGTTAATGACAAAAAAGTTAAAGATAGAACCGGGTGGCTAATCTTTGAAGAAACTATAATGTACCTACACACATAGTATTAGGTATATTAAAGTAGGAATTCTTGTTATATAATATATCTGTGGTTTAATGTAAGAACAACCAATTTAATTTTTTTTAAAAATGAGATTGAATGTGTAGGTAATCGTTTAAAAGATGGTGTATTTTTATATAATCGAACAAATAATGTCTAAATGTAAACCTGTTGTCGATTTACACATTTTTAGGTATCACTTATAACATTTAGCGAATGTGATAAAATTTACAATTTTACTTTGCGTTTTTGTCTGTTGTATACAGTAAGTATACGTCGTAGTATATTGAAATAAATGAAGAAATTATAAAAAGTACTACATATGATATGTTTATCAGAAAAAGAGCGGTAGTAGATTCATGCAAAAATTCGCATTTACTGAATAAGCTCGTTTTAAGGTCCCTACAATCCGATTTTAACATTTTTACGATGATGTCTGTGTGTGTGTGTGTGTGTGTGTTTTTTTAACTACGTATTTCTCAATCGCGCATTAATGGGAAGAGCTAAAAATGTTTTGGTAACAGTTGGACAACCGGAAGCAACAGGTTCTTAAAAAATACTTCTAAATATTATTTTTTTGGAATTTTTTATTCTTTCAAATATGAAAGAAGATTAAATTCTCTATCTGATTTTTTTAAATAAATATTTTATGATATCTTATGTAGATTTAGAATAATCTGATGTAATAAATCTCACTGCCCAAATAACATGGTAACCAACTGAAAAAATAAAATGTTTGTAACTGACACATAAATGTCAGTGCAAAAATCCAGAGACATTACTAAAGACTTTTTCTGGGAAGTACATGGATAATTATTTCTTATTGTATTAACAGTTAAATATTTAAAATTATAAGTATGTTACATGTACCCTTCCGAAATACTGTCAATCCCGACAATGAATTGGAAAAATCTCGACTAGGACAAAACTTCTTCATAGAATGAATTTAAAATTTAAACATCTAAATACAAAGAATAAGTATGAGTAGATTTTTTGGTATAGTGCTTAGGTACATAAAAAATGTTAAAGACAATTCTTAAGTAACCTAAAATGGAAGTGGCGAGAAGTATTGTGCTGGCTACAACAATTTTTTATATTTTGAGATCATAATGAAGTTATTACGAAACCCATTTTTTTTTTGTTTTAGAAGGTACATTTACTTAAATTTTCAAACGTCATAATCAGTAATATTGTAGTATATAAAAGATGCAAAATATATAAAATTATATAAAGGACTCATTTTATAAAACTTTTTTCGCACTTGTCATTTATTTTGACGCCTGCGAAAACACATGCCTGTAGGCCTTTCGAACGTCATTTGGTTACAGAAAGTGAATAACTGCCGACCAAAGTTCTTTGCAGCCTGTTGCTAATAGTACCTATCGGTTTACAAAGTAGGTACTCTGCAGACGAGCCATTCAAAATTTTCGATTTCATGTGACAATAAGTAGAAAATTACAAAAAACAATTGCATGTAGAAATCGATTAATCTTTCTGGTCGTAGATATTTCGAATTGAATGTTTATACATTTCAAGATAATATTTCAAAAAACACCTAAAATTTGTACTATTTCAACATAAAAGATTCGTTAGAATGAAAATTAACGTATTTCACGTATTTTCGCTACTTGCACTAATACTTCAATGAAGACAATTTGTGTGACTGTTAATGAAGAATAATGAATTAAGAACATTACTAGAATTATTCCCATAAATATTAGACGTTTCAAAGTTTCGAAATCTGTAGAGAATTAATTGCTCATCTAATTATTAATTTAAATAGTGTTGAAACTTTACAAGAATTTATAATTACTTTTACTCCTTAAGGAAGAATATTATAAGCACGAGGAGAGGAAATGGCTACTATTAATTACAAAACAACGTCGATAGTGAAACTTAATTGCGGTACATTATACACATTCTTTATTCAAACTTTTAAACGCGTTTTTGTTACGAAAACTATTTTGCTTTAACACTGATTAGTTCCCTCCATTTTAATTCCTTTGTGGAATTCCATTTGTTTTAGTTACAATTTTTATTTCTAATTGTACTTCCTCTACTTAATACATACAAAGGTGTTTGTAATTATAAAATGGTATATAAGGCTTCTCTTTTTCGAGCTTTCCTATTGAAATCTGAGTTATATTAAGTGATACAAAGAATGTTAAATTAGAGCGAAATGAGTCGGTTTCACACTTTTTTAAAAGTGACGTTTATTGACATCTGTCAATTTGAATTATATGAATATATTAGTAGTTTCCATGTTTTGCAGAGCTGGCTGATTTATAAAATTTAATTTCTTTAAAATTCTTCAACTCTACATCTATTGAATATGTAATATAAAATACAATCAAATCGTATAGAGAGTAATATATTCTTTAAGTTATAATAACGTTATATGTCAATAAATCAAATTTAACTGTTAAATCTTCAAAGGAGGCAACTTTCGGTTCACCAATTATAACCAAAATCTAATCAGTTGTTCTTCTGGATGTAAAATTGAGGAATACGAAAAGAAATATAAGTTTTGGAATCGTGGTATTGAAGTTATGCGATCCGAAACTTTCATCACATACACACAGACACACACAAACACACACACACATATATACAGACATCATCGTAAAAATGGTAAAATCGTAATATCCTTCTTCTTCTATAGCCCTACTATCCAAGATGGATATACGCTTCCTTTACTACTTTCCTCCATTCTTCTCTATTTTTTGCTACATTTCTCCAGTTTGGGATCTTTAGCCGTTTCACGTCCTTCTCCACCTCTTCTTTCCATCTGCTTTTTGACCGTCCCCTTGGTCTTGTTAGCATGGGTTTTGCATTGTATAATTTTACTGACGTTTCTTGTGTCTTCCATTCGTGTTACGTGTTCTAGCCATCTAAGACGTTGTGTTTTGATGACAGTGATTATGTCTTTATCATCGAAAAGTTCTGGGATCTCGAAGTTCATTCTCGTTCTCCAGTAGCCGTTCTAAAAAATTCTACGTGGGATTTTACGTTCAAATATCCTTAGGGCATTTTCATCCAATTTAGATATAGTCCAGGTTTCAGCCCCGTACGGGTCTAATTTTAATATTAATTTTGACTGTTCTACTGGTGTTTCTTGATTTTATAAGATTTAGAAAGCTATAATAGCACTTATTTCCCAGAATAATGCGCCTTTTAATTTCTTCACTGATATTGTTTTTGTTGTTGATTGACGATCCCAGGTATGTAAATTCGTTAACTACTTCGTATGTGACGTTATTAAACATTATATTTTGGATATTAATATTATTTCTCGCCATGCTCATTATTTTAGTTTTATTTTCGTTAACATTAAGGCCGAATGATTTTGCTGCAATGTCAATTCTCGCCCAGATTTCTTCCATTTCTTGTAGATTTTTACATACTATGACTATATCATCCGCGTAAGCTAGGACAATATGCACTTTTTGGAATATGGTTCCTTTAGTATTAGCTTGGGATTGTCTTAGTGCCATCTCCAGTGATATATTAGATAATAATGGTGCGAGCGCGTCTCCTTGTTTTAGCCCGGTATTAGTCAGGAAAGGTTCTGAGGTATCACCTTGTACTCTTACCATAACTTCTTGATCTTCTGTGCAGATCTAGGCTAGATATATCAACTTTTCTGGGTATCCGAGTGTTTCCGTAGCTACCAACAATTTTGATCTATTCACAGAATCGTATTATAGGGACCCTAAAACATGCTTATTCAATAAAACCTCATCATTGATTTTTTTGACCAAAGACAATACCTTCCTTACCTAAAGGTGACTAAAGGTAAGAAAAACTAACTCAGAATAGGCTATGCAAAAAAAATGTCTTAATAGACACTTATAGAATTGACGTCACACGCAAGAGAGAGATAGATCTTGATCCAAACACCCCCCCCCCCTCTTCGTTGTCTTACGTCCCTGTCCGTAGTACTGTTCCTGTCATTCTGTTTGTATCTGTCGTTCAGTGTTATAACCTAATACTCAATTTTAACACACTACGCGTAGATTATCTACACGACTGTCGTGCCATTTCATACAAAATCATAAATGAAAAAGGGCGTTATTTGTTGAGCGTGAAAATTTAAATAATTTTAAAAATGTATATCTGAAAAAACAACAATCTATATTAATCAATTAGTAATGAATGAAAATTAAAATGTATAACAAATGAATATGATATAAAATATTTTATTGAATAAAAATTTTGCACCCGAAAAATTATTTTGTTAGGTGCACTTGACCACATGCATCCTACAAGGCATCCTGGACAACCTTTATAATTTATATTAAGAAATATAAAATTTGTTTGAAATATAAAAGAACTAAAAATAAAAATTCTACTGTAGCAAACAGTAAAAGAATAAAATGAAGTTGAGGACACTTCGATGACTCATATCGATGAGGTATTTGACCTTCCATTTTTTAGATAACAATAATTCTTTTTAAGAAAACATGTAATAATAGAAAAACGTAAAATATTTCTAATTCCACCCTGTCGCCTTGAACGTAATAATTCACTTTCGCTGATCCTTTGTGATTTTCCATCGTAAAAATCCTAATGGTGGTAGGCCTCTGCTTTGTGATTCAGCAAGAATAATTTAGGCAATTTTCTTTTTGATTTTCTTTTGAATGGAAAAGTACCGAGATTTCTTTTCAAATATTTTCTTTCAAAATTTTGGCTTGTGTGCTTAGAAAAATAATTATTAGGATATAAAATTTTATTATAATCTTAGAGGTCGTTATATTTAATGAAATTTTCGGTAAATCTGTCGGATTTGGAGAGAATTTCTCGTAACTCAATCGATTGAATGGAAACTTTAAATTTGGTTTCTGTTCTCGTGACTTTTATCCACCCTTGAACGATTTAATTCGTTTTACTACCCCTATTCATTTTCATACAGCCAGGATATTTTACATCGGTAAAGGTATGCTATTGATTTGCACTTTTTGCTCCCGTTTGACGAAGAATGAAATGTTTCACCAGACGGGATAAATCTTTTCAAATTAAAACATGTAAAGGAGTCAGCCAAAATAGAAAATAAGAAAATCTGATGTGGCCAGCACAATACCTTCCGTCAATCCTGTGTATTATGTACAAATTCCATACATACATTTTCTTGCCAGAAGATTATAAATTTCCAGTAATATTATTTCATGCAAATGGCACTTGACACTGACATTTTCTTCTTCTTTAGCTTTTCCCATTCGTTAGGGGTCGCTATTTTTTATTTTTTTCTACCATTCATTTCTATTTTGCGCGTTATCCTCACATCAAAATTTTTCATTCAAAATTTCTTTTTTTGGTATTTTATGATTCCTTTTCTCGGCAACTGAATTCCACATCCCTGATAATAAATAAACCACATGAAATAAGAAAATCATAAACTTTGAATGAAAAATTATGGCATTTGTAAGTTATGGACGTAATTAATAGCTGTCATTTTGACACGAGTCCACATTCGTATCTGCTTGCCAAAGTCAGCAAAGTCACGTCACTGCACGCGCCCTACACATATTTTTTTTGCAAAAGATCCTATATTTCCAGTTAAATTATTTCATAAACAAACTATACGAATTGCACTTGACACTAACATATTCTTCTTCTGTAGTTTTTCCCATTCGTTAGGGGGTCGCTATTTTTTATTTTTTTCTTCCACTAATTTTTGTTTTGTATGTCGTCCTCATTCAGTTCCTTTTCTCTCCTTTCATATTATATTTGGTCTTCCTATGTTTCTTCCACCTTCTGTTATAAGCTATTCATTCTTCCAATATACTCATCTCTCCTCATGACATGTTCAAACCAATGTAATCGTCTCTCTTATATCTTTCTAGAAACGCCCAACACTAGAGTTATTTCCCTTATTGTTTCATCATTTACTTTTTATTGATATTGACATCTGTCAATTTGAATTACCAGAATATATTAGCAGTTTCCATGGTTCAGGTAGCACAGCTGGCTGATATATGAAATTTTATAATTATTACAATCTTTATAATTCTTTAACTCTATATCTGTTGAATATGAAATATAAAATGCAATCAAATCGTATAGAGAATAATATATTCTTTAAGTTATAATAAAATTTAACTGAGTTTTTCAAGAAAAACTGAGGATACTTCCGGTTGACCAATTATAACCAAAATCTAAACAAGTCTGCATATGGTTGTAAGGAAGAGGAATACGCAAGAATTGTAATTTTTGGAATTCTAGTATTGGAGATATCGTTGACGAACAAGCGGTCACACACACACACATACACACACACACACACACACACACACACACACGAACACACACACACACACACACACACACATACAGACATCATCGTAAAAATAGTAAAATCGTATTGTAAAGACCCTAAAACGTGCTTATTCAATGAAAACTCACCACCGAATTTTTTGACCAAAGACAATACCTTCCTTACCTATAGGTGACGGAAGGTAATAAGGGAGTGTCATGAGCCCCAGTCCTGTTTAAAATAATCATGGATGAAATTATGAAGGATTGCGATACACGATTCAGAAAATTATACTTAGGATATAGAAACTTGTAACAAAAATATCAATGTGCGCATTCGCAGACGACTTAGTAATTCTGGCAAGCAGTGAAGAGAAATTGCAATTTAATATAAATGTCTGGAATGAAACCATATCAAAGTACGGTTTAAAAATTAACACAAGAAAGACTAAGGTCATGACAGTACCAAGAGAGATTGAAACAATAAATTTGACCATAAATTCACAAAATATAGAGCAAGTAAACAAGTTCCAATATTTAGGAGTCCAAATTGAAAATAATGGATTACAAGAGCCTGACATAAACGTCAAAATTCAGAAAACAGAGAAAGTCTTCCATGCAATAAAGAACAGCTTCAAATGAAAGGAGATTAACATCAAAACGAAGATAACAGTATACATTTCAATATACAGATCCATTTTAACTTACGGCTGGGAATCTTGAGTATTATCTAAGACTAGGACAATGAAATAGTTATTTAAATACCAAGTGCGGGGAACGATTGGTTCCCGGATGAATGTTTGGCGTCGCGAGCTTGCGAGCGCTCCCATAGAACGATTCCGGAAACCAAGTTCACGCACGCGTTTTGTACAGTGTGTCCACTGTAAGCGGGCCACCATTGCTAAATTTCTTATTTGAAGAGATAGAAAGACGATTAAATAGACAAAGTTGGGCGATATTATACGACAAATTTACCGGTGGAAAATACAAAACAATTGAACATCAAATACGCGACTTATTCAACAAAATACCTTTTTACCTCTCGCTAAGAGAGGTATTGCATTCATGCTAAAAATCGCATATCCAGATTTTATTGAATAAGCACGTTTTAAGGTCCCTACAATCCGATTTTAACATTTTTACGATGATGTCTGTGTGTGTGTGTGTGTGTGTGTGTGTGTGTGTGTGTGTGGATGTGTGTGTGTGTGTGGGATGTTGGAAGGACGGTTACTCAAAAACTATAAGACTTAAAATTTGTTTAACAACGTATTTCCCAATCGGACATTCATGGGAAGATCTGAAAAGGTTTTGGTAATAATTGGACAACCGGAAGTAGAAGATTCTTGAAAAAAAATCTTCTAAATAATATTTTTTGAAAATTTTTCGTGGTAATATTAAAGAAAATTAAATTCTCTATCTGATACATTTAAATATTTTATTATATATTCCATAGATTTAGAGATAAAAGAAGTATAATATATAAAATAATCTGTTGTAATAAATTTGACAGCCGAAAGAATGCCATGAAAAATAGTTGATAATTTAAATTATTTGTAACTAACAGATAAATGTCAGTGTCAGAAATAATGAGTAATGAAAGAAAAATGTACTTGGAGAATCCCTTAATTCTTGATCTGTGACTATTATGGAGATGACAAGTCTAGGTTGAAGGACTTAAATTTGTTTCAAACATTATGGGACAATGTACACCAGTACTATAGACTAGAGTAACTTTGAATTGCGAAAAAGCTATCAAATTCTTCTCAAGTAAGTTGTAAATATTGACAAAATTACACATCGATATAAGAATAATCGGAGTGCAATCTATCCGTCACTTTATTAAAGGGAATTAGTGTTATTTAGATATAACATGTATGAAAAAATAAAATGTAAAAGAAGATATGTAAGAATAGATGCACAATCCATATATACATTTTAGACCGCCCAAAATTAATGTTTTTACTAGAAGAACATGAAGAGAAAGTAAACAACGTTGTTCGAATTGAAAATTGCAGTTACCAGCCTAATATTTATATATGGTAAACTCTACTTTGTAATTTATTGTAACATAATTTATGGTAAAATATCTTCATGTTGAGACATGCTATTATTGAATAATAAAGAAGTTTATACGTCATAGATTTATATGAATATATTATTTGTATTTATAAAAATATTCTTTGCTTTATGCATACAGCCAGGTAAAATATACGGCGAGAGGTTATGTGCTTGCCACATCAGATTTTTTTAAATGGAATGCCATATTGAAAATGGTACCATTTAAAAGATTTTTATTATCTGAATATAGAAGTTCATTATCACTATGCCTCTAAAATTAAAAACAAAAGAGTTATTTCAAGTTGAAATTTAAATATTTTATTTCATATTTTAATACACATATATCATTGTTGCTATGGAAACAACAGAAACTAACATTAAACAAAGAACAATTGACATTTTATTGATAGATGCTGTCAACAAAATGGAAAAATATACTAATGATGAATTAGTTGATATGCTTTTTGTTTATGCAAAGTGCAATAAAAATTCTGTAGCCCTAGATTTTTTTGTCTGGGGTTTTATTAAAGATCAGTGAATACGGTTGATGAATTAAAAAACAGAATTACTGCTGCCTGTGCTCTAATATCAAAAAGGATGTTGACTAAAACAATGAAGTCTGTGATATAAAGAGCACACATTTGTCGTGAAAGAAATGGTCAACATTTTGAACAATTTTTTTAAGTTTACTAGTTAATAATTAATTTCGTTATTTGTTTTTGTGTTTTCCGTAGCAACTATATTGTATTTGTATCAAAATATGAAATAAAATATTTAAATTTCAACTTGAAATTACTCTTTTGTTTTTAATTTTAGAGGCATAGTGACAATGAACTTTTATATTCAGATAATAAAAATATTTAAAAGGTACCATTTTCAATATGGCATTCCATTTAAAAAAATGTTAATTTGTTGAATAAGTCGTGAAATTGATGTTAAATTGTTTTGTATTTTTCACCATTAAATTTGTCGTATAATATCGCCCAACTTTGTCCATTTAATCGTCTTTCTATCTCTTCAAATAAGAAAGTTAGCAATGGTGTCCCGCTTACAGTGGACACACTGTACAATGATAAAGTTGACACCCGGAATATATAAAGGAGTTTAAAATCTTTTGACATTTGTATCAAATGCTTTGATAATGATCATTCGTTGTTAATAAAAAAGCTACACAATTTAGGTATACATGGTTCACTTTTGCGATGGATTAAATCATATGTAACTAATCGATCACAGTTAGTTTTTTGCAATGGCTTCAAATCAAATTTGATATCTGGTAGAGTCTGGTGTTCCTCAGGGCTCCCACTTGGGACCTATTTTATTTAATCTTTTTATAAACGATATATCACACTGTTTTAATTCCTCGAACTTTTCTTTATATGCTGATGATTTGAAAATTTTCAGAGCCATACAAAAAAACACTGACTGTGAATATTTACAAGCAGATTTATTTCGATTAGAAAGTTACTGTAAAGATAATTTTTTGTCGCTTAATGTTTCAAAATGCTTCGTCCTAAATTATACTAGGAACCGTGAAATTATCTCTTATAATTATATTATCAATAATTCTGTGCTACAGAATAAAAGTACAATCAAAGACTTAGGAGTCACTTTTGACTGTAAAATGTTATTTAGTTTTCATTTTGACACAATTGTCAGGGAGTCATTCAAAATTTTAGGATTTTTCATGAGATGTTGTAAATATTTCAGCAGACCTGCTTCCATTATTTGTCTTTTTAATTCTCTTGTTCGATCTAAACTTGAATATGCCTCTGTGATTTGGAACCCTTGTTACAATAGAAACATTATGTTATTAGAAAGTGTTCAAAAAAATTTGTTAGATATTTATGTTTTAAATTTCATGTTAACGTTGAAAATTATTGTAATAAGCTGGAATATTTTCACATGTTATCTCTTGAAAATAGAAGGATTGTTGTAGACATGTTATTTTTATATAAATTTTTCAATAATCTTCTATATACAATTAATTTAGTGCATCATTTTAACTTTTATATATCAAATAAACAAAGTAGATCTAATCTACTTATTTTTTGTAGCGCTTAGTAACACGAATAACAATAAGAATTCGCCGGTAAACAGAATTATGAGTATATATAACTCAAATTTTTTGCATGTGGACATGTTCCATCTTTCATTTAATAAGTTCAAAACTAATATTATTGCGGAACTCTCTTGAATAATGTTGGTTATCAATTTTTTCACTTGCTAAACACTATTTATTTTTATTGTTGTTATTTATGTATGTTTAACTGTCTGTTACCTATGTTTGTTATTTTTTTCGTGGAAACCTATTATTGGTCATTGACTGTTGGTTCTCTTAATAATAAATAAATAAATAAATAAATAAATAAATAAATAAATAAATAAATGATGTGAACTGAACGTTTCGAGTGTAAAAGGAACAAGAATTATAACAAACCTAAATATTTATACAGAATGTCCAAGTTTACGTGCTCACCATGAGGATCTCGGGAACGGTATAAGTATAATTCGCCAAGCGAAAATAGGTTATATATCCTATTTGTTGTGAATTGGGGCATAAGGTGTCATAAATTAACAATGAACTCCGTCACATATTACTAATAGAGTAGCGTCATCTCGTATTTTGATGTTCTATTTCTAATTACTCTTGATATTATAATAATTATTGCCCATAGCTATGCAACCGTATATTATGTACGGAGACTAGAGACTAATATACGATCCACAAAGTCAGTAAATGATGAACAGGGTTAGTTCCAGAGCGGTAAAATAATTAATCACTTTGATAATGAATTACCGTTACTACTACCCGACATTTATAATTAAAAATTTCGATTATAATTACCAGGTAGTGCACATGAATAACCAGAAGTTGAATATAATTAATGTTAATAATAATTATTAATTGTTATTTCGTCAAATAATAATAATAATTTTATATCACTGTATGTTTACCAGCATTGTAGGATTAAGAAGCATTCAGTATCATTGAACTATCTTTGCTCTTGTGGTTTATTTGAAAGCAAACAGCATTTAACACCCTCTTCCCGAAAGCAAACGTTCTCAATCAGATTACAAATCTCAAATCGGCATTATCACATCAATTTCCATATTATCCGATGTTCTCGTTCTCGGCAGCTGGATCGCGCAAAGCCAGCGCCATCTAATCGAGTCAATCTGCACTCGTCACTTCTTCCAGATCCAGAGCAAATATTTAAACTCTTTCCACGCCACTGGAAGATTAGCAATGGAAAGGAGCTGAGCTTTCATTATTCACAAAAAAGAATTAATAAGCGATTGATTTGCAAGCGGAGATAAATACGGATGAAATGTGGGTTAATTGGCAAATTTGAATATTGCAGGATGTTCCAAATAATATTATAAAAGGATGTTCTATATCCAGATCCGCATTAAGTACGAGTATTACGGCGTTCATAGATACAGATATTTATTCGTCCTACATGGTTTATATATTTTTTCCACGACCAGGAGTAGGAATCAATAGCTTTAATGTCAAGCACATGACTGAAGTAAAATATTTTGTCTCTAGACAGAAACTATGTCAAAAAAAATCTGATGTGGCCAGCACATAACCTCTCGCCGTATATTTTACCTGGCTGTATGCATAAAGCAAAGATTATTTTTATAAATACAAATAATATATTCATATAAATCTATGACGTATAAACTTCTTTATTATTCAATAATAGCATGTCTCAACATAAAGATATTTACCATAAATTATGTTACAATAAATTACAAAGTAGAGTTTACCATATATAAATATTAGGCTGGTAACAGCAATTTTCAATTCGAACAACTTTGTTTACTTTCTCTTCATATTCTTCTAGTAAAAACATTTATTTTGGGCGGTCTAAAATGTATATATCTGGATTGTGCATCTATTCTTATATATCTTCTTTTACATTTTATTTTTTCATACTTGTTATATCTAAATAACACTAATTCCTTTTAATAAAGTGACGGATAGATTGCACTCCGATTATTCTTATATCGATGTGTAAGTTTGTCAATATTTACAACTTACTTGAGAAGAATTTGATAGCTTTTTCGCAATTCAAAGTTACTCTAGTCTACAGTACTGGTGTACATTGTCCCATAATGTTTGAAACAAATTTAAGTCCTTCAACCTAGACTTGTCATCTCCATAATAGTCACAGATCAAGAATTAAGGGATTCTCCAAATACATTTTTCTTTCATTACTCATTATTTCTGACACTGACATTTATCTGTCAGTTACAAATAATTTAAATTTGCAACTATTTTTCATGACATCCTTTCGGTTGTAAAATTAATTACAACATTATTTTATATATTATATTCCTTTTATCTCTAAATCTATAAAATATGTATAAAAATATTTAAATGTATCAGAAAGAGAATTTATTTTTCTTTAATATTATCAAGAAAAATTTTCAAAAAATAATATTTAGAAGATTTTTTTTCAAGAATCTTCTACTTCCGGTTGTCCAATTGTTACCAAAACCTTTTCAGATCTTCCCATGAATGTCCGATTGGGAAATACGTTGTTAAACAAATTTTAAGTCTTATAGTTTTTGAGTAACCGTCCTTCCAACATCCCACACACACACATCCACACACACACACACACACACACACACACACACACAGACATCATCGTAAAAATGTTAAAATCGGATTGTAGGGACCTTAAAATGTGCTTATTCAATAAAATCTGGATATGCGATTTTTAGCATGAATCCATTACCTCTCTTAGCGAGAGGTAATAAACCCTTGGGAGTTCGTAGTAATTTAACAGATCAATTGTCTTATATGGCTTTTGATCAGCTTCTTCATAATTTCTTTGGATTCCGGATTTCGATGTCCACCAGGGCACGTGCGGTGATATGGAGCAAAGGAGCAATCGCTCCAGGTGCCTTTTGTTAAAAGGCGCACACAGAATTGAAATGATAGATATATACATATATTATACCACAAGACGATTGAAAATTCTCGATTATACGTAACCTGTTGCCTGGAAACACCACGAGACCGAAGGTCGAGTGGTATTTCCATTAGGCAACTCGTTGAGTATGTCGAGAATTTTCTATTGTCGAGTTGTATACAGATAAACTATATCATGAATAAAAAATAAATTAAAAAGGAAATAGTAAATATAACGTAGACCTGTGGTCTATTTTATTTGACAGAAACGTCAATCTATGCTACATAACCTTTCTTTTTAAATAAAGTTGTAGTAGTATGTAATATTACAATGAAATGCTCGTATTTCAAAATAAATGTTTGTATTTCCAATAAACTAGCAACAGTGCAGTTCCAGATTTGTGATCTAAATAATTATTTGTTTACTTGTCAAATTTTTACCTCCCTAATTCCTTGCTGTCAAATAATCGATGCGTTCAATTATTTGTTTCGGTGCACCTGGAGCAGTGAGTGTGATTTTAAATGTCTACTTAAAGCATACAACGCACGATTTTCCTCCTCAAAGTCTAACTACAGATTCATTTATATTCGTATACTCGATACTGTGATCGAATAAAAAAGATCATGTCCGTAAATATAATTAAAAATGGCATTGCCAGTTCTGAGTACATAGAACAAAATAACCAAACGCACTTATAGGTGAATATACGAAGGTTCGTATATTCGATCATCATGGTTACTCAATAATAACCGCTGTAATACGTAGTAGCTAAGGAAAATCACACATTCTTATTGGTTTATAACTTAATGAATGATATAGTCTAATTGATACGCTCTTGATAAACACCCAGTTAACCAGTTAGAGCCAGTTCGCTCTATATTCATCTGTATTGAACCAAATGAAACAAAAATTCATTTTTTTATAAATAAATATTGTTCTTAGGACCAGTGCCGTTCCGTGGGTAAAAAGCGTCTTGTGCACAGTTATATTTCAGCGCCCTTCATAATGTGTAATTTGCAAATTAACACACTTTTTAAATTATAACTATATTTTTGATTTTTCGAAAAATACTAGATTTAAAATATTGATGAAATATCCTTTCTTAGATTCATTCTTTTAATCAAAATTGTTTGTTGTAATCAACAATTTTCCAGTTATAACTATATCAGATATTCATTTTTTTTTCTTCTAAATTCATTGTTAGATTCATTCTTGTGATCAATATGAGCTGTAACCACATTATTCATTGTTGTAATCAACAGTTTCACAATTATTATTTGAATATAACAATGCTAGAAAATATCCGTTTTTCCCTTTTCCTTTCGATTGATGTGTTATTGTGTTTTAATTTTATTTTATCCTTAAAATCTAAGATTTTTCATTATTTTTCATAAAATTTCTTATTTTTGTCAATACGGGATCAGTGTCTGGTTGTGAATCTGGGGAACCGGGTTCGATCCCGACTGACGCCAAAAATTACTTCGAATTTTAATGGCACAAAATTGACTCCTGTGGTGCACTCTCTACGCCAGCATTGCAACAAAGCAGATTGGAACACCCAGCAATGGGTAATATGCCGTGACGATATATTTATTTTATTTATTTTAATTATTTTATTGGTTTTTCTCTTACTTTCATTCGCTATTGTTATTCACAAATTTGTCGCGAAACCTACCTACAATTCTGTGTCCTGGCTTCACCTTGTTTGTACCAACCTAGAAAATCAAATCCCTATAATCTGTCGTTATTAATAGAGACAGTATCTCAAATCTCGAAATGAATTAAAATTGTGAATAGTATCCACAGCCCGAGAATATATTGTCAGAATGGTTTTCCTCAATCTAGTAAATTTTCATTGGTCCTTTTTCTTCCTTTGTGTGTCTGCAAGAGAAATCAGGTGTTCGGTGACCGTGCCACCCCGAAGCTATTGGCTTGTCTCGCGACACATTTGATCCATGAAGTGTGACAGCTTCTAGCAAGCTAGCACCATAATACGCGGCTTGTACCGATCAAAGCCTTCACGACTCCAAGTCTTGTTAGTGAGTGTCGTGCCGACATTGCCTTCCAGCGACAATTACATTTTCTAGCTGTCATAAAATTGTTTCAAGAAAACTTATATTAGTGTAACACACATTTATATTCTGTAATGTCAGGAGTAATAATAATAGTTATTTATGTATCAAGGTACTGAAGTTCTATTTTTTATCACGAATGTGGAATTTACTTGCCGAGGTCTTTAAGGACGAAGACAATAAACCATATGAGTGATAAAAAGGAACTTCAGTACCAAGGTGCATATTAAATTTAATTTGAAATACAAGAATTGTGAAAATGGAAGAAATATTTATGTTTAAAGGTTAAATATACATAACTGTCAGTCTGACATTCAGTGTTGTTAATTTCGTAGAGAACACTCAAAATTACACGTTTTATCTCAAACTTGTTTATCGGAATTATTTAGTTCGTATTGGAATCATGATAAAAATCGCATATCCAGATTTTAGTGAATAAGCATGTTTTAAGGTTCCTATAATCCGATAATAACACTTTTACGATGATGTCTGTGTGTATGTGTGTGTGTGTGTGTATGTGAGGTTGTATGTACGATTTCTCAAATTATATAACGCTAAAAACCAGTCTAACTACGGATTCCTCAATCTAACAGTAATGGGAAGAGTTGAATAGATTCTGGTAACAATTGGACAACCGGAAGTAGTAGTATTTTAACAAAAAATCTAAATAGTATTTTTTGAAAATTTATGTTATTACAAATATTAAAAACCAAAATTCGCTATCCGACACATTTAAAAAAATTATTATACCTTCTATAGATTTAAAGATATAGATATATAATCTATAAAATAATCTGTTGTAGTAAATATCACAGCCTGCTCACAGCCCAAACATCTCCATGGTAACTACTTCAGAAATTAAAATGTCTGTAATTGACAGATAATTGTTACTATTGTCAGTGTCAAAAATTCAAATTATATATTTTAATTTATAGGTATATTACATGAACTCTTAAGAAATACCGCCAATCCCGTTAATGAATTGGAAAAACCTCGAATATTTAAAAGAAATGGAGAAAACTTGCTCATAGAATGAATTTAAAATTATAGAAAATACGTAAATATAAAGATTAGGTGTAATTAGAATTTTTTGTGTGTACAAGAAATGTTAAATACAATACTTATATATCACAATGGAACGGGCGCGTTGTAATGGCCACAGCAGATTTTTTTTTAAATCGGTACCTATGTTGGAAATAGTCTCATCTTTTTGCATATTTTATAAACTTTTCAAAACAAGTCCACATTATTTTATTTTAAACATGAATAAAACATTAACTTTTTGAGGTGACAAAATTAAATATTATTAAGCAACAAATGAAAAAATCTATTATAGATCATCATTTGTTTATTTTAATTCTATATCTAGTAATTATGTTCTTAAAATTATTCTTAATTTTTTTTTTTTTTTGGGTTAGATAAATTATATTTTATCAACTATAGTTGGCTTTGCCACAAGAGAAAAGTGGTTTAGCTTGCTTTCTGAGGTATATAACTTGAAGAATTGATAAAAACTGAAGAAAATAATATTAAAAATAAAGAAAAGGTGCTCTGTAATAGAGTATTTATTTGCTACTTAATTACTTTAAATTTTTGCATTCCAAAAATTTAATAATTCATGTTTAAAACAAAAGAATGTAGACTTATTATATATCAAGCAAAAAGATGAGACTATTTTGTACATAGGTTCTCATTAAAAAATATATAAGTTTGTGTTATATCTCGAGAATTATTAAGTTTTCAAGAAATCTAATTTTTATTCTACGCAAAAAATGGTACAACATTTGTCTAAACAATTTTCTCTAAATATCATAATAAATAAGACATGAGATATTTTCGAAATTAGCAAAAAACGAGTTTTTGCCTGTAGCTCAAAAACAAAAAAAAGATCGAAAATTTCTGTGGCTACTATTAAACTTTTCTCGAGAAGTTGACTGTGGAATGTGCAAACGGTTTTACGTTATGGTTATACGCATACTTCAGCAGTACGGGTTACGCCATCAAAATATCACTCGTTGTGAACATAATGAATTTTTAATTCAAAATTAGTAATATGTATTAGAATACTAATAATAATTGCGCCTTTTCTAATTTATTATAATCTATTTGCAACTAAAGTGAAGACGCATGGTGAAATAAATAGTAAAATGACAAATATTTCATCAAATATGCTAGAATAAATACCTACCGTAATTTGTGTCATTTTTCTCTTATTCGACGAATAAGCCCGGTTGCAGAAACGTTCATCAACGATTTTGTTTAACTAACGGACTATCAGACTGAAAACAATCGAATCAGTTTCCTTGGTCTGTGACACTTAAATCATTGCTGTCAAAAAATCACATTGCATTTGTTCGTTTTGAGGATTCGTTAATTAAATAAAGTGTTGATGACCGTTCCTGCAACCGGACATGATATTTACTTAATGATGAAACCGGTCATTAGTATTTAATTACTGTTTATATTTGCTTTTTCATATATTAGTTCTTTTATCTTTTTCTTATTTATTTCCCGTTTAATAAATTTTGATTTTAATTATTAATATTTCTCTGATTTTATACTTCGCCCATATAATTAAACGTTATAGTACCAAGGCTGCAGATAAGCTAATGAATCAATGAATGTATATTCCTCCTAACCCATATGTTCAGATCTTTTATTAATTTGTGATTACAACAAAGAAATGCTTATGTACAATAGAGTAAAATATATTTGATTACAATAATGAAAATGATGTATCACTCAAAAAATTGCTTATAAATAAATGTTACTGTAGGTATGTGTTTAGTATAATTCGAGCACTTTATCAAAGCTGCAGATATATTTGAATTTATTGTAATTTTTTTCAGTTTTTTTTTATAAATGACTGGCTTTTAAATTTCCTCCCTTTAATTTAAAAACAGACAATATTTATCCAACACCATTCGCATTCGACATGCATGGCATTCATAAGCTCTCCTAAATTATACACGATATTGCGACCAATTTTCCAGGTCGAAAATGTTAAATACCCCTCTCTGTTCTGTTAATTCAGTATGATCGCCGCAACGACAAACATATTTAATGTTAATGAATGGACGTGCCACCCGTGAAAATTTGTTTTAATATCAGTGATACATTTTTGCTGCGGATGAAACGGACGTTACATTTGCGTTTATATTTATACAAATGTGGATCATCAGCAATTTCACGTTTAAATATTAATATATCCCGGTAAAGCCAAATAAACCCATACCATACAAGTATGTGTTTGCAAATGAAACATTATTTAGGGCGCATTAATTTTTAAAATACTATTGATGCATTTTTCACAACAATAATGATTGCTCGCAAACACTATACAGCTATAATTTTCGGACGAGGGTTACTGAAAAAGTAATGATATAAGGCACAAAAAATGTTTATAATAGTTATTTATGATATGTGGTAAAAATGACATTTTATTTCGTGAGAAGGAAATATGGAAAGGAAGCGAAGCAAAGTGGTGCATACCTTCGAATACACTATTTTTTCTATAAACACTATTTTTAACTTCCTCCACCTTTAGTTAAGGAAGGTATTGTCTTTGGTCAAAAAATTCGATAGTAAATAAATAAATATATCATCACGGCATATTACCCATTGCTGGGTGTGCCAATCTGCTACGTACACAGATATCGGTAATGATGGAATATTTGGACCGTGTGCATGGGCGCTTACCAGGCGTAACCTCACGGGCACTCATTTCTGGCGTGGAGAGTGCGCCACAGGGGTCAATTTTGTGCCATTAAAATGCGATGTAATATTTGGCGTCGGTCGGGATCGAATCCGAGTCCCCAGATTCGCGACCAGACACTCAGGCATACGGCCACGAGACCCCATAGTGAGTTTCTATAATGAATAAGTACGTATTGGGGTCCCTAGAATACGAATTTACTATTTTTACGATGATGTCTGTCTGTATGTATGTATGTGTGTGTGTGCGCGTGTGTGTGTGCGCGCGCGCGTGTGTATGTATGTGTCTATGTGTGTGTATGCGTGTGTGTGTATGTGTGTGTATGTGACGATTGTTTCGGATCGCATAACTCCAATACCACGATTCCAAAAATTATAATTTTAGTGTTTGACGTTTGGTATAACAACGATTTGTCAGCTGATGATAAATCCTAAAAAAAAATAGCGAAACGAAATTATCGAACACCATTTAAATACTGTTTTAAATTCGATCTAAGAGGTTAATGCTCAACTATATCTCTCTTCAAGCTTGTTGTCTTTGTCTAAAGACATTAGCTCAGAACTCATTAGATGGCTACCATACAATTCTAAAATCATCCCCAAAACTGAATTTTCTCCATACTTTCAATTTTTCTAAACACTGAATTCCTTTTTTGACGATATCTTGAAGACTAATAATAATAAATATTAACGTCATTAGGCCTATATAAAGCAAATAACGGACGCGGCTGAAGTCTGTAAACCGAAGCGACAGCCGAGGTTTATAATCAGCCGAGCTTAACGGCCGTTATAATAACAGGCGCCGGCCGTTATAGACACCGTTTCACTTTTGTTTTTCGTTCGTGCATATGTTAAAATCCTTAACGGCCAACGTTCATTATAAATCCCTTTTCACTGGCGTGTTTAGTTCTGTTAAATCATAATAACAGTATGGTATTACGAAAAATGTTAATATTAGATACATAACCTCATATAAATGACATTTAAGAAAAACATCGTTACACTATTCTCGTTGCTCTTCATTGTCACCGAAAGCGAAAACAACCACATCGTGCGAATATACTATACAAGTACAAAACTATCACCAATATGTACCCCATCATTCCATTCACCAAAACTATGAGGTTCCAGTGAATATGCACAGTTTTGGAATTCCCAAAATACGATTTTACTATTTTACTATAACTTCCTATATCCACTCTTTACATTTATTTATTTGTAACAATTTTTGCCACCTCAAACTTGTATTTTGGTATCTGGGGAATTTATTTCTTTGTGGATGTGATAGTTGTGTGAGTTGCGGCATTGAAGCCAGGATATCAGGCGTCGCTAGACGCGGATATCAGCGTCCCGACGTCGGGCGAGCGGTTCAATAACACGGAAATATTCCCACAGTCATGTCATGTCGCTTGCTTCACCACACCACTCCACCAAGTGAAGCTGCTGTACTATACCATCTTTCCTTGATTTTTCTTTCACTCTAACAGCACAGAAGGTTCCAATAGTGATAAATGTTTTTAAGGAGAATAAATATATATACAGGTTGCTTAAAAACTATGGACAGATAGCTGTTTTATTTATTATTAATTTTGAACCTGTAGTTTAAATTGCATTTTACAAATACTAAAAATCGCATGTCTAGATTTTAGTGAATAAGCACGTTTTAAG
Organism: Harpalus rufipes; assembly: GCA_951394225.1. Lineage (NCBI taxonomy): Eukaryota > Metazoa > Arthropoda > Insecta > Coleoptera > Carabidae > Harpalus > Harpalus rufipes. Next base: position 44,928,152 of record OX596282.1, read on the forward strand.
GTCCCTAGAATCCGATAAAAACATTATTACGATGATGTCTATGTGTGTATTCTATAAGACTAAAGACCTGTGTAACTACGGATTCCTCAATCTAACAGTAATGGAGTTGAATAGATTCTGGTAACAATTGGACAACCGGAAGTAGTAGTATATTAACAAAAATCTTATGTTATTACAAATATTAAAAATCTGTTGTGGCCAGCACAATACCTTCCGTCAATCCTGTGTATTATATATATATATATATACCATACATAAATTTTCTTGCAAAAGATTCTAAATTTCCAGTCAAATTATTTCATAAACAAACTATGCAAATTTTACTTGACACTGACATCTTCTTCTTTAGCTTTTTCCATTCGTTAAGGGTCGCTTTTTTATTTTCTTCTTCCACTCATTTCTGTTTTGCGTGTCGTTCTCATTCAATTCCTTTTCTCTCAAGTCTTCCGCAATACAGTCCTTCCATCTTATCTTTGATCTTCCTCTGGTTTTTCAACCTTCTATTACTAAGCTATTCATTCTTCTTCCAATATATTCTTCATCTCTCCTCATGACATGTTTTTAAACCAATGTAATCGTCTCTCTTGTCTTTCTAGAAATTTCTAACACTAGAGTTCTTTTTCTTTTTCTTACATTCTTTACCGTATCTTTCCGTGTATAATATATTGTGTTATTAGGAGTATAAGTAATACTTTGGGTGGCGAGGGACGAAGTTTACACGTCGAGCGAAGCGAGTCGGACAATTGCACGCGAGGCACACAAAAACACTTTTACTCCGAATGACACATTATATTTGATTTTAAAGAAAAATATCTACTACTGACGTTACATTTTATGTAAATTACGTTTGCGATTTCAATTGCTCCAATTGCCCTGTAACTAAGGATACTTATTTGTTCACTTCTTGTTATAAAAAAATTATAAACATTGAATTGAAAATTTTCACGTTTCGACGTTTAAATAAAAACTGTGCAATTTTATATCCTCCTTGTGTGCAATTATGTCGGAATTTGAAGTATTATAATGTACGCCTCCTGAAGTTGTTGAATTGGATGGAAATCTAACAGTGTGGCTGAATGATATGTCCAGGAATCACTGCAAAACAATATAAACTTTTCTTATCACTTTAATTCTAAGTATTCTCATGTTCATTACCGTCCCTGTAATTGTAATCTGTAAGTCTGCTATTCTTTAATATGTTATTTCCTCAAAAGTAAACTCTGTTTATATTTCAATTCATAGGTTATTTATTTAAATTTGATAACTATTGATGGTATTTAGTAACTTTATTCTTAGGTTACTTAGTGTGTTATAGTGACATTTAGGGCGATATTACAGGTTTCTTTTATACAAGTTACTTGTTATTCGTTGATTCTGTATAGTTTCTATGGATATTTATTTATTTTATTTCTACCTTGTGAATCAAGTCACAAAAGATGCTAGTTTTATGACGTTTGAAGAAAAAAAAATTAATAATGCTCTTTTATTTGACTTCAAATATTTTTCAGTGATACTGAACACCTACTCGTATTTTTACTATTTTTCATCACTAAATATGTACCCATTTGTGGGTAAATAAATACCTGGATATTTTCCATCACTAGTCTAGAACAAATTAGCTAATCCTGCAAAATTTAAAAATTAAAATCCGTGCGTGATATATACTTTTTTCCGCTACTATTTTATACTGTAAATTACGGCTGGTGTGCGGAAATATAAAACAAAATATAAATTTCCCGTCGTTCGACGTTGTCAATGTTTGGTTTTTGTAGAATAAAGTTTGCGCGCACTCATTAACTATCGGAAAAATTACAAATGTTGCCTCATTTTCGCTGTGCACACCACCTGCAGTTGAATATTTTATATCTTGATTCTTGTTTTGTTTGCAGAGGTACGCTTCATTTTTTTTTGTCCAGCTACACGGCTACGAGTTTGAAATCTGAACTTACTTTGTTAATTTTTAATGACCTCCAGAATGGTTCTGAAAGTTGAGATGGATTTAGTAATAGTTCTTCAAAAAGTTTTTAAAATAAATGATGCTAAAATGTTTCTCTTTGTTACAGGTAAACATTTGTTCCAATTTACCTTTCCCGGAGACCTGTCAGAAAAATCGGTAAAGTATTTATAAATTTAAATAATATATCTTTATTGTTTTCAACTTTTACCCTTTGTTAGGTGTGCGTAACTGCTTTATATTTATAATTAAGTATATTTTCCCGGAACCGTCAAGAAAATTGAATTTTCATGGCTATTTTTAGTATTTTAAAGTTAATATTTTTTGCTGTACTAGTCATGAAAATTCTACTTGACTTTTGAGTACTGTAATGGAAAATTTCAGGATAGATACATAATCTGTCATTTTTAATTGTTTTTATTTTTACCTCCCGCTATAACGTAGGTAAGGGAGGTAATGTTTTCGGTCCAAAAATTCGATAGTGAGTTTTCAGTGAATAAGCACGAATTATAGTCCTCACAATATGTTTTTACTATTTTTACAATGATGTCTGTGTGTGTATATTTGTGTGTGTGTGTGTGTGTGTGTGTGTGTGTGTGTGTGTGTGTGTGTGTGTGTGTGTGTGTGTGTGTGTGTGTGACGATTTCTTCTTCCACTCTTATATATGTTATTCTAATATGGAAAGAAGCCATTAGATTTTAATGTAAATCAGTTAACCAGAAATGACACTTTACTTGAAGCTTCTTCGAAAAATACATTTAAATTACGTTTTTTCGCGATTTATGTAATTATAAAAAATAAAGAGTAATAAATTTTCTACAAATATGCATTAATGCTTTTTTCATTTATTTTATGAACAAATCCCGGAGAAACATATCTCCTTGGTTACGCAGTTCAAATCTCAAATTTATGTAACTGATAGATAAATATCACTGTCAATAAATTAATCATTTCAAATTAATAATAGTAGTACTTTAAGAAGAAAATATTAAAATATGAATTTATAAAATATTTAATCAATAAATTAGTTTTCATATTTTTGTAATTGAATAGTTATTTAACTATCAAGTGTGTTAATGAGGGCGATTAATGATAGAGACATTTTAATCGCCAATTAACACACGTGTTAGTTACATTATTTTTTCGTTGACCGTATCGAACTTAAATGGAAAATCTAATTTTATTCCATGACAAATTTTTTTAGGTTACTAATGGTTGACCGTACGTTGTAAAATTTTACGTCAGAAAATCAATAAGTTTTGTCATCAATTGTTTTCAGTGGGTGCGTTCAGTTTACTTAATGCTAGACAACACAAGCGGTTTTTTATGTTATTTGAGGAATTTTATTCTTTCAAATTCATTTTAAAGGTATGCTACGTGAATATACCTAGCTAGTAAGTGTCAAAAGCATGACTTTTAATTCTGTCTAACTTAGCGTTAGCAAAACATGCTGTGTTCCATGTGGTGAACGCACCCAATAAATCGTTTATTAATAAAAAATCATGCATTAATAGGGGTCATTAATGAATAATTTTCTATACATTAAGATAGCCTATTCATAAACGGTCGACGGAAAAAGAAATTAACGTCACGTCACAACATAAAATTATGACAAGATTCAGGAGAAGAAAATACGGATAATACATATAATAAATTGGAACGATAGTTATATTAGTATTAGTACATTATATAAGTAGGTACATATGTATTTAAGTGAACAAAAATAAAATAGCGAGACGTATTGCGCTGGCCACATCATATTATTTATTTTTTCGTTTGTCACAGGTCATACGCCTGGTGCGGCGGCACTGTACACGTAATAAGGTGTACGGCCGTGCTTGATCACTAAACGGATCCGGTACGGCCGTACTGTGCATGTAACAAGGCGTGCTAAAATATCTGTAGCTATTTATTTAAATGTCGATTAGATCAATATGTAATAAATTTCCTATACAAATTTCAACATTGCGCTAACCTGGTTCGAGTATAATTTTATTGCAACCGTCATGGGGTAAAATTTATAGGTCTTATCGCGCGGCAAACAATTTTACATTTTCTCGCACAAAGACGCAGTTGGCTGGGCTGGGCGAGGTTTATTTGTTTCTTGCCTTGCATCATTATAGACCGACGGCAGACAAATTGTCTTACTTCAGTGATCTGACAACAAGAAACAAAAGGCGAACAGGCCGTCAGACTCCAAAATAATGATACAAATTTCCTAGTTACACAACAAAATATGTCATTCTAGTTTTTGATCTCGTAACGCAAGGCCTTCTAACTTTTCTTCTTTGTAAACCAGATTTAATAGCAGATACATAGTAAAACATGCAAATTCATTTTTTTTACACATCATTTTGTTTTGTGTAGAACAGTTGAAGCATTTAAGTTCTTTGGAATGAAATATTAAAAAATATACTCGTATTTTTACATGATTTTTTTACCAGTTAAGCCCAATTTTTAGAAATGATACTTGTGTCAAAAAAAACGAAACATGGTTAAAATAAATAAATAAATATATCATCACGGCATATTACCAAGGCGGAGTGTGCCAATCTGCTTTGTACATAGATTTCGGTAATGGTGATGACATATTTGTACCATGCGGGCGTATGTTGCACTCATTTTAAATTAAAATTTGATTAATATTTTCTCATTAATCAGTATTCTGTTTTCTGTGTGCTCGCCGCCATTAAATTGGTATGTTAGGAAGCCTTCTAATAACCTAAATTCTTGCGTGCTAATATTCCAAATAGTGACGTCATTTAGTATTCGTTTCAGAATGACTAATTTCCCGCATTTGTGACAAAAATAATTATTCTGTGGATATGCATTATTAAAACACAAATAAAATTCCAGCCTTTAGCCTTTTGCTCCAACATAAACTACAAGTTAAGGGAATTCATCAGATACGAAAATGTGTTAAATAATAGTATATTAAATATTATATTGGTTAAAATATTCATGACTGCTACACCATTACATATTCATAATTTTCCATTTCCTCTCTTCCTCTTTGCACATTTCCTTTCCGTTTTCATCCGGTTCCATTTAACAAATAAATAAATATTTAATTAAACGTGAAATCCCTTTTCCTTTCATACATGATTTCACACTCAAACTTAGTCAAATCCGTGGCTGCGCTACGGACGTATAGGATATTCCATCTCTGCTCCACAGAAACAGATGAATTCAGATTTTCATTAGAGTGTGACACATCTTCCATTAGTGAAACCAGCGCACGAGAACTCAAAGTTTTCGCCAAGTGGAGGGGGGATTTTTGGGCGAATCAAAACTTGTTAATATAAACAAGTGCTAATCGTATCAGCCCAACATGCGGAAGATGGAGCCATAGACGGAGGGAAGATATTTTGGGGGATTTATTAATAATAATAATAAATACACAATAAAGTTCAATAATTACGATTCTCGGTGAAACTGTTTTAATATTATATTTAAAAATTATTCTTGACAAGTTTCATAAGAAATCACTCTCTAAATCAACCTTTCGGTCATTTATCAGAGACTGACTCACTCAACCAAAAATGCAGACACGTTTCGTTGTTATTGGAGCTCATCAGTATAGTGCACTGAAGTCTCTAGGACAAGCGACAGGCCCTTTGCAAGCACACCCTGCGGCCTGCAGATAGGATACTGTAATTTGGCCATTTAACGACCAAAATTGCAGTTTTTATCATTTAAACTGGATAAATGTGCGTCGTTCTCAGAAAAATGGCATGTGATGCAGTGAACAGGTCATGTCTATTTTTAGAAGTGGAGCGTGTCTGTCCATCTGAGATCTTATTGGTTGTCTGCGGCGCGCACATTGCTCGATGGTATCATAGAGACACAGACTCAGCGTTGCCAGGTCTGGCGATTTTTCCCCAGTTCTGGGGAAATTTGATGTTATTTAGGGACTGGGGAAAAACTTTTTTAAAACAACGAAAATCTGGAGAAAATTAAAAATAAGAAATATAAAGGAAAAGATATTTTATTAATTATACAAGTAATAAAAAAAAATATGTTGTGGCCAGCACAATACCTTCCGTCAGTCCTATACATAATGTATAAATTCCATACATAATTTTTCTTGCAAAAGATTCTAAATTTCCAGTAAAATTATTTCATAAACAAACTATTCAAATTTCACTTGACACTGACATCTTCTTCCTCTTTAGCTTTTCCCATTCATTAGGGCTTGCTATTTTTGCGTCCTTTCATCTTATCTTTGGTCTTCCTCTGTTTCTACAACCTCCTATTACTATACGCTATAATTCTTCTTGCAATATAATTCTTCATTTCTCCTCATGACATGTTCAAACCAATGTAATCGTCTTTCTCGTATCTTTCTAGAAACTTGTAACACTAGAGTTATTTTCTTACCGTATCTTTCTGTGTCTTTCCCAAAATTTACTTCAACATCCTCATCTCTGCCACATTAATTTACTTTTTATTGATACTGACATCTGTCAATTTGAATTATATGAATATATTAGTAGTTTCCATGTTTAGCGTAGCTGGTTGAATTATAAAATTTAATTTCTTTAAAATTCTTTAAGTCTGTATCTATTGAATATGAAGTATAAAATGTAATCAAATCGTATAGAGAATAATATATTCTTTAAGTTATAATAACGTTAAATGTCAATAAATCAAATTTAACTGTTAAATCTTCAAATGAGGCTACTTCCAGTTCACCAATTATAACCAAAATCTAATCACTTGTTCTTCTGGATGTAAACTTGAGGAATACGAAAAAATTATAATTTTTGGAATCGTGGTATTGTAGTTATGGGATCCGGAACTTTTGTCACACACACACAGACACACATACATACAGACATCATCGTAAAAATGGTAAAATCATATTATAGGGACTCTAAAACATGCTTATTCACTAAAAACTCATAATTGAATTTCTGACCAAAGACAATATCTTCCTTACCTAAAGGTGACGGAAAATAAAAACTATAAATGCACAATGCAAATATAAAGTAAAAGTATAGAGCTATTGTGCTAATATTGAATAGGTATATGATATGGAACCTACAATATAAATTAAAGATCGCGGCGATAGGCGGTATAAGCTACATTTTGGTTAATGAGATGGACACGATCGGGGCAACGACTGTGCACGGTACATGGGTTTCCCCTGTATTTTACGAACATTTTTGTCTAAAATTAATTGGGAACTTTTGCGCATGGATAAACTGATTTCCCATACGCATATGGTGCTTTTTAACACATTGAGTGCCATGGGGTACATACCGTGTCCCCCAATTTGCACACAACTTGAGATGAGTTGTGGCCTTGGGGGACATACAATATCCGACAGGACCAAATTTAGTTGGAGCCAAATTGGACAGCGCCTATGCGCCACATCAATTCATTTCTTACGGGAGCCGGTGGCAGACAACTTTGACAATGTAGTAGTATACTTGGCCTGGGTGTTCGACACGTTTGTGGGTTTTTTTTTGTGGGTAAAATGAAAAATCGTTTACTCACTTAAAACTTTATTTTATATAAGTTTTGATGAGTGAGTGTCAAAGAAACATTCTAAACAATAATATTTTGTGCAACTACTGCACTTATACTTCGTTTTAGATGCTTTATTTTTTGCAACGGCTCGTCCGGAAACAGCTGCAACATGGGCATAACATTGGTCTCTATGCAGATTTTCATGTTTGTGGCCGTGGGGGACAAACGCTGTCCGACAAAAAAAAAATCTGATGTGGCCAGCACATAACCTCTCGCCGTATATTTTACCTGGCTGTATGCATAAAGCAAAGAATATTTTTATAAATACAAATAATATATTCATATAAATCTATGACGTATAAACTTCTTTATTATTCAATAATAGCATGTCTCAACATAAAGATATTTTACCATAAATTATGTTACAATAAATTACAAAGTAGAGTTTACCATATATAAATATTAGGCTGGTAACAGCAATTTTCAATTCGAACAACCTTGTTTACTTTCTCTTCATATTCTTCTAGTAAAAACATTAATTTTGGGCGGTCTAAAATGTATATATCTGGATTGTGCATCTATTCTTATATATCTTCTTTTACATTTTATTTTTTCATACTTGTTATATCTAAATAACCTTAATTCCCTTTAATAAAGTGACGGATAGATTGCACTCCGATTATTCTTATATCGATGTGTAATTTTGTCAATATTTACAACTTACTTGAGAAGAATTTGATAGCTTTTTCGCAATTCAAAGTTACTCTAGTCTACAGTACTGGTGTACATTGTCCCATAATGTTTGAAACAAATTTAAGTCCTTCAACCTAGACTTGTCATCTCCATAATAGTCACAGATCAAGAATTAAGGGATTCTCCAAGTGCATTTTTCTTTCTTTACTCATTATTTCTGACACTGACATTTATCTGTCAGTTACAAATAATTTAAATTTGCAACTATTTTTCATGGCATCCTTTCGGTTGTAAAATTAATTACAACATTATTTTATATATTATATTCCTTTTATCTTTAAATCTATAAAATATGTATAAAAATATTTAAATGTATCAGAAAGAGAATTTATTTTTCTTTAATATTATCACGAAAAATTTTCAAAAATTAATATTTAGAAGATTTTTTTTCAAGAATCTTCTACTTCCGGTTGTCCAATTGTTACCAAAACCTTTTCAGATCTTCCCATGAATGTCCGATTGGGAAATACGTTGTTAGACAAATTTTAAGTCTTATAGTTTTTGAGTAACCGTCCTTCCAACATCCCACACACACACATCCACACACACACACACACAGACATCATCGTAAAAATGTTAAAATCGGATTGTAGGGACCTTAAAACGTGCTTATTCAATAAAATCTGGATATGCGATTTTTAGCATGAATCCAATACCTCTCTTAGCGAGAGGTAAAAAGCTCAAATTTACTATTTGTGATATTTTTTTGCAGAAAAAAATTATCGTGTTATAATATTACGACAATAACCTTTCAAAATCGTAAAAAAAAAATGATGGCCACAAGGGATCGCTATATCGATATTCCTCTCACTCAATGTGTTAATTAACAGCCTGTATATGTATCAGTTATTGTTTTTTATTTAAAAAATCTGGGAATCTAGGGAATTTTGTTCAGTCTGGCAACTTATCAACTCTATCTGATACATATTTTATTGTATCTTTTATTGATTTAGAGATACAGAATATAATATATAAAATAGTCTCTTGAAATAAATCTCACTGCCCAAATAATGTCATGGAAACCAATTGAAAAAATTTAAATGATTATAACTGACAGATAAATGTCAATGACAGAAATCCGGATATATTACTAAAGACTTTTTCTGGGAATTACATACATAGATTATTTCTTATTGTATTAATAGTTAATATTTAAAATTATAGGTACATATATTACATCTACCCTTCAGAAATACTGAATCCCGACAATGAATTGGAAACATCTCGAAAAATAAGAAGAGTAGGACAAAATTTCTTCATAGAATGAAATTAAAATATAAATAATAGGTATAAGTAGAATTTTTGGAGTAGAGTGTATACAAGAAATGATAATTACAATACTTATGTAACCAAAAATGGAAGTGGCGAGAGGTATTGTACTGGCTACAACAGATTTTTAAATATTGTATTAAGACAGTGTCACCGGGAATCGTAATTATGCTTTATCGTAAACGGCTTTCTTGATAGATGGCTCTGCATGTGGTCAGTTACATCTGCAGGCATCATATCATTTTCAGATGGTTTATCATCCCCCCTCAGTGATAAGATCCAATAAGAGCAAACGGCGTCTGTGGTTCTGTTTGAGTGGGTCAGTTTCTGATATATGACCGAGCCTGAGAGGTTGATTCAGAGCCTGAAATCTTGTGAAACTTGTCAAATGTGATTTTTAAATATTATATACAAATAAATTTTGTTTTCATGAGTTTTTAGCCTTTGCTAAAGCTTTCAAATATGTATATTTCGATAATGACTTCACAAGGTGTATAAATATTTCAAACATTAGTTTTTTGTTCGAAGGCAATCCCTACCTATTAATAAGTTGATTTTTTAAATAAAACAAATTTTGTTTGCATAAAATTTAAATAACATTCTAGTTAAAAATATGAGTATATATTTTATATTCCAATTAATATGCTATTTGTATTAATTTCTTTTGCTCCCTTTTGCCCTGACCCTGACACTTTCTCCGTCCATGCCCCCATTAAATCATATCTGAGGGTCGGTAGTAACTTTGTTAGAAGTGGCTCCATCTAGCGTCTAACGCCTAAAACTTGTTGGGGGTTGTAGAGGCGTGCGAGCAAAGGCTGCAGCCACGAACAGGGCTGCTATAAAACACTTGCGATCTAAGTAGATTTATGCACGGGTAATCCAGCTAAGCCACAAGCCTAACTCAAGTGCCAGCAAGAAAAACAACCCACTATCTCTTACACAAACTTTAACAGAAGAACACGAATATACCTATTATTACAAATAAGTCATTGCAATATGAGATGGATAATTATACAATAATAATAGTATAATCGCTATTACGCTATTCTAAAGTAAGCATAAGTCTATTTGAACATACATTATGTACAACTTACTGTTTGCACATATATGGTAAATTATATTATAGTGAAAATGATTAAGCAGAGGACACACGTCATCGACCTGAAAAAAACCTTATAAAATGAAATATAACTTGTAATTATTGGGTGTTATTTAATTTTAAAAGAATAAAAAAAGTACTAGTATTAAGTAATGTATATATTAATGATATTTACAATTATTTCCAATTAAATCGTTATTCTTTTACGGAATATAATTTTTACTTCCTTGTACGTAAGTAAAGGAAGTATTGTAATCGCGAAAAATTTCGGTTTTCAGATTTCAGCTGAAATATCCATTTTGATCATTCCTGAATCCATTTTGACTAATTTCGTCGTGAACGTCTGTACGTACGTACGTACGTATCTCGCATAACTCAAAAACGGTAAGCCGTAGAAAGTTGAAATTTTGTATTTAGGACTCCTATAACATCTAGTTGTGCACCTCCCTTTCTGGTTATTACACAATTTCCAGAAGTGGCACTTTACATGAAGCGTATAATAGATTTTAATGAAAAACTGTTTTAAAATATAATCCAAAATTTATCAAATTCGGTATACAAGACTTTTATGTCAATCGAAATAACATAATAGATTTTGGTTAAAATAGGCTAACCGGAAGTGGTACATTACTTGAAGTTGTTACCAGTTTTTCTTGAATAAAATAATTTTATTTTGATTTTAGAAATAAATGCTTCAAATAAGTTTTAGAGAATTAATTTCTGCGTCTAGCACATCAAGTATTAATAAATTAACCCTTTGTATAAGCGAAATATGTAAATTTAAAAATTATATACTTTTTTGTTTTTGTAATAAAGCTTGCTATGGATTAGGACAAAAACATAAAAAAAATGTTCATATCAAATTACGTTAAATACGTGCAATTTTATGATTCATACAATAACAAATATTATATTTTTTTGTGAAATTAGTCATATTCATTGTTGTAATCAAATATTTCTTTGTTGTAATCAAAACTCTCTTTAAAAAGAACCGGGTTAGATTAATGTTAATTTAAGAATGATAGTAGTAAATGAATTATTTTGTGCTCTATATCAAAATATTTCTCGGGCTTGGCTTAAGCCTGTCAATATTTTGTAATTTAATTATTAAAAAAATATGTATAGTTAATAATCGTACAAGGAAGTCATGTGGTGTCCACATCAGATTTTTTTTTGAAATAATTGTAGTTTATTTTTGTACCATACGTTGACACTACTGAGATCATGACGTGAGTCCTCTACCTAATCATTTCCACCATATTTCTCGCCATATAAATTTTATTCATTTTAATAAATACATATTTACAATGCTGGCAAATGTATTAAGTTTTTTTTACATATACCGGGGATGTATACTTTAAATCTATTATATAGGCTGTTTTTTAAGTAAGACTACAACCATTGAATAAATAATCTACTATTTCTATCGAATATGAAGTATAAAATATAGGTAATTAAATCGTATAGAGAATAATATATTCTTCTAAGTGTCAATAAATCATATTTAACTCTTAAAATCTTCAAATGAGGTTACTTCTAATCACTTGGTCTTCTGGATGTAAACTTGAGGAATACGAAAAAATTATAATTTTTGGAAACGTGGTATTGAAGTTATGCGAAGCGAAACTTTCGTCACACATACACACACACACACACACACACACACACACACACACACACACACACAGACAGACTCACATACATATATACGTACAGACGTCATCGTAAAAATGGTAAAATCGTATTATATGGTCCCTAAAACGAGTTTATTCACTAAAAACTCAGCATTGATTTTTTTGACCAAAGACAATACCTTAATTTTTTGCAACACCTTATTAGTAACGAATAATGCGCGAAATTAAAAAAATCATTCTTACTTTTGATAAAACTATTGTGGTATTATCACACGTAATATAACAAGTGATATGTTTATCATCGATGATATTCTCGAGTGAATCCGAGCTGCAGATTTCACGAGTCCGAAGGACGAGTTAAATGTGCTGCTTCGGTTTCACGAGCAATATCTTCGATTATTAATCATATCATGAGCTTATATATTGAGAGAATATAATAAATTTTTGCAATCTAACCTAACCTAACTTTTGATATATATATTCATATTGTATTAAAACTTGGTACTTACGAGTTTTATTTAATATTTGGAGTTTGAATTACTATTATTATTTATTTTTATACTCAAAATGAACTGTCAATGTCATAAATAAAGAAAACAAATCCCTTAGTAACGACTATAAATACGGTGATAATTTCCTTGTTTTTTATCATCGCTGTGATAGGCATGTAACTAGGGAGATTCTGAATGTAGATTGGCGGAAAACATGTCACGTGACTAAGGAATTATATTCTCAATATTAGATAAAATAGTGTTTCGCACCACGTATGAAAAGTAATTATGGGTTCGCAGGCTTTCAAAGTTATATAAACTAATACTTTCAGTCTTTTCTATTAAAATTTACATTATATAAAATGGTCCTGTAATATTCCTTCGCAAAACTTGTTCCTTTTATGTTTCGTTCACATATTCCTCAATTTTCTAAGTATTAGTAACGACATAAAATGCTTTGAAAGGTATAGTATATTACGGTAATAAACTAGTAATGAAGTATATTAAATACTTAGAATATTCTTGCAGGAATTTCCGAGAATGAAATAAAACCAAAACACCACATTTCTCTTTGCAAAAAACCTCATTATTCATTATACATAGTCAAATAGAATAGCCGTGTCATCTATACACTGATTCAAATGAACTGTGAGTTGACATCAAGGCATTTAATAAGATTTTAAAATGATATCGATTACCGCAAATTAAATTAGCACCATCTCGCTATCTCCCAATGATATAGAAAGAGAAAGAAAACGAAAGGAAGAGATGGAAACTGGAAGAAAACAAGGAAAATAAGAAAAAAAGTGATATTCTATGGTAAACGCTAACCGGAACCAAATTGAAAAGGCTATAATTGAAGAACTGGCGAAAAGTTATCCAAATACCGAAGATTAAAAAGAAGTTTTTAATTTATACGAAATTAAAATTTACCTTGGGTGGGCAACTTTTTATTTTTTATTACTCGAACTGGTGTAGTAGCAAAAGTTGCTCATAAAATTATGTATTCTTCTTGTGTAAGTCATTTATAAGTTTTATTAAGTTTCGAAATTTGTATCGGCCAAGGCAGCGGGTATACTGTAGTACAATATGTTCCGAAATTATGAATTAAAACAGTTCCTAATAAAATGAACAGGGTGACACTGAGAAACGAGCCCTTCAAAATAGCTTTTCATTTTTATTTATTTTTTAATTCTCTTTACATATTTGTAAACTAGACTTAGGGGCTCACAAATCATGGTATTTTGCATAGTGATATAGCTTCCGGTTTAACCGGAAATAACATTAACTTTCATATTTCAATTGGAACATTCTATGTATTTTTATATATTTGGAATCTACGTCAAATTACGAATTCAAGCCATATCAGGTAGGCTGTGATAACAAATTGATTATTTTTTACCTTCCGCCACCTTTAGGTAAGGAAGATATTGTCTTTGGTCAAAAAATTCAATGATGAGTTTTTAGTGAATAAACATGTTTTAAGGTCACGATTCCAAAACTTATATTTTTTTCGTATTCCTCAAGTTTACATCCAAAAGAAGAAGTGATTAAATTTTGGTTATAATTGGTCAACCGGAAGTACCCTCATTTGAAGATTTTAACAGTTTTTTTCTTGACAAAAACGCTGTTAAATATCATATTTTGACACAATATTATAAATATTAAAAAATATACTATTATCTACACGATTTAATTGCATTTTATAATTCATATTGCATGGATATAGAGTTAAAGAATTATAAAAGATCGTGTAAGAATTTAAAGGATAAGGGAAATTACTGGGGTGATAGAAGTTTCTAGATAGATACAAGAGAGACAATTACACTGATTTGAACATGTCATGAGGAGAGATGAAAAATATATTGGAAGAAGAATGAATAGCTTAGTAGTAGAAGGTAGATAAAACAGGGGAAGACCAAAAATAAAATGGAAGGAATATATTGCAAAAGACAAAAGAAAAGGAACTGAATGAAGACGACACGCAAAACAGAAATGAGTGGAAGAATAAAATAAAAAATAGCGACCCCTAACGAATGAGAAAAGCTAAAGATGTCAGTGTCAAGTGCAATTTGCATAGTTTGTTTATGAAATAATTTTACCGGAAATATAGGATCTTTTGCAAGAAAATTTATGTATGGAATTTGTAAGACACAGGAATGGCGAAAGGTAATGTGCTGGCCACATCAGAATTTTTAAATTTAAATTTGTATTTCTGATAATTTTTTGACATGCTAAAAATGTCGATTTGTTGTCTCATTCATCATTACCAAGGTAACTAATTCACTTTTAATACTAGTGTTAATGACAATGACCTGTCACTTTTTAAAGCTAGTGTCATAAAATAACATTTTTAACCCTAAAATCAAACATTAAAAAGCCTATTTTTCGTAGATTGTAAAAAATAGTTTTAATAAACTTTCTGTAATACAGTAAAAAATTTGAAAGATGTCCGATCAAGGTTGTCTACGAATTGTATGAATTCAGATTTTTGCTCCGCCCATCATGACAAATTCAGTAGTGTCGTTTGCTTAGTTTTTATGAGGGTACGTAAGATACTACTGTTATTTTATTATTATAAAAATATATATTACAGGAAAAGCATTCAAAATTCAAAAATAAGTCAACTAGTAAGTTTATAAGCAAATGTAAAACCAAATATGTTAAAAATAAGATACTGACACAATGTCAGTGTCAGTGACTCTGACAGAATATAATGTTATACGTACGGCTATGAATCCAGGTAATGTATCTGAATTAATAAATAAACTTACGTTCAGCAAAAGTATTATCAACAACTAGCATCGTTTATAAATGGAGTGTCCTAACTTAGTCGAAACAATATGAATTTTTGAAAGACAAGCGTGTTATATCCATCCTTATCACACACTCTTACAGCCTTTGCAAAAGAAAGAGATAAATGTATGCCTATTTGTTAATTCGTTCGTGATACAGGTGCCCTTGATCGGACATCTTTCAAAAATTTTACTGTACCTACCTATATAAATTGAAGAAATGAGTGAAAATAAAGAAAATAACATTAGAAATAAACGAATGATGATCTGTAATTGATTTTGTCGTTTAATTTTCAAGTTTTTCACTCAAATAAATTAAAATTTGTTTAATTTGGACCTATGTAGACATTTATTATAAAATAATGAAAAATATGAGACTATTGAGATCTTCAAACTTTTTCATGTTTTCCTTCGTTTTTACCTGTCGCCACCATAAGTGAGAGAGGTATTGGATTATGCTAAAATCGCATATCCAGATTTTAGTGAATAAGCATGTTATATGTCCTTTAAATTCGTTTTTAACATTTTTACGATTCAATTGTACAAAATATCAAATGTTTTTATACATACACATAATTAAATTTCCCAGCAAAATCTTAGCAATAACTCGTATATTACTTGTTTACGAGTATTTCTGCATTAAATCAAAGTTGCAAGTAGAGTTCACGAGTTCTTAGTGGTAAAGTCGCAAACTGGTGATAAAGTTAGTGTAATTCATGTAGCGAAAAACGAAGTGCGAAGTATACGAGTATGAGTAGCAATAACTAACAATCCGACATGAAATCGCTGAGAGATACCGTGCAGTATAGTCGAAGGAGTGTTTATGCTGTATATAGGACACTCACCAGGACTTATAAGCCAAGTTTGTTCCGTAGATTACACGACAATTTAAACTTTAAATGAGCTGGAACTCACACACATACAGGGCAGGAAAAAAGAAGGATGAAATGGCGATAGTTCGAAGTAGAAGCAGACGCGCTGTAATCAGAGTTCAGAAGATAGGCGGAACAAACCGTGTTTAGATTTAAGCGGAAAAGAGCAACCGTCAAAGTTTGACAATTTAAAACACAAAAGTTATTTTTAAGAAAGCTACCTCAAATCATTTCTATATTTTTAAATTACTATAAGGGCCGGTTTATCAATGCAAGGTTAAATAATTTAACTGGCAGTTAAAAAATTATCTGCCAATTAAAACACAGAAAATAATAACATATAACAATACAACTCGTAATGAATAAAATTGATGTGTAAAATGAAACACTCTTTATTGCAATAATTAAACTTGAAAACTCAAATGAAACATATTAATTACTTCAATAATAATATTTATTGGTAACAACAAAATATATAATTATAAAATATAAATAAATAAATAAATAAATATTTCATCACGGCATATTACCCATTGCTGGGTGTGCCAATCTGCTTTGTACAGATTTCGGTAATGATGAAATATTTGTACCGTGCGGGCGCTTACCAGGCGTCACCTCACGGGCACCCATAGCTGGCATGGAGAGTGCACCACAGGGGTCAATTTTGTGCCATTAAAATTCGATGTAATTTTTGGCGTCGATCGGGACCGAACCCGGGTCCCCAGATTCGCGACCAGACACGGTCACGAGACCCCATAAATATAATAATCATTAACAATGATTCCAATCAGGGTTTATTCTAACGTGCAGCTGGACACAAAATGTGCAGTGGAAAAATAAAAAATGTGTTGTGGCCAGCACAATACCTTCCGTCAATCCTGTGTATTATGTATAAATTCCATACATAAATTTTCTTGCAAAAAATTCTAAATTTCCAGTAAAATTATTTCATAAACAAACTATGCAAATTACACTTGACACTAATTTCTTCTTCTTTTTAGCTTTCCCCATTCGTTAGGGGTCGCTATTTTCTTCTTGCACTCATTTCTGTTTTACGTGCCGTTCTCATTCAATTCCTTTTCTTTCAAGTCTTCCACAGTACAGTCCTTCCATCTTATCTTTGGTCTTCCTCTGTTTCTTCAACCTTCTATTACTAAGCTATTCATTCTTCCTCCAATATATTCTTCATTTTTCCTCATGACATGTTCAAACCAATGTAATCGTCTCTCTTGTATCTTTCTAGAAACTTATAACACTAGAGTTTTTTCATTACCGTATCTTTCCGTGTTTTCCTCAATATCTACTTCAACATCCTCATCTCTGCCACATTCATTTACTTTTTATTGATACTGACATCTGTCAATTTGAATTATCTGAATATATTAGCAATTTTCATGGTTAGCATAGGTGGCTGATTTATGAAATTTAATATCTTTATAATTCTTTAACTCTATATATATTGAATATGAAATATAAAATGCAATCAAATCGTATAGAGAATAATATATTCTTTAAGTTATAATAACGCTAAATGTCAATAAATCAAATTTAACTGTTAAATCTTCAAATGAGGCTACTTCCGATTCACCAATTATAACCAAAATCTAGTCAGTTGTTTTTCTGGATGTAAACTTGAGGAATACGAAAAAATTATAATTTTTGGAATCGTGGTATTGAAGTTATGCGATCCGAAACTTTCATCACACACACGCAGACACACGCACACACACACACACACATACACACACACATACACACACACACACACACACACACACACACACACACACACATACATACATACATATATACATACATACAGACATCATCGTAAAAATGGTAAAATCGTATTATAGGGACCCTAAAACATGCTTATGCAGTAAAAACTCATCATTCAATTTTTTGACCAAAGATAATACCTTCCTTACCTAAAGGTGACGGAAGGTAAAAAATACAAAAATATATATGGAAAATATATTTGTTCGGCGATGTATTTATCATTCATTATTAAAATCTTCGTAAACACAAAATGCTATATCGTCGTTTTTATTCGTCCATAAAACAATAGTTCTCCCCTCTGCTTCTTATATTTCAATAATAATGCCGATGTCTATTATATTACACTCGTATAAAAATTATACCCCCTATTGTTCGCTTCATAAAGCACTAATACATGCAGATTTCGCAGAATCTTTCCCGCTGAAATTCGATCTTTCGAAGTAGGTCATCCATTTTGTTTTTAAGCTAATATATCGGGATAGAATCTCGGATGAGGTCCCTTGATACCGACTCTAATGATATCTGGAAAAATGTAATATGTCAGGAGTGCCTGAAACTTACTACTGGTTTCACATTTCATCAGACAGATGACTGTAATTTCATTTTTTCTCCAATCAAAAATCACTGGATTTATTAATTATATATTACTATTGCACACAATAATCTTTGTGCATTAACTAACATTAATATTTCGATTATGGTCATGTATTATGGCTCTATAGGGCTTTAAGACTTTAAAATTTAACAGGTAAAGTTGAAAACAATTATAGACATAAATATAAATATTTACGCTTTAACTCTTTAAAATTTAAGAATAAAAGTTTGAAAACAATTATGGTCATGGCTGTAAATATTTAGTTACTAAATATTTCTATAAATAGTACAGTAACAGAAACCTCGTATAAAATTTAATGTGACATATTATTATTTTTTGTAATCAAAAACCTAAGCAAAATATGGACAATAATCAAATTTTTCTGGTTTTATTGTTAAATGAAAATGTTGAAAGGTAAAAAATACATACGAGTATTTTTATAATCGTGCAAGTTGGATAAACATTTTTACCTTCCCTCACTTTTAGGTAAGGAAGGTATTGTCTTTGATCAAAAACTTCAATGATGAGTTTTTAGTGAATAAGCATGTTTTATGGTCCCTATAATACGATTTTACCATTTTTACGATGATGTCTGTATGTATGTATGTGTGTGTGTGTGTGTGTATGTGACGCAAGTTTCGGATCGCATATCTTCAATATCACGATCCTAAAAATTATATTTTTTTTCGTATTCCTCAAGTTTACATCCAGAAGAACAACTGATTATATTTTGGTTATAATTGGTAAACCGGAAGTAGCCGCATTTGAAGATTTAACAATTAAATTTGATTTATTGACATTTAACGTTATTATAACTTAAAGAATATATTATTTTCTATACGATTTGACTGCATTTTATACTTCATATTCAATAGATATAGAGTTAAAGAATTAAAAAAAAAAAAATTATATATATCAGCCAGCTATGCTAAACATGGAAACTACTAATATATTCATATAATTCAAATTGGCAGATGTCAGTATCAATAAAAAGTAAATTAATATGGCAGAGATGAGGATGTTGAAGTAGATGTTGGGGAAGACACAGAAAGATAGATAAGGAAATAACTCCAGTGTTACAAGTTTCTAGAAGACCAAAGATAAAATGGAAGGACTGTACTGCGGAAGACTTGAGAGAAAAGGAACTGAATGAGGACGACACGCAAAACAGAAATGAGTTGAAGAAGAAAATATAAACTAGCGACCTCTAACGAATGGGAAAAGATAAAGAAGAAGAAGAAGATCTCAATGTCAAGTGCAATTTGCATAGTTTGTTAATGAAATAAATTTTCACACTGAGCAACTCCGAAATTAAAGGATCTGATCGTTTTTTTTACTGACAATATTGCGGTCCCTAACAAAAGACCGGCCTAATGTGGGCCGAGTGAGGTGAAGTCCTAAATAGTCAAAGATACATCTAACAAAATTGGTCAACGCTGGGGATGATTGTATCTTGTGGCCAGACCTTGCGTCCTCTCACTAAGTAACAAATAATATAGAAGGTTTTTGGGCTCTATTATCGTGAAAATTTCACGATGGAGGTTAGGTAAGCTAAAATGAGGACGTACGTCAACACAAAATATACAGGAATGACCGAGAAATAGATATAAATGTCGTCCAAAACCCAATGCTAAGTGTTCGTAGAAAGGTGCGCCTTGTGACACGCCCACCTTTATTTAATTTAAGTTCATAATTTTGTTCCTTATTACACACTTAATTATTAAGTGGTATTACAAAACTTTAAGTAAATGCATTTTATATTACAAAAAAAAAAAACTGATGTGGCCAGCACATAACCTCTCGCCGTATATTTTACCTGGCTGTATGCATAAAGCAAAGAATATTTTTATAAATACAAATAATATATTCATATAAATCTATGACGTATAAACTTCTTTATTATTCAATAATAGCATGTCTCAACATAAAGATATTTTACCATAAATTATGTTACAATAAATTACAAAGTAGAGTTTACCATATATAAATATTAGGCTGGTAACAGCAATTTTCAATTCGAACAACTTTGTTTACTTTCTCTTCATATTCTTATAGTAAAAACATTAATTTTGGGCGGTCTAAAATGTATATATCTGGATTGTGCATCTATTCTTATATATCTTCTTTTACATTTTATTTTTTCATACTTGTTATATCTAAATAACCTTAATTCCCTTTAATAAAGTGACGGATAGATTGCACTCCGATTTTGTCAATATTTACAACTTACTTGAGAAGAATTTGATAGCTTTTTCGCAATTCAAAGTTACTCTAGTCTACAGTACTGGTGTACATTGTCCCATAATGTTTGAAACAAATTTAAGTCCTTCAACCTAGACTTGTCATCTCCATAATAGTCACAGATCAAGAACTAAGGGATTCTCCAAGTACATTTTTAATTCATTACTCATTATTTCTGACACTGACATTTATCTGTCAGTTACAAATAATTTAAATTATCAACTATTTTTCATGGCATTCTTTCGGCTGTCAAATTTATTACAACAGATTATTTTATATATTATACTTCTTTTATCTCTAAATCTATGGAATATATAATAAAATATTTAAATGTATCAGATAGAGAATTTAATTTTCTTTAATATTACCACGAAAAATTTTCAAAAAATAATATTTAGAAGATTTTTTTTCAAGAATCTTCTACTTCCGGTTGTCCAATTATTACCAAAACCTTTTCAGATCTTCCCATGAATGTCCGATTGGGAAATACGTTGTTAAACAAATTTTAAGTCTTATAGTTTTTGAGTAACCGTCCTTCCAACATCCCACACACACACACACATACACACACACACACACACACACACACACACACACATCCACACACACACACACACACACACAGACATCATCGTAAAAATGTTAAAACCGGATTGTAGAGACCTTAAAACGTGCTTATTCAATAAAATCTGGATATGCGATTTTTAGCATGAATGCAATACCTCTCTTAGCGAGAGGTAAAAATTGTTGCACTTTTACATTCTTTCTTAAGAACCTGTTCATTTGAACTTGTCAGCGTATATAAATACCTCTGTTTACATTAAGATAAAGTTATCATCTAATAAATCGTGCGTAATTTATATCTTAATTGGCTTCCGGTACTAAAAATACGTCGTCGGTTGCATTGCAAGTTGCTGTTGCAGAGCCGAGAACGGAGAGTCGGTCGGTGTGTGTGAAGTTCCCGGCATTTGCTAGCCGTTCAAACCGCATGAACGTGACAATTTCACATAAACAACATTGGCTACAGGCCAAGGTTACTGACCTGCTCAACACACCATACGTCGAGATTGAGATTGAGAGGAGATTAATAAGAATATGCAGATTGCCAACAAACAAAGTTATTAAATAAGTGGAGTTATTCGTAAACAGCAGTACTTCTATTAACTAAAAAATCTGATGTGGCCAGCACAATACCTCTCGCCATTTTCATTTTATGTTGACAGGGCGCGAGCAGTCTTGCGATTTTGTTGGCCTTATTAGAATGACAGCTAGTAATGTATTCTAATTATAGTGTCTCTAGATAACAGTTAGAGGCACTATAATAAGAGTCTGGACACGACCTATATCCGCCATGTTTAGGTATTTCACCGCAACAAGTACTTCAAGTACGACTAACAAATTTCGTCTAGGTTTTGTTGACATTCCATAGTGGATTTAAAATACTTACGCGTTCAAATGGCAAACCTTATTAATAAGTTTTTGATGTTATTGCACTTTTATATATGAAAATTATACTTATTAATAATATTTCTGGAAATTAATAAATTACTGGATTACAGTCAAATTATTTTATTTAAATTTCGGCCTCAACCGGTTTCGGTATCTCCTATACCTTCTTCAGGAGGTGAAATTTTTTTTTACTCCTGAAGAAGGCATAGGAGATGCCGAAACCTGTTGAGGCCGAAATTTAAATAAAATAATTTGACTGCAATCCAGTAATTTATTAATTTCCATACACCCATCCAGTCAAGAAGCTTCATCATCCAATTAATAGTTCTTTCTATTATTTGTAATTTGCAGCTATAATTCTTTCTTTTAAAGGCAAGAAAAATAAATAGTTCATATTATGTCAAACGTCAAATTTCAGGTGTGCCAACATACTTCAAAAGTATAAATGTTCTGTTTAATTAATAAATATGGTATATTTTATTGTATTTTCGCACCACAGAATTAATTTTTTCTATAGTAAATAAATCTGATGATTGATTGAAGTACTTTAATAGACGTTATATCTCATTTCTTATAATTCGACAGGTATTCAAATTTAAATTATGGCGGGACGCGCCTAAACATGGCCGTCATATCCAGATTCTTAGTTTACACCGGTAATAATAAATAATTTCCTATTTCCAGAGTAGGTATTCCGAGAATATCTCTTAACCCTGTGTTAAAATGACGTTTTTGGAGGGTTTATTATAGAGTTAAGTCTTATTCCATGTTTATTACTATACATTTATAGGTTAAGCTCGTGATAAACTAGGAATAGCTAGTCCAGTGTTAGAAAGAAGTTATTCTGAACTTAAACCTTGTTTATTATTACCGCTGTTGTGTCTCTAGATAACACTAACACAATAGTAGGTATACACGACACTTCTTTCAACGGAATGATCTGTGGTATTAGATCTTTTATTACATATAGTTAGCATATAATTTTAATAAGCTACATGTACTTATGCTGGATTCAAATTTGGTTATAAATTAATTTTTTTACCTCCCGCTACCCTTGGTAAGGGAGGTATAGGGATCGTGCTAAAAATCACATATCGAGATTTTGGTAAATGACTACGTTTTAAGGTCCCTAGAATCCATTTTTAACATTTTCACGATGATGTCTGTGTGTATGTATGGCAGTTTACTTGAAGCTCAAGATAGTTTTTCTTCAAAAAATACCTTTAAATGTAATTTTTTCTCAATTTTTTATTATAAAATTTAAAGATTATTCCGTTTACTTTAATACTTTTTCTATATATTGTATGGATAAATTTATAAAGTAATATAAAAATTATATACATAGGTAAATGGCGGGAGGTACTGTGTTGGTCACATCAGATTTTTAATTATGCATCGTAAATTATCCTCGCAAAATATAGAAAATATCGCCCAAAACACGTTGCATCACATAAATACAATTAGTATTTTTCCAATTTTTAAAAATCCGTGTATTTTTACATTTTCGCTGATGCAATATTTTCTCCCATCCCTGCCCCCTGCTCGCGCGCCGCCGCTGGGTTTATGAGCTCATAAGCGCACGCAATTACGTTTTTCATTCGGAAACGCGTGTTACCCTTTCAGGAATTTATTGCCCGCATACAGGTGTACATATATGGCACACACACACATGCTAGGCGATATGGATATTGGAATTTGTATTTGTGGTGGTTTAATTTGTACCCCGAACCCGTATTGTTTCATAACGTTTTTACTGCGGGATAAATATAAAATAGGGGTGGTTATATTTTCAATGACTTCATAAAGCCACCGATAGAATTTATGGAAAGACAGGGTAATTGAGGAAAACGGTTTCAGTGAATAACAAATTTTATTAAATACATAATAATAATAATAATAATAATAATAATAATAAATTTATTGCCCAACAGTTTACAAAAAAAACCAATTACAGGACAAAGATCAAAGAGAAATAAATAAATATATGAATTACATCAGTAAATAAATATAAATATAAATATAGAGCCATTCATGAACAACACAATTAAATATAAAACTGAATAAAATAGTAAGTATATACTCGTACATAATATTTATAATGGAATATTAAATTCATTCATCAGTGTTACACTCGAAAAATGTCTTCATAAAGTAGTTCAGCATTACGGCACATGGTATGTACTGGTGAACGTTGAAGAATGTTCGTACGGGTTTTGGCCAGATAGAATGTCCTCGAAAATCTGGAAGCAAATCTGGGAATATGGAAGGGGATGCAAGAAAGTAAATATGGTGCATCAATTTTATTGTGTATTAGCATCCATAAAAATCTAGAACAGGACGCTGCTCTTCTATCCAACAAAGATGGTATAGAATGACGTTGTAGTAAGCTATTTTGATCAACTCCTCTTTCCGGATACACACCATCTAACTTAAATGACATAAATTTTAGAAATTTTCGATGTACACGATCAAGAGAAATTGACTGATAGGCATAAAGAGGATACCAAATTAAACTAGCGTAATCAAATTTACTCATTACAAAAGCAAAGTAAAGTGGTTTGAGTACCAAATGATTAGTAAACATT
This sequence comes from Harpalus rufipes, assembly GCA_951394225.1. Taxonomy (NCBI): domain Eukaryota; kingdom Metazoa; phylum Arthropoda; class Insecta; order Coleoptera; family Carabidae; genus Harpalus; species Harpalus rufipes. Next base: position 44,953,143 of record OX596282.1, read on the forward strand.
TTTGCTATGCGCATTAAGAAGCCTAGGGTTCTGCTTGCCGAGTTACAGACATCCAAAATATGCTCAAGAAAACTAAAATTTTGAGTGAAAGTGATACCAAGGTCTTTGACAGAAGTCCTTTTTTCAATGTGATTTCCAAGTATTGAATAATTAAAATTAATAACATTAATCTTCAATGTATACGTAACCGAGCAGCATTTATTAATGTTCAATGCAAGATTATTTCTTTCACACCACTGAACAAATTTATCAATGTTTGCTTGTAAATGGATTGCATCATCAGGAGTACAAATACGATGAAATAGTTTGATATCATCCGCATATGCCAATACAGGACAAGAGAATGATTGAATTAGATCATTTATGAAAATAATAAATAGCAATGGGCCAAGGTTGGAACCCTGCGGTACACCAGACATGGCTGGGAATTCAAATGAACTAAAGCCATTGTAATAAACATAGCACATACGATCCTGTAGATAAGAACTGATCAGTTTTATTACTGATGAACCTGCTCCGAAAGAATCTAATTTATTCAGGAGGATTTCATGATTAATAGAATCGAAAGCCCGCGACATATCAGTGTATATGGCATCAACTTGGCCACGATCATCCATTACCTCCGAAACGAATTGTGAAAATGTAGCAAGGTTTGTAGTGGTGGACCTACCTGTCACAAAACCATGTTGGTGATCTGATATTAAAGATCTAGTGTTACTATAAATTAATTTGAATAGTATCATTTCAAAAACTTTGCTAAAGTTATTTAAAATGGATATGGGTCGATAGTTTTTTATAAGTGACTTGTCTCCTTTTTTGAACACAGGTGTTATACGCGTCTTCTTCCATTTTTCGGGAAATGTCCCGGTTTTTATAGCAAGATTTATTATAAATAAAAGTGGTGCAGCAAGGGCGGATCTAACATCTTTAACTATAAAACTCGGGATTTGATCCTCTCCAGACGTAAATTTATTTGACAAAGTGGACATAATGCATATCGGAAAGTAAGAATTTAAAAACAGTATTAAAATAACTATTAATTCGACTATTGCCCTTAATAATTACCTGCGTGAACGCATGGTGATATTTTAGAGTAAAGTATGATTAAAATTAAACTAATCAATTTCAAATAAATATTAATATTTATATTTCATATAAAACTGCATTCTGAATCAACGTGCCAAGATTTCAATTCTTAATTATTAATACAAGCTGCGATAACATTATTACTTTTTTAATTGTTATTAACAAAATATAAATAAATAAAAAATAACGTTTAAATAATTTCGCAAAGCGTATGGTTACGGCAGATTAAAATTTGTTTTTTACCTTCCGCCACCTTTAGGTAAAAAATGTATTGTCTTTGGTCAAAAAATTCGATAGTGAGTTTCTAATGAATACGCACTTTTTGAGATCCCTAGAATACGAATTTACTATTTTTTCGATGATGTCTGTATGTGTGTGTGCGTGCATCTGAGTGTGCGTTTGTGTGTGTGTGTGTGTGTGTGTGTGTGTGTGTGTGTGTGTGTGTGTGTGTGTGTGTTTGTGTGTGTATGTGACGATCGTTTCGGACCGCATAACTCCAATACCACGATTCCAAAAATTATAATTTTTTCGTATTTCTCAAGTTAAATCCATATGCAGATATGATTAAATTTTAGTTATAACAACTTTTTCTTGAAAAAAGCAGTTAAATATCATTTATTGACATTTAATGTTATTAACTTTTAAAGAATATATTATTCTCTATACAATTGGATTGCATTTTATACTTCATATTCAATAGATATAGAGATAAAGAATTTTAAAGATATTGAATTTCATAAATCAGCCAGCTATGGTACACATGGAAACTGCTAATATATTCAGATAATTCAAATTGGCAGATGTCAGTATCAATGAAAAGTAAATGAATGTGGCTGAGATGAGGATGTTCAGATAGATGTTAGGGAAGAACGGAAAGATATAGTATGGTATTAAAGGATAAGGGAAATGGCTCGAGTGATAGAAATTTGTAGAAATATATAAGAGCGACGATTACATTGGTTTGAACATGTCATGAGGAGAGATGAATACATTGAAAGAAGAATGAATAGCTTAGTAGTAGAAGGTACAAGAAACACAGGAAAACCAAAGATAAGATCAACGGACTGTATTGCGGAAGACTTAAAAGAAAAGGAACTGAATGAGGACGTGTCGTAAAACAGAAATGAGTGGAAGAAGAAAATAAAAAAGCGACCCAAACGAATGAGAAAAGCGAAAAGAAGACACAAGTGCAATTTGCATAGTTTGTTTATGAAATAATTTTACTGGAAATATAGGATCTTTTGCAAGAAAATTTATGTATGAAATTTGCACTAAAAAAGAATTAAATGAAAAACAAGAAATAATTTTCCAAGTTTTGGAAAAATCCTTTTGGGTATATAATCAACATATCGAAATGTACTCGTATATACCCTGAAAAAAAATTACCCTTTTTTAATAACTTGTATATTGTTATTCATTTTATATTAATTATGAACTTAAAAATATGAAAATTGAAAAATTACGTAGAAATATACAGTTCATAATTGAATGTGTGTTTCATATTTTAAGCAAGTATTGAGTTTCAAACTCAACTTACTATATAATTATAAATCTTATAGTAGTAATATTATTAATTGTAGAATTATATATCAAATGTCGTCTTTATAAACGAGAAATAAAAATAATATAGAATAGTTTCGAATTTGAAATTTGTTCTATTTTTTTACATCTTTATCCTGGACTTGTAACAAACGAGTTTAGCTGCATGTAGAAATGGTATTGTCACTATTGTCAGCAAATATTAAAGTATAAGCTAAAGCTGAAGTCGCACGGTGCCAGGGTGGCACTAGGACTACGAGCCAGAACTAAATCAATATTACCCACCACCAGCTGCACGACAATGTTTCAAATCTAAATCTTTACAAACATTCTCACTAAACTTATATACCAATAAAAATAACGTATTCTGTAACATGTAACACATGAAATAAATACCACCCCAATGTCAATAAAGTTCGCACCACTTAAGTTACATTTACAAAAATATGTACATGTTTAATGGACTATATAATTATTATTCTCAATAATATAAGAAAAATATAACAATTTAAGACTTTTCGAGAACTTGGGGGATGAAAAAGGAAGTAGCTACAGATCCCAACGAGGAGATCGTTCTATAAAAAAGTTTAATCATTATGAGGCGTGGTTTAGTACTAGAAACTAGTGCTGTGAAGATCTGACAAAACTTGGCTCCGAGTACCCGGATTTCAAAATATCCGGTTCCTCGGATATCCATTGTTCTGATATTGAAGAGGATATCCATTTTAATTCAGATTTGGCTCCTAATTTGGATCCGGGTCTGGACTTGAATCCGGATTCGATGTTTTGTTTTGATCCGTATCCAAATTTTAATTCTGGATCCAGTTCTTCATTTTGAATGTGAAGGCAATCCCCTGTGAAATAGCCAGATAGTTTGTGCAAATGTAAAGAAAAAGAATTTATACTTTCACAGTGTCCTAATATAGTTAATGATTAATAAAACAAAAAAAAGTATTATTACATATATAAAGTAACAAAATGACATACACATATTCGAATCTAAGATCCGATATTAAATCCATTTCCAAAATTCGATATTCGAATCCGGATTTAAGATCCGATACTCTGAGTCGGATCCAAAATCCAATACTCAGATTCCGATAGTCAGATCCGGATTCAAAATCCGATATCTAGATTGGGATCCGAGATCCGGATACTTTAACAATCAATTATCCGGATATCTGGATATTTTTGGATCCGAAAACGAAACTACCCGGATCCAGATCCCGCCACTATTAGAAACGTTCGAACGCAAGACCGGTGTTGTAAATATCTCTAAATTTAAACAATAACCTAACCTAACGCATAATACTCGGCCCGTGTTATGTAATGTTGAAGCTTTTTAAAGAAATTGCATAAACCACCATAAACGATCACGCATTCTTCTATGAAGCAATACTGTTATGATATAAACTAGTGATTGAACGAAGATTATTAATAAAAAAAAATGCATTAATAGGGGTAATTAATGAATGATTTTCTATACATTAACATAACCTAATAATAAACGGTCAACGGCAAAATGATTTTTACCTCTTGCTAAGATGGGATTCATGCTTAATATCGTATATCTTGATTTTAGTGAATAAGCATGTTGCATGGTTCCTAGAATACGATTTTAACATTTTTACGATGGTGTGTGTGTGTGCGTATTTCTCAAATTCTATACAGACCTGTTTAACTACGCGGATTCCCCAATCTAACATTAAAGTTGAATAGGTTTTGGTAACAATTGAACAACCGGAAGCTGTAGTAAAATCTTCTAAATATTTTTATTGAAAATTTATGTTATTACAAACAAATAATCGGTTATAAAAAATCCCACAGCGCAAACAACTCCAAGGAAACCAGTTGACAAATTTAAATGTTTGTAATTGACAGCAAAATGTCAGTGTCATAAATCATCAGTTTTGTAGTTTATTAACATTACTGAAAGCTGTATTCTTAATTAAATATTTAAATTTATAGGTATATTAATATTAAATATATTTTTAAAAAATACTGCTAATCTTGTCAACAAATTGAAGCAATCTTGAACATTTCAGAAAAGTAGAACAAAATTCCTCATAGAAAAAAAGAATAGGAAAAATTAGAATTATTTGTGTGTTCAAGAAATGTTAAATTCAATAGTTATATAATATAAAATGGAATTACCCTACAAAATAAACCAGTGTTCCGTTAAAATTTTGGATATTTGGAAGTGTTGTCAGAAAAGTTTGGAAGACGTTGGTGTAAATAAACACAAACCCGACCCGAATTAACTCTAAAGAAAACAATCGACGATCCGGCGTCCGTAATTCCGGCTAGCCGTTAACATTATATTTTAAATTTCGGTATTTTGTAATTCGATCTTTCGACAATCTGTTCCGTCACTAGTATAAACATATCGACCTATCATTATCGAAATCTGCGTAACTCATAAAAAGCAATTCAATTTTTCACCTGTTCTTTTCTGAATCCTTACAAATCATATACCTTCCTCTACGTTAGAAACAATTAACTGCCCTGTGTACATACTTATTCATACAGGGCACGCTTATGTGGTCAATGCGTAGGGCTGTAGGTTAGAGGAGTACGGCCCCAGAGTCTACTAAAGCTTACGACTGGCTTCGGCTCCCAAACTACACAATGGATATGCCCAAGCTCAAAGTTGTGAATGTAGCAAGCCGCAAATGTGTGGCTTGTTTCCACCGAGGCAATCCGTCCTAGATATGTAGTCTTCATATTATATTATTGTACAAAACGAGAGAGTATTAATTGTACCGAAATATGCACATTCAGAATGTCTTTAAAATATGTGGATATAGCTTATCCTAAATTCCTGGGCCTAAAATAAGACGTTTTAACTACAATGTACTATTTTTAATGGCAACTCGAATCACATAATTATTTCCGAACATCAAACATTCATTCTAATAGAAAACTGTACAATGTACAATTTGCGACACTTGGTGAAGTTGTTCTAAATATTATAATAATGATAAATGACCGAGAGGTTGATTCAGAGACTGAAATCTTGTGAAGTGTGCCAAGTGTTTTTTAAATATTATAATATTCAACAGACATTTTTGTAATTTACGATTTAAAATTCATTCCAAATCCAATTTGAACGCAACAATTTTTATGACGAAATTGAAAATAACAAAGAATATATGTCAAATGTTTGAATGTTTAAAAATATGGTAATGCTGTAAATAATTAACATCTATAACTTACCTATTCTATTTTCTTTCTCATATACTATATACAGGTTGTAACAGAAATAAGTACATTAAATTTAACCAGTGATGAACTCGACGAGTGCAACAATATTTCTTAATAACTTTTTCTTGTAAACCTACATATGTAGTTAAAATTCATCAAAGTTTTGTCACAAATTTCATTATGCCTATGGTAGAATAAAATAACAATAATTGCATGTCGGGAAAGTGGAACGCGTTGCATAGTGCCAAAATTCAAAATGGGACTTCTGCGCGTGCGTATGGCGTGCGTCTACGAAACGAATATCTGTTTCTGGTTGTGACTTGTGACTGTGACTGTGATTGAATTGTCAATACAAAAGAAAGTTTACAAACGGGAAAGATAAGAGATAGAATAGAATACCTCGATTAAGGTAACAAAAAAAGTGTACGTCAAATTTTTATGTTACAACAGTTGGACAATCCAAAAATGGTAGAACATTTATAGATGCAGTAAAAATGCTAAAAATAATTGAGATTTCGAGAAAAAAAGTTATTAAGAAATATTGTTGCTCTTGACGAGTTCTATAAATTTAATGTATTTATTTCTGTTACACCCTGTATTTATGAATATATTAAATTATTTATTTATTTTTTACATTACCTACAGTACAGTGTTTAAAAAAAAACCTAACTCGAAGTAGCATATGAACATAGAAACGTATGTTTAATTTAAAAGTATTTAATTAAATGTCAATTTGACACGAATTATTGTCAAAAATGTTATCTACAGAAATCAAAGCTTTTCTTCTTAAATCTTATTTTAGAAATGGAAGTAAATTAGAAAACGGCGAATGGCAATATACTATTTCCTTCTTTTCTATCTTTTTTTCTTAAAATTATATTTCAGGATCAATTTTGACAATTTGACTTTTGAATAGAATAATGATCAGACATACGTTTCTTTGTTCATAGCCTACTTCGAGTTAGTTTTTTTTAACACACTGTACAAATCATAAGTTTCACAGGTTTCACCAAAGAAATTTCCTCTAAATAAACAATTTTATAATTTTGGATGATTTGTTTTTGTGTACTTTATAACAGTAAACATGAATCACCGATTCCTTGATTTTGGGAATGTACCCTTTTTTGTTCTTTTTACCTTCCGTCACCTTTAGGTAAGGAAGGTATTGTCTTTGGTCAAAAAATTCAATGATGAGTTTTTACTGAATAAGCACGTTTTAGGGTCCATATAATACGATTTTACCATTTTTACGATGATGTCTGTATGTATGTATGTCTGTGTGTCTGTGTGTCTGTGTGTCTGTGTGTCTGTGTGTCCGTGTGTCTGTGTGTCTGTGTGTGTGACAAAACTTCCGGATTCCATAACTTCAATACCACGATTCCAAAAATTATAATTTTTTCGTATTCTTCAAGTTTACATCCGGAAGAACAACTGATTCGATTTTGGTTATAATTGGTCAACCGGAAGTAGTCTCATTTGAAGATTTAACAGTTAAATTTGATTTATTGGCATTTAACGATATTATAACTTAAAGAATATATTATTCTCTATACGATTTGATTAAATTTATACTTCATATTCAATAGATACAGAGTTAAAGAATTTTAAAGAAATTAAATTTTATAATTCAGCCAGCTATGCCAAACTTGGGAACTAGTAATATATTCATATAATTCAAATTGATAGATGTCAGTATCAATAAAAAGTAAATTAATGTGCCAGATATGAGGATGTTGAAGTAGATATTGGGGAATGCACGGAAAGATACGGTAAGAAAATAACTCTAGTGTTACAAGTTTTTAGAAAGATACAAGAAAGACGATTACATTGGTTTGAACATGTCATGAGGAGAAATGTAGAATTATATTGGAACAAGAATGAATAGTTTAGTAACAGGACGTAAAAGAAAAGAGGAAGACCAAAGATAAGATGAAAGGACTGTATTGCGGAAGATTTGAGAGAAAAGGAACTGAATGAGAACAACATGCAAAAATAACGACCACTAACGAATGGGAAAAGCTAAAGAAGAAGAAGATGCCAGTGTCAAGTGCAATTTGAATAGTTTGTTGTTGTACTGGAAATTTAGAATCTTTTGTAAGAAAAATTATGGAATTTATACATTATACACGAGAATGACGGAAGGTATTGTGCTGGCCACAACAGATTTTTTAATTTGAATTCTTCACTTTATACATACAACTTCTGGGAACCCTAGGAACAAGTAAACAGTGTTTGGCATAAATTTAAGCGGCACAATATACACTACAGATTTTATTTTTTTGTCTAAATCGTAACAAGTATCACAAATTACAAAGCTTACTATTGAATGTATCTTTCTGAAAAAATGCTCAATATTTTTTTTTTTTTAGTGATATCTCCTTTGAATTTAATATTTCATCCTTCAATTTTAATTAATCCAGTTTCTTATACTATAGTTTTATGCCTCAATGGATAAGTGTTATTAAAAGTTATAAGCCAAACTGACTATACGTAAAGTTTTAAAGTAACTTCCTTTACTTATATTCCTTCCTTTTATTTGCTATTACTTTAAACTACCTTCTTATTAGTTAATCAAGTTTATTGTCTCAGTTTCTAGCATATAAAACGCTTCGTTTCTTAATATTACTAGGAAAATCTCAAGAGAGATCTCTGGCACGGTTGACACGTTGATCAGCCTAGACACAGATTAGATTTACTTAATTTAAAAAAAATATTTTTCACCAAGGTTAAATCTAAACATTCTAGTTCTAGACAATGAACTAGAACTTAATCAGTATGGGTCTGATCTTCAATAGTTTTTGAGATATAAGGCAGTGAAAAATGAGTCTTTACGGGATTTACTTCTTGAAAAATATAAGAATTATGATTTCGATTAAATGAGACTTTTTTTCTTTACCTTTGAGATGTCATCTTAGATGTGCTTTTGTTTTTCAAAAAAAGCAAATAATTGTACTAAGTTAAATGTTGTGGCGTGTGGCGACCTTGGCCAATAGTTAATTTTCAAATAACTTCATAACTATTAGAAATTGAGAAAAATGTTTGATATAAAATTTTATTATTTTTTATAGTCTATCTACAAAATTTTGTTCGATCACTATCTTTCTCACTTTTTCTTCGATTCTAATACAAAATGGCCACCTTCTTGGAAACAGTTGAAGATTAATCCTATGTTGATTAAGATTTTTTTTACTCATTCTGGTTTGTACTAGCTGCTTTCTTTCGGTCGGGAAAAATCGTATTGAGCAATCCAAATCGGATCGTACACGTTGTTTTGATTTTTGATCATATACTTCCACCACAAAATTCTGGATTACGATCCGAATTTTCGAATCGCTTTAAAACACTGATTACTTCAATCGGATTGCTTTGATTGCTAGTTATAGGGAGAACAAGTGGTATTACTGTTTGTGTTTTACAGGTTGTACACAAAACAAATATAAAAAGTTTTATTTATCGACATACTTATAATGGAAAATATGAAGGAGGAGCAGTATACTCGTACATATGTCAATTTATATTGACAATAATCATTTAATTACGTAATAAATTTAATAACAAATATCCAATTTTATAAGTTGTCTTTGTCATTATACGGTTAGTTCTTTTGAGTCATGATTGGGACGTCATGCGTCAGATCTGTTCAGTCAGATCGGATTGGATCGCTACCGGAAGAAAACGCCTATATATGCCCTTAAAGTTTGTAACTGTATTTATTTATAAATTCGTAAAGATCTCATTTATGAGCTGATGAACATTCTACATAGTTTATTAACTGAAACACTAATTTACAAATTATCTTTAATTTACAAACTTTTAAGACTTTTTTCTCGTTTTATGGATCTCACTTCCTGTAGGTCAAAAGTAAAGCAGGAATTACAAAACTGTGTCAGGCAGTACCGGTATGTTTAAAACTATGGATAAATCTTTCTTCGGACGAAACGTGAAGAGCGGAAATTCCTCATTTAAACCGTGGTTGGGTGAATGAGAGCTGAGTTACGATGGCAGTGAATTCATACGATATAAATTCATCGTAATGACCGGCCAAATCCGCTATTGCTGTATAAACTTCAATACTGTATGTATAGGCAGGTCCGGGCCAAGGGGTAGATGATAAATACCCGATATCCAACTCCACCCACAGGAGAATGAAATGAATCATATTCGCGACCCTTACATGTGAGACGAGATTAATTGTCAGTGATTAATAATGCTGGACAAAAAGTTATTTTATGGAATAATTTTCTCATTTTTATTTTAAAAATCTAATAGGGCTCTAAGCAAGAAAAGGTATAATATATTTTCTTTGTCTTTACTCATGCATTTATGGCGTTTGAGTAATTAATTTCTTAACTGGATATTGCAACTTATTGTTTTATTTGAAGTTAATATAACTCGCTTTAATTTCAAGTACACAATAATAGTAATAATAATAATAATAATAATAATATATATTTGTTCAAGAAAATATCTTATACAATTGGTTGGCTACAATGATTTAGTTTAGATATTGCACAATACGTGTTATATAAATTCTATAAATGCTTTTGTTTTAGAGCATTGCAAAAGATCCCATATTTCCAGTAAAATTATTTCATAAACAAATCATGCTAATTGCACTTGACACTGACATCTCCTTCTTTAGCTTTTCTCATTCGTTAGCGGTCGCTGTTTTTTATTTTCTTCTTCCACTCATTTCTGTTTTGCGTGTCGTCCTCATTTAGTAACTTTTCTCTCTTAAATAAAGTCCTTCCATATTATATTTGGTCTTCCTCAGTTTCTTCTACCTTCTATTACTAAGCTATTCATTCTTCTTCCAATATATACTTCATCTCTTCTCATCACATGTTCAAACCAATGTAATCGTCTCTCTTGTATCTTTTTAGAAACTTCTAACACTAGAGTTATTTCCCTTATTCTTTCATTCTTTACCCTATTTTTCCGTGTCTTCTCCAACATCTATCTCAACACCCTCATCTCTACCACATTCATTTACTATTCATTGTTACTGACATATGTCAATATGAGTTATCTGAATATATTAGTAGTTTCCATGGTTTAATGATTTAATATCTTTATAATTCCTTAAATCTTTATCTATTGAATATGAGTATAAAATGCAATCAAATCGTATAGAGAATAAAATAATCTTTAGGTTATAATAACGTTAAATGTCAATAAATGATATTTAACTGCGTTCTTTAAAGAAAAACTATTAAAATCTTCAAATGAGGGTACTTCCGGTTGACCAATTATAACCAAAATCTAATCACTTCTTCTGGATGTGAACTTGAGAAATACGAAAAAATTATAATTTTTGAAATCGTGGTATTGAAGTTATGCGGTCCGAAACTTTCGTCACACACACACACACACAGCCACAGATACATACGTATATATACAGACAGTATCGTAAAAATGGTAAAATCGTATTATATGGACCCTAAAACCTGCTTATTCACTAAAAACTCATCATTGAATTTTTTGACCATAGACAATACCTTCCTTACCTAAAAGTGACGGAAGGTAGAAAATTATAAATGTTATACATTTTTTCTGCTGTGTAATTTGACAAAAGGGATATGTTGAGTTAGTCTAAAGGGGTATTAATTAGTGGTGAGATCCGGATCCGGATAGCTTCGGTTTCGGATCTAAAAATAACCGGATATCCGGATAATTGAATGCTAAAGTATCCGGATCTCGGATCCAAATCTCAGTATCGGATTCTGGATCCGGATCTGAGTATCGGATGTTGGATCCGAATCTGAGTATAGGATTTTAGATCCGAATCTGAGTATCGGATTTTGGATCCGAATCTGAGTATTGGATTTTGGATTCGAACCTCAATATCGGATCTTGAATCCGGATTCGAATATGAGTATGTCATATTAATGTGTCACTTTATATGTGTAATAAATAATACATTTATTTGTGTTTTATTCATCATTTATTAAATAGGACTTTGTGAAAGTATAAATTATTTTTCTTTACATTGGCACAAACTACGTGGCTATTTTAGATGAGTTTGCCTTCACATTCACATTCAAAATGAAGAATCGGATCCAGAATTAAAATTTGGATCCGGATCCGTAAACAAAACATCGAATCCGGATCCAAATTATGATCCGGATCCAAATCCGAATTAAATTTACGGATATCCGCTTCAATATCCGAACATCGGATATCCGAGAAACCGTATATTTTGAAATCCGGGTACTCGGATCCAAGTTTTGTCAGATCCTCACAGCACTAGTATTAATTATTAAATTATTGGATAGCTGAAGAGAAAGTGTTCCCGGCTATTGTCCTGGTATGTGAGGCATAATGTGCAGATCTGTTCTTGGTCGAATGCGAAAACCACTCCGTCGCGGAATATCTGAAAGTTTTTTGAACTAGCTGTAGGTACGAAGTTAGGATATGAGTTTTAGGATTTTAAAAGGAGCATCAAATGTTTCAAATAAATTAAAGTAGTTGTAGGATTTGTAATGTGGATTATAGGATGAGTGAGTTATACGGCAGATAAATTACATAATATTCAGCATTACTATTTCCATAGGCATAGCTGTCGAATTTTGCTAGTTGTCACAAGAATAATCCTAAGAACCTTCTTCTTTACGTTCACCCGAACGAAAATATGCTATGAAATTTTGACGCTCTTCATTAAAAGCCATAATGAAATTACTTAGATTTATCATGATGGTATTCGAAACAAATATCAAATGAATCAACGTACAACAATAATATTAATCAAATGTCATGCACCTGTCCTCATCTGTCACATGGAATATAGCTTTGATTAATTCAAATATAATTTTAACATTATTTTGGAACAAAAGTTAACACGTGACCTACAGCCATTTTTGATCACTTTGTGATGCACACGAATATTAAAAAACTGTTATGGCCAGCACAATACCTCTTGCCGTTTTTGGTTACATAAGTATAAGGCGCGAGTAGTCATGTGACATTGTTGGCCTTGACAAGCAGATATGGGGGCTCGTGTCAGAATGACAATAAGTAATTATGTACATAAATGTCAAATGTCAGAATTATTCATTAAAAATTTCAAGATTTTCTAAACTCACGTAGTTAATTTGTCGCCAGGAGTGTCCCCATATCTGCTTATCAAGGCCAACAAAGTCACATGACTGCTCGCACCCTATTGTATTTCTTGTATACCTACTTATATCTATTCTTTATATTTAGATTTTTTAATTTTAAATTCATTCTATGAAGAAATTTCGTCCTACTCTTCTAATTTTTCGAGATGTTTCCAATTCATTGTCGGGAACAGTATTTCTGAAGGGTTTGTGTAATGCACCTATAATTTTAAATATTTAACTATTAATACAATAAGAAATAATATATGTATGTTCTTTCCAGAAAAAGTCAGTAATGTCTCCGGATTTCTGACACTGGCATTTATCTATCAGTTACAAACGTTTAAAATTTTCAATTGGTTTCATACATACATAAAATCACGCGTGTCCCACTTAGTGGGTTCGCACAAACCCGATAACAATAAGAACAACATCAACATCATACAACAAATCCTTACTCTTAAACATATTAAAGTGACCGATTTTCGGTAGCGAAATACCGCATCCGGATCACAATAATAGTTAGGAAACAATCATCCTACGCCACACATTCCTATCTAAGCAGACTTCTTTCGCCTCGGCAGGGCCGGATTAATAATTTTTGGGGCCTGAAGCGGAATTATATTTGAGGCCCCTACTATACCAAGTTAATTAGGTAGATAATAAAACTGAAGTATGGATTATTGATATTTTAAATTTACTACGAAACGAAACAAATTACTTACAGTAAATGTAAATTATAGAAATAAAATAAATAAATATTTCATCACGGCATATTACCCATTGCTGGAATGAAATATAATAATAATAATAAAGGTATACAATAAAAAATAATATTTTAATAATAAATAATAATAAGCATAAATAATTTCTTTTTCTTGGCTCTGCGAAAATGATCTTGATACATATGATTTTCCGATAAAAAAATTACTACCTCTTCTATTGCGTTAAAATCATGCCGAAATTTTTTAATAAATATTATTAAAGATTTTAAAAGATTGACTGCCATATTAATGTCTAAGTTCGAATTTTGTAAATACTTGCATGTTGCATTCATACGTTTTAATAGTTTATTCCACATGATTGTCGTAATACATGTTTTCAAATTATTCATTTTTGTCTGCGAGAACCTTTACCTCGATTCGCACTAGTTGTTTCTCATTACCATCTTCATGTATAGCAAGTAATGTGTTTTTTTATTTCAACAAAACTGCTTTTTAAGAGCCAAAACTGCTCTAATAGACCATCGCGTGTCGCAAATTCTTTTAACTGTCAAACCTTTTATATTTTCAAAATTCAAATTTACAAAAATCTGTAATTTATTTGACTAAGTGTGTTACCTATAAATATAATGGCGCTGTACAACAACAATAAAGAATAGTGTGACGTGGACTACTTGACTAGTATGAGGATGAGGGAACTGCACTGATGGTACAAGCGCTATACAACATAGACATCTAGCTTCGTAGGTTTGAAGTTTCAAAAATTTTCAATAGATGTCTCTTTCTTAACGAAAAAATCTATAGGCGGATGTAAAAAGATGGAGCCGTTCCCATTCTATAGTCTCGATATTGTTTCTATTTGGTCACAATGTTCTTAAGAAAATAAAAAGAAAAAAATTGGAGCCTCTGTACAATCCGGGGCCTCAAGCGGCCGCTTTGTGCGCCTTATGGTTAATTCGGCACTGCGCCTCGGCCACACTCATAAACTTTACTCTTAAACATATTAAAATGACCGATTTTCGGGCTGTGAGATTTATTACAACAGATTATTATATATCTTATTCTCTAAATATATAAATGATATAATAAAATATTTATATGTATCAGATAGAAAATTTACTCTTCTTTAATAAGCAAAAACAAAAATTTTCAAAAAATAATATTCAGAAGAATTTTTGTAAGAATCTGCTACTTCCCGTTGTCGAATTATTACCAAAAACTTTTCAGCTCTTTCCAGTAATGTCCGATTAAGAAATACGTAGTTAAACAGATAGCAAGTATTATAGTTTTTGAGAAATCGTCCTTTCAACCTAGCTACGTACACACACACACATACATCCGCACACACACACACACACATCATCGTAAAAATATTAAAATCTGGATATGCATTTTTCTTCATGAATCCAATACCTCTCTCGAGAGGTAAAAATTATAACAAAACATTCTGTCGATTTTCTTTGGAAATTGACAGCTGACTAGTGATTTTTTTTTTACTTTTGAGAACTAGGTTTGCATTCTGATCAATCAAAAAGCATAGTTTATATTCCTATCTAAACCAACGCTATTACGTGAAATGAATTTATAGTAAAGATTAAATTTCAAAAACAGTAGGCGATATCAATAAATGAAGTATAGAAATGAGTAACAAATAAAATACTTAGTAAGCTCGTCGTTAGAGACCCTGTATAATAAAATAATAAATAGTAAAAAAAATAGTGAATATTCCAAATAAATGCATAATAACCATTAAAATATTTTTCTTGCATGGCGTGAACTATATCTTCAGCGATTTTTATCTGCGTCCTTTTTTGAATTCACAATTTCTGATTTTATTTATCCTGAATAAAACCCAATTCCAATCCTTTGTAATCCTTGTGCGAATTTTCAATCCATATCAATCTGAGCTTATCGCTTGCATTGTAGTGGGAGGTACATTGGTACCCGTATACCTAGCCTAGAAAAGCTAGAGCTAGAGAAAAAGAAAAACACAATGCAAGCTCGATACGTATCAAGCAGTCAGCGACTGGGAATTCAAATGAGGCAGAACCAAGAAGTCAGATTCGTGAACGAGAAGAAGAATAATTTGTAAAAGTAGGAAGTTTCCAAGATTGTTCTGTATAGAATTGTTAAAGAAATAAATAAGTAAATTAACATATATGAGACGGAAAGCTGAAAATTAAAGAAGATATAAATTGATACCATGTTTCTATATAATCATCCCATAATTTTCACTTATGGCTCATTCCAGATACAGTAATCAGAAGACTGATTTACCCTTTAGTATACGTAAATTTTGATTATAAAATTAAGCGCTAAATTTGAATCTAGTGATATTTTGCATGGAGATAAATAGAAAAAATCTGTTATGGCCATCACAATACCTCTCGCGCCCTTTCCATTGTGGTATATATAAGTATTGTATTTAACATTGCTTGTCCACGCAAAAAAATCTAATTACACCTAATCTTTATATTTGCAGATTTTCTATAATTTTAAATTCCTTCTATGAGCAAGTTTTCTCCATTTCTTCTAAATGTTCGAAGTTTTTCTAATTCATTAACGGGTATGGCGTTATTTCTGATGTGTTCATGTAATATACCTATAATTTTGAACATATAAAGAAGAAGCCTTCAGTACTATCTCTGAATTTTTGACACTGACATTAGTAAGATTTATTTGTCAATTACAGACATTTTAATTTCTCAAGTAGTTACCATGGAGATATTTGGGCTGTGAGCAGGCTGTGAGATTTACTACAACAGATTATTTTATAGAGAATATAATTCCTTAGTCACGTGACATGTTTTCCGCCAATCAACATTCAGAATCTCCCTAGCTACGCGTTTATCACAGCGATGATAAAAAACAAGGAAATAAACACCGTATTTATAGTCATTACTAAGGGATTTGTTTTCTTTATTTATGACATTGACAGTTAATTTTGAGTATAAAAATAAATAATAACAATAATTCAAACTCCGAAATATCAAATAAAACTCGTAAGTACCATGTTTTAATACAATATGAATATGTATATTAAAAGTTAGGTTAGGTTAGATTGCAAAAATTCATTATATTCTCTCATTAAATATAAGCTCGTGATATGATTAATAATCGAAGATATTGCTCGTGAAACCGAAGCAGCACATTTCAACTCGTCCTTCGGACTCGTGAAATCTGCAGCTCGGTTTCACACGAGAATATCATCGATGATAATCATATCACTTGTTATATTACGTATGATTATATATCTATATCTTTAAATCTATAGAAAGTATAATTAAAAATTTAAATGTGTCGGATAGATAATTTTGTTTTTTAATATTTGTAATAACAGAAATATTCAAAAAATAATATTTAGAAGATTTTTGTTAAAATACTACTACTTCCGGTTGTCCAATTGTTATCAGAATCTATTCAACTCTTCCAATTACTGTTAGATTGAGGAATCCGTAGTTACACAGGTCTTTAATCTTGTACTTCCAACAACCTCACACACACACACTCACATACACACACACAAACTTCATCGTAAAAATGTTATTATCGGATTCTAGGGACCTTAAAAAGTGTTTATTCACGAAAATCTGGATATGCGATTTTTAGCATGATTCCAATACCTCTCTTGGCGAGAGGTAAAACTCTGATGTGGCCAGCAATACCTTCCGTCAATCCTGTGAATTATGTACAAATTCCGTAGAGAGCGAGCATTCATGTGACTTACCAAAACCTTTTCAACTTTTCCGATTAGTGTCCGATTGAAAAATACGCAGTTAAACAGATATTAAGTCGTATAGTTCTTGAGAAATCGTCCTACCAACACATACACACACAAACATACGCACGCAGGCAAGCACACATGCGTGCACGCACCCACACACATCATCGTAAAAATGTTAAAATCGGTTAAAACGTGCTTATTCACTAAAATCTGAATATGCGATTTTAAGCATGAAACCAATAACGAGAAGTAAAAACCGGTATTTTAATAAATCAGTTTTATAAATATGTAAATAAATATATCAACACAGCACACCCATTGCTGGGTGTGCCAATCTGCCTTGTACAAAAGATTTCGGTAATGATGATGACATATTTGTACCGTGCGGCCGTCACTAAACGGGCACTCATTACTGGCGTGGAGAGTGCACCATATTGGTCAATTTTGTGCCATTTAAAATTGGAAATATTTAGCGTCGGTCGGGAACAAATCCCGGTGTCCAGATTAGCAACCAAACACTTCACAATACATTAATTATTATACGGATGGCAACACTGCATTTGCATGAAATTGTCGTATGATGGATTATGCGATTATGTACTTTAGTGCCGATTTCTGCACTTTCAGTGTCGTTTTTTATGCATTCTAGTAACGATTTCAAATAAAAGTAATAAACTACAAAATTTACATTTGCAGTCAATAATATAATACAAAGTGCAGATTATTTAGAAAATGTAAACTAACTATATTGAATATATTGATTACCTACTAAATAGTACTGTCTGCTGTACTTCAAATAAAACAAAAATTAAAATAATTTACTATTTAGTTTCAATTTATATAGTTTTATTACAGAGTATTCCATTTTATCATTTAAAATATATTTTCTGTCCATCCATTTGCAAATTACGGGATTGTAGATAATCCCTAAAGACATTACGATTTGCTGTGCTGGCGTTCACTTTTTTATTATTTACAGAGCCGTCTAGGATTATTGTCCCTAAGCATTATTATTACGTTTTCTCTACAACACAGCTGAGATTTATATTTTTTGCCTTTTAGACCTGAGATGAAATATTTATGTAATAAAAATTAATATGCATGTATAATCCGTTAAAGAAGTTCATTTTATAAGTAGTTAAAACTTGAAACGTTTTTCTTCATTCCAAGTATAAAACAAGCATGTTTTATTTTATTACAAAATATGACATTGTTTACTTACTGAAAATTAAATAGATAAATGTAAATTTAATATAAAACTTTCCTTTATGTGGTCTTTAAGAAGCGCAGACAGGTTATATACATGGCAGTGTATTTGATTGACTAAAAGAGATGTTTTACAACCTATCATATAGTAAATTGACAACCATATTTCAGTTTTACTGGCAATAGTTTGTACTCGCAGTATATATCTTTGAACTTACGAGTCGAGAAGAGTATAAAATTTAAATTTTGAAATCCTATCTACAATATTCTTACAAACGGAAAATTTTATGTATAAGTGTATTTTATGTATCGTATACTACAATGTTTCATCGTCAGACAGTAGTTTATATGCGGAATAATAGATAAATACATTTATATCTTGCATACGTATAGTTTCATTAGTTATCTCGTGAAGCTTCCAAGGCCATCGTTGCGCGTGCAGTGCTGCGTATTCTATACACTTATACAGCAATTATCGAGGCCACCATGTCAGTCACTTTTTTTTCAAATAAATATACATCACGGCATATTACCCACAAACGTCGAGATAAACGTAGTCATTGTAAAAATAGTAAAAACGTGTTGTGGGGATCCTAATTCGTGCTTATTTACTGAAAACTCAGTATCGAATTTTTTGACCAAAAACATTACCTCCCTTACATACGATATATAAATAGATTAACTTTTTGTAACGGAGCATACTTTGTTAATTATATATAACCTTTGTGAATAATTAAAAGGAAACCACGCTAGTATAAAGCGTGTTAATTTATTAACATCCTGTACGACATAGAACTAATTAACAAAATGTGTCCACTACTTCTCATTCTTGTATCCTATATCCTTAGTATTTGCAATGAATATACCTTCATATAATACCCTGAGCTTAGTCCTAAGTCAACATGCCTCTTCACCGTGCTAAATTCCCTGAAAATTAACATCTCCACTTACTTCTGCTATTCAATCAACGTGGCTATGACAAGCGTGTTTGTCTTCTGTTTCTCCGCATACGCGCCCGTTGCCGTTGCCGTTGCCAAGTAAACAACAGTGTTGCCAGCGCGGTGTTTACACAGAGGTGCGAATGTATGGGAGGATGTAATATCGTGCAAGAGACAACTGAAGAACTGAATTAGTTATTTGCGAAGTAGAGATACTGTTTATCTGTATTTGTCTTACGGAGTTTGAGGAGAAATGAGGAAGTCTTACCTTACTTTGATATTGGAGAGAGGTAATAAGATACAAGAAAAATAAGGGATAAATCCCAGAAGAAATTCAGTAAATAAATATATCTATATTAATAAAATTAACTTGGTTTATGGAAGTCTGTAATAAAGGACGTCGTGTTAACTGATGCAACAGCCGATTTTATTGTCAACATATCAACTTCTATGGTTCTATGTGAGCTTGTGTGTTCTAAGAATTAAATATGGTTTATTCACAACGGGAAGGTATAGAAGTAGGATATTTTTAAATCTATTTTTAGGAGGTAAGATATATTCTTAAAAACTGTATGACAACTTCCTTTTAGTTTTGTAACAATATGTATTATAGTTTATTTTGTATGTTCAAATATTAAAATGTTTCAAACATGCAATTTGAAATTTCTTTTTTGCCTTCCGGCACCTTTAGGTAAGGAAGGTATTAGTCAAAAAAATCGATAGTGAGTTTCCAATGGAAGCACGTTTTGGGGTCCCCAGAATACGAATTTAATATTTTTACGATGTCTGTATGTGTATGTGTGTGTGTAACTATCGTTTCGGATCGCGTAACTCCAACACCACGATTGCAAAAATATTTTTTTTCGTATTCCTCGAGTTTAGATACATATGCAGACATGATTAGATTTTAGTTATACTTGGTCTGCCGGAAGTACCCTCATTTGATGATTTTAACAGTTTTTCTTGATAAAAGCAGTTAAATATCATTTATTGACATTTAATGTTATTATATTTTAAGAATATGTTATTCTCTATACGATGTGATTGCATTTTAAACTTCATATTCAACAGATATAGAGTTAAAGAATCATAAAGATATTAAATTTCAGCCAGCTATGCTAACCATGAAAATTGCTAATATATTCAGATAATTCAAATTGATAGGTGTCAATATCAATAAAAAGTAAATGAATGTGGTAGAGATGAGAATGTTGAAGTAGATGTTGGGGAAGACTCTAGAAAGATACAAGAGACGATTACATTGGTTTGAACATGTCATAAGGAAAAATGAAGAATATATTGGGAGAAGAATGAATAGCTTAGTAATAGAAGGTTGAAGAAATAGAGGAAGACCAAAGATAACTGCTAATATATTCAGATAATTTAAATTGACAGATGTCAGTATCAATGAAAAGAAAATGAATGTGGCAGAGACTAGGATATTGAGATAAATGTTGGGGGAGACACGGAATGACAAGGAATGAAAAATAAGGGAAATGGCTCGAGTGATAAAGTTTCTAGAAAGATACAAGAGAGATGATTACATCGGTTTGAATATGTCATGAAGAGAGATAAAGAATATGTTGGAAGAAGGATGAATAGCTTAGTAGTAGAAGGTAGAAGAAACAGAGGAAGACCAAAGACAAGATGGAAGGACTGTATTGCGGAAGACTTGAGAGAAAAGGAACTGAATTAGGGCGACACGCAAAACAGAATGAGTGGAAGAAGAAAATAAAAAATAGCGACCCCTAACGAATGGGAAAAGCTAAAGAACAAGATGACAATGCCAAGTGCAATTTGCATAGTTTTTTTATGAAATAATTTTACTGGAAATATAGGATCTTTTGCAAGAAAATTTAAGTATGGAATTTGTATATAATACACAGGATTGACGGAAAGTAATATTCTGGCCACATCAGAATTTTTCCTTTAAAAGTGTGTTTGTAATTTCTAAATACGTAACACACATCGATTATTTTCTTTATTATTGAAAATAACAGAATAAAATCATCCAGATGAAAATTGTAGTAAATTGAAGGGAAAAAATATTTATTGATGTAAAAAATATTAACTCAGTGATTTTCAAACTATACTATAAAATTATATTTTTATAAATGGCAATCTATAAATTCGATCTGAATTCAATAATATTATATTTTCATAACCGTACAATTATTTAAAACTATGAAAATGAACAGATTCGAACCTGGGCTATCAATTCCACAATCCACCTTCTACAATAATAGACCAATCCAGCTACGTAATTAAATTCCCTCCTCAATCAACCAATCACATTTATTCAGACATCCCTTCCATACCCCATTGACGGGTGTATCTGTATATACCTACATACATTGCAGCTTCCCCCACAGTCACATCCACATGGCATACCTCATACTCGTAACCACAGTGCATCGTAGTGTGCTCTGTGGTATGTTATTGAACACGTGTAGACAACGGACGGTGTGAACACGCCATTACCCTATCTACATACGAGGGACAATGTGTGGAGAATGTACGGGCTACAGAACATATAGGAACATTCAACATGGGATGTTATTGCAGGAGCTAATTTAGAAACGAAATACTATAGTACGTTCCACGTGAGAGAATACTTCCTTCAGAATACGAACTGTGGCAGTAAAATAACCGGATTTATTTTGTTTTTCGGCTTTCTTGTAAATTTGGAAATACAGTAGAGTCTCGATACAGTGAACTAATCAATGCAGGGCGATGTATTAGTTTTTATTAATAAATTTGAAAATTTCGAGAAAAATAAGGTAATTGAGATATATGAGAAATAATTTTAATTCAAATATTCTAGGTGGCTTTTTGAAAATAAATAATAAACAAATAGATAAATAAGTAAATAATAGGTAAGTAATAATAAAAACACATAAATGTATACTTTGTTGATATTAACATTGTTATATTTTGTTTATTTTCACATAAATATATTAATAAAAACTAATACATCGTTGAAAATTTAAATTGTTTGTAACTGACAGTTAAATGTCAGTGTCAGAAACCCCGGAGATATTACTGAAGACTTTCTGGGAAGTACATACATTATATTATTTCTTAATGTATTAATAGTTAAATATTTAAAATTATAGGTACATTACATATATCCTTTAAAAATACTGTCAATCCTGACAATGAATTGGAAACATTTCAAAAAATTAAAAGAGGACAAAATTTCTTCATAAAATGAATTTAAAATTAAACAGTCTAAATATAAGGAATAGATATATGTAAGTAGAATTTTTGGTATAGAGTGTAGGTATACAAGAAATGTTAAATACAATAGAGCGCGAGCAGTCATGTGATTTTGTTGTAATAAATTTTACAGCCAAAAGAATGCCATGGAAAATAGTTGAAAATTTAAATTACTGAAGACTTTTTCTGGGAAGTACATAGATTATATTATTTCTTAATGTATTAATAGTTAAATATTTAATATTATAGGTATATTACACACCCTTCAGAAATACTGTTACTCCCGATAATGAATTGGAAACATCTCGAAAAATTGAAGAGGAGAAAAAATTTCTTCATAGAATGAATTTAAATTTAAAAAATCTAAATTATTAAAAAATCTTTCAGAACTCATATTTCAATAGAATAATACAACCTTTTTAGTTAAATTCTGTTTGTATTTATTTAAATTACAACGTTTCGACAATATAGACTATTGCCTTCTTCAGGTAAAAACATGAACTACAAAACAACAAATACAAATAAATAAATAACAAAACATAGCAACAGGTAACTAGGTGACAATTACAACAAATTTAAAATAGGAAGCCATGCACGACTAAGATCTAGACCGTCATAATGATTGAGATTATTACTCTTCGTTTTGTAAATCTCAATGGCTTCTCTAATTAACCTGTTGTTTAGGTGTGTAGGTCTCGCCAGTATTTTTGTATCTTCAAATTTGATACGGTGGAATTCTTCCAGGGCATGCTCTGCAACTGAAGATTTTTCTGGCTGGTTCAACCTGATCGAACGCTGGTGTTCATTCAATCTTGTAGAAATGGTTCTACCAGTTTGGCCAATGTAAACTTTCCCGCAGACACATGGAATCTGGTAAATCCCTGATGACTGAAGAGGGATGACGTCTTTAACTTGTCTCAACATATGTCGAATTTTAATATATGGAGAAAACGAAATCTTCATGTTCTTCTTACGAAGAATTCTACCAATCTTGTCCGTGACATTTTGGACATAAGGAAGTGAAGCAAACAATACGTCTCGTTCATTAGCATTGTTCATTGGTCTTTTCGGTTTCAGGCATTTTTCGATTGAAGATTATGGCTTACCTAAAGTACATAAGAAAGATGTACCCCTACGCCCGATTGTGAATTGTATTAATTCTTGCACTTACGATTTATCTAAATATTTAGATAATCTCATAAGACCATACATTGGAAATTCATCATCCTATGTGAAGAATTCCAAACATTTTATTGAAATTATAAAGAACATACATATCTCATCAGAAGATCTTCTAGTGAGCTTTGATGTTACGTCATTATTTACGAAGATCCCCATCAGAGACACCCTGAAGCTGCTTGAAAAGAATTTTTCAGAAGATATTGTGAAACTATATCGATATTGTTTAACGTCAAGCTTCTTCATTTTTAACAACGAATTCTACAAACAAGTTGATGGTGTCGCAATGGGCAATCCTCTGTCTCCTTCCATAGCAAATTATTATATGGAGTTTTTTGAAGAATTAGCTTTGGATTCTACTACGATGAAACCTTCATTATGGTTACGATACGTTGATGATGTCTTCGCTATTTGGCCCCATGGACGTCAAAACTTATCAATTTTCTTAAACCATTTGAATAACATCCATGAAAATATTAAGTTCACCGTAGAAGTTGAAGAAAATGGCATTATTCCCTTCCTAGACGTGTTACTAGAGAGAAAAGAAGATGGTTCTTTACTACATTCAGTCTACAGGAAGCCTACGCACACCAATCAATATATTAATGCCAATTCACATCATCATCCTTCTCAGAAATACGGTACAATTAAATGCCTAATGAGAAGAGCTTCAGACATTTGTCATTCAGAAAAACTGGAAGAAGAAATGAAAGAAATTAAAAATATTTTTATGAAGAATGGTTTTTCTAAATCTTCAATCGAAAAATGCCTGAAACCGAAAAGACCAATGAACAATGCTAATGAACGAGACGTATTGTTTGCTTCACTTCCTTATGTCCAAAATGTCACGGACAAGATTGGTAGAATTCTTCGTAAGAAGAACATGAAGATTTCGTTTTCTCCATATATTAAAATTCGACATATGTTGAGACAAGTTAAAGACGTCATCCCTCTTCAGTCATCAGGGATTTACCAGATTCCATGTGTCTGCGGGAAAGTTTACATTGGCCAAACTGGTAGAACCATTTCTACAAGATTGAATGAACACCAGCGTTCGATCAGGTTGAACCAGCCAGAAAAATCTTCAGTTGCAGAGCATGCCCTGGAAGAATTCCACCGTATCAAATTTGAAGATACAAAAATACTGGCGAGACCTACACACCTAAACAACAGGTTAATTAGAGAAGCCATTGAGATTTACAAAACGAAGAGTAATAATCTCAATCATTATGACGGTCTAGATCTTAGTCGTGCATGGCTTCCTATTTTAAATTTGTTGTAATTGTCACCTAGTTACCTGTTGCTATGTTTTGTTATTTATTTATTTGTATTTGTTGTTTTGTAGTTCATGTTTTTACCTGAAGAAGGCAATAGTCTATATTGTCGAAACGTTGTAATTTAAATAAATACAAACAGAATTTATCTTAAAAAATCTAAATATAAGGAATAGATATAAGTAGAATTTTTGGTGTAGAGTGTAGGTATACAAGAAATGTTAAATACATAAGGGCGCGAGCAGTCATGTGAGTAATTATGTATAAAGATGTCAAATATCATAATTTCTCATTCTAAATTTAGTGATTTTCCAATTCCATGTGGTTTATTTTCCTCGACAAGTAAATTCCACACTCCTGGTGACAAATTAACTACGTGAATTTAGAAAATCTTGAAATTTTTAATGAAAAATTCTGACATTTGATATCTATGTACATAATTACTAATTATCATTTTAAAACGGGCCCCCACGTCTGCTTGTCCAGGCCAACAATGTAACATGACTGTTCGCGCCCTATACTTATATAACCAAAAAGAGGAAGTGGCGAGAGGTATTGTGCTGGCCACAACAGATGTTTTTTATTAAAACTATGCTGACAAATAGAGATTTTATGTTTTATTCTATTAAAAACGCTTGCATAGATAATTTTCTCAAAAAAAATTGTTTGAATTCATGCGATCCGACCATCTCAGGTAAGTAGTAAACATATAGTAACTATATAAACAAACCCTAAAATTATAGGTAAGAAAAACGTTGATATTGCCAAATAGAAACAATTATGTAGTTGACCTAAAGGTAGTTATTATCGTGAAACCATTTTACCCAGAATTAATTGAAATATTAAGTATATCTCAACTGAAGTATATCTGCTCTCCAAGTTTTTAAACAATTGAACACGTGGTACATGAGATATTTGCAATTAAATTTGGCCTTTTTAACACGTAAAAAAAAGGAAATGGCAAAATAAACACATTTTCAATTATAACTTTTATATCCATACCGACATTTAATCGAAAAACTACTATGTTATAGAAAACTAATTAACGGATTTTATGTAAAAATTTGAAAATTATTTACCATCTAGATTTAATTTTATTGCCTCTAGAAAATTATAATCTGAAGATACGATAAATAGGTAGAATTATACTTAACAGCATGTACAAGCGTTCCAGATGGAGTATCAGTTAAGTTAACAACGCTTGCTTGGTATTAGCGAATAAGAGGTGATCTTTGGTTAAAGGAATTCCAGACGTACATTCTAAGGAAATATTTCCTAAATTGGTATTTTACGTGAAAAACATAAAAACTTTAAACAGTATAATACTACTTTTGTAATTTTAAGAGAGAAATATATTAAATTGTTTTGCAGTTTCCATTTGTAGTTTAGAATTAGTATAATATCTCAAAATATCATTACTTTTATACCCGAATGTACCAATTAGTGTCTAGGTGCGACGTTGCCACAGTTATTCTTCAACATTTTTTTATACTGTAGTGTGAGTATATTGAAATACGACACTTGTGTATGTGTTAGTGCGAGTGGTACAGGTCAAAAAAATCTGTTGTGGCCAGCACAATACCTCTCGCCACTTCCTTTTTTGGTTACATAAGTATAGGGCGCGAACAGTCATGTTACATTGTTGGCCTTGACAAGCAAATGTGGGGGCCTGTTTCAGGATGATAATTAGTAATTATGTACATGGATATCAATTGTCAATTTTTCATTCAGAATTTCAAGATTTTCTAAATACACGTATTTAATTTGTCACCAGGAGTGTGGAATTTACTTGTCGAGGAAAATAAACCACATGGAATTGGAAAATCACTAAATTTAGAATGAGAAATTTTAATACTTGACATCTATATACATAATTACTAGCTATCATTCTGACATGGGCCCCCATATCTGCTTTTCTTGTATACCTACACTCTATACCAAAAATTCTACTTACATATATCTATTCCTTATATTTAGATTGTTTAATTTTAAATTCATTTTATGAAGAAATTTTGTCCTCTTCTAATTTTTCGAAATGTTTCCAATTCATTGTCAGGATTCACAGTATTTTTGAAGGATATATGTAATATACCTATAATTTTAAATATTTAACTATTAATACATTAAGAAATAATATAATGAATATACTTCCCAGTAAAAGTCTTCAGTAATGTCTCCGGATTTCTGACACTGACATTTATCTGTCAATTACAAAAAATTTAAATTTTCAACTATTTTCCATGGCCAATCTTTCGGCTGTAAAATTTATTATAACAGATTATTTTATATATTATATTTCTTTTATCTGTAAATCTATAGAATATATTATAAAATATTTAAATGTATCAAATAGAGAATTTAATTTTCTTTAATATTACCAAGAAAAAATTTCAAAAAATATTATTTAGAAGATTTTTTTTCAAGAATTATTACCAAAACCTTTTCAGATCTTCCCATGAATGTCCGATTGGGAAATACGTAGTTAAACAAATTTAAAGTCTTATAGTTTTTGAGTAATCGTCCTTCCAACATCCTACATACATACACACACACACACACACACACACACACACACACACACACACACACACACACACACACACACACACACACACACACACACACACACACACACACACACACACACACACACACACACAGACATCATCGTAAAAATGTTAAAATCAAAATGTAGGGACCTTAAATCGTGCTTATTCAATAAAATCTGGATATGCGATTTTTAGCATGAATCCAATACCTCTCTTAGTGAGAGGTAAAAATACTTTTCTACGGAAAACTAAAGAAAATTCATCTGTTACTGTGTTTGATGCAATCTGTGTATATAATATAATGTTAAAAATATAATTTATTGCAAATATAAACTGCATTAGCTTAATTTTTATTTTGAACATAGAAAAAGTTTTAGAATAGGTACACTCGAGTGACAACTACCTTAATGGAAGTTTCACAAGATTTCACATATTCAGTATAAGATCTTCTAATTAATATTTTGTCATTATCATTACCGATATCTGTTTATAAAAGCACATTGGCACACCCAGCAATGGGTATACTGTGATGATTTATTATTGTTAATAATAATTTAGTTTACGCCACGAACATAATTAATTAAATTAAAATCCACTTCTGAATCGACATAATTTCGCCTTCTTGCAAAATCTTATATATTAAAACTTTCTTTGAGATAAATTCTCTAAGGTATTTCAAGAACGAGAATTTTCTTGCTTAGTTACATCTTTATATTAATAAAATCAGCATACCATTCTTCCGTGCAATACTTCCCTCCCTAACAAATTATCTCGCGCCGAGTTTAAAACAAATTATAAAATCGTTTTAAAATCTTAATATACGATGTCAACTCTCGTGATCTAAAATAATTAAGTGCTTAATTAATAGGCCAGATCTTTATGAATATTAGCCAGGGTTGCCCTTCTAATATGAAGTGATGCGGAGAGTTAATGAATTAACGCTAGCGTTAACGCTAAACGGTAAGCTAACGCTAACGCGAGGTAGAGCTGCTTTCATGCATATTTCATACATTACCTCCCTCTATGAAAATTTATGCCGTACTTTATGTTAACTTTTCAAGAGAGTAGTTTTTATTTACAACAACAAGATTTTGTTGATTTAAGTACATAAAATGTTAAGCACGCAACATATTTAATAATATATTCTAAGAGCGAAAGATTGTAAAGTATATGGGGCGATTTATGCATATGAACTACCTTTTACTTAAAAGGTTTTGTATTAAGTTACTACAATATGACAAATTTTAGTTAGCCTTTAGCAAAATTTATAATTTTTGCGGGGAATATATCACGAAAAGGAAATACAGGGTGTTTGTATAAGCTTGGTCACTATTGGTAACTTTTTTAATTGAAGAGGTGTGTAAGTTTAATTAAATGAGCAAAATTGTGCCATTTTAAATTAGAAATTTGGTAATACGTATCAGTAAAATAAAATTTGTACCAGCGGTTCCAAAAATATGGAACTATTTTTTTACCTTTCGGCACTTTTAGATAAGGAAGGTATTGTCTTTGGTCAAAAAATTTGATAGTGAGTTTCAAATGAATAAACACGTTTTGGAGTCCCTAGAATACGATTTACTATTTTTACGATGATGTCTGTATGTGTGTGTGTAGGTGACGATCGTTTCGGATCGCATTACTCCAATACCACGATTCCAAAAATTATCATTTTTTCCTATTCCTCAAATTTAGATTTTAGTTATAATTGGTTCACCGGAAGTACCCTCATTGGCAACTTTTAACATTTTTTCTTGAAAAAAGCAGTTAAATATCATTTATTGAAATTTAATGTTATTATAATTTTCCTAAAATGTTATTCTCTTTACGATTGGATTGCATTTTATACTTCATATTCAATAGATATAGAGTTAAAGAATAATAACGATATTAAATTTCATAAATCAGCCAGCTATGCTATAACCATGGAAACAGCTACTATATTAAGAAAATTCAAATTGACAGATGTCCAGTATCAATGAAACGAAAATGCATGTAGAAGAGATGAGGATGTTGAGATAGATGTTGGAGCAGACACGGAAAGATAGAGCAAGGAATTAAAAGATAAGGGAAATGGCTCGAGTTTCTAAAAGATTACAAGAGAGACGATTGAACATGTAATGAAGAGAGATGAAGAATATATTGGAAGAAGAATGAATAGCTTAGTAGTAGAAAGTAGAAGAAACAGAGGAAGACCAAAGATAGGATGGAAGGACTGTATTGCGGAAGACTTGAGAGAAAAGGAACGGAATGAGGACAACACGCAAAACAGAAATGAGTGGAAGAAGAAAATAAAAAATAGCGACCCCTAACGAATGGGAAAAGCTAAAGAAGCCTTCACATTCATAATGAAGAATCGGATCCAGAATTAAAATTTGGATACAAAACATCGAATCCGGATCCAAGTTCAGATCCGGAGCCAAATTAGGCCGACCATCGGAAATCCGAGGAACCGGTTATTTTGAAATCCGGGTACTCGGATCCAAGTTATACTGACAGCACTAATTTAGACAAAAAAAATCTGATGTGGCCAGCACAATACCTTCCGTCAATCCTGTGTATTATGTATAAATTCCATACATAAATTTTCTTGCAAAATATTCTAAATTTCCAGTAAAATTATTTCATAACCAATCTATGCAAATTGTACTTGACACCCGACACCGACATCCTCTTCTCTAGCTTTTCCCATTCGTTAGGGGTCTCATTTTTTTTTATTTTCTTCTTCCATTCTCATTCAGTTCCTTTTCTCTCAAGTCGTACGCAATACAGTCCTTCCATCTTATCTTTGGTCTTCCTCTGTTTCTTCAACCTTCTATTACTAAGCTATTCATTCTTCTTCCAATATATTCATCATCTCTCCTCATGACATGTTCAAACCAATGTAATCGTCTCTCTTGTATCTTTCTAGAAACTTGTAACACTAGAGTTATTTCCTTACCTATCTTTCCGTGTCTTTCCCAACATCTACTTCAACGTCCTCATCTTTGCCACATTAATTTACTTTTTATTGATACTGACAATTATCTGAATATATTAACAATTTTCATGGTTAGCTTAGCTGGCTGATTTATGAAAATTAACTCTCTTTCTATTGAATATGAATTATAAAATTCAATCAAATCGTATAGAGAATAATATATTCTTTAAGTTACAATAACGTTAAATGTCAATAAACCATATTTAACTGTTAAAATCTTCAAATGAGGGTACTTCTGGTTGACCAATTATAACCCAAATCTAATCACCTGTTCTGAATGTCCGAAACTTTCGTCACACACACACAGACACACATACATACAGACAATATCGTAAAAATGGTAAAATCGTATTATAGAGACCCTAAAACATGCTTATTCACTAAAAACTCATCATTGAATTTTTTGCCCAAAGACAATACCTTCCTTACCTAAAGGTGACGGAAGGTAAAAATATGAGCCATTACGCCAAACAATTTGTCAACAGCAATCTTTAATAACATGAACAAGTTGGGCTGTAGCTTGTAGGTAATATTATTTATTAAAAACACATGATCGAAATTATTTAATCAAATGCAACGTTTCGTTTAACTACACGGTAATTGGAAGTTGAAAATAAATATTATAAATGTAATAATAATAATAATAATAAATGAAACATGGTGATATTTTTATTTGTTTATATATTTTTATTTAAATGAAAAAGTTTGTATGCTATGTAGAACGATTTTATTTTTATTTCTGCATTTGTATAATGAATTTTTCTTGTTTTTCGTTTGTCGTACTCCGGTAAAATTAATGTAATCCCTTGTGTTTACTAATTAATTTTTCAAATGTTAAATCGTCGAAATCGTTTACATCTGAAAAACATTTTTCGTTAATTAGCGAAACATGAAAACTTTTAAACTCTGTAAAATATAAATTTCAGTACTCATTATACAGCGTTCGAGATCAAAATATAGCGAATTCATTGGGTTGGGCAGTCAATGCGTTGCGTAGCTACAGCTACCTTTTCAACTTTTTTAATTTTCCCGAAAGCTGCGAGTGAAACATGTCAAGTGGAACAGTTAAGCATCAATCACAGCACAGGGCCAGCTTGTGCAAATTAATAAAAAATTGCTCCATGCATTAACAACAAACAATCAAATTAATTATCTTCCAAATGATTTTTCATTTAATTTTCGCTCTACAGTTTCTCATTAATTATTTTTACCGGGCACCTTACTGCCTACAACGGAGGCATTGTGCGTGAACAAATTCCAGATTCTGCGAATTTTTGTAGTAACTATTAGATAATCAGAAATCGGCAAACAAGGTAGAGGTAGAAGGACACCATATTTAAATTTAGGATGTGGCTATTTATACATTCAGTATGTATACGCAATTGGCTATTTATACCAAGGCATCGAACCCGAACCTGTACCGAACCAAAACCGCAACCAAACCGTAACATTTTAGCGAACCCAAACCCAGAACCGAACCTCAGATATATTTTGCAATTGAACCCGAATCGGAACCGAACCGTGTATTAAAATTTGGGTTCAGGGTTCAACTCCGGTTCAGGTTCACTTTCAATTCGAAACTGGAGAGTAATCGTAATTCAACCAATAATTGAGGCATTCGGCGTCTACGTTGCTGTCTGTATTCACTTTTTGTGAAAATTGTGTTCGTTTCTTGTTTTGCGTAAATTTCGGCTCGCATTTTAAATTATTTCTATATAAAGATTGTTATTCAAAAAAACACTAATTCAATTTTCATTAGGTCGAACCGAACTCAACCCCAATACCTGAACCTGGAACAAAACCGCAAATTTTATTAACATTTGAACCAGAACCGCACCGAACCCATCTATCAAAAAACAAATTAACCTAAATCTGAACCGAACCCAGTTTTTGGCGGGTTCGATGCCCTGATTTATACATACAGTATGGGCATGCAACTTTTATAAAAACAGCTAACAAAAACGATACCTAACGCACAGAACTAGGGTTTAGGTAGACAGTGGCTTTAAAGAGACAGTGAAGTAGGTTGCCCACCCACATCCAAATATCGTTTCTGACCTTTTTACTTTCACCTTTAGGTAAGGAAGGTATTGTCTTTGGTTAAAAAATCAATGATGAGTTTTTAGTGAATAAGCATGTTTTAGGGTCCCTATAATACGATTTTACCATTTTTACGATGATGTCTGTATATATGTGTGTGGGTGTGTGTCTGTGTGTGACGAAAGTTTCGGATCGCATAACTTCAATACCACGATTCCAAAAATTATAATTTTTTCGTATTCCTCAAGTTTACATCCAGAAGAACAAGTGATTAGATTTTGGTTATAATTGCTGAACCGGAAGTAGCCTCATTTGAAGATTTAACACTTAAATATGATATATTCACATTTAACGTTATTATATCTTAAAGAATATATTATTCTCTATACGATTTGATTGTATTTTATACTTCATATTCAATAGATATAGAGTTAAAGAATTATAAAGATATTAAATTTTATAAATCGGCCAGTTATGCTAAAAATGAAAATTGTTAATATATTCAGATAATTCAAATTGACTGATGTCAGAATCAATAAAAAGTAAATGAATGTGGCAGAGATGAGAATGTTGAAGTATATATTGGGGAAGACACGGAAAGATACGGTAAGAAAATAACTCTAGTGTTACAAGATTCTAGAAAGATACAAGAGAGATGATTGCATTGCTTACTAATAGAAGGTTGAAGGAAACAGAGGAAGACCAAAGATAAGATGGAAGAACTGTATTGCGGAAGACGAAAGAAAAGTAACTGAATGAAAACGACACGCAAAACAGAAATGAGTGGAAGAAAAAAATAAAAAATAGCGACCCCTAACGAACTGGAAAAGCTAAAGAAGAAGATGTTAGTGTCAAGTGCAATTTGCATAGTTTATGTATGAAATAATTTTACTGGAAATTTAGAATCTTTTGCAAGAAAATTTATGTATATGTTATTTTCATGTTTTGACATTTAAATAAAAATTGTGCAATTTTATATCCTCCTTGTGTGCAATTATGTCGGAATTTGAAGTATCATAATGTACGCCCCCTAAAATTGTTCAATTGGATGGAAATCTAACAGTGTGGCTGAAAGATATGTCCAGGAATCACTGCAAAACAATATATACTTTTCTTATCACTTTAATTCTAAGTATTCTTATGTTCATTACCGTCCCTGTAATTGTAATCTGTAAGTCTGCTATTCTTTAATATGTTATTTCCTCAAAAGTAAACTCTGTTGATATTTCAATTCTTAGGTTATTTTTATTTAAATTTGACAGTTATTGATTGTATTTAGTAACTTTATTCTTAGGTTACCTGGTGTGTTATAGGGACATTTAGGGCGATATTATAGGTTTCTTTTATACAACTTACTTCTTATTCGTTGATTCTGTATAATTTCTATTGATATTTATTTATTTTATTTCTACCTTGTAACATATAAAATGACACCATCAACATACAAAATTTAATATACACAGCTTCTAAGTTTACTAATGTCATTTTAATTTAATTAAGACGCTCGTTTATATACTGACCTGATAATCACATCAAAATTTTGTATAAAACGTTTATTTTCTTTTTTTAAAGTTCCACTCTGTTGACAATCTAAAAATATTTAATTGCGCAGTTTGAAAACGAAAACCTTGATCGAGTTTTTAAAATTAACTGTCCGTGAAGATAGTCCTTTTTGTAGTTAAATTTATTTCTTATCTTTGTCGTATTTTTTCTGGATTCTGGACATTGTTTCATGTTTAGTATCGGAGAATGGAAAACATATTTATAGGAACGTTGTCTAAATATAAATCTGTTTTTTATTTGTTTTGTACGCACAAGTTTCGGTGGAAGATTTTATAATGAGCTTTCTTGCAACAAAAAAAGAATCTTTTTTATAGAGATTTTATTTATTATTTCAAAAGAAGCTGTTTACGGATATTCAAAATAGAATGATGGGAGAAACACGCATACATACTGAAACATTTTGTTTTTTTTTTCACATTCTGCTCTATCTTTTGTAGATTTTAACTGTATTCTAACAATTGTGATTTCCTATTATTTGTACAATACGAACATCTGAAAGTGGAACAACACATTTTTTTATGACATATTAAACAAAAGCTAACGCTGCTGTATTGCTTATGTAATAAAGGTCATTGCCGTGAGAAACAAAATAAATAGAATTGAAAAGTTACTTGCTCATTCACTCATAAAATTAATAAGTTAAAAATACTATTAAAAATCTGATGTGGGCAGCACTATACCTTCCGTCAATCCTGTGTATTATGTATAAATTCCATACGTAAAAATTCTAAATTTCCAGTAAAATTATTTCATAAACAAATTATGCAAATTGCACTTGATATTGACATCTTCTTCTTCTTCTTTAGCTCTTCCCATTCGTTACCAATCGCTATTATTATTTTCTTCTTCCACCCATTTCTGTTTTGCGTGTCGTCCTCATTCAGTTCCTTTTCTCTCAAGTCTTCCGCAATACAGTCCTTCCATCTTATCTTTGGTCTTCCTCTGTTTCTTCAACCTTCTATTACTAAGCTATTCATTCTTCTTCCTATATATTCTTCATCTCTCCTCATAACTTATTCAAACCAATGTAATCGTCTCTCTTGTATTTTTATAAAAATTTCTAACACTAGAGTTATTTTCCTTATTCTTTCATTCCTTACTGTTCCTTTCCGGGTCTTCCCCAACATCTATCTCAACATCCTCATCTCTGCCACATTCATTCACTTTTCAATGATTCTGGCATCTGTCAATTTGAATTATTTGAATATATTAGTAGTTTCCATGGGTAGTATAGCTGGCGGATTTATGAAATTTAATTTCTTTATAATTCTTTAACTCTATATCTATTGAATATGAAGTATACAATACAATCAAATCATATAAAGAATAATATATTCTTCAAGTTATAATATCGCTAAATGTCATTAAATTATATTTTCCGTCAACCGTTTATTAATAGGCTATCTTAATGTATAGAAAATCATTCATTAATGACACCTATTAATGCATGATTTTTTTATTAATAAACGATTTATTGGGTGCGTTCACCACATGGAACATAGCATGTATTGCTAACGCAGTTGTAGCAAAAAGGTAGACAGAATTAAAAGTCATGCTTTTGACACTTACTATAGCTTGGTATATTCACGTAGCATACCTTTAAAATGAATTTGAAAGAATAAAATTTCTCAAATAACATAAAAAATCGCTTGTGATGTCTAGCATTAAGTAAACTGAACGCACCCACTGAAAACAATTCATGACAATTGATTTTCTGACATAAAATTTGACGTTCGGTCAACCATTACTAACCTAAAAAAAATTTTCATGGAATAAATTTAGATTATCCATTTAAGTAAGATACGGCCAACGAAAAAATATTGTAACTAACACGTGTGTTAATTGGTGATTAATGACTTCAACAATTCGCTACGCTCACGCGTTAAAATGTATCGATCATTAATCGCCCTCATTAACACACTTGATAGTTAAATAACTATTAACTGCGTTTTTCCAATCCAATCTTCAAATGAGGATACTTCCGGTTGACCAATTATAATCAAAATCTAATCACGTCTTGTTCTGGATGTAAACTTGCGGTACATCATCGTAAAAATAGTAAAATCGTATTATATGGACCCTAAAACGTGCTTTAAAAACTCCATTGTTTTTTTTTGACCAGACAAAACCTTCATTACCTAAAGGTGACGGAAGGTAAAAATATAATACAAAGATAAATCAAGTATTCAGAAAAAAATGTTTGAACCCCTGCAAATTGTTAAGAACCTCTGGTTCAGGATGGGGGATAGAAGGCCAGCGATTAAAAGCTTGGACCCTTACAATTCGATAAACTATGACATCGATGAAATTGGATACATTGCATGAAGCTAGCAACCACTAACAGATTATTCATTATACATGGAGTGAAGTTAGCTACTGTAGCTGATACCTGTCATTCTGTACAAATAAATATGTATTCTAATATGTGTATTTTTATAAATTTTTACCTCTCGCTAAGAGAGGTATTGGATTCATGCTAAAAATCACATCCATATTTTATTGAATAAGCACGTTTTAAGGTCCCTACAATCCGATTTTAACGTTTTTACGATGATGTCTGTGTGTGTGTGTGTGTGTGTGGATGTGTGTGTGTATGTATGTAGGATGTTGGAAGGACGATTACTCAAAAACTATAAGACTTAAAAATTGTTTAATTACGTATTTTCCAATCGGACATTCATGGGAAGATCTGAAAAGGTTTTGGTAACAATTGGACAACCGGAAGTAGAAGATTCTTGAAAAAAAATCTTCTAAATAATATTTTTTGAAAATTTTTCTTGGTAATATTAAAGAAAATTAAATTCTCTATCTGATACATTTAAATATTTTATTATATATTCTATGGATTTAGAGATAAAAGAAATATAATAAATAAAATAACGTTATAATAAATTTTACAGCCGAAAGGATGCCATGGAAAATAGTTGACCAGTTGAACTGTTTGTAACTGACAGATAAATGTCAGTTTCAGAAATTCATAGATATTACTAAAGAGTTTTTCTGGGAAGTACATATACATTATATTATTTCTTAATGTATTAGTAGTTAAATATTTAAGATTATAGGTCTATTACATATATCCTTCAAAAATACAGTCAATCCTGACAATGACTTGGAAACATTTCGAAAAATTAGAAGAGGACAAAATTTCTTCATATAATGAATTTAAAATTAAACAATCTAAATATAAGGAATAGATATATGTAAGTACAATTTTTGGTGTAGAATGTAGGTATACAAGAAATGTTAAATACAATAGGGCGCCTTGACAAGCAGATATGGGGACTCATGTCAGAATGATAGCTAGTAATTATGTATATAGATATATCATAATTTCTCATTCTAAATTTAGTGATTTTCCAATTCCATATGGTTTATTTTCCTCGACAAGTAAATTCCACACTCCTGGTGACAAATTAACTACGTGTATTTAGAAAATCTTGAAATTCTGAATGAAACATACTGACTAATTATCATTCTGAAACGGGCCCCCACATCTGCTTGTCAAGGCCAACAATGTAACAGGACTGTTCGCGCCCTATACTTATGTAACCAAAAAAGGAAGTGGCGAGAGGTATTGTGTTGGCCACAACAGATTTTTCTTTGTTAATTTGTAGTAGAAAAAGTATAGTATATGACTTGTTTTATAAACGCTAGACACTCGTGACAAATATTTGATGTAGTGATTACTGTTAATGTTACTGATAACTTTTTTTGTATTTCAGGAGAGCGACCATTTCCGTGCAGCTGGGTAGGATGTGGCAAACGTTTTGCCCGTTCAGATGAATTAGCCAGACACACACGTACACACACAGGAGAGAAAAATTTCGCTTGTCCGGTTTGCGGAAAGAAATTCATGCGATCCGACCATCTCAGGTAAGTAATAAATATATAGTAACAATATAAACAAACCCTAAAATTATAGGTAAGAGAAACGATGATTTTGCGAAATAGAAACAATTATGTAGTTGACCTGTTGACCTAAATGTAGTTATTATCGTGAAACCATTTTACCCAGAATTAATTTAAATTTGAAAGTATATCTCAACTGAAGTATAATCTATCTGCTCTCCAAGTTTTAAAACAATTGACCACGCGGTACATGAGATATTTGCAATTAAATTTGGCCTTTTTAACACGTGAAAAATAGGAAATGGCAAAATAAACACAACATTATAAATTATAACTTTTGTATCCATACCGACATTTAACCGAAAAACTACTATGTTATAGAAAACTAATTAATTTTATGTAAAAATTTAAAAATTATTTACCATCCAGATTTAATTTTATTGCCTCTAGAAAATTATAATCTGAAGATACGATAAATAGGTAGAATTATACTTAACAACCATGTACAAGCGTTCCAGATGGAGTATCAGTTAAGTTAACAACGCTCGCTTGGTATTAGCGAATAAGAGGTGATCTTTGGTTAAAGGAATTTCAAACGTACATTCGAAGGAAATATTTTTTAAATTGGTATTTTACGTGAAAAGCATGAAAACTTTAAACAGTATAATACTACTTTTGTAATTTTAAGAAAGCAATATATTAATTTGTTTTGCAGTTTCCATTTGTAGTTTAGAATTAGTATTATATCTCCAAATGTCTTATTACTTTTATACTCGAATGTACCAATAAATGTCTAGGTGCGACGTTGCCACAGTTATTCTTCAACTTGCATACTGTAGTGTGAGTATATGTATATTGAAATACGACACTACTTGAGTATGTGTTAATGTGAGTGGTACAGTTAAAAAAAAAAATTCTACGGAAAAATAAAGAAAATTCATCTGTTACAGAGTTTGATATTAGCTTTTAACTATTTTGATGCAATCTGTGTATACAATATAATGTTAAAAAATATAAGTTATTGCAAATATAAACTGCATTAGCTTAATTTTTATTTTGAGAACAAGTTTTTGAATAGGTACACTCGAGTGACAACTACCTTAAGTTATTCGAGTGTTATAATAGAAAAACATTTGTTGAGTCAATCAAAATTAAAGTTGAAATTGAAATTTGGTATTAGCGAATAAGAGGTGATCTTTGGTTAAAGGAATTCCAGACGTACATTCTAAGGAAATATTTTCTAAATTGGTATTTTACGTGAAAAACATAAAAACTTTGAACAGTATTATACTACTTTTGTAATTTTATGAAAGAAATATATTAATGTGTTTTGCAGTTTCCATTTGTAGTTTAGTATTATATCTCAAAATATTATTACTTTTA
Source organism: Harpalus rufipes (assembly GCA_951394225.1). Taxonomy (NCBI): domain Eukaryota; kingdom Metazoa; phylum Arthropoda; class Insecta; order Coleoptera; family Carabidae; genus Harpalus; species Harpalus rufipes. Next base: position 44,992,695 of record OX596282.1, read on the forward strand.
TACCCGAATGTACCAATAAGTGTCTAGGTGCGACGTTGCCAGAGTTATTCTTCAACATTTTTTTATACTGTAGTGTGAGTATATTGAAATACGACACTTTTGTATGTGTTAGTGCGAGTGGTACAGTTCAAAAAAATACTTTTCTACGGAAAAATAAAGAAAATTCATCTGTTACTGTGTTTGATATTAGCTTTTAACTATTTTGATGCAATCTGTGTATATAATATAATGTTAAAAAATATAATTTATTGCAAATATAAACTGCATTAGCTTAATTTTTATTTTGAACATAGAAAAAGTTTTTGAATAGGTACACTCGAGTGACAACTACCTTAATGGAAGTTTCACAAGATTTCACATATTCAGTATAAGATCTTCTAATTAATATTTTGTCATTATCATTACCGATATCTGTTTATAAAAGCACATTGCCACACCCAGCAATGGGTATACTGTGATGATTTATTATTGTTAATAATAATTTAGTTTACGCCACGAACAGTATTATACTACTTTTGTAATTTTAAGAAAGAAATATATTAATTTGTTTTGCAGTTTCCATTTGTAGTTTAGAATTAGTATTATATCTCCAAATGTCTTATTACTTTTATACTCGAATGTACCAATAAATGTCTAGGTGCGACGTTGCCACAGATATTCTTCAACTTTCATACTGTAGTGTGAGTATATGTATATGAAATACGACACTACTTGAGTATGTGTTGATGCGAGTAGTACAGTTCAAAAAAAAACTTTTCTACGTAAAATAAAGAAAATTCATCTGTTACAGAGTTTGATGCAATCTGTGTATACAATATAATGTTAAAAAATATAAGTTATTGCAAATATAAACTGCATTAGCTTAATTTTTATTTTGAGAACAAATTTTTGAATAGGTACACTCGAGTGACAACTACCTTAAGTTATTCGAGTGTTATAATAGAAAAACATTTGTTGAGTCAATCAAAATTAAAGATGAAATTGAAATTTTGAGGAAATAAAGTTAATGGACATATTAAAATAAACAAACATTTTTTTATGATTACTCAATCTTATATTTAGTATGTCCGTATGTCATATTTATTTTGAAATGACAAAATTCGCGAATCTTTCCAGATCCAAGCGTAAGAGTATAACTTCAACTTCCTATACAAAAGTCATCGATAAAGTAAGTATTCTACTCGCATGCTCGTGTTATATATTATATATAAATGCAATTCGTGTCACAAACTTCGTCTTGGTGAGTTATAAGAAATATAGTCGTACCACGGGATCAACCGATTTATGTCATCAGTTAAAAATTACTAAACTTTGTGGCTAATTTATATGAGATTGGTTGTGATTGTTATCTATAGTGCTAGTGAAAGTAAAATAATATACCTGATTACAACAAAGAAAATTTGATTACAATAGTATAAATTACTACTTGTACAACAGAGAGATTATAATTATTGTCACAGTACATTGCAAAAAAATAGGATTTCTTTTTTGCTTTTAATTTTTACCTCTCGCTAAGAGAGGTTTTGGATTCATGCTAAAAATCACATATCCAAATTTTAATTAATAAGCTCATTTTAAGGTCCTTACAATCCGATTTTAATATTTTTACGATGATGTCTGTTTAACTACGTATTTCGCAATCGGATATCACTGGGAAGAGCTGAAAAGGTTTTAGTAATAATTGGACAACCAGAAATAGCAGATTCTTAAAAAAAATCTTCTAAATATTATTTTTTGAAAATTTTTATTCTTGCTAGTATTAAAGAAGAGTAAATTCTCCATCTAATGAATAAAAATATTTTTTATAGATTTAGAGATAATGAAATATAAGGTATATAATAATCTGTTGTAATAAATCTCACAGCCCAAATAATATCATAGAAATCAATTGAAAAATTAAAATGTTTGTAACTGACAGATAAATGTCAGTATCAAAAATCCAGAGACATTACTGAAGATTTTTTCTAGGAAGTACACACATTATCTTCTTATTGTATTAATAGTCCAAATTATAGTTATATTACATATATCCGTCAAAAATACTGTCAATCCCGACAATAAATTGGAAACATTTCAAAAAATTGAAGAGTAGGACAAAATTTCTTCGTACAATGAATTTAAAATTTAAAAATATAAGTAGAATTTTTGGTGTAGAGTGTTGGTATACAAGAAATGTTAAATACAATAGGTCGCGAGCAGTCATGTGACTTTGTTGGCCTTGACAAGCAGATATGGGGGCCCGTGTCAGAATGATAGCTAGTAATTATGCACATAGATGTCAAATATCATAATTTTTCATTCTAAATTTAGTGATTTTCCAATTCCATGTGGTTTATTTTCCTGACAAGTAAATTCCATATTCCTGGTAACAAATTAACTACGTGAATTTAGAAAATCTTGAAATTTTTAATGAAAAATTCTGACATTTGACATCTATGTACATAATTACTAATTGTCATTCTGACACGGGCCCTTATATCTGCTTGTCACGACAAACAATGTCACATGACTGCTCGCGCCCTACACTTATGTAACTAAAAACGGAAGTAGAAGGTATTGTGCTGGCCACAACAGATTTTTTTGCTTCAAAATACGCTATTAAATACAAATTAACACAAAAATATTACAAAATCTTCTTTTTTTCTTCAAAGACACAGATTTCAATCAAAAATCAATGTAACACATTGAACTAAATTGTCAATCATAGGTCTTACTAACAGGAGCATAAAAAAGAAAAATATATTTAAAAGATTCACATCAAATAAAGTTTTATTTAATGTTTTATTTCATAACATACATACCACGGCATCGAACCCGAACCGGAACCGAACCGGAACCGAACCAAAATCGGAACTAAACCGTAACATTTTAGTGAACCCAAACCCAGAACCGAACCTCAAATATATTTTTCAATTGAACCCGCGTCGGAATCGAACCGGGTATTGAAATTCGGGTTCAGGGTTCAACTTACGGTTCAGGTTCTTTTTGAGTTCGAAACGTAAGCGTAATAGTAATGCAGCCGATAATCGACGCCTGTTTTGTCTGTTTATGAAAATTATATTCGTGTTCTTATCTCGCGTAAATTCCGGTTCGCTTTTTAAATTATTTCTATATAAAGATTGTTATTCAAAAAATATTAATTCAATTTTCATTATGTCGAACCGAACCTGAACCCAATACATAAACCCGGAACAAAACCGCAAATTATGTTAATGTTTGTACCAGAACCGCACCCGAACCCATCTCTCAAAAAACAAATTAACCTGAACCTGAACCGAACCCAGTTTTTGTCGGGTTCGCTGCCCTGGATACTAAACGCTAATTTAATTGTCAAAGTTTTAAAATTATGTAAATATTAAAATTAAAACAATAAATTTCGCCAGCAAAACTTATTATCATATCTAAACAATTATCACACAAATTTGTCTACAAATCTCCATAACAACCAAAAACAGTACGTGTTTCCTTTAGATTCAGTTTCATCATTGAATAAATAAACAATCTAGAGTCGTACCCAACTTATTCCAAACTCATAAACTATCAATTCCCATTCCGATCTCTCAATTAACTCGTGTTACTATCAGTAAAAAGTTAATTTATTCCACAATCTCGTTTCCTGATTCGTAAATTCGTCTCCTTGGCACATATCTTGTCGAACACGTGGTAGAAAAAATGAGGAGCACGTGTATACGAGGTTAGCACACAACAAACTTAGAGAAAACTTCCTAACTGACCAATCATGGCAGACAAAACTTCGTCATTTTACCAAACTCCACAACAAGTTTTATTTATATAACCGACGGGGGAGGCTGAGATTTTTGACGGATATTTATTTTTTAGATATCTTACTGGACACACACGAAATCCGGATATTTTAGTTTAAACTACGTTATCAATCACATTACAGAATGTGCCAAACGGCTTCGTAGCTTCTCTGAGAAACCTATAAGACATGATGGACCTTCCACCATAATAACAAGTTAGAACCTGGGTCACTTTTAAAAAAATCTGTTGTGGCCAGCACAAAACCTTCCGTCAATCCTGTGTATAATGTATAAATTCCATACATAATTTTTCTTGCAAAAGATTCTAAATTTCCAGTAAAAATATTTCATAAACAAACTATTCAAATTGCACTTGACACTGACATCTTCTTCCTCGTTAGCTTTTCCCATTCATTAGGGGTCCCTATTTTTGCGTGTCGTTCTCATTCAGTTATTTTTCTCTCAAGTCTTCCGCAATACAGTCCTTCCATCTTATCTTTGGTCTTCCTCTGTTTCTTCAACCTCTTATTACTAAACTACTCATTTTTGTTCAAATACAATTCTTCATTTCTCCTCATGACATGTTCAAACCAATGTAATCGTCTTTCTTGTATCTTTCTAGAAACTTGTAACACTAGAGTTATTTTCTTACCGTATCTTCCCCAATATCTACTTCAACATCCTCATCTCTGCCACATTAATTCATTTTTATTGATACTGACATCTGTCAATTTGAATTATATGATTAATAGTTTCCATGTTTAGCATAGCTGGCTGAATTATAAAATTTAATTTCTTTAAAATTCTTTAACTCTGTATCTATTGAATATGAAGTATAAAATGTAATCAAATCGTATAGAGAATAATATATTCTTTAAGTTATAATAACGTTAAATGTCAATAAATAAAATTGAACTGTTAAATTTTCAAATAAGGCTACTTCCGGTTCACCAATTATGACCAAAATCTAATCACTTGGTCTTCTAGATGTAAACTTGAGGAATACGAAAAAATTATAATTTTTGGAATCGTGGTACTGAAGTTATGGGATCCGGAACTTTTGTCACACACACATAGACACATACACATTTATCTGTCAATTACAGATATTTTAATTTTTTCAACTGGTTACCATGGAGATTTTTTTTGGGCTGAGATTTACTACAACAAATTATTTTATAGATTATATTTCTATATCTTTAAATCTATAGAAAATATAATTAAAATTTTAAATGTGTCGGATAGAGAATTTTGTTTTTTAATATTTGTAATAACATAATTTTTAAAAAAATAATATTTAGAAGATTTTTATTAAAATACTACTACTTCCGGTTAACCAATTGTTACCAGAACCTATTAAACTCTTCCCATTACTGTTAGATTGAGGAATCCATAGTTACACAGGTCTTCAATCTTATAGAATTTGAGAAATACATCTCTCCCACACACACTCACACGCACACACACAAACACACACACACAGATATCATCGTAAAAATGTTTTAGTCGGATTCTAGGGACCTTATAACGTACTTATTCAGTAAAATCTGGATATGCGATTTTTAACATGAATCCAATACCTCTCTTAACGAGAGATAAAAATATTATTTTCAAACCTGTTATTGTCTTTTTAAAATCCGGAATCCGTTTTCAATAAATATGTATGTAAAATAAATAAATAAAATAAATATATCATCACGGCATATTACCCAATGCTGGGTGTGCCAATCTGCTATGTACACAGATATCGGTAATGATGAAATATTCATACCGTGCGGGCGCTTACCAGGCGTCACCTCACGGGCACTCAATGCTGGCGGGGAGAGTGCACCACAAGGGTCAATTGTGTGCCATTAAAATTCGAAGTAATTTTTTGGCGTCGGTCGAGATCGAACCCGGGTCCCCAGATTCGCGATTCGAAAGAATGTAAGTAACCATAATAACATTTGTTTGAATTTATGAAAAAACCACATACATTTAGAACATTTTGGTTACCAATAGTTGAATGCTGCAGAGTTTATCGTCGACTTCTATTTTACAAACAAAATAACTCTTTAAACTATGCTATCATATCTCTTATTGTTTAAAAGAAATGCTTTTAAAAGCAGGAGAATTGAGAAATGAAATGAAATAAAATTTGATTATCATCAATCATAATAAAATGATCTCTTCCCGCATTGCAGCACAGCACACCTACAACCGCACCGCAAACTGCAAAGTGCATCAGTTAGAAATTGCATTGCATTCAGACGCTCGCGTCTAGCGTAGCATCAGCGTCGGTTTCTCGCGATCGCGACGTGTGCAGCGCCTAGGGATATTTGATTTCCGCTTGGTTATTAACGAGAGGAATTGGCAACATTGCCAGCGTCTGTGCATTTCATATCACCCGCAGAAATGTTGTTTTGATATTTGACGTTTAGTGGATTTTGAGCAAATAGCATGTTATTACATCGACTAATAGTAATTTAATACTACGTGTACTGCTGCAACTAATTTGTTGCTAAATTAATGTATATAGGTACGTAGTAAAGGGAAATAATATCTTCAATTTAAACTTATACTTCACTGTACAGTAAATTAAATATCATATAATGCAAGTTGTGGAACAATCTAATAATATCAAAATGTATCAAATGTTTCATAGTAATTTAAATAATATATTTTTTGGCATAATCTATCCTTACAACGTTATTAATTAAGAAATTTATCTATAACTATAAATTTCTTATAGGCCTATTCTACTAAAAATATGTATAACGATATCGTTACCAAATGACTGTCGCTAAGCAACAGTAAATAATACAATATTTATGTTAATATTGTCTATAAAACTGAGGGTAAAGGTAACTGACAAGTGACAATATACTGAATTAATTGCCATCTTAAATTTTATTACTTTAATAAAAATTATTTGCGAATTATTAAAGACGAAAATATTTGTCACATCATGCAGTCAATGGTTTATTTGCAAATAAATTATTATTAAACCCAAGAAATTTTCCAGGTCCATACACTCTATTAATACACCATATCAAAATTTGTTGAATTGGAGTAATAATCATAGCATCCAGAAGTTTATTTATTCTTGTTTTTAATATAATTGTAGGTGGTACTTTAATAAATAAATATTTACTAAAAAAATAAAATTTAATATAGTAATTAATTGAATATATTGTCAGTTTCCTTTACCTTCAGTTTTATAAATAATACTAACATAAATATTGTATTATTTACTGTTGGAACTAAAAAAATTAGCACGCCCGTATATTATTGTTAAAATGATAAATTTAGGTAATAACATTATATTTAAATTCAGCACACTTTATTAATACATAAAATAAAAAAATGCCCAAATATAGTCTTAACTATTGTAATCTAAAAATTTATTTCTTCTTGCTGTTAATATATTTTTTTTCGGTTCACGAAAGATGACTATTCAAGGTCACTTGTTCGAAGAAAGAATAAACAGCGCTTTATACAGTAGTAGCTTAGCAACATTTCATGTTAGAAAGAGAAAGATTATTTAACGTAAGTCTATGTAGTTTATGTTGTGTGACAGATATAAGTAAATGGTGACTTTACTTTCTAACACATTACAAAGAATAATAACGTATGTCGTAGAGTTACAGATATCTGATTAACTACTACACTGCCCTCTGTCCTAATGTTTACCCAGTGACGTTGACATTTAAATCAAATTATTATTCCATGGTTTTTGTCAAGTTTATGTTTTTGTGTTTTGCAAAAAGGTGAAGAGCATAAATTTTTGAGAAAGGCATTATTTAAAAATCTGATGTGGACACCACACGACTTCCTTGTACGATTATTAAACTATACATATTTTTTTAATAAATAAATTACAAAATATTAATTTTAACTTCAAAACAGTAAGATATATAGTGACCATAAAGGGAGTTTTTAAAGAGAGTTTTGATTACAACAAAGAAATATTTGATTACAACAATGAATATGACTAATTTCACAATAAAAATATAATATTTGTTATTGTACGAATCATAAAATTGCACATATTTAACGTAATTTGACATGAACATTTTTTTTATGTTTTTGTCCTAATCCATAGCAAGCTTTATTACAAAAACAAAAAAGTATATAATTTTTAAATTTACATATCTCGCTTATACAAAGGGCTAATTTAATAATACTTGATGTGATAGACGCAGAAATTAATTCTCTAAAACTTTTATTTGAAGCATTTATTTCTAAAATCAAAATAAAATCATTTTATTCTAGAAAAACTGTTAACAACTTCAAGTAATGTACCACTTCCGGTTAGCCTATTTTAACCAAAATATATTATGTTATTTCGATGACATAGAAGTCTTGTATACCAAATTTGATAAGTTTTGGATTATATTTTAAAACAGTTTTTCATTAAAATCTGTTATAGGCTTCATGTAAAGTGCCACTTCTGCAAATTGTGTAATAAACAGAAAGGGAGGTGCACAACTAGATGTTATAGGAGTCCCAAATACAAAATTTCAACTTTCTACGTTTTTGAGTTATGCGAGATACGTACGTACGGACGTACAGACGTCACGACGAAATTAGTCAAAATCCATTTTGACTAATTTTCAGGGATGATCAAAATGGATATTTCCGCTGAAATCTGAAAACCGAAATTTTTCGCGATTACAATACTTCCTTTACTTACGTACAAGGAAGTAAAAAGAAACATAATTATCAAATTACACTTATTTTTTTCAGTTAAAATGTATCCATAAATATTTCATGTTGCACGTCTCTGTATACGAAATGCAGTGAAGTTATCTGCTAGTAATATTATACCATACGGTTTATAAATGACCTTGAATAGTCATCTTTCGTGAACCAAACTAATCAGACATTTAACTGTTATAGGGACAGTTTTCAATGCCCATACATCTACAACGTTACAACGAATAGTAGGTCTAGTTCGCCCGAATTTATCCAAAAATTTACGATAATAATCGATTCGGGCTTGTGACGTCGCGTTTATAATAATTAAGCATTTTTATTGCAACAAAGTAATATTTCATAATTTTCTTTTTACTAAAACTCAATTTAAAGTGTGCTACTTTATAATTATTGAAGTTTACTATTTCCATGTAGTAGTAAAATACCCCCATTTATGCTTTACCTAAATCTGGGTCAAAAATTGAGTCTCTGACCATGCAACGAATAAAATATCAATATGAAATATTTATTTTTACGTTCGAATAATAAAATTTGAAATTGTTACCTATCTACCTATCTTTTTATGACATTATATTAAATTGAAATCTCTTTTGAACTTTTGTGATATTGGGAAAATATTGTTGAGCGTGAGAATTTTAATGTCAGGAAATTCAATAAAACTCCGCGAGTGACAAAATTCCCGCAATAACAGTAAATATCGCCTGAAAGTTTACAGATCTACCATTCGGCGTCGGTGAATGCGATGCGAATGCGAACTTGTACGGGGAAGTATGAAGTTATGTATGTATGTAAAATAAAACACAATAAATTGTGACAAGTTTGTGGAAAAAATGCGTGAATATCTCGCATCATCAGCCATTCACGGGCATAAAACACTGCAAATGCGAATGTGGAGCGCACGTACGTCTATTCAAATGGCGGTATTTCTCAAACGTGCTTTTACCTTATTACCAAATATACTATACGAGGAAGAAACACCATGGCATACGCATATTACACGATTTATTATTTATGTAATAACAATATGGGTCATATATTAAATATTAATAGTTATTTGTGTATCAAGATCTAGAGTTAAAAGTGATTTTTATTGAACGAATACATATATAGTTTGCTGCCGACACGAAAACCGAAATCTATAAATTGAATGAGCTAAAAAAATCTGTTGCAGCACAATACCTTTCGTTATTTCCATGTATTTTATATAAATTCCACACAGAAAGTTTCTTGTATTTTCAGTAAAATGATTTCACATACATATTATGTCAATTGTACTTGACTGTGACACCTGTTAATTAGTAATATTGTATTGAAACTGTTTCCATAGTGACGCAGCAAAGATTACATAATTTATGAAAATTAATTTATTAATTTTTAGCTCTAAATACATTAAATATGAAGAAAATAATGCACTCAAATCGTATAGAGAATAAAATATTATTTAATATTTATAATAACATTAAATATCAAAAAAAAAAAAACATTTAACCGCGTTTTTTAAGAAAAAACAGTTAAGAGCTTCAAATTACGGTACTTCCAGTTATTCAAGTGTAACCAAAATCTAACCAATTCTTCATTTGGATATAAGAATAAGAATTAATAAAATATTGTAATTTTTGGAATTGTAGTATTGGAGTTATCGCGGCCGATATTACATTCCTATTCTAGGGACCCCAAAACGTGCTTAACCATCGAAGACAATACCTCCCTTACTTAAAAGTGACGAAAGGTAAAAAGAATTTTTAAATCGAGGTACACACAATATTGGCGACTGTTACAAAAAGTAATAAATTTTTATTTACCAATATATTTCATATTTGATTGATTAATGTCACTTACAGAGTACTGTGCTGTCATCTAGATCAATGGTTGGCAACCTAAGACACACGTGGCACTCGGAAAATTTTTTGGTGGCACGGTCTTGTAAATAATAAATAAGAAGACAATAAGTTAAAATTTTCGGTGCTTTCTGCTTTTCTTGTATGTAAAATATAGAAATTGTTTAAAGAAAATTCAGAGATGTTCATAAAATTAAAAACTTCAAATTATGGACCAAATATTGAAATGTTAGCTTCAAAAATTGAACCGCTAACATTTATGTGACCAGTGATGATAGTTCGATCGGTTATCTTCTTAGCTTCTACCGAGACTCTTTACTTTGACACAAACTTCGTAAAAATCCAGTGCGTATATTAAAACCACCAAAATCTACCTTGCAAGACATATGGAACACAGAAAAAATTTCCGGGCTTAGGGATACAATGTCTAATAGAATTAAAGCTGTTATTACTAACAAAGACAATGTAGCTCAATATTAAATGGCAGAATACTTGAATAACATAATCAGTTTTTATAAGTTTAAAATCTATATTTTAAACTTAGGTAATCGAACGAATTTTCTCACCATTTGCTTAGGTTGGTTTTATAATTTATTTGTTGAAAATGTAAACCAACCGAAATATTATGGATTTGAGTTCGTATAGTTTAAATTACTTGCAAAGTTTGGGAGCGAACTTAAATGTTACTTTTTGGTTTGAAAAGATCCTGAATTCAGTGACATAGGCATTTAACATAGGAAAACAGTTTTTCTCTAATATTATCAGTCCCGTAAAACATTATGTAGACAAGGGCGGATTTAGGCATGGGCTTTATGGGCTGCAGCCCAGGGCCCCGCTGGTACAAAAGGTCCCCCGCTCTTATTTATTCTGACTTGAGAATTAGTTTTTTCGTTTTTTTACAAAAAAGTCTCCGTATGAGAATATTTTCAATCTATTTTACAAAAAATTGTAGTCTGAAATGCAATATATTTAATTTTTTTTCGAACTTAAGCTCAATTGAGTAATTTTTTTAGAAAAAATAAACGAATAAATATAGCTAATTAATTTATTTTATGGGACAAATATTGAATATATTCATAATTTTGAGGAAAAAGTCCCCATACGGTAATAAAAACATTGGGACGAGCAATTGAATCTACCCAATTTTGGTTCACTGATGGCGTTGTATTCTGTAATTCGTCTGGGGATGATTTAGCTATTTTTATTTTATTTTGTACAATAGCCATTCTTTTACAATACGCGAATTATTGGTAGAATCATTTTTATGTATAAAATAAAAAATTCTACTAAGCCCTATTTTTCGGCACATGCTTCAAATTTGCTTTAAAAATATCAAGGTAACCGTTACTATAATTGTTAAGAAATAAGCCAATTTTCCTACTCTCGTTGACTATATATCCCTAAACCATAATGCTGCAGTGAACCCACCAAACAGTGTTAGTCCAGGGCCCCCATGGTCCGCCCGTGTATGTAGAGCTGTAAAAAAAATTAAATTTACCCTTTTGGTGCCTAAGTATGTTAAAGATATGGTAAAACAGATTTAGAACGAGTTATTTCAAGAAATGAGCATTGGCAAACTGTAATTTTTTAAAACACTCGCATCCAGTTAAAAATGGAGTTGGATGCCCTATCCCTCCAATCGTACGCCCTGTACGATTCCAGTTTTCCGATTGATCTAAACGCGGAACCAAGTACCAAAGTTTACAATAGGGGAAAAATTGTAATAAAATGTTTCAAACAGTTGTTGACTTAAGGCCAGTTCATCAATAAACGTGTACTTGCATATTTATTATAAGTATTATTATTTTGGTTTTGCTTCATTTTAGTAAAAAATGACAATGTTTTGTTATTGTCAGTTTCATGGTTAATGAGATTTTTTCTTAATTTCGCAAATTATTAAATTTATTTTGTGGCTTTACATGAAACTTTTATTTTTATAGTTATTTTCAGTAAGCTAGAACAAAATTAGATTTTTTGAAAACTTAATAATTCTCGAGATATTACACAAACTCATGATTTTTCAAATGGGAACCTATGTTGAAAATAGCCTCATCTTTTTGCTTATTTTATAAACTTTTTAATGATTGTTTTTGAACATAAATAAAACAAATTAGTAATATTTTAGGTGAAAAATAAAAAATTATTAAGAAACAAATGAAAAAAATATATTACAGATCATCATTTGTTTATTTAAATTTAATAATTATGCTCTTAAAATTATTCTTCATTAATTTTTTTCGGATTAGATATATTATATTTTATCAACGTTATAATTGGCTTTGGCACAAGTCGAAAAGAAGTGGTTTTAATTTGCTTTCTGAGATATATAAATTGAAGAAATGATAAAAACTGAAGAAAATAGTATTACAAAAAAGAAAAAGTGTTCCATAATTATTTTCAATTTTCTCACTCCAAAAAAATAATAATTCATGTTTTATTCATGTTTAAAACAAAAGATTGTAAACTTGTTATATAATCATTGAAAAGCTTATAAAATAAGCAAAAATATGAGACTATTTTCAACATAAGTTCCCATTTAAAAAAATATGTTTGTTATATTTCCATAATTATTAAGTTATTTTATTCTACGCAAAAAGCGGTACAAAATTTGTCTAAACAATTTTTCTTTATCATAATAAATACGATATGAGATATTTTCGAAATTAGCGAAAAACGAGTTTTTGCCTGTAGCTCAGAAACAAAAGAAGATTGAAAATTCCTGTGGCAACTATTAAACTTTTCTCAAATAGTTGACCCTGGAATGTGCAAACGATTTGCTCTATCGTTAATATTACCCGAGATACCTTAAAAAAATCATCGAAAATGAGACATGCTGTACACGAGAACACAATACACTATCTATTTTTCTTATTTTATTGAATCTTTACTATAAGATAAACCATAAAATATATTTCTATTAAATTTTTTTGATCTTTTGATGTGCTATCGAGCGTACGCTTCTAAAATTTAACAGTGTCATATAGGTATATCTCCCACTTATTTTATACGGCTCTTCGTTGCTTATTTAGCAAAAAATTCTGTTTGTGAAGTCAACTAGAGTATCCATCTTCTCTTATCAGACTTAAAGTGTGCCATCAACCCCTTAGTGCGGGCCTGGTGACCATGTGTAGTGTGTTATGATAACGCGCGGCGCATTACACTCCGAATGAGAACATTATAATAAAATTGAAAAACATCAGTAACGCCAAGTTAGGCCGAAGTAGAAAGGCTAATGTCACACATAAACGGCGTAATAATGTTGAAAGTACTTAGGAGTACTTTAACGAGGGTGGAAAGAAGATTTTTAAGGGGTGTACTAGTATAAAATGTTATTTTTTCTTTAGTCAACTTTAGGTAAGGAAGGTATTGTCTTTGATGATGCCTGCATTTGTGTGTGTGTGTGTGTGTGTGTGTGTGTGTGTGTGTGTGTGTGTGTGTGTGTGTATGATGAACGTGTCAGTCGCGATATCTTCAATACTACAATTCCAAAAATTACAATTTATTTGTATTCATCATTGTTACATACTTGAATGGACTTTGATTACAATTGAACAACCGGAAGTACCTTAATTTGAAACTCTTAACTGTTTTTCTTTAAAATACACAGTTAAATGTCATATTTTGACATTTTAAATTATTATTCTTTTGACAGTGACCTTTATCTGTCAGTTATATATGTTTGAGTTGAACTGTTTGCCCATGGAGTTGTGTTTAAAGCTTAAGCTCCGAGATACAATTTTGATATTACTTTATAAATTTACCCATAAAATATCTAGAAAAATCTGTTGTGATCATCACAATACCTTTCGCTATTTTCATTTTATGTAACATGGGGCGCAAGCAGTTATGTGACTTTGTTAGTCTTGGCATGCAGATATGGGAGCCCGTGTCAAAATGCAGTAATAATGTACATAGGTGTCAAGTATCATAAGTTTTCATTCAAACCATTATGATTTTCCAAATCCATGTGCATTATTTTCCTCGGCAAGTCTATTCCATACTATTGATGACAAATAAACATCAGAATATTTTGAAATTTTGAATGAAAAATCATGACATATGACAATTGTGGCATCTATGTAAATAACTACTAGCCATCATTCTGACGCGGAGCCTCATCTGCTTGCCAAGGCCAACACTCTCATGACTGCTCACGCCCTATAAGTAACGAATTTAACATTTCTTGTACACACAAATAATTGAAATTATATTTCTTCTTTCGTTCTATGAGAAATTTTGTCCTACTATTCTGATATGTTCAAAATTCTTCAAATTCATTGACGGTATTAGCGGTATTTCTTAAGGATATAATATATATTAAATGTACTCGTACCGCCCAGAAAAATCTGATTTTTGACACTGACATTTTGCATTTATCTGTCAATTACAAACATTTAAATATCTCTATTGTTTTTTGGGCAACGATATTTATTACAACAGATTATCCTATATTATTATATACTATATATCTAAGCCTATACGAGATATAATAAAAAAAAAAATGTGTCAGTTTGAGAATTTAATATTCTTTAATATTACCTAGTAAAAAATTAAAAAAATAATCAGCCCGATTCTGTATCACGTTCCTAAGATTGTTACTGCATAACAACGTTACTATTAAATAACTCGTATAGCAACACTTGAAGTAACTTAGACCTATTTGTCTATTCTGTAACGTTTGTTACCAGTAAGATTGCTATGAATGTTATCACTCAGTAACTGTTATTAAATGTATAGTGAAGTGAGATGCAATATAACTTTACACAGGCGCAAAGCAGCAATTTGAAACGTTTGACGTGTTCGAGTTAAGTTATTGTCAAGCTGTGTTTTAAAGCAAAATAGTGAACTGTAGAAAAATGTCTGGAAATAAAAAAAACAACCAGAAATGTTAAAACCAGTAATGAACAATTAGAGATTTTACTTAACTTTATTACAGAGAATATAATTCTAATAGATGGTAAAACCCATCCACTAAAACCATCCGAATCAAAAAATTATGGGAAGACTTAACAAAAAAGTTACGCATTAATAGAGGAGCAACAAAATCGTGGGACGAGTGGAAAGAGTAAATTTTGTTTGATAAAAAGCTTCTTGACTTACAGATAAGTTTAAGTCATGGCCTACTGTTACTTGATACCCTCCATGAGCCACAAAATTTAAAGTAACCAAATGTTTAAACAAAAAATCTGATGTGACCAACACAATACCTCCCGCCATTTATCTATGGGGTCTTGTTGCCGCGTACCTGATGTCTGGTCGCGAATCTGGGGAATCCGATTCGATACCAATCAACGCCCAAAAAAATCGAATTTTAAATGGCATAAAATTAATCCTTGTGGTAAACGCCCGCACAATACAAATATGTCATTATCATTACCAAAATGTCTGTACAAATCAGATTAGCACACCCAGCAATGGATAATATGCCGTGATAATATATTTATTTGTTTCTTTATTTAAATACATACCTGCATATTTACTAATGCTAGAAATTATGTATTTTAAGTTCCTTTCCATAAAACTATTGTTCTATTTACAATTTGTCTTTTAAAACGTTACTATTATTAATTTGAAATGATTATCTTTTTGACAGTGACATTTATCTGTCAGTTACATACATTGAGCTGATATAATTAGGTTGTTATACATGTACTTTTATATGAATTGTAAAAGATGATTCACAAGGACTTTTGGAAGTCTGAATAATATTTGAATTTTTTTATCAGGCATTGCAAATGGATCACCGTGATCTCTCAGTATTCTTTCTGTAACTGAATTCTGTTCCTGAAAGTTAAATTAAACATGTAATTACATATATTTTTCTTTTCTCTTAACCTAATATCATAATTATAAACTTATCTATTTTCATTATACTCCAAAACACGAAAAAAATCGAAATTAATCAAAGGACCTGCCATTTCAAAGCAAATAAAGCATTTTGTAAATGTTACTGTACTTCTAATAACCTAATTTTCGTTGTTGTTGTCAAAGTAACAATTTTAGTTACAAGTTACTACAAATATAGTAACAAATACAGTTACAGAATACGAATATATTCAATGTTACTATTTTTGTTACTGACCTTGTATTCAGTAACATTTTTAGTAACAAAATCGTAGTAACACAGTTACAGAATCGGGCTGAATATTTAGATTTTTTTTTCAAGAATCTGCTACTTTCGGTTGTCCAATTGTTACTTTTTCAGCTCTTTCCAGAAATGTACAATTGGGAAATACGTAGTTAAACAAATATTAAGTCTTATAGTTTTTGAGTAATCGTCCTTCCAACGTCCCACATACATACACACACATACAACTACACACAAACACATACACACACATACAACTACACACAAACACACACACACACATACACATACATACTTCCACACACACATACACACACACACACACACATACATTATCGTGAAAATGTTAAAATCGGATTGTAAAGACCTTACAACGTCGTCATTTACCAAAATCTCGATATGTGTTTTTTAGCACGATCCCTATACCATCTTTTACCAAGGGTAGCGGGACGTAAAAAATCAAAACCAAGTAAATTTAGTCTTCTTTATTATTATTTTTTTTATTTGATACCTTTCTTGTAGCATAAATAACTACATCTGAGCACCAAAAGACGAGACATTATAAATTCCGGGTGCGTGTTCTATATGTCCGTGTTTAAAATCGGAATTCTCACCCTGTGTTGTTGAGACAGTATGTAGGAGGAAAGAAACTCAACACAATACGATGTGATGTTAAAAATCATTTCTCCCTTAGCATCCATCTCGACAGTTCGAGTCACGCGCCAAATATAAATCAACCACCAGCAGAAACAAAGAAATAATAAGTACAAAGAATAAGGGTGCCGAGGTTTATAAGATTTAGAAAGGATATAAATCAGTAAATAAATTTATTAACTGAAAAATGAAAATTATTTTTAAAGAAAATATCTGTGACCAACAATACATGAATGTATTTATACACATGTAACATATTTACAGGCGCATTTTATAGAAAGATAATACAATACTACTATAAATAATGCAGTAAAAAACAAGATTATATTAAAATGACATAATAGTTTGAAGTTTGTACTTCCGGAACAGGATACAAAAAATGAAACTTCACTGAACTAATGCCATTCTATGTGATTTTTTTCTAATCTATCTAGGCATAAATACAAAAGTAATGGGGTATTCCAGTGTAGTAAAATTTAAAAGAAAAAATATTATAATGTTATTAACTAGGTTGAAAAACGACCGAATTCTGAAAAATAAACTCAAAATTGTTTTATTTAATATGATTTTCCATGTGTTTTATTTTAGCGCGGAAAAGATTACACGTGGTGTATGACGTCCATTCGTTCTATGACGTATGTAATGAAGTACTTATCTGCTTGTGGAAACAGAAGAAGCAGTGCGTTCACCATTGATGCTTTCTCGTTTCTCAGCTGATCTTTGTTTGTGTTTCTTGCTAGTTTTGATATTTTGCTGTAAGAATGACAGCAACCAAATTCTTAACTAATAATACTTTAATATAGTTACAACTAAAATCCACGGATAACAAAAATAAAACAAATGAAAGTCATCCAAAACAAAATAGCATCTGACACTGTGAACAAACCAAATCCCCTTCCCCTTACTCAAATTTTCACATTTGTATTTCAAATTTATTGAAGTTTCAGAAAAGATTATTGGAATACCCCATTGTAATTCTTTGCTGTTATGTAGTGATATTTGCAAGCATATACGAGGTAACATCAAAATGTTCCCGGAATAGGGGTTTCCAAATTTTTTTTTCATTTTTACCTCCCGCTACCATTGGTAAAAGATCTATATGGATCGTGCTAAAAATCGCATATCGAGATTTTGGTAAATGACCACGTTTTAAGGTCCCTAGAATCCAATTTTAACATTTTCACGATGATGTCTGTATGTATATGTATGTGTGCGTGTGTGTGTGAGTGTGTGTGTGTGTGAATCCTCTTTACGGTCTAAATCAAATACTATCGTTCAGAAAATTTTGAAACCTAATATGGAAAGAAGCCATTGATTTTGGTGTAAATCAGATAACCGAAAATGGCACTTTACTTGATGCTCAAAATAGTTTTTCTTCGAAAAATATCGTTACATGTTATTTTTTCGAGATTTATATTATTATAAAAATTAAAGATTATTAAATTTTCTACAGGTTTCTATTAATAATTTTTCTATATATTTTATGGATAAATATCTATAATTTAAATCCTGGAACCTACACTTTATACACAACTCCATGGTTCCACAGTTCAGATCTCAAATATATGTAACTGACAGATAAATGTCACTGTCAAAAAGCCAATCATTTCAAATTAATGATAAGAACGTTTGAAAAAGATAATAATAAATAGATCAATAGTTATATGGAAAGGAACATTTTTATATTAATTTTCTTTAAAGTACACTCCTCCCGCATTTACACACTTGTTTCACTATTTATACAACTGTTCAAAACACTCCTGAAAACCAATTTGACGGCGATAACGGTACCAGCTTAATTGAAGATTGTCTCTTTCTCAATTATATTACAAAGTACAATCTTTTACAACCAGAAGCCTTACTCCTTTCTTCCTGATCCACATACTAATATATTTTGCAAATCTCCTGTATATTAGGGTGTTCATTTTTAAGTGGCTACCATTGCGATCTCGAAAACTAGAGATACGAAGTTGGTTAAATTAGCATAGAATCTCTATTTCACATAGGTATTTCAAAGATATACTGAAAAAAGAAATTCAACAAGTGGTTCTCAAAATATGGATACCAACTTTTGTATTTTAAATAGAAACATATATTTTTTTATTTGTGCATTCAATAGAGCTCTTTATACTGAATCCAACGATATAAAATTTTCATACCCTTACATAACAAAATTTTTGAAAAAAAATTAATAGTTTTGAATTACTTCCCCTTAAATATGATATTAATTAGAGTGCCATGAATGAAAAAAGTGAATATTTTGTTTATTGCTACTTCTGTCAAATGAGAAATTGTTTTTCATATCATTTTTAATACCTAAAAATGGATCAATTCACACATGACGAAAAGGTAGATATGTTCGAAATTTACATTTAGTGTTATAAGAATTCTCGTGCTGCAGTTAACATGTACAGGGAACAATACCCTAACAGGAATATTCCTACTACAAAATTATATAAACACTAATTCATTTAATTGAAAAAAAAGTTCTTTTTTAAATATGTTCACTTTTTTCAATCATGGCACTCTAATTAATATCATATTTAGGAAAAATTAATTCAAAACTTTATTAATTTTTTTTTCGAAAATTTTGTTATATAAGGGTATGAAAATTTTATATCGTTGGATTCAGAATAAAGAGCTCTATTGAATGAGCAAATAAAAAATATATGTTTCTATTTAAAATTAAAAAGTTGGTACCCACATTTTGAGAACCACTGGTTGAATTTCTTTTTTCAGTATATCTTTGAAATACCTATGTGAAATAGAGATTCTTTGCTAATTTAACCAACTTCGTATCACTTCTAGTTCTCGAGATCGCAATGGTACCCACTTAAAAATGAACACCCTGTATATTATGTGTTCATTGTATACTCGGAGTAGGCTATGAACAAAGAAACGTATGTCAATTTAAAAATATTTAATTAAATGTCAATTTGACATGAAATATTGCCAAAAATGTTATCTAAAGAAATCAAAGCTTTTCTTCTTGAATCCTATATTAGAAATGGAAACATATTAGAAAACGGCGAATGGCAATATACTGTATTCTTCTTTATTATCTTTTCTTCTTAAAATTACATTTCAAGATCAATTTTGACAACTTGACTTTTGAATTGAATAATGATCAGACATACGTTTTTCTGTTCATAGCCTACTCCGAGTTAGGTTTTTTATTGAACACACTGTATATGGGGTCTCGTGGCCGCGTGCCTCAGTGTCTGATCGCGAATCTGGGGAACCAGGTTTGATCTCGACCAAGGCCAAATATTTTCGAATTTTAAATGGCACAAAATTGACCCCTGTGGGCACTCTCCATGCCATCAATGAGTGCCCGTGAGGTGACGCTTTGTAAATGCCCGCACGGTACATATGTCATCATCATTACCGAAATCTGTGTACAAAGCAGATTGGGTAATATGCCGTGATGATATATTTATTTATTTATGATTGTAATATTTAATTAGTTCTTATATTATAGTATTTTTGTACTTCCCTGTTCTATAATTGGTTGTTGAACCGTGAAAATTAATAAATAAATAATCAGGGCCTACTTATGGCCGTCATCAATGTGACACGAAAAATTTAGGACATCTCTCCCACTTATATAGACTATTTTCATACAGCGTGAGTTCAACAAAAGGAAGGATGACAATATTATTTTACATTCAATTGATTTTTTTTCCTAGCTGGAGAAATGGCATGAAATCAGCCCTCGCTTTACATTATTAGGCCACGGGTTTTTTTTATTATTTCATTCACGTATAACATTTATATCACATTTAAAGAAGCAATTATAACCTCGCATTAATTTAATTTCTTTTTTTATTCGTCCGTAATCAAATGTGGCGAGTACCCCCCTGTGGGCGTGACGTGTGCGGCACTTACTGCTCGCAAAGCGCGACGTCCCGACGCTGTTCATATATTCGCACAGAGCACCGCGACGCGTCCTTTATGTCTCGTGTGGAAAATTAATTTGCTCTCCGCCAGAGAATTTAATTTCGCCAAGTCGTTCCCGCCCCTTAACCCGACCCTGTAGCCTGTCAGGTCCTCAGGGGCTGGTCAGCCCACTGGACACAAAGAATAAATTAGTGGGAAAACGAAGAGGTAATTGGCAGATTTAGAAAAGTTTAAACACAGTTACGATAAGCAGTAGGATAACAACAGAGCACTTTATAAAAAAATCTGCTGTGCACTGTGGTCAACACAATACCTCCTGACAATTTCATTTCAAATAAATATCATATACAGGCTGTTAATTAAAAACCGGTCCATCGGCGTTTATCTTCTTTTAAACTTCAATTCTACACCTAAATTACTAAACATATTAATTTGACACATTTTGTAATCTCTAAAATCGAGTTTAAATTTTATAAATATTTCACATTTATACCAATAGAACCGAGATAGACGACGAATTCTATTGATAATTAAATCCTAATTCTTTATTTAAATTTTTTGTATGACATTTGAATGGGGTCATTTAACATTTTCTACTTCATTTTTTTATCTCCCGCTACCCTTGGTAAGGTAGGTATATCGAGATGTTGGTAAATGACCACGTTTTAAGGCTCCTAGAATCCAATTTTAACATTTTCATTATGATGTCTGTGTGTATATGTGTGTATGTGTATGTGTGTGTGTGAGTGTGTGTGTGTGTGTGTGTGTGTGTGTGTGTGTGTGTGTGTGTGTGTGTGTGTGATGTGTGTGTGTGTGTATCCTGTTTACGCTCTAACTCAAATACTATCTAATCAAATACTAATCAGTATAGATTAAAAAAATATACTCTTATCTTTACCTTCCGTCACTTTTAGGTAAGGAAGGTATTGTCTTTGGTCAAAAAATTCAATGATGAGTTTTTAATGAATAAGCATGTTTTAGGGTCCCTATAATACGATTTTACCATTTTTACGATGATGTATGTATGTATGTATGTGTGTCTGTGTGTGTGTATGTGTGTGTGTGTGTGTGTCTGTGTGTGTGTGACAAAAGTTTCGGTTCCCATAACTGCAATACCACGATTCCAAAAATTATATTTTTTTCGTATTCCTCAAGTTTACATCCAGAAGAACAAGTGATTAGATTTTGGTTATAATTGGTGAACCGGAAGTAGCCTCATTTGAAGATTTAACAGTTAAATTTGATTTATTGGCATTTAACGTTATTATAGCTTAAAGAATATATTATTCTCTATACGATTTGATTACATTTAAACTTCATATTCAATAGATACATAGTTAAAGAATTTTAAAGAAATTAAATTTTATAATTCAGCCAGCTATGCTAAACATGGAAACTACTACTATATTCATATAATTCAAATTGACAGATGTCAGTATCAATAAAAATAAATTAATGTGGCAGAGATGAGGATGTTGAAGTAGATATTGGGGAAGATACGGTAAGAAAATAACTCTAGTGTTACAAGTTTCTAGAAAGATACAAGAAAGACGATTACATTGGTTTGAACATGTCATGAGGAGAAATGAAGAATTATATTGGAACAAGAATGAATAGTTTAGTAATAGGACGTTAAAGAAACAGAAGAAGACCAAAATAAGATGGATGGACTGTATTGTAGAAGACTTAAGAGAAAAGGACCTGAATGAGAACGACACGCAAAAATAGCGATCCCTAACGAATGGGAAAAGCTAAAGAAGAAGAAGATGTCAGTGTCAAGTGCAATTTGAATAGTTTGTTTATGAAATAATTTTACTGGAAATTTCGAATCTTTTGCAAGAAAAATTATGTATGGAATTTATACATTATATACAGAATTGACGGAAGGTATTGTGCTGGCCACAACAGATTTTTTTTAATTTCTGCGCCCCTCCGGTTGAAAAGATTATCAGTGGCGATAATGATCGTAATGATCATTAATATTTGGCGTCTGTCCCGCCGAATAGCCGTTGAATTAAAACAAAATTACAAAGAAATTCAAAGCGTCGTCAATGGAAACCGATACCATTTAATAAGTAATATCTATTACTTATTGAATGCCGATACCTTGACGGTAAAATGAACTTATTTACATCCTTACAAACAACGTCATAATAACCTGCTTACGATATCGGGAGTGGGAAAAATTAATTTAAAATAATTGAAAATAAAAAATTGAATTACATTAAAAACAAATTTGTTTATTTTGCATTAATTTTATTTATTCATTCCATATTTTTCTGCTGTGAAAATATACGAATATTTAAATAATCGTGTCAACTAAAAAATAAAACAAATGCCGTGTTTATTCAAAATGAAAAAGCCATACCAACGCCCCAAATATTCAACACAACGCAATTTTATTAAAATTTAAATTCGCTGCATATTTTTAAATCCAAAATAATCCAGTAATACAAAACGTCAACGAGCTAAATAAATTACAAACCAAATCAAATTATAAAAAATCCAAGCAAGCCCTGCAATAGACGAGACAGTCGCTTCTTTCACTTGACCCCGGAAAATACATATTGTGAGGGAATATAAAATGACTGGCGAGACCGCCCAGACAAAGATGGATTTATTTATTTTTATAGAGAGGGACGGAGAACGCAAGAAAAGCGAATGTAGGGAATTAGGATGAGGGATATCGTACAATGCTGATTCAACCCCTTACATTTACAATGAGACCATCCAACATAAATTATGTATGTAGTAATTATGTACATAGATGTCAAATATCATAATTTTTCATTCTAAATTTAGTGATTTTCCAACTCCATATATGGTTTATTTTCCTTGACAAGTTAATTCTAACTATGTGAATTTAAAAAAATCTTGAAATTTTTAATGAAAAATTCTTACATTTGATATCTATGTACATAATTACTAATTGTCATTCTGATAATTTAGAAAAGATTATAAAAAGTTACTTATTTGTTATTGTTCGCCTTGTTACACAAAAATATAAAGATAATCCTTATAACAAATACGTGCGTAGCTTAAACGCGGGATGAATATGACAAAGATAAGTGTAGTTTGACATCGACCTGTTGTTCGCAAACTCTAAACGTGCGAATTCTTATTCGCGTGGGCGTAACACAACGCGTGTCATAACATTGAGACAGATTTCATCCGACTGACTCGTCCTATTATCGGTACAGAACTTCTAGCTATGAATTTATGCTAACTTAGCAAAATTTAGCCGTCTGTCCTCTGGTCTATATTCCAATGCATCATACCATAGAAACTACGCATTATGCCATGTCACAATACATAAATGGTTCCAATTTTATTAAAGATATATCTCAAATTGAAAAAAAGAACGTGACCCGCTGAACGTCATCGGACGTAAATGCCAAATTGAATTTAAGAACGTGAGTGACCGAGACATAAAATGTGCGTGACTTGTGATTACACTTTTAATTTCGTGAGCCTGCGTGATTGCAAACAAAAAGTTATTCACGCGCCCACCTATGGTGCGAGCCATGCATTTAAAACAAAATCACATATAAATGTAATAACGTTATGTTAGAAAGGCTCACGTTGAGTCATCATTATGGAGAATTATTCACAGGAAGAAATGTTACAAATTATTAAGTAGTATTATTTTGATACAAATTATAATTTTGATTCTTTCTGACAGGTAAAGCTTTAAAAAAAATCTGTTGTGGCCAGCACAATACCTTTCGCCACTTCAGTTTTTGATTACATAAGTACAGGGCGTGAGCAGTCATGTGACATTGTTTAGTAATTATGTACATAGGTGTCAAATTCAGAATTTTTCATTAAAAAATTCACGATTTTCTAAATTCACGTAGTTAACTTGTCACCAGGAGTGTGTAATTTACTTGTCGAGGAAAATAAACCACATGGAATTGGAAAATCACTAAATTTAGAATGAAAAATTATGATATTAGACATCTGTGTACATAATTACTAGCTATCATTCAGATACGGGCCCCCATATCTGCTTGTTAAGGCCAAAATAGTTACATAACTGCTCGCGCCCTATTGTATTTAACATTTCTTGTATACCTACAATCTACACCAAAAATTCTACTTATGTCTATTCTTTATATTTAGATTTTTTAATTTTAAATTCATTCTATGAAGAAATGTTGTCCTCCTCTTCTAATTTTTCTAAATGTTTCCAATTCATTGTCGGGATTGACAGTATTTTTGATGGGTATATATAATATACCTATAATTTTAAATATATAACTATTAATACAATACGAAGTAATATAATGTATGTACTTACCAAAAATCTTCAGTAATGTCTCTGGATTTTTAATTTTTCTATTAGTTTCCATGACATTATTTGTGTTGTGAGATTTATTACAACAGATTATTATATACCTTATATTTCTTTATCTCTAAATCTATAAAAGATATAATAAAATATTTATATGTATCAGATAATGAATTTACTCTTCTTTAATACTAGCAAGAACAGAAATTTTCAAAAAATAATATTTACAAGATTTTTTTTAAGAATCTGCTACTTCTGGTTGTCCAAATATTACCAGAACCTTTGCATCTCTTCCCAGTAATATCCGATTAAGAAATACGTAGTTAAACAGGTATTAAGTATTATAGTTTCTGAAAAATTCTCCTTCCAATATCCACACACATACACATACCTCCACACACACAGACATCATCGTAAAAATATTAAAATCGGATAGTAGGGACCTTAAAACGTGCTTATTCATTTTTTTAGCATGAATCCAATACCTCTCTTAGCGAGATGTAAAAAACTGAACTAGATTAATGGTTTAACTCAGCACGTGTTGAAATTCGTCTGGGATCGAATTTCGTCAAAACCTTCTGCGATAGGATGCTCTCGGAGAGCTCCTTAATGAGTCAAATTAAATACCTATTCACTGGAGATATTAATTATGGGCAGAACAATGACAAAAACTCGCGAGATTGTGTTAAACAAACGCTCTCGTTATGCGGGGGTTCGGTTCACTTCTTTCGCTGCCGGAATTCAAAGCAGTCGACCTCAACCTCAGTAATTAAGACGTGAATGTTGGTTGGATGTGGGTTCCCTATAAACAGAACAGACCACAGCGACGAGAAAATGTAGATATGATTATTTATTTATTTGTAATTGTAGGGGAAGTCTTTATTTGTGTAATTTGAGATAATCAAAATGAGAGCAAACGGTTGCAGATTTTTAAATTGGTTTTTCTCACCATCGGGAGCAGTAATCGATATCTATGTTCCCTGATAACAAAATCAAAACAGGAGTACAACCTTTTGTCTCAAGGGAGAGAACCCAAGGAAGTTAATATTATTTTGACAGTTTAATTATCTAATATAGATTATTGGCTGCATCGTATAATTTTTTGATTTCGTTGGTAATAAGTGTAAAACAGCTGCAGTCAATAAAATATTTTGTTCGTATTCAACCAGTCGTACGAATACGAACAAATGGTAACAAGCATTGTAATCATACATACATACAGTGGAATCCACCTATAATGAACTCGCTTGTAATAGCACCCTTTTTTAAAGTCCCAGTACAAACACGTGAAAAATCCTCGGTTAAAGTGAACTCGATTATATTATAACAAACTATCACCTACAATAAACCCAAATTCGTTATTTTGTCCATGACATGCGGAGCGATTCGGTACTTAAAATAATGTCAAACTAATTCTAGATAAAGATTATATAGCCAAATCGTGGATCCAAACAAAACTAACCGACTTTTTTCAAAATCTATAATGGTAAATATATGCGTGTGTATTATACAGGGTGAGTCACCGAAATCGCCGTCTTCGATATCTCCCTTGTCGTTAGAAATACAGCATAAGTTTATTAACAGAACTTATTCGACTACTCAAGGAGCATAAAGTAAAATTATTTTCACATATACAGGGTGTTGCATTACGGCTCGGCGAGAATAGTTTCTCTTTTTTTAAATGGAACACCCTATATATTTTTATATATTTTTAATTGTATTTTATTCACCTATACGAACATATGAATTTTGTTTTAGTTTTCCGCGGCGTTGCCAAGTTATTCCGTTTTTTCTCTAAAAAAGACCGAATACACGCATTGCTTTATAAAGGCTTACTGAAGTTATTTTAATAGTAAGAATTAAGAATTTTCTTTTCTGTATAACTGTAATTATACTCTATGTTCTGACATATTCTTTTTTAAATGTAATTATACAGGCTGTTCAATAAAGCGAATCAAATGTGCTCAATTTCAAATGACTATAACTCGTCATTTTCAAATAGAACACCCTATATTTTATTATTCAGTTGTGTGTATTTTTGTATTATCTTCATATGTTATTAAGGGTATCCCATGCCTAAAACCAATAATTTCGGAGATTTTCACCATTTTTCTCTAAATTTATATATTTCACTGAAAATTAAATCTAGTATACCATGGATACTGCTTTTTGAATAATAAACAATTGCAGTAATGATAGTATTTTCATTAGCCAGGTTGTTATTAATAACAGAGGGATGAAGTAAATTAATTTATTAATATGAGTCTCTCACAAGAAGAACTTACGAATATGGTGTACGCACTTAGAGAAGCGGAAAGAAACCTTCTCTTGTCGTACTGAACATGACCAGTTCTGTTAAACCTTTCCCTTAGTTTTTTAAAAGAACGCGGATTTGGATGTCGTCTGCCCGGAAACCGTTGTGCATAAATTCTTGATGCCAAAAGAGGGTTTGTTTCCGCTGCTTCAAGTGTGTACACCATATTCCTAAGTTCTTCTTGCGCACTCTCCACGCCAGCATTGAGTGCCCGTGAGGTGACACCTGGCCTGACCAGCATACATCATATTCGTAAGTTCTTCTTGCGAGAGACTCATATTAATAAACTAATTTACTTAATCCCTATGTTATTAATAATAACCTGGCTAATGAAAATACTATCATTACTGCAATTGTTTCTTATTCAAAAAACAGTATCCATGGTGTACTAGATTTAATTTTTAGTTAAATATATAAATTTAGAGAAAAATGGTGAAAATCTCCGAAATTATTGGTTTTAGGCATGGGATACCCTTAATAACATATGAAGATAATACAAAAATACACACAACTGAATAATAAAATATAGGGTGTTCCATTTGAAAATGACGAGTTATAGTCATTTGAAATTGAGCACATTTGATTCGCTTTATTGAACAGCCTGTATAATTACATTTAAAAAAAAATATGTCAGAACATAGAATATAATTACAGTTATACAGAAAAGAAAATTCTTAATTCTTACTATTAAAATAACTTCAGTAAGCCTTTATAAAGCAATGCGTGTATTCGGTCTTTTTTAGAGAAAAAACGGAATAACTTGGCAACGCCGCGGAAAACTAAAACAAAATTCATATGTTCGTATAGGTGAATAAAATACAATTAAAAATATATAAAAATATATAGGGTGTTCCATTTAAAAAAAGAGAAACTATTCTCGCCGAGCCGTAATGCAACACCCTGTATATGTGAAAATAATTTTACGTTATGCTCCTTGAGTAGTCGAATAAATTCTGTTAATAAACTTATGCTGTATTTCTAACGACAAGGGAGATATCGAAGACGGCGATTTCGGTGACTCACCCTGTAATAAATGTTTCAATATTTATTGATTAAAAAATTCAAAAATCTTCTGTGACACAATGGTTAGCCTAGCTGCCTTAGGAATATTAAATTTTATAAATTTGGATTCGATTCTTCAGCAGGACAATTTTTTTATATTTTTGTAAAAATATTGAACTTTTAAAAATCTATCTGTTATTTCCTATTACAAGCATTTAGAAATAATAATACCTTTGTAATAAATAAAGAAAAAATAAATAACAAAAATTGATTACAACAATGAAAACAGTGATGTAATAAAAATGCATATTTTCTTTTCTTGTTAATAAAAAATCTGATGTGGACACCACACGACTTCCTTGTTCGATTATTAAACTATACATATTTTTTTAATAACTAAATTACAAAATATTCACAGGCTTAAAGCCAAGCCCGAGAAATATTTTGATATAGAACTACTACTATAATTTTAAATTAACATTAATCTAACTCAGTTCTTTTTAAAGAGAGTTTTGATTACAACAAAGAAATATTTGATTACAACAATGAATATGACTAATTTCACAATAAAAATATAATATTTGTTATTGTACGAATCATAAAATTGTACGTATTTAACGTAATTTGACATGAACTTTTTTTTTATTTTTTTGTCCTAATCCATAGCAAGCTTTATTACAAAAACAAAAAAGTATATAATTTTTAAATTTGCATATCTCGCTTATACAAAGGGCTAATTTAATAATACTTGATGTGCTAGACGCAGAAATTAATTATCTAAAACTTTTATTTGAAGCATTTATTTCTAAAATCAATATAAAACCATTTTATCCAAGAAAAACTGTTAACAGCTTCAAGTAATGTACCACTTCCGGTTAGCCTATTTTAACCAAAATCTATTATGTTATTTCGATTGACATAAAAGTCTTGTATACCAAATTTGAAAAGTTTTGGATTATATTTTAAAACAGTTTTTCATTAAAATCTATTATAGGCTTCATGTAAAGTGCCACTTCTGGAAATTGTGTAATAACCAGAAAGGGAGGTGCACAACTAGATGTACGTACGTACGTACGTACGAAATTAGTCAAAATGGATTCAGGGATGATCAAAATGGATATTTCCGCTAAAATCTGAAAACCGAAATTTTTCGCGATTACAATACTTCCTTTACTTACGTACAAGTAAAAATAACTGAGATGATAGGTATAATGAACATGTACATGCATTGTATTTTTATGGACATTTATAAAAAACAAAATTATTATTTTTTAGACATCAAAGAAAATATAATGCATTTTTATTATATCACTCTTTTGATTGTTGTAATGTTTTGTTAATTATTTTCCCTTTATTTATTATAAAGTTATTATTAAGAGAATGTTATTTTTCTTTCGGCGCTTTGTAACCTCAGAGTTATTGTACCTTGAGAAAACTTATGTATTACCCTTAATGTAACAATAAACTATTGTTAACACTACACTATAATAATTGACTAATAAGTGTCTGTTTTTGTTGTAGCAAACACGCCCGAAGACACCCGAACTTCGACCCATCAGTTCTCCGACAACGAAGAGCCCCTAACCGAGCCTTCAGCATCAACTCCAGCGATGGAACCCCTTCGGAGGTCCTGTCAGACTCCATGCCCAGTCCTTAGCAACAATGACGCTAACTCTGTACTTGTTTAAGCTACTTACTGTGTTACGTTCACTTATTATATCGATATTCTTATTTGTAAGATATGTAACCTCACTTCACACCGAGAACTGTCAAAGTAGGTTCCTTACGCCAGTCACTTGTTTGTAGTGGCTGTTGTTTGCAAGACATTCGGCGGTGTGAAGTTATTGTTATGTTATATTAGTTTGAATAGTGCATTTTGTTAAGTATGTGCATTTTATTGATGATATACTTTTGTTTTCTATTGTTTTTGATCAAATGTTTCTGGGATAACGAAATGACAAATATTTTATGACAAGGTAAGGTTAAATTTTTCTGCTAGAAGTAATGTTATGTTTTGGTTGACGTCTACATCACAAAAATATATGAAAATAAATATAAACTTATTAATAAAAAATATTAATATGATCTCTGAATAATACAATTGTTTATTTTTTTGTATTTACTTATATGTATAATATTTTTTTCGTATAACCACAATGCATTTCGCGTAGAAATGCACCTATTTTCGGCAGGAGATAAAGTCGAGTCAGTCACACTACTGGGAAGTAAATAAGGCAATGAAAATCAATGAAATTAAATGTCCTTTCGAGTTTGAGTTTTAAAATAAAGCAAAATTTAATTATATTTTACATCATTGGTGTCGGATGATTGTATATATGGCACGCGTAAATCATTTGAGAATAGTACCCCATGTGACCTAAAGCCTGAAGGCTTGGTGGAAATTTCCCGCGCGACTTTGCAATTTAATACACTTGTACCATAAATAGAGAGTTTTCACACGACAAAATAGATAGCGTGTACGTTATTCTATACATCAAAAATGTTTTCACATACCGTATACATTGGCCGCGTTCAGCACCACTCTTCGCTGAACACCGAAGTTTGCCGAACACACTGAATGGATGAATGCGATTGGTTCAGCAATTGCATTGTTTTAAATCAGAAATTTGACAGATATAGTAAAAATGAACCAGTAGAAGACACACGTCATCAACTTAAAAAAATGAAATATAACTTGTAGAAATTATTGGGTGTTATTTATTTTTAAAGAAAGAAGAAAAAAGTACTAGTATTAAATAATGTATTTATTAGTGATATTTACAATTATTTCTAAATCAATCGTTATTCCTTTTACGGAATATAAAATAATTTTAGTTCATTTTCTTACCAAACGTTTGGCACTACTGAGAATGACCACGTTATAGGAATAGGGATTGATTTAGAAATCATTGTAAATTCATTAATATATACGTTTCTTAATCCTAGTACATTTTTTTCTTCTTTTTTATTTCATTTTATAAGATTTTTTTCAAATTGATGACGTACGTCTTCTGCCTAATCATTTTTACTATATCAAAATGACAAACCCACAAAAATTAGTTTTGTTCAAATTAAAAATTATATGATAAGAACATAATGCAAAGTGAATGTAATTCGTTAATATTTTTATTTATTTATTTTGCTACAAATACTTAATAGGAATGTTGTGGATAATTTTCATGAAAAATAAATTGGCAAATGTATGAAATATGATTTTTTAAATTTATTTCGCATCTTCATGCACATTTAGTTTGTTATTACGTAAAATAAATGTTTACACATTTACCCAAAGATTATAGAAAACTGATTTACGGTATGACAGCCCTCCCTCCCCTCTCCACATTCTATGAATTACGTATTGAATCTATTAGAGTAAAATTATTTTAAGAATGAGATACACTGACGTCACATCAGCTGCTTGAAGTTTATGACGTGTATATGACGTAGGGTATCAATTTCAACTTATAGGTATGGCCAGTGGCGAATCAGTAATAGATACGCCACTGGGCCTACCTATAAGTTGATTTTGAGACCCTCTTTTATGTACACGTCATGAACTTCGCACAGACTGGTTCAAAATAGTTTGAACATGGTTCGCGAGTGACGTCATTGTTGCCACATTCAATCGAGAAAATGTAATGTTTTGAACCAGGGCAACGAACCCGCCAAAAGCTGGGTTCGGTTCAGGTTAATTTGTTTTTTGAGGGATGTGTTCGGGTGCGGTTCTAGTTCAAACATTAACACAATTTGCGGTTTTGTTCCGGGTTCAGGTATTGGGTTCAAGTTCGGTTCGACATAATGAATATTGAATTAGTGTTTTTTGAATAACAATCATAAATATAGAAATAATTTAAAATGCGAGCCGGAATTTACGCGAGGCAAGAACCCGAACACAATTTTCATAAATAGACAAAACAGAAGTCGATTATGGAACCTGAATTTTAATACCCGGTTCGGTTCCGACTCGGGTTCAATGAAATAAATACTATACAGGGTGATTCATCGGTCTGTCCTCTCTTTATAACTCTTTTATTTTAAGTCAGATAGAAAAACTCTTCAGATAAAATTTATATGATATATTATTGTCTATCTACGTACTATATGCATTTGTATACAGGGTGCTCCGTTGAAGCGCAACAATATGTAACTTTATATTTCTTAATGGAACAGCCTATATATATTTATTTATTTTGATAGTAAATTAGATTTTCTTTAAAAAAGTATTAAATAATAAGGGGTCTAAAATTATAAATTAAGAAGTTATTTACCTTTATTCGTTGAATGATAAAGAATAGAAAAATATATTGAAGTTGAACGACAAGTTTTCGAGCATTTATTATAATTTTGCATTATTTAGTCTGTCACTAAATTTTAATAGCCTCTTTGTAATTAGTGTAATGTTTAAAATAAGTTCATAAAAAAGAATCAAAATTTTGTATTAAATTATGGGTTTTTCCAATATGAACTACTATTTTTTATGAACGTAAATAACTTCTTAATTTATAATTTTAGACCCCTTATTACTTAATAGTTTTTTAAAGGGAATCTAATTTACTATCAAAATAAATAAATATATATAGGGTTCCACTAAGAAATATAAAGTTATATATTGTTGCGCTTCAACGGAGCACCCTGTATACAAGTGCATATAGTACGTAGATAGACAATAATATATTATATAAATTATATTTGAAGAGTTTTTCTTTCTGACTTAAAATAAAAGAGTTATAAAGAGAGGACAGACCGATGAATCACCCTGTATACATACGGTGAAGCTATTTATTTTGACGTTACATGAAAACTCTCTAATAACTTAAACACAAGTTTTAACGCTAGAAGCATTGGTATTAGAAGTGTGAATTTTAAAAAAAATACTATTAGTGATGTATTAACTGAATTATTGCGCAATTTATTTTATTTTATTGAAATTACAACAATATTATTGCACAATAATATTGAACGTTTAGGATCTGCTTTGTAACTTAAATTTTTATACAATTTATACTATATCTTGTTTAATACATTGTTTAATACGTAATAAAAAATAAAGCATTAAAAATATAACCATGAATAAAGTTTTATAAAAAAAATTCTTAAGAAAAAGTGTAAACAAAACTATTATATTAGTTTTGAAAGTATTGGGTGACATAATACAAATATTTCTCTATAATATTTTTTTAACAATCCCAGAAACATTGATTTCTACCGTAATATCAAAGATCTTATATCTCTCTCTTATATTTATGTTTTTTTTTTTATGCCAATTACATAATAGGTTCTACTATGGGATACATGTATATCCTTTGTACATACTATATCAGATACGTATAAGTCATATGTTATTTTATTTTGTTATAAGAACTTATATAAGATGTCAGTATAATTTGAATACGTTGTCCAGTTGAATCTCCGATCATGGTCATAATTATATTCTTATGAGAAAATTTCAGATATTGGTGTTTCAGTGTATCATATTTATAATGCCCATAGGATAGATTTCACTAAATATAATACGAATTTCTGGACACTTGACGCTATGAAGTAACACCAAATGATAAAGATTTCATTCGAAAAAAAATACGAAACACAAATTATACAAAATTATATTATATAAATATGAATGTTTTTACATTGTTAACAAAAGGGATATGTAATAAATTTACTGTTTAATAACTGTTAATACATATTTTCTTACAAATTTTCCAATATTGAATTTAGTATTTCTAAAATTGTTTAACATAAAATTATTTTTTTTGAATGGGACAAAACAGTACCGGACAAAATATCCCGACACGTTTTGGACCAATTATCTCCGAACTAAACCATCGGACAAAACTTATAGACAAAATAACATTTTCTTTTAATACCTGCATAATTTTGTCCCGTACTATTTTGTACTAGAATTTCATTTACTGTTTATGTAGAAACTATTTCGTCCTACGACTATTTGAATTGTTTCATCCCTTCAGCGCTTAATCAATTTTGTATAACTTATTTCGTTCGGTGCTGTTTTGTACAAAAACATTAAACTTCTCAACGAATCAAATAAATAATATCAAAACAAAAAAATAAATACAATAGTTCATTAATTAAAATTGTTACTTACGTATGGCGATCAAATTCTATATTATTTCTTCACTAAATCATAGAAAATCATTAACATACATTGGTTTCAAACTACAAGAGAAATAAAATTATTCAGTAATAGATAAAATATAAATATAACCACTTTAATAATAGTATAGGGAAACATATTTGCTTCATAGACGGTAAAGCCTTTTATCCCTGTACATAGATATACCAGACAACCAAAATAGAACAGATTTTAAAACATCAATTATAAATTTTAAAATTATTAAAAAGTTTATATTGATGTAGAAGCAGTACGATTGGGATGGCGCAAAGAAACAGTTTTTTTAAACAAAAAAATTAATAATAATTTTGTTTATTATAGTTGATTATCACTAATTGTGACAACGATAATACATTGTCAAATATTTATTTTCAAATGTACATCTTGTCCTGAAATGGTTGGTCACTACTTTTTGAATGGTCGATTCCACGAATTAAAAAAATAAAATAATTCAATTACAAACAAATTTTTTGAAGTATGTTTTAGCAGTGGCGGTTCTTCCATTACGTCATTTGGGTCAATGACTTAAATTTATCAAAACAGAAAAACATATTTTGAATTAAATAATTTTTAATAATGTCAGTCCATCGCGTTGTTAGCGTTGCTTGCACACGGCACCACTGTGTTGAAAGCAAGACAACAAATGGCGGGAGTGCGCGCGCTGCTTGAGTCACATCAAACTTGTGACCACGTTGTGTTAATGCTGCATATACAAGCTCATGCGTCTGACAGATAAACGAATTGTATCTTTGCTTGTATTAGACAAAGACAACCACCACCCTATTCGCTAACACACGGTCAATGACCAAGGCAGTAGAGAGTAAGTATTGCTTCTCTACTTAAGAGAGTAAAAACATTTTTATTTTTACGAAACACCATGCATGGGACATGAAAGACTATCTGCGTTGGCTATGCTAAACATAGAGAAGACATTAATTAAAACTATCTTTAATTTCAATGATCTGGTGATAAATAATTTTGCATAGTCCAATGAAAGAAGAATAGTCTTAAGATTTAAAACTATTTAAATAAATTTGTCATATTATTAAACTTATATTACTAATTACATTGTTTCAAATCAAGGGCAATTATTCAAGTAAATATTTTGGGAAGTACATATAAATATTTATCAAATTTGACCCATCAAATCTTCAACACACAATAACTATATTTCATATCTTATTAATAGTTATTTACGATACAAGTACGTAAAGCTAGTCTTTAGTCACGAATGGGTCAGACCCCTGAGTGACTAAAGATGCTTTACGTCTGTGTATCGTACAATATTTTATCTACGATATAATGAAAAAACCCAATAAATATAAAAAATACTTTTACTTATAAATCAGGATCACAATATTAAATGAAAAATTTGCCATAATAACATAACATTAACCCTGGTTTT
The DNA here is from genome assembly GCA_951394225.1 of Harpalus rufipes. NCBI lineage: Eukaryota > Metazoa > Arthropoda > Insecta > Coleoptera > Carabidae > Harpalus > Harpalus rufipes. Next base: position 45,028,782 of record OX596282.1, read on the forward strand.
ACAAATTTAGCGTGTTTAATAATTTTAATCACTCATTAAAACTAACATCTAAACATCACTATCGTAGATAAAATACTATTATTAATTTAATACCGAAATTTTATTAAAATATAACACTTCATTCATAATAAAATTTTATTCAATTTTCATTATTTTTCATGACACAAATGACAGAAAATAAAGCTTATTTATAATTTATAAATAAACGACGATTGTCATGCACAGTCTACTAATTAATTAGTTTTTTGTTTTGTCAAAATTAAATATTATAATGGTTTTTAATATTTCGTCAAAATTGAATAAAATATTGTATAAACCACATGAAATAAGAATATTTATTCATTCAAAGAATTTAACCATTCGCCCTACAGTTTCGTGGCTTAAATTTTCTTTTCACGAATAAACATTATCTTAACTGACTTAGTGTATAAATATCTATTAATGTGATTCTATAACTAGCATTTTATGTATTATTTAAATAACAATCGTGGTTTAAAGTAAAATTAAATGTATAAATTATATTAATATATTTATTCCATTTATAATTCGTTTGTTATTTAATTTTGTAAAATGATAATTATATAATACTTGAATATTCACGAGTTGATGTATTTATAAATCACATTTGCAAGCCTATATGTTAAAATTTTTTTGTTTACAATGCAGTCGTTCGCCTCTCGCTGTGACGTCACTAAATAAGCATTCCGGCCTGTTATCTCGTGTGGTCTCGCGCCGCGTCTTTATTGCTATAACGCTACGAGAGCAAAACGGAAACGGACACATCGCAGTAGTAAACTGTAAATGCAAAATAACAAAACGAACAGACCTAATAAAAACAAACATTAAAATGTTACAAATTTCGAACAATGTTTTAAAGCAGAGGACATGTTTATATGATTATTTTATCTATTTGAGATGTTGAATCGATCTGTAGGAGTAGTGACCATTATATAACAACCGGTATATAATTTTATTTTAATTAAAGCAGACCACCGTCTATGGTCTTTGGCCGAATAATTTTTGAGTTAAATTTTTGTTTAGTTATACAAAAGTTGTTGTTTTTTAAGGCTTTTGAAATGTTGCGCGTCCCAAGTTTTCACTTCTGTGTGTTTCCCAAAATGAAAGGAGTCCAAATTATACTTATGCATTTCACAATATACGTACCTAACCTAACTAAATCTTGTAGCCATTGAAAACAAACTTAGGAACAAATGTTTTAACTCTTGTGCCTCTACTCATCTTTTGATTTCATCTATGGATAAGTTAGGTAGTGTTAGTTGTTTCTTCCAGTTTTTTATAACTTTCTTAACATTTGTAAGACTGTGGGTCCAGAATTTTCTTTTGCGAAAGTGCACCAATGATAGGGCAAAGGTAACCTGTACAAAAAAAGTAAAAAAAAGAAGTTTGTTCTGTAAATATGATTGTATTTAAAACGAAATGGAAAGCAGAGATGTATAAAATGTACATTAAATATATTCTTGTATTTGTAATTGTAGGACTAACAATTCCTTGATCTGATGAATAAAAGTCTATTTAGAAGCTACGATTTGGCTCATTATTACGTCGTACGTGCATTGTTGCGTATCTGTTCATGTGTTCAAACGAAACTTCAACGATTCAACTCTTCTAAGTTCATATCGGTTGCTCATTCATTTTCACAGAGATTCGAACCGACAACATTATTTTATTTATTATCCAAACATTAATTTTCATTTTGTAAAATAACTTTAACATTTCAAAATTATAGAATAAATAAACATTTTTGTTTAAATTCTCTGTTCTTCAGAGTAAACATAAAAAGTTTTAATACTGAAACGTTTGGTATTTACCAAGTAAATACAAAACTCATACTAAAATATTTGTTTTCTTATATTAATATGAATAAAACAGTTTTAACTCCTATTTATCATTTTAAGAGACATATTTATGGCTCTTGCCTTGCCGAATCTACGTTCTTTAAAACAGCACTTAAAAATGTGTGGAAAGCTATTATAAATTCGCTATTGCCGAGTTAAAGATGATAGGTCGATTATTTCAATTATTGCGTTTGGCTTAAATTTGGAGTCCCAACATATATAATTTTGTCTGAGAACTAGGCTATAAGTCTTGGAAATTTATGGGCATGCGTAAATATAGTTGAAAGGGTCTAGTTGTACGTTTTAGATACATACCAAAAACATCGGCATATGATCTTTTGTCCTGGCAATAGTGAGTTGGCAAAACCCACTAAATCCTTTTAAAAATTGACTGTTCTTTGTTTATAATAGGGCACTGGCACCTACGTCACAACATGGCGGGTGAATAGAATTTAGAAAGAAAATTAAATTTGTAATATCCATAACGATATTTATCTTCGGGTTCATATTTCTTATATCATAAAATATATATATATATTTTTATTGGTGTTTTTATTACAAATGAGCTTATTAAATTGTTACGCCAATAATTTATCGTTGGAAGCCAAAGTACGTTAATCAGATGATAAATTTAAATGGATAAATAATGCTGATCCTTATACATTAACACTTTTTTAGACGAGGATTATAAATGCCTCTCAAAAAATCAATATGAAATCAATAATTATCTAATTTTTAAACATTTGTGGGAAACATGGACACAAATATATTTTTTTCTGTTTTCCAATTACTTCTTGTTGGAGCAACCAATAACAGCACAGAAATGTGGCATACTAAAAAAAACATTCGAATTTTGTGATTAAAAAATAATTTTTCATTTTTTTTATACAGATTATTAAAATTGCATATATTTAAATATGTGTACAATATATTCCTATCCGATTATATTTCAATTGTTTTATATGTAATAAAAGTATACACAAGTAACTACGATTAGGTTAGTTTTCATTTAATAACCACAAACTCACTAAATAATAATAATATTCTCAAATATTTTTTACGGAAAATACTGTTCATGCATTCACCTTTACACATTCTAATCACTTTTTTCCGTAAGAAAACAATAAGTGCTGTAAAAAAAAACAATAAAATCTGACGAGACGATATTTCTCAGTTGTTAGCCGCCATGTTGAAACGTCACATGCAATTGCCCCCTTCCGTGCTCTGTCAAAAGCCATTGAATCTATTGTATTCACTTTCGTATTCCATTAAATTGCAAATGCCACTAACTCCATTTTTATTTTTGAATTTGTGGTTTTATAATAAACAAATCCAATCAGAACTCATTAAATAGTTGCCGTTAGAAATTAGATTTTCTGCGATTTTGAAAATTTTACTAAACTGGATTTAAGAGGTTTTGATCTTAGAGGATTCAGTTAATTGTATAAATAAAAACAAGTTCATATTCACTATGATATTAACGGCCGAATTCACCACTCCTTAATCATGAGTTGGTCCATAGATCAACGCTGATTCTGAATTAATCTAATTCACCATTGAAAATCAAGCTAATCTACTGATCAAATTCAATGATCAACTGATTCGTCATATTCCATGAATCAAGGACTGATCACATCTTTGAATTTAAATTTTAACATTTATAGCTGTCAGGATTCTGGCTGTTGTATTCATTTGTAATTTTGTCTCATGCTTCTATTTTATCTTTATTTAAAACCGCATTAGCTTTATTATTTTCAAATATACTGTTATATCTTTCATTTTCAATATATTCAGAAACGCTGTTTTATTCAGTGTAATTTCTATCTATATCAAAATAGAAACATATTATTATAGGAAAATTATAAAATATATTTTATAAATAATGGAAAGTACAATTATCACGAATAAAATTACATGTCAGTTCCATTAACTGTCAAAAACCAAAACAAAACTGTGAATCTGTTGATCATGATTCCTTGATTCAGAAATTGTGTTGGTGAATTAGAACATACGTTGATCTACGTATCAGCTGATTCTTCTGGTCAGTAGGTACTATAATCGAGGTTTTTAAAAGTACGCCTTCGAGGTAAGAAATTACCAGACCTGCAATTGTTGAAGAATCAAAACAAAATTACTTATTATTAAAATGTCATGAATTTGTTAGCAATTTACAAATGTAGCAACTATTATGGTTCAGAGGAGGTATAATTTACCGATATCAGATTATGTGCAGGATTAGTCGCACTATCACACGTAAATATATATATGACTGCAACCCGTAATAATGTATCTAATAAGTATTTTATATTTGCTATTTGATTTATCTTGTTTTTTTTTTTATTGCTGGTCGGTTCGAATCCCTGAATTCACAATTAATTTCGTCGATCGGCGCACAAACAACGCACAAACGAGAAATTCATTGCATTGCATTTAATCGGAACATTTTTTATATCGATAATTGCAAATTAAAATAAATTTGTATGAATTATATTTGTACCTGGAAACGAAAGGAATTTTAATGTCAGTTAAGTGTTGTTCATAGTTTATAATTGCTACATATCCTCATGTTAAATATTATCACTATACTATGCGAGACCGTTTACACTTCTTATAAAAAGGGGATGATTATTCAAATACTTCAAAAAATAACTTCAAAGAAATATATTAAAGATTGTTGTTTACTTATGTACATTGTATACAAAAATCTTTCAATTTATATACTGTTCTATTTTCTCTTATAGGTACTTGAACTGTAATAAAAACAATATTTTGTCACTGTGTGATCCATATGTGATTTATAAGTCAAGCAAAGATAAACACGGTTAGTATCTGGAAGGGTTGGAACACCTTGTGCCTTTGTTACGATACATAAGATCATGACCACAATATTTGAGGTGTCATGGTTAGGGTGACCAGACGTTCCAGTTTAAGAGGACATGTCCTCTTTTTGAAGGCATCCTCAGACATCCTTTTTTTGTGGACCATAAAAAATACAATGGTAAAATATTCATATTGCTGTAAATTCTGCCCTATTAATTTTAGAACAAAAGTGTAAGTACAAATGTACAAAAAATGTTTGGATTAGTTTAATTTTTTTCATTCTCTTGAGTAATAGCATACATTACATGCTCATTGAATAATATACTATTAGCTATTTATAGTGCCATGAGCAATAGCACAAAATTTTAAACAGTTGTATTGCTTAAGTTTGCCAGATGACATCTGTCATAAAGTTTTAATAATTATTGGTTTCATCAATTTATTTATCAGTAATCATGGATATATTTACCATCGTAAAAAAACCCATAGGGGCCTATTATATCATAAATTTAGCCTAATTTGATGCAGTATTTATTTCTGAACATTTTTTATATTTACACTTTAGTTCTAAAATTAATAATCCTATGATCCATAAAAAAGTAGACCCGGTATATACAGGCTGTTTCCTTTAAAACAACCAGCGCTTTTTTGGGCGAACTAATGACTTTAGAGAAAAATGTTATATGCAAAAAATTACCAGGAAAAAGGGCTTAATTTATGAGGAATAATAAATAAAAAATTCAACCAGTGGTTCTCAAACGGTAGAATAAAATTATATTTTTTTAAATGGCAACCTATATAAATTTTTTATCCATTAGATAGAGAGTTTTTTTCTGATTTCAACGATATAAATATGATATGGGGTTGTATAACAATTATTTCGAGAAAAATGATATTAAAAATCAGAAATAATTCTACAATATTCAAGTAGGCTATGCAATAAACAAATGCAAACAAATGATACAGGTGACAGATAGTTTTGTTACTTACGTTATTAAGTGTTTGTTTTCGTAATTGTTTAATTACTTATTAATAAAAAATGGCTTTGCAGTTGCAAAAATACCAAAAATACCTCAGGTTGCATAAATTTGTAAATAATTTCCATCATATTGTTTTTCTTTTTATGTTAGTACTATTATTTTTTGATATTTCTTCGTTATGTAGTTCATTTGTTATTATGTATACTTCAATATTGTAAAATTATTTCTGATTTTTAATATCATTTTTCTCGAAATAATTGTTATACAACCCCATATCATATTTATATCGTTGAAATCAGAAAAAAATTCTCTATCTAATGGACAAAAAAATTATATAGGTTGCCATTTAAAAAAATATAATTTTATTCTACCGTTTGAGAACCACTGGTTGAATTTTTTATTTATTATTCCTCATAAATTAAGCTCTTTTTCCTGGTAATTTTTTGTATTAACATTTTTCTCTAAAGTCATTAGTTCGCCCAAAAAAGCGCTGGTTGTTTTAAAGGAAACACCCTGTATATATATATATATATATATATATATATATATATATATATATATATATATATATATATAGAATTTTTTATTAATAAAATACTTTGGGGATATTTGTCCTATTTAAAAATAGTAAAAACCCTAGTTTTTTTCTGTTTGAAATAGCGAAAAAAAAAAATGACAGATAGATTCTTGTGATTTTATTGGTTGCTATGCGCTGTATTTAAGCGCGGTTTACACAAACACAATTCAAATATTATGTCAATTATGATATCATTCTTTGTAAATGCTGTGCGTTATTTGTTTTTGTATTTTTCTTTTTTTTAAGTTTTATCTGGCTATTTCCCTGTATTTACTCTCTTACGGCGCTTCTTTTTAAACATCCAAAATGTTTTGGTATAAAACAGACTCCTAAACCACGCCCTAATTAACTGTCAAAATTATTTCGTTATTTCAACAGAGTATAGGTATAAGGTCACCCAAGTCATGTGTTAGTTAAAAATAACAATTAAATAATAATGTAAATAAAACTAAAATTAAAGAAAACCAGATACAATTCATGCCTCTGGTTCTACATATGTGAATGATGTGTGTGACTACAAATCAAATTTGAAATAAAATTAAATATTTCTTTGGATTAATATTTAAAGATTAAAGAAATAGAAGTATATTAGTTTCGCATTAAATTTAATATAATATAAACAAATATTTTTGGTCACACACGTCATTATTGTTATAGAAATTGTGTACCAAATGTACAGAAAATATTTACCTAACAAAAACATTACTTTCACCTCATCTACATTCATAATAACACACAAACAAGGCTTTATACTAGTATATATTTCATAATAATTTTTTTGACTAAATAGAGAACAATATGTTGTACTAAAAAGCAAAAAATCAAAAATTAAATGAAAGCTTGTGGTATTTTCAATTCGACATTGAATTATTGAATTCGACCAAAGTCATTATCGCACAAAAAGTGACCATATGAGGCATTTCTTAACTTTAAAAGTACACTATCGTTATCAAAAAACACGTAAATTTACACCATAACAACTCAAAAAGAAATTGAATTGTAAATATTTCGTTGACAATGTCTAAACGTCAAAATGGAAAATTTATTTGTGTTTGAATGTAAACACAACCTAGTGCTAGCGAATCAAAAGCATAGATTGTATTTGGAAAATTTTGAATTAATCTTCTAGTTCACAAACAAACTATAATACATCCATCCATTTACATACAGAATGTCCAAACATGCCCCCAATAAATATCCATTAAAATCATATTTAGAGTAGAAATAAAGGATGATTTATAATGGGTGTAACAAACTTTAACAGTTGTTGAGGAGGTCATTACGAATGAAAAATCTCGTTTAAATATATGTCCTATTATTTTTAGTTACCAAAATACAAGAAGACAACGATTAAAAAATTATTTAATTTTCAAATTTTGTTATCTATGTTCATCGCGTGCAATTGCGTATCTCATTATCTCCGTCGCTTGTAAACAAAACTTGAAATGCGTTTTTGTGTGTGTCATTTGAAGCTGTTTCCTTGGATGCGTTGAAGCGAGAGCCTTTTGACCGTCACACTCTATTATTATAATTTTTTCCAATAAATAATGTTTAAATAAGCAAAATTATGAGAATATAATGTTATTTTATAAATACAAAAATCTTGCAACCACCCTTGACATTACGACTAGTTGTTTTTGTTTTGTTGTTAACTATGATTTGTATTAATTAAAATGCTGTTGCTAAGGTGCCTTCGTTATCTTAGCAACCAAAACAAGTATTGCAAACATTTAATCGTAAACGTGTTTTTTATACTTCCTATTTCGCATTAATGTACTTTATTTCAAAATGATTATTGAAAGAAATATTAAAATACGAAGATTCGTAATACTGCCAGTTTTAATAAACATTTGAAATTTAAGTTATTTTGACTTTTTGACAAGTTATTTAGAAGTTAGGTTAGAGTTAAACTTATATTTATTATGTCATGAACCTACAAATATAGTTATTTATGTATCAAGGCACTGAAGTTCTATTTTTTACCACGAATGTGGAATTTATTTGCCGAGGTCCTTAGGGCGGAGGAAAATAAACCATATGAGTGATAAAAAGGAACTTCAGTGCCGAGGTGCATATCAAATTTTATTTGAAATCGAAAAATTGTGAAAAAGAAAGAAATATTTATTTTTATAGGTTATATGTACATAACTGTCAGTCTGGCATTCAATGTTGCTAATCTGAGACATTGAAGTTATCGTATGTTTTATTTCAAACTTGTTTATCGGAATTATTTAGTTCGTTATTCTTACGTACAAATTTACTATTGTATATCGTACACTTTCCCAAATTATCTTGCATGTACAATAATTATCATTATCAAGTTGGCAACACTACATTTGTATGAAATCGTCGTATAATGGATTACTTTAGTGCTCATTTCTGAACTTTAAATGACGATTTTTGTGCACTTTAGTGACGATTTCAAATAAAATATTTGCGTACTTTGATTCAAAACAATACTTTACTGTTTGATGTAATTATTTTACTGTAAAAAATCTAATTACAGTAATTTTCCATGAGTAATGACAGCAGATTATGACAACTAAAAGGATTTGAGAATATAATTCCTTAGTCACGTGACATGTTTTCCGCCAATCAACATTCCTTGTCCTTCGGACTCGTGAAATCTGCAGCTCGGTTTCACTCGAGAATATCATCGATGATAATCATATCACTTGTTATATTACGTATGACATTAGACTAACTAAGTTACCTAGTTCACAAATAAAAAAAACAGTTGTACAAAACTCACTTTGTAAACGCGAAATAGGAAAAAAAGTTTGTTACACTCATTATAAATTATCCTGTCTATTAGTCTTTAAAATGTTCGAATTAAAATGCAATACAATTTAAATAAAATATTAATAAATAAGTACATTATTCTTATATCGATGGTAAACAAAGGCTATTGCACATAATAAAGATTATGTTTGCATCATAATGAGTTGCTCTAAAACTAAAAATATTCAAAATGCCTCTATAAATTGACAAATAGAACAGTACATAAATTTAATAGGTTATAAAAAAATAAAACGTTATATCTTTTGAATAATTATCCCCATATTAGACACTGTTAAAATTGAAATCAAATCTATTAAATTGTAAAGGAAATATATTCAAATAAAGTTGTAAATACAAATGTATATCTAAACACAATAAATATTATTTCAATGTATGAGGTACAAATAAATAGTCACTTATTTTTTTGTTCTATTGGTAACATGAAGGATCATCCATCCTTAGGTTTACGGGGGTGGTAAAAGCATAGCTCCTCTTGAAAGGATCCTTCAAGTCTTTGATTTTGGTCATCCCTGGGAGAGATACGGCACTTATTGGTTCTTTTGCCACTATTCTAGAGTAGTATGTTATTGGGCAGCTCTTATAAAGTGGGTACTTTAAGTGAAGCTAAAAACAAGTATCATTATTTGGAAGTTTTAGATTGTTTTAGTACACAGTCCATTTTTGGGTACTTAATGTTTATACACATGCAACACAGCAGTAAAAGTAAGTATTTTTCAGAGATACATCAAACCAGTCCCATAAGTTTAGAGATTTGTGGCAGCAGTATTCTAAAATCTACAACGGTATATAATAGAGGGAGCCTAAGTCCGACATCTTGAAGCCGTGCGGGGATTGGTCCGCCATCTTATACTGTTCCATTTCTGATTCATGGTTTGCTTGCGTAGACATGTGCTATTTCAAATTTGTTCCTTAAGCTTTTGTGTTTAAAATACCTTTTTTTGGGCATATTTAGTCAATTTTAATAATAAATATACCAGTATAGTCTATAATGGGCTAACGCTTTATTTCCCTTCCGTCACTAGGCATCAAGGTCATTGGCCGCAAACATGGTTTATGCTCCCTCTATATATTTTCTTAACTCTTTGAGGGTACGTTGATAGTGGACTGTTCGAAGAACGACCACACAAGTCACGCCTCCGTCAGTTCAGCATCAGCTCTAGAAACGTACGTTTTCGACGTAGATGCTGTCACACGATTTTGTCGGTCCTCATTTATTGAACTCTAATAATTTTTTTTCTGGTGTATTAGATTTTTTTCGGCGAAAATACAAAAAACGGGTCTTATTTTTATGTACAGATAAACATATTAAAAAATGAAAAAAAACTTGGAAGTCCCTATTGGTAGCGATTTTTCATTTTTATATTAATGTCCATTTAAATTTAGTCCAATAGTAAATTTAATAAAATAAACAAATTCAAATCAATTTACATATTCTTATGATATTAAAATTCGCCTTGCATTTGTTAATTTAAAAACAAGTTTCATAAGGCAATCTATTAACGCACTAGTTCAAGTGTTACAAAGGACGAATGCGATAGCAAACCCTATGAATAGTATATTATGTTATTAGGAGTAGAAAGCGGTCTTTTTGTGTTGCACCCAGCTATTGCGGCCGAGGCGGTAGCCGAGGCCAGGCAAGCTGGGTAAAACCCAAAAAGGACGTTCTGCTCCGAATAACATATACTATTTTTTCTTCAAGTGTTTCAAAGAAAACTGGGGATTTTTTTATATTTTTCTAGAATTGTTTTAATTATAGCATTTGCAATTTCAGCCATAGTTGGCTGTGTACACTACAAAACACAAACGATACAACCGTCAAAAAACAATTTTTCCATATGGTCTGTGTTGCTGTGACGACTGCTGCCGCCAGCGGTAAACTAAGAAGCTAACATTTTTTTACTAGTACAATAATGAACAACATTGTTGTACTAGTAATAAAATGAATATCTTCTATAGTGTGTGTATAGTAGCATAATATGAATATTATTATACACTTGAAGAAAAACATGTTTTTTATACTATTTTTTCTATTGAGGTAATTTAAATTCAAAATTGCGACTTGTCAAAAGTATGTCTTGGCCTTTTTTTATTAGATATATTGGTGGAGCTTCCCGCTAACTTCACAGATGAAAATGAGGTTATATGTCAGTTTTTAAAGCAGTCATACCAACTTTAGAAAACAAAAAGCGCCAGATAGATAGCTTTTATAGATCTTAATGACGTGTTTCTAATACATTTATAAACTAGACTCATATAAGAACATCGAAATAGAAAAATTAACTATGGACTTAAATTCAATTGAATGTTTATAATAGCGACCTTTATACGTTTTTGCATTGGCAAATCTTAAAATCAGTTATTTTGCGAAAGACTGGACTAATCTCTTCGTACTTTGATTGACCAACTAAACCACCCAAAGTATCAAATTTTCTGTTTTTACATCATATGTCAAAAATTAAATTGCATTTTTATGTGAATGTGCAATGTCGAGGTTACGGCAAGACAAATTACAAATAAAGAACTGTCAGCCGTTCACATACCTGACTGATTGAAAAAACAACGGGAGGGGGGTTTGTATATATCGAGATGTTCTATTACTCTCTTGCGTGTGACGTCAATATGTGTCTATTTCGTGATGAAATATCAAAAAAAATTACGTATAAATTTAAAGTAAACATAACGCGGATATTGTTTATATATTTAAACAGTTTATTGTTGAACAAATGATATAAAATTGATAAAAAATATTTTCTATATTATTATTATTAATGTTAATTATTTAATTTATGTCTAATCTAAGGGCCTTAAAAAAATCCAATTAACAAAGTCATTATTAAAATTATTTCAGTTCCTGCTTTTACAAAATGTCAAAATTACTAGAAAGAATTTTTTTTTTTTTTTATCGATGAACTTTAAATTTGTTCTTTTGAAAATTTACATATCTGCTTTTGCCATGTTACTACAGATATATTTTGGACATAATCAGTTTCTTAAAATTTTGTTGGTGTATCATTTCAAGGTTTTGGTTGATTTTTGTGGCCGATCATTTCGCAAAATGACTTGAATTCAGGTTTTAACTGTAACATACTTTTTGGCATTAAAATCTGTTTAAAAACTGCCACAGTCTCTAAATCATATGTCTAAAATTATGGGTAAATTTATTTTTCTCTATAACAAATAAAAGTTAAGAAGTAAAATTTTATGTATTACATTTGTTTTAAACAAAAATATACATATAATATAATAATATAATTTGTATTATTTAAATGTTTCAAATTTCTTCCAAATTCAAAAATAAAACGCAATGATAAACATTTTCTAATATATGCCCGTAAGAATTAAGAATTATCTTTTTTAAATTTATTTTTATATTAAAATTAACAAATTGTTAGATTTTTTTTAAAAGAAAAAGAAATAATTAAATTACATTCGTTTATTTCAAACATGTTTTATCGAGCTTACCATGTCGCATATTTCGGATCTAGTTGCCATAAATTCAATTGTTAGTTTTAACGGACACTTTCGAGTACGCGACTTGTACGCTTTGTTCTCGTTTTAAATTACAAATTCTGTTATTTTAAACCGTATTTAAGTAAAACTATTAATTAAATGTTTTAGTGTGTGTTAAATATAAAAAAAAAACAATAACCTCTTCATCATATTCAGGATTTTTTTCAATCTTAAAACCATCAATATAGAACGTGTCATCATACGTAGTGCAATAATCTTCCACGGGGTCTTTTATGGCATTTTCTCTTTTTATTTCTTCAATCATCTCTACAGTCACTTGTTTACGATAAAGAGCTCTGCGTTTGGCTGATAAACAAGACATGAAAAGGTAAGATTACAATAATATATTTGGATTTATTTATATTATATTACCGATATCTTCCTTGTCGCTGAGAGAAAAATGAGTTGGATGACGATACTCTGCCTTCATTGTTGAAGCTGGAGGAACAAAAACTGGCGGTTTTTCTTTTCTTGGAGAGAAACACCGGCTTAAACCTAAAGGTTTCTTCTTGGGTGGATTTTCTTGTTCCCGCAAACATTCTTCTATAAGTTTTTGACATTCGTTCGAATTTTGATCGTTTGTAGATATTTTAGCTTGTTCTTCAGACATATTTTATTATCACATGCAATAAGACGCTAAATTTGACGTATATCTTTGTTTTATGTCACTTTGATGGGAGTTCACAAAACAAAAAGGCGTTGTTTGATTAAACGTCCTAGATACCGTTGCTATAGACACAAAATAAATCACTTCTCCAAAACAACGGCTTCAAATAAATAATCATTACGTCATATTATTCATTCGTGGCTGGCACAATCTGCTTTGTACATATATTTCGGTAATGATGATGACATATTTGTACCGTGCGGCCGTTTATCAGGTGTCACCTCACGAGCACTCATTGCTAGCGTGGAGAGTGCACCACAGGAGTCAATTTTGTGCCATTTAAAATTCGAAAAATATTTGGCTTCGATCGGGATCGAACTCGGTTCTCAAATTCGCGACCAGACACTCAGGCACGCGACTACTAGACCTCAAATATATTATTTATTATTAATATTATACATTCTTACTAATCATACATCTTCATATGGTAAATATTTCTCACTCATTACATATTAAAGTGACCGATTTTCACCAGGAGCGAAATACCGCATCCAAACCACGCAACAATTATCCTTCGCCACGCATTCCTGCCCAAACACACTTCTTTTGCCTCGTCCACATTCATCACAGCAAATATTCCTCATTCCTTACATATTAAAGTGACCGATTTTCGGTAGCGAAATACCACATCCGGACCACAATGATACAAAACAATCATCCTTCGCCACACATTCCTGTCTAAGTACACTTCGTTATGAGTTTAAAATATTACAAATTTACATGTATTTGTTGTCATTTGATGCACATTTTTTTATATTTCTATTAATACCACAAACATTGTTGTCAGTTGAAGCGGCGAACAACAGTCCGCGAAAAACGATTATATATATTTATTTCAGAGCGTACCTTCACAACGATATCAAAATATCATACTTTTACTTCATCCATTTCAAAATGGCGACCATTTATTTTCAAAATGTGTATTAATAAAATTCCATGCAGAATAAAACAGCAACCTATGAAAACAATTTTATTACTTTAAAACAAAATAAAAATATATACCTACATTAATTTTGTTATATAATGTGACAGTAACAATATTTTTACTTCCTTGTACGTAAGTAAAGGAAGTATTGTAATCGCGAAAAATTTCGGTTTTCAAATTTCAGCGGAAATATCCATTTTGATCATCCCTGAATCCATTTTGACTAATTTTGTCGTGACGTCTGTACGTACGTACGTCCGTACGTTCGTATCTCGCATAACTCAAAAACGGTAAGCCGTAGAAAGTTGAAATTTTGTATTTAGGACTCCTATAACATCTAGTTGTGCACCTCCCTTTCTGGTTATTATACAATTTCCAGAAGTGGCACTTTACTTGAAGCCAATAATAGATTTTAATGAAAAACTGTTTTAAAATATAATCCAAAACTTTTCAAATTTGGTATACAAGACTTTTATGTCAATCGAAATAACGTAATAGATTTTGGTTAAAATAGGCTAACCGGAAGTGGTACATTACTTGAAGTTGTTAACAGTTTTTCTAGAATAAAATGATTTTATTTTGATTTTAGAAATAAATGCTTCAAATAAAAGTTTTAGAGAATTAATTTCTGCGTCTAGCACATCAAGTATTATTAAATTAGCCCTTTGTATAAGCGAGATATGTAAATTTAAAAATTATATACTTTTTTGTTTTTGTAATAAAGCTTGCTATAGATTAGGACAAAAATATAAAAAAAAAAATGTTCATGTCAAATTACGTTAAATACGTGCAATTTTATGATTCGTACAATAACAAATATTATATTTTTATTGTGAAATTAGTCATATTCATTGTAATCAAATATTTCTTTGTTGTAATCAAAACTCTCTTTAAAAAGAACCGGGTTAGATTATGGTCGCTATATATCTTACTGTTTTGAAGTTAAAATTAATATTTTGTAATTTATTTATTAAAAAAATATGTATAGTTTAATAATCGTACAAGGAAGTCGTGTGGTGTCCACATCAGATTTTTTTTTGTTATAATAATGGGGTATATGACCATATTCGATTTTCTATATAAAAGTCATGTCTAAGCGGTGTGTATTCTTTCTTCGCACATGTGACCTTGAATAGTCATCTTCGTGAACCAAATGCCGTGTTCTTTCCGGCTGTGATTCTGAATCTAAATAATCAAAGTGATCATGATTAAGAATAAGTATGTTTTTTCTCATTTGTGATCATTAGACTATCTTCCAGTTTCTCTTCTGAATCATCCTTTTTGAGTGATCACACGGATTCATTTCAGAGCAAATTTAAAAATGTTTGACAACAATAGGTTTTCGAGTGTAGAAATTTATCAATGTGGGGTTTATTGCACCAAAGGAAATATAATTTTCCTATAAAACTATCTAATAACCCACCATACTTTTGGAAACAAAGAAAATATGTTACATCAAAGATTTGTTTTAAGTAAACATAATTCATGTTACCAAGATCATTTTTTTTACATTTATATGATCCATTTTTAATGTGCTGACTATAACACCTGACAGTAGATTATTTATAAAATAAATTTGTTTGCATTGGGCAGCATATGACATTTGACGCTAGATGGTGTTTATATTATTCTAGTTGTTTTCTTGATATAATTTTTAAATAATGATTCATAAGGATCACGATTAAACTAATCAGGATTCACAAAATCACAATCACAGTCCGAAGGAACACGGCTAAAGTATAACTGTCGATCGCGGAATCGAATGTGAAATCGAAATTTTTCGTGCCGAAATGCCGTTCATATGGGCATTAATTATGGATTTTCTTAAATCTTGACTATATGGTTTACCACGAGCCATTTTAGTGTAAAAACTTATCATTTACAATTTGAATAAATGTCAAGAACTCTGTTGATTTCAACAATGTATCAATTGTTTTGTCAACAGTTGAATCATGCACCGCCTACTTTGTGCAAAATTTATAAGTGGCCGAACTATTCTGATTCGTATGTTATAGTTAATTAAAATAAATTTGTATATTTTACGGTAATAATATAATTTTTGTAAGAATAAAATATTTATTGAGTTTTTTCTAATAAAATGAAATGTCATTAAGATAAAATATTGTACCGGCCGAACTCATATGATTTTGGGTCGTAATTCATTGTGTTATGTAAATATTTCCAAACGATGACAAAAATATATCAAAACAATACGTTTTTATAACTTTTATTACTATCAATAATTACTTTATACAACAAAAACTACACTTTATTGTTTACGACCAGAAACTGAACATCGCTCTCTTCTTATAATCAGAATATTTAGAGTGGACATAATATTCATACATCTTTGGAGTTATCAACGTGTCTTCTGGTACAGTGTTGTATATCTTGTCTCCGTACCACGTACCAACTTTCCATCCATCTACATCGGCCATGAGCTTACATTCTTCATCTCTGTTGCGTCTCAACTGTTTCAAGAACTCGCGATCTCTTTCAGCGAGTAATAGAGGAAGGATTGCAAGGCAGGCAGATCGCTGTTCGATATCGTTTAAGTGAACTTGTTTGCAGTTTAAGTAGAATAAGTAGGCGGCACCGGCTGTTATGCCTAGGTAGCCGACTATCATCCCCGCACCTAAAAAGAAGAAAATTGTATTGATAAGTACTAAATTATGGCTTATAATAGGTTATAAACCATTATAGAATTATTGCAGATTATGGGTATATTTATTTGTTTACAACTAAACTTTAATTGTCTATGATAATTGAAACATTAAAAATGTATAAATAGTTGTTTATTTATATTTAAACGTACACAAGCATACAATATGGGAAATAAGTAAAATCTAACCCATATTACGTAATTTTTGAGGTTAACTGTCACTCATTTTAATTAATATGTTACCTACCGCTGAAATAAGTTTTTGGAGGTACCCTCACATATCTAATTTTCTCGTAACCTCCTTCTGGAGGTAAATCTTGAGGTCTTGGACAAACCATAATTTTCTTTTGTAAAATTGGACTGTCAAACAGACATACCAACCTTTCTACAAGGTTGAACGGCAAACATACATTATAAATATTGAAAATAAAAATGCGCAGTATATATAATTATAAACAATACGTCTAACGGAAATAGTTACAATTTCTTATTAATTATATGATTTGTTTGTCGGAAAGAAAACTTTTAATTAATCATACCAACATACATTGTACAAATTGTTTCACATAAAAATGGAGTAGATGGCGCTTAACTGATCGATTCATCCAAGTACAGTATAAACTTTGAAAGATGTCCGATCAAGTTCATCTACGAATTTGATGAATTCAGATTTTTGCTCCGCCCATTCTGACTAATTCAGTAGTCTCTTTTGCTTAGTTTTTGTAAGGGTACATAAGATACTACTGTTATTTTATTATAAAATTATGTTAAAATAACAGCATTCAAAATTCAAAAATAAATCAACTGATAAGTTTATTACCAAATGTAAAACCAAATATGTGAAAAATAAGATACTGACACAATGTCAGGTAATGTATCTGAATTACTTACGTTACAGCGAAAGTATTATCAACAACGAGCATTGTTTTAAAATGGAATGTCCTAACTTAGTCGAAACAATATGAATTTTTGAAAGACAAGCGTGTTATATCCATCCTTATCGCACACGCTTGTACTATTTGCACATGACAGAGATAAATGTATGCCAATTTGTTAATTCGGTCATAATACAGATGACCTTGATTGGACATTCAAAAATTTTACTTTACATACAGGGTGATTCATCGGTCTGTCCTCTCTTTATAACTCTTTTATTTTAAGTCAGATAGAAAAACTCTTCAGATAAAATTTATATGATATATTATTGTGTATCAACATACTATATGCACTTGTATACAGAGTGCTCCGTTGAAGCGCAACAATATATAACTTTATATTTCTTAATGGAACACTCTATATATATTTATTTATTTTGATAGTAAATTAGATTTCCTTTAAAAAAGTATTAAGTAATAAGGGGTCTAAAATTACAAATTATGAAGTTATTTACCTTTATTCGTTGAATGATATTATTGTATCATGTTATTATTAACAAAGTAAGCTATGGATAATTTGATCAATTGTTTCGAGCATTTATTATAATTTTGCATTATTTAGTCTGTCATTAAATTTTAATAGCCTAATATAATAATTAGTGTAATGTTTAAAATAAGTATTAATAAAAAAGAATCAAAATTTTGTATTAAATTATGGTTTTTTCCACTATGAACTATTTTTTATGAACGTAAATAACTTCTTAATTTATAATTTTAGACCCCTTATTACTTAATAGTATTTTAAAGGGAATCTAATTTACTATCAAAATAAATAAATATATATAGGGTGTTCCATTAAGAAATATAAAGTTATATATTGTTGCGCTTCAACGGAGCACCCTGTATACAAATGCATATAGTACGTAGATAGACAATAATATATAATATAAATTATATTTGAAGAGTTTTTCTATCTGACTTAAAATAAAAGAGTTATAAAGAGAGGACAGACCGATGAATCACCCTGTATACAATGCTTGTTACGTTCTTTGCGCAATCATCCAATCGACGCACAAAATTTTAAAAATTAAGATTACTCGTAAGATTTGAATATTATTTTGGCATATTAATAGCTAGCAGTAATTTTGAATTACTTTTATAAAAATAAATAATAGGTATTTATGCAACAAGTGTGTAAATTAGTACTTTTTTGATCGAGTGCGATGTTTTAAAAAAAATAAAACACGAGATAAAAAACTACTTTACACACGTGTTGCATACAACATTTTTCCAGCAACCGAAATGTTAGTGTTGCGTGTACAGGCATCTTCAAATTCTGTACAAAATGTAACTTATACATTCAAAAGAATCTGAAAGACAAGTGGATTAATCTTTAGAATTGTACAACAATATTAATATTAAAAATTAGATTAGGTTAGAACTCATTATGCCAAAAAATATTAATGTTCTTAAGAATTAGGTTATTAGTCAATCTGTATACAGTGTACATTAGTATTTATTAAAAAAAATATTACTTTCACTATTATTTACTACTGTTGAAAAACGAAGACTGGATATTCCTCAAAGTTGGATGTTTTTGGAAATTACTTTTTTTTTGGCCTTCTTCGAGGAATGGAATTCAAAAAATTAGAGTTTGTTGAGTATCTTAATTATTTGTGGGACGTTTCGGGGAACAATTTCACCCATCTTCAGCCTTTTGACATAATATTATTAAACGAAATAATATTTTTTTTTAGTTACAATTGTTTTAGTTCATTGTTTTATTTCAAGAAACAGTCCTGGGTCACTATTCTCTTTTCGAGTAGGTGTATAAAAAAGTGCCCGCCATTGTACTTTTTAATGTAACATATGGATTATTTTACATGATTGTAAAGCAAATTTGATGTACTTTTCAAATTTGTAAATAAATATGGTATGTTCCATTTGAAATTACAAAGTTGATATTAATTACTAATAAACCGGAAGTGGTATCATGAATGTACATCCGTCATTAAGTAGCTTACATGTTGCTGTGTAAATCATGTTATATGAAAGAAATTACTAACTTAATAAATAAGCGAGATATTTTCTGGGTTCACTAAAATATAACACCCTGTATAGAGGTCAGTGTTGGAAACCCTATCGGTAAAAGAAACTGATAGTGCAAAAAAACTATAATCTTTCATGTACAATTAGTGTAATGTGTACACATAAATACAAATTCAGAGAAAAATGCTTCTTACTAAATATAACAGATGGAGTACAAAGAAGATAATTTTGCAGCAATATTTATTCTTGCTTTGAAGATATATGCTCAAAAGTGACACCATGGTTATGTAGCCGTTGAATCAAAGATGTGTTGGCAAAAGCAGCCCCAGGAGGGTAAACGCCACCTCTGAAAAAATATACAATAATATAAATTTTTAAATATTTAGCAAAAAAATATTGTGTAGGTAAACAAGTATAAAAACTAAAGGATTGTAGAGCTAATAAAATCAGTGAGAACTTCACTGGCAATACATAAAAAATCTGTTGTGGCCAGCACAATACCTTCTGTCAATCCTGTGTATTATGTATAATTTCAATACATAAATTTTCTTGCAAAAGATTCTAAATTTCCAGTAAAATTATTTCATAAACAAATTATGCAAATTGCACTTGACACTAACTTATTCTTCTTCTTTTTTAGCTTTTCCCATTCGTTAGGGGTCGCTATTTTTTGTTTTCTTCTTCCACTCATTTCTGTTTTACGTGTCGTTCTCATTCAGTTCCTTTTCTCTCAAGTCTTTTGCAATACAGTCCTTCCATCTTATCTTTGGTCTTCCTCTGTTTCTTCAACCTTCTATTACCAAGCTATTCATTCTTTCAATATATGCATAATTCTCCTCATGACATTTTCAAATCAATGTAATCATCTCTCTTGTACCTTTCTAGAAATTTGTAACACTAAAGTTATTTCCTTACCAATCTTTCCGTGTCTTCCCCAACATCTACTTCAACATCCTCATCTCTGCCACATTAATTTACTTTTTATTGACACTGACATATTCTTCTTTAGCTTTTCCCATTCGTTAGGGGTCCCTATTTTTTATTTTCTTCTTCCACTCATTTCTGTTTTGCGTGTCGTTCTCATTCAAGTCTTCCGCAATACAGCCCTTCCATCTTCAGTCTTTCTGTTTCATCCATCAACCTTCTATTACTAAGCTATTAATTTTTCTTCCAACATATTCTTCATCTCTCCTCATGACATGTTCAAACCAATGTAATCGTCTCTCTTGTATCTTTCTAGATACTTCTTACACTAGAGTTATTTCCTTCCGTATCTTCCCCAACATCTACTTCAACATCCTCATCTCTGCCACATTCATTTACTTTCTTAATACTGACATCTGTCAATTTGAGTTATCTGAATATAATCAGCAATTTTCATGGTTAGCTTAGCTGGCTGATTTATGAAATTTCATATCTTTATAATTCTAAACTCTATATCTATTGAATATGAAGTATAAAATGCAATCAAATCGTATAGAGAATAATATATTTCTTTAAGTTATTATAACGTTAAATGTCAATAAATCATATTTAACTGTTAAATCTTCAAATGATACTACTTCCGGTACACCAATTATAACCAAAATCTAATCACTTGTTCTTCTGGACGTAAACTTGAGGAATACGAAAAAAATATAATTTTTGGAATTGTGGTATTGAAGTTATGCGATCAAAAAACTTTCGTCACACACACACACACACATACATACAGACATCATCGTAAAAATGGTAAAATCGTATTATAGGGACCCTAAAACATGCTTATTCACTAAAAACTCATCATTGAATTTTTTAACCAACAACAATACCTTGCTTACCTAAAGGTGACGGAAGGTAAAAAGACTAATCAAAAATAATTATCACTTACTTATCAGGCATCTTATCAGCTTCGTCCAGTATAGTCAACCCGCACAAGACCAATATGATGCAAGTAGCTCCATATGCAACGTTAGTTCCACTAACTTTCACAATGGTTGTCTTGTTTGGTGGATCACTGTGTTTATCAGAAGTTGGTTCAGAAGGAATTTTATCTTTGGACCAACCTTTTCCGACTACAGTGACACTGAAGTTGGTGCTCTCCATCTTTTCGTCTGAAGGACCTTCGTGAGAAACCCATCCGCAAGAGAAGGCCTTTGGGTACTAAAAGGAAGAATTAATTATCATTTAAGCTTATAAACATACAGAAAATCATGTTCTCTCATTCTTCTCATTTGGTAATCAACTTACTTTTAAGACTAAATATCGCCCACAACTGAATTTCGACAAGATTAAAAACATTAATCCAAAAAATCCCATTACTAAACCTTCTAAAAATGATGGTAAAATAAACCAGCATCTAACTCGCGCTGGTCTCTTCTTATCGTGGTGAAAGAAATGTCTTTGGGATCGCTGGACCACCAATTTATCTGGGCCCAAATATGGGACGGCCCATTTTGACCTATCAATCGGGCATTTGTGAAGGTAAATCCTAGAGCTGTGTTTAGGCCTAAATTGGGGCAAACGGTTTGGATAGAGTTTCTGACGTAAAGGTCGAATTCCATTTGAGGACGCTAGGTAATAAAGTATGGATTCCCAAGTGCCGAAATGCAAAAGAGGACCACCCAATTTATTGTTCCTTTGCATTTCAAAATATGTCTCGACATCGTTTACTGTTCCTAAAGAAAAAAAAATGTGTTAAAATAGCTATCTGTACTACAGAGCTGGGCAAATTACTTTCAAAAAGTAATTGAATACAATTACTTTAACCAAAATATATTCAAATTATATTTAAAAATAATTACTGTTAGAGAAATGTAATTAAATTACCAATTGCTTTTGCATTGTAATATGCATTTTAATTACTTTTTCAACTACTTTACTAAAAAAAATCTTTTACCTTATATAAAAAAATAATAATACTACACTGTTTAATATGAAATACAACAAATAAAAATAATAAGAGTAATAAAACAAATTTATAAAGAATTGCCAACTGTAAAATTTTGACGTAATCGTAGCTACCTTTTTGGATTGAAATTATATGCAAATCGAAGGTTGAACAATTCTTCCTTTTTAAAAGGTCGATGCATCAATATCTGTTTAAGGTAGGAAAACCTGCCTCACTCCCAAGTAGACACGAAAGTGACCCTTCATATAGTGGGATGCAAATGTTTTATAGTGAGTTGGAATTTCCGTAATACAAGTTACCTATATACAGGCTGAGTCTGGGAAGATGCCCAGCCTATAATTATTTTACTAAAATATAAACCCGCTATTTTTTCTCTTTTCAACGATGTAAATGTTTGTATATAATAAATATGAAAAAAATCGAGATTACTTGTAATAAATATGTTGAAAGTGTGGACATCTTCTCACACTCACCCTGTATATATGTATATGGTTATTAAAAATACTTTATACTGATTTATATAAAACCGTATATGAAGACATTGCAAATTCCTTGAAAAGTATATTATTACTATAAGGATTCAGAAAAAATAATAAATTATAACTTAAGTAAAAGTCCAAAGTACGTCGTACGTCCCAACGCGCATGACAATATGCATTTGTAACCTGTTGTTACACCCACGACACAGATAAACTACGCTACGCCCGAATCCCGGGGATTCCCTTACTTGTTGGTTCAAAATAGTAATTAATATTTGAAAACCCAAATTTTCAAAAGTAATTGAGTACAATTTTTTTTTTTTACAAAGTAATTAATTACAAATTACAATTTGGGAGAAAGTAATTTAATTAGTAATTAATTACTGCCCAGCTCTGTCTGTGCAACAAGTAAGGAAAAGTGATATTGTTCAGTATGAGTCATAAATTTTTAGATTGATTATATATACTAACGTATGTTAGTATTTATAATCAATAGTATGGTGCAGCCGAAAAAGGCGCCATATAGAAAAATATACAATGGACACTGGAATACATTTCCACTCTGAGTGCGATAATAGTTGTTATTTATGCAAAAAAATGCAATCTGAGGGTGTTTTACGCACTAGACGTGAAAATTGTCACACGAGAGAAGTGAGTGTGTCAACACGACGTAACTTATTAGTAACAGTATACTAAAAATAATAATTTTGTTTCTTAATCTACTGTAAATAATACACACCGTCAAATATTTGCTGTAAATAAACTATTCCTAAATCAGCTGGTACGCTGCCGAAACCACAAGCACTTACAATGTATATGCCTTTTTCTTGGGCTGCCTTGTGATATTCTAATTGTATTTTCTCCTTAAACTAAAACAATATTTAAAATAAGATATTCGAATTTAAATAATGGCGGGACGCACATAAACATAGCCTACCAATCCCCCAGCCAATCACAACTTGCAGCCTCCTGTCCAGACTGTAATTATTGGGCGCATTCAGCAGACTTCTGTGGTCGCTCAACACCTGACCGAACGGTCACCGACCAAGGAGGTTTCTGCTGAATGCAGTTTTAGTTTCAATCATTCAAACATTCAATCTGATTTACTTGGTTGAATTATCAAAAAGTTATAACCTTAATTTTATTGGAGATGGAAACTGGTGGTAACTATGTTTCGAACTTGCAGTCAATAATAAAATTTATTCACGCCAACGTTTCGACTATACCATAGTCATCATCAGGGCTAGAAATGTCAGTTGAAAAAACATTTACACATGTGGATAACGAAAAACATACATTAACAGGCGGACATTTAAAATTATAAATAAATAAATAGTTAAAACCGTAGATCACAAAGTGAAAATCGTCAAAATTAAAAACTTATGATGGATATAAATGATATTAATGGATGTAACAAAGCAAAAAAAAAATTTAAACAACGTAACTTTTACACATTTGTTAAACTTTATTATTTTTGTTATCAATTGTATGAACAGCTATTAATAGGTAAGTAAATTGATTGAAAAGTTAAATAAGTACAACTTATCAAATTTTTCTTGTATTGTAAATTTTTCATTTGTGCGCAGACAGTATATATAAAATTATCGATTACCTATATAATCTTTTTTGTAAGCCATATTAAGAAAATAAGATTCGCATTAGCGCGCGTAAACAACTGACCAGGAACATCTGACCGTACTATTTTTACGGTTAGCTGGTAGGTGACCGTTCAGTGACCGTCTTTAGTGACCAGCGCATTTAGCAGAAAAATGATGAACATGTTCAGCGACCACATGCCTGCTGAATGCGCCCATGTCTCCACAATTTTCATTTAGTTTCACATTCTATAATGACGCAACACAGATTAAATCATGTCGTTATACTTAATTGCCAAGCAAAAATTAAAAATGAGCTCAATTTAAATACAATTTCAAATAGCTTCTCTTCAAAAAATAGACGTAAAATGTTTAAAATAATATAAAAAGACATAAGATTCGTAGGTACTTAAACTAAACCGTACTTTATACAATTTTTTTGTAATTATTATTAATAAGATATAAAATATGTGAAAACAATAATTAATTTTATTTTTTATTTAAAAATGCCCCCCCCCCCCCTGGGTTATAGAAAAGTCGGCGCCAATGTTTTAATATAAATGACTTCTAATTTGTTATTATGGTAGAGGACCCTGTTATAGTAATTACAGAAATGCAAAATGTACATACCTGAGGCTCGGCACTAACATCCACATGATGAGTACTAGTTGCAATACAGGCTTTAACAACGGATTCGCCAAGAAATATGTATGGACCGCAACAATTGAAAATAATTTTTGTCTGCTCAGTCATTTTCTTAAGCGATTCTTCATCGTTTATATCAGCTATAATAATTTTTACATTACTGAAATCGTCGCCTGAAATTAAAGTACAATTTAATTCATGAAACAGCCTAATAAAATGATTGAAATATTCAGCGGAAACCCGTCTATTCGGACATGACGGAAAATTAAAAGAAATGTTATTAACTGAAGATTTTGAGTTTTATTAAAAATATTACTTGTTTGTACTTTTCTCCATTATAGTTTTTATTAATAATAAAATTGATTATCAAATGTACTAAATTATTGATTGATCATTTTAATAAATATCGCATAAAAAAGCGCTGACAAGTACGACTGAAAAATCAGGACGGAATCTGCCTTTCATCAAATAGAAAAGTTAGTTTAAACCTCATATTTTATGGTGAACTACATTTCTACATTTTCACTTTATCAAACATCACAACGAATGATCTTCAGAATAATGATATTCAAGGTGATTTTTAGAACTGGTATTACAAGATAAAATTCAGGGTTATCAAAATTATATGATTTTCTATTAATAACATACGGTACAAGGATACCGTTACCCTACGGCTACACATATCTAATACGAATTACGAAATAAGTCGCTGTTCAAAATATTTTTCTGTAATAATTTTACTCAAGAAAGTTAATATATTGTAAATGAAAATTTAAACTATGTAAAAAAAAATCCAACGTTTTACAACACAATTTATGAAAATTTAATAAAAACAAAATTCAACAAAATGAAAAAAATGTATTATAAATAGGGCAAGCATTTATTATTTTAAAAAGTAATGCAGACAACAAACATACATGTGATTGGAAAAATACGGACAAAATGTGAAAAGATTAGTAACGTAAGATTCAAAATTCTACTTCTGGTTCCGCCAGTAGTGAAATCATCGTTGATTTTTTAAATGCAATGGTATATAGGGTGTTTCCTTTAAAACAACCAGCGCTTTTTCGTTTGAACTAATGATTTTAGAGAAAAATGTTATATACAAAAATGCTCAAGAATAAGGGGCTAATTTATCAGTAACAACAAATCGAAAAATTCGCCAGTGGTTCTCAAGCGGTAAAACAAAATTATATTATTTTAAATGGTACCCTATATATTTTTTTAGCCCATTAGATAGAGATTATTTTTCTGTTTTCAACGATATAAATATTGTATAACAATTATTTCAAGAAAAATGATATTAAAAATTAGAAATAATGTTACAATATTGCAATAGGTTATGTAATACGTCTGTTGCCTTGTTGCCTAGGTTACACTAGTCATAAAGCTATTTTTTATTACATTATTTCTAATTTTGAATACCATTTTTCTCGAAATTTATTATACAACCCTATACAATATTTATATTGTTGAAATTAAGAAAAAAAAAATCTCTGTCTAATCGACTAAAAAATATAATTTTGTTCTACCGTTATTTACAAAACTGAAGGTAAAGGAAACTGACAATACATTCAATTAATTACTATATTAAATTTTATTTTTTAAGTAAATTTATTTGCAAAGTGATATTTGTTTATTAAAGTATCACCTACAATTATATTAAAAACAAGAATAAATAAACTTCTGGATGCTATGATTATTAATCCAATTCAACAAATTTTGATATGGTATATTAATAGAGTGTATAGAACTCGAGATAGAACTTGAATATATTGTTTATAATAAAATTTCTTAGGTTTAATAATAATTTATTTGCAAATAAATCTTTGTCTGCATGTGACAAATGTTTTCGTCTTTAATAATTCGCAAATAATTTTTATTAAAGTAATAAAATTTAAGATGAAATTAATTGAGTATATTGTCAGTTACTTTACCCTCAGTTTTATAGATAATCCTCCTTGTAGATAATACTAACATAAATATTGTATTATTTACTGTAGAAACGAAAAATTTTGGGACTTGTCTTTTGTCATATATTTGCCCGTAGATTATTGTTTAAATGAGAAATTTAGTTAATAACATTTTATTTAAATCCAGTACACTTTATTAATACATAAAATTTAAAAAAATGTCCAAATATAGTCTTAACTATTGTAACCTAAAAAATTATTTTTTATTGCTGTTAATATATTTATTTCAGAGGGTACGAATACATTTGGTGCTGAATAAAATAAGTATTGTCTCTATTTTTTCTATCAGCCTGTATATCTAATTACGCTAAAACTATTCAAGATTCATTTTTTAAAAATTATTGCAATACTAAGATAAAACTTAACTTACCTGTCTTCAATTTTAAATCCTCTAGAATTTGTTTCAGTTTCTGTTCAGACCTTCCAGCAATGCCCCATTTTAAAGGCCTCTGTCTCTGCTTAACAATGATGTTTAGTTTTTTTACAGTGTTTTTACCCGTAAAGCCAGTTGCCCCAAAAATTACAACATCGAGTTTTTCTTTCATGGTGTATTGAAAATATCTATATAATTGTTAGTAAATTTGTAGTACTGAAAACAACAGTATCGGATGTTAATACTATTATACCGACTAATTAACGCTGGAACGCAAGGCAGGTATCTTTCCATTAAATACTGTGTAGTGTGGCAAGAAAAGAGAGAGGGACAGATCTTCAAATTCTACATACCTTAGCGCAACCTTCTGTTTGAAAATCAAATAAAAACTGTTTACATATTAATAGTTATTTTTGATTCTAAATTATGAAATAACACTTGTATTCGAGAATGAAAGTTTTTTGTAAACACAGCGAGCAAATTAAATCATTCGAGAATGTAAAAGCATTTCGTAATCGAGCAAGCGTAAGTCCGGAGCATTGACTCACATTTCAAAATATTCTTCGCATTTATTATGTTTTACAATAAAATTTAAAAAAATATATAAATAGTAACATTGTTATACAGGTGTTCATTTTATTTTGTCCACTATTGATATCTCGAAAACTGTAAGAACTACGAGGTTGGTTAAATGGGCAAACAATTTCTATTTTACAAGACATTTTTTAATGAGCGTAAAATTATTGTGGACACCAACTTTGTTATTTTAAATGAGACCATATACTTTTTATTTTCTTATAAAAAAATCTGATGTGGCCAGCACAATACTTTCCGTCAACCTGTGTATTATGTATAAATTCCATACATCAATTTTCTTGCAAAAGATTTTAAATTTCCAGTAAAATTATTTCATAAACAAACTATACAAATTTCACTTGATACTGACATCTTCTTCTTCTATAGCTTTTCCCATTCATTAGGGATCGCTATTTTTTATTTTCTACTTCCACTCATTTCTGTTTTGCGGGTCATCCTCATTCGGTTGCTTTTCTCTCAAGTCTTCCGCAATACAGTCCTTCCATCTTATCTTTGGTCTTCCTCTGTTTCTTCCACTTTCTATTACTAAGCTATTCATTCTTCTTCCAATATATTCTTTATCTCTCCTCATGACATGTTTAAGCCAATGTAATCGCCTCCCTTGTATCTTTCTAGAAACTTGTAATACTCGAGTTATTTCCCTTATGCCCGTATTACACTTAACAATAAATTGCACAATTTATTGTACAATAAATCGCACAATTTATTTTGAAAATATGAGCATTTTACACGTCACAAGTTTCTGCCAATTTATTGTTGTTGAGAGCAGGGCTACCAACCGCTTCATTTTGAGGTTAACCTTTTGTTGTATGTGTTTACAGTTCGTGCTTTGTTCCGTGTTTGCATCAAGGCAAATATTACTTGTTTTAAATTTTCGATTTTCCTTCTACGCCCGTTGTGTGACGCGTAGTCAAACATCGAAATAGTCAAATAGAAATAGTTCAATATGTCAAATATTATTCAGTTGGCACTGGTGAAGTAACCAAAAAATTGTGGAAAAATAGAACACGTTCTAATTTTCACAATTTATTGTGCAATTTATTTTCAAAATAAATTGTACAATTTTGCTGTATTACACTTGCCAATAAATTGAAGGTCGCAAAATTGTACAATTTATTGTGAAGTGTAATACAGCTATTATACATTCATTCCTTACTGTATTTTTCCGTGTCTTCCCCAACATCTATCTCAACATCCTCAGCTCTACCACATTCATTTTCTTTTTAGTTAGAATTTTCTTAATATAGTAGCTGTTTCCATGATTATAGCATAGGTGGCTGATTTACAAAATTTAATTTCTTTATAATTCTTTAACTCTATATCCATTGAATATGAAATATAAAATGCAATCAATTCGTATAGATAATAGAATATTCTTAAAAAAATATTATAACATTAAATGTGTAAATAATATTTCATATGTTTGTCTATAAAATCATTTTTCTTTTGTTAGAAAATTTATGTATAGGGCACGAGCAGTCACGTGACTTTCTGACCTTGGCAAGCAGATATGGGGGCCCGTATCAGAATGACAGCTATTAATTATGTCCATAACTGACAAATGTCATAATTATTCATTTAAAAATTCATTTTTTGGTATTTTATGATTCCTTTTCTCGGCAACTGAAAATTCCACGCTTCTGATAACAAATAAACCACATGAAATAAGAAAATCATGAAATTTTGAATGAAAAATTATGACATTTTTCAGTTATGGACGTAATTAATAGCTGTCATTTTGACACGAGTCCCCATATCTGCAGGGGGGTGAAACTGCATTCAGAAACGTGATAACAAGTTTTCAATCTAGTAGCGTTTGGAAAAACTTCCTGACCCTTTCATAGATGTCATAAGTAGTACAGTTTTTACAGTGGTTCTCAAACTTTAATGTCAAAATACAGTAAAAGATAACATAATGTTTGAGAACTGCTGTATTTTTTCCACATTTCTCTATTGCATCGTTCGAAATTCTTTGACATTTAAAACTATTATTTGTGAATTGGTATCTTTATAGCAATACAGTACTTTATCATACAATATATTTTCGGTAAGTATATTAGGTGCGTTCAATGGAGTTAGCAACCTAGCGCTAACGAAGTACCAAAATAAAGTTAGCAAAACGTTTACTGAACGGCAATTGGCGCGACTATGAATTCAAATATTTCACTAAGATATTACTTTGTGAATTTTTAAGTGATTCATCCACCTTGGAATTAAAAACTGTTTTGGGAACAACAGAAAATTAATTCTCCATCTAAAAATTTTACAAAAAAAATAGATTTACTTCAACATAATCACAAATGTCAAAACATACTTGCTCTGTAATATCAGTATAAAATATAATTGTTATTTTCCGACAACGTATAGCATTTACAACGTGATTTATAAAACTCATTTTTGATTCCATTTTAAATTTGGTATCCTAGCAGCACTTAGCAGATCAAGCTAGCGAAATAATCGGCGCTAACATTTCTCGCTAGCAAAGTATTAAATGACGTCAATTATGACGTCATATACAATTCGCTAGCGTAGCACGCTGGTTTGCTAACTTCATTGAACGCACCTATTATCTTTCATATTAGCATTATTATACGGGGGGTGATATAAAAACTTAATGACAAATTAATAATATTTCAGAAAAATATCACATGAAATATTGGTAACTTCTGTGTAATGAAGAGACATTCCTGCAGAAGAAGTTGATATTGCCGAGTAGAAGAAATGGTGTGTATAAGTGGACTAGGAGAATGTATTTCATGGCGGTGCTCTTAGAAATTTGGTTGTAGGAGAGCAGCAAGATATCACGATTCTTTGGCAAAATGACATAAAGCTTCATAAGATTCATCAGAGAATGTTGGAATAGTATGGTGTTGCCAGTTTTAATAAAAAAGAGTGTAAAATGGGATAATTAGTTAAAAAGTGGACGAACATCGATGACGAGGTCAAAGAAACAGTGCATTTCTGGCAGACATTTAAATAATCATCCTTTTTTGCAATAAAGATATCTCTTGTAATAATAATATTTCAAGTTGTTGGTTCCTTGAGTAGTATGAGTTTAAATGTTAATAGTTGTTGCCGCGTAGTTTAAGATTTGTAGTTATTTATTTGATTTAAATAGTGCAATGTATACCTTTTTAAATAAAGACATTAACATATTAATTATTTTAATTAGTTTTTATAGTGCAAGATATATTTCACATTTTTCGATAATGTCTTTAATAAATTATCTATTTTCCATAGATTTTTTATTAATTACACTATGAAGAAATAAAATTTAAAGTTTAGAACAATTCGAAATGAATTTATATTTCCCGCTACCTTGTCGGTTGTCAAATTTAGTTGTCTGACCTATTCATAGACGGCACTGTTGTATTTTCCGAACGCGGTTACTGAAAGATCTGGTAACTTCTCCGTAACCAAGCTAACCGCGCTAGATCAGCGGTTATGATGCGGTTACATTTGAGCTCATGATAGATAAACATATAGAAAATATACTTATTACGAACGTATAGGCCAACTTACGACTAAAATTGATGTACAATACATTTTTTTAAAAAAGAAAACCCCACTTGACAGTAAAAGTGACAGCTAAGAGTCTGTAAAATGTCACTTTTACTGTCTATGCAGGAAGAATAGTTTTACTGCCTATTATTGCTATTTACTTAGCAACGTAGCATGTCAATCCGTTATGGATTAATTTAGAGAAAAATACTTCAAATAAAAAATGCGTACAATTATTTTTTATATCTCATAATTGAAGTATTTTTCTCTAAAATAATCTAGAAACGATTGACAGAGATAAAACAATGCTAGTCAAATGTTCGCTAATCACCCTGAATCACTGTTCATACTAGCGGCCAATGTCTTCAATACGATACCAAATACAGATTCACAGCTTCGGCAGCCTCTGCTGTAAATCTGGTATTTTAGTCCCTAGTTACACAAATAATTATTAACTACGTGTTTTCAACTCCTTTAAAGACTCATAAAGACACGAAATAGAAAAAAAATATTACTCTTTTTTAATTAGGTATGATTTTTATTCAACAAAAGTAGATACAAATCAATATTAAAATTTGTAAATGTCACAATTTACTAATAGTAACAATACACAATATTGCTAAAATTTCAAGTGAAATACTAACCTATTCAAATCTCTTTTTCCAACTTTTCGGACCTAGTTTCTTAACTCTAGCTCTGTACATATGCGTCATTAAAGTGTACATCACTGGTAACATAAAGAACAACAAGATAAGCCTAAGGAAAGTTGGAAAATGAAACGAAAAGTTCCATGCGTTGGGCAAAGAATAAGAAAATTGCTTAGTTTCCTCGAAGTATGGTATATTGCGTAATATTATAATTCCTTCACATAAAAATCCTAAGGGATATAATGGTATCCAGATGGTGTACCGTAACCATGTCAAGATGCCTATGTCTCTTTTATAAAGCTGCGATATGTAGTATGGATACCTAAAAAAATCTCATTTTTATTAATTTAATTTTAAATGTCACATTTCTAAAATAAAGTAGATATGTGACCATTTTTTTAAAATTTATGTAATGAGTTCATGTACGATTTTTCATTTTTATCTTTAATCAATAAAGTAATGAAAAGTAATAGACCCATATTTTTTGTTTTTCCTCAAATCTAGCTTTAATAATGAGAAAATTCCAATTAAAAATGACATTGTTCAAAAAGCGGCTGAATTTCCCCGCTTCGTCCCTCGCCAAGAGACGTCACATTTCAATATCAACGGCCATTTTGATTTTCACACTAGGTTCTAAACGTCAAAGTGACATTTAAAGATAATCTGAAATTTACGAAAGTAAACATGTTGGTGAAACGTTGTTTTGTGCCATCGTGCCAAAATACTATCGAAGATATTTCAATTCAATGCCTCGCGTGCGTTTCTATGGCTAAACAAACTTCTAGCGTCTAATCTCAAATCTTTACTGAGAAACATAACTGATGTGACGCTTAGATTACTTCAAGCCAAATGAAAATTATAATTATAAAAATGAAAAGAATGTTATGTTAATATAATATAGCATATTTAGATATGTAATTTTCAATTTACAATCCATATATATTTTTCTTTTAGAAATTCTATGTTCATATGATAAGACTTTATGAGTCTGAACTTACAGTTCTAAAACGTGACGTCACAACATGGCTGGTTTTTGCAAGTTTTTAAAAATATACTTTAAAACAAGTTTATACAACAAAAAATGTAAATAAAGATAATTTAATAAATAACAATTTTTTTATAGAGTTATTTTTTTAAATATTAAAAGAATAGGGGTTTCCAAGTCTACGGCTTTTCAAAAAATACTTATTGTACTGTTCATCATGTATAAGTAATATTAAGGTGAGAATATAATTTATAAGACACGTGACATTTTTTCCGTCAATCAACATTTAAAATCTCCCTAGTTACATGTCTATATCAGTGATGATAAAAACAAAGAAATTATCACCTTATTTATAATCGTTACTAAGGGCTTTGTTGTCTTTATTTACAATATTGCCAGTTAATTTTGAGTATAAAAATGAGATAACAATAATTCAAACTCAGATATATTAAACAAACGTCGTAAGTCCATGTTTTAGTACAATATGAATATGTACATCAAAAGTTAGGTTAGCAGCACACACAATGTGTTATAAAAATTCATTATATTCTCTTATTAAATATAAGCTCGTGATATGATTAATAATCGAAGATATTGCTCGTGAAACCGAAGCAGCACATTTCACTCGTCTGCAATCTGCAACTCGGTTTCACTCGAGAATATCATCGATGATAATCATATCACTTGTTATATTACGTATGAATATAATCGTTAATTTTCTGATTTGTATTAGGTATTCTAATATCAAAATGATACTTAATACATTTAAATCGCGCGTATAAAATTCTGTATCAACCATGTTTGTGACATGTTGGGCACTAGTAAATGCTATTGGCTAAATGACTGTTGGAACGCGCACGTCACCATGCCAAGGGCGTGTATCTTCCGCCATGTTCGCGCTGGTATTAACGTGAACCGAAACGACGTACCCAGCGCGTTTGTCATATATGTCTCAGTCAGCTCTAGAAACGTATGTTCGTGGTGTATGAAATCACAAGCGCCATCCATTTTCTCGAGCCCGATTTATTGAAACTTTAATATTTTTTTTCTGGAGTGTTATACTTCATTTCACGTAAGAAGATAATAAATGGTTCTTGAGAGCCAACCGTTTCTACATGTAATAAATAATTGAAATTTGTGAAACCAAACTTTTGTCAATTATCTGTAAAAATGTAAAAGACCTGAATATTAAAAATTACAACATGGTTAAACATCACGTAATTCTATAGATTTTATTTGATGACTGAGAGGTGATTTTTTTCGTTTTTGTGAACTACGTTTGCATTCTGACCAATCAAAGGGCAAAATTAATTTAATATTTTTGTCAAGTTAACATATTAAAAATTAAAATATGAAAATAAAAACTTGGAAACTCCTATTAATGTAGTCCGTAGCCAATCATAAACGTAACGCTTGTTCTTTCGCGTACCCACGACAATTTTATTGGTTGAAGTACAACGCATTTCCCACAATTTATCTTTGACCAGATAAATAAAATGAAGACGTTGGCTGCCAATTCGGGATTATATGATGGATCAATTCAATAATAATTTTATTTTTTATATTTGGTATCAACACAAAAAATGAATTCTGCCTCACCTGACAAACTCTATCGTCGAATAAATTAGAAGTAGATAAAACACCACTGGCTTCGTCTGCATCCTCGGTTCTGCCTCTATCAGACAGAATATAATCAACGTCCTGCCTCCAACTTGTATGAAGGACTGCAACACTCCTCCTCTCGTATACCCAAATAAAGGGTGCATGACTTCCAACCATGACATGAGTTGTATGAACCTGTAGGCATTACCTACAGCGTCCCAAGTACCGGGCATTGAAACTGGACCATCTCGGAAGTAACGAATAATTATGACGGTTAAGACGTACACGTAGCCGACCCAAATTCCGAGGTTGTAAAGGATGAGGTAGACTTTTTTGAAGTCTTCTAAAAAGGAGAATAGAATGGTTATATAAAATAAAGCATTTTAGTTTGCCCCCATTTTCATAATTAATAATAAAGAAAATAATCATTTGTCCTTATTTTTTAATCGATCTGTAGACACAGAAAATTAAATATTTTAAGAAAATACATAGATATATGAATAACAATTAATAAATGGAAAACTAGATAAAGTACGGAGCTGCACGAATGCACGATTATATTTCTCAATTTTTTTCTTCAATTTTAAAAACTTGGCTTAAGCTTAAAATTGTGCAATAAATTTATCAATTTCTAGATAACTTGAGTTTTTCATATTGAAAATCATATACTCATAATTAAATTGGCATGTTTGCGTGTGATTAAATTGGGGTCCTCCACTCTATTTTTTTATTATTTTAAATAAAAGTTGGTTTAATTTTGAAGCAATTCTAAGTATTAAAAAGTCATAATTGTTTTTATTTTAATTGCATTTGATTTTTAAAGAAACCTATAGCTATCTTTCTCGCACCAGTTTCTATAGCAGTCTGCGCGAGAAAGATAGCAAATGTGTGACGTAGAAGCATAAATGCTAAAATTTCAAATATTTCAAAAACTAACAATTTTTTTTAAAACTTTTTTCGTCTCAATTATGTTTTTTTCTTATCTACTTGCAATATAACTTTACTCAATTTTAAATGTTTTAAAGCGCAATTTTTAGAACTTGGCCTAGTTCTTAAAATTAACAGAAAAATTGATAAATGTAAAACAATTTTCAGATCACACAAAAAATGACCCAAATCAGTTTTTGAATGCGCGTGAGAGGCTCAGAGGACTTCTGGTAAGCGTCCATTACGCCGCACACAAATATCGTCCTTACAATATTTAACGAAAAAAGCAGTGATATTATTGTAAATTTATATTAATATATACAATCACACAGTTAACATAAATACAATTTGATTGCATTTACATTTATTAACGTAATCATAGTATAATATTACATTGAAAGAAAAAAAAAATAGACGATATATGTAAATAAAACATAACTCTGTAATAAAATTAAGATTTCATTAAAATATGGGCATTATTTAATTTAAAAAATCAAAAACTGCCTTGGAGAATGCACTGCTCAAGGCATTTTGTGCTATTTGAAAATAGGAAATAATTTTCAATATTTTAATGTACCTAAATCAGATTGACATAATTGAGAAATTAAGTATTAGTTTTTCTGAGTTTATATTTATGTGGTCAGTATTTTTTTTAGTATTTGATAAGTATTTTTTTTACATTAATGATTAGTATGTAAAATAAGTTAATATGAATATTATGTCCAGGTTAGATTAGGTTTTTATTATAAATTACTGATCATTTAGTAAAAATACTGATCAATTAAATAGATACATGCCTTTTTTGATAGTCCTTGATAAATACAATATAGGCAATTTAAAAAACGTGATTTCTGATGTAAAATAATGTAAAAAAAGACTAAACATGTTTTTTTTTAAACAAGTAAGCAGTTTATGCAAACTATCGAATACAAAATTTATCGTTAAAATATTTTTTATTTTATTCAGAAAAAACATTACCTTAACTACATGCAATTACAAAAAAAAAACTATAAATAAGTCTTTTTTCAAAAAGAAACGCTTTAAATTTACAAAAAAAAAATTCAAGAAACTTTAAAAAAATTCCTTAATAATAAAACTTAAAAAAAATATTATAGAGAATTAAAGATTTATATAGCAAGTTTTTTCCGTGTTTTTCCTAGACAAAAAGGCAATAACTATAGCAAATTCGCACAAGTACAGTCTGTTAAAAAAAAAAAAAAACTCGGAGTAGGCAATAAACAAAGAAACGTATATCTCAATTTAAATGTCAATTAGACGAGATATTGTCAAAAATGTTATTTGAAGAAATTAAAGCTTTTCTTCTTGAATGTTATTTTATCTAAGTTTCCGAAAATTTATTTCCCAAGAAGAAGAAGTATGAAAAGTTTCCGGAAAGTTAACGGCGCCGTTAAAACTTGAGAGGTTTTGTGGAAACTTTTTGACGTGCACCTAACTTCTCATCTATTATGACACTTGTAAAGAAAAAGAGGTTAGGATCACAAAAACTTTGATTTTTGGCGTCGATTACAATAATTCTTGTTTATAAAAATTGGTTTATTTCAGTGTAGTTTATTCAGAAATCTTATGTAGTTTAGTTTACTTCATGAATTTAGTTCTGTTAGAATTCTTAGTTATAAGCACATATAGTTTAGTTTATTTCTCCATTTACTTTTAGTTAAATTTAATTCCTACATGTAATTTTGTGTACTTCTTGTTCTCTTTCGAAAAAATAATTCTCCAAGAGCCTATAGATTTAGAGAAAAATTACCAGTTTTGAGGAAACTTTTATTTTTCTCGTGTGAACACACAGTACGTTGATGTAAAAGTTTCTCCAAAACTTCTTCTTCTTCCGGAAACAAGTTTCTGGAAACTTTACTAAAAGTTTCTCCGTGTGCACTAGGCATTTTAGAAATGGAAATAAATTTGAAAACGACAAATGGCAATATTATGTTTCCTTCTTAATTATCTTTTCTCCTTAAAAATACATTTAAAGATCAATTTTGACAACTCGACGTTGAATTGAATAATGATTCCATAGCCTACTCCGAGTTAGTTTAAAACCAGATTTTTGTTTTTTTTATAGACACAGCGTCACACGGCAACATATCAATTGTTTGATATTTTGTTTTACCTTTTCTGTATCCATATTCTTCCTCCATGACTTTATTATACAATCCTGGATAATCTTCCGTAACATCTCTTACTTTTTCCTCCTGGTCATCTTCAGACTGCCACCTATCAAAATCAATTTTCAACCACGCAGGTTTCTGGGGGTTGCAGATTAGTTTCGGCCACCATTCTTTCTTTTCCTTTCGCAAATTAAAGTCTACTTTACTGTCTAGGACTTTGTATTGACTAGCCTGAAATTAGAACAGATGTTTTTGTGTGAAAATTGGAGAAAACTGTAGAATATTACATCTATATCGATGGGAAGATGAAAGTTTAGGTTGAAATCGTATTTGTGCGGACCTTTTGCACCCACCCCGTTGGCTGAAAATGAGAGACTTTGATTGTCGAGGCTTATTTTTGTATCCTAAAATGATAAAATCAAGTTAAAATTGATATTAAGTGCAAATTAATTTGTTTAAAATACCTTTACATCTTTTAAGTCCACTTTTAAGGTTATAGACTCCTCGGTTTGCGCCCAGTAAACGAAAGGACTTAACGATCCAGACATTTTGCGATATATGAAGATATTTCTAGAAGTTCCATACAATTGCCTATTTTTATTTGTTAATTTATAACCTA
The DNA here is from genome assembly GCA_951394225.1 of Harpalus rufipes. NCBI lineage: Eukaryota > Metazoa > Arthropoda > Insecta > Coleoptera > Carabidae > Harpalus > Harpalus rufipes. The sequence continues at coordinate 45,067,467 of OX596282.1, forward strand.
TAATTAGACTTTGACATTAATTTTATTACTTCATTACATACAATCAATGAATTTGTTGTGTGTTGATTGTTGTTGAATCGATTAAGGTGTCAGAATAGTTCATTTTACGTCCCTAGATGGCGGTAGAATAAAGTTATTCAAGTTTGTCTTACACTGGAAAAATGAAAACAAGAAAATATTTAATTGTTGCGTTAATTTTCTGCAATTGTTTGTAACAAATATAAATAAAAGATTGTATAAAATGGTTTTCAATTGTTTAATAGTTATTTTACAGCTATACGATATATCGTTTTGTTTTTATATTAAAATTACGGATATAACATTGTGAATATGAAATAATAAATGTGTAAATTTGAATGTTTTTGTAATTGTTTAACAATATTTTCGATTTGTGAGAGTTGTGCTGCTTGAATCTTGCAAATGTAAAACAGCTGTTGATCATCCGCCATATTGAAATCAATAATTAACCTAGACGATCACCAAATGTTTTTGTTGAAATTTAATTACGTACTTAATAAGTTTCTTATTGTAAGTCGGTCTTTAAGTCAACGTTGACTCGACGTTCAACTGTCATACACTAGTAGGCGTGGTTCCCTCAATACTATTTCCTGATTGGTTGTTGCGCGAGTGACGTAGCCGGCAAATAACCACGTGGCCCCGCTCCGCCGCTGGTTCAACTCTCTGGCCCGATCAGATGAGAGCGAAGCGTGGTTCTGTTTAAGTTGGAGCGTCTTCAGTGAACAATGGATTGTGATGTTGTGATGTGAGAGGTTATGTGAAGGATGTTAGTGAGAAGTTAAGGTTAGGTTGGTGACAGTGTGCTGTTTTGTGTTTTGGCGCGAATGTGCTAGTGAACAGTGCACGTGGAATGTGTTAAAGACATTGGAAAAAGATGTACCCAACCCCGGCTCGGCACCCTTCGGCAGCGGTAAGAAACTTTTTCTTCGTCTTAAAGTTTCTTATGTGTAGTGTAATTGTTTCTATTTTGCCGGCGGACTTATAACGCGAAGGATATCTAAGATCTACATCAATTAATTTTGTATACGAACAGAAACAGTGTATATTTATCATCATCAATTATATTTTCAACGTTTTTTTCATAGAAATAATTAATAAAACTTCGTGTATATCGTGAATGTTCGACGAACAATTCTGAATATGTATATAACTATCAAAAGTGAATAGAAAGTACAAGTTGTACATGTGTTTTGTATAAAAACAATGTACATTTGTAATAATTACTTATTTACGATTGCCACAATAGCCCACGTTTTTTTTTTTACGAAAATAACGACGTATCGTTAAGTTCTCTTTTATTTTGCCGCCGAATGTAACACGATATACAAAACACAACTTTACCTAAAATTGTGATAATCATTTTGAATAATAACATTGTGAATGTGATAATAATTATCAAACTTAATATTACAATTTGGTTTATATTCTTTTGCAAAATGTTTGTTTAATAGAAAATTCAAATTATACATGTGTTTTTGATGAAACAATTGCCTATTATCTATATCTCGGTGTTGCGTTAAACGTTTTAACGTTTAACCTCGCGTTTAACTTAGTTTTTTGTCCGAAAGTGATGTTTAATAAACATGCTAATTGCTTTTTATGTAGTCGCTTGCCGCCCAATAAATTCCTCATTACAGCATGTAACTTTTCTTTAAAGATTTACAAGTATTTTACATGAAAACCAACATACATTTGTAATAACTTTTTATTTTATATTATTAGAACATTGGTTCATGATTTCAGACGGAAATAAATGTGAAAACATTGTAAATAACATGAATGTTTTATATTTACCGGCGTGCGAGTAATTTATTTCAAATTACAAGTTTTATATAAGTTTTGGTATGTATTTTAAGATAAGGTTATTTGTACATACAGCTTGTGCGAATATTTGTCTATTTGCACATACACAAACCTAAAGAGAAGATTTTTATTTTTGAAAGCATTTATTAATTTGTTATTATTTGAAATATTTATGAAGTATTTTTTTTTATATAATCTTAATCTATTTTTCTTTTAAAGCTTAATCTAAATTGAAATTCTATTATGTAGATGTAAAATCCATTTCATTTTGTTCTTAAACAGTGGAGTTCGCAATTAAATGAAGTCATCTAAATTGATCTATTTCAACACTTCTAAAACAGGGCTAGTCTTATTTTCCCCATGCCAAAAAAACCTACTTAAAAAATCTGATGTGACCAACACAGTACCTCCCGCCATTTACCTATGTATATATTTTTTATATTACTTTATAAATTTATCCATACAATATATAGAAAAAGTATTAAAGCAAACTTGTAGAAAATGAAATAATCTTTAATTTTTATAGTAACAAATTGAGAAAAAATTACATTTAAAGGTATTTTTTTAAGAAAAACTATCTTGAGCTTCAAGTAAACTGCCATTTCCGGTTATCCGATTGCCACCAAAATCTAATCAGATATTTCCATATTAGAATAAGGTAGAAATACATGGTTTCAAAACTTTCTCAATGATAGTATTTGAGTTAGAGCGTATACACTATACAGGATCCACACATACATACACACAGACATTATCTTGAAAATGTTAAAAATGGATTCTAGGGACCTTAAAACGTGGTCATTTACCAAAATCTCGATATGCGATTTTTAGCACGATCCCTATATCTCCCTTACCAAGGGTAGCGGGAGGTAAAAAACCCAATATAACTTATTTTTCTGTTTAGTTGCAAAATGATGTTTTTTACACTAGACGAGAAGATGCAAGGAGCAAAAAACGCTAGGTTTTTTGTAATTCCTATAAAATTTAACAAGAAGCACTTAATGAATTATTATAAACTATTGTTCATTTCATGTAAGAAAATTCTACCCTTTCATTGGTCAAAATGCAAACCTAGTTCATGAAACAAAAGCAATGTCAGATGTCAATTATGAAATAAAATCTACAGAATTAAATTATGTTTAACCATGTTTTGTTTTTCTAATATTCAGGTCTGTTTACAGATAAAAAAAAATCTGATGTGGCTAGCGTAATACCTTTCGTTAATTCTACGTATTTTGTACAAATTCTACACAGATTTTTTTTTGCAAATTATTCTACGGGCGTTTCTTTTTACGGGAGAAATGAACTGATCTTACCTCATACTGAACTGAATTCCTCCTAAAAAGAACAGTATGTTTCTTCCAATAAGAATTAGAAAATAAAAACATATATTGCATTATATTTATAACATAATAATCTGCTGAATTGGCTCATAGCTATAATCTGTTGTATTACCTTATGTAATTTGTTTTTGCCACCTTAAATTATTTTATATTTCTAGTAGAATCATTTTACAAAGATATTATATAAATTTTATTTGACACTGACATCTGTCAATTAGTAATATTTGAATATTCTATTTCCATGGTGCAGCTTTTAGTAGCATTAGGTTGCAAGTTATTTCTTTATAATTCTTTATCTCTAAATTCAATGAATATGAAGAAAAAAATATAATTAAATCGAATAGAAAATAACATATTCTCTTATTTATAATAACATTAAAGGTCAACAAATAATATTTAACAGCGTTTTTTTCAAGAAATATTGTTAAAATCTCCAAATTAGGGTACTTCCGGTTAACCAATCACAACTAAAATCTAATCAACTCTTCTTATGGACGTACGAAACAGGAATATGAAAGAATTATAACTTTTGGAATTGTAGTATTGGAGTTATCGAAGGAGAAATTTTTAAAATCAGCCAGCTATGCTAACCATGATAATTGTTAATATATTCAGATTGACAGATATCAATAAAAAGTAAATTAATGTGGCAGAGATGAAGATGTTGAAGTAGATGTTGGGGAAACCCGGAAAGATAGGTAAGGAAATAACTCTAGTGTTACAAGTTTCTAGAAAGATACGAGATGATTACATTGGTTTGAAAATGTCATGAGGAGAAATGAAGAATATATTGGATGAAGAATGAATAGCTTATTAATAGAAGGTTGAAGAAACAGAGGAAGACCAAAGATAAGATGAAAGGACTGTGTTGCGGAAGACTTGAGAGAAAAGGAACTGAATGAGAACGACACGTAAAACAGAAATGAGTGGAAGAAGAAAATAAAAAATAGCGATCCCTAATGAATGGGGAAAGCTAAAGAAGATGTGCAATTTGCATAATTTGTTTATGAAATAATTTTACTGGGAATTTAGAATCTTTTGTAAGAAAATTGATGTATGGAATATATACATATTACACAGGATTGACGGAAGGTATTGTGCTGGCCACAACAGATTTTTTTACTTGAAAATGAATTCAGGGTTTCAAAATGGCGTTAGCAGAAGGCTTGAAAATAATTTGGAATGGAGTAGATTTGTGACTTAGATGTTAAGTTCATTAAAAACTCGCATATTTTAAAAACAACCAACTTTTTAAAAACTTTGAACAATTTTAATTTTTACTTTCTCTCGCCTTTAGGGTAAGGAAGGTATTGTCTTTGCCGTCTTTGGTCAAAAAATCGATAATGAGTTTTTAAAGAATAAGTACGTTTTAGGGTTCCCAGAATACGAGTTTACTATTTTTACGATGATGTCTGCATATGTTTGTGTGTGCGTGTATGTGTTGATCGTTTCTGCTTCGATAACTCCAATACTACAATTCCAAAATTACAATTTTCTCGTATTCCTCATTCTTACATCTAAATGAAGACTTGATTAGATTTTGGTTACAATTCAGCAACCACAAGTACCTTAATTTTAAGGTTTCAACTGTTTTTCTTAAAATAAACAGTTAAATGCCATTTTTGGACTTTTAATGTTATAAATATTAAAGAATATTTTATTCTCTGATTTGATTGCATTATTTTCGTCATATTCAATGTATTTAGAGATAAAAATTTATAAAGAAATTAATTTTCATAAATCTTGTAATCTTTGCTGCGTCACTATGGAAATAGTTTCAATAATTCAATATTACTAATAGACAAGTACAATTTATAAATGTGAATTAATTTTACTGAAAATACAATAAACGTTCTGTGTGGAATTTGTATAAAATACATAGGACGGAAGATATTCTGTTGGCCACAATAGATTTTTAATATTAATAATCTATTTTCCAATATCTATGTAACTATTGTGAAGATATTCATTGTAAGTTAACGGTTAACGTATAAATTCTGCATATTAATTTTTACTCGTTTATAACGATTACGTTCACGGATGCTCAAATTTTCATTTTTACATGTATCATACTCCACAAAAAACTAAAATATTCATTTTTTTTAAATCGACTAATTATTTGTAGTTTACAAGATATAAATTATTAAAGTTTTGGAGGAGTATCGTGACGTCATCATGTACCGAGCGCGACAGACAGTATCATAAGGGTGGGGTAGAATATCCCCGAGAACGCTCGCGTCAAGTATTAGGATATTTTAAAAAGAATGCGAACCTGGTGGCGAAATTTGGAACTAAAACAAAGGAGCCATTTTATTTTATTCTTATACTTTTACATGGGCGGGTATAGTTAATATAGTGGAAATTAGATAATAGAACTAATGTTTACAATTAATTAAACTACTATTATCGAATATTTATTGTAAAACTGGCCCTAAGGAAAAACTAAACTATATATAACCTAAAATTACTAACTGAAATATTTAAAATGAAAAATAATAATTAATCTACTACTACAATTAATGAAACAGGAAATAAAATAATAATTAGCACTGAAAGAAAAGTAAAAATACAAGAAGAATCAAAGAAAAACTACTGACAGCAATGATACGCTTATAGAAGGTAAACAAATGTGCTCTCTTGTCGAAGGTTTGACGTTGATGCACAACGCCATCTCTACGTAGTGAATTATCCCAGTACCGTATCGCCTCTCCAAAACATTCAATTGCAAATAAATTATTGGGAATAAATAAAATAATAAAAATAAATATATCACGGCATATTACCCATTCCTGGGTGTGCCAGTCTGATTATTGGGAATAACGTTTAATTTTTATTATTATAAAACTATAGTGGTTAATTTATATATTTTATGATTCATATATTTAAATTCCATTATGATCATGTGGCTATTGCCGTCTTTCAGAAATTTCTTTTCCGTGTAATTTTTTTGTAATTGTAATTTGTTGTTTAATGATATTTTCTTTACAACATGTATATTATTTTTATCGTAATACATGACTAAGTATGCAGATTAAATTTTTTTTGTTTTCCTTTTCATTGTTATAAAGAATAACGCTTATAAAAAGGCCCTGTTATTATAAACGAAAAACGAGTTCGATTATATTTATTTGCTATCTTTATTGTTTTTTTTTTTCGCTAAAGAATTAATCAAAATACAAAATGCAATAAGTCTTGCCGTGCCCCTGATTTAATACCATTTGTTTTTAAATAATTTATCGATTAAGGAAGTCCAACTTAATGTTATAAATTTATGTTTTACTGACTTTGCTTAATGATCAAAATCGAACATTATGTACTTATTTAATATTGAACCGAATACCATACGATAAGCCCTTTATTCAATGTCGTATAAAACTGTAAGAAAAATAATAATAATTTAATTTAATATGCCAGTAATTTGTTTGGTAAACCTGCCGTCAAATGGAAGCGGCCGCATTCAGGTATTTCTATTGGGATATTTCAATAAGAATTCGAACCTGGTGACGATATTTGGAACTAAAACGAAGGAGCAATTTTATTTTATTCGTATACTTCTACATAGGCACAATTAATGTAGTGGAAAATAGATAATAAAACTATTATTTACAATTAATTAAATTACTACTACCGAATATTTATTGTAAAACTGACTCAAAGAAAAAACTAAACTGTATATATAACCTAAAAACTACTAAAGTATTTAAAATAAAGAATGTATTTTTCTTGTATTTTGTAAATAATCAATGTACCGAGGTGTTAGTGACCAAAGTGCCGAAATATCTCTGAACATATTAAAATAAAAAATTAAAATAAAGAATAATAATTAATATACTGCTACAATTATTAAAACAGGAAATAAGGGAATATACTCTACCTAAAATAATAATAAACATTGAAAGAAAAGTCAAAATTCAAGAATCAACGAAAAACTAGTGACATCTATGATACACTTTTGGATACACAAATGTGCACCTTTGTGGAAGGTTTGACGTTGATGCAGAACGCCATCTCTACGTAGTGAAATATCCCAATTGGAGAAAATATTGTAACGTTTATTTATTTGGGTGTAAAAATAAAAGAAATAACATTAATTAAAATAATACATTTATTAAACGATAAATAATTGGGATGAATACTAAAAAGATAATAAAATTAACTAACACTATGATTAAATAATTATAAACACTAATTTAAGACTAAGAATATTATTAAGTGCCTAAACACGTAGACTATTTATTTTGGCGACAGGTTTATATAGCACGATGTCCTTCTAGAACTTTCCGACGCCTCAATGACATTGCACACAAAGGATTCAGGCCACCAATGTAATTAACACGTCAGACGTATGGGTTTTTTCGCCGCCGGGCATTACGTCAGCGCTCGGAAATATGCTACCAGTAGCGGCGCTCGTATACTCTTAAGTCAGGGGCGCACGTTACAATATCAAAGTAGCTGACATCTGGTGAGAGATTTGTGAACGTAGTAAATGGGGAAAACATTACTTTTTATCATTTGTTGGTGTAGTGAAATAAATATTAATTTTAAATATAAATGATATTTTGCACTAAAATACTCTATCGAATGAGCCAAAAAAATATATACTATCTCATTTAAATAAAATCTGATGTGACCAACACAATACCTCCCGTTTAATTTAATTTTTATTCATGTAAATACTTAAACCTAAATTGAATTTAAATACCGGATTCGATCTCGACTGACGCTAAATATTTCGAATTTTAAATAGCACAAAAATGACCCGTATGGTGTACTCTCCACGCCAGCAATAAGTGCTCGTGAGGTGACGCCTGGTAAACGCCCGTACGGTACAAATATGTTATCACTAGCAATGGGTAATATGCCGTGATGATATATTATATATTTTTATTATCTTACCTATATTCCTACATATTTACTTATGCTGGAAACTGTATTAAGTTCCTTTCCATATAATGATTGTTCCAATTACTATTTTCTTTTTAAAACGTTACTATTATTATTTGAAATGACAGTGACATATATCTGTCAGTTACATACATTTGAGATCTGAACTTTGTAACCATGAAGTTGTCGTAAAAACGTAGGCTGCGGGATTAAAATTATAGATAATTTTATAAATTTATCCATAAAATATATACAAGAAGTATTAATGCAAACTTGTAGAAAATTTAAAAAACTTTAATTTTTATAACAAATCTCGAAATAATAACAATTAAAGGTATTTTTTGAAGAAAAACTATTTTGAGCTTCCAGTAAAGAGCCCGTATTTTGAAAACCACACTGGACGTTTTTTTCTTTTCTTTAACTTTGTCTTGGAAAATAGAACTTGTTTGTCCATTTAAACGTCTTTGTAACTATTATACTTCTGGAGATTACAATGGTGGCCAATTTAAAAAGAAAATATTGAATATAAGTATGAATAAAAGCAATAACTAATTAGTAGGTAAATAGTGGTTAGGCAAATAATAGTTACATTTATAGAAACGTACTATTTAATATTTAAACAATACAAGAAAAACTTTTGTATAGTTTAATAATAATGACTCAGACCATTATTTCGAAAATTTATTACATTTCTTTATCCACCGTATCAGCAACAAATTTTTAATTATTTTTAATAGTTAAATTCCAGTTTACACATTTTATTGCAATAGAAAAATGGTATTTAAGCATTATTAAGATTTGTTATCAACATTGTATTGTTTAATAAATAGTTTATAGAGTATAATAATCAACGCAACAAGTTCTATTAATAATTTTTTATTTCTTTTGTCTTAGTTTATAATCCTTAACTACCTGTGTAACTGGAAAGATCGCTAACAGAGATCCAATTTCTCAGGATAATAGGGTAGTTCGTACTAATATACCACAGTAAAAATTAAAGAAGAAAGGGAAATATACAGACATTAATTAATATTAGTGAAAACAATTTGTTTAAATGTTAAATCGTTCGCAACCTACAAGCGATTGAAAGTTTGTGTGACGTTTCATGTGCAAACAATTTGATTGGTTGCCTGACTTTAAAAACGAGACGCGTGGTCCACCACTAGTGATGAACTGAGAACATTATATACGTCACTCCAAATTCTGAACATGCAAATTCAAATCTCTCTTATTAGCTATGTAATAATTTTGTAAAAATATTAATTCGTTTGCAATAAAAAAATTCTTCATCCTGTTTTTGCAGAACAATAACAAAAAAAAATCTGTTGTGGCCAGCACAATACCTCTCGCCACTTCTTTTTTTGGTTACATAAGTATGGGGCGCGAACAGTAATGTTACATTGTTGGCCTTGACAAGCAGATGTGGGGGCCCGTTTCAGAATGATATTTAGTAATTATGTACATAAATGTCAAATGTCAGAATTTTTCATTAAAAATTTCAAGATTTTCTAAGTTCACGTAGTTAGTTTGTCACCAGGAGTGTGGAATTCACTTGTCGAAGAAAATAAACCACATGAAATTGGATATTTGATATCTATATACATAATTACTGGCTTTCATTCTGACATGGGCCCCCATATCTACTTGTCAAGGCCAACAAAGTCACATGACTGCTCGCGCCCTAGTGTATTTAACATTTCTTGTATACACTCTACACCAAAAATTCTACTTTATATCTATTCCTTATATTTAGATTGTTTAATTTTAAATTCATTTTACGACATTTTGTCCTCTTCTAATTTTCGAAATGTTTCCAATTCATTGTCAGGATTTACAGTATTTTTGAAGGATATATGTAATATACCTGAAATTTTAAATATTTAACTATTAATACAATAAGAAATAAAATGTATGTACTTCCCAGAAAAAATCTGCCGTAATGTCTCTGGATTTCTGACACTGACATTTATCTGTCCGTTACAAACATTTTAAATTTTCAACTATTTTCCATGGCATTCTTTCGGCTGTAAAATTTATTATAACAGATTATTTTATATATTATATTTCTTTTATCTCTAAATCTATAGAATATATAATAAAATATTTAAATGTATTATATAGAGAATTTAATTTTCTTTAATATTACCAACAAAAAATTTCAACAAATATTATTTAGAAGATTTTTTTTCAAGAATCTTCTACTTCCGGTTGTCCAATTGTTACCAAAACCTTTTCAGATCTTCCCATGAATGTCCGGTTGGGAAATACATAGTTAAACAAATATAAAGTCTTATAGTTTTTGAGTAATCATCCTTCCAACATCCCACATATATACATACACACACATATCCACACACACACACTCACACACACACACAGACATCATCGTAAAAATGTTAAAATCAGATTGTAGGGATCTTAAAACGTGCTTATTAAATAAAATCCGGATATGCGATTTTTAGCATGAATCCAATACCTCTCTCAGCGAGAGGTAAAAATTTATAGAACGCTATTTTCTTAACCCCTTAGATGTAAGCGATTGTCTATTGTAATGTTACGTATTAAAAATTAAAATAAATGAACGTTTATTGTACTGTAACGTTTATTTATTTGTGAAAATCAAAAAGAGTTATTAATAATTGAATTAAATGTTTATTAAATGATAAATGATTAAGAAAAGTATTTAAAAATATCGATCAAATCGATTAAATAAATATAAATGCTAAGATTATTATTAAATACTTAAACACTTAAGATTATTTATTTAAATATTGACTATTTATTTATACGATATTTATTTCACCAACTGTTTATTTATTTCACCATTGAACTGTCCGTACTCCACTGCCCAATTCTTTCCAGTCACTGAACTCGTGACGTGAACTCTACTGCCCTCAACTGAAAGCCTGGTCGCACAGAGTTGCGTCCCTTTTATATCTTTCCATAATTCTAGAACATTCCAGTATATAGTATATAGAACAAAAGGCAGGCGAGCGAGTGTAATTAAGTTTATCTCCCCCATCTGTTTACGCTCACGTCAGCCGCCTGAGTTACGCGGCAATTTCGTTATCGCCTCGCGGCAAACGATTATGTTCTAGAAGCTTTCGACCAGTGGCATCGGTTGTGTGCTCGCTAGACCCAGTGACGTCGGCAGCACACGCTACAGTACTTTATCTTAATCTTCAATTTCGTTCGGTAGTGGTTTCGTGATGGTTTGGAGTTAATTTGGATAAAATAGAACGGATGAGCTAATCACAATAGATGTTTAAGAAAGGAAGACAACAAAAAATGATATAAGAACGGTATTTCTTGTAGTAAAAGAAGGTAAAGCAATTATAGAAAACGGATTTAATTTCTTCATGCAAGTTAATGATTATAAACATGTACATATTCAAGTTATGCAAACATTTCTTGAAGCAACAGTTTCGTGAGAAAATTATAAAATATGAAAACGCTGCTGGGGAAATACTTTTGAGTAATAGTGTAGGTATAGTACGATCAAAAATTTTTGGAACCCGTGATTTATGGCCCTATTATTATGAACAAAATAAGATGCTCCTGGCTTTTAATTAATTTTAATTACCAGATTGTAGAAAACATATGAAATTTACATGGAATTAAAAGAAAAAGACAAACAAATGTCAATGTTTATCTTTAATTTGATTTCTAAAACCTGTTTTACATTATCATAAATTTACATGCATTTTTACAACTTCGTATTTGATCACAAAATTTCAATGATTACACGGTAATAAATTTACAACTTCTTATGGTACCATACGATGTTGTGAAATATTCTCAAAGAAGGCATGTTTTAATTTTGAAGGTCATTTGCTTCACATTTTGGTGATATTTAGGGTTTTCATTAAACAAAAGTCTACATTTCATGTGTAGTTGCAGGTAATTGGCTACTCTGTTCTATGAATCGTTTCACAAAACCAAACGTCAAGTTCAAATGAAGAACAATGAATAGAAAAATTAAAAAAATATTTGTAATTGTCGCAGTTGTTAATGCACGAAATAAGATTTTGAAGCGTAAACGAATTTGGGTCAAGCCGTGGATTCAAAGGCGACAAAATAGAAGTATACTAAATTTAGTACAAAATGAATTGTTCTACGAAGACACTGTAAAATATAAAAATTATATTTTTGCACAACAATTACTCCACAACTTAGTTTACAAAAACGAGCGAAACACGTAGATGAAAACATCAGCTGTAAACATTTGAGAAGTTATTAAACCGTAGTAGTAAACTGTTACCAACATATAAAAATCTGATGTCAACATCAGACGACTTCCTTGTACGATTATTAAACTATACATATTTTTTTAATAAATAAATTACAAAATATTAATTTTAACTTCAAAACAGTAAGATATATAGCGACCATAATCTAACCCGGTTCTTTTTAAAGAGAGTTTTGATTACAACAAAGAAATATTTGATTACAACAATGAATATGACTAATTTCACAATAAAAATATAATATTTGTTATTGTACGAATCATAAAATTGCACGTATTTAACGTAATTTGACATGAACATTTTTTTTATGTTTTTGTCCTAATCTATAGCAAGCTTTATTACAAAAACAAAAAAGTATATAATTTTTAAATTTACATATCTCGCTTATACAAAGGGCTAATTTAATAATACTTGATGTGCTAGACGCAGAAATTAATTCTCTAAAACTTTTATTTGAAGCATTTATTTCTAAAATCAAAATAAAATCATTTTATTCAAGAAAAACTGTTAACAACTTCAAGTAATGTACCACTTCCGGTTAGCCTATTTTAACCAAAATCTATTATGTTATTTCGATTGACATAAAAGTCTTTTATACCAAATTTGAAAAGTTTTGGATTATATTTTAAAACAGTTTTTCATTAAAATCTATTATATGCTTCAAGTAAAGTGCCACTTCTGGAAACTGTGTAATAACCAGAAAGGGAGGTGCACAACTAGATGTTATAGGAGTCCTAAATACAAAATTTCAACTTTCCACGGCTTACCGTTTTTGAGTTATGCGAGATACGAACGTACGTACATACAGACGTCACGACGAAATTAGTCAAAATGGATTCAGGGATGTTCAAAATGGATATTTCCTCTGAAATCTGAAAACCGAAATTTTTCGCGATTACAATACTTCCTTTACTTACGTACAAGGAAGTAAAAATGTACTTAAGTTGGCAACAATCAAACATGTCACAAATATTTGGCCGTGTAAAACGAAAAGATTTTGATCAAAAATGATTATGTAAAAATGAAAAAAAAAATGTATATAAATTTAATTGTAAATATATGATTGTGTAAAACAAGCTTAAAATATGTGAGAAATAACTCGCAAGGAAAAATGTTTTCTCATTTCGTGAAACACTCTTGGTATTTTTTGTGTGATAATCCGAGCAGATGTAGGTATATTATGAAAATAAAGATTAACAAGTTTGATATATAAGTTGTCAGTATGTAATAAAAAGTGCATAAATTCTTACTTTCTGTAATTCTTTCCCATTAAACCAAGTACAAATTGCAACATTTGTGTAATATTCTCCATTCTAATATTACGACAGCAGCGCACGCTTTTTAATACTTATTATTTACATACAAGTATTATGTTATGTCTACCATAACCAAATAGGGTATAAATAATAATACCGTAGTCAAAATTTAACCATTTTAGATAAGAAAGTGAAAATATACATCTGATATATAAAAGTGAAAACTTGGAGTCTATACAAGTAATTTGTATAGACACCATTTTACATATCGACGCCAAATTTTGTAGAGGTGATCATTCCGGACTTGTCCTCGAACCTCGAAGTAGTTGGAGTTTAAATTTTACAGTTTTTTTTACCTTCCGTCACCTATAGGTAAGGAAGGTACAGTAAAATTATTTAAAGATGTCCGATCAAGGTTATTTGTATCATGAACGAATTAACAAATTGCCATACATTTATCTCTCTCCTTTGCAGTCCATAAGCGTGTGCGATAAGGATGGATATAACACGTTTGTCTTTCAAAAATTCATATTGTTTCGACTAAGTTAGGACATTCCACTTTAAAACGATGCTTGTTGTTGATAATACTTTTGCTGTAACGTAAGCTTATATATTAATTCAGATACATTACCTTGATTCATAGCCGTACGAATAACGTTATTTTCTGTCAGTATCTAATTTTTCACATATTTAATTTTACATTTGATAATATACTTACCAGTTGATTTAATTTGGAATTTTGAATGCTTTTATTATAACATTAATAATAAAATAACAGTATCTTATGTATCCTCATAAAAATTAAGCAAACGACACTACTGACTTTGTCAGAATGGGCGGAGCAAAAATCTAAATTCATACAATTCGTAGATTACCTTGATCGGACATCTTTCAAAAAAATTACTGTATTGTCTTTAGTAAAAAAAAATAGAGGTGAGTTTTTAATGAATAAGCACGTTTTAGAGTCCCTACAATACGAATTTACTGTGCGTGTGTGACAAAAAATTTCCTTCGATAATTCCAATACGATAATTCCAAAAGTTATAATTCTTTCACATTCCTCTTTCGTACGTCCATATGAAGAGTTGATCAAATTTTGGTTATGATTGGTTAACCGGACGTACCATAATTTGAAGATTTTTAACAGTTTTTCTTAAAAAAAAAACGCTGTTAAAATCTTTTTTTTGATCTTTTATGGAATTATAAATAAAAGAATATGCTATTCTCTATTCGATTTAATTATATTTTTTTCTTCATATTGATCGAATTTAGTGATAAAGAATTATAAAGAAATAACGTGCCACCTAAAGCTGCTAAAAGTTGCACCATGTTAACAGTTAGAATATTCAAATATTACTAATAGACAGGTGTTAGTATCAAATAAAATTTATATATTATTTTTGTGAAAGATTTCACTGGAAATATAAAAATGAAAACTAATTTAAGGTGGCAAAAACAAATCACAAGGTAATACAATAGATTCTAGCCATAAGCCAATTCAGCAGATTATTATAATGCTATATATGTTTTTATTTTCTAGTTCTTATATTAAGAAACGTACTGTTCTTTTTAGGAGTAGTTTATTTCAATTCAATACGAGGTAAGATCAGTTCATTTCTCCCCTAAAAAGAAAACGCCCATATAGATATAGAATAGTTTGCAAAAAAAAATCTGTGCAATTTGTACAAAATACGTAGAATTGACAGAAGATATTGTGCTGGCCACATGAGATTTCTTATAAATAATTTTCAAAGTTTACATAAGAAAAGCAGTGGCATTGGTTTCGAAAGCGGGCTTACCGACAGAGTCAAAATGTCACAACATAGTTCGAGGATTTTGTAGCTGTAAACGAATGTTTTTGAGACGTACACGATTTTTAACCCCATTTTTCTGATGGCAATCAGATATTTTCATTAAAAAAAATCAACATTTTCGACAAATTTTAAATATAAATAAATGATTTTTATATAATATTAAAAAAATTATACTAGGCACGTTTCACAAGATTTCAGTCTCTGAATCAACCTCTCGGTTATTTATCAGAGACTGGCCCACTCAACCAGAATCACAGACGCGTTTCGCTCTTATTGGAGCTCATCAGTGTGGTGCACTGAAACCTCTAGGAGGCACTGACTAGGTTGAGCGGACGGATGATAAACATCCTAAATGATTTATTATTATTTATTGCTGGGCTAGCTCGCGGTTTTCTCGATAGATGGCTCTGCATGTGGTTAGTTACCTCTACAGGTTTTATATCATTTGGGGCTAAGATAATAATTATGTTTATTGTTTTTGTTTCTTAATTTCAACGTTATTTGTTCTCTGAAATACTGTAATAAATATTTTAAAAAAAATCTAAATTGACCTTACGTACACATCCATGTAAATCAGTAATCCTAACAAATTTACCATTTCGGATTAAAGGGTTTCTGCCTCTACTGTATTTTATAACCTATAAGCAAGGGCTCATGTTTGTAGGTAAAATGAATATATCATTACGGCATATTACCCATTGTTGGGTGTGCCAATCTGCTTTGTTCACAGATTTCGATAATGATGATGACATATTTGTACCGTGCGGGCGTTTACCAGGCATCACCTCCCGAGTTCTTATTGCTGGCGTGGAGAATGCACCACAGGAGTCAATTTTGTGCCAATTCGAAATATTTGTCGTCAGTCGGGATCGAACCCGGTTCCCCAGATTCGCGACCATACACTCAGGCTCGCAGCCACGAGACCTCATTGTAGGTAACAGTCGCAATATTAAACTGTCCGTATTTTCTCTTAGTTTATTTATACTTATGCAAGTAATAAACAACAAACTTCATATTATTATCTCCATCTTGTTTCTTGGTACGAGTAGCTTGGGGTGTTTGCTTGAGAGTAATGATTGTTAAACGAAGTAATAAAGTCCTCGAGTTTAAAGGCAACATCAAAGTGCAGATGAGCTGAACGCGAAAACGATCGTTCCAGCAAAAAGCAATTAAAGTAAATAATCAATGTGTGAAAATCTTAAGGCAATAAACTTGCAAATGTTTCAGTGTTCAACGCGCGCTTCGATCAGGATTCTAAACGGGACAAACCACCCATACAGCGGTACTCAAACTCTACGTCTACGGGAAGGGGAAAAGTTTCTTTAAAAGTTTAAGAATACGTTCGGTAGACATTTTCTACAAATATTTCTTTAAACTTTTTTGGTTTATATTTATTTGATCAGTATTTTTACTTCCTTGTACGTAAGTAAAGGAAGTATTGTAATCGCGAAAAATTTCGATTTTCAGATTTCAGCGGAAATATCCATTTTGATCATCCCTGAATCCATTTTGACTAATTTCGTCGTGACATCTGTACGTACGTATCTCGCATAACTCAAAAACGGTAAACCAAAGAAAGTTGAAATTTTGTATTTAGGACTCCTATAACATCTAGTTGTGCACCTCCCTTTCTGATTATTACACAATTTCCAGAAGTGGCACTTTACTTGAAGTTGTTAACAGTTTTTCTTGAATAAAATGATTTTATTTTGATTTTAGAAATAAATGCTTCAAATAAAAGTTTTAGAGAATTAATTTCTGCGTCTAGCACATCAAGTATTATTAAATTAGCCCTTTGTATAAGCGAGATATGTAAATTTAAAAAATATATATTTTTTTGTTTTTGTAATAAAGCTTGCTATGGATTAGGACAAAAACATAAAAAAAATGTTCATGTCAAATTACGTTAAATACGTGCAATTTTATGATTCGTACAATAACAAATATTATATTTTTATTATGAAATTAGTCATATTCATTGTTGTAATCAAATATTTCTTTGTTGTAATCAAAACTCTCCTGAAGTTAAAATTAATATTTTGTAATTTATTTATTAAAAAAATATGTATAGTTTAATAATCGTACAAGGAAGTCGTGTGGTGTCCACATCATATTTTTTTACACTAATGATCAGTATTTTGTAAAATAAGTGATTAGATCGAGGTTAACATGAATATTATGTCCAGGATAGGTTAGATTAGGTTAATATATAGTTACGTTATTTAAGTTAGTTTGGATTAGTTTAGGTTAGATAGGTGAAATTATATTTTTATTATAAGTTTCTGATGATTTAACACTGATTATTTATAATACTAAGCCAATAAAGCCAAAATTTATACCTCTCGCTATCCAGATTTTAGTGAATAAGCACTTTTTAAGATTCCTAGAATCTGATTATAACATTTTTACGATGATGTGTGTGTACGCGTGTGCTCGAGGTACGATTTCTCAAATTCTATAAAACTAAAAACTTGTGTAACTACGAATTCCTCAATCCTACAGTAATGAGAAGAGTTGAATAGGTTCTGGTAACAATTGGACAGTCGGAAGTAGTAGTATTTTAACAAAAATCTTCTAAATATTATTTTTTGAAGATTTCTGTTATTACAAATATTGAAGAATATAAAATCCTCTATCCGATACATATAATTTTTTATTACTTATATCTTCTATAGATTTAGATATATAAAAATATAATCTATAAAATAATTTGTTGTAGTAAATGTCACTGCCCAAACAACTCTATGGTAACAAGTTGAGAAATTAAAATGTTTGTAATTGACATGTTTGTGTCAAAAATTCAAAGATAGTACTGAAGGCTTTTTCTAGGAACGACATTTAATATTTCTTATTGTATTATTAATTAAATATTTAAAATTATAGGTATATTACACCCTTCAGAAATACCGCCAATCGGCGGAAGGTATTTATTGTGTTGGCCACAACAGATTTTTTCGTTTTGATTATCATGGTGGAAATTATTACTGTTGGAATCAATCTCATAACATCAATAATTATCACAGGACGAAGAGGTTTTTTGTTTTGTGAAATCTCCAAAATATCTTGTTTATGATTTAATTACAAATGCTGACCGGTTGAACTATTGTGAATACTACGGAACTACTATCAAATGTAAAAATAATAAAAATGTAAAATTATACTTTTAAAAATATGAGAAGTGATAAAAATATGACTAATCAAGAAAAATGCAACTTATATTATGAATAATGAAACATGAACTAATAAAACTATAATATGATGTATCGAGCAATTAAAACTTAAAACGCACGTAGTTTTCTTTGGCGATATATAGTACAAAGTACAATACGATTCTAACCTATTAAAAATATTCGATTGGTAATTGATAATAAAATCATGGCAATCCTACGTCTTCGCTTTGGCGGTAAATATTTCAAACTTGTTCCTTTTATAGCGACGCATTTAAGTTTATTTTCCTAATCTGGTAATAAAATTAATTCACCTCTTGTCATTTTATCGCCAACAAAAAACTCCAGAACAAGCTTTTAATGTCCTAAAATTAACTCACTATACCGGCACTTCCTGTTGCCTATGTAAGAACAATAGAATACTGAAACTGCGCAAAAGAACTAATTTCCATTTTAGTGATAAATAATATGTCAATATTTACATAGATATTTACTTTGGAGTTATAATTATTTATTAAATATTTGTCGACAGCCAAAAAATATTTACAAAAATTATGTTAATTGCGACTTATATAAAAAGTAAAGGGCATAAATTGCAAATGATTAATTTCACTTTATTTTAAAACAATGGTTGTCAGGCAACAACTTACTCAAAAATGAGCTTTTTTTTACAATAACCAAACAAGTCTATTTTTTTATATTTCTAGATTATTGCGCCCTTTTGTTCGATTCCGGTTGCATCATATTGTAACGTTTATTTACTTGAGTGATGTTTAGAAATAATAGAAATATTAATAATTAAAATAAAAGTTCATTAAACGAGAAATAAATGAGAAAAAGAAAATAAAAATAACGAACCGTATTAATAAACAAATATGAACGCTAACTAAAGAATAAGAATATTATTAAACACTATTGCTGGTACCACAAGCCTTGCTTTAACTAAAACGCTGTTTTAAGAAATGTCAAATTCAAGTTCCAATATTTAATTTCACACTTATGTTTAAAAAACGATTTTCTAACAAATATTTGTTTCAATACAAAATGCTCGTATGTTCTCCTTTAAAATCATATTTAACTTTCATTTATTTGGGTGAAGTGTAAAAATCAGAGAAATATTTTTAATTAAAATAAAAGTTTATTAAACGATAAATAATTAAGATAAAGATAATAAAAATAACTATGATTAAACAATTATAAACACTAATTTAAGACTAAGAATATTATTAAATACTTAAACATTAAGATTATTTATTTAAACAATATTTATATAACTATATTTATTTATTTAATTACATTTATTTATGTTCACCACTCGTAGACTTTATTTATATCACCAATATAACATCGAATACAAAGAATCAGCCCACCGGATGTAATTATACAAGTCTGCACATGTGGGTTTACCCCCCCCCCCCCGAGGATTACGTCATTTCTCGAGAACATTCTACCAGTGGTGGCGATCTCATTCGGGCGCGTCGGTTGGGCGCGCGCTAATATATTTTGATAAACTTAATATTATTTATTATTATTGAATAATGAAAATTGACATTTTTTAAAACAGCGTTTTAGTTGAAACGAGGCTTGTAGTACCAGCCAATAAGATTATTTATCTAATCAATAACACCAAGCATTATTTGTTTACACAATATTTATTTCGCTAACTATATAATGTTCACTACGTGTTCCAATGTCAAACTCACTTCTTATATACCGTTTTCATCCATTCTAGAATGTTCTAGTACGTACAAGGTCACTCAACGCACATATTCAGACACGTCGCTCGGAAAAATTACATCACCAACAAGTATACAATCGATCATCCTATGTTGGATCCATAAAATAAATTTTGAAACTGAATCTTATGCTTATTATATGTAAGGAGAAACTTTTTTTGCTCCCTTAAAATTGATTACCTTTAACCTTAAAATTAATGAAAATAAAAACTAAGTACATATTTCGAGAACATTGTTCTCATCTTCACTAGCAAAATTTTATGCGAAATCGTATTAAGGTTTTAATAGCCCTTTTCTCAAAGAGTGATTAATGGCCGTTTGCACCGCATCAACTTAAGTATGATTTAACATTAAGCGGAACTTAAATTTTATAAATGTATTGCACCGTATGCTAAGTTATACTTAAGGTACACTTATTTTAAGCCTGGGATTTCTGTAGCTTAAGGTGCACTTAACCTTTATGAATTTTTATAACGTAGTTCTAGAAAGTACATGCCTATGCGTATGGTGGCGCTATAGTTACACATCACCACCGCCTGTTCCCATTTTTGATTTTTATTTTTTAAATTATTTATTAATAAATTAATCATTAATTAATTAATCACTAATATTATGACTAACATTTACTACTAAACTTTGCGACTTTTAAATACTAAACTGTCAAAAAATTTCAAATAATGAACGTCAAATTTAACTACCTTCCTGTACTACCTAAATATAAAACGTTGACTTTTTAACCAAATCCTATTCTTATATAAATAGAACTTAAAATTTGCGTGTGCAATAGAATTAAACTTGTGAACCTTAATATTAAGTATAATTTACTAAAGTAGACCTTATGATTACATCAGTACAAACGGCCATAAGATCTTTGGTATGGTTTACAGGTTGAGTAATTCTAAAGTCTCTTTACCGTCTTAATCGTTATCGCGTAAAATTTTATTACTGAAGATGAGAACATTGTTCTCAAAATTTGTATTGTTTTAATTTTTACTTAATTTTAAAATTTGTGTGACAAGTATTGTAGAACAAAATGACAAAATATTGTAACGTTTTATTTATATGGGTGAAGTGTAAGAATCAGCAGAATATTATTAATTAAAATAATACGTTTATTAAACGATAAATAATTAGAATAAATATTAAAAAGATAATACAAGTAACTAACACTATGATTAAGTAATTATAAACACTAAGAATATTATTCAATACTTAAACACTAAGATTATTTATTTAAACAATATTTATATCACTATATTTATTTATATAACTACATTTATTTATGTTAACAACTCGCAGACTATTTATATCACCAACTTCATTGTTCGTTGCTTGTATATATCAGACTATCTCTCCACTGTCGTTCGGACGGTATTTATACAGCCCAGTGTCCTTTTGGAACCCTCTGGCGCCACAGTGATACCGAGCACAGTAGATTTAGGTCATCGGTCATTAACACGTCTCACCGCGTATGGGTTATTCCGTCACCGGGATTACGTCATCACTCGGGAACATTCCACCAGTAGCGGTGCCCGAATACTCTTAACTCAGGGGCGCACGTCACAATATAATAAATAACCTATTATGAGTCAGAGGTAGTAATTTCAAATATAAATTTATTATTTTTTTACAATGTTCGATTTATATTCTATTCATCTAGAAAATTACAATTTTATATTTCTGGTATCTAGCGGTAAAAAGTATCAATTTTCTCATATTAATATTTAATTTAGTGCACAAGTTTCTATAAGGTTATTTCCGTATTAAAAATGTATATTTTAATATTCCAATCTATTTCTCATACTTTACATACAATAAATAATTTATACCAATCAATAAAACATGAATATTTGAGAAAGTATGTATACTGCAATCAATTTATTGGAAAAATATTCAAATTAATGTACGCATTCCGACTATGTTTAATGTTGTACCAGTGCCAAAACTTCGTAATAAAATCTCTTGTTTGCTCTTTTATTTTTTCAAATATCACACCTCTCGTATTTAAACATAAATATATGAAGATACTTACATAAATATTTACTTAGCTATAAGTATTTGTGCAAACAATTTCAGATATGGCATTTTAATTCATTTTATATACAACTTGAACGCTACGAAACGTTTTTATTTGTATTTAGTGGAATAGGTATGTGTAATGGGGTCTTCCAAAAAATAAAGTTCATTTTTATTTTGTTCATAATGTAACTTTAAGGTGGTTCTTCAGGTATTCCCTAGTAAAATAAGAGTTGTAGAAATAGGTGAAAAAAAACCCTCCTAATGATTGTAATAAATTGTTATAATTTTTTTTTTAATTTAACCTTAAATTATAATCAATGGGTAAGCATTATTTTTAGTTATTAAATAAATAGCAAAATATAATAAGAAAGCGTACTGATTGAGTAGTACAGGCATCACAAATTGGCAACGTCGTATTTTCTTGCTTGCTTAAAAATAATACTTTTAACGTTAAATAACTTTAATATTTACACGGTTAGTCTTATATTCATCATCATTAAAATATAGACAATCGAAGCTTTCAAAATCTCGTTTTTAAGGTCCCTACGATCCGATTTAAATATTTTTACGATGATGTGTGTGTGTGTGCGTGCGCGCATGCGTTTGTGTATGTGTGTGCGTGCGTGTGTGTGTGTGTGTGTGTGTGTGGGGATGTTGGAAGGACGATTTCTCAAAAGCTATGAAACTTAATATCTGTTTAACTACGTATTTCTCAATCGGACATTGTTGGGAAAATTTGAAAAGGTTGTGGTAATAATGGGACAACGGGAAGTAGCAGATTCTTAAAAAAATATTCTAAATATTATTTTTTGAAAATTTTCTTTCTTGCTAGTATTAAAGAAGAGTAAATTCTCCATCAGATACATATAAATATTTTATTATTTCTTTTATAGGTTTAGAGATAAAGAAATATAATATATAAAATCTGTTATAATAAATAAAAAAATGGAAACCAATTGAAAAATTAAAATGTTTGTAACTGACAGATAAATGTCAGTGTCAAAAATTCAGAAACATTATTGAAGATTTTTTCTGGGAAGTACATTATAATATTTTTTATTGTATTAATAGTCAAATATTTAAAATTATAGGTATATTATATATACCTTTCAAAAATACTGTCTATCCCGACAATGAATTGGAAACATTTCGAAAAATTAGAAGAGTAGGACAAAATTTCTTCATAGAATGAATTTAAATATAAAAAATCTAAATATAAAGAACAGATATAAGTAGAATTTTTGGTGTAGAGTGTAGGTATACAAGATATGTTAAATACAATAGGGCGCGAGCAGTCATGTGACTTTGTTGACCTTGACAAGCGGATATTGTGGCCCGTGTTAGAATGATAGCTAGTAATTATGTACATTGATATCAAATACCATAATTTTTCATTCTAAATTTAGTGATTTTCCAATTCCATGTGGTTTATTTTCGTCGACAAGTAAATTCCACACTCCCGGTGAAAAATTAATACATGAATTTAGAAAGTCTTTTAATAAAAAATTCTAACATATGACGTCTACGTACATAATTACTAATTCTGACACTGTCTTCGTATCTGCTTGTCAAGGCCAACAAAGTTACATGACTGTTCGCGCCCTATACTTATATAATCAAAAACTGAAGTGGCGCGAGGTATTGTGCTGACCACAACAGATTTTTATACATGGGAAAGTCTTTTTTACACACATGAGTGCATACTTCCTGTAAAAAAAGTTCGTGCTCCAATAAGAGTAATGTTAAAATCTACATAAATTTCAATTTTGCAATTCAAGATATAACATTTTTGAAGATGACCCTGTTCTATGCCTATCGTTAAAATATAAGTATATAAATTTGAAAGCGTTACAAATTACGTATCGCCACAACGTCTAACATAAATTCACTTTATTACTGTCCTGCAAATTTCGCGGACGTAATAATTAATCTTGTTTTTAATTGTGGCGGACAAATCTCCGTTACGGTCCTGTTGAGATGAATCATAAATGAAGGCAAGTAGTCCGGCTCACGAAGCGGTCGGTTGACAATAATAACACACGATGTTCAGCTCTGGAGGAATAAAACAAAGACAAAACCAACTAGACTAGACCAACACACATGTAACAACCAACCAAACACAATCAACACAGGAGATGGACGTTTTTATCACACGCAATTAATGATGAAAAATTGAATTACGAGTAGTTTTTATTGTCATTCTTTCAAAAGGAAAAGGTTTGTGAAATAAAAAGAACTATTAATGTATTAACATAATGAAAGATGGAAAAAAAATGTCAATAGTGTAGTGAAGGCAATGTTCACTTCAAAATTGAATAAAACATTTGATTGCTATTCATTTTCACAACAATCAGTATTTTGATATTTTTCACATACCTATATCTTTTCTAAACATACCTTCTACAATTGATTTTATATTATAAGGATCGATGCTTCTACGTAACCTAACGCACAAAACTATGAATCGTTATACTCGTTTTTACCTCACGTTAAGAGAGGTATTGGAATCATGCTAAAAATCGCATATCCAGATTTTAGTGAAAGCACGTTTTAAGGTCCCTAGAATCCGAGAATAACATTTTTACGATGATGTCTGTGTGTGTGTGTGTGTGTGTATGTATGTGTGTGTGGGTGTATGTGTGTGGGTGTATGTGTGTGTGTGTGTGTGTGTGTGTATGTGTGTGTATGTGCCCCTGTGTGTGTCTGTGTGTGTGAGGTTGGAGCTACGATCCTATCCTAAAGACCTGTGTAACTACGGATTCCTCAATCTAACAGTAATGGGAAGAGTTCAATAGATTCTGGTAACAATTGGACAACCGGAAGTAGTAGTATTTTAACAAAAATCTTCTAAATTTTTTTTTTTGAAAATTTGTTATTACAAATATTAAAAACCAAAATTCTCTATCCGACACATTTAAAAAAAATATATTACACCTTCTATAGATTTAAAGATATACATATAACGGGCGATTTTTTAAGAGCTATAGGAAAGTTTTTTTAAAAAAAACACATAAAATTCAGAAAAATTAATGAAATCTTTATTGAAATCGATAGTACGGTCCATATAATTTAATGTTTGAAGATTATTTCATGCAGATGTTGACCGTGACTGCGCCTCAAATGGTCCATCCGCTTAGTCCAATTTTGGCATACTCTTTCCAACATTTCGGCCGGTATCTCACGAATAAATGCCTCAATGTTGTCTTCCAATTCGTCAGTTGAAGCGGGCTTGGCTGTATAGACATGAGCTTTAACATAGCCCCACAAAAAATAGTCTAAAGGCGTTAAATCGCACGATCTAGGCGGCCAATTGACCGGTCCCGAACGTGAAATAAAATGTTCACCGAACTCGCCTCTCAATAAGTCCATTGTTACGCGTGCTGTGTGGCATGTGGCACCGTCTTGTTGAAACCACATGTCATGCAAGTCAAGCTCTTGCATTTTGGGCAAAAAAAAGTTGGATATCATCTCACGGTAGCGCTCACCATTCACAGTTACGTTACGATTCGCATCATCTTTGAAGAAGTACGGTCCAATGATGCCACCGGCCCATAAACCGCACCAAACTGTGACTTTTTCTGGATGAATTGGTAGCTCCTGGAATTCTCCTGGCTGATCTTCACTCCAAAATCGACAATTCTGCTTATTTACGTACCCATTGAGCCAAAAATGAGCTTCGTCGCTGAACACAATTTTTCGATAAAAAAGTGGATCTTCGGCCAACTTTCCAAGAGCCCACTCACCAAAAATTCTACGTTGCGGTAGGTCGTTCGGCTTCAATTCTTGCACCAGCTGTATTTTGAAAGGCTTCACACCTAAATCCTTCCGCAAAATTTTCCACGTCGTTGAGTAACAGAGGCCCAAATGCTGCGAACGGCGACGAATCGATAATTGATGGTCATCATTAACACTGGCCGATACAGCTGCGATATTTTCTTCAGTTCGCACTCTACGTAAGCGTGTTGGTGGTTTAATGTCCAACAATGTAAATTTGGTGCGAAATTTAGTCACAATAGCTCGAATAGCCGCTTCAGTGGGTCGACTAAACTGACCATAAAATGGAAGAAGCGCGCGATGAACTTTCCTAACAGAGCACGCATTTTGATAATAAAATTCAATAATTTGCAAGCGTTGTTCGTTTGTAAGACGATTCATGGTTAAATTATAGACCAAAGTGAAGATGTTTGACAGTAAAACAAAACACGAAATGTGCGTCAGCTGTTGAAACCAGTGTTGCCAAAAAGATAATAGCTAAAAAATCACCCATTATAATCTATAAAATCTGTTGTAGTAAATCTCACAGCCCAAACATCTCCATGGTAACTACTTGAGAAATTTAAATGTCTATAATTGACAGATAAATGTCACTATGTCTATTATTATTATTTCTATTTTGCGTGTCGTTCTCATTCAGTTCCTTTTCTCTTAAGTCTTCCGCAATACAGTTCTTCCATCTTACGTTTGGTCTTCCTCTGTTTCTTCAACCTTCTATTCTAAGCTATTCATTCTTCTTTCAATACGTTCTTCATCTCTCCTCATGACATGTTCAAACCAATGTAATCGTCTCTCTTGTATCTTTCTAGAAACTTGTAACACTAGAGTTATTTCCTTGCCGTATCTTTCCGTGTCTTCCTCCACATCTACTTCAACATCCTCATCTCTGCTACATTCATTTACTTTTCATTGTAACTTTTCCCATTCGTTAGGGGTCGATATTTTTTATTTTCTTCTTCCACTCATTTCTGTTTTGCGTGTCGTTCTTATTCACTTCCTTTTATCTCAAGTCTTCCGCAATACAGTCCTTCCATCTTATCTTTGGTCTTCCTCTGTTACTTCAACCTTCTATTACTACGCTATTCATTCTTCTTCCAATATATTCTTCATCTCTCCTTATGACATGTTCAAACCAATGTAATCGTCTCTCTTGTATCTTTCTAGAAACTTGTAACACTAGAGTTATTTCCTTGCCGTATCTTTCCGTGTCTTCCCCCACATCTACTTCAACATCCTCATCTCTGCTACATTCATTTACTTTTCATTGTATCTGACATCTGTCAATTTGAATTATCTGAATGTATTAGCAATTTTCTTGGTTAGCATAGCTGGCTGATTAATGAAATTTAATATCTTTATAATTCTTTAACTCTATATCTATTGAATATGAAGTTACAATCAAATCGTATAGAGTATAATACATTCTTTAAGTTATGACAACGTTAAGTGTGATTAAATCATATTTAACTGTTAATATCTTCAAATGAGGCAACTTTCGGTTGACTAATTATAATCAAAATCTAATCACTTGTTCTTGTGGATGTAAACTTGAGGAATACGAAAAAATTTTTGGAATCGTGGTATTGAAGTTATGCGATCCGAAACTTTTGTCACACATTTATGCAGACATCATCGTAAAAATGGTAAAATCGTATTATTTGGATCCTAAAACATGCTTATTCACTAAAACCTCATCACTGAATTTTTTGACCAAAGACAATACCTTCCTTACCTAAAGGTGACGGACGGTATAAAGTATGTTCGTATTTAAAATAAGGAAGTTTTATCCCGTATTTTGTAAACCACTAGTAGAAAAAAATATTTTTTTATTGCTCATTGTAGTCTAGTAAAATAGGATTTTTTTGCTAATTTAACCGACCTTGTAACTCTTATAGTTCTCTCGATAGCAAAATAAAATGAACAGGCTGTAAACGAGTAGTAATGTGTTCTATTAAATATTAAGAGATAATTTATGCAAGCCATAAGGAAAGCTATTAGTCTACAGTTTATGGTTGTTTGCATAAATTATGTATAATAAAAAATAAAATATAATTGCGTTGGACACAGGAAAGAGGACAACAATATTAATTATTATCTGTTGGAAATTTATTTTAAACGAGTGATTTTGCCTCTTAATTATGGAAATATAAATAAAAATTTCATATATTTTCTATTAATGAGCTATAACGAAAACAAATGTTATTTATATTCATTTCATATTTTCATATTTAATAAAGCGTGGATCATGTGTAGAGATTACCATTAAAATACATAAATTTTTAAACCATTGAATAAAATCTCTGAAATGATTTGAAAAACACTCGAAATTATTGTAATTCATCATAGAAAATAATTACAGTCGGTTAATATAAATAATTTTTGAGGACATATAATATTTATGGTCCGGGAGATTATTTTTATTTCGTAATACGGATGTGGAATCAGATAGGTGGTTGTTGGGTACATTATTATTAATGAAATGCCGGGATTAAATACTGGAAATCACAATCAATATAGCCATATTACAGTAGGACCTGTGTTTAGCGAATACACACTCAGAGACATTCAGAACTGTCACCCTTCATCAACAAATATTAACACAAGTCAATATGAAAAATTATTGCTTCAGATTTTCCAGAAATGATTACGGGCAATCTTAAAAGATGATATATTTTACTGATTTGAAGCAATGGGGTCATTTCAAAAAAAAAAGTAAACATGTAGTTAAATACAAATCATTTTAACTAAATATTTAATCTTATAGTTGTGGTTCATTAAGAGAAATAAAAACTAACCAATTTCGAATTTTTTGGTACGCCTTCGACCATCTGCTGTACAAGACCAAGATCAACTTAATGAGATTCAGAAGCTCTGTCTCAATTTTTGCTTGTCAACGTTTTATGTAAACCATTCTATTAAGCATTGACCAAAAATTCCCCATTGGGCACAATTCGGGCACACAAGATGGATCATCGTTGTTCGCAACAAAAATGACGTTTTCAATAGCGGTGGGCGTGTGAGTAACTTTTTACCTCTCGCTAAGAGAGGTATTGGATTCATGCTAAAAATCGCATATCCAGATTTTATTGAATAAGCACGTTTTAAGGTCCCTACAATCCGATTTTAACATTTTTACGATGATGTCTGTGTGTGTGTGTGTGTGTGTGTGTGTGTGTGTGTGTGTGTGTGTGTGTGTGTGTGTGTGTGTGTGTGTGTGTGTGTGTGTGTGGATGTGTGTGTGTGGGATGTTGGAAGGACGGTTACTCAAAAACTATAAGACTTTAAATTTGTTTAACAACGTATTTCCCAATCGGACATTCATGGGAAGATCTGAAAAGGTTTTGGTAACAATTGGACAACCGGAAGTAGAAGATTCTTGAAAAAAAATCTTCTAAATATTATTTTTTGAAAATTTTTCTTGATAATATTAAAGAAAAATAAATTCTCTTTCTGATACATTTAAATATTTTTATACATATTTTATAGATTTAGAGATAAAAGGAATATAATATATAAAATAATCTGTTGTAATAAATTTGACAGCCGAAAGAATGCCATGAAAAATAGTTGCAAATTTAAATTATTTGTAACTGACAGATAAATGTCAGTGTCAGAAATAATGAGTAATGAAAGAAAAATGTATTTGGAGAATCCCTTAATTCTTGATCTGTGACTATTATGTAGATGACAAGTCTAGGTTGAAGGACTTAAATTTGTTTCAAACATTATGGGACAATGTACACCAGTACTGTAGACTAGAGTAACTTTGAATTGCGAAAAAGCTATCAAATTCTTCTCAAGTAAGTTGTAAATATTGACAAAATTACACATCGATATAAGAATAATCGGAGTGCAATCTATCCGTCACTTTATTAAAGGGAATTAAGGTTATTTAGATATAGCAAGTATGAAAAAATAAAATGTAAAAGAAGATATGTAAGAATAGATGCACAATCCAGATATATACATTTTAGACCGCCCAAAATTAATGTTTTTACTAGAAGAATATGAAGAGAAAGTAAACAAAGTTGTTCGAATTGAAAATTGCTGTTACCAGCCTAATATTTATATATGGTAAACTCTACTTTGTAATTTATTGTAACATAATTTATGGTAAAATATCTTCATGTTGAGACATGCTATTATTGAATAATAAAGAAGTTTATACGTCATAGATTTATATGAATATATTATTTGTATTTATAAAAATATTCTTTGCTTTATGCATACAGCCAGGTAAAATATACGGCGAGAGGTTATGTGCTGGCCACATCAGATTTTTTTTTATAAAATCGTGAAATTCGTCTCATTTAATAAATATAGTAATATAAAATAACATGAAATATGCGACTTTTCATTCATAAATTTGCTAATAAACTTTCGCGGCTGTAAAATTTGTTACGTCACGGCTTGTTACTCACACAAAGACATTCCTCTCACAGACACACAACGGTCCACTTGGTATCCGTTTGCTTCTATAAACAAGCTAACGTAAAATTGTGACAGGTGACAGCAGACTTAAGAATAAAGGTATGTAAATAAAACATTTATTAAAATAAATACCAAAAGTTGTATGAAACATGTTTTTCGTTAACAATATGTTGCTGTCACAAAATCAAACTGAGAAGTGATAACCCAAACAACCATAGTTCCTAAAACAACCGGTAGAGGGCTGCTGCCGCATCCGACAAGCCGTGACATATAGCTGTGACGTCAGCGTCCAAATATTTGAAATTAAAGACAACTTTAAAAAAATCATATTTCTGATTCTAAAGACTTGTAAAGTGTAAAACATACATCTACATATTTAATTTGACCTATTCTTTCAAGAAAAAAATAAATTAGAAAATGTGAAATGACCCCATTAATCTAAAGTAGTGATTCTCAAACTTATTGGGCTTACCGCCCCTTTTCTGAATATGTATTTTTTCAATGCCGCCTGATTTTACTCAAATCTACGAGCCCAAAATCATATTAGTTCGGCCGACAATATTTAAATTAAATAGTAATTTAATTACATTTCATATATTCCAAAAACTTAATAAATATTTTATTCTTACAGAAATTATATTATTACCGTAAAATATACAATTTCAGCATAATTTAACAACAAAAAGAAAATAGTTTTGTTAATAATTAGGTTTAAAACTCTCGCGTTTAGTGTTTCATCAAGACTAGAAATCTTGTCTTGATGGTCATTTCTTGTCTTGAAAATCAAGATAAAAATTTCTTGTCTTACTCATTTCTCGGCGACGTATTTCTTGTCTTGTTTTAAGAATTCTTGATATTTCTTGACGTTTTAGGGGAATCCCCTTTCTTTATCGCTTTATCCAATCCGAACGCTCAAGTGTAGCGTTGGCGACTGCCATTGGCCCTTGAAAAGAAATTAATGTCACTATCACAAAATTATGGTAAAATTCTGGAGAAGAAAATACGGATAATACATAAGAAATTGGAGCAATAATTATATTACTAAGTATATCATGGAAAGGAACTTAATGCAGTAGTAAATAATGTAGCTATGTAATTAAGTTAACAAAAATTAAATGGCGAGAGGTATTGTGTTGGCAACATCAGATTTTTTATTTTTTCACTTGTTCATACATTTGATTCAGTACCTAACTCTCACTAACCGTATTTTAATGATAGCGAAGTGCGAAAGAGCAGTTCTATCCGTAATTGCTTTGAAATAGCTTGATTGGAGTAATGATAGTTTTGTCGAGCCAGTGCTCATTTGTTTTTGATTCCCAGGATGTGAGCTCCACACCTGATGTTTTCAATTACACTAATGCCGTTTTACTCACGCACATGGGCTAATTGCTTGAGAAGTCTTCACGGCTTCTGTACAAAAACACACAGAATAGAATGATATACAATTTAGAAAATGTTTTTGTCGGGATGCTAATTGAAGACAAAGTGCATTAAGAAAGATATTATTTTTGTTTTACATTAAGATTATTGACATATTAATGTTTAAATAATTATTAAACTTCCTGAATAAATCAAATATAGTTCAATAATTAATTGAAACAAAAATATTTGTGTATCCGAGTGGTTCAAATTTCAGTATAGTACCTTTAAAAAATATACCTGGATGGTAGTTGAATGTAACACGAACTCATGGCTCGTGGCTTGATGCTCGTCTTGGCTTGTCAATACTTTCAACAGGTATAAAAGGCAGAAAATGTTGAAACAATTAGTGAGATAAATTTCAATTTTGAATATAAGTGTAATACAAAGCACTGCGTGTTCTCGTAAAGGAGTGGTAATAGTAATTTTCAAATCAAATGCGGCCACTTCCTCATAAAGCAATAGGATGGTTGCACATTTTATTTTATGTCAATGATTATACAAATTATTTCATAATGAACTGAAAAAAAAAACTTCCTATTTTTACCTTCCGTCACCTTTAGGTATGGCAGGTATTGTCTTTGGTCAAAAAATTCAATGATGAGTTTTTACTGAATAA
Organism: Harpalus rufipes; assembly: GCA_951394225.1. NCBI lineage: Eukaryota > Metazoa > Arthropoda > Insecta > Coleoptera > Carabidae > Harpalus > Harpalus rufipes. Next base: position 45,099,997 of record OX596282.1, read on the forward strand.
GCACGTTTTAGGGTCCATATAATACGATTTTACCATTTTTACGGTGATGTCTGTATGTATGTGTGTCTGTGTGTGTGTGTGTGTGACAAAAGTTCCGGATTCCAAAAATTATAATTTTTTCGTATTCTTCAAGTTTACATCCAGAAGAACAACTGATTAGATTTTGGTTATAATTGGTCAACCGGAAGTAGTCTCATTTGAAGTAACAGTTAAATTTGATTTATTGACATTTAACGATATTATAACTTAAAGAATATATTATTCTCTATACGATTTGATTACAATTTATACTTCATATTCAATAGATACAGAGTTAAAGAATTTTAAAGAAATTAAATTTTATAATTCAGCCAGCTATGCTAAACATGGAAACTACTAATATATTCATATAATTCAAATTGACAGATGTCAGTATCAATAAAAAGTAAATTAATGTGGCAGATATGAGGATGTTGAAGTAGACAAAGACAATACCTTCCTTACCTAAAGGTGACGGAAGGAAAAAAATGCCCAAATATAGTCTTAACTATTGTAATATAAAAATGTATTTCTTCTTGCTATTAATAATTTTTTTCAGAGGGTACGAATTCATTTGGGCTTGGGCTCGTATTTGCTTTTCGCGAATTTATGTTTAAGAATCTATAAGATCTTACCCTAAAGAAAGTATGCAAGTGTATATCTGTCGAAATCAGAAACGTTGGTTGAATAAATGCTGTATCACAGAGATTTGTAATAATTGTTAATGCCTAATCTGCATCACAGTCGATAAATTTACCCACATCTATTTATAAAACTGCAAGAATGCATTTAAACTTTTCAGGTACAAATTTTGCCTTCATGCATGTATACGTATTTATTCTCGTTGTTGTGTTGTATGGAAAAGTTGCAATTTCTAAATAATGCATTAAATATCGGTTGTTTCTCCCAAACCACGGGCGCCTCTGAAAGTTTCAAGTCCAAGACTTGTCGGGGCAAATAAAAAACACCAGGATGAATTAATGAGAAAGTCATCTTGGCTCTGGAACGTGCAGCAGAAAAATAAAACAAACGCACAATGAAATGGGACTCCGGATGAATTAATAAAGGAATTTAATTTGCAAGAAGAAAGAAACCGACAATACCGACACGCCGGTGAAAAATTAAGGAGGCTAAGGATTTATTTACGGTCAGCACTTTATGCCACGAGTACGGAGACGGAGGAGTTTTATTGTAGGGTGTCGGCAAATTAGACTTCTACAGACGGTGTAAACAATCACTGCTTGCTTATTTGCTTCCTTTAAATTTAAAGAAAATCACTCACAATAAACACAAACATACTGAACTGTTATTGAACATAACTGTCGCATATTATACTAATGTGGTATAGTAATTTTCAAATCAAATGCGGCCACTTCATCATAAAGCAATACGGTGGTTGCACATTTTTTTACCTTCCGTCACCTTTAGGTAAGAAAGGTATTGTCTTTGGTCAAAAAATTCAATGATGAGTTTTTACTGAATAAGCACGTTTTAGGGTCCATATAATACGATTTTACCATTTTTACGATGATGTCTGTATGTATGTGTGTCTGTGTGTGTGTGTGACAAAACTTCCGGATTCCATAACTTCAATACCACGATTCCAAAAATTATAATTTTTTCGTATTCCTCAAGTTTACATCCAGAAGAACAAGTGATTAGATTTTGGTTATAATTGGTCAACCGGAAGTAGTCTCATTTGAAGATTTAACAGTTAAATTTGATTTATTGACATTTAACGTTATTATAACTTAAAAAATATATTATTCTCTATACGATTTCATTACAATTTATACTTCATATTCAATAGATACAGAGTTAAAGAATTTTAAAGAAATTAAATTTTATAATTTAGCCAGCTATGCCAAATTTGGGAACTAGTAATATATTCATATAATTCAAATTGACAGATGTCAGTATCAATAAAAAGTAAAGTAATGTGGCAGATATGAGGATGTTGAAGTAGATATTGGGGAATACACGGAAAGATACGGTAAGAAAATAACTCTAATGTTACAAGTTTTTAGAAAGATACAAGAAAGACGATTACATTGGTTTGCACATGTCATGAGGAGAAATGAAGAATTATATTGGAACAAGAATGAATAGTTTAGTAATAGGACGTTAAAGAAACAGAGGAAGACCAAAGATAAGATGGAAGGACTGTATTGCGGAAGATTTGAGAGAAAAGGAACTGAATGAGAACGACATGCAAAAATAGCGACCCCTAACGAATGGGAAAAGCTAAAGAAGAAGAAGATGCCAGTGTCAAGAGCAATTTGAATAGTTTGTTTATGAAATAATTTTACTGCAAAATTTAGAATCTTTTGTAAGAAAAATTATGGAATTTATACATTATACACGAGAATGACGGAAGGTATTGTGCTGGCCACAACAGATTTTTTATTTTATGTTAATGATTATACAAATTAATTCATAATGAAATGAAAAAAGAAATTCTTCATATTTTTTTTAAATATTGATTTGAAAAGAATCGCGCTAAAAACTAATTCCATTGTATGAGAACAAATTGAGTTTAACATCTACGTCCTAGAATATTGCGTCTTAAAGAATAACAATTAATTTTGACTTTCATTTTTACAAAAAAAGTTGGCAGTCATACATTTTTAATGTCTAGTTTTGGTATAAATGATAAATTTTCTAATTTGTTATTTACAGTGGAGGACCCTATTGTATCCTATTGTGTTATGAGAAATTGTTATAGTGAAAATGATTCGGCAGAAGACGCACGTCATCAGCCTGAAAAAAACCATATAAAATGTAATATAACTTGTAGAAATTATTAGTTGTTATCTATATATAAAAGAAAAAGATATGTACTAATATTAAAGAAACGTATATAGTAATGAATTTACAATTATTTCTAATTCAATCCTTATTACTTTTACAAAATATAAAATTATTTAACTCGACATAGTCATTCGTAGTAGTGCCGACATATCGTACGAAAATAAACTACAATTATTTCATATAATTTTATATTCCGTAAAAGGAATAACAATTGAATTCGAAATAATTGTAAATATCATTAATACATAGTTAATTAATACTAGTACTTTTTTTCTTCTTCTTTTAAAAATACATAACACCCAATAATTTCTAGAAGTTATATTTCATTTTATAAGGTTTTTTTCAGGTTTATGACTTCGTCTTCTGCCTAATCATTTTCACTATACTTATAATATTCTAATAAATGTGCAATAAATTGTCTTTTTCTAGTTTAATACCTTTTTATGATATAATTAGGGTCAAGTCCGTTAAACCCTCAATAACTTTTTTACAAAAATAATTCCGACAAAAATCATATTCTGTATTCTCTTCCCTTCGCATTTGTTATCTCGCTTTTCGTTTTTGTTCCTTGAACGGACGTCCTTGTTCTCTCCTCTTTATTTTCGCAGTGACATCTGCCGGGTGATGAGGGTTGTGCACCCTGTCCCAACCCCAAACGGTTGCAAAGTTACGTTCTTTGTCCGGGTTGTATTTGCGTCCCAGTTAGACACACCACACACATGGAAAGAATATGGTCATAAAGGTATAAACATACGAGTAGGAAAGGGCATTGTGGTAAAATAAGGGATGAAATGGGTAAATTAATAAGGAATAGGGGTGTAAATTAGGTGATTGTCAAGAGGAAGATAAAAATGTTAAGGAAGAAGAAGAATACAAGATTGATTTTCACATACGGGGAGATTGAAAAAATGTAGACAAATGGCTATTTTCGTTATTATTAATTTTAGACCAGACCTATATTTTAAATGGGGCCCACTACTATTTTTACCTCCCGCTACCCTTGGTAAGAGAGGTATAGGGATCATGCTAAAAATCGCATATCGAGATTTTGATAAATGACCACGTATTTAAGTCCCTACAATCCGATTTTAACATTTTCATGATGATTTCTGTGGGTGTGTATGTGTGTGTCTGTATGTGTGTGTGGATCTTCTGGACATTCTAACTCAAATACTATCATTCGGAACATCTTGAAACCATGTATTTTGTACCTTATTCTAATATGAATAGAAGCCATTCGATTTTGTTGTCAATCGGATAACCGGAAATGGCACTTTACTTGAAGCTCAAAATAGTTTTTCTATAAATAAATATGTTTTTATAAAAATTAAGGATTATTCAATTTTCTACAGGTATGCATTAATATTTTATGGATAAATTTATAAAATAATATAAAAAATTATGGCTGCAAAACTTCTTGACTGGAAAGGTGATGGAAGGAAGAAAATTACTGCACTGTAAAAAAAATATGTAAAATTTACATAATGCGTCACTGGCAATTTTGTGACCACAGTGGGTATATGTAAATTTACACATCAATGCTTTTTTACAGAATTTAGTAATGAATAACACACATATATGTAAAATTACATTTTGAATTGTAATATTACATTTTGATTTGTAATATTACATTTTGAATTGTAATATTACATTTTGAATTGTAATATTACATTTTATATGTAAAATTTATACACAAAGAAATGTAATTCGTACATACCACATGTTTTTTTAATACTACTCATCTGTAAAATTGACATTGTTAATGTAAATATTACATAATTATAATTGTTTATTTACATTTCTAATGTAATTTATACCTATCAAAATGTAGTTTATACAAAACAATATTGTAAAATTACATTTTCTATGTTTCTTATAAAGTACCATCTGTAAAGTTTACATACTTAAATTGTAATTGTTACATATTATTTATTTTATTTTACTTTACGAAAGTACAAATTTAATCGAAATACTAAAATGTATGTTCTTGTACTTACCTTAATATTTGGACATTGGAATGCTGTAATAAATGAAATTAGGAAATATTCTGTGTTATAGTAAAAAATATATTTGATTTAAAACTATACATACATTTAACATAATTTATAAAATTATGAAATTAAACTTAAATTCGTAGCATTACAGTGACGAATAAATACAATATAAATACGACAGGTAGTATTAAGAAGAGGAAATACATCTGAACCATTGTACAGGTATTTCTATTTCGATGGTTTTTCAAGATATCTCGGTCTCGGATAATAATGATATAGCAAAACCGTTTACAGATTCCATCAACTTTTCGAGAAAAGTTTAATATTCATTACACGAATGAATTTATTTGTTTGATTTTTCAATTTTTCATTCCAATAAATAAATAATATATTTTTAAACAATCTAATCTCTATAATTATAATTATATAAGGTATGGGACATTTTTGAAATGAGTGAAAGACGCGTTTTTGCCAGTAGGTCAAAAACCAATGAAGATAGAAAATTCCCGTGATAACTACTACACTTTTCTCGAAAAGTTGATCCTGGAATGTACAAACGATTTTGTTCTTATCACCAATATTACCCGAAATACCTTAAAAAAACTTCGAAAATGACATCTATGCCAAAGTAAGAGGCCGAACAAACAAAAAAAAAAAAAAATAGGTATATACGAGTACAAAAACAATTAGTAATATTTACAATATATGTATCATTAATATGTTTTCGGTTTATTTATGAAATTCATGACTTTAAATTTTTTGCTTTTACTTCCGGAATCCGGGTGAATTTTCAATAAATATCTCTGCAGGAATTCCAAAGAAGCACTTACTTGTTGAGGGTAAGCCATGTTAAAAATATAATATATGGCAAATGCTTGTTTCAGCGCCTCATGGAACGATTTCGTTCCATTGTTCATATTTGTGCCCTCCGCGAATATGTAATACATTTTTTCTCCTCGTACATCTAAATAAACATCAAGCTAATTATAAAAAGAGTTCGTATTCCTCTGGAACTACTTGATGGAATTGAACTAAATTTCAACTCGATTAAAAAATCAGTGAATAATAAAGAATTCCTCAAACATCATGAAATGCTCTCAAATAGTTCCTGAGTTACTATGTCCACGGATGTACAGACAAACAAATATGGCGAGTAAAGTAAAGGGTTCATACTCCAAACAAAATGAAAAATTGTATGAAATTATACGTTAAATTTTACAAAATTTATATTTACCAAAACATGAAATACAAGGGCTGCCACATGGTGAGTCGACATCATCTAAAGTTTTTCCTTCCTAAAATAATAATAATAATAAAATTATACACACATGAAGTCGTATAATTGAATACATATTAGTTTAGTTCATATGTATGTACATATTGTGTGTGTGTGTGTGTGTGTGTGTTTTTAGTATGCACTGTAGTCATAAATATTTTAGTATTCAAACTACATCAAACAAGTGATAACATAAATTTACTATTATTTCTATTTAATATTAAAAAGCTTTCCACCAGTAGAAAAATATTTTTCACGTAAAATATTCTAATTTTTAACATATTTTTCTTGTCCCATGTTTATTATATGATCCAATAGCAATTACCACCTATAAATTTATTCGCTCAAATTATGAAATACCTGTATGCAAAAATTACAGTACCAGGTAAGTATAGGTCATTATATGAAAAAAGTAAAACAAAGTTTATTGACATGGGATGTTAAGTTTTGACATGTCATTATTTAACCAAATTATAATAAAGAAAAATATTTTAATTACGCATTTTCTAAAATAGTATGGGATATGGGATACAATGATATGATGCCAAACTAAATTTCAACAGGTACTATTCCTTGTCAAATTTTTCTAAAGACACACTTACCTCATAAAATTTGATAATGTAGTCTAATGTCTCTTGAAAATATTTCGTAATACTTTAACTGCTTCAAGGGACTCAGACTCTTCATCTTCTAATGAGATTTCAATATCCCTCATTTTTTTTAAAATGGCAAAATTAATTATCTTTTTTCGTTTGAGGATTAAATTTTCTATTAAAATATGAATAGAATGGCCCATTAATTTTTCATAGTGCCAATATAAATATTTGTCAATAAAAATAATGGGCCATTCTTTTTTTACATCTGTAACAGATCGGCATATATCTGCATTAATGTATCTTCTTTGGGCAGCGTAACTAGCATCCAATTTTTTCATAATAATTTCTTCATCTTGTTTTGATAAAGTATCAATTTTTTGTACAATTTGTTGTAAATAAAGAGTTATTTCTTTAATTGTATCTTCATTTACTCCAGAAGGATGAAGATCGGGTTGCCAATTTGTACACCCTGCTCTAGCGGAAGATACAAGTTTTCTTCGTTTTAGTGGTTGCGTTATTTCACTTGAAAATCCCCTTTTCACGTGCGGTCTGTTAAGATAGTTGTTTCGGTCTTGAAGTTTATGGAATGTTGAATGTGTACCGTCTCCCAAAACAATATTATCATCGTCTTCATCTTTAAAAGTAGCCGGATATTTATCAACGATTTTACGTGCAATGATATACATAATTTGATTTAAAAAATTGCTATACCTAAGTTGATTGTATTTAATCTAAAATAGCATAAAACTGATTATCCTAATATTGATATTATTATAAATATTACTTACCTATTTATATTGCACAAACATACACATAACATAGATACTCATTAATATTTGTAGATACTTGAAATTAATGTAATAACACGTCTGCATCACTGCATCCACTTTGTTACTACGCAAAAACTCTAAAAATGTCCGCGTACGCATGCGCCAATATCCCTTAACCAATGAAAAGACGTGAAATTTACAGAAAAATGTAATTTGGTACAATTTTAACGTAATTTTTACATAATTTTGTAATTTTTACATAAATAATTGAAAATCTTAGGTAAATAATTGAAAATCTTAAATAAAAATGTATTCACCTTACATATAAAATGTATAATAATCCAACTACTACGTAAATATCACATTTTCAAGAAATATTTTCATAATATATAATTTTTAAAGAAAAACTACCGTATTATTACATGCATTTTGTAGTTATTACATAGAAATGAGATTTGTAACTCTGAAAATTAAAATTTACATAAAAATGTTTTCGTTTACTTATACATATAAATATATTACATAATCGATGTATTCTTCTTTAAAAATATGTACACCGTTCCTTTTTTGTAAATTATATACATAATTGTTGTAATGTTTCATAAAATCTGTAAATATTTTATAGTATATGTAAATATTTTTGTAATTTATGTAAGTTTTCATAAAATTTGTAAAAAATTCGTAATATATTTAAAAATTACAGATATTTTGTGAAATTTAGTAAAAATACAGATATTCATGTAACATTTAGAAAAAATACATAAAAATGTAAATTTACATAAATTATCATGAACTATTTACAATGAAGTATAATGTAAAATTACATGAATTTTTTACAGTGTGGAGTTCAGCCAAATAATCAATTTATTTTCCGCCTCTACCGGTTTCGACACCTTATGTGTCCTCTCCAGGAGGTGAAAATTTAAAAAATTAAAAAATATGGATAAATACATAAAACAATTAATAAATAATAATTTATAATAATATAATGATAATTTGGAATAGATTAAATGTATGACGTAAATATAGGTATGACGAAATGATATTGCAAACCCGACCCAATTATTTTTAAAAGTAACTTTTTTAAAATTTTGGAGTCCTTAACATACAGTTTTAAGGTCTATTCTAACTTGTTATTACGGTGGAGGGAGGACCTTTTACAAAGTTGGTGTAAAAAGATCCGTTTCGCCGGAAGCAATATTACTGTTGATTTTGTAAATGTATATAAATTTTTGTTTATTCTGAAAGAAACATTACAGTAATTTTTATGAAAAATGACCTTGCTATTATTTTTTTAGAATTACGAAACTTTTTCGGAAACTTTAATGCATTATCAGTTTGCCATGACATTTGTCTCTTTGTTTGAGGAAATGTTTTGACGTTTATCACTTGTTTTTACCTCTCGCTAAGAGAGGTATTGCATTCATGCTAAAAATCGCATATCCAGATTTTATTGAATAAGCACGTTTTAAGGTCCCTACAATCCGATTTTAACATTTTTACGATGATGTCTGTGTGTGTGTGTGTGTGTGTGTGTGTGTGTGTGTGTGTGTGTGTGTGTGTGTGTGGATGTGTGTGTGTGGGATGTTGGAAGGACGGTTACTCAAAAACTATAAGACTTAAAATTTGTTTAACAACGTATTTCCCAATCGGACATTCATGGGAAGATCTGAAAAGGTTTTGGTAACAATTGGACAACCGGAAGTAGAAGATTCTTGAAAAAAAATCTTCTAAATATTATTTTTTGAAAATTTTTCTTGATAATATTAAAGAAAAATAAATTCTCTTTCTGATACATTTAAATATTTTTATACATATTTTATAGATTTAGAGATAAAAGGAATATAATATATAAAATAATGTTGTAATTAATTTTACAACCGAAAGGATGCCATGAAAAATAGTTGCAAATTTAAATTATTTGTAACTGACAGATAAATGTCAGTGTCAGAAATAATGAGTAATGAAAGAAAAATGTATTTGGAGAATCCCTTAATTCTTGATCTGTGACTATTATGGAGATGACAAGTCTAGGTTGAAGGACTTAAATTTGTTTCAAACATTATGGGACAATGTACACCAGTACTTAGAGTAACTTTGAATTGCGAAAAAGCTATCAAATTCTTCTCAAGTAAGTTGTAAATATTGACAAAATTACACATCGATATAAGAATAATCGGAGTGCAATCTATCCGTCACTTTATTAAAAGGAATTAGTGTTATTTAGATATAACAAGTATGAAAAAATAAAATGTAAAAGAAGATATATAAGAATAGATGCACAATCCAGATATATACATTTTAGACCGCCCAAAATTAATGTTTTTACTAGAAGAATATGAAGAGAAAGTAAACAAAGTTGTTCGAATTGAAAATTGCTGTTACCAGCCTAATATTTATATATGGTAAACTCTACTTTGTAATTTATTGTAACATAATTTATGGTAAATATCTTTATGTTGAGACATGCTATTATTGAATAATAAAGAAGTTTATACGTCATAGATTTATATGAATATATTATTTGTATTTATAAAAATAATCTTTGCTTTATGCATACAGCCAGGTAAAATATACGGCGAGAGGTTATGTGCTGGCCACATCAGATTTTTTATTTTGAACTGCTAAAAATTTTAAGAAGAAATTATTTATTATTTGTATTTAAAATTATTAAAATTAAAGAAATTATAAACCAAGTAAACAACAAAATATTTCCTTAAACAAAGAGGGTACAAATGTCATGGCAAACTGATAATGAATTAAAGTTTCATAATATTGAGAAAATATAGTCTATTCACGATAGTGAGAGAATTTTGAATTTTTTAACTAACTCACGAACAGAGACAAGTCGTTTTATTGGTCCGATTTTTATATTGAATCTTACTTTTTGAAACAAATTATAATTCGTTATTTTATAACCTCTTATATTAGTTAAGGAACTAATTGATTTGAATTCGTATCGCTTGTAATTTTTATTCGGCGAAGTTCTCATCGATTGTTCGATTCAGTAGTTATAAGAAAAGAAAATCATGCTTTAAAAGAAACTGACAAAAAAAACCATTTACGTTTATTGATTTGCGCACAAAAACAAACTATCTACTTCTGATTAGCTCTTTCAGCGATAATTGCTTATAAGGTAATTTTGCACTTGCAAAAGTAGTATACATTATATGAGAACTTAACAAGATAAAACAAATTAGAAGATATTTTATTCTATATTTCTCGATACAGTAAGATACCGATTGTGGTACTGACAACCGAAGATATTATCCAATTAAATGATTTATCATAAAAAGTAAAAAGTAATTCGTGCAGTTTCCAATAACGGCTTTTACAATTACAGTGAGGCAGAATTTATTTTATTTTTTAAAACTTAAAGGATCTCATATCCGTTATGTATTACCTGTAATAAATAAAATTGTAAACACCGTCACTAGATTCACAAGATTCGCGCAAGGTTCTACGTTTCCATTTGCCGTTAGGCTGTGTATTTGATTTTCGTAGCAATAAATGATTAAATAAAAATCTGATATGGCCAGCACAATACCGTCCGTCAATCCTGTGAATTATTTACAAATTCCATACATAACTCGCAAAAGATTCTAAATTGGTAATAATATATGCCGTGATGATATATTTATTTACTTAAATTTAAGCGACAATACTATGAAATATTTTATAAAATAAAGTAATTTCTGAATTGAACATTGCTCATTCATCCCCTATCTATGTTAAGGGCAGCTGAACAACGTTTAGAGGGTGCACGTCTCTAAAACGAATTAGGGGAAATACAATAGTCGGATTAGCTGATTAAATAACTGTAACAAGTACATGTATATAAAATAAACAATAAATACAAAATGCTATCTCTACATTAATAATCGTACGAGTATGTTGTATATGAATTATTTATTCACCAATAATATTAGTGGTCTACAATTTAACTTTTGTACTAATGGATTTTTGATAAAACTATCTATTAAAAATATGTAAAAAAAATTGTTATTCAAGGCCGCCTAATAATAAATTGATTCCTATGACAGCTTATGCCTGTTTCGCTGAATTTATATTGCTTAATGATAAGCATGTCGTAAAATTAAGCACTATATTTATAGTTTAACAAATGTTTAATTTTGCGATTAGGAAATGTATGTTAGTGTCTTATCTACTGGGTATGAAACAATAAATATTAATTTATCATTGATAAGTGCAAATAAAACATTTACTACAATATATACTGTATAATAATATTATATTTTATTGTAGCTTAAAAATTTATTTCATTATAAAATTTTAAAAATACTACGAGCCCAAACTCGTAATATTTCGGCCGGTTCACATCTTCAACAAACAATTATAAGGTCTTATATAATGATGAGAAAATTCTACAACTAAAAATCAATAATATATGTATAGGAAAATAATTTTATTTGAAATTGTCACAAAAGTGCACAAAAATCGTTATTAAAAGTTCAGAAAACGTAATAGATAAAGGTCAGTTTCCTTTCAAATTCAAGCCATAGGACAAAATTATAAATATCTGTTGTGGCCAGCACAATACCTCTCGCTATTTTCATTTTATGTTGCATAGGGCGCGAGCAATTATGTGATTTTGTTGGCCATGGCAAGCATATATGGGGGCCCGTGTCAAAATGGCAGCTAGTAATAATGTACATAGGTGTCAAGTATCAAAGTTTTCATTCAAAACATTATGATTTTCCAAATCCATGTGCATTATTTTCCTCGCCATGTATATTCCATACTATTGATGACATAAACAACATGATATCAGAATTTGTTGAAATTTTTAATAAAAAAAATAGGACATAATATGACATTTGTGACATCTATGTAAATAACTACTGGCTGTCATTTTGACACGGACCCACAAACCTGCTTGCTAAGGTCAACAAAGTCACATGTCTGCTTGCGCCCTATAAGCAACAAATTTTACATTTCTTGTACACACAAATAATTGAAATTGTATATTTTCATTCGTTCTATGAGTAATTTTGTCCTACTCGTCTAATATGTTCAAAATTCTTCAAATTCATTGACGGTATTAGCGGTATTTCTTAAGGATATATGTAATATTAACATACCTAAAATTTAAATACATATTTAATTAATAATACAATAATATGTATTAAATGTATTCGTACTTCCCAGAAAAATCTGATTTTTGACATTGACATTTTGTATTTATCTGTCAGTTACAAACATTTAAATATCTCAACTGTTTTTAAGGCAACGAGATTTATTACAACAGATTATTCTATATTATTATATACTATATCTCCAAACCTATACGAGATATAATATATTTTTTAAATGTGTCAGAGAATTTTCTTTAATATTACCAAGAAAAAAAATTCAAAATATAATATTTAAAAGATTTTTTTTCAAGAATCTGCTACTTCCGGTTGTACTATTGTTACCAAAACCTTTTCAGCTCCTCCCATGAATGTCCTACACACATACATACACATACATCCACATACATCCACACATACACAGACATCATCGTAAAAATGTTAAAATCGGATTGTAAGGACCTTAAAACGTGCTTATTCATTAAAATCTGGATATGCGATCATCTGGTTTTTAGTAATTAAATTATTAAAAGAAATATGCAGAATTTTTTAGCGGTATGAGTTTTGTATAAGTACGCGAAGTCGCAATTGTTTGAAATTCGTAGCAAAATTTTGACAGATTGACAGATTGAAATTGATTTTTTCTGGTTTCATTAACATTATTATTCGCTATAATTGATGAGAAATACATTCCTCGAGATATTTTGGATGAAGCTGCTGTGATGAAAAACAATTTAATGTTGCATAAATAAAGGATTCAGTATGAAGGTAAAATTTTAAAGTCATAGAACTTTAAAATGATATTTTAAAGTTCTAGGACTTTAATGTTTTACTTTTGTTTCATAAATCATTCAAAAAACATTGCTTTAGAAACCAGTATGACATAAAATTTACACGTCAACCTTCATTCGCTATCATAAATTACGAACCCCAAATTTATTTAAGTTTTCTGATGGTCCCGGGCGGTTCTCATCCAAATACAAACCGTGCTGACCAATTCTTGACTCTATAGATCACTCACGGGTCGTTGTATTTACGATATAGCCTTTGGCAATATAATCTTGTTATTGATGTCAGTCTAGATGTTATGTATCTATATCTTTATTATCTATATTTCTTGTCGTGCCTGAAACACTAATAACAGTAATAATTTGAGCCCGAGCATGTAACATTAAACATCGATTAGAAGATCAGATAAATACAATGATTAATTGCTTTCAAATTTTGTCCGCCACATCATTAATTTCGGGCCTACAAACGTGATCATCGCCACACAAAGGAACCAGCAAAACAGAACATACGCTTTATATACTTTTATACGTATTTTTATTATTCATTCTTGTATTAATCATAGCAATGGTTTGAGGCTGTTGTTGTTGTTAAAGGAAAATAAATGTTTGGAAGGAACACAATTACTTTTCATAATATGTAAATGACTGTTGTTCGAAGCTTAATCTTAGTCAACATTATTCTATATACGAGTATAGGAAAAATAAGGTCATTAGCAAAATTTGCGAAAAATACACAGTGCGACTGTTGTTTGAGTTTCTGTATCGTTAAAGTCCCTAGATTACTAAAGTAGAGCGTTTCATTAGACCTGCGTATTGGCAATTTGGAGTAGTGATGAGATCCGAATCCGTATAGTTTCGGTTTCGGATCCAAAAATATCCGGATAAATGAATGTTAAAGTATCCGGATCTCGGATCCAAATCTCAGTATCGGATTTTGGATCCCAATCTGAGTATCCGGATTTGAATAGCGAATTTTGGAAACGGATTTTAGTATCGGATCTTAGATTCGAATATGAGTATATCATATTAATATGTTACTGTAGATGTGTAATAATACAAATTTGTATTTTTTACTTTCCGTCACCTTTAGGTAAGGAAGGTATTGTCTGGTCAAAAAAATCAATGATAAGTTTTTAGTGAATAAGCATGTTTTAGGAGGATGACGATGATGTCTGTGTGTGTGTGTATGTGACAAAGGTTTGGGATTCCATAAATTCAATACCACGATTCCAAAAATTATATTTTTTTCGTATTTCTCAAGTTTACATCCAGAAGAACAACTGATTCCTCTATTCATCAACTTTCTATTACTAAGCTATACATTTTTCCAATATATTCTTCATCTCTCCTGATGACATGTTCAAACCAATGTAATCGGCTCTCTTATATCTTTCTAGATACTTGTAACACTAGAATTATTTCCCTTATTCTTCATTCCTTACCGTACCTTTCCGTGTCTTCCCCAACATCTACTTCAAGTGAATATTTTGTGTATATTGATATTTAATAAAAAATGTATCATCACTAATTTCTTTCATGGCATTATGAATCTACGTAGAAAAAATCTGATGTGGCCAGCATATTACCTTCCGTCAATCCTGTGTATTATGTACAAATTCCATACGTAAATTTTCTTGCAAAAGATTTTAAATTTCCAGTAAAATTATTTCATAAACAAACTATGCAAATTGTACTTGACATTGACATTTTCTTCGTTAGCTTTTCCCATTCGTTAGAGGTTGCTATTTTTTATTTTTTCTTCCACTCATTTCTGTTTTACGTGTTGTCCTCATTCAATTCCTTTTCTCTCAAGTCTTCCGCAATATAATACTAGTACTTCCATCTTATCTTTGCTCTTCCTCTGTTTCTTCCACCTTCTATTACCAAGCTATTCAGTCTTCTTCCAATATATTCTTCATCTCTCCTCATGACATGTTCAAACCAATGTACTGACATCTGTCAATTTGAATTATCTGAATATATTAGCAGTTTCCATGTATAGCATAACTGGCTGATTTAGGAAATTTATAATTCTTTAACTCTATATCTACAGGGTTGGCCATAGACGACGAAAAGATGTTTTTTTTAAATCATGGAAAAAACACATTTTTTGCTGTTCATGTTAAAAATCATTTAATTGGATTGAAGGAGATTTGTTTACATCACTTTTTGAATATGATATCTCGTAAATGGCCGCCTTGAGCGTCTACGGCGTTTTGAGCCCGTTTTGCAGCATTTTCCATGGTTTTAGTCAACATTTCGGCCGAAATGGCGGCAATTTCCTGGCGAATGTTGTTCTTCAGTTCTTCTAGGGACCGTGGCTTGTTGATATAAACCTTTGATTTCAAATAGCCCCACAGAAAAAAGTCTGCAGGCGTTAAATCTGGTGAACGCGGCGGCCACTTTATTAATTTTCCTCCATGCACGTTGCGTTTTCACAATTGACTTGTTTTGTTGAATGTAAATTTCAACAATCTTAGACGAAAATCTCCTTAGACTGACGCTTCAAACGCATACCGCGTCATTAGTCGATCTAGCATCTCTGTCAGAAGTTGCAGTGTTGCCCGATCTTTTCGTCGAATATGGCCAACCCCATATTGAATATGAAGTATAAAATGCAATCATATCGTATAGAGAATAATATATTATAAGTTATAATAACGTTAATTATCAATAAATTATATTTATCTATTAAATATCTTCAAAAATCTTCAACTTCCGGTTGACCAAGTATAACCAAAATCTAATTACTTGTTCTACTGTATGTAAACTTGAGAAATACGAATTTTTGGAATTGTGGTATTGAAGTTATGCAGTCCGAAACTTTCGTCACACACACACATACAGACATCATCGTTAAATTGGTAAAATCGTATTATAGGAACCGTAAAACATGCTTATTCACTAAAAACTCATCATAGAATTTTTTGACCAAAGACAATACCTTCCTTAACTAAAGGTGACGGAAGGTAAAAAATCTGATGTGGACACCACACGACTTCCTTGTACGATTATTAAACTATACATATTTTTTTAATAAATAAATTACAAAATATTAATTTTAACTTCAAAACAGTAAGATATATAGCGACCATAATCTAACCCGGTTCTTTTTGAACAGAGTTTTGATAACAACAAAGAAATATTTGATTACAACAATGAATATGACTAATTTCACAATAAAAATATAATATTTGTTATTGTACGAATCATAAAATTGCACGTATTTAACATAATTTGACATGAACATTTTTATTATGTTATTGTCTTAATCCATAGCAAGCTTTATTACAAAAACAAAAAAGTATATAATTTTTAAATTTACATATCTCGCTTATACGAAGGGCTAATGTAATAATACTTGATGTGCTAGACGCATAAATTAATTCTCTAAAACTTTTATTTGAAGCATTTATTTCTAAAATCAAAATAAAATCATTTTATTCAAGAAAAACTGTTAACAACTTCAAGTAATGTACCACTTCCGGTTAGCCTATTTTAACCAAAATCTATTATGTTATTTCGATTGACATAAAAGTCTAGTATACCAAATTTGAAAAGTTTTGGATTATATTTTAAAACAGTTTTTCATTAAAATCTATTATAGGCTTCATGTAAAGTGCCACTTCTGGAAATTGTGTAATAACCAGAAAGGGAAGTGCACAACTAAATGTTATAGGAGTCCTAAATACAAAATTTCAACTTTCTACGGCTTACCGTTTTTGAGTTATGCGAGATACGTACATACAGACGTCACGACGAAATTAGTCAAAATGGATTCAGGGATGATCAAAATGGATATTTCCGCTGAAATCTGAAAACCGAAATTTTTCGCGATTACAATACTTCCTTTACTTACGTATAAGGAAGTAAAAATCTGAGTTTCGAGTTACGAGCCGCGAACAGAAATTAAGTTCGTATGTAAAAGGTAGCACTGTGCCTGTTGCTCATTAGATACGAGTATATTACATTTAAGAACCGTTATTTCAACCTGCAAAACACTTGCGGAATGCATTTTGTGATGTAGCTTTCAGCTACTTCAGTGATTTTGTTTTGCCTATTTTATAGTCGCAAAACGTTGTCTTTTCAATGTCGTCTTCATATTCGGGAAGAAGAAAAAGTCAGGGAGCCATGTCTGGTTAATACAGTGACTGCGACATTTTTTATTTGGTCAAAAATCAACAATGAGTGAGCCGGTGTGTTGTCGTGGTGCAAAATCTAAAAGTTGTTTGTTCACAATTCTTTTCGCATGATCCGTATAAACTCCCAATTTCCTCAGTAACCTCATTGAAATGATTCGGCGATTACTAAGCACAATATCTTTAATTTTTTGTCACATTTTCATCGGTTCTTGATGTCTTGGACGTTCAACTGTTATTATAGATATAATAGAAATAGTTATTAAATCATAAATTGACAAAATATAATATTTACACGTATTTTTTAAGAAAAACTAATCAGCTCTTCTCATTAATGTAGCAGTACGGCGTAGAAATAATTAATAATAATTCTTTTTGGTGGAAATAATAGAGGAATTATTTGACAGTCTCTTGAACAGGCCTCTTCATCGCTGTTTTTATTTTAAAAACTTGAAAACGAGATTTTCTTTTGATTAATTTTAATTCGTTAATGTGACAGATGCTGAAAAAAGTTTCCCAACTTCTCAACCTTACAAACTTTTTACAATGGGAAATTTAGAGATAATTTTTGAACAAATTTGACACTGCTCTTTCAAGTGGAAGTGAAATTAAATTGTTTTAAATTACTTCCATAGACGTTGTGCATAATTCCAATATTCATTTTTTCTTTAAAATACTCGCAATATTAATAATTCATTAAAATTCTAATTAACATCAATTTTAAGACCTTCTAAGTTACGATATTGTAAATCACACAAAACTTTTATTTATTATTGCAACTTTCCAAATAATTCATCTCTATTCCGAGCAACCCTTATGAACTAATACAAACATGTACGTCCTATGTGTGTTTGTGTGTGAAGACACATGGTTAGGTAAGGGGTGAAGAGGGTAAGGAAAGAAACTCGGAGGGTGTCACGTGATGATGTAATATACGAGAAACGAACCAGCCATGAAGTAAGGGGAAGTTCGTCACTGCAGGACCGAACTTAGGAGGGGAGAGGGTAAATATTAATTGCTTTATGGCAAAGCGTGTGGGTAGTGTTTTTGTTTCGGAATACAGCACCATGAAATATTATTTTTAATTTTAAAATAGCATAGCAGTGACTCTTGCTAATCGCCTTTAATGATACATATAATGCCATTGCCGAAATCTATGAGTAAAAATCTGATGTGGCCAGCACATAACCTCTCGCCGTATATTTTACCTGGCTGTATGCATAAAGCAAAGAATATTTTTATAAATACAAATAATATATTCATATAAATCTATGACGTATAAACTTCTTTATTATTCAATAATAGCATGTCTCAACATGAAGATATTTTACCATAAATTATGTTACAATAAATTACAAAGTAGAGTTTACCATATATAAATATTAGGCTGGTAACTGCAATTTTCAATTCGAACAACGTTGTTTACTTTCTCTTCATATTCTTCTAGTAAAAACATTAATTTTGGGCGGTCTAAAATGTATATATGGATTGTGCATCTATTCTTACATATCTTCTTTTACATTTTATTTTTTCATACATGTTATATCTAAATAACACTAATTCCCTTTAATAAAGTGACGGATAGTTTGCCCCGCCGATTATTCTTATATCGATGTGTAATTTTGTCAATATTTACAACTTACTTGAGAAGAATTTGATAGCTTTTTCGCAATTCAAAGTTACTCTAGTCTATAGTACTGGTGTACATTGTCCCATAATGTTTGAAACAAATTTAAGTCCTTCAACCTAGACTTGTCATCTCCATAATAGTCACAGATCAAGAACTAAGGGATTCTCCAAGTACATTTTTCTTTCATTACTCATTATTTCTGACACTGACATTTATCTGTCAGTTACAAATAATTTAAATTATCAACTATTTTTCATGGCATTCTTTCGGCTGTCAAATTTATTACAACAGATTATTTTATATATTATACTTCTTTTATCTCTAAATCTATGGAATATATAATAAAATATTTAAATGTATCAGATAGAGAATTTAATTTTCTTTAATATTACCACGAAAAAATTTCAAAAAATAATATTTAGAAGATTTTTTTTCAAGAATCTTCTACTTCCGGTTGTCCAATTATTACCAAAATCTTTTCAGATCTTCCCATGAATGTCCGATTGGGAAATACGTTGTTAAACAAATTTTAAGTCTTATAGTTTTTGAGTAACCGTCCTTCCAACATCCCACACACACACACACACACACACACACACACACACACACACACACACACATCCACACACACACCCACACACACACACACACAGACATCATCGTAAAAATGTTAAAATCGGATTGTAGGGACCTTAAAACGTGCTTATTCAATAAAATCTGGATATGCGATTTTTAGCATGAATGCAATACCTCTCTTAGCGAGAGGTAAAAAGCTGATTGACACACCCAGAATAGATATTTTTGTACTCACAACCTCGGAAGTGACATTTGACACACGCTATAGACAACCGGAAACGTCACTTTCCCGATGCACTGCATCAGGAAATTAAGCAAAAAACACTGACAATTTCTGGGCATTCTTCAACAAAATAATCTTTAAAATAACAAAATATAGTTTATAAATTTTTCGAAAATTAACGATTTCGAAGTATTAAAAACCAATAATAATAAATAATTTATTAATAAATAATAAATTTGCCTACCATCAGTGCCATCTGTTGGAGAACAACAATCTGTCATTTTTCCAATATCAAAATAGAACATAACCTTAAATTTAAATTATCAGATATTACACTTACACTGACAATTAAACTACCAGTAAAATAGAGGCATGTGCCGGACATTGCTCTTTATTTAATTATTTGAAAAGTTGGTAAGTACAACATACAATATACGTTAGAACTTCTGCTTAATTTAGTTTATATTTTATTTACGTACTGAATGACAAGGTGAAATTAACACATTTGCCATTATGGTAAGTTAAAAAAATCTGATGTGGCCAGCACATAACCTCTCGCCGTATATTTTACCTGGCTATATGCATAAAGCAAAGAATATTTTTAGAAATACAAATAATATATTCATATAAATCTATGACGTATAAACTTCTTTATTATTCAATAATAGCATGTCTCAACATAAAGATATTTTACCATAAATTATGTTACAATAAATTACAAAGTAGAGTTTACCATATATAAATATTAGGCTGGTAACAGCAATTTTCAATTCGAACAACCTTGTTTACTTTCTCTTCATATTCTTCTAGTAAAAACATTAATTTTGGGCGGTCTAAAATGTATATATGGATTGTGCATCTATTCTTACATATCTTCTTTTACATTTTATTTTTTCATACTTGTTATATCTAAATAACACTAATTCCCTTTAATAAAGTGACGGATAGATTGCACTCCGATTATTCTCATATCGATGTGTAATTTTGTCAATATTTACAACTTACTTGAGAAGAATTTGATAGCTTTTTCGCAATTCAAAGTTACTCTAGTCTACAGTGCTGGTGTACATTGTCCCATAATGTTTGAAACAAAATTAAGTCCTTCAACCTAGACTTGTCATCTCCATAATAGTCACAGATCAAGAATTAAGGGATTCTCCAAATACATTTTTCTTTCATTACTCATTATTTCTGACACTGACATTTATCTGTCAGTTACAAATAATTTAAATTTGCAACTATTTTTCATGGCATCCTTTCGGTTGTAAAATTAATTACAACATTATTTTATATATTATATTCCTTTTATCTCTAAATCTATAAAATATGTATAAAAATATTTAAATGTATCAGAAAGAGAATTTATTTTTCTTTAATATTATCAAGAAAAATTTTCAAAAAATAATATTTAGAAGATTTTTTTTCAAGAATCTTCTACTTCCGGTTGTCAAATTGTTACCAAAACCTTTTCAGATCTTCCCATGAATGTCCGATTTGGAAATACGTTGTTAAACAAATTTTAAGTCTTATAGTTTTTGAGTAACCGTCCTTCCAACATCCCACACACACACATCCACACACACACACACACACACACACACACACACACACACACACACACACACACACACAGACATCATCGTAAAAATGTTAAAATCGGATTGTAGGGACCTTAAAACGTGCTTATTCAATAAAATCTGGATATGCGATTTTTAGCATGAATCCAATACCTCTCTTAGCGAGAGGTAAAAAGTGTTTATTCGTTGTCCCCGGCCATAAATTTCGGGAGGAGTACAAGAAATATCAGAATCAGACATTTTGACAACTTTTAATTCTGAAAAAATATGCAAACGATTATGTTTCCGAAATCAACAATTTACTTAACAACCGTTGCTATGAAATTGCTGCTGTGCTATTTACTTGTATATTTGCGAATTTTGTACAATTATCTTGACATTTATTCTCTATTAATAATGATTTGGTTCGTTACAAAAAGTATTGTACAAACTTCTTGCGGGAAGACGTCATCCACGCATTCGCGCAAATGAAGCCCTGTCTCTTTTTGCACATTCAAATATCAAACAAAAATTGGCAATAAGAAGTAGATAGGGAATAGTATATTGTGTTATTAGGAGTAAAAGTGATATTTTGTGTGGCGAGCGTAGAAGTTTAAACGACGAGCGAAGCGAGTCGGATAAATGCACGCGAGGCACACAAAGCCACTTTTACTCCGAATGACACATTACATTTTTTTTTCAAACGTAGATATTTAAAGAATATCTACTACTGACGTTACATTTTACGTAAATTACGTTTGCAATTTCAATTGCCCTGTAGCCATGGATACTTATTTGTTCACTTTTTGTTATAAACATTGAAGTGAAAATTTTCACGTTTTGATGTTTAAATAAAAACTGTGCAATTTTATATCCTCCTTGTGTGCAATTATGTCGAAATTTGAAGTATTATAATGTACGCCCACAGAAGTTGTTCAATTGGATGGAAATCTAACAGTGTGGCTGAAAGAAATGTCCAGGTATCACTGCAAAACAATATAAACTTTTCTTATCACTTTAATTCTAAGTATTGTTATGTTCATTACCGTCCCTGTAATTGTAATCTGTAAGTCTGATATTCTTTAATAATGTTATTTCCTCAAAAGTAAACTCTGTTTATATTTCAATTCACAGGTTATGTATTTAAACTTGACAGCTATTGATGGTATTTAGTAACTTTATTCTTAGGTTACCTAGCGTGTTATAGTGACATTTAGGGCGGTATTAAAGGTTTTTTACACAAGTTACTTCTTATTCGTTGATTCTGTATAGTTTCTTCGAGAAAATGTTAAAAATGGATTCTAGGGACCTTAAAACGTGGTCATTTACCAAAATCTCGATATGCGATTTTTAGCACGATCCCTATACCTCCCTTACCAAGGGTAGCGGGAGGTAAAAATATGTTCATTAAAATAGTCTTGTAAAATAGAAATTGTTTGCTTATTTAACCGACCTCCTAGCTCTTATAGTTATCGAGATAGTAATAGTAAACAAAATAAAATAAACTCAAATTCTCACTTCCTTATAATATATTCATCACTATTACGATTATCCTCCTCTTCCCCTAATTTTAATTAGCAAATCCTCCCTGAATACAACCCTGCCGTTCCGGAAGGGATGTTATGGTTGAAGGCAATGAAGTAATAGCCGACAGAATTTGAGGTTAGACGTTAGGCGAACCTCGTTGTAATGTGTTAGATTAAAATGCTTTATAATCTTGCAAACACACACGACTGTCCCTGTCGTGCGCCACTGACTTGTTCTAGTGCTAATAATAGGGGATGGAGAATTTTTTTGGGCATTGATGAGGAAATAATTCGTGTCTCTCATAATGGGGGAATGTATGTTAAAAATTTCTTTATTAAATAACGGAGATTGTGATTCAACATAGGAGGGGCAGGGGAGTGTTATGAATCAGAAATAGTACGTTCACATATGGCTTTTAATTAATAATAATGCCACTGGTTTGTCATTATGAATATACAGTATGTCTCCGGATTGAGTTTACAAGAGGGAAAAAATTCTTATTTTTGATTTTATAAAAAAATGTTTTAGGAAGAACTTTTTTTGCTTGACTTTAAAGATACTAATCTACAATTGAAATTACAATAATAACTTGGGGTAGGTTAGTAATAAAAAAAAGTTGCCAGCACAATACCTCTCGCCACTTCCTATTTTGATTACATAAGTATAGGGCGCGAGCAGTCATGTGACATTGTTGATCATAACAAGCAGATATGGGGGCCCGTGTCAGCATGACAATTAGTATTTATGTCCATAGACGTCAAATCATTAAAAATTTCATGATTTTCTAAATTCATATAGCTAATTTGTCACCAGTAGTGTGGATTTTACAGGAAAATAAACCACATGGAATTGGAAAATCACTAAATTTAGAATGAAAAATTATGATAACTATTCTTATATTCATTACCATCCCTGTAATTGTAATCTTCAAGTCTGCTATTATTCAATATGTTATTTCCTCAAAAGTAAACTCTGTTTATATATCAATTCATAGGTTATTTATTTAAATTTGACAGCTATTGATGGTATTTTGTAACTTTATTCTTAGGTTACCTAGTATGTTATAGTGACATTTAGGGCAGTATTACAGGTTTCTTTTATACAAGTTACTTCTTATTCGTTGATTCTGCATAGTTTCTATGGATATTTATTTATTTCTACCTTGTGAATCAAGTCACAAAAGATGCTACTTTTATGACGTTGGAAGAAAAAAAAAATGTTTAAATTTGTGCCAAAACTTTCATTATATACGTTATATTTATTACGTCCAGTGACAACTAGATACGACCTTAAGGCCCATTCACAAAGCAAAATTAGTGTTAGTTTTATGTTTTATGTTTTACGTTTTAGTGACCTTTGGTTTTAGTTTTATGTTTTATACTTAAGAACGAACCAATAGGAAGGATCGTAGAAAGAAATAGCGATATATACATAGTTGTTCTTGTCTATAACTGTCAAGTTTTGTTTGGAATTATTATGAATAATAAGAAAATTTTAAGTGCAGTTTTATTAATAAAATTGTATAATGATAAAAAGAAAAAAAATAGAAGATGGTGAGTTACCGATTTCTTTAATATGTGTCATATTTGACAATAGGTGTCACTACCTACTAAAACCACGACTAAAACATGATTTGTGAATGCTGCTGCAAATTGCTATAAAACATAAAACTAATACTAATTTTGATTTGTGAATAGGCCTTTATTTAGGAATAAAATTTATAACGTAAATTTTTTTCAAAACTTTTGTTACATACGTTATTAATTAAACACCTTATTTCAAGTGTTTCAAACGTATTAATTATAAAAAAAAATGGGAATAAACGTGACATCTCAGAGTATATCATTACTAGAATCTACGTTCAGCAGATTAGCACACCCTACATTAGATAAAAAAGTAATTATTTCATTGTTTACTCGGCACTTAACTTCGTCTACAATCTTTTTCGTCCCCTATTTAAAAAATAACCCCCTGTCCCGTGCCTATGGTTACAGGGGTAACAAGAGCTCGTGTGTAACCTAATAGAAGCATATAGTGATGCACGATGCAACGATGCAAGCATGGTAGGGTATAACAGCGACACGCTATGTTCAACTCACTGTTGGATGTTCACTGTTCGGTGTTCAGTGCAGTGTTATACCCTTATAGCCCTACAACCCTTATTATGTCATAGCCAGGGGTGCGAAGGGATGGAATGGATGGTTGATGCTTTGATTTAAGGGTTGTGTGATTTTACGATGGGGGAAGCGTTTAGGGAAATATTTTATTCGGAATAAAACCGCATACGGTCGTATAAATAAATAAATAAATCTGATGTGGCCAGCACACAGCCTCCCGTTAATTCTATGTTTAAAATGGCAATGAGCTTTAAGTAAAGTATCACTTCCGGTTGATCGTTTCCTATAAATAGTTTAAGTCTATAATACGAAATTTTGGATTATATTTTATTGTTTTCCCTCGAAAATATTTTAAGAGCTCCAAATTAAGTACCACTTCCGGTTTATCATATATAGTCCAAATCTAATATGTTGTTCCAAATTTTATACGAGTTTTAAATACCAAATTTGAGATGTTTTGGATTATATTTTAATATATTTTTTCAATATAGAGCTTCCAGTAAAGTACCACTTCCGGTTCCCCTTGATATAAAAGTCTTAAATACTAAAATTCAAAAGTTTTGGATTGTATTTTAACATACGAGGGTCATTCGATAAGTAAAGAGACAAATGGCTATAGCTCAAAAACGGTTTATTTCAATCTTTCAAAATTAAGGCTATTTTTCAACATAATCACCCCCCACAGTTATGCACTTGTCCCATCTTTCTTGCAGCTTCCTAATTCCCTTGGCGAAGAATTCTTTCGATTTACCCCGAAGCCACTTTTGCACCGCTTCCTTAACTTCCTCATTGTTAGCAAATCTTTTTCCACGTAGGGCGTCTTTGAGTGGTCCAAACAGGTAAAAATCAGATGGGGCGAGGTCGGGACTGTAGGCAGGATGAGGTAAGACCTCCCAACCCAATTCTTGAAGCTTATCACGGGTCAGCTGGGCTGTATGAGGGCGGGCGTTATCGTGCTGAAGAATGACTTCTTTTGACAAGAGTCCACGGCGTTTGCTCCTGATAGCTGGTCTAACTTTGTGTTCTAGCATCTCAGAGTACTATTGGCTATTGATAGTTCGCTGATCTTCATGGAAATCGCAATAGACTGGACCCTGTGAGTCCCAAAAGATGGTCAGCATCACTTTACCGGCGGAAGGTTGAACCTTGAATTTTTTGCGAACTGGAGAGCTAGTGTGTTTCCATTCCATACTCTGCCTTTTGGTTCATACAACTTTTACCGTACTGTATTAACATTCTAGAAAAAATTTCACTTGGTTTTACACCTTCTGCGACTAAAAATGTAATGACTGAGCGCTGCTCTTCTAAGGTGCAATCTTCTAGTGGACTTGCTATGGTGAACTGAAAATTTTGAGGTTATGTTGACATAAAATGATGAAACAGCTGATCAGAGCATATCCCAAAGTTGCCAACTAACACCCCTGAAAAGATTGTACACATTCATTGAATAGTTTTAAAATTATAGAATTTGTCTCTTTACTTATTGAATGACCATCGTAGTTCTTCATTAAAAACTGTTATGGGCTTCAAGTAAAGTATCCCTTCTGGTTGTCCAAAGTTACCCAAAATCTAATCAACTCTGAATACAGAAAGCTTAAATACGGAAAATAGAAATTTTAAGAGTTATCGTGGAAGAAACACACGCGCTCATATGAATGTACGCACGTAGACACTGACACACACGCACACATACACACACGCACACATACACACACGCACACATACACACACAAACACAGACATCATTGTAAAAATAGTAAAAACATGTTGTGGGGGCCCTAATTCTTGCTTATTCACTGAAAACTCACTATCGAATTTTTCAACCAAACATTATTTCCTTTACCTACGGATTTTTTAATGTACAGTATTTACGAATAACAGACTATTCACAAACGGGATGTTTTTGTTTAAAAAAAAAACAATTACATATCATTTTTTTCTATTTCGGTGTCCTTATAGGTCTATGCAAGCACTGCAAACACGCCGTTTAAAAATAAGTGCACTATTTGATACAACGTATCAGTATGTACAATCAGACAAAATTCACAAAACACACTATACAAAGAGTCAAAATATAAAATTTAAATTGTTTAGCGCGAAGTGCTATGTACATAACTGACAAAAAAAGGATATTATTTAAAAATCTCATTGTAAAATTACCTCAATTGAAAAAATCTGTTGTGGCCAGCACAATACCTTCCGTCAATCCTATGTATAATGTATAAATTCCATACATAATTTTTCTTGCTAAAGATTCTAAATTTCCAGTAAAATTATTTCATAAACAAACTATTCAAATTGCACTTGACACTGACATCTTCCTCTTTAGCTTTTCCCATGCGTTAGGGGTCGCTATTTTTGCGTGTCGTTCTCATTCGGTTCTTTTTCTCAAGACAGTCCTTCCATCTTATCTTTGGTCTTCCTCTGCTTCTTCAACTTCCCGTTACTAAACTACTCATTCTTGTTCAAATATAATTCTTCATTTCTCCTCATGTCATGTTCAAACCAATGTAATCGTCTTTCTTGTATCTTTCTAGAAAATTGTAACACTAGAATTATTTTATTACCGTATCTTTCCGTATGTTCACCATCTACTTCAACATCCTCATCTCTGCCACATTAATTTACTTTTTACTCATACTGACATCTGTCAATTTGAATTATATGAATATAGTAGTAGTTTCCATGTTTAGCATAGCTGGCTGAATTATAAAAGTGAATTTCTTTAAAATTCTTTAACTCTGTATCTATTGAATATGACGTATAAAAAGTAATGAAATCGTATAGAGAATAATATATTCTTTAAGTTATAATAATATTAAATGTCAATACATCAAATTTAACTGTTAAATCTTCAAATGAGGCTACTTCCGGTTCACCAATTATAACCAAAATCTAATCACTTGTTCTTCTGGATGTAAACTTGAGGAACTTTTGTCACACACACACACACAGACACACATACATACATACAGACATCATCGTAAAAATGGTAAAATCGTTTTATAGGGACCCTAAAACATGCTTATTCAGTAAAAACTCATCATTGAATTTTTTGACCAAAGACAATACCTTCCTTACCTAGAGGTGAAAAAAATAACATGTTTCATAAGGCCTGTTAACGCAGTTGTCCATTGTAAAACTCGCCTTGCAGCTCGTCTTCCAAACAGACTGCAGTATGATACTTGTTTTTTAACGATTTGATTGCATTATTTTCTTCATATTCAGTGTATATAGAGATAAAAATTAATAAAGAAATTAATTTTCATAAATCTTGCAATTGCTGCGTCACCGTGAAAACAGTTTCAATTATTCAATTACTTATTGACAGATGTCATTGTGAAGTACAATTTACATAATATGTCTGTGGAACTGGTACTGAAAATACAAGAAACTTTCTGTGTGGAATTTATATAGGGTGTTTATTTAACACTTAACCGATGGCAGAACTAACCCCATAGATATAGTCAAATTTTTTGACTTTGTCGGGTACAGTAATAAAACTATAAGGGAACTATAAATATCGCAATTATGATAAAGCGGCATATCCTTTACTTTCTGCAGTATAATACTGTTTGGCATCGGCCCATATTTTTTGAGCCGCTCTATTCATGCATTGAATCAAACGTCTAGCAGGTATGTATAGGAAAATAGCCTTACAGTCCTTTAACATAAATGAATAGAGCGGCTCAAAAATATGGGCCGATGCCAAACAGTATTATACTACAGAGAGTGAAGGATATGCCGCTTTATTATAATTGCGATATTTATAGCTCACTTATAGTTTTATTACTGTACCCGACAGAGTCAAAAAAATTGACTGTAGTAAAACTGGCAATAATTTTTGTTTTACACGTTTTCGTTTCTTTTAACTGATATAAAAATAACAAATGTTAAGCGATTGGAGCCAAATTTGGAGATGACACTATAAAATGTCACAGAAACTTGACATAAGGAAATTGCCGCGATAGTATATTGTTTCCATATAGCTAGGTAGATAACATAAAAAGCTCCCCTCGTAACATCTATATAAAGTACATAGAAATGACAGAAAGCCACAACAGATTTTTACCTTCCGTCACCTCTAGGTAAGGAAGGTATTGTCTTTGGTCAAAAAATTCGGTGGTGAGTTTTCATTGAATAAGCACGTTTTAGGGTCTTTACAATACGATTTTACTATTTTTACGATGATGTCTGTATGTGTGTGTGTGTGTTCGTATGTGTGTGTGTGTGTGTGTATGTGTGTGTGTATGTGTGTATGTGTGTGTGTATGTGACCGCTTTTTCATGGACGATATCTCCAATACTAGAATTCCAAAAATTACAATTCTTGCGTATTCCTCTTCCTTACAACCATATGCAGACCTGTTTAGATTTTGGTTATAATTGGTCGGCCGGAAGTACCCTCATTTGAAGATTTTAACAGTTTTTCTTGAAAAAATCAGTTAAATGTTATTATAACTTAAAGAATATATTATTATCTATACGATTGATTGCATTTTATATTTGTTATTCAACAGATATAGAGTTAAAGAAGAATACAAATAATAAATTTCACATAAATTTCATAATTCAGCCAGCTATGCTAACTTAACCATGGAAACTGCTAATATTTTCAGGTAATTCAAATTGACAGATGTCAGTATCAATAAAATGTAAATCAATGAAAGAATAAGGGAAGTAACTCTAGTGTTAGAAGTTTCTAGATATATGAGAGACGATTACATTGGTTTGAACATGTCATGAGGAGAGATGAATATATTAATAGAAGGTGGAAGAAACATAGGAAGACCATATATAAGATGAAAAGACTGTATTGTAGAAGACTTCAGGGAAAAGGAACTGAATGAGGAATGACACGCAAAACAAAAATGAGTGGCAGAAGAAAATAAAAAATGGCGACCCCCTAACGAATGGGAAAAACTAAAGAAGAAGAAGAAAATGTCAGTGTCAAGTGCAATTTGCATAGTTTGTTAATGAAATAACTTTACTGGAAATATAGGATCTTTTGCAAGACAATTTATGTATGGGCGCGTGCAGTAACATTATTATGAATTTGTACATAATACACAGGATTGACGGAAGGTATTGTGCTGGCCACATCAGATTTTTTTTATTTTCTTTCTGAATTTATGAATAAAATTAGTATCCTTGTATAAAATTGTTGTAATTTATATATGTGAATGTGTAGCACCACGTGGTATATTATCGCACACGCCACGATCACTTTATTGTGGGCGCATTACTAAATGAACTGTGGGATTGAAATATTTATCTGATTTGAACGCGATCCAAGCTCAAGCGTGCTGGTATTTCTCAGCAAATAGCCAAATTACCATACCATACATACCATTCATATAAACCATTACGAATTTTTCCGCTCAAATGAAATAAATTCATGTATTACGCAATACATGCAGTCACGTGACGGACAAATCAAAGCAAAAGATCTTGTGTGGAAATTGTAAATGTGTGAATCGATACCTAATCACTTTTGTTTGTATATTTCTTAAAATTGTTTACTCGATCAAGAAATAACAATTGTACTTTTACCTCTCGCTAAGAGAGGTATTGAATTCATGCTAAAAATCGCATATCCAGATTTTAATGATTAAGCACGTTTTAAGGTCCCTACAATCCGATTTTAATATTTTTACGATGATGTCTGTGTGTGTGTATGTGAGTCGGTCTCAAAGCTATAATACTTAATATCTATTTAACTACGCACTTCTCAATCGGACATTACTGGGAAGAGCTGAAAAGGTTTTAGTAACAATTGGACAACCGGAAATAGCAGATTCTTTAAAAAATATTGTAAATTAACAGCAATAAAAAATAAATGTTTAGGTTAATAGTTAAGACTATATTTGGGCATTTTTTATTTTATGTATTAATAAAGTGTAATGGATTTAAATACAATGTTATTAACTAAATTTGTCATTTAAACAATAATCTACGGGCAAATATATGACAAAAGACAAGTTCCAATTTTTTTTTCCAACAGTAAATAATACAATATTTATGCTAGTATTATCTATAAAGCGGAGGGTAAAGGTAACTGACAATATACTCAATTAATTGCCATCTTAAATTTTATTACTTTAATAAAAAATATATTCGAATTATTAAAGACGAAAATATTTGTCACATTCAGACAATGGTTTATTTGCAAATAAATTATTATTAAACCTAAGAAATTTTATTATATTGTAACGTCGCCGCTACGTAGCCCTCGCCGCGCCATAGCTGGCGCCTCTGTGTCTGCGCGTAGCGGACTTGTTAGGACAGGTCGCGATGATCTATTGTGCATGTTGTTTACCTCGCGAATATTCTATACCCTGTTTTTAACTAAGAGGAGTACTTTAAATTTTAAGCGCCGAAACTGACGCTTCTGATTGGCTAGTGCTTCGTCAGGTTTACACTGCACAAATATTTTACATTTCATGTATTAGCTGTCATTCGTTTGGAGGTTATCTTTTTCTGCTTTGGTTTTTCGCATTTCTGTGACTTTAAAATAAATCAGAAAGAATAAAGAAAAATACAATTCATATGTGACTGACGAACTGGCATAGAAAAATAACAAAATTGTATTAAGATTGCCTCCCTACCACTGTGAACTCAATCCAATTGAGTTGATATGGGCAAAAATAAAGAATGAAGTGGCTTCCAAAAATACCACTTTTAAGCTAAATGATGTGAAACATCTTTATCAACAGGCGGTGCAAAATGTTACATGTGCTGACTGGAAAAATTGTGTAGAACACGTCATCAAGGAAGAAGAAAAAATGTGTAAGGTGGACGGAATAATGGACGACTTAATAGAACCATTCATTATTTCGGTTGGCAATGGTGACTCCAGCTCATCGGAGAGTTCTTCTGATGAAGATTGTTAATGTCTGTGCACAAAATTTCCCCTTATTGATATTATAATACACAGTTTCAATTTATGTTCAATTTTAAACGAATTAAATGTAATATTTTTTGTATTTTGTTCCTTTGGTATTGTATTCTATGGTATAAATTTTTAAATAATAAATTATATATAGGTTTTGTGCATTTTATCGCTATGTTCAATTAAAAAATATAGATATAAATCAAGTAAGAGTGTTTATTTAGATTACATATTATCTTTATTCACATAATCAAATATACGGCGTGAAAAATAAGAGCCTATAATGTCAGTTTTATTTTAAAATAAGTTCCATGCGAAGTATACAGTATTGATGTGTACGGAATTTTTGTATTTCGCGCGAAAAAAAATCTAGTAACTTTTTTTGGTAACTTTCTATAGTGTAAATCAGACTTTCGTACCTACTCCTCCTAGTTTAAAAATAGAGTATAGTAGGTCCGAGTAGATTCGAGAACTAAAGTCGCCAGGTATATAACCCGCCGCCAAAGCCAGCGAACGCAGTCTGTAATGTAGAACTAACGAGTGAAGAAGTCTGATATAAATAAGCGTCGTGAATAGTTGGTGATATAAACAAACAGTCGACAAGAAGTTACAAATAGTAGTGTTAATTGTTTAAATAAATAATCTTAGTGTTTAAGTGTCTTATAATATTCTTAGTCTTTAAATTAGTGTTAATATTTGTTTATCATAGTGTTAGTTAAATTTATTATCTTTTAATTATCTTCAATATTTATATATCGTTTAATAAACGTATCCTTTTAATTAATAATATTTCTCCGATTATTTACACTTCACCCATATAAATAAAACATTACAATATGCAATGTATTCAAGTTCTATACAATCTATTAACACACCATATCAACATTTGTTGAATTGCAGTAATAATCACAGCATCCAGAAGTTTATTTAATCTTGTTTTTAATATAATTGTAGCTGGTACTTTAATAAATAAATATCACTTTGCAAATAATTTTACTAAAAAAAAATAAAATGTAATATAGTAATTAATTGAATATATTGTTAGTTTCCTTTACTTTCGGTTTTATAAATAATACTAACATAAATATTGTATTATTTACTTTTGGAACTAAAAAAAATTAGCATGTGTCTGTTGTCATATATTTGCCCGTAGATCATTGTTAAAATGATAAATTTAGGTAATAACGTTATATTTAAATCCAGTGCACTTTATTTTACATAAAATAAAAAAAATCCCAAATATAGTCTTAACTATTGTAATCTAGAAATTTATTTCTTATTGCTGTTAATAATTTTTTTTCAGAGGGTACGAATACATTTGGGGTTGGGCTCGTATATTGTTTATAAAAATGGAGGAGAAACTATCTTGAAACAAGTGAATTTCATCTTGTATGCTTCTGGTCCTCATTCGAATTAAGGAAACTCATAAAAATTTGATGGTTCCAAGCCGTCGACCTCAAATTAGAGATCTATTAATAAAACAGCGTCAAAATATAAAAATATCACACTGTTTTATTGAATTTATTTCCCGGACACGTGGGAATTTTTTGATAAAACTTTTAATTTAAAATATTGTGGTGCTGTGGGCTTTAAACACGGCCTGATTGTCGATCAAATATTTTATTAAAACCAATAAATATTTTCAAACGGGATAGAAAAAGGCCTATTAAATTTACCGGCAAAATGTTTGCCACAGAGAATTATTTTTTCGTTTCGTTTGACTGAACTTAATGTGGGTTTTGTATAAATATGTGTACATGGAAATAATTTTCATATAATAATTAATATAAAAATGTATTTTTCACATACATATATGCTGATGTGTGTACTTTGAATATTTTTATATATGGAATTTATTTGAAATATTTTAATAAAAATATGTATGCAATGGTTGATGTAGGTCACAT
This sequence comes from Harpalus rufipes, assembly GCA_951394225.1. Classification (NCBI taxonomy): domain Eukaryota; kingdom Metazoa; phylum Arthropoda; class Insecta; order Coleoptera; family Carabidae; genus Harpalus; species Harpalus rufipes. Next base: position 45,133,912 of record OX596282.1, read on the forward strand.
TTACATATAATAGGAAACTAAAAAACAAAATTAACAATTTAATACGTTGCTATAAAGAAATTATTTTTTATACATATATTTTAATTGTGCTTTCAAGAAAATTGTAAGGATGTGGCGTATTTGTTATTATCCAAAGTGTTGCTTAAGGCCCGCTCCTGTCACCTCTAGTTAAAGTGACAGTTAGTGATAACCAACGGTTGATGGTTAAAATTTGAGACTAGTTGTGAATGGCCATAAAAAGTAAACATGTAGTTAAATACAAATCATTTTAACTAAATATTTAATCTTATAGTTCTGGTTCATTAAGAGAAATAAACACTAAATAATTTCAATTTTTGCTTGTCAACGTTTTATGTAAACCATTCTCTTAAGCATTGACCAAAAATTCCCCATTGGGCACAATTCGGGCACACAAGATGGATCATCGTTGTTCGCAACAAAAATGACGTTTTCAATAGCGGTGGGCGTGTGAGTAACTTTTTGTTCACGATCTCGCACGCTCACGAAACTAAAAATGTAATCACGACCAAACACGTGAGACTTTTTATGTTTGATTCACGGTCACTTATACTCACGAATTTAATTTGGCAATCACGCCCTATTACGCTTGGCGGATCACGTTCGTGACACGCAATGTTGGTACATTTAAAACTTTCAAGAAAAAATACTGTTGATCACATGTTTCGACATGCTAATGATAATGAATGTAACGTAAAATGTGGACGTTAAAACTATTTTTTTAAAATAAAAAATCTGATGTAAATACTTAAAATTAAATTAAATTTACATACCGGGTTCGATCCCGGACCGACGCCAAATATTTCGAATTTTAATGGTACAAAAATTACTCCTGTGGTGCACTCTCCACGCCAGCATTAAGTGCTCGTAAGGTGACACCTGGTAAACGCCCGCACGGTACAAATATGTCATCATCGTTATAGAAATCTGTGTACAAAGCAGATTGGCAGACCCAGCAATGGGTAATATGCCGTGATGTTTTTATTATCTTACCTATATTTTTATATATTTACTTACGCTGGAAACTGTATTAAGTTCCTTTCCATATAATTATTGTTCCATTTACTATTTTCTTTCTAAAACGTTACTATTATTATTTGAAATGATTAGTTTTTTGAGAGTGACATATATCTGTCAGTTACATACATTTGAGATATGAACTGTGTAACCATGGAGTTATGTTTAAAGCGTAGGCTTCGGGATTAAAATTATAGATAATTTTAGATATTGATCCATAAAATATATACAAAAAGTATTAAGGCAAACCTGTAGAAAATTAAAAAACTTTAATTTCTATAACAACAAATCTCGAAAAAATAACATTTTTCGAAGAAAAACTGTTTTGAGCTTCCAGTAAAGTGCCATTTTCGGTTATTTGATTTACACCAAAATTTAATGGCATCTTTCCACATAAGAGTAAGGTAGAAATACAAGGTTTCAAAATTTTCTGAACGATAATATTTAAGTTAGAGCGCTCGTTAGAGCGTAAAGATGATCCACACACACACACACACACAGACATCATCGTGAAAATGTTAAAATTGGATTATAGGGACCTTGAAACGTGGTCATTTACCAAAATCCACGGTCCCTATACCCATCTTACCAAGGGCAGCGGGAGGTACAAATGTATTAGCGGTTCCCAAAATTTGGAATAAAATATATATTTTTTAAATGGAACCATATGTGTTTTAATCTTTTAGCGGAGAGTTTTTTTTTCTCTTTTCAATAAGGTAATGTTGTTTATGTATAATTTTTTAAATAAACGATTTATTTACGTTTAAGAATGAAATTTTATTTACTGTTTCTAATTAATTTAGCCAAGTAAGCCACGGACACATTTTTTTTATAAAGTTATTATTTTATTAACTTATTTTATAGTAATAATAAAATATTCATAAATATTCAAATTAAATGTTATCATTTCTTAGGCACATTTTAGCTATTTTCTACCGTTCTACGTAACTAATACTTAGTTTTATATTGACAAGCCTATATTTTTTTTCTCAATTCTGCCACTCTTACGGCAGATTAGTTAATAGAATAAATAAATTTATAAAAAAAAACAATTGTTTTCATCGCTTACTTAGCTAAATTAACTAAAAACAGTTACCATATTGAAAAGAGGAAAAATTACTCTTTCCGATAAAAGAATAAAAAATCTGTTGTGGCCAGCACAATACCTCTCGCCACTTCCGTTTATGGTTACATAAATATAGGGCGCGAGCAGATATGGGAGCCTGTGTCAGAATGACTACTAGTAATTATGTACATTGATGTCAAATGTCAGAATTTTTCATTCAAAATTGTAAGATTTTCTAAGTTCATGGGTTATTCACCAGGAGTTTGGAATTTACTACTAGGAAAATAAACCACATGAAAGCAGAAAATCACGAAATATAGAACGAAAAATTATATTTGGCATTTATGCACATAATTACTAGCGATCATTCTGACACGGGCCCCCATATCTGCTTGTCAAGGCCAACAAAGTCACATGACTGCTCGCGCCCTATTGTATTTAACATTTCTTGTACGATATACCTACACTCATCAACAAAAATTCTACTTATACTTTTCTATTCTTTATATTTAGATTTTTTAATTCATTCTATGAAGAACTTTAGTCCTACTCTTCTAATTTTTCGAGATGTTTCCAATTCATTGTTGGAATTGACAGCATTTCTGAAGCGTATAATGTAATATACCTAATAATTTTAAACATTTAACTATTAATACAATAAGAAATAATATATGTACATATATACTTCCCAGAAAAAGTTTTCTGTAAAGTCTCCGGATTTTCAATTTTTCAATTGGTTTCCATGGTATTATTTGAGCTGTGAAATTTATTACAACAGATTATTTTATATATTATATTCTTTTATCTCTAAATCAATCCAATCCAATAAAATATTTAAATGTATCAGAGAATTTAATCTTCTTTAATATTTGTAAGAAAAAACTTTCAGACAAATTATTTAGCAGTTTTTATTTAAGAATCTGCTACTTCCGATTGTCCAATTGCTACCAAAACCTTTTCAACTCTTCGTATTAATGTCTGAGAAATCCAACACACACACACACACACACACACACACACACACACACACACACACGCAAACACACACACAGACATCATCGTATTATTAGCACGAATCCAATACCCTTCTTAGCGAAAGTTAAAAATATTCCATTTAAAAAAATAAAAAAATGTCAAAAATTTCGGGAACTGCTGAAATATTTTTTTTATTGTTGACATGACTAATTTTCTAATATAAAATGGCATAATTTTGCTCATTTAACCAACCTCGTATTTCTTCAAATGAAAAAGTTACCAATAGTGAGCAAGTTTAAGCCTGTTTTACATTATCCTAAATTTACATGCATTTTTACAACTTCGTATTTGATCACAAAATTTCAATGATTACACGGTAATAAATTTACAACTTCTTATGGTACCATACGATATTGTAAAAAATTCTTAAATAGGGCATGTTCTAATTTTGAAGGTCATTTGCTTCACATTTTGGTGATATTTAGGGTTTTCCTTAAACAAAAGTTTACATTTTATGTGTAGTTGCAGGTAATTGGCTACTCTGTTCTATGAAACTTTTTACAAAACCAAACGTCAATTCCAAATGAAGAACAATGAATAGAAAATTAAAAAAATGATTTGTAATTGTCACAGTTGTTAATGCACGAAATAAGATTTGGAAGCGTATGGGTCAAGCCGTGGATTCAAAGGCGACAAAATAGAAGTATACTAAATTTAGTACAAAATGAATTGTTGCACGAAGACACTGAAAAATGTAAAAATTATATTTTTGCACAACAATTACTCCACAACTTAGTTTACAAAAACGAGCGCGACACACAGATGAAAACATCAGCGGTAAACATTTGAAAAGTTAGTAAACCGTAGTAGTAAACTGTTACCAACATATAAAAATGTTGGCAACAATCAAACATGTCACAAATATTTGGCCGTGTAAAATGAAAAGATTTTGATCAAAAATTATTATGTAAAAATAAAAATATTTTGCATGTAAATTTAATTGTAAATATATGATTGTGTAAAACAGGCTAGAGACAACGTATATGTCCCGTCAGTACTGAAGGGTTAAAATTATTCGCATCGCTTCTAACCTTTCAGTTTAATTCTTAACTACAGTTTAATAAACAGTCACTGTAACTAGGGGTGGTAGGATCGGGCCTTGTAACGATTATTTCATTAAATAAAGCAGTCACTTTAAAAATTTAAAAAATAACTCTTATGGTCTGGTTATAAACCCAGTGTAATTTTAAAACAAACTTTATATTTTGTAAAAACAAAAGCTTATATCCATGCTAGGTAATAATATTTATGTTTAGTTAATTTATAATTAGTATCTTGATTAAGGTCGATGGCTGAGTGTATCTAATTAGATAAATTTAAGAGGTTAATTTTACGCGTAGGATTAATATCATACAAGATATTTTGGCAACTGGCTGTGTTGATTTTGTGTGAAATACGGCGTGTAAATTACGAAACAAGGAGATTTATTTGAATAAAATTACATCAAAGAACATTTTTCTTTTTTAACTTTAGTAGTTTTGAAGATGGTTTTATTGTTTTAACTGTGAATATCATTCATAAATTTATTTATAAATAGGAGAGAGTTTCAAATAGCGACAAAGATATATTTATATCATATTACGGGCATGTATAATATTACCAGGAAACATTGGAACCTGTGATTTATGACTCGTAGATCCGACCTCTTAAAGAAGTAGACGTCAATTTGTTCACACCCTGAATATACAGGATGTAACAGATAAACGAACCACCTCAAATAATTTCTATATTATTAAAGATAAATAAAATACTATACGATAATTTTATAGGCGAGTAAGAGAGACATTCGATTAGAAAAGAAAATATTTTTTTAAACCAATGGTTCTTAATACAATAATTTATTTGGGAAAGAATTATTACTATAATTTATTTGGGAAAAATATTCATTTTTATTTTAACATAATTTAGTTTCAAGGTGGTCGTTTAATTTTACTTGCTTTTATGCTACTGATTATTGTATAATTCTTGTATTTATTGTTATATTGTTGCTATTGTTTCTCATTTATTTAATTCATACATTGGAGCTTTGAAATTAGCAAAATAATACCTATACAAATATTTATTTCATTGAAAAGATAAATATGTGTACGTACATATTTCAAAAGAATTGAATTACAATACATTATTTATTGTAATTATAGTGTAACTAATAAAGTTTTCTTTTTGTTTTTAGGTAAGTCATGCTTCTACATTTCTTATACATTCTAAGGCAGTTATGGATAAATGTGTGTAAGTATTAAAGAATTTTTTTCTTTTTTGACCGAATTCGGTAAATGACCTGTTGAGTTTCTGACAGTCAAGGTTTGAATCTGATATTAATATTAATCAAATTTATGGTGTCTTATAATACTAAGTAGCAATCATAATGAAGCACAAAAGAAGAAATATTTGAAAAATAAATTTTAATTATAATTACTATAGTCGCCGTTAAACAAATATGGACTGATGCTCAACTTTTTGCCCTTTTCCGCACCCTGTCCCTTGCCTTGCGGTGTTGCAGGCAACGAATCAAATTGCAAAGACTTAATACATCCTAATTGTTAATCAACATCAATGACTTGTAGTTTCCGATATAAAATTCTTTCGGTAATAAGCATTAATTTATGTATATTTTAGCATTCTTATAGTTAAAATTTGTCTATGATCTTGTACTCCATTAGGATATCATTAGACTTTCGTAAACGAAACGCATGTAAACAATAATTTTAGACTTGTTAGGTGCAGTTTTTAATTCTGTAATTCTGAACATTTTTTACCTACCGTCACCTTTAGGTAAGGAAGGTATTGTCTTTGGTCAAAAAATTCAATGATGAGTTTTTAGTGAATAAGAACGTTTTAGGGTCCATATAATACGATTTTACCATTTTTACGATGATGTCTGTGTGTGTGTGTGCGTGCGTGAGTGTGTGTGTGTGACGAAAGTTTCGAATCGCATAACTTCAATACCACGATTCCAAAAGTTATATTTTGTTCATATTTCTGAAGTTAACATCCAGAAGAATAAGTGATTAGACTTTGGTTATAAATAGTCAACCGGAAGTACCCTCATTTGAAGATTTTAACAGTTTTTCTTGGAAAAACGCAGTTAAATATCATTTATTGACATTTAACGTTATTATAAGTTGAAGACTATATTATGCTCTATACGATTTGATCGTATTTTATACTTCATTTTCAATAGATATAGAGTTAAAGATTTATAAAGATATTTAATTTCATAAATTATTCAGATATACAAACCATGGAAACTGTTAATATATTCAGATAATACAAATTGACAGATATCAGTATCAATACAATAGGTGCATTCAATGAAGTAAGCAGTTCAAGCAAATGCTAGGTAAGCAAACGAGACTTGTTGCTTAGTACACTGAAAGATTTGCTAGCTATATGACGAACTGATATTCACAAATGTCATCGAGAAAGTTATACAGTTGTCAAATATAACATGTGTATCTCTCATATCTCTTTTATTGGTCTGGAAAGTTATATAAAATGAATTTATAGATAGGTACAGTTATTTGCAGATAGCGGAAATAATTTTGAACATTTTTTTAGGTCTAAGAAAATATTTCAAATTTAACAATGTTGTGAATATTCATCACAAAACTTTGAAAGCCTTTTTGACATGTAATTGATATAAAAACACCATAAAATGAGATAGAAACAGTACAAGTTAAATTCATGTATGTATAATTCCCATTTCCCGCCATTATATTTTATAAGTTAGCAAGACAAGCGAGAATTTGGTGCTTGGATTGCTTGCGAAGCAAATGCTAGGCTAGCAAAGTCGTTCAACAAATTTTACTTCCGATTGTTTGTTCTCCTGGAGCTTATTGAACGCACCTAATGAAAAGTGAATGGATGTGGCAGAGATGAGGATGTTGAGATAGATGTTGTGGAAGACACGGAAAGATAGGGTAAGGAATGAAAGAATAAAGGAAATAACTCTAGTGTTAGAAGTTTCTAGAAAGATATAAGAGAGACGATTACATTGGTTTGAACTTGTCATGAGGAGAGATGAAAAATATATTGGAAGAAGAAACAATTGCATAGTAATAGAAGGTTGAAGAAACAGAGGAAGACCAAAGATAAGATGGAAGGACTGCATTGCGGAAGACGAGATAAAAGGAAGTGAATAAGAACGACACGCAAAAAATGAGTGGAAAAAGAAAATAAAAACTAGCAGCCCGTAACGAATGGGAAAAGCTAAAGAAGAAGAAGAAGATGTCGGTGTCAAGTGCAATTTGCGTAGTTTGTTTATGAAATAATGTATGGAATTTATACATAACACACAGAATTGACGATAGGTATTGTGCTGGCCACATCAGATTTTTTATTTTGTAATTACAGTTTTGTTCTAAAATTAATAGGGCAGAATTTACAGCAATATGATATTTTTAGCATTGTATTTCCTATGGCCCATAAAATATACTAGACCCCGGTATATTTTTGTCAGAAGTCAATATATACAATTTTTTCTGTCCAATATTTAATTAAAGAGTATTTTTAATTAAAACCAGTAATATGATAAATGTTTAGAATGTATGAAATATTGAAAATAAATTAAAAATTTGCAATATGACAATGAAGTATATTAAAAATGAATCGAGTATTACTAGAAAATTAATTACTTTTCCCAGAATAAATTTTTATTTTAACATAAAACCTAACAAACGTTTATAATTTTAAATTAATAAAAACTAATTATTGTGTACAACCTTTATTAAATTTTTCATTTAAAAGTTTTATAAAAAACGGGTTTCCTCTTTTGTATAAACATGCAATAATAATTTACAAATTTAAATGGAAACGCTATAACGCGACACATATTCCAATATGCTATGCTACTAACTGATAATTATAAAAACAATTTGTACGTTTTCCAATACATACAAAAAATACTATTCAACACTTGTTTGGAAATTGAATGTTTCCCAAAAACGTAAAAAACCGAAGGGAAAAAATCATTCGCATGCACACATAGAATCGGTAGTATAGGGCCACTATTACATACAAGCGGCAAAGAAGAACTAAAATATAATAGGGTAAATAATATCAAAAAATAAGTAGGTACATGCATTTGCAATACTCATAAAGTAGTAAAAAATCTTTTAGAACTCAATATTGAAATGAAACATTTTTATTATATTATTAAAAATCTGTTGTGGCCAGCGCAATACCTCTCGCCACTTCCTTTTTTGGTTACATAAGTATAGGGCGCGAACAGTCATGTTACATTGTTGGCCTTGACAAGCAAATGTGGGGGCCTGTTTCAGGATGATAATTAGTAATTATGTACATGGATGTCAATTGTCCATTTTTCATTCAGAATTTAAAGATTTTCTAAATACACGTAGTTAATTTGTCACCAGGAGTGTGGAATCTACTTGTCGAGGAAAATAAACCACATGGAATTGGAAAATCACTAAATTTAGAATGAGAAATTATGATACTTGACATCTATATACACAATTACTAGCTATCATTCTGACATGGGCCCCCATATCAGCTTATCAAGGCCAACAAAATCACATGACTGCTCGCGCCCTATTGTATTTAACATTTCTTGTATACCTACACTCTATACCAAAAATTCTACTTACATATATCTATTCCTTATATTTAGATTGTTTAATTTTAAATTCATTTTATGAAGTAATTTTGTCCTCTTCTAATTTTTCGAAATGTTTCCAATTCATTGTCAGGATTGACAGTATTTTTAAAGGATATATGTAATATACCTATAATTTTAAATATTTAACTATTAATACATTAAGAAATAATATAATGTATGTACTTCCCAGAAAAAGTCTTCAGTAATGTCTCCGGATTTCTGACACTGACATTTATCTGTCAGTTACAAACAATTTCAATTTTCACTATTTTCCATGGCCATTCTTTCGGCTGTAAAATTTATTATAACAGATTATTTTATATATTATACTTCTATTATCTCTAAATCTATAGAATATATTATAAAATATTTAAATGTATCAGATAGAGAATTTAATTTTTTTTAATATTATCAAGAAAAAATTTCAAAAAATATTATTTAGAAGATTATTTTTCAAGAATCTTCTACTTCCGGTTGTCTAATTGTTACCAAAACCTTTTCAGATCTTCCTATGAATGTCCGATTGGGAAATACGTAGTTAAACAAATTTAAAGTCTTATAGTTTTTGAGTAATCGTTCTTCCAACATCCTACATACATACACACACACACACACATACATCCACACACACACACACACACACACACACACACACACACACACACACACACACACAGACATCATCGTAAAAATGTTAAAATCGGATTGTAGGGATCTTAAAACGTGCTTATTCAATAAAATCTGGATATGCGATTTTTAGCATGAATCCAATACCTCTCTTAGCGAGAGGTAAAAAGTGATTTCGACATATTCATATCTAATTTCTGCCGTTACAAGGCGTACAAAATTTTCCTTATTGATTCAGATACAAAATTTTATGCTCTACACCTTTTATTTGAAACTTTTTTTCCTAAAATAATTAGGGAAGCAGGAAATTAGGAAAGCCTGATTTTACATGTTAAAGTCCTATGTTCGGCTGTGCCGGTCCACCACTCTATATACATACATACTTATTTTTTTGCTATTTGTAAATTGCAAATATAAGAAAATAAGATACAAAAATATAGTTGGGCAAATACTTTTGGAAAGCAGTGTACGTATTCAGTTTAAAAACTCCGCAGTCGCAGCCATTTTTTCTCGTATTTGTAAAACTTTTCCCTCTTTCAAACTCTCCTCTTTTATTCTTCTCGTTCTCGCTTCTCGCTAATCGTTTGCCGCTTGAATGTTGTGGGCGTCTGAACTAATGGGCGGTTGAGAATAAAAATGACTAATGTTCGTGAACAGAAATTTAAAGAAAGAAAAAATAAACGAGCTGTAAATGTGGTGCCTGTGCCCGTGCCTTCTAGGTGCGAAGGCGCGTGTGCACTGCGCATGTGCGTCCACCCAAGGCTTTCGACCCTTACTAATTTGGACATTGAAATATCACGCCGTATCCCAACAAGAGAAGATGAGGGCAATGGCTAGCAAGTTGAACAAGAAAATTTGTTAAAGTTTATACTCCATCCAAGATGTATTGAATAACAATCTGTTGTGGCCAGCACAATTCTTCCCTTCAATTTCATTTTTAATTTACATCAGTATCGTTCTAGAATTATTGAGACTATTTAAGAAAATCATGTAGGCCGTGGAAAACGAAATTTACACTCTGTTTTGAAATTAAGTTATGAAATTTAATTTAGAACTAAGTTAATGAATGTTTTAAATAAAGTATGGTTGTGATTGAGAATGAAAATATGGAGCTAAGCAGAGAACAATTTCAAATCATGATAGTCAACCTGATATTAATTTGACAACTTAGACAGTTTTTAAGATTTTAAGTGTCCCAAAAATTAATTGGAAACCATTCTAAAAGATTTGTTTAGGGGCTTTTAAGAAGTGAAAGAAAAGCATCTCGAGAACTATAATAGCTACGAGGTTGGTTAAATTAGCAAACAATTTCTATTTTACTAGACTATTTTAATGAGTGTATAATTATTTTTTTTCAGCCAGTGGTTTTCAAACTGTGGAGACCAACTTTGTTAATTTAAATGGGACCATATACAGTAGAATGCGCTTATAATGGACTTTAGGGGACCAAGGAAAATAGTCCATTATAATAGAGTGTTCATCTCATCAGAATAATTAGTAATTAAACAAATGCTTATTTATGTTATTTCATTGTCATGTTTTTATTAAGAAAAAGTAACTAGATACAATATGAAACTGTGTACATACTCATATGTAGGTATACATAAGCACGAAAATAATAGTGAAAAAATTATTGTATTACATACATACTCGCATATATTTACCATTACATATTTTGAAAAAAGTCAGTTAGTTTTGTTTGGATCCACGATTTGGCTATATAATATCTTTATCTAGAATTAGTTTGATTTTATTTTAAGTACCGAATCGCTCCGCTTATAATGGACAAAATAACGAATTTGGGTTCATTATAGGCGAAAGTTTGTTATAATCTAGGTCATTTTAACCCAGGATTTTTCACGTGTTTGTACTGGGACTTTAAAAAAGGGTACATTATAATTTGCTTATTCGTTACAGAATTCAATTCTGAATTCAATGATATCATATATTCATACCCTCCCATAACGACTTTTTTGAGAAAAATGCATACAAAGTTTGTAATAATACACATTTAAATTCGGCTATAGAAGTAAAGAGTGCCAAACACTTAAATTAATTATTAATTATAATAAAAGTTTATTAAACGATAAATAATTAAGATAAAGATGATAAAAATAATTAACACTATGATTAAACTATTATAAAAACTAATTTAAGACTAAGAATATTATTAAATACTTGAATACTAAGATTTTTTATTTAAATAATATTTATTTCATTATATTTATTTATATAAATTTATTTATTTATGTGCATCACTCAGAATGTCCCCGGCTGTCCTCCCTGACGGTATTTATACCGTCGGGCGTCCCTCTCGAACATTCTACGCGATAATAACACCGAATACAAAGGGATCAGACCACCGGGTGTAATTATACAGATCTATACGCGACAGCGTTCTGGATATATTCTACAAGTGGCGGCGGTCGCTTACTCCTAGAGTTAATGGCGCGTGTTACAATAGTAACCAAGGCACAAAGCGCCGAGGTCAGCATCTTTTCACTCAGGTTTGAGGTTTGTATACTATTATATTCTCAGTCGGAAATTAGTAAGGATTAATTGATATTTAAATAATAATATAACCTAATATAAATAAACGAATGGTCTGAGCTTGTTCATTTGTCACATGAACTGTCAGTTTAATATCTAGCCTTAAATTTTGATTTCACATTTATGTACACTTATTTATATTATTTACAATTTCATTTGTTTCTTTACATACTAAATGTAAAGAAGCTTTGTTTACATGTAAATACCTATCCCTGATCTCTCAGGGTGGGAATGAGAAATAACCTTGAACTTAGGATGTGGCATCTTCCTGCCTTGGAAAGTACAGCGTGAGTACAGCAGAACTTAGAAAATGTCAACTTTCGAACTTTTTAAAAGTCAGAAATCATCGTATTACTAACCGATTGTTTTCTTCAAACGTCATGAAAGTAGCATCTTTTGTGACTTGATTCACAAGGTAGAAGTTTAATTTCTTTGCCGCGGGAGTAGAAGTAGTTAATTTTACGTAGAAATAAAATAAATAAATATCCATAGAAACTATACAGAATCAATGAATAAGAAGTAACTTGTATAAAAGAAACCTGTAATATCGCCCTAAATATCACTATAACACATTAGGTAATCTAAGAATGAAGTTACTAAATACCATCAATAGCTGTCAAATTTAAATAAAAATAACCTAAGAATTGAAATATCAACAGAGTTTACTTTTGAGGAAATAACATATTAAAGAATAGTAGACTTACAGATTACAATTACAGGGACGGTAATGAACATAAGAATACTTAGAATTAAAGTGATAAGAAAAGTTTATATTGTTTTGCAGTGATTCCTGGACATATGACATCTTTCAGCCACACTGTTAGATTTCCATCCAATTGAACAACTTCAGGGGGGCGTACATTATAATACTTCAAATTCCGACATAATTGCACACAAGGAGGATATAAAATTGTACAGTTTTTAAATGTGAAAATTTTCACGTCAATGTTTTTAACAAAAAAGTGAACAAATAAGTATCCATAGCTACAGGGCAATTGAAATCGCAAACGTAAATTACGTAAAATGTAACGTCAGTAGTAGATATTTTTCTTTAAATATCTACGTTTGAAGAAAAAATATGATGTGTCATTCGGAGTAAAATTGTCTTTGTGTGCCTCGCGAGTATTTGTCCGACTCGCTTCGCTCGTCGTGCATACTTCCGCCCTCGTCATCCAAAGTATCACTTTTACTCCTAATAACACAATATACTATTTTCCACTGTATTACACTTTATAAACTACTCTTCATGTTAGACACTGACATAAATTTTTATAAATGTGTCATAATTAGAGCGCCGAATATAAATTTGGCATCATTGTCCCTATAAGAAAATATGGAACGCTTCATGAAAGAACAACTCCGTCATTAATATGAAAACACGACATAATGGAAAAATATAAGAAATATAGTTCCTTGTGGTAAAAGATACAAAATTATAGCATATATGCTGTTTTGGGAAGGGCAGGAATGTCCATTTACAAAAGAATTAATTCCTGGTTTTTAGAAGTTGGTTCTAGTATCTGGAAAAATTTTATGAGCGCACCGAAAACGCTTCGAATGAGCGGTAATATTAGGGTATGCGGTCATTATAAAATTTTAGGAATTTGAATATGTTATTATCTGGTAGAATTTTTTGATGAATCCGGAGTTAGATTTCGACAACGTATATGCTTTTGAATTTTGATGAGATCGGATTTTTTGGAATTCCATTCATCAGGATTTCTAAAAAGAATATAAAATATGTTGGTAGAATAAAAACCAGTAGAAATTTATATATAAATATGTTACACTTTTATTCCATTTTTTATACAGTTTATATGCCTTACCTATATTTATTAAAACAAATTTTAACAGTTTGGAAATAATTAGTCGCAATAAAATTTGCAAATTTGTTATGGGATCTCGTGGCCGTTAGATTTCCATTCAATTGCCTGAGTTTCTGGTCGATCCCGATCGACACCAAAAGAAACATTTCGAATATTAAATGACACCAAATTGACCTTTGTGGTGCACTCTCCACGTAAGCAATAAGTGCCCGTGGGGTGACGCTTGATAAACGCCCGCGCGGTATAATGTGTTATCATTACCGAAATCTGTGTACAAAGCAGATTGGCACTCCCAGCAATGGATAATATGCATGCCATAATGATATATTTTTTATAGGTGTTTATTACAACCTTTCAATTAGGGAATGCAATACCGGACGAAAATTTGAATACCGGTTTTTCGGTATTTTTATTTTAAAAACCGGAATTGTTAAAATTATTGAAAATAGAACAAAATTGAAATTAATTTACAGTAAGGTATGTATATGATTAAGTGAAAAGTGAAACTCAATCAAAAATAATCATTTTATTTTTGTAATGGGCCCCCACAAACCATTCTTCTTTTTATTTTTTTATGGAACTTTATCCAAAGTTATGAGCATTAATGCAAACCGGACATGAAAATGCCTTATTAAGGTAGTTATATCGTGAAACCATTATATCAGAATTAATTGAAATTTTAAGTACATCTCAATTGAAGTATAATATACCTGCTCTCCAAGTTTTAAAACAATTCACAACGCGGTACCTGAAATATTTGCAATTAAATTTGGCCTTTTTAACACGTGAAGAATAGGAAATGGCAAAATAAACACAACATTTTAAATTATAACTTTTATATCCATACCGACATTTAATCGAAAAACTAGTATGTTATAGAAAACTAATTAACGGATTTTATGTAAAAATTTGAAAATTATTTACCTTCGAGATTTAATTTTATTACCTCTAGAAAATTATAATCTGAAGATACGATAAATAGGTAGAATTATACTTCACAACCATGTACAAGCGTTTCAGATAGAGTATCAGTTAAGTTAACAACGCCCGCTTGGTATTAGCGAATAAGAGGTGATCTTTGGTTAAAGGATTTTCAGACGAACGTTCGAAGGAAATATTTTTTAAATTGGTATTTTACGTGAAAAGCATGAAAACTTTAAACAGTGTATAATATTACTTTTGTAATTTTAAGAAAGAAATATATTAATTTGTTTTGCAGTTTCCATTTGTAGTTTAGAATTATTATTATATCTTAAAATATCTTATTACTTTTATACCCGAATGTACCAATAAATGTCTAGATACGACGATGCCACAGTTATTCTTCAACATTGAAATACGACACTTGTGTATGTGTTTGTGCGAGTGGTACAGTTCAAAAAAAAACTTTTCTACGAAAAAAAATGAAAATTCATATGTTACAGTCGTTGATATTAGCTTTTAACAATTTTGATGCAATCTGTTTATATAATATAATGTTAAAAAATATAAGTTATTGCAAATATAAACTGCATTAGCTTAATTTTTATTTTGAACATAGAACAAGTTTTTGAATAGGTACACTCGAGTGACAACTACCTTAAGCAAGATATGATTTTTTTAGTTTTTCGATGAGTTTGTGACATCATCGGTGGTAGATAGCATTGAAACAATATTTTTTCATGAGAGTTCCATCATCTTTACTTACTAATGGGAATGAAAAATGGATAGTATGTGGGCGCGCTGTGGAATTATGAGCGGGATGTATGAAACGTATGTCTGATCATTATTCAATTCAAAAGTCAAATTGATCTTGAAATGTATTTTTAAGGAGAAAATATACTAAAGAAGGTTACAGTTTTCTAATTTATTTCCATTTCTAAAATAAGATTGAAGAAGAAAAGTTTTGAATTCGTTTGATAAAATTTCTAACAATATTTCGTGTCAAATTGGCATTTAATTAAATACTTTTAAATTGACATACATTTCCTTGTGCCTACTCCGAGTTACGATTTTTTTTGAACCACTCTAGGTATTTCAATTATGGGTCCATTGTAATGTCTTTTTTGTGTGTTAGTTGATACTTGTCATTTATGCTTCACCGTTTATGTTCACTGCAGTTTACAGTTCTACTTCCACATCTGCTGTGGAAGTTTCCCCGAAACAACTTGCTGATTCTTCAGTAAATTAATTTTAAGTACTTAATAACTAATAATACGTAAGTATAATCCATTAAATATTATCTTCTTTTTCATTAAAAAATCTGATGTGGCCAACACATGACCTCTCGCCATTTTATGTTACATAAATAAATAATAAATTAAAATATCAACACGGCATATTATCCATTGCTGGGTGTGCCAATCTCCTTTGTACGCATATATTGGTTACCGGGCGTCACGTCACGGGCACTCATTGCTGTCGTGGAAAATGCACCACAGGGGTCAATTTTGTGCCATTAAAATTGTAAGTAATTTTTGGCGTCGGTCGGGAGCGAACCCGGGTCATTAGCGAAATTAACATTTCTTGTACATATATTCTTTCGTTCTATGAGGAATTTTCTTTAACAAAACTACCACTTCCGGTTGTCCAATTGTTACGAAAACCTATTTAGCCCTATGTTATATTGAGGAATCCGTAGTTAACACCCACATCCACACACACATCCACACACACACATCCACGCACACACATCCACACACACATCCACACACACATCCACACACACACACACACACAGACAGAGAATTCATTAAAAATATATCGAAAAACCGGTATTTTATGTTTAATATCGGTATTGAATAATATCCAAATTTTGTATGGTATCCCGATTTTCGGAATCCCGGGATTACATTCCCTACTTTCAATTAAGGAAAGTATTTAAATAAGCCAGAATTAAAGTTGAAATACAATCATAACGCTTCTGATTGTGAAGAATATAATATTCTTTAATGTTATTTTAAAATAAAATAACATATCGACATCTTCCTCGAAGTTATCTGTAAGCTGCTCTCTCATCCGGGTGCTGTTCTCAGAACGTTTTGATGTTTATACCGCAGCTGTTTCTATCTCATTCTGTGGTTAGGTTTGTAGAGATTGTGCAGGATTTAGGGTGTTAAAACCACCTGCAGAGATGGGACCGTTTCACGTATTGTTCTGGGTCTATATTTCTTAAATTGCTAATGCCTGACAGTTGCCTACCCGTGACTAACAAGAAGGGTAGTTAGTAAGATGAGGGATCGAACCTTTATAAGGTGTGGTGTCATTTCCGATATTTTTCACTTATTGTTTTATCCTTAACCTTACATTTTTGGCGGGATCTGCACTGTTTCTTCTATCAATCCATCCTGATATGGATATATCATCTTGTCTTTCATAAATCGACACAGATCTTATTTCTTTTAAAAATTTCGTGTCTCTCCCTTAAGGTAGTTATATCGTGAAATCATTTTACCCAGAATTAATTGAAATTTTAAGTACATCTCAACTGAAGTATAATCTACCTGCTCTCCAAGTTCTAAAACAATTGACCACGCGGTACCTGAGATATTTGCAATTAAATTTGGCCTTTTTAACACGAACAAAACTAGTATGTTGTAGAAAACTAATTAACGGATTTTATGTAAAAATTTGAAAATTATTTACCTTCGAGATTTAATTTTATTACCTCTAGAAAATTATAATCTGAAGATACGATAAATAGGTAGAATTATACTTGACAACCATGTACAAGCGTTCCGGATAGAGTATTAGTTAACAACGCCCGCTTGGTATTAGCGAATAAGAGGTGATCTTCGGTAAAGGAATTTCAGACGAACGTTCGAAGGAAATATTTTTTAAATTGGTATTTTACGTGAAAAGCATGAAAACTTTAAACAGTATATAATACTACTTTTGTAATTTTAAGAAAGAAATATACTAATTTGTTTTGCAGTTTCCATTATTTGTAGTTTAGAATTAGTATATCTCAAAATATCTTATTACTTTTATACCCGAATGTACCAATAAATGTCTAGGTGCGACGTTGCCACAGTTATTCTTCAACATTCATACTGTAGTGTGTGTACATTAAAATACGACACTTGTGTATGTGTTAGTGGGAGTGGAACAATTAAAAAAAACTTTTCTACGGAAAAAATTAAGAAAATTCATCTATTACAGTGTTTGATATTAGCTTTTAACTATTTTGATGCAATCTGTGTATACAATATAATGTTAAAAAATATAAGTTATTGCAAATATAAACTCCATTGGCTTAATTTTTATTTTGAATAGGTACACTCGAGTGACAACTACCTTAAATCTCTTACACTTTTTTCCAACAACGCGCCAACAAAATCTCTAAATCTGTAAAATATCCCGGCGCAATATAATTACAGTGGTCCGAATGCTGGTAATTAAGCAGGTAAGCGGGCGGGATTCTCGGAACTTGGGCTGGATACTCTCGGTTGGCCATGCCATGCCATGACCAGGGCCTACCGAGATACACAATACAGGGGCGAGGAATGCACGACACTCCAGGGAGCGCATGGTTTATGTAGGAATGCGGACAGAACGTAAGAATGAGGAGAATAAAATAGTGTTCTACCGAGAATATAAGAGATAGAATATTGCTAGTTTCTAAGTAATAGTTGTAGGTTGTAGTAATAATAAAGAACGAAAAGTCTTAGATTCTTCAGGGTAAAATAAATTTAAAGCACAATTGACACTTAAGTAAACTAACCTAAAGAAAAGGAAATGAAAATCTCTTGCTTTCTATCTATCTAGAGCTTGTATAGGGGCTGTCGCTATTTACCCTTTCCAATCGAACACACCGAGCCGAAATGATTTACCACTACCCCTCTGCCGGTTGGATTGTAGCAATTGTTACGTTTATTTAAGATGTATAATACCCGTTGCACCGATGTTCTACTTTGCCAAGTGTTACTTAAAGTTAAGGTTTATCCTTAAGTTTAATTCTATTGCACATGTAAATTTTAAGTTCTACTTATCTAAGAATAGGATTTGGTTAAAAAGTTAACGTTTTAGCAGTTAGTTTGACGTTTATCATTTGAAAATTTTTGACAGTTTAGTACTTAAAAGTTGCAAAGTTTATTATTAAATGTTATATTGATATTAGTAATGTTTGTTTTATTAATGAATAATTTAAATAAGAATCTAGTGTAACTATGGCGCCACCATAGACATAGGCATATACTTTCTAGAACTATGTAATAAAATTTGTCCACTTTAGTAGGCGCACGCAAGCCCAAAGTACTCATATTTGGATAATCCGGTATTAAAAGTGACAGATAGTTTAAGTTATTTGGATTCTCCTTTAAAAATTATACTGATTTTGCTAGTGCTAAACTAAAGTTAGCAAAACTTCAATTAAAGTTCGTCATCATAGTATGCAATCTTATCCAGTATCGAAGTCGATCTTAAAGGTTAAATGCACATTAAACCACAAAATTCGAAGGCTTGAAATAAGTGTTCCTTAAGTGTAACAGCATACGGTGCAATACATTATTAAAATTTAAGTTCCACATAATGTTAAGTATACTTAAGTAGATGCGGTGCAAAGGGCAAATACAAGGTGTAGCAATAAAATAACGATATTAATATTTGAACAATAAATTACTCATTACGCAAAAAAATCTTGTCATCGTCAATGTATCCTTCTCCCCGAACCCTACACCGCATCATACGAATATTCCGCTGTTGGAAGCAATGCTGCAGGCCTTTTACACCTCTCGCTAAGAGAGGTGTTGGATGTGTGTGTGGATGTATGTGTGTATGTGTGTGCGAATGTTGGCAGGACGATTTCTCAAAAACTATAAGACTTAATATCTGTTTAACTATGTATTTCTCAATCGGACATTAACGGAAGAGTTGAAAAGGTTTTGGTAGCAATTGGACAACCGGAAGTAGCAGATTCTTAAAAAAAAATTAAATATATTTTGAAAATTTTTGTGCCTGCAAATATTAAAAAATATTAAATTCTGTATCTGGTATATTTAAATATTTTATTATATCTTTTATTGATTTAGAGATAAAAGAATATAATATATAAAATAATCTGTTGTAATAAATCTCACAGCCCAAATAATGCCATGGAAAACAAATGACAAATTAAAATGTTTGTAATTGACAGATAAATGTCAGTGTAAAAAATCCGGAGACATTATTAAAGATTTTTTTTAGGAAATACATATATTAATTCTTACTGTATTAATAGTTAAATATTTAAAATTATAGGTATATTACATATACCCTACTAAAATACTGTCAATCTCGACAATAAATTGGAAACATTTCGAAAAATTAAAAGAGTAGGACAAAATTTCTTCATTGAATGACCTTTTCAACTTTGCCCATTAATGTTCGATTGGGAAATACGTAGTTAAACAGATATTAAGTCTTATAGTTTTTGAGAAGTCGTCCTTCCAACATACACACAAACAAACACACATACACACACATACATCCACATACACACACACACACACATATTATCGTATAAATGTTAAAATTGGATTGTAAGGTCCTTAAAACGTGCTTATTCATTAAAATTAAAACCACACACATTCGAGATTTTAAATTTTTCGAAAGGATCCCGCGTCCGGGACTGTAAACACTTTCAAATGGAAAACCTACCAGATGCACTCCAAACGTTTATTTAACTAGTCGGGTCTATCATTGTGTCAGAAATCACCTATCATCTGTATCTGTACATATTTAAATACTTGTTTTTCATAACACTAAATCCTACATTGTCGTATCCTAAATTCTCCCTTAGTCAGGTCCTGTGTATGTGATTCCCCTTCCCTCCTGTCTATTTCTCGTGCCGCAGATGAAACCGCGTTCTTTTTGTCGCATTGTTTTATTGATCCAAGTGTGCGACGCTATCGAAAAGTGATTGATGTCTGGATGTTCCCTTAATCCCTGCCCTGTGTATTCTACACGAATGCTGAAACAAACGACGAATTATACCGAGTTCAACTGTTTTCATCAACGACCAATTACGCGATGAGAAATTCACTAAGATGGGAAGATACTGGATTTTAGAGGAAGTTGATAAGATATATTAATTAGTCTGAATATCTTTGACAAGTTAAATATTTGTATTATATTGAAAATGTCACGTTATCTTGTTTATAAGACGCTTTTTTCAATTACTAATTAGTATTTGAAATAAATCACGGCTTATTATACAGGGTGTCCAGGATAACATTCAATATGGGGATCTATTGTTTATAAAAAATCTGATGTGGACACCACACGACTTCCTTGTACGATTATTAAACTATACATATTTTTTTAATAAATAAATTACAAAATATTAATTTTAACTTCAAAACAGTAAGATATATAGCGACCATAATCTAACCCGGTTCTTTTTAAAGAGAGTTTTGATTACAACAAAGAAATATTTGATTACAACAATGAATATGACTAATTACACAATAAAAATATAATATTTGTTATGGTACGAATCATAAAATTGCACGTATTTAACGTAATTTGACATGAACTTTTTTTTTATGTTTTTGTCCTAATCCATAGCAAGCTTTATTACAAAAACAAAAAGTATATAATTTTTAAATTTACATATCTCGCTTATACAAAGGGCTAATTTAATAATACTTGATGCGCTAGACGCAGAAATTAATTCTCTAAAACTTTTATTTGAAGCATTTATTTCTAAAATCAAAATAAAATCATTTTTTTCAAGAAAAACTGTTAACAACTTCAAGTAATGTACCACTTCCGGTTAGCCTATTTTAACCAAAATCTATTATGTTATTTCGATTGACATAAAAATCTTGTATACCAAACAGTTTTTCATTAAAATCTATTATAGGCTTCATGTAAAGTGCCACTTCTGTAAATTGTGTAATAACCAGAAAGGGAGGTGCACAACTAGATGTTATAGGAGTCTTAAATACAAAATTTCAACTTTCTACGGCTTACCGTTTTTGAGTTATGCGAGATACGTACGTACGTACGGACGTCACGACGAAATTAGTCAAAATGGATTCAGGGATGATCAAAATGGATATTTCCGCTGAAATCTGAAAACCAAAATTTTTCGCGATTACAATACTTCCTTTACTTACGTACAAGGAAGTAAAAACATGGGATCACTAGATATAAGCGAAAATATAAATTTTGCAGTTCATTATTTTTACAAATAACTTTCTAATGCCAATTATCATTTTTTACTTCTCGCTAAGAGAGGTATTGCATTTATGCTAAAAATCGCATACCCAGATTATAGTGAATAAGCACGTTTTAAGGTCCCTAGAATCCAATTATTACATTATTACGATAATGTTTGAGTGTGTGTGCGTGTGTGCTTGTCTGTGTGCGTGTTTGTGCGTGTGTGTGTGAGTGTGTGTGAGGTACAATTTCTCAAATTCTCTAAGACTAAAGACCTGTGTAACTACGGATTCCTCAAACTAACAGTAATGGGAAGAGTTGAATAGGTTCTGGTAACAATTGGACAACCGGAAGAGGTAGTTTCTAAAAAAAAAAATTAAATATTTTTTGAAAATTTATGTTATTACAAATAATACAGAAAACTAAATTCTCAGCCAGACACATTTTTTTTTTTTTTATTATATCCTACTGGTTTGGAATTATAGTATATAATAATATAGAATAATCTGTTGAGATAAATCTCGTTGCCCAAACAACTTCATGGAACCCAGAAAAAGTGTTCAGTAATGTCTTCGGATTTCTGGCACTGACATTTACCTGTCCGTTACAAAAAAAATAATTTTTCAATTGTTTTCCATGGCATTATTTGGGCTGTGAGATTTATTATAACATATTTGATATATTATGTATGTCTCTAACTCAATAAAATATAGGTAATAAAATATTTAAATAATATCAGATAGAGAATTTAATCTTCTTTAATATTTGCAGGAACAAAAATTTTCAAAAAATAATATTTAGATTTTTTCTAGAATCTGCTACTTCCGGTTATCCAATTGCTACCAAAACATTTTCAACTCTTCTCAGTAATGTCTGATTGAGAAATACGTAGTTAAACAAATATTAAGTATTATAGTTTTTGAGAAATCGTCCTTCCAACATCCACACACATACATACACATACACACACACACACACACATACACATACACACAAACGCACGCACGCACCCACACATCATCGTAAAAATGTTAAAATAAGATTGTAGGGACCTTAAAACGTACTTATTGATTAAAATTTGGATATGCGATTTTTAGCATGAATCCAATACCTCTCTTAGGGAGAGGTAAAAATAACAATATATACTCTGTTCCACTTAACCAATTCATTAGATGGTTTATATCGGTGCCAGTTTTAAACCGATGAATTCTCTACAATACTAAATTGGTAAGTTTGAACAGAGTATAAAAATTATATATGTGAAACAACGCTGCTATCAATATCATATTCTTATTCTTAAATATTTGGATATAAACCCACCTTTAATCGTTTACATATTAATAACACAAAACTATTTATTATTCCTAATATATTTGGTATTGCGTTTTCAACGACCGCTAATCTATGTATTTACAGTCAATGTACGTTTTACGAAACCTTCTCAATTTACTTCATTAACACATATGGAAATAATATGAATAATATGAATCATTAAATTTGACGAGAGAGTCGTATTACACATGAGACATCATATCGAGTATCTGTATAAGAGTATAAGTGCAACTTTTAAAAAATAGACAACAAATGAGACTGTCACGATATAGTTGTATTTATTGTTAAACAGTCTATGCAATGGAATTGCGAGAATGTGCAGTATTAACATTGGCAAGATTCCAAAGGCTGCTGTTCCAATAAAGACAGAGGGTGGAACACTTTGCTTTCTAACACTTTCACCCTTAAACCGAAATGACCCGATAAACAGTAGCGCCGAGATTGTAACGCGGAAGAGGCGGCATTTTTATTTTACTTTAATACTCGTTTGTAAACGGGCACGTAAAATTGATTACACAGAGTAGATTTCAGTGATTAGCGGTTCGCTTACATTTAGTAAGACATAAAGAGGGGATTTGCATCAAATAATCTACATGATTGTACATCTCAAATAATTCGTTTAACATTTATACAAGATTAAAAAAATCGGATGTGGCCAGCACATAACCTCTCGCCGTATATTTTACCTGGCTGTATGCATAAAGCAAAGATTATTTTTATAAATACAAATAATATATTCATATAAATCTATGACGTATAAACTTCTTTATTATTCAATAATAGCATGTCTCAACATGAAGATATTTTACCATAAATTATGTTACAATAAATTACAAAGTAGAGTTTACCATATATAAATATTAGGCTGGTAACAGCAATTTTCAATTCGAACAACTTTGTTTACTTTCTCTTCATATTCTTCTAGTAAAAACATTAATTTTGGGCGGTCTAAAATGTATATATCTGGATTGTGCATCTATTCTTATATATCTTCTTTTACATTTTATTTTTTCATACTTGTTATATCTAAATAACCTTAATTCCCTTTAATAAAGTGACGGATAGATTGCACTCCGATTTTGTCAATATTTACAACTTACTTGAGAAGAATTTGATAGCTTTTTCGCAATTCAAAGTTACTCTAGTCTACAGTACTGGTGTACATTGTCCCATAATGTTTGAAACAAATTTAAGTCCTTCAACCTAGACTTGTCATCTCCATAATAGTCACAGATCAAGAACTAAGGGATTCTCCAAGTACATTTTTAATTCATTACTCATTATTTCTGACACTGACATTTATCTGTCAGTTACAAATAATTTAAATTATCAACTATTTTTCATGGCATTCTTTCGGCTGTCAAATTTATTACAACAGATTATTTTATATATTATACTTCTTTTATCTCTAAATCTATGGAATATATAATAAAATATTTAAATGTATCAGATAGAGAATTTAATTTTCTTTAATATTACCACGAAAAATTTTCAAAAAATAATATTTAGAAGATTTTTTTTCAAGAATCTTCTACTTCCGGTTGTCCAATTATTACCAAAACCTTTTCAGATCTTCCCATGAATGTCCGATTGGGAAATACGTTGTTAAACAAATTTTAAGTCTTATAGTTTTTGAGTAACCGTCCTTCCAACATCCCACACACATACACATATACACACACACACACACACACACACACACACACACACACACACACACATCCACACACACACACACACAGACATCATCGTAAAAATGTTAAAATCGGATTGTAGAGACCTTAAAACGTGCTTATTCAATAAAATCTGGATATGCGATTTTTAGCATGAATGCAATACCTCTCTTAGCGAGAGGTAAAAAAATGTTGGTGAATTATAGTACGACTAACGAATGAAATTTGACGTTTAAATTATTTTCATAAGTTTGTCTTATGATTTGAATTTTAAAAGAAACTAACCTTTATGAATTCCGTTATAAAAGACTAGAATTGTCGCCAATTCCCCTGAAATAATAGGAGACATTTTAAAATGACCTTAGCAACAGAAATCATGGATGAATTTAAAAAAATTAATACCGCGAATTATGATTCGTTCGTCTCAAGTGCAAGCAACCCTCGAGTTAAAATTACTATAATATGAAATTAGATATATCAATAAAATATAAATATATCATCACGGCATATTACCCATTGCTGGGTGTGCTAATCTGCATTGTACACTGATATCGGTAATGATGAAATATTTGTACTGTGTGGGCGCTTACCAGGCGTCACCTCACGGGCACTTATTGCTGGCGTGGAAAGTGCACCACAGGGGACAATTTTGTGCCATTAAAATTCGAAATAATTTGCGACCAGACACTCAGGCACACGGCTACAAGACCCCATATTAAATAAAATGAAATTAATAATATGAAATTAAAAATATTCCTATTTCATAGAATTGATAAACTGAATAGTTTAAAAGTTAAAATAATTTGTTAAACGAAAAATGTTTAAAATATTTTAAATGCACCCTTGTTTGTTATTCTGCTAATATGCAGGTACCGTAGTCATCCATCTAATTTCAGCAAAGTAATGTATTTCTGACATTTCCTAGGTGGGTGGGTGGGTGTTTGTGTGCGTGTGTGTATATGTGCATGTGTGTATGTGTGCATGTGTGTATGTGTATATGTGTGCATGTGTGTATGTGTGTATAGGTGTATCTGTGTGTATGTGTGTTGGGACGTTGGAAGACCGATTTCTCAAAAACTAGAATACTTATTTCTCAATCAGACATTACTGGGAAGAGCAGAAAAGGTTTTGGTAATATTTGGACAACCGGAAGTAGCAGATTCTTAAAAAAATTCTTCTACATATTATTTTTTGAAAAAAAATTGTTCTTGCTTATTAAAGTAGAGTAAATTCTTTATCTTATACATATAAATATTTTATTATATCTTTTATTGATTTAGAAATAAAGAAATATAAGGTATGTAATAATATGTTGTAATAAATCTCACAGCCCACATAATGTCATGGAAATCAATTGAAAAATTGTAACTGACAAATAAATGTCAGTATTAAAAATCCAGAGACATTACTGAAGATTATATTACATTATATTATTTCTTATTGTATTAATAGTTAAATATTTAAAATTATAGGAATAGTACATATACCCTTCAAAAATACTCCCAAACCCGACAATGAATTGGAAACATTTCGAAAAATTATAAAAGTAGGACAAAATTTCTTCATAGAATGAATTTAAAATAAAAAATCTAAATATAAAGAATAAATGTAAGTAGATTTTTTAGTGTAGAGTGTAGGTATACAAGAAATACAATAGGGCGCAAGCAGTCATGTGACGTTGTTGGCCTTGACCAGCAAATATGGGGGACCGTGACAGATTGATATCTAGTAATTATGTACATAGATGTCAAATATCATAAGTTTTCATTCAAAATTTCGTGATTTTCCAATTCCATATGGTTTATTTTTCTCGACAAGTAAATTCCACACTCCTGGTGACAAATTAACTACATATTTGAATTTAGAAAATCTTGATATGTAATGAAAAATTCTGACATTTGTCATCTATGTACATAATTACTAATTGTCATTCTGACACGGACCCCCATATCTGCTTGTCAAGGCCAACAATGTTACACATGACTGTTCGCGCCTTACACTTATGTAACCAAAACCTGAAGTGGCGAGAGGTATTGTGCTGACCACAACAGATTTTTTTTTTTGAATGGGACAACATTAATTATGAATAGGTTATTACTTTTTGAAACAAATGCAAATTCTCGTAATTTTTTTATCAAACCTATTAGAGAGTATATTATTTAAAAAAGAAATTAGGTTAAAACATATTAAACATACACACTATAAAATACCTAATCGTTCACGAATCTTATCATAGCAATAAACACAGTCATACATATGTTAAATACAAGTTTGTTCACTAAGTATATAGGTTTAACAAATAAAGCAAATGTTCCCTTCCCTCCCGCCGATAAAACTGTACATAATTAGCGAATCTTTATCTATGGATGAGTATAGTTAACAAATTACATGTGGTGCACTTAAGATAAGCGTGTCATTCATGTTGAACAGCTTGAGAGATAACACACATCCACACCAGCACAACACAGAATCATATGCACATGGGAATACTTTATTAACTGTGTGGAGTCACGATATGTAGAATGTTAATGTAAGATGTAAATCAAGTGTTTTATTACAAGATATTTCCTGATTTACTTCCTACCCAACAAAAATATATAAAATGATTTAAATGCCCATTAAGATAACGAAATTATAACCATAATTACTGTGGGAATCCTTTCACGAAGAAAATTTTCACTGTATGGGGACTGCGAGTAGAAATTGCACCTGTTATGCTAATAGTTTTACTAGCATTAACACCTCTACAGGTGATAAAATATCCGATGTGGCCATCACAATACCTCTCGCCCTTTCCATTATGGTATATATATAAATATTGTATATAACATTTCTTGTACACACAAAAAATTGTAATTACACCTAATCTTTATATTTACGTATTTTCTATAATTTTAAATTCATTCTATGAGCAAGTTTTCTCCATTTCTTCTAAATGTTCGTTTTTCCAATTCATTAACGGGATTGGGGGTATTTCTGAAGGGTTCATATAATATACCTACAATATTAAATATATAATTAATAATACAATAAGAAATATTAAATATCGTTCCTAGAAAAAGCCTACAGTACTATCTCTGAATTTTTGACACTGACATTTATCTGTCAATTACAGACATTTAAATTTCTCAAGTAGTTACCATGGAGATGTTTGGGCTGTGAGCAGGCTGTGAGATTTATTAGAACAGATTATTTTATAGATTATATTTCTATATCTTTAAATCTATAGAAATTATAATAAAAAAATTAAATGTGCCGGATAGAGAATTTTGTTTTTTAATATTTGTAATAACATAAATTTTCCAAAAATAATATTTAGAAGATTTTTGTTAAAATACTACTACTTCCGGTTATCCAATTGTTACCAGAACCTATTCAACTCTTCCCATTACTGTTAGATTGAGGAATCCGTACACTCAAAAAAAATTTACTTTAATAATAAATAAATTGCAGATAAAATTAAACTAAATTGCTTTTAAAAATGAGCCAAAAAGAATTTATTTTACTTCAAGTGAAGTAGTACTTTTGATAGAAAATCATACTTTGAAGTTAAAAGATAAATGTTTTTATTTCAATCGCAGGAATTGCTGTTATTTTGACAGCAAAACTTTTTCTAAGCAATTATATCTTTATTTGTTCAGAAAATAATATACTTTTGTATTGAATGAATATATCTTTTAATTTTAAATTCATGTATTTCAATTCGATAGATATTTGCTTTTAGTTTGAAATAGTTTTTAATTAGATTCTATACTTATTTACTTTTGAAATAAAAATCAAATATTTCACATTAAAAACTACCTCCTTTTGAAAGGAAAATAAGTGCTTTAAATTTTAAGGTTAGATGGTAAGGTATAGGTAGATGTGTGTACAAAAGATTATTATTTAATTAGGATGTTTATTATTCTTATAAAATTATAACAAGAAATATATGTTATTCTGACAAAAATAAATAAAATATTCTTAATTATAATATGTTATATTACAAACTTATTCTTAAATAAATAAAAATAAATATACTATCATGGCATATTACCCATTGTTGGGTGTGCCAATCTGCTTTATACATACATTCATACATTTTATAATGATTGTAAAACTCTTACTAGCTTGTTTTATCGTGTATTTGTGTTTCTTCTTGGCAGATCTTGAATTTTCTGTTAGATACCGTCGAGTAGGTTTCAGTATGATGTTCAATAGCTGTGTCAGTTTGAATTTTTTTGTATCTGCAATTAAATTTATTTCATTATTTTGCTTACTATTAATTTATAGTTTCTTACTTTCATGATTTTCTTCCTTTGCTTCCAAAAATTGTTTTTATAATACGGATCATTAATATTTCCTTCCAAATAGATCACAATTTTTTCCTTAAATTTGTCCCATTTTGAAAAAATATTATCTTCTTTTCGTGGATAAATTAACGAAAAATCAATATTCATCTGAAACAAAAAATATATTATTTAGGTAATAAATTGTGTAATTAACAAGGAACGTATTACCAATTTTGAACCATGTATACTTTTCAGAATCGGCCAGTCTTGAAAATATTCTACATTTGAACATGAATTAAATACGATGTTCGAAAGTGTACTGCCACTTTTGTAAAACTTCCTTATAGGGTTCCGTATTGTATAGAAGCCAATTTTTACAATTTTCAATTATTGTTTGATCAAATTTTTGATCACTGTTGGTGTTCGATGATGTCTCAATTGATATTTTATTATCTTTAGGTGTTTTTACTTTGTATTTATGTTTCGCGTTCAAATATCTACTGTATAATACACCACTTTGTCGTTTTTTTCGACCCCCCGAACAATAAAAGTACTCCTGTAATATAATATAGAGTTTAGTATTTATTTATTATAACTTAATAAATGTATTAATTACATTCTTACATACTTGATTTTCACTTGGGAAGCATTCACATATTTCAGATGCAATTCTTTCAAAATACTGAAGTTACTTTATTCACTGAATGCAATGCAGATAGCACCTGTACATCAAACCATGCAACGCAAAATGCAAGTATATGCCGGTTAAGCAATGAATAAGAAAATGTATTCCTGCAGAACAACTTTGAATTTGACTTAAAAGTAAATAATTTTATTTCATTTTTGTTGTATTTACAATGATTGTCAGTGGTTTTGATTCTAAAGTTAGAAATATCAAATTGAATTTAGAGCAATTTAAATTGAGAGCAAAGAATTTTGAACTGAAAGTAAAATATTCAAATTGAAACATTTCGTTATTAATTATTTGGTATTTATTTAAAAGCATTTGCTTTTAATTTAAAGTTCATACACTATAATATCAAAATGCAGAATATTATGATTTAAAAGCATTCTTATTTAAAAGGAAACATTTCTGTTTCATTTCTAAAAATTTGTGTTACGATAAATAAAACTCTTTTAAAATAAAAGCATTATATCTTCAATCCGAAATTTTTCCATATTTTTAAATCAAAAACAATTTTCAAAAGCATAATTTTTTTAATACCTTCAATTCAATCGACATTTTATTTAATTCTATTATAATAATTTTGTTTTCAGTAGTTTTTTGAATCGAAAAGTAAAACTTTTGTTTTTGAAACATTTATTTTTTTTGAGTGTAGTTACATAGGTCTTTAGTCTTATAGAATTTGCGAAATCGTACCTCCAACAACCTCACACACACACACACACATCCACACACACACATACACACACACACACATCCACACACACACACACACACACACACACACACACACACACACACACACACACACACACACAGACATCATCGTAAAAATGTTATAATCGAATTAAAACGTGCTTATTTTAGCATGAATCCAATACCTCTTAGCGAGAGGTAAAAATATGATGTGACCAACACATTTACCCCCCGTCATTTCATTTTTATTAATTTAAATACATGCCTATGGGGTCTCGTTGCCGCGTGCCTGATGTCTGGTTGCGAATTTGGGGAACCCGATTCGATTCCGATCAATGTCAAATATTTCGAATTAAATGGCACAAATTAAACCATGTTGCACTCTTCACACCAGAAATAAGTACGCGTAAGACGCTTGGTAAACGTCCGCACGATACAAATATGTTATCATCATTACCAAAATCTGTGTACAAAGCTGCTTAGCACACCCAGCAATGGGTAATATACCGTGATAATATATTTTTTTTATTTAAATACATACCGGCATATTTACAAATGCTAGAAATTATGTATATTAAGTTCCTTTCCATATAACTGTTGTTTTATTTACAATTTAGTTTTAAAACGTTACTATTATTAATTTGAAATTATGTATAATAAGTTCCTTTCCATATAACTATTGTTCTATTTAAAAATTTCCTTTTAAACGTTACTGTTATTAATTTCAAATGATTATTTTTTTTGACAGTGACATTTATCTGTCAGTTACATACTTTTGAGCTGAACTGTGTAAGTATGGAGTTGTATTTAAAGCATAAGCTCCGAGATATAATTTTTATATTACTTAATAAATATATCCATAAAATATATAGAAAAAGTATTAATGCAAACCTGTAGAAAATGAACTAATCTTTAATTTTTACCTCCCGCTCCCCTGGTAAGTGAGGTATAGGGATCGTGCTAAAAATCGCATATCGAGATTTTGGTAAATGACCACGTTTTAAGGTACCTAGAATCCATTTTTAACATTTTCACGATGATGTCTGTGTGTATGTGTATGTGTGTGTGGGTGTGTATCCTGTTTACGCTCTAACTCAAATACTATCATTCAGAAAGTTTTGAAACCATGTATTTCTACCTTATTCTGATATGGAAAGAAGCCATTAGATTTTGGTGGCAATCGGATAACCGGAAATGACAGTTTACTTGAAGCTCAAGATAGTTTTTCTTCAAAAAATACCTTTAAATGTATTTTTTTCGCAATTTGTTATTATAATAATTAAAGATTATTCCATTTTCTACAGGTTTGTTTTAATACTTTTTCTGTATATTCTATGGATAAATTTATAAAATAATGTAAATATTATACCTCATAGGTAAATGGCGGGAGGTATTGTGTTGGTCACATCAGATTTTTATAATAACAAATTGCGAAAAAATAACATTTATAGGTATTTTTTTGAAGAAAACCTATATTGAGCTTCAAGTAAATGCCATTTCCGGTTATCCGATTGACATCAAAATCTAATGACTTCTTTCCATATTTCAATACGAGGTTTCAATCTTTTCTGAATAATAGTATTTGAGTTAGAACGCCCAGAAGATACACACACAACACACATACACACACACCACACATACACACACACATACACACATACACACACACATACACACACATAAACACATACATACACACATACATACACACGTACATACATGCACACATACATCATCGTGAAAATGTTAAAATCGGATTGTAGGGACCTTAAAACGTGGTCATTTACCAAAATCTCGACATGTAATTATTAGCACGATCTCACCCTTACCAAGGGTAGCGGGAGGTAAAAAATATATATGTCGGCTCCGGTGCCTCAGTGGTTTCAGCAATGCTCACTTTCAGCCGGGTTAGTGCTAGCGCTAGACTAGCAAGATAATTGAACGGTTCGCTAGAATCTAGCGCTAGAAGAAATGGCTAGCAAGAAATATTTCGCTAAAACATCTAGCGAAAGTAACTTTCTAACAAATTTATTACCTGGTTAATAATATTTATTTCTGGTGCATTTTATAACATTTCAACTAATAATTTCCATTGCAAAATGAAGTCTGCGAACTTTCAATACTATACAGTTTAATAAATGAATACCCTTTAGGACACATCTAGCGCTAATTTTTATTAGGTAAGCACTACACCGGCTGAACGCGAGCTCTTAGGGATGAGTACGCTAGGAACCTGGGTTCGATTCCCGCTAAGGTATAGATGTTTGTAAATGTGAACTCTAATTGGGTGCAAATAATGGAAATTTATTCACTTACAATATCGACGTTTCGGTTCACACAATGCATCTTCTTTTGGGTCTATAATCATTTAATAAATTATAAAATACTTACAGTTAAGACCTTACAAAATATTATCTAATGTACACAAAATACATATCATGCGGCAGGATTTTTTGATGACATCATCGATACGGACTCCTATTGGTCGTCTGTACACCAATGATTATGTCGCATTGCTGTGGGAATTTAAATAAAATATTAGTTTTACGCCATTAGCTAGTAACCTGAGAATTTTTGACAAAATAAAAGTACATCTAAGATAAAAGGTACAGTAAAATTTTTGAAAGATGTCAGATCAAGGTTGTCTACGAATTGTATGAATTCAGATTTTTGCTCCGCCCATTATGACAAATTCAGTAGTGTCGTTTGCTTAGTTTTTTATGAGGGTACGTAAGATACTACTGTTATTTTATTATTATAAATATATTACAGTAAAAGCATTCAAAATTCAAAAATAAGTCAACTGGTAAGTTTATAAGCAAATGTAAAACCAAATATGTTAAAAATAAGATGACACAATATCAGTGTCAGTGACTCTGTCAGAAAATAACGTTATTCGTACGGCTATGAATTAAGGTAATGTATCTGAATTAATAAATAAACTTACGTTACAGTGAAAGTATTATCAACAATTCAAATTTTTGAAAGACAAGCGTCTTATATCCATCATCGCACATTCTTATAGCCTTTGCAAAAGAAAGAGATAAATGTATGCCTATTTGTTAATTCTTTCGTGATACAGATGCCCTTGATCCGACATCTTTTAAAAAAAATTCCGTACACTATATATCTCATTTAATCTAAGTTATATTTCGTATAATTTCCGTGATTCCAAATGTGACCTTTCAAATTCGGACACCTGTATATACTCGTATGAATTTTGAAATAATATTTCTGTTTCATTTTCACATTAAGCTGGAATACACATATTAGTTGTTTTTTGTTCTATGCTGTAGGTATGTGTTTTTGACATGAAAAATAAGCCCATGTTTTCAATATGAATTTTCTTTGTATGTATACCAAATTCAGTAATAAATAACAATTTTATAGCGTTTGTAGTCAGAGTAAATAATAATAACCTGGAGATATTTGCATACCGATAATTAAATTGACATAAACAATTTATACATGCGCCGTTGTATATTGTATGTTAATTTTACGTATGTAATTATGAGTCTGCGACTGCGGTGGGTGCCGTTCCATAGCTAAGCTACATGTCGCCACATCATATAAATACTAAAAGATTTACATCTTTTCATACATGTTATACATGACAAACTTAGAATAAATAACATACGTGCGATTAGTTCTGCATTCTATATTAGATATAAATTTATAAATAAATAAATAATTATATTTTCACGCATTTAATCATTGCTGAGATGGGAATACCATTCTGCTTTAGACATAAATATAATCTTGACTTCTCGAGAGCTATAATATCCATTTCAGCGCTTACAGTTAAATTTTAACTGTTTATTAAATTAAGCATATCCTATTGAAACGAAATATCAAATGGGTTATTAGATGTTACTAGCAAAATTACGATATTCACTTTTTTATAACCGGTAGTTAAGAATTTAACTATAAACGCTGCAACTGGACAAAAAAATGACTATTAGAGATACAAGGTCCGTTAAATTATAAAAAAAAATCCCGCTTTATTAGGTCAGTTTTTATTATCTGAATGGTTAGTTCACTATACAATGTTGAAACTACGGAATGCAATACGATCCCGAAAACCGGGATACCGTACAAAATTTGGCTAGTATTCAATACCGGTATTAAACATAAAAATACCGGTTCTTCGATATATTTCTTAAATGAAAAACAAGATACTATTTAATGGACTATACAGGGTGAGTCTGGGAAGACGCCCCCCTCTCTCTTTAACTTTTTTGTTATAAGTAATAGAAAAAAATGGCTTATTTGAAAGTTTTATTATTTTAAATACAGTAGAATCCGCTTATAATGGACTTCAGGGGACCAAGGAAAATAGTCCATTATAGTCGAGTGTTCATCTCATCAGAATAATTCCTAATTAAACACATGCATATTCATGTTATTTCATTATCATGTTTTTATTAAAAAAAGGTAACTAGGTACAACAATAAACTATGTACCTACTCGTATATAGGTATACATAAGTACGAAAATAATAGCAAAAAAATTATTGTAATACATACATAATCGCATATATTTACCATTACATATTTTGAAAAAAGTCGATTAGTTTTGCCTGGATCCACGATTTGGCTATATAATCTTTATCTAGAATTAGTGTACAAAAGCAGATTGGCATACCCAGCAATGGGTAATATGCCGTGATGATATATTTATTTATTTATTTATCTAGAATTAGTTTGACTTTAATTTTAAGTACCGAATCGCTCTGCTTGTAATGGAAAAATAACGAATTTGGGTTCATTATTTGCGAAAGTTTGTTATATTCGAGTTCATTTTAACCGCGGATTTTTCACGTGTTTGTAGTGGGACTTTAAAAAAGGGTACATTATAATAGAGTTTCTATTACAGGCAAGTTCATTATAGGTGGATTCCACTGTATACTATTTTATGGCAAATGCAGATATTTTTTATAGTCATATATTATACAACAAGACGATTGAAAATTCTCGATTATACGAAACGTGTTGCCTGGAAACACCACGAAACCAAAGGTCGAGTGGTATTTCCAATAGGCAACTCGTTGAGTATGTCGAGAATTTTCTATTGTCGAGTTGTAGACAGGTAGACAATATCATGAATAAAAAATAAATTAAAAAGTAAATAGTAAATTTAACGTAGACCTGTGGTCTATTTTATTTTGACAGAAACGTCAAGCTATATACTACATAACCTATCTTTTTAAATATAGTTGTAGTAGTATGTAATATTACATTGAAATGCTCGTATTTCAAAATAAATGTTTGTATTTCAAATAAACTAGCAACAGTGCAGTTCCAGATTTGTGATCCAAATAATTATTTGTTTATTTGTCAAATTTTTACTTCCATAATTCCTTTCTGTCAAACAATAGATGCGTTCAATTATTTGTTTCGGTGCACTTGGAGGAGTCAGTGTGATTTTAAATGTCTACTTAAAGCATACAACGCACGATTTTCCTCCTCAAAGTGTAACTACAGATTCATTTATACTCGTATACTCGATACTGTGATCTAATGAAAAAGATCATGTCCGTAAATATAATTAAAAATGACATTGCCAGTTCTGAGTACATAGAACAAAATAACCAAACGCACATATAAGTGAATATACGAAGGTAGGTATATTCGAATATGCCAAGGTTCGTATATTCGCTCACCATGGATACTCAATAATAACCGCTGTAATACGTGGTAGCTAAGGAAAATCACACATTCTTATTGGTTTATAACTTAATGAATGATATAGTCAGGTTTACAGGATACGACTACCAACTTCTATTTTTTAAATAGCAACCTATAATCATTTTACTAAAATATAAACCGCCATTTTTTTCTCTTTTCAACAATGTATTAGTTTTTATTAAAATATTTGAAAAAATCGAGATAAATAAGATAATTGAGATATATGGAAAATATTTTTTATTCAAATATGTTCTATGTGAAAATAAACAATGTTAATATCAACATACTATTCCAGATAGGTTATGTATTTTTAAGTTTGAAATTTCAAAGATAAAAAAATGGTTATATACTACATTCAGTAATTCACTATAATTATTTTAATTGATCTCAACTTGTCAAGTTCACAACTAACTACTCGTAATTTAGCAAAAAAAAGAATGACGTCTTCACGTCTTGTTTCGATCTCACATAAGATAAGGATCCGGAAGTAGTCATTTCAGCATCAACATCCGTTTAAAAAGCCGTAAAACTCTTGTGTTGTCCGTGTTGAGCTGTCCGGTAGATCCTATCTGTCGCCTACGCGTTGAACTATACACATTCAAGTAATTATGCCTTTGTTCTTTGTTTTTATATGTGGAAACAGTTACAACTGTGACAACCTGCTAGATATTACAAGAAAAATTGTTAATTATCCGAATACTAGAAACCATTAAGACACGGCGATTATTATGATGAGGATTTGAATATATGTCCTTTGCACATTGCTAATTCAGATGCTTTCTATTATTTTTTCCTCCAAAAACAGGAGTGTTGAAACTGTCCCGTGGAAAAGTCACTCACAACAATATTTTTACCTCTCGCTGAGAGAGGTATTGGATTCATGCTAAAAATCCTATATCCGCATTTTATTGAATAAGGTCCCTAGAATACGATTTTAACATTTTTATGATGATGTCTGTATGTGTGTGCTATAGGATGTTGTAGGTATGATTTCTCAAATTCTATACTACTTAAGATCTGTTTAACTACGGATTCCTCAATCTAACATTAATGGAAAGAGTTGAATAGATTTTGGTAACAATTGGATAACCGGAAGTGATAGTTGCATTAGAAATATCTTCTAAATATTATTTTTTGAAAATTTAAGTTAATACAATAATAAAGATCTTTAAATTCTTAATGTAATACATTTAAAAAAATATTATATCTTCTATAGATTTAGAGATATATAATAATATAGAATAATCTGTTGCAATAAATCTCGCTGCCCAAACAACTCCATGGAAACCAGTTGAGATATTTAAATGTTTATAACTCACAGATAAATGCAAAATGCCATTGTCAAGAATCAATAGTTTTATTCCTGGGAAGTACGTACATTAGAAATTTCTTATTGTATTATTAATTAAATATTTAAAATTATAGGTAGGTATATTAATATTACATATATCCTTAACAAATACCGCTAATACTGTCAGTGAATATAAATAATTTTGAATACATTCGAAAAGTAGGAGAAAATTCCTCATAGAACGAAGGAATATATACAATTTGAATTATTTATGTACAAAAAATGTAAAATCCGTTAATTATGACCCGAGTTCAATCCCGACCGACATAAAAAATTACTTTGAATATTTATGGCAAAAAATTGATTCCTGTGGTGCAGTTTTCACGACAGTGCCCGTGGGGTGACGCCTGGTAAGCGCACACACGGTACAAATATTTCATCATTTACCGATATCTGCGTACAAAGCAGATTGACACATCCAGCAATGGGTAATATGCCGTGATGATATATTTATATATGTAACATAAAATGGAAATGTCGAGAGGTCATGTGTTGGCCACATCAGATTTTTTTAAATGGACTAAGTTCTAACTAACTTTTACAACTTGTAATTTCAAATTGCAGCTAAATAACTGTTTAAAATGATATTGCAAATTTTGTTTTCCACGGCCTATCTGATATCTGATTATGGTACCTGATAGGTTGTTTTTCCTTGGCATGTAATAATTTGAATTTTTTTAATGTAATGAGCATGAAAACGCACATGTCCAAATGCAGAATCCAGTTAATTAAAATATCCAACATGATAAATGATTAACGGTCCATGAAATATGTAATTTAATTTATGAAACAATTGAATCAACATCACTCATCTGTCACCAATGAATTACAATCAAGTTTTAATTGTTATTGTAAGAAGTATTTTAGCAAGTGGCCAATTAATAATTTTCTTTATTTCGTCCCCTCCCAAATTGAACTAGGTACAGTAAAATTTTTGAAAGATGTCCGATCAAGGGCACCTATATCACGAACGAATTAACAAATAGGCATACATTTATCTCTTTCTTTTGCAAAGGCTGTAAGAGTGTGTGATAAGGATGGATATAACACGCATGTCTTTCAAAAATTCATATTGTTTCGACTAAGTTAGGACATTCCATTTATAAACGATGCTCGTTGTTGATAATACTTTCGCTGTAACGTAAGTTTATTTATTAGTTCAGATACATTACCTGGATTCATAGCCGTACGTATAACGTTATATTCTGTCAGAGTCACTGACACTGACATTGTGTCAGTATCTTATTTTTAACATATTTGGTTTTACATTTGCTTATAAACTTACTAGTTGACTTATTTTTGAATTTTGAATGCTTTTCCTGTAATATATATTTTTATAATAATAAAATAACAGTAGTATCTTACGCACCCTCATAAAAACTAAGCAAACGACACTACTGAATTTGTCATGATGGGCGGAGCAAAAATCTGAATTCATACAAGTCGTAGACAACCTTGATCGGACATCTTTCAAAATTTTTAGTGTACATACTATAATCAAATAATACATTGGGTTCCTTCAATATGTATTTTTATTGTTTAAATTTAACTAAATTGCAAGCCATTTACGAGTGTCCACCTTTTTGGATCTTCTGAGTCATTATAACGTTTACTTTTTAAAGATATGCACAATATAACATTTTAAATGTTAACATTTTGATAGAGGGTTATTTCATAAATATTGCACACAATTGTTAGTTTATTCATTTGTTTATTTTTATTACACTATCTCTTTACAATCCTTGAATATAGTCTCCCTGCTTCTCAATGACCGAGTCCCAACGTCGGGGGAGCTTTACTATTCCATCCAAGACACCATCTCTGTTCTTCTGTCGAATGGTTTAGGTAACGGTAGCATGAAGCTCTTCCAGAGACGGAAAACGATGTCCACGCATAGGTTGTTTCAGTTTTGAGAATAGGTCGAAGTCTGTTGGACTCATGTCCGGACTGTAGGGAGCATGGGGTAACATTTCCCAACTGTATTCACGCAGTTTTTCGGTTACGACATTCCAGATGTGGGGGCGAATATTGTCAAGGAAAATAAGGGGCCCAGCCTCGAGCATCTGTCTGTCCATGATGATTCCTTTGTAATCATAAGCAAAGATCATCATTTGTTTGACTTTTGATTGAGTTTTTCGAATTTTTTTTTGGCCGTGGGGAATTTGGACCTCTCCACTCGTTGGACTGTGATTTTAACTCCGGCTCAAAATCTCTAACCCACGTATCATCAATAGCGACTATTCGATACAAGAATGCTTGACCTTCAACGTCGAATGTTTATTTCATTAAGGTTGCAATGTCTAATTTATAAAAGTCACTATACACAAGACACGTGCAGGCTCCATTTCTAGCTGACGTTTGTGAAAAACAAATTACGCAATAGTTGAAAACAAAACACATGCTCCTTCCCCCAAGCCTTCTATTACAATTGACGTAAATGTCACTGTTGCTGCATCGTCCAATTCGCAGTGTTGCCAACTTGTGCATTATTTATGAAATGACCCTCGTATATGTGCTCCCCGAAACATCAACAGGTCATGTTCGTGGAGTGTCGAATATTCTTCTTTAGGCAGATACAACTTGCAAAATTTCAATAAATACTCAATTAATACTAAACCTTAAAACTGTATAATAGTGCTATCAAAGTTTATAAAAAATTATTAGTTTTTAAAATATGTGTAGTAATTTTTTTAAAGATGTCCGATCAAGGTCATGTGTATCATGAACGAATTAAAAACTTGACATACATTTATCTCTTTCATTTGCAAAAGCTATAAGCGTGTGCGATAAGGATGGATATAACACGTTTGTCTTTCAAAAATTCATATTGTTTCGACTAAGTTAGGACATTCCACTTTAAAACGATGCTCGTTGTTGATAATACTTTCGCTATAACGTAAGTTTATTTATTAATTCAGATACATTACCTTGATTCATAGCCGTACGAATAACGTTATTTTCTGTCAGAGTCACTGACACTGTGTCATTATTTGTTTTTCACATATTTGGTTTTATGCTAATAATCTTACCAGTTGACTTAGTTTTTAATTTTAAATGCTTTTATTATAACATATTTTTATAATAATAAAATAACAGTCGTATCTTATCCTCATAAAAACTAAGCAAACGACACTAATGAATTTGTCATAATGGGCGGAGCAAAAATCTGAATTCATACAATTCGTAGATGACCTTGATCGGACTTCTTTCAATATTTTTACTGTATGTATTTAAATTTTCAATGCCCTTAACATCTTCGTCGCACATCTACTTTATTCCAAATTTTTTACTACTTTCAAGTCTTCTGTTATTGTCTTTTTAAAATTAGGTTCGAGAAGGACATCACGCTATATAAACAACCCGTCGCCAAAGCCAGCAAAAACAGTCTGTTATATTGAAGCAACGAGCAATGAACATAGGGTAATATAAACAAATAGTCTACGAGTGGTGAACATAAATAAATGTAGTTATATAAATAAATTTAGTGATAAATATTGTTTAAATAAATAATCTTAGTATCTAAGTATTCAATAATATTGTTAGTCTTAAATTAGTGTTTATAATTATTTAATCATAGTGTTAATTACACTTATCCATCTTTATTTTAATTATTTATCGTTTAATAAACTTTTATTTTAATTAGTAATATTTCTCTGATTTTTATACTTCACCTAAATAAATAAACGTTACAGTATATACATACATAAGTACATATACCAGTCGTAATCTCGGGCTGACATGATTATCACATCCAGCCAGTTGCGGGGTGAAAACTAAAGGAAAATTTGATACTCGTAGTTTTTTACCTCTCGCTAAGAGAGGTATTGCATTCATGCTAAAAATCGCATATCCAGATTTTATTGAATAAGCACGTTTTAAGGTCTCTACAATCCGATTTTAACATTTTTACGATGATGTCTGTGTGTGTGTGTGTGTGGATGTGTGTGTGTGTGTGTATGTGTGTGTGTGGGATGTTGGAAGGACGGTTACTCAAAAACTATAAGACTTAAAATTTGTTTAACAACGTATTTCCCAATCGGACATTCATGGGAAGATCTGAAAAGGTTTTGGTAATAATTGGACAACCGGAAGTAGAAGATTCTTGAAAAAAAATCTTCTAAATATTATTTTTTGAAAATTTTTCGTGGTAATATTAAAGAAAATTAAATTCTCTATATGATACATTTAAATATTTTATTATATATTCCATAGATTTAGAGATAAAAGAAGTATAATATATAAAATAATCTGTTGTAATAAATTTGACAGCCGAAAGAATGCCATGAAAAATAGTTGATAATTTAAATTATTTGTAACTGACAGATAAATGTCAGTGTTAGAAATAATGAGTAATGAATTAAAAATGTACTTGGAGAATCCCTTAGTTCTTGATCTGTGACTATTATGGAGATGACAAGTCTAGGTTGAAGGACTTAAATTTGTTTCAAACATTATGGGACAATGTACACCAGTACTGTAGACTAGAGTAACTTTGAATTGCGAAAAAGCTATCAAATTCTTCTCAAGTAAGTTGTAAATATTGACAAAATCGGAGTGCAATCTATCCGTCACTTTATTAAAGGGAATTAAGGTTATTTAGATGTAACAAGTATGAAAAAATAAAATGTAAAAGAAGATATATAAGAATAGATGCACAATCCAGATATATACATTTTAGACCGCCCAAAATTAATGTTTTTACTAGAAGAATATGAAGAGAAAGTAAACAAAGTTGTTCGAATTGAAAATTGCTGTTACCAGCCTAATATTTATATATGGTAAACTCTACTTTGTAATTTATTGTAACATAATTTATGGTAAAATATCTTCATGTTGAGACATGCTATTATTGAATAATAAAGAAGTTTATACGTCATAGATTTATATGAATATATTATTTGTATTTATAAAAATAATCTTTGCTTTATGCATACAGCCAGGTAAAATATACGGCGAGAGGTTATGTGCTGGCCACATCAGATTTTTTTATGAATCACTCGTGCGAGTTGTTGCGTTTGGAGAAATTTTATTCCAAAGTTCATATTAAAGAGTTTTTGTTCGGATTACCTTCCTTCTACTCCATATTCAAAAATCAAAAATAAGTATTTTTTTCCTCTTGCAAACTCAATCCGGGAACATGCTGTATATAAAAATGAAAATCAACAAGTTATGTCTCGACTTCTCTATTCATGACTAACATTAAGAATGACATTTTATATAATCCACTGACAGACGAAGGTATATCCGTATATCTAGTTGGTATGCGCAAGCATTTGTAGCTGTCTGTTACTGCTTTTTTTTTAACATGAAATGAAATTTTACATACGTAGTTTATTTGCTTTAGTTTTTGATGAAAATAGTAAATTACAATATATTAATAATTAGTGTACATCTGTCAGCCGCCATGATGACATTGATCGCAGCGCCGCCAACATAAACTTCTCCGTCTTCTTTAGCGTCGAATCGGTAGAGGTTATATTCGTCCACACCTCTGAATCTCATAGCTCACTTACGTTTCTTGTTTAATGCGTGACCTTCCGCGACCTCGCACTTAATTACTTCAATTGCCGAGTATTGTCTGAGCGGCTGTCAGTTGTTCGTTTTTTACAACAGCCGCCATGATCTCGCGCTGTGTTTTTTACTTGGTTTTGTTTGTAATTCTCGGCGTTATTTCATGGGTAGTTATTGTTCACATCACCCGGGCACTGCTTGCAGAATGAACAGAGCAAAGGTAATTTTTCTCACCGGTCAAGTTAATGACGGATTTTTTTGTAATGTGCGGAAAATTGTTTAGAA
The DNA here is from genome assembly GCA_951394225.1 of Harpalus rufipes. Classification (NCBI taxonomy): domain Eukaryota; kingdom Metazoa; phylum Arthropoda; class Insecta; order Coleoptera; family Carabidae; genus Harpalus; species Harpalus rufipes. The sequence goes on from OX596282.1 coordinate 45,177,280, forward strand.
AAGGGATGGAAATGTAGTCATTTTATTATAAATATAAGCTAAGATGAGTACGTTGCTATTAAAGTTGATAGAAAAATAATTTTCCGTGAAAAAAGATATCTTGTTTTACACTTTAATTTATAACTAGTTTCATTGCATGGGCGTATCCAACTGAAAACGAGGGGGGGGGGGGCAGGTTTACAAAAGAAAACTACACCATTTATTAAAAAATATTAATTTTTAAACAATATTTTTTTCTTACGTGAAATGAAGTATAAGGTAGTTTCTTTAAAAATGTTAAAAAGAACAACAAACCAGTTAACAATTTTTCAATAATTTGTTATTTATATTTCTATTTTATTTTTATTTTTTTCCACTTTGGAAGGGGTGGCAGCTGCCCCCCCCCCTTGCCCTCCCCTCTTGGACACGCCATTGTATCATTGTGTAATTGTTTTTGTAGTCATTGTCATATATCGCCGACCTACTGTAAGGCAAAAAATCTGTTGTGGCCAACACAATACCTCTCGCCACTTCCGTTTTTGGTTATATACTCGTAAGTATAGAGCCCGAGCAGTCATGCGACATTGTTGGCCTTGACCAGCAGATATGGGGACCCGTGTCAGAATGACAATTAGTAATTATGTACATAGATGTCAAATGTCAGAATTTTTCATTAAAAATTTCAATATTTTCTAAATTCACGTAGTTAATTTGTCACCATGAGTGTGGAATTTACTTGTTGAAGAAAATAAACCTCATGGAATTAGAAAATCACTAAATTTAGAATGATAAACTATGATATTTGACATCTATGTACATAATTACTAGCTATTATTCTGTTCTGACACGGGCTCCCATATGTGCTTGTCAAGGCCAACAATTGTGACATGATTGCTCGCACCCTATTGTATTTAACATTTCTTGTATACCTACACTCCACACCAAAAATTCTACTTACATCTATTCTTTATATTTATATTTTTTTAATTTTAAATTCGTTCTATGAAGAAATTTTGTCCTCTTCTAATTTTTCGAAATGTTTCCAATCCATTGTCGGGATTGACAGTATTTTTGAAGGGTATGTGTTATATACCTATAATTTTAAATATTTAACTATTAATACAATAATAAATAATATAATGTATGTACTTCTCAGAAAAATTCTTCAGTAATGTCTCTGTATTTTTGACACTGACATTTATCTGTCAGTTACAAACTTTTTTTATTTTTCAACTGGTTTCCATGACATTATTTGGGCTGTGAGATTTATTACAACAGATTATTATACACCTTATATTTCTTTATTTCTAAATCTATAAAAGATATAATAAAATATTTATATGTATCATATAGAGAATTTACTCTTCTTTAATACTAGCAAGAACAAAATTGCTCGTTGGTTTCATATAACAGAATGTGTCTGCTGTCCTCCCGACGGTATTTATACAGCGCGCATTCTCTGTTCTAGTCTGTTCCATTGTATATAAAAGAATATGTGACCCTAAGTAATTAGACAGGTCGTAACGAGTTTACTACGCCCAGCGTGACGCCATTCTGGATATATTCTGCCAGTGCCAGCGGTCGCTTACTCTTACAGTCAGGAGCGCACGTTACACTATTATAAAACTTGTTATACTTATTAGTTCATATAAGAGCATTTTTTATTTCTGAGTAATAATAGTGATACAACAATGTGTACTTTTTATTCCTTTGAAGTGTAAAATCAATCCTTAGAGTAATGTCTATGTCCATCTATTTATTGACACCCTGTATATTTGACCTCACTTATAATTAATAACTTTTCGACCCTTCTTTTGCCACTAGATGGTAGCGAGGGTAAAAAAACGAAAAAAGAAACAGGGTGAATAAAATATTCAGCTTGTGGAACAATTCATTAGTTCTCCCGGACACCGCGTGAGAGGGAGAGCGGACAGAAGTAGTAGAAAGAGAGAATGAGTTAGAGAGAGTGGGAGGAGAGGGTGTTTACACGTGGGAAATAGGCCGGGTGGTAAGTGTGAGCATTAGACACGAGAAAGAGATGGACATAAAAAACAGGGAGGGATTAAGATATTTTAAAAGGCTGTTCTATCTAAGCCATCAAGTAATTATAAACACCACCGATTAAAGTATTTATTTACCCTTTGCGTAATTCTATTTTTTTTACCTTCCGTCACCGTTAGATAGGGAAGGTATTTGCCCGGTTGCAGAAACGTTCATCAACACTTTGTTTAATTAACGGATCATCAAAACGAACAAATACAACGCGATTTTTTGACATCAATGATTTAAATGTCATAAGAACAAGGAAAATGATTCCAAATTGTCCGCTTTGATGGTCCGTTAATTAAACAAAGCGTTGATGAACGTTTCTGCAACCGGGCAATTGTCTTTGGTCAAAAAATTCGATAACTTCCAAAAATTATAATTACAACCATATGAAGACGTGATTAGATTTTGATTATAAATGTCTACCGAAAGTACCCGCATTTGAAGATTTTAACAGTTTTTCTTGTAAAAACGCTGTTAAATATAATTTTTTGACATTTTATGTTATTATAAATACCTATTAAAGAACATTTTATTCTGTATTCGATTTAATTATTTTTTTCTTCATTCGCAATGAATTTACAGATAAAAAATTATAAAGAAATATCTTGCAACCTGCGCTACTAAAAACTGCACCATAGAAACAGATAGAATATTCAAATATTACTAAGTGACAGTTGTCAGTGTCAAATAAAATTTACATAATATCTTTGTGCAATGATTTTACTGTAAATATAAAAATGTAAAATAATTTAATGTGGCAAAAACAAATCACAACAAATTATTGCCACAAACCAATTCAGAAGATTATTATGTTTTAAATATAATACTTATATGTTTTTATTTTCTACTTCTTATTTTAAAAAACTCACTGTTGTTTTTGGGAGTAGTTCAGTTCAGTACGAGGTAATATTAACTCATTTCTCCCCCAAAAAGAAAGCGTCTATAAAATCGTTTGCAAAAAAAATTCTGTGTAGAATTTATACAAAATACATAGAATTGACGGAAGGTAATGTGCTGGCCATATCTAGATTTTTTTAAATCGCTTCAAGATATTTTTGCATTATTTTATTTTGTAACATGAACTTGTTTATGGTTTTAAATACCGTAAATTTTATTTTAAAATTTTTAATTTTCTGTTGTTCATCCGCTTCAATAACTCTTTGAATCTTATAATTTGTGGAACGAAATCATTTTTATTGTTTTGAAAAGATAATATTTAATAAACATAAGCTTTATTTATCCTACTAATCCGGGGCGAATAAGGCCCAGTAAATTTGGTGCCAAAGAATAAGCAGAGGACTCACGTCATCAACCTGAAAAAAACCTTCTAAAAAGAAATATAACTTGTAGAAATTATTAGTTATTTATTTTTATAAAAAGAAGAAAACATATACTAGTATTAAAGAAACGTATATATCAATGAATTTACAATTATTTCTAAGTCAATCCTTATTCATTTTACGGAATATAAAATTATTTGACACAACATAGACATTCTCAGTAGTGCCAGCGTATGGTACGAAAATAAACAATTATTTCAAATAATTTTCTATATTCCGTAAAAGGAATAACGATTGACTTAGAAATAACTGTAAATATCATTAATATATACATTACTTTTTTTCAGGTTCATGACGTGAGTCCTCTGCTTAACCATTTTCACTATATGTAAAAGAGTATTAATACTTGTTAATGTGTCTCAAAATGTTTAATTTTCTTCAGTGGCATTATTAAGGCTCATTTTTTTTTTAAGAATGTATTTTTATATGAAAATTAATTTAAAATATAGTGATTTTTGAAATATTTCAGATTTATAATAAAACAAAGTTTAACATGAATAAAGCATTTTCAATAAAGAATACTAATTACCCAAAATATTTCATTTTTAATTAAAGTGGGCCTTCTTTACTTCCATGACCTTAGAGTTACACGTGCACCACTGACCCTTAAAATTTAAACTTGGTTTTATTTAATCAGCCAAATAAATTGATCTTAATTTCAATTGCATAATTTTTTAATTTCAATGTAAAATTTAATTGACTAACTTAATAAAATCAGGTTTTAATTTATTTATTAATATCCTGTACGATTAGAATAATTGATGTACCTAACGGAAACTATGATGTAAAATCTACTATTAAATAAAATTATATCATCAGCTAAAACCGAAGCATTTTCTGCGAAATACAACAATGAATTTATTTATTTATTTGTATGATTCATACGTAAAAATGCTGAATTAGATAAAAACTAATGTAATAAATTTTCAAGCTGTTTACATACAAGCGATGTACAAATACTCGTAAGTAAACTTTCAAATAAGCAAATATTTGACAGACTATTACATTACATTTTTTCTTTGTAAAAGATAACAAAGTTATACATTCTCTGTAAAGTAACCGATACCTTTTAATGTATTTTTCAAAATCTAAAACTATAACTTCATAATCAACACGGATATTCGATTACAAATTGTTTCTAACCTAATATTCCACCGCCATTGTATTCAACTTCGCCATCTACCGTTTAAAACACTAACTTGTAGTCAGAAGACAGTTTATTTCTAACGATATCGTTATTTTATTACGTAAAGTTGGAATTGATCCTTTGATGGTCCGTTAATAATATTATGTTGTTAGTGAATTGTTTTCGGTCATTATCGGCTACTTTCCTACTTTCGGTTGTGATCGAATCGGATGATAAAATGATTATTAATAAACATGCCCTTTTGACACGGACGCCCATGTCGTGTTGAGGTAATGAGTAAATATTGATTAGAATTAATGGAGGCTTTTTACAAATTGGTATTCTTGGAAAAATAATTACGAGTAATAATTTTGCAGTTTGCTTCAATATTTTTCAACGATAATTTTATTTTTCTATTACCGATTTCGTAAATGATGTTTATTACTATACTAACTTTAAAACTTTACATGATTTAATGAGACAAACTCAAAAGTGATGTTAAGATAAAATTCAAGATGGCGGTTTCCAAGCTATTAATAGCAACTTTCTTGTTTTAAATGGTCGACTTATTGGATTATGGTGTTTTAAATTTGTTTTAAACCCTAAAATCTTAGATTTTTCGTTATTTTTCATGAAATTTATTATTTTCTGATTGGTAAAATTTCAGTTAGAAGTGTAAAACGCGGAATTTACACATCTCCTATCTCTAAGAATCCGATGAATTCCTTACACTGTTGTCAGTACACAGTAATTACAGCAAAGGAGGTGTTCACAATGAGTGGTAAAAAGAGAAATTTGTTAACATTGAAGGACAAAAAACATACACGATAACACGATAAAGGAAAGCTTATTATCTGTATTCATGTATTGGCAAATGGCTGGTTGTATCGATCAATAAGTTAGTAATTAATGGTATAACTAATATTTTTTCTTCTTTTTTTTCAGGTAAGTCACCAATTTCTATTCCACTTGGAGAAACTACACACGTACACAAATTTGTAAGTAATGAAAAATATTTTTACAAAAAAAATCTGTAGTGCAGCAGGGTTGCTTTTTTTGTTTTTATGAGTTTTTATGTTCCGAAGAATGCTAATGTGATTAGCAGTCGACATGTATCACGGAAAAAAATAATTTGTGGAAAAATGAAAATTTTCGCATTTAAAATCGAAGATAAAGATATTTTTCTACCATTTCTTTTTGAAGCAAAATGTTATTAAACAGATCTCTTCCGTAATTTGTGGCATATTATAGAGACAAAAAATACAAAATTTAAATTTTGTCAGAATTTTTTGTAACAATACTACGCCAATTTTTCGGCAAGCTGACAGCAGTAATTTTTAGAAAAACGCCCGGGAATGACAAAGAAAAAGATCTTGTTTCACCACGACAATGCGCCAGCTCATTCAAGTCGTATTGCTCAACAAAAATTGACCGAACTGAGGTTTGAAATTGTCCCCCATCCACCGTACTCGCCCGATTTGGCTCCGTCGGATTTCTTATTTTCTCGAAATTCAAAACGTTTCTCGCTGAAAAGAGATTTCGATCCAACGAAGAAGCCATCGAAGCAATAAATGCTTATTTTGCGGACCTCAAAGAAAACCAAAAATATATATTTTTTCATGATATTGCATGCATACAATTTTTTCAACTGGGTTTTTTAAGTGTTTTTTTTTTGGTTTCTTTAAAAAAAAATCTGATGTGGACACCACACGACTTCCTTGTACGATTATTAAACTATACATATTTTTTTAATAAATAAATTACAAAATATTAATTTTAACTTCAAAACGGTAAGATATATAGCGACCATAATCTAACCCGGTTCTTTTTAAAGAGAGTTTTGATTACAACAAAGAAATATTTGATTACAACAATGAATATGACTAATTTCACAATAAAAATATAATATTTGTTATTGTACGAATCATAAAATTGCACGTATTTAACGTAATTTGACATGAACATTTTTTTTATTTTTTTGTCCTAATCCATAGCAAGCTTTATTACAAAAACAAAAAAGTATATAATTTTTAAATTTACATATCTCGCTTATACAAAGGGCTAATTTAATAATACTTGATGTGCTAGACGCAGAAATTAATTCTTTAAAACTTTTATTTGAAGCATTTATTTCTAAAATCAAAATAAAATCATTTTATTCAAGAAAAACTGTTAACAACTTCAAGTAATGTACCACTTCCGGTTAGCCTATTTTAACCAAAATCTATTATGTTATTTCGATTGACATAAAAGTCTTGTATACCAAATTTGAAAAGTTTTGGATTATATTTTAAAACAGTTTTTCATTAAAATCTATTATAGGCTTCATGTAAAGTGCCACTTCTGGAAATTGTGTAATAACCAGAAAGGGAGGTGCACAACTAGATGTTATAGGAGTCCTAAATACAAAATTTCAACTTTCTACGGCTTACCGTTTTTGAGTTATGCGAGATACGTACGTACGTACAGACGTCACGACGAAATTAGTCAAAATGGATTCAGGGATGATCAAAATGGATATTTCCGCTGAAATCTGAAAACCGAAATTTTACGCGATTACAATACTTGCTTTACTTACGTACAAGGAAGTAAAAACCGTGTAGTGTAGTGTCGTGAAATCAAAAAATTCATCATATATTCATGGACTCAATCCTAAATTAATCAACATTCATCGTCTTCAATAATATCAATTTTCAATCGAGCCGGATAACAATAATTTGAATCAGTCTTGTAAAAACGTTCATACCGAAACAAATACATCGTTTTATTATTTAAAACCATGGTTCTTCAAGAAATCCCAACACTTATCCTACGTCATTATTACAAATTATAATACAGTATACTGTTAAAAGTTTCTGAAGTATTTTTAATAAATTCCTGACATTATTTGTAGCAGAAAATCTCTCTTCTGCAAATTATAATGATTATCCTGAAATGATGGTGTTTCCCGTGTTTCCTCAACTATTTTATGCGGTACTTGTTGCGTCAATTCCGCATGTTTCACGATACAACAATCATGATCCCGACCCGGATTTTTAGCGAACGGTCACAGATTCTAAACAATTACATAGCGGAAACCAGATGAAAGATGAAATTTTTACGCTTTGCTGAAATTATAGTGAGGAACAATAGTAAATTATAGATAGATTTGTTGTAGAAATAATTGAAACAGGGACGAACTCACTTATTTTTCATATAGCAACGTATAAAGGCTATCAATAAATAGTTTCAGTAACGGTTAATAATATAGGTATCAAGCTATGTTTTTTAAGTATTGTTTCAGCTCATATTTTCGTAATTATAGGTACAAGTTATTTGATAAAAGTTTTGGCATGATTTTTACCTCTGGCTACCCTTGGTAAGGGAGGTATAGGGATCGTGCTAAAAATCTCATATCGAGATTTTGGTAAATGACCACGTTTTAAGGTCCCTAGAATCCATTTTTAACATTTTCACGATGATGTCTGTGTGTACATATGTATTGTATGTGTGTGGGTGTGGGTGTGTGGATCCTGTTTACGCTCTAACTCAAATACATACTATCATTCAGAAAGTTTTGAAATCATGTATTTCTACCTTAGTCTAATATGGAAAGAAGCCATTAGATTTTGGTGGCAATCGGATAACCGGAAATGACAGTTTACTTGAAGCTTAAGATAGTTTTTCTTCAAAAAATACATTTAAATGTATTTTTTTTTATTATTATTATAAAAATTAAAGATTGTTCCATTTTCTACAAGTTTGCTTTAATACTGTTTGTATATATTTTGTGGATAAATTTATAAAGTAATATAAAAATTATATCTCGGATCTTATGCTTTAAACACATCTCCGTGGTTACATAGTTCAGCTCAAATGTATATAACTGACAGATAAATGTCACTGTCAAAAAAATAATCATTTCAAATTAATAATAGTAACGTTTTAAAAGGAAAATTGTAAATAGAACAACAGTTTGATTATTAAAATACATAATTTCTAGCATTAGTAAATGTGCAGGTATGTATTTTAATAAAGAAACAAATAAATATATTATCACGGCATATTATCCATTGCTGGGCGTGCTAATCTGATTTATACACACATTTCGGTAATGATGATGACATATTTGTATTGTGCGGGCGTTTACCACAAAGGTTAATTTTATGCCATTTAAAATTCGAATTATTTGGCGTTGATCGGGATCGAATCGGAATCCCCAGAGGTAAAAAGCGGGAGGTATTGTGTTGGTCACATCAGTTTTTTTTACAAAATACCGTGTAGCTATTAATAAACGATTCATATTTGAAACTTCGTAATTCCGGAGTATATTGAGATATCGATTTAATTTTTTTATCTCTTACAGACAAAGGGTTGAAAAATATTCCTAGCAAATTTCAAACATTTATATAGAAAAACAAGTGATTAACGATTTTCTAACCTTGTCTTTTAAATCTACTACACGTTCGTAATTTTATAAGCAGCTTAAAACGAAGTAAGCTATTATTGAAACAAAAGTATGAAAAAACTGTTTTTTAATAAAATTGTTTTTCACTTCTGTTCCGTTAAAATTATTATAGTTAAACGTTGTGTATTTCACATAATAGTACATTAAAACACAAGTATCATAAGGCAATCTGTTAACGTACGAGTCCAAGTTTGGAAAACGAGCCGCTAGGCGAGTTTTACAAAGGACGAGTGCGTCAACAGGCCTTATGATACGTGTTTTTTATACTATTTTTACCTCTCGCTAAGAGAGGTATTGGATTCATGTTAAAAATCGCATATCCAGATTTTATTGAATAAGCACGTTTTAAGGTCCCTACAATCCGATTTTAACATTTTTACGATGATGTCTGTGTGTGTGTGTGTGTGTGTGTGTGTGTGTGTGTGTGTGTGGATGTGTGTGTGTGGGATGTTGGAAGGACGGTTACTCAAAAACTATAAGACTTAAAATTTGTTTAACAACGTATTTCCCAATCGGACATTCATGGGAAGATCTGAAAAGGTTTTGGTAACAATTGGACAACCGGAAGTAGAAGATTCTTAAAAAAAAATCTTCTAAATATTATTTTTTGAAAATTTTTCTTGATAATATTAAAGAAAAATAAATTCTCTTTCTGATACATTTAAATATTTTTATACATATTTTATAGATTTAGAGATAAAAGGAATATAATATATAAAATAATGTTGTAATTAATTTTACAACCGAAAGGATGCCATGAAAAATAGTTGCAAATTTAAATTATTTGTAACTGACAGATAAATGTCAGTGTCAGAAATAATGAGTAATGAAAGAAAAATGTATTTGGAGAATCCCTTAATTCTTGATCTGTGACTATTATGGAGATGACAAGTCTAGGTTGAAGGACTTAAATTTGTTTCAAACATTATGGGACAATGTACACCAGTACTGTAGACTAGAGTAACTGAATTGCGAAAAAGCTATCAAATTCTTCTCAAGTAAGTTGTAAATATTGACAAAATTACACATCGATATAAGAATAATCGGAGTGCAATCTATCCGTCACTTTATTAAAGGGAATTAGTGTTATTTAGATATAACATGTATGAAAAAATAAAATGTAAAAGAAGATATGTAAGAATAGATGCACAATCCATATATACATTTTAGACCGCCCAAAATTAATGTTTTTACTAGAAGAATATGAAGAGAAAGTAAACAACGTTGTTCGAATTGAAAATTGCTGTTACCAGCCTAATATTTATATATGGTAAACTCTACTTTGTAATTTATTGTAACATAATTTATGGTAAAATATCTTCATGTTGAGACATGCTATTATTGAATAATAAAGAAGTTTATACGTCATAGATTTATATGAATATATTATTTGTATTTATAAAAATATTCTTTGCTTTATGCATACAGCCAGGTAAAATATACGGCGAGAGGTTATGTGCTGGCCACATCAGATTTTTTCTATTGAGGTAATTTTACGATTAAATTTATTTAAATTGCGACGTCAAATTATGACTAGGTATTTTTTTGTTAGTTATGTTTATGTTGGTAACGCTTCTCCCTAACAATTGAAATTTCATATTTTGTCAACTATTGATTAATTAGTGTATTGCAAGGTGTATTGTATTTATGATTCAAGATCTGATTCTGGTTGTGAAATTAATATTATATTTCTTTCTAGTCCTATTACCTAAAGAAAGTATAAAAATCCATAATTAAAAGTAATATGTTGAAATATTATCAACAACTTACCATTTTGAGGTTACCTGTCATCTGTCAGTTATGAAAGCATGACTACCAACTCCAGAACATGAAAGGCGCCAAAAATAGTACGCTTATAGATCTTCTAAACGTCGTGTTTGTAGTACAAAACAGTGCGTTTATAGAAACATAAGAACACCGAAATAGAAAAAAAAAATTATCCTTGTAAACGTTTTGTTACAAAAACATTTTATTTCTTTCTGACTTGATTTAACCTTAAAGATGATCATTGTATGATCGAAACGTCAGTTTAAAATCATACAAAACTTGATTGCGTTCCGACTAAATTATTCTTCCTTTGATTATTTAATATTCCTTTATCACATTTCTTTACGGTAATGTCCACAAAGCAGATTGGCACACCCAGCAATGGGTAATATGCCGTGATGATATATTTATTTAATTTTATTTACATTTCTTACAAATAATGCTGGATTTATACAGCGTAAGCCTTAACGTAACGTGCTGTAGCGTAACGTAAAGAATAAAACAATGCAAACGCGCGTGACAATTTATACAGTCGTAAGTCGTAACGTGACGTACCGTGCCGTAACGTGTCAAAAACCCAAAGATCGACAACTTTTATCTTTCTATGTTACGGCACGTTAAGGTACGTTGCGTTATTACGATAATTATTACTGCCGCGCTATAATCTGTTTTTGTGTGGCTAATATGTGTCAAAGTTTAACTAATACAGGGTGTAAGAGAAATAAGTACATTAAATTTAACCAGTGATAGAACTCGTCGAGAGCAACAATATTTCTTAATAACTTTTTTCGAAATCTCATTTTTTTTTTCCCTCCATAAATTAACGAGTCGTTTAGGTATTTTCATAATATGATACAATGGCAATAACAATGAAACAATTGTTTTTGACAAATGTGAGTTGATTAATAATTATTATAAAAGTTATAATCAGTAAAAATACGCTGCCCAAGGTCGGCAAATTTATTTGGAACGTTTTTCGAATAGTTATCTTCTAAACGTTCGCACTTTTGTACATGTATTAGTAGTATCTAAATTGAGGGTAAAGATAACTGACAATATACTCAATTAATTGCTATCCTAAATTTTATTACTTTAATAAAAAATATTTGCGAATTATTATATTTGTCACATGCAGACAATGGTTTATTTGCAAATAAATTATTATTTTCTTCAAACGTCATAAAAGTAGCATCTTTTGTGACTTGATTCACAAGGTAGAAGTTTAATTTCTACGCCGCCGGAGTAGAAATAGCTAATTTCTACGCCGCCGGCGTAGAAATAAAATAAATAAATATCCATAGAAACTATACAGAATCAACGAATAAGAAATAGCCTTAATAAAAGAAACCTGTAATATCGCCCTAAATGTCACTATAACACGCTAGGTAACCTAAGAATAAAGTTACTAAATACGATCCATAGCTGTCAAATTTAAATATATAACCTGTGAATTGAAATATAAACAGAGTTTACTTTTGAGGAACGAAATAACATTATTAAAGAATAGCAGACTTACAGATTACCATTACAGGGACGGTAATGAGCATAAGAATACTTAGAATTAAAGTGATAAGAAAAGATTATATTGTTTTGCAGTGATTCGTGGACATATCTTTCAGCCACACTGTTAGATTTCCATCCAATTGAACTTCAGGGGACTTACATTACATTATAATCCTTCAAAATCCGACATAATTGCACACAAGGAGGATATAAAATTGCACAGTTTTTATTTAAACGTCAAAACGTGAAAATTTTCATTTCAATGTTTATAACCAAAAGGGAACAAATAAGTAGGTATCCATAGCTACAGGGCAATTGAAATCGCAAACGTAATTTACGTAAAATGTAACGTCAGTAGTAGATATTTTTCTTTACATATCTACGTTTGAAGAAAAAATATAATGTGTCATTCGGAGTAAAAGTGTCTTTGTGTGCCTCGCGTGCATTTATCCGACTCGCTTCGCTCGTCGTTTAAACTTCCACGCTCGTCACACAAAGTCTCACTTTTACTCCTAATAACACAATATACTATTAAACCTAAGAAATTTTATTATAAGCAATGTATTCAAGTTCTATACAATCTATTAATACACCATACAAAAAATTGTTAAATTAGAGTAATAATTATAGAATCCAGAAGTTTATTTATTCTTGTTTTTAATATAATTGTAGGTGGTACTTTAATAAATAAATATCACTTTGCAAATAATTTTACTAAAAAAATAAAAATTAATATAGTAATTAATTGAATATATAGTCAGTTTCCTTTACCTTCAGTTTTATAAATAATACTAACATAAATATTGTATTATTTACTGTTAGAACTAAAAAAAATAGCACGTGTCTGTTGTCATATATTTGCCCGTAGATTATTGTTAAAATGATAAATTTAGGTAATAACATTATATTTAAATCAAATAAACTTTATTAATACATAAAATAAAAAATTGCCCAAATATAGTCTTAACTATTGTAATCTAAAAATTGATTTCTTCTTGCTTGATATTTTTCAGAGGATACGGATTCACTTGGGATTGGGCTCGTATTGGAAATACAAAAGAAAATATAGATACTGTTTCCAAGATATGAAATTAAAAGTAAAGTGTTTTAAAAATTAAAAAAAAATGTACATGTTATAATTTCTTCCATTTAAAATTCAATACTGATATTAGCTACTAGCTGTATTTTTTTTTCTAAATAAATTAAGATATTTCACAGCAATTATTATTCTAATTTATACTTTATTTTACAGGTTGATAATATTTATAGTAACTTAACTTATTTTTATTCCAAACTATTATAATATGTAGTTATTATATGCGTTTTATACATCGTTAAATATTTTTATATTGTAGAAATTGTTAGAATTATGCATATTATACACGAGATTATACACTATATTATCCATGGAAGAAAATAATTCTGAAAGATGTTGCAAACGGTTTGTAAAAGCAATTAATATGTACATATTTTCCAATCCAATACATATACATACAGTTTTTAGTATTCAATAAATAATATATCCATTAATTTCATTACAATAACAAACATAATTCATGTTATAAATTATAAAATGTCATTTACCGGTAGAGTAATTTATTTTCTTATAAACTATGTTTCTGTAATTATGGGAAAGGAATAACGCCTTATATTACAGTAAAAATACATTATACATTTTTAAATCAAGAATTGTAGATCTTAATTTATCCATTATTTTATCTCAAAAATAAATCAAATTCATTTAATACATTTTCAGAGTTGATTGTGTAGAATAATACTTTGCCACACTAATGCGAAAAAAGCTATTTTGTATAAGGGTGAAATTAAATATTGAAATTTGAATTTGACATTTCTTAAAACAGCGTTTTAGATAAAATAAGGCTTGTGCTACCAGCCATTTAAAAAAATGTGTCTGTATTGGAAATCTCTGCAATGGATTTCTCAATCACTTGAGTCCTGCGGGAATAAGCTAGCATTCACTGGACGACTCTACAGGAATAAGGAGACAGCGAGGTATTGCACAAGAAACAAAAAGAAAGAAAACATAAAGAAAAACGACAGAACTAGTGCCAAAAAGGATGTACCCTTATTGAATTTGTTTCTGTTTTTGAGACAGAAAGAATGTTACATTACTTGCAACTTATAGCGTTTTCCATTTAAAATTTCTCAAAAAATGGCTTTGCGATGTGATGACGTCATTTAGTTAATTTATATGAGCTAGGTAGTGAAGCCGATTGATCTAATCGATGGAACTAACATCCTATTCGCAAAGTGATTTAACACCGAAAGTCAAAAGGCGCTGCAGCAGTATTTGGGTTTTTGATTGTTAATGGTCGCTCGATTACACAACATTTTGCAAATATTTGGCACAAATGATATACAGGGTGTATCATGGAAAGTGAAAAATAGGCGTTTAACATGGGAAATCAGTTTTTCCATGTGCATTGCTCCCCTAATAATTTTAGACAAAAAGTTTCCAATGGATGTTGTAAAGCAAAAATTTGTACATCCGAATCAATAAAAAAAAAACTGATGTGGACACCACACGACTTCCTTGTACAATTATTAAACTATACATATTTTTTTAATAATTAAATTACAAAATATTAATTAATAATAATACTTGATGTGCTAGACGCAGAAATTAATTCTCTAAAACTTTTATTTGAAGCATTTATTTCTAAAATCAAAATAAAATTATTTTATTCAAGAAAAACTGTTAACAACTTCAAGTAATGTACCACTTCCGGTTAGCCTATTTTAACCAAAATCTATTATGTTATTTCGATTGACATAAAAGTCTTGTATACCAAATTTGAAAAGTTTTGGATTATATTTTTAAACAGTTTTTCATTAAAATCTATTATTGGCTTCATGTAAAGTGCCACTTCTGGAAATTGTGTAATAACCAGAAAGGGAGGTGCACAACTAGATGTTATAGGAGTCCTAAATACAAAATTTCAACTTTCTACGGCTTACCGTTTTTGAGTTATGCGAGATACGTACGTACGTACATACGGACGTACGTACGTACAGACGTCACGACGAAATTAGTCAAAATGGATTCAGGGATGATCGAAATGGATATTTCCGCTGAAATCTGAAAACCGAATTTTTTCGCGATTACAATACTTCCTTTACTTACGTACAAGGAAGTAAAAATCATTTTGGCTACTTCATAATTGCAGAAATAAAATTCGAAAATTCACTGAATTACAATTTAATGGTATTAACCATGGAATTAGAAACAAGAGACGAACAAAATCGTATTATTATTATTAAATTTCTATTTATAAAATTAATATTTACTACGTAAAATATTTATTAAGACAATCATTATTCTGACACTGACGTAATAAAACGTTACGCTTTTGTTCATCTCTTGTTTCTAATTTTTGCTTTACAACATCCATTTGAAACTTTTGGTGTAAAATAATTAGGGGAGCAATGCA
Organism: Harpalus rufipes; assembly: GCA_951394225.1. Classification (NCBI taxonomy): domain Eukaryota; kingdom Metazoa; phylum Arthropoda; class Insecta; order Coleoptera; family Carabidae; genus Harpalus; species Harpalus rufipes. The sequence continues at coordinate 45,192,943 of OX596282.1, forward strand.
CATGGAAAAACCGATTTCCCATGTTAAACACCTATGTTTCACTTTCCGTGATACATCCTGTATGTATAAATGACAAACGTTATTCATTTCAAATATCGGCATATTACCTATTGTTGGGTGTGCCAATCTGCTTTATACATAGATATTGGTAATGATGATGACATATTCGTATCGTGCGGGCGTTTACCATGCGTCACCTTACAGGCAATTATTGCTGCCGTGAAGGGGTCACTTTTTACCTTCCGTCAACTATAGGTAAGGAAGGTATTGTCTTTGGTCAAAAAATTCGGTGGTGAGTTTTCATTGAATAAGCACGTTTTAGGGTCTTTACAATACGATTTTACTATTTTTACTATGATGTCTGTATGTGTGTGTGTGTGTGTATGTGTTCGTATGTGCGTGTGTGTGTATGTGACCGCTTTTTCGTGCACGATATCTCCAATACTAGAATTCCAAAAATTACAATTCTTGCGTATTCCTCTTCCTTACAACCATATGCAGACATGTTTAGATTTTGGTTATAATTGGTCAACCGGAAGTACCCTCATTTGAAGATTTTAACAGTTTTTCTTGAAAAACTCAGTTAAATGTTATTATAACTTAAAGAATATATTATTCTCTATACGATTTGATTGCATTTTAAATTTCATATTCAACAGATATAGAGTTAAAGAATAATAAAGATAAAAAATTCGTATAAATTTCATAATTCAGCCAGCTATGCTAACATAACCATGGAAACTGCTAATATATTCAGGTAATTCAAATTGACAGATGTCAGTATCAATAAAAAGCAAGTAATTGAATGAAAAAATAAGGGAAGTAATTCTAGTGTTAGAAGTTTTTAGATATAATAGAGACGATTACATTGGTTTGAACATGTCATGAGGAGAAATGAATAAATTAATAAAAGGTGGAAGAAACATAGGAAGACCAAATATAAGATGAAAAGACTGTATTGCAGAAGACTTGAGAGAAAAGGAACTGAATGAGGACGACACGCAAAACAAAAATTAGTGGAAGAAGAATATAAAAAATAGCGACCCCCTAGCGAATGGGAAAACTAAAGAAGAAGAAGATGTCAGTGTCATGTGCAATTTGCATAGTTTGTTTATGAAATAACTTTACTGGAAATATAGGATCTTTTGCAAAAAAATTATGTATAGGGCGCGTAGAGTGACATGACTTCGCTGCCTTTGGCAAGCAGATATGGGGACCCATATCAAAATGACAGCAATTAATTATGTCCATAACTGACAAGTGTCATAATTTTTCATTCAAAATTTCATGATTTTCTTATTTCATGTGATTTGTTTGTTATCAGCAGTATGGAATTCCGTTGCCGAGAAAGGGAATCATAAAATACCAAAAATTTAGAATCTATTGCAAGAAAATTTATGTATGGAATTTGTACATAATACACAGGATTGACGGAAGGTATTGTGCTGGCCACATCAGATTTTTTATATTTAATATTCGAAGTAATTTTGGCGTCGGCCGGGATCGAACCCGGGTCACCAGATTTACGACAAGACACTCAAACACGTTACTATTTATAACAAAATGTTAAAAAAACATTTTTAATTATATTTTATATTCAGAAAAAGTGCTTCAAATATGACTGTCCAGTTTCTAAAACTCTTTCTTGATACTTGAATTATCTATTTTGGATGTCATTGAAATGTCAATTTAGAACTAATAGTTTTTTCTATATTTAATCTATAATTATATCCAATTTATCCATTTCCTCTTCCACACTAGTAAGCGAAAATTGCTAAAAACTAATGAGCACATTTGATTCCGTTAATAACATATAATCGCTATTTTAGCGAAGTAATTGAACCGAGTAATAACTTCCCGTCTTCAAAAATAAAAAGCAACTCTTTGCTGAGGAAAGAAACAAATCTAGATACCTATGGCAGGAATTTGTTTGTAAATTGCATTTCATTTAACCCGCGCTGTCCTCATTGGACCATTAAAAGACAGAGATGGCAATATAACTCGACAAAAAGAAAGAAAAAGATGAAAAGGATGCCAAAAAGATTTAATCTGAACTTTGCCAATTCTCGGCAGAGAGAAATGATCGCATTATAAATGTGTAAAAACTTGTATTATGTGTTTCAAGTTAGGTTTATAATATTACTGTTGTTTTCGTAGCTTGCTATGTTTTATTTTGTATTAATACGTATTTTGAAAATAAATGGTTGCCATTATGAAATGATTGAAGTAAAACTATGTTATTTTGGTATCATTGTGACCCTGGACAGCTGAACGTAGAACTGTAACATGTAAAATCTGACTTCCCTAATTTCCTGCTTCCCTAATTATTAAGTAAAAAGCTTGAAATAAAAGTTGTAGTGCATAAAATTCTGCATCTGAATCAATAAGCAAAATGAATTTTGTATTCTTTGTAACGGCAGAAATTAGATATGAAAATGAAAAACACCTCAAAAATAGCAATAGCCACGGAATTGAAACAAAATAAAACAAATGTCTAACGGTTTATATGTCATGTTAGGGTAATTTATTTTGATTAGGTATTATTTCTAATTTCTGTTCCAGTTAACAATTATCTGACAGATAAATCTTTAATATTTTCATATTTTATCAAGAAAATCTGTTTAGAGATTACAGTAAAGTACCACTTCCGGTTTATCAATCTTAGATAAAATCTAATATGTTCTCATTAGTACAAAAGTTATAACTACCAAATTTGAATTTTTTTGGATTATATCAATATATTTTTTCACAAAAATCTGTTCAGAGCTTCAAATAAAGTATCACTTCCGGTTTGTCAATTTTATCCAAAATGTAAAATGTTCTTCCTCTTGATATAAAAGTCTTAAATACTGAAATTGAAAAATTTAGGATTATATTTTAATATAGTTCTTCATAAAAAATCTGATGTGGTCAGCACAATACCTTCCATCAATCCTGTGTATTATGTATAAATTCGATACATAAATTTTCTTACAAAAGATTCAAATCGTATAGAGAATAATATATTCTTCAAGTTACAATAACGTTAAATGTCAATAAATGATATTTAACTGCGTTTTTTCAAGAAAAACTGTTAAAATCTTCAAATGAGGGTACTTCCGGAACCAAAATCTAATTACTTGTTCTTCTGGATGTAAACTTGAGAAATATGAAAAAAATATAACTTTTGGAATCGTAGTATTGAAGTTATGCGATCCGAAACTTTCGTCATACACACACAAACAAACACACACACACACACATACATACAAACATCATTTTAAAATGGTAAAATCATATTATATGGACCCTAAAACGTACTTATTCACTAAAAATTCATCATTGAATTTTTTGACCAAAGACAATACCTTTCTTGCCTAAAGATGACGGAAGGTAAAAACTGTTATGAGCTTCAAGTAAAGTATCTCTTCCGGTTATCCAATATTACCCAAAATCTATTCAACTCTTTATATAAATGCAGAAAGCTTAAATATGGAAAATAGAAATTGTAAAAATAGTAAAAACGTGTTCTGGGAACCCTAATTCGTGCTTATTTATTGAGAACTCACTATCAAATTTTTGGACCAAACCCATTACCTCCCTTACCTACGGTATGGCGGGAGGTAAGAAAACGGTTAAATGACGGATGATAATAGTTCGACCGGCATTTTAAGGTCATCTTCTAGTCCATATTTAGCTGCTACGGAGATCAGTATGTACAGTAAAACTTACCTTGCAATACATGTGACAATACTCACAGAAAAATTTGCAGGGCTTAGGGATACAATGTCTAATAGAATTAAAGCTAGTATTACTAATAAAAGCGATGCAACCTAATATTAAATGGCGGAATATTTGAATAACATATTCAGTTTTTGTATGTTTAAAATCTATATTTTAAACTAGTCGAAAGAGATTTGTAGAAATTTCTCATCATTTGCGTAGATTTTATATTTTGTTTGTTGAAATTTGAAACCGCCTGAAATATTATGAGTTTGGACTTGTATACACCAGTATCAGATCATTCCAGTTATTTCCAAATTTAAATACAAATGGAAACCGATTAATGTAAGTAAAAGATATAAGGATTGTATTCTAATCTAATTCGTGTTTGTCTGGCATGCCGTGCCCCTTTTCCCCTAATCATTCTCCGGCACTGTTTCCATTCACTCATCCTGGCAATTCCATTAATCACCAGGAAATGGAAACTTGGTGCTGCTGGTTGGTAATATCGCCGCGTGGCGGCGCGGCGGCACTGCGATGCGAACCTCCACCCCCATCCACTATCCAGACGCTTTGTTTTTCCAGTTACATTTTTCCTCTGCCTCTGCCACTACCAACACAACGCATTCTTTTTTCCCTGATGCTTATTCGTTTGTTCCATTTTTTCTTTTTTTGTTTGCTGTGTTGTCAGACCAACGACGGTTGTCATGGAGATGATCCGTATATGTATGTTCTTTGTTTTTGACAGTTGCTGAATTGTTTTAGAATGATTTTATGAGTTTCGAAATATGTTATTATGTAATGATTATTCGAGTTGATTTGCCGTGAAATTATCTTTTTTATCACGGTTATTTATGTCCGCTGGGTATAAATGTTTATCATGTATTTTAATTATATATGTTTTATGTATATTTATAAGTCGTAAAATAATAATAGAGTTTGTTGTTTTATTGTATAAAGAAATAGGAAATTTGATTCCATTTAAAATGGATCATTTCGTACGGTAATGAAACATGATCAGTAAAAATGTAACCTACTAGAAAATATTTCTTGTAAGCAGCACATTACCTCCCATTAATTTCATATACATTTTTGTAATGTAAATACCATGTATCAAGTTTTTTTTGCAAATGATTACTGATATTGCTGGGGTTACATGTCAAAAGCAGATGTCACTTTTGGACAATTTTCTGTTTTTAGGTGATATAGGTACGTATGCCAAAAAAAATCAAGTTTATATCATATTTTAATTTCATGGCAAAATAAATGTACATACGAGTCCAAACTCATAATATTTCGGCTAGTTTACATCTACAACAAATTATAAATTCTAGATACACAAAGGGTTAAAAATTTCTACAAAATTCTTTTGGCTACTTTAAATATAGACTTAAAACTTAAAAAAAAACCTGATGTGGCCAACACAATACTTCCCGTTTAATTTAATTTTTATTGATGTAAATTATTAAAATTAAATTAAATTTAAATACTGGGTTCGATCCCGACCGACGCTAAATATTTCTAATTTTAAAGTCACAAAAATGACCCGTGTGTTGCACTCTCCACGCCAGCAATGAGTGCCCGTGAGGTGACGCCTAGTAAACGCTCGCACGGTACAAATATCAGCGTTAACGAAATATGTTTACAAAGCAGATTGGCACACCCAGCAGTGGGTAATATGCCGTGACGATATATTTATTTTATTTATTTATTTATATACTTACCTATATTCCTACATATTTACTTATGCTGGTAACTGTATTAAGTTCCTTTCCTATAATTATTGTACTATTTTCTTTTTAAGACGTTACTATTATTATTTGAAATGCTTAATTTGTTGATAGTGACATATATCTGTTAGTTACATATATTTAGTAGTACTTAAATAACATATATAGTTTTTGTAAGTTTAAAATCTATATTCTAAACTTGTCGAAAGAAATTTCTAAAAATTTCTCTCCATTTGCATAGGTTTTATATTTTGTTTGTTGCGAACCGACCAAAATAAAGTGTGTGCAAAATCCTAACTTGGAATAGGCTATGAATAAGAGAATAAGGAAACGTATGTCAATTTGAAAGTAAGTAATTAAATGTTAATTTGACACAAGATATTGTCAAAAATGTTATCAAAGGCAATCAAAGCTTTTCTTTTTGAATTTTATTTTAGAAATGATAATAAATTAGTAAACGACGAAGACAATATACCGTATCCTTCTTTATTATCTTTTCTCCTTAAAATTACATTTCAAGATCAATTTTGACAATTTGACTTTTGAATTGAATAATTAATCAGACATACATTTCTCTGTTCATAGCCTACTCCGAGTTAGGATTTTTTTGAACACTGTATTATGGGTTTGAGCTCGTACATACACGTAACGGATAGCTCTCGAAATCCGATATGTTTTTACATCTTTAAATTATGTTTAGTCATTTATTAAACCTGTAAATTTTTCTTTTTTGACAATTGAGCCAAGTTTCTTTTTATCGAATAGTGTTCTAACGAGACAGATAATTAATATTTATAAAAAAAACTGTTTTTCTATGTTAAACGTCTAATTAATGGATTTCATTTTAAAGCTAATTTAAATTACATTAAAAAATATATGTGATCTCGTGGCGCGTTCCTGAGTGTCTGGTCGCGAATCTAGAAAATCGGGTTCGATTTCGACCGACGCCAAATATTTTGAATTTAATTGGCACAAAATTGAGCCCTGGTGCACTCTCCACGTCAGCAATAAGTGCCCGTGAGGTGACGCCTTGTAAACGCCCGCACGGTATAAATATTTGATCATTAACGAAATCTGTTTGTAAAGCAGATTGGCACACCCAACAATGGGTAATATGTTGTGATGATATATTTTTTTAAATATTTAAATATTTATACCATTTCATTTAAAAAAATCAACGATATCACCGGAAAAACCGGAAGTAGAAATTACGCGCCTCCAACTCTGTAATTTAACTATAGGTCTTATTAATAATAAAGAAAATAGCGATTTGTCCCTACTTTTTGAATCATATTACATTTGATGTAACTTGTTACGCAATGTTTTATACAACCAACATTACATAACATTGTGACTTGTTGCTGAAAACTGTGCTTATCAACTCTTTAATACATATGTAGTATAGTTTGGTTCACGAAAGATGACTATTCAAAGTCATTTATTTACCGTATGGTATAATATTACTAGCAGATAACCACTTCATTTCGTATACATAGACGTGCAACATGAAATATTTATGGATACATTTTAACTGAAAAAATAAGTGTAATTTATTTGAAAAGTACGTTTCTCTTTAAATAATGCCTTTCTCAAAGATTTATGCTCTTCGCTTATGTTTTTGCAAAACTCAAAAACATAGACTTGACAAAAACCATGGAATATTAATTTGATTGAAATGTCAACGTCACTGGGTGAATATTAGGACAAAGGGCAGTGCACATAGATAATTATATATCTGTAACTCTACGACATACGTCCTTATTGTTTGTAATGTGTTAGGAAGTAATGTCACCATTTACGTACATTTGTCACACAACATAAACTACATACACATACGTCAAATAATCTTTCTCTTTCTAACATGAAATGTTGCTAAGCTATTACTGTATAAAGTGCTGTGTATTCTTTCCTCGAACAAGTGGCCTTGAATAGTCATCTTTCGTGAACCAAAGTATATATGTTTTTACTTACATTCCTTTAATACACAAATGGGGTTGTATACCAATTTTTTTATTTTTATTTTTTCTTGTTGAACAGGCTGAACTAAGAATTTTAGTGCAAACGTGACTTAAATATTACGAAGCGAAATATGAATTTGGTGTCTGACGTAACATGTCTTCACCAGTGGTCGACAAACTGTTAGTTCTAGAGGGAGGGTACAATTTTTTTTGTGTTCGCCGAAATAATATTATATACAGGATTCATCGGTTTGTTCTTTTTACCTTCCGTCACCTTTAGGTAAGGAAGGTATTGTCTTTGGTAAAAAAATTCAATGATGAGTTTTTAATGAATAAGCATGCTTTAGGGTCCCTATAATACGATTTTACCAGTTTTGCGATGATGTCTGTATATGTGTGTGTCTGTCTGTGTGTGTGTGTGTGTGTGTGTGTGCGTGACGAAAGTTTCGGATCGCATAACATCAATACCACGATTTCAAAAATTATATTTTTTTTGTATTCCTCCAGAGGAACAAGTGATTAGATTTTGGTTATAATTGGTGAACCGGAAGTAGCCTCATTTGAAGATTAACAGTTAAATATGAAGAATATATTATTCTCTATACGATTTGATTACATTTTATACTTCATATTTAATAGATATAGAGTTAAAGAATTATTAAGAAATTAAATTTTATAAATCAGCCAGCTATGCTAAACATAAAAATTGTTAATATATTCAAATAATTCAAATTGACAGATGTCAGTATCAATAAAAAGTAAATGAATGTGGCAGAGATGAGGATGTTGAAGTAGATGTTGGGCAAGACACGGTAAGGAAATAACTCTAGTGTTACAAGTTTCTAGAAAATTACAAGAGAGATGATTACATTGGTTTGGAAATGTCATGAGGAAAAATGACGAATGTATTGGAAGAAGAATGAATAGCTTAGTAATAGAAGGTTGAAGAAACAGAGGAAGACCAAAGATAAGTTGGAAGGACTGTATTGCGGAAGACTTGTGAGAAAATTTATGTATGGAATTTATACATAATACACAGGATTGACGGAAGGTATTGTGCTGGCCACAATTTATTTTTTCTAAATAATTTTAGTAAATAAATAATATAAAAACAGAAAATAAATTGTTTGCAATTTTTCATTTGATGTGGCCATGGCGTATAAAATTGTTTTGTTATTGTAACAAACATTAGGCACAATAATGAGTGTGCTTGGGGTGAATTCATCCCTCGTTTACAGCGGCGTTATGAGCGAATAATTTTGATTGACGTATGATGTGCGGTAAACAGCCGAAAATACCTGCACAACCCCAGTCCGGCCGATGCAGTAAACATGTTGCATTCTTCATCACGAATCAACGGGGCATCCACATATTTACAGATTAAATTACGCAAAATAATGAGGGGATGATTCATAAAATAATTTATAACTGAATTTAAAAATGAATTGGGAATTTAAATTTTGCGTCGAACAATTATTAACTACAATAAATTATTTTTTCTACAGTCTACAGTCCACATAGAAAGTAGCCATTTGCGTTCTCTTTTGTCAACGCAAAATGTCACTTTGCCGCTCTAGCGCGACAAAGTAGAAAAACGCTCGCTATCTAAATTTCTAACTATATACAATGTTGAGAAGTGTCACTTCTTAATGGAAACTTTTAGTCAGGAACTAATGGCACATTTATTTACCACCTTTACAAATCAATCTGACATATAACTGCTCTGTCGGTATATTATATAACCAAAAAAAATGTCGCACTATTGTGAAAATAGACAACCCCTACGTAAACATTTTCACACCGTGGAGTGGAAGTGAAATCTGATTTATGAAATTTAATATCTTTATAATTCTTTAACTCTATACCTGTTGAATATGAAATATAAAATGTATAAATCGTATAGAGAATAATATATTATTTAAGTTATAATAATATTTAACTGAGTTTTTCTAGAAAAACTGTTAAAATCTTTTCAAATGCGGATACTTCCGGTTGACCAATTATAACCAAAATCTAATCAAGTCTGCATATGGTTGTAAGGAAGAGGAATACGCAAGAATTGTAATTTTTGGAATTCTAGTATTGGAGATATCGCGGCCGAAACTGCGGTCACACACACACACACACACACACACACACACAAACACACACGCACGCACAAACACACACACACGCATACACACATACAGACACCACCGAATTTTTTGACCAAAGACAATACCTTCCTTACCTATAGGTGACGGAACTTAAAAACAGACTAGGACTGTTATGTCAGTATATTAATGATACCCTAAGATTCTAATCCTTCTCTCTACCCACCCGCCAATACTAATCACAATTCATGGGCGTTCGTAAGTCTTATCATCATTGTGAACGCTGGGTAAGAGCAGTGGCCCCTGAAATGACGGACGCTTGTGGTTGCGGCCGCGTTTATGTTGCTCTAATCGATTATCATTATAGTAATGCACTCTCGGGACCGTATTAAACATGCTCGTGTGCAGTGGCGTAGTATTATCGGAGGGGGCAGAGGGGAAAGCTGATGATGAGATAGGGTGACAATGGGGTTTATTGCCTTGTTTTTCCGCGATTTTCGATTGTTTGGATGGATTTGATTGGGGAATATGAATTTTTATTTTTCAAACAGCGTAGATAGGTACTCTAATACACCATACGAAATATTTTTCATAAAAAAATGTTTTAAATTAATAACAAAGAAAATCTGCTAAATATTACTTTTTGTAAAAATACAAAAATAATAACAATAAATATCTTTACTTCATCCTCGTACATTTAATATGATGAAAACAAATATTGTATGTAATCTACATCAGTGATTCTCAAACTTATTGGGCGCATCTCCCCCTTTCCAAAAATATTATTTTGCAATACCCCCTCAGGAAATTTACTCTAATCTACATAATCCGTAAGCGTAAGTCAACATTTTATGAATGAATGTTATTATACGTATAGTTTATTTATATACAGGGTGACACCGGAAAACGGGCTACTCAAAATAATTTTTGTATTTATAATTATTTTCTAATTCTCTTTAAATATTTGTAAACTAGCGTTAGGTGCTCACAAAAAATGGTATTTGGCATGATAGTACCGCTTCCGGTTTGACCGGAATTGGCATTAACTTTACGAAAACGTAAAAAAGAAGCTATAATTTTTATTAGGCAAGGTGTGATAACAGTTAAGTAATATTTAAGTTAATTGTTTAATAGTAATTTATTTTTGTAGAAATTCATTTGTTACAAAAAAGCCTAGTTTACAAATATGGAAAGACAATTGAAAAATAATTATAAGAAGTTATTTTGAGTGCCCCGTTTTTCAGTGTCACTCTGTATATTCGGTATAAACCAACACACCCATAAAACTAAAAGAAATATCTTACCAAAAAGTGCTTAAAGCCTGTAAGATTTGTACAACATACGAGGGCTGGATATTTTCACTCAGTTTTTGACACTTTAACAACAGAATATACCTATGACACCTCTTAAATAAGTACCTATTTTAAGAAAAGTGCAAACTGCAAAAAGCAAATTGCGAATTTCACCGTGAAACAAACGTTATAATAAAAATTACAAAGTTACAATAAAATTTTTGAAAGATGTCCGATCAAGGTTATCTACGAATTGTATGAATTCAGATTTTTGCTCCGCATATTATGACAAATTCAGTAGTGTAGTTTGATTAGTTTTTATGAGGGTATATAAGATACTACTGTTATTTTATTATTATAAAAATATATGTTACAATAAAAGCATTCAAAATTCAAAAATAAATCAACTGGTAAGTTTATTAGCAAATGTAAAACTAAATATGTAAAATATAAGATACTGACACAATGTCAGTGTCGCTGACTGACACAAAATATCGTTATTCGTACGGTTATGAATCAAGGTAATGTATCTGAATTAATAAATAAACTGAACGGTTACAGCGAAAGTATTATCAACAACGAGTATCGTTTGAAAGTGGAATGTCCTAGCTTAGTCGAAACAATATGAAATTTTGAATGACAAGCATGTTATTATCCATCCTTATCGCACATGCTTATAACATTTGCAAAGGAAAGAGATAAATGTATGCCAATTTGTTAATTCGTTCATGATACAGATGACCTTGATCGGCCTTCTTTCAAAAATTTTACTGTACGTCTAGTTTCACCATTTTACAATTTCTGGGTCAACTCCAGTGGAGCCATCGTCAGAAGTCGGCCAGGACAACCAGTAACCATAGACGCGTTTCGCACTATTTGGTGCTCATCAGTGTGGTGTAACGTGTGGACCGGACAGAGGCCACAGGTTGATGAGAATCAAATAAAATTTACATTCATAAGGAAGTCCATCTGTGTGCAGCACTCATGAAATCAGAGACAGTGATTCATGTATTTGGAATGGGGAAGTTTAGCGTGATTGAAATTACATGTGAAATATTTTTTAATCGTAAATATATGAATAATTATAAGTTAAAATGTAATTGGAAGTTAAAATTATGTTCCCGTTTATTAATAATTAATTAATTATCATCGAACTGTTGTGACGTCACAAGGTGACTTATGCGCATGCTTAGAAAGGATGGTGAGACTTAACTTCTTGAACGTATGTCGAGGCATTACACTACACACTGCTGGCTAGTTCACGTGGGTTTGTTTACGTTTTCGCGGAGTGAGGTTAGGATTTTTAGTTCGTATTGGAATTGTATTTGTTTTCAAAACTATTATACGATACTTAATTTTTAATATTGAATATAATAATACAATAAATGAAATAAATAGAACCAGTCGTTTGCACAAGAAGAACAACAAAACTATGTATAATAATCACAACACAGAACTGTCACTGCTTATAAACGTCAAAACATGTGGGTGCCATTTTTAAAACTTCCTGTTGTCATGTAAACCAGCGCGCACCTCCTAAGGTAGGCTATACGTTCTCCGTAAACTTCTGTGACGTCATTATTTTCGAAAATATCATTTTTTAAGAAATCTAGGCATTTTTGAGTGAAATACAATATTGAATATCACTTTTGAAGACATTCTTAATAAAATAAAAAAATACGCTAAACTTCCCCATTCTCTGTATCACTAAATAAGGAGAGTTGTATCGTTGATCCTTCGAGTATTAAAAAAAAATCTGATGTGGACACCACACGACTTCCTTGTACGATTATTAAACTATACATATTTTTTTAATAAATAAATTACAAAATTTTAATTTTAACTTCAAAACAGTAAGATATATAGCGACCATAATCTAACCCGGTTCTTTTTAAAGAGAGTTTTGATTACAACAAAGAAATATTTGATTACAACAATGAATATGACTAATTTCACAATAAAAATATAAAATTTGTTATTGTACGAATCATAAAATTGCACGTATTTAACGTAATTTGACATGAACATTTTTTTTTTATTTTTTTGTCCTAATCCATAGCTAGCTTTGTTACAAAAACAAAAAAGTATATAATTTTTTACATATCTCGCTTATATAAAGGGCTAATTTAATAATACTTGATGTGCTAGACGCAGAAATTAATTCTCTAAAACTTTTATTTGAAGCATTTATTTCTAAAATCAAAATAAAATCATTTTGTTCAAGAAAAACTGTTAACAACTTTAAGTAATGTGCCACTTCCGGTTAGCCTATTTTAACCAAAATCTATTATGTTATTTCGATTGACATAAAAGTCTTGTATACCAAATTTGAAAAGTTTTGGATTATATTTTAAAACAGTATTTGCACAACTAGATGTTATAGGAGTCCTAAATACAAAATTTCAACTTTCTACGGCTTACCGTTTTTGATTATGCGAGATACGTACGTACGTACAGACGTCACGACGAAATTAGTCAAAATGGATTCAGGGATGATCAAAATGGATATTTCCGCTGAAATCTGAGAACCGAAATTTTTCGCGATTACAATACTTCCTTTACTTACGTACAAGGAAGTAATAAACTATGCTATAATTTAATTCCTAAAATCTATTATCTATTATTTTGTACTATAAATTTAAAAGCATTGCGCAATGCATTGCTGCAATCTGTACATTACAGTATTGAAAAATATTTTAGTCTGTCAATTTTTTTGTGTTTTCTTATTTCCCTTTTTAATTCTCATCGCCCACTTACTGCCTTTCAATGCTCCTCTGTTAACCCTGACGCCACCAACGCCCTATGGATATATCCACCGTCCAGAAGGGGGCGATATCGCCACTTTGAGAATCACTGATCTACATGAAAATCTATACATATGTAAAAGTTTGTGCGATACATAAATCCATATCAGTTTTAAAACCGGTTTGGATTAAACTTTTAATTATTAGAGAAATCACAGACTGTTGCTGAACTAAACTGTTTTCAATAAAATCTGAAACGTTCAACTAATTTAATACTCAAATATTGCACCACTGAAACAACTGTGAATAATTTAAATTTCATATTCAATCCTAACCATAAAATTATACATAATTAATTTACCATGTATCCTATTCATACTTTCATAAATGCAATTACAATTAGGTATTCTTTGCGTACGAAATTAAATCGTATGTGTTTGTATTACACACAATACAATTATCATTATTATAATTAATTGTTATATTCTTGAAATGCGTGAAAATGGTTTCTGTGGTTCTAGTTGAGTGGAATAGACTCCGATAAGTGGCCGAAAGGTGGATTCAAAGACTGAAATCTTGTGAATCGAGTCTAGTATGATTTTACCTTCCGTCACCTTTAGGTAAGGAAGGTATTGTCTTTGGTAAAAAAAAATCGATGGTGAGCTTTCAATAAACATGATTCAGGGTCCCTAGAATTCGATTTTACTATATATATATATATATATATATATATATATATATATATATATATATATATATATATATATATATATATATATACAGTAAATTTTTTGAAAGATGTCCGATCAAGGTTGTCTACGAATTGTATGAATTCAGATTTTTGCTCCGCCAATTCTGACAAATTAGTAGTGTCGTTTGCTTAGTTTTTATGAGGGTACATAAGATACTGCTATTATTTTATTATTATAAAAATATATGTTACAATAAAAGCAGTCAAAATTCAAAAATAAGTCAACTGGTAAGTTTATTAGCAAATGTAAAACCAAATATGTGAAAAATAAGATAATGACACAATGTCAGTGTCAGTGATACTGACAGAAAATAACGTTGTTCGTACGGCTATGAATCAAGGTAATGTATCTGAATTAATATCTAAACTTACGTTACAGCGGTAGTATTATCAACAACAAGCATCGTTTTAAAATGGAATGTCCTAACTTAGTCGAAACAATATGAATTTTTGAAAGACAAGCGTGTTATATCCATCCTTATCGCACACGCTTAAAGCCTTTGTAAAGGAGGGGGATATATGTATGCCAATTTGTTTTGTTGTTTACTCGATATCTATTGAATAAGAAGTATAAAATGCAATCAAACCATAGAGACGATAAAATATTATTCAATATTTATAATAACATTAAATGTCAAAAAATGATATTTAACTGCGTTTTTTCAAGAAAAACTCTTAAAATCTTCAAATGAGAGTACTTCCGGTTGACCAGTTACAACCAAAATTTAATCACGTCTTCACGTGGATATAAGGAAGAGGAATTGTACTGTTGAAGTTATCGAGGGAGAAACTTTTGTCACACACACACATACAGGGTGATCACGCGAGAATGAACCGGCAATTATCTCCGTTATATATAGATAGCGATTATCTTCAAATAAGAAAATTTACTATAGGCAATATGGGCAATAAGATTTTGTATCAAGAAGCGTTCTGTTGTTTCCGGTTCCGAAGTATGTGATACCAACTTTGAAATTTTAAATGAAACATACTATATTTTTTATATTTTTGAAAAGTACACAAAATTTGCTTTACAATGATCGTAAACAAGTAGTACGTTGTATTATTAAAAAGTAAAATGGCGGACGTTTGAAATATCTTACAAAATAAGTCAAGAAAGTGTGTAATTTTGTTTTATTGGATTTGTTGCCTAGGTTACGTCATGTAAATTAATTTATCTCAAAAAATATCATCTGTGAACAAAAAACAATAAAATCTCACTCACTTGATTTTTTTTTCATTCAATATATTTATATTACAAGCGTAATAATACAACGTACTACTAATTTACTACTATTGTAAAGCAAATTTTATGTACTTTTCAAAAATATAAAAAATATGGTATGTTCCATTTGAAATTTCAATGTTGGTATCACATACTCCGGAACCGGAAGTAACAGAACGTTTCTTGATACGACATCTTATTGTCCATATTGTCTATAGTAAATTTATTTATTTGAAGATAATCGCTATCTCGCTTAATAACAGAGATAATTACTGGTTCGATCATCCTGTATGTGTGTGTATGTGACAAAAGTTTCTCCCTCGATAACTTCAACAGTACAATTCCTCTTCCTTATATCCACGTGAAGACGTGATTAAATTTTGGTTGTAACTGGTCAACCGGAAGTACTCTCATTTGAAGATTTTAAGAGTTTTTCTTGACAAAACGCAGTTAAATATCATTTTTTGACATTTAATATTATTATAAATATTGAATATTTTATCGTCTCTACGATTTGATTGCATTTTATACTTATTCAATAGATATCGAGTAAAAATTATAAAGAAATTAAATTTCATAAATCAGTTTTTTGACAGTGACATCTATCTGGCAGTTTGTCAGTTACATACATTTGGGATCTGAACTGTGTAACCATGGAGTTAAATTATAGATAATTTTATAAATTTATCCATATAGAAAAAGTATTAACGCAAACCTGTAGAAAATTTAATAATCTTTAATTTTTATAACATAAATCTCGAAAAAATAACATTTAATAGTTATTTAACTATCAAGTGTGTTAATGAGGGCGATTAATGATCGAGACATTTTTATTGTTGGGATCATTAATCGCCAATTAACACACGTGTTAGTTACAATATTTTTTCGTTGACCGTATCTTACTTAAATGGAAAATCTAATTTTATTCCATGACAATTTTTTTTAGGTTAGTAATGGTTGACCGAACGTCAAATTTTACGTCATAAAATCAATAAGTTTTGTCATCAATTGTTTTCAGTGGGTGCGTTCAGTTTACTTAATGCTAGACAACAGAAGCGGTTTTTTATGTTATTTGAGGAATTTTATTCTTTCAAATTCATTTTAAAGGTATGCTACGTGAATATATACCTAGTTAGTAAGTGTCAAAAGCATGATTTTTAATTCTGTCTACCTTTTTAGTACAACTTAGCGTTAGCAATATATGCTGTGTTCCATGTGGTGAAGGCACCCAATAAATCGTTTATTAATAAAAAGCATTAATAGGGGTCATTAATGAATGATTTTCTATGCATTAAGATAGCCTATTAATAAACGGTCGACGGAAAAAGTATTTTTCGAAGAAAAACTATTTTGAGCTTCAAGTAAAGTGCAATTTCCGGTTATCTGATTTATGCCAAAATCTAATGGCTTCTTTCCATTTTAGAATACGGTAAAATACAACGTTTCAAAATTTGTATTTGAGATAGAGCGTAAAGAGTATCCACACCCACATCCACACACACACACATCATCGTGAAAATGTTAAAACTGGATTGTAGGGACCTTAAAACGTGGTCATTTACTAAAATCTCGATGTGCGATTTTTAGCACGATTCCTACCTCCCTTACCAAGGGTAGCGGGAGGTAAAAATTGCTTATCATCTGTAACTTGATTTTATCGCACGATGTTGATTTTACTGTTACTTTTAAATAACTTTTCTAAAATACCCATTTCATTAGCAATTTCAGTAAGCATCTATTGTTGAATTTTCAAAACAACGATATGATACATTTGATTTTTTTTGCTGTAAGTACTCGTTATATTAAACTCAACGGGCTTTTATTCTAGTTAATAGTTATATTTAAACAGTGAAGCATATAGCACCCGATACTTTAGTTGAAATAATTTGCAATTTAATTACTGTAAACCTACATTTTCAATGAATAAACTTTGCGATATTATTGTTTGTACACAAAAAGGCAAATTAGTTCCATAGAGTGCAATAAATAATACGCGAATTATAAACTGATAAGTAAAATGCGTGCAGTATGACGAATTGTAGAATATTTCCAGTGCTACTACATTTATTTTCTAATTTGTAACACCATACAAAATTTGATAAAACTAATTATTGCTTCTAAACCATGACTAATTTATTGATTACCTTTTACTTAAAATCGTTGGAAATTACAAAAACCTAACTACTTGATTTGTTTCTCTCCGAAAACAAATGAAACGTGGGATGCATGGATAATAAATAATTTATTGAAATAATTAATGAGAAACAAAGTATGTTCTCGAGCGATGACGTAATCCTCAACATGGTAAACACACCCGTATAGACATTGATAATTACATTCGGTGGGCTGATTCTTTGTATACGATGTTATTGTCGCGTCGGAAGGACATCGCGCAATATAAACCCGTCGCCAAAACCAGCCAACATATTCTGTGATATAAAAGTAACGAGCAATGAACAGTTGGTGATATAAACAGTCTACGAGTTGTGAACATAAATAAATGTAATTATATAAATAAATATAGTGATATAAATATTGTTGAATAAATAAATATATATCATCACGGCATATTACCCATTACTGGTAATTGAATAAAATTTTATATTTTGTTATGAGAAAGTAACGCCATCTCACGTGAACTGCGCTTAGTCTCGAGATATTGTATTGTATTATGTATACTTTTGTACGCATGACAAGGGATGGATGTCCCATCGGGCTGTCACCCTAGAATTTAAGTAGTTGTTGCACGTCGTACAATGCGCACGTGTTTTACACGTTTTTTATAAGTTATGTGTTTAAAAGTTTTAATAATAATCACAAGGGAATTCGTTATTTAAGTATAATTATACTAATCTTTAAACTATTTGGTGCGTGTTTATATTTATTGTGTTTCCGTTGCTCTATTAGTTCCCGCTTTATAACCAGCCTTTGGATGCAATCGTACTTAAGATCTCAGGTGAGTCTACTTGTAGTTTGGTTATTCCTCTTTTGTCAATGCAGTATCGAATTATCGGAATTTTCCACCTACATATATGTATATCCGTACACTCAGAGTTCGTCCACTTTTGAACTATTCTACGAATTGTGAACGCCAACATTTGTATGAGTGGAAATTTATACGCCAAATGTTTTATACGTCAAGAATTTGTACGACTGTATACTTTGTACTACAATACACTTTGCATACCACCAGTCAACAGGTATAATTGATAAAACTGGCTCTCTGACTTTTCTAAACGTGACATAACCTAACTAGACGCATAATACTCAGAACTGCCGGCTGAAATACATGCTCTGTGGAAAATTTTAAAATAATTAGGGACGAAGGAAATTACAATAAAAATAAGATTTTACACGTTATACTTATCATAATATGTTCATTAATATTTGTGCATACTTGGCACACGGCACACTTCACAAGATTTCAGTCTCTGAATCAACCTCTCGGTCATTTATCAGAGACAAATATTAATATATTTAGAACAACTTCACCAAGTATCGCAAATTGTACATTGTACAGTTTTCTTTATAATATGTTCAGTTGGAAACATTAATAATAATTTTATTGGTTGCATTTTGTCATTTATTGAGTTGATTACATTCCGTCAATACTATGAATTAAGTACAAATTCCATACATAAATTTTCTTGCAAAAGATCCTAAATTTCCAGTAAAATTATTTCACAAACAAACTATGCAAATTGCACTTGACACTGACATCTTCTTCTTCCTTAGCTTTTCTCATTCGTTAGGGGTCGCTATTTTTTATTTTCTTCCACTCATTTCTGTTTTGCGTGTCGTCGTCATTCTGTTCCTTTTCTCTTATGAGTCTTCCGCAATGCAGTCCTTCCGTCTTATCTTTGTTCTTCCTCTGTTTCTTCTACCTTCTATTGTTAAACTATTCATTCTTCTTCCAATATATTTTCCATCTCTCCTCATGACATGTCCAAACCAATGTATTCGTCTCTCTTGTATCTTTATACAAACTTCTAACACTAGAGTTACAATCTATCACTTGAGCCATTTCCCTTATCCTTTAAATCCTTAGCCTATCTTTCCGTGTCTTCCCCAACATCTGTCTCTTTCATTTCATTGATACTGACATCAATCAATTTGAATTATCTGATAGCAGTTTCCATGGTTAGCTGACTGTTTTATGAAATTAAATGTCAATAAATGATATTTAACTGCTTTTTTTTAAGAAAAGAAAAAGTTGCAATGAGGATATTGTAAATGTAAATAATAATATTATAGTGACCTGGGGCTGTGTTCGTCTTGGTTGTGATTCGGTCGATCCGGGTTCGATTCCAACCGACGTCAAATTTGGAACTTAAAAATTATATTTAATTATCAAATTGCACAAAAGTGTCCCCTATGTAGCTCTCTCCACAACAGATGTACATAGATAAGTCGTCATTATCGGAATTTGTGATTAAAAATCATGATGATATATTCATTTTCCGAATAAAGAGTAGCAGAATTTCATATTAGACGGAAATGGTTTCTTTGTCAGAATTAATTTTGCGAATGTAATGGTATAAATTTTGAAGGGCCGAATTATGTATTTGACTGCATGTTTATCACAGTGGGGTGCGATATTCATCTACATCTGTCGTGTGTGCAGCTGTTCCCCACCCTTACCTCGCACACATTATGTTCCACATACATTCATTACCAAATCTCTGCGTTTACATATGCAATTTACATCTACTATAATGAGGTCATGCACGATTTTTCATTTTTAACTTTAATCGATAGAGTAATGAAAAATAATAGATCCGTATTTTTTATTTTTCCTCAAAATCTTTAATAATGAAAAATTGCAATTAAAAATGACATTGTTCAAAATGCGGCTGATTTTTCACGCCAGTTCATCAACAGCCATTTTGATTTTTACACAAGATTCTAAATGTAAAAGTGATATTTAAAGATAACTTGAAATTTACGAAAGTAAGCATGTCTGTGAAACGTTATTAACTTAATAAATAATAAACTTAATAAAATAAAGAATATTTTGCTATATTCAACGTTCGCGTTTCTATAGCAAAATAAATTTCTAGCGTATAATCTCAAATATTTACAAAAAAAAAATCTGATGTGATCAGCACATTACCTTCCATCAGTTTTATGTATTTTGTACAAATTCCATGCAGAAAGTTTCTTGCAAAAGAATCGGGTACAGTTTAGAATAGGATCCGCGTCCAGTTATAAAATACATTTTTTTTTAAAAGGACACTATTCTTTTATGTAATTATATTATATTTCCAGTAAAATTATAACAAACGATGGTCACATACACAACATATAACACACACACACACACACACACACACACACACACACACACACACACACACACATCGTAGACATAGTAAAATCGTATTCTAGGGATCCTAAAACGTGTTTATTCATTAAAAATTCACCATCGAATTAGACCAAAGACAATACTTTCCTTACTAAAGGTGAGGGAAGGTAAAAAACACGGCTGGTGACGCGTGGATAACTTCAAGCCAAATGAAAATTATATTTATAAAAATGATGTTATACTAATATATTATAACATTTCTTTCAAATATTCAATTTATAGTTTATATATTTTTACCTTCCGTCACCTTTAAGTATTGTCTTTGGTCAAAAAAATCGATAGTGAGTTTCTAATGAATAAGCACGTTTTGGGGTACCTAGAATACGAATTTACAATTTTTACGACGATGTCTGTGTGTGTATATATGTGACGATCGTTTCGGATCGCATAACTCCAATACCACGATTAAAAAAACTCGTATTCCTCAAGTTTAGATCCATATGCAGACAAGATTAGAATTTGGTTATAATTGGTCCATTGGAAGTACCCTCATTTGCAACTTTTAATAGTTTTTCTTAAAAAAAACAGTTAAATATCATATTGACATATAATGTTATTATTATTTTTAAAGAATATATTATTCTCTGTATGATTGGATTGCATTTTATACTTCATATTCAATAGATATAGAATTAAAGTATTATAAAGATATTAAATTTCTTAAATCAGCCAGCTATGCTAACCATGGAAACTGCTAATATATTCAGATAATTCAAATTGACAGATGTCAGTATCAATGAAACGAAAATGAATGTGGCCGAGATGATGTTGAGATAGATGTTGAGGAAGATACGGAAAGATAAGGTAAGGAATTAAAGAATAAGGGAAATGGCTCGAGTGATATATGTTTCTAGAAAAATACAAGAGAGACGATTACATTGGGTTGAACACTGTATTGCAGAAGACTTTAGAGAAAAGGAACTGAATGAGGACGACACCCAAAACAGAAATGAGTACAAGAAGGAAATAAAAAGTAGCGACCCCTAACGAATGGGAAAAGCTAAAGAAGAAGAAGATATCAGTGTCAAGTACAATTTGCATAGTTTTTTTATGAAATAATTTTACCGGAAATATAGGACTTATTGCAAGATAATGAATTATGTATGAAATGAGTCTGAACTTACAGTTCTGAAACACTGACGTCACAACATGACTGGTTTTTGTAACTTTTTAAAAATATATTTTAATACAATTTTATACAACAAAAAATATAATAAAAATTATTTAATCATACAGAACGATAAATTAGACTATGCTTGTTTGATATAAACAAAAAAAACTGATGTGGACACCACACGACTTCCTTGTACGATTATTAAACTATACATATTTTTTTAATAAATAAATTACAAAATATTATTTTTAACTTGATTTGATTACTACAATGAATATGACTAATTTCACAATAAAAATATAATATTTGTTATTGTACGAATCATAAAATTGCACGTATGTAACATAATTTGACATGAACATTTTTTTTTATGTTTTTGTCTTAATCCATAGCAAGCTTTATTACAAAAACAAAAAAAAGTATATAATTTTTAAATTTACATATCTCGCTTATACAAAGGGTTAATTTAATAATACTTGATGTGCTAGACGCAGAAATTAATTCTCTAAAACTTTTATTTGAAGCATTTATTCTAAAATCAAAATAAAATCATTTTATTCAAGAAAAACTGTTAACAACATCAAGTAATGTACCACTTCCGGTTAGCCTATTTTGAAAGTTGAAAAGTTTTGGATTATATTTTAAAACAGTTTTTCATTAAAATCCATTATAGGCTTCATGTAAAGTGCCACTTCTGGAAATGACCAGAAAGGGAGGTGCACAACTAGATGTTATAGGAGTCCTAAATACAAAATTTCAACTTTCTACGGCTTACCGTTTTTGAGTTATGCGAGATACGTACGTACGAACGTACAGACGTCACGACGAAATTAGTCAAAATGGATTCAGGGATGATCAAAATGGATATTTCCGCTGAAATCTGGAAACGATTACAATACTTCCTTTACTTACGTACAAGGAAGTAAAAAGAACAAATATTTTTTGCATGACTATAATAGATAAGAAATTTTCCAAGGTTTATACATTTAATTAAAACAAATGACTATTTCCCATACACCGACACATCTCCCCTATAATTGTATAAAAAGTATATAATATCTTGTCTTCGTAGACAATGTATCCATGCGTTTGTCAATAAACCAAAACAATTCATTCCCAACAAAACTAGTTGCTGAACTCGCGTAAGAGCATAAAACAAATTACCACAACACTGGCTGTGACTACAGTGGCGTCCTACAGGGGTTAGGCTAACCCCAACCCTCCCCACATGCGACAGACTTCACCGACGCTCGTAAATGCTCGGACAATAAAACAGTTTAGTAATATATGCCCTCAGTGCATGATGCACGGGATAGTGTAATGAGAAAGACAAGGATGGTGATGTATAGAACAGTGATGATAGAAAGAGATAGGGAAGGGGTAAGAATTTAACCACTCAAGCAATAATCTTAATTATCGTTGGCATTTACTACTGCATAGTTCAAAGGAGGTTTTAGATTATGCTGAAGAAGATTTTGTATTAAAATAAACATATCAACCCGGTTTTTTACCTTCCGTCACCTTTAGGTAAGGAAGGTATTGTTCCGGATCCCATAACTTCAATACCACGATTCCAAAAATTATAATTTTTTCGTATTCAAATTTACATCCAGAAGAACAAGTGGTTAGATTTTGGTTATAATTGGTTAACCGGAAGTACCCTCATTTGAAGATTTAACAGTTAAATTTGATTTATTGACATTTAACGTTATTATAACTTAAAGAATATATTATTCTGTATACGATTTGATTACATTTTATACTTCATAATCAATAGGTACAGAGTTAAAGAATGTTAAAGAAATTAAATTTATAATTCAGCCAGCTATGCTAAACATGGAAACTATTAATATATTCATATAATTCAAATTGACAGATGTCAGTATCGATAAAAAGTAAATTAATGTGGCAGAGATGAGGATGTTGAAGTAGATGTTGGGGAAAACACGGAAAGATACGGTAAGAAAATAACTCTAGTATTATAAGTTTCTAGAAAGATACAAGAAATATGATTACATTGGTTTGAACATGTCATGAGGAGAAATGAAGAATTATATTTGAACAAGAATGAATAGTTTAGTAATAGGATGTTGAAGAAACAGAGGAAGACCAAAGATAAGATGGAAGAACTGTATTGCGGAAGACTTGAGAGAAAAGGAACTGAATGATAACGACACGCAAAAATAGCGACCCCTAAAAAATGGGAAAAGTTAAAGAAGAAGAAGATGTCAGTGTCAAGTGCAATTTGAATAGTTTTTTTATGAAATAATTTTACTGGAAATTTCTAAATTTCCAGTAAAATCTTTTACAAGAAAAATTATGTATGGAATTTATACATTATACACAGGATTGACGGAAGATATTGTGCTGGCCACAACAAATTTTTTTAAATACATTAATTTGGTAATAACGATATAGATTATCAAATAAAAGTATTTGCACTTTGATATTTCACTATTTTTTACCTTCCGTCACCTTTAGGTAAGGAAGGTATTGTCTTTCGTCAAAAAATTCAATGAGTTTTTAGTGAATAAACACATGATGTCTGTATGTATGTGTGTCTGTGTGTGTGTGTGACGAAAGTTTCGGCTCCCATAAATTCAATACCACGATTCCAAAAATTATATTTTTTTCGTATTCCTCAAGTTTACATCCAAAAGAAAAGGTGATTAGATTTTGGGTATAATGGGTCAACTGGAAGTACCCTCATTTGAAGATTTTAACAGTTTTTCTTGAAAAAACTCAGTTAAATATTATTATAACTTAAAAAATATACGATTTGATTGAATTTTATACTTCATATTCAACAGATTTAGCGTTAAAAAAGAAATTAAATTTCATAAATCAGCCAGTTATGCTAACCATGGAAACTGCTAATATATTCAGATAATTCAAATTGACAGATGTTAACAATTTAAAGCCTTCGGTCTCGTTGTGTTTCCAGGCAATACGTTTCATATAATCGAGAATTTTCAATCGTCTTGTATAATATATGATTATATTTCTATATCTTTAAATCTATAGAAGATATAATAAAAAAAAAATGTGCCGGGTAGAGAATTTTGTTTTTTAACTCTCGCTAAGAGAGGTATTGCATTCATGCTAAAAATCGCATATCCAGATTTTATTGAATAAGCATGTTTTAAGGTCCCTACAATCCGATTTTAACATTTTTACGATGATGTCTGTGTGTGTGTGTGTGTGTGTGTGTGTGTGTGTGTGTGTGTGTGTGGATGTGTGTGTGTGGGTGTGTGTGTGTGTGTGTGTGTGGGATGTTGGAAGGACGGTTACTCAAAAACTATAAGACTTAAAATTTGTTTAACAACGTATTTCCCAATCGGACATTCATGGGAAGATCTGAAAAGGTTTTGGTAATAATTGGACAACCGGAAGTAGAAGATTCTTGAAAAAAAATCTTCTAAATATTATTTTTTGAAAATTTTTCGTGGTAATATTAAAGAAAATTAAATTCTCTATCTGATACATTTAAATATTTTATTATATATTCCATAGATTTAGAGATAAAAGAAGTATAATATATAAAATAATCTGTTGTAATAAATTTGACAGCCGAAAGAATGCCATGAAAAATAGTTGATAATTTAAATTATTTGTAACTGACAGATAAATGTCAGTGTCAGAAATAATGAGTAATGAAAGAAAAATGTACTTGGAGAATCCCTTAATGCTTGATCTGTGACTATTATGGAGATGACAAGTCTAGGTTGAAGGACTTAAATTTGTTTCAAACATTATGGGACAATGTACACCAGTACTATAGACTAGAGTAACTTTGAATTGCGAAAAAGCTATCAAATTCTTCTCAAGTAAGTTGTAAATATTGACAAAATTACACATCGATATAAGAATAATTGGAGTGCAATCTATCCGTCACTTTATTAAAGGGAATTAGTGTTATTTAGATATAACATGTATGAAAAAATAAAATGTAAAAGAAGATATGTAAGAATAGATGCACAATCCATATATACATTTTAGACCGCCCAAAATTAATGTTTTTACTAGAAGAATATGAAGAGAAAGTAAACAACGTTGTTCGAATTGAAAATTGCTGTTACCAGCCTAATATTTATATATGGTAAACTCTACTTTGTAATTTATTGTAACATAATTTATGGTAAAATATCTTCATGTTGAGACATGCTATTATTGAATAATAAAGAAGTTTATACGTCGTAGATTTATATGAATATATTATTTGTATTTATAAAAATATTCTTTGCTTTATGCATATAGCCAGGTAAAATATACGGCGAGAGGTTATGTGCTGGCCACATCAGATTTTTAATATTTGTAATAACATAAATTTAAAAAAAAAAATTTAGAAGATTTTTGTAAAAATACTACTACTTTCGGTTATCCAATTGTTACCAGAACCTATTCAAATCTTCCCATTACTGTTAGATTGAGGAATCCGTAGTTACATACGTCTTTAGTCTTATAGAATTCGAGAAATCGTATCTCCAACAACCCCCCCCCCACACACACACACACACATCTACACACACATACACACCACATACGCACACAGACATCATCGTAAAAATGTTATAATCGGATTTTTAGGGACCTTAAAACGTGCTTATTCATTAAAATCTGAATATGCGATTTTTTACATGAATCCAATACCTCTCTTAGCGACAGGTAAGAAACACTTGGATTGTCTTGAAAATTCAAGATTCAAGCCTTTTTTAACGGCAGACTTGGCTTGGTTTTTCAAGCTTTTTCAAACCAAGCTAAATTATCTATCAAAAATGCTTATGATTTTGAAAGTGTCTCACTTTTTATTCAGCAAGTTTTGAAGTACAATTTACCATACATTCCTTATATTCATATGTAAATTGTTTCTGATTTCTTGGTTGTTTTTCAAGACTTTAAAATTTCTTTCCTACGCAATGTATTCTCGTACGAGTATATATCCCTTTCCTATCTTGCAGAGACAATTGCAAATCCATAGTGCAGTCTGACAGTGAGTAGGTGTGTTTGGGATATTCATCAAACAGGAATAAATCAATTTCCGGTTTGGTTGTGAGGCACATTCTGTAACCGCATGGACACTCGGCCGCTATTATTTACAGTCACACTGCTGTACATTGCATGAGGCAGAGCCAGGATCCAGATCTCTGTGTTCATATGCATGTCATTGTCGTATTCCCAAACATCAGCCCTACACGTACAGCGGCTTACACTAGGATATACAATACAGACATACTGAATATAGATGATTTGTATTAATGCACAACAAACTATGGCATAAACACGAGAACTGTAAAATGATAAAAAGTAAATAACAAATAAGTGCTAGTGCCTGCTTTGATGTATGGAAGCGAATGTTGGGCATGGACGGGAAAGCATAAAAAGAGAGTGACTGCCGTTGAAATGAGGTATTTACGGGACGGGGTGTATGTGGGTATGTAAGACGGGATCGCGTGAGTAATAATTTCGTTTATGAAGAATGTATGGTTAGCAACAATGTTATTAAGAGAGTTGTGTGAGTCAGTTGACATAGTTTGGTCATGTGGAGAGAATGGCGAGTAAACGCTTTGTGAAGCGTGAAGTGAGGGTTTTCGATTGCGTGGCTGACCAGTGTATAAGTAGATGGATGTGGTTGGTAGGGTGCTTAAAGAAAGTTTCTAACACCCGGTTCTATAATCATATAGAAGTCTCCGTTAAACCGAAAAGGAGCCGTTTTCTGATAAAACCTATTCCATAATCGTTTTTTAAAGAGCACTTTACAAAAAAGTCTCCATTATTGTGAAGTCCCAAATTTTGTCCTTTATATGCATGTAAAAGTCGGCTTTTTTGAAAACGTAGGCTAAAATTTCGTTGACAGATTTGAACTAAAAGTGAAATATGGAAAGTGACACTAGTTCAAGCTCTTCATCAGAAGACGAAGTGTTAATTTTTGTAAGAAGACCAAAAATATACAGAAACAGGCAGGACTGTATTAACAAATATAGAATTTTTTAATAGATTTAGATTAACAAAACCCACTGTTATAGCATTATTACAAAGAATTGAACCAATGATATTATGTTCAAATAGGTAAGTTGTAAAAATATTTCATAATATACATATAATTCATTTTGTTAAATGAACAGGTCCAGCATTATGTGGCAACACGCCTCCAAGCTTCATCCTACAAACCGTGATGCATTGAATTTGATGCGTTAAGGTAGTTATATCGTGAAACCATTTTACCCAGAATTAATTGAAATTTTAAATACATCTCAACTGAAGTATAATCTAGCTTGTCTCCAAGTTTTAAAACAATTGACCACGCGGTACCTGAGATGCAATTAAATTTAGCCTTTTTAACACGTGAAGAGGAAATGGCCAAATAAAAACAACATTTTAAATTATAACTTTTATATCCATACCGACATTTAATCGGAAAACTAGTATGTTATAGAAAACTAATTAACGGATTTTATATAAAAATTTGAAAATGATTTACCATCCAGATTTAATTTTATTGCCTCTAGAAAATTATAATCTGAAGATACGATAAATAGGTAGAATTATACTTGACAACCATGTACAAGCGTTCCAGATGGAGTATCAGTTAAGTTAACAACGCCCGCTTGGTATTGGCGAATAAGAGGTGATCCGTGGTTAAAGGAATTTCAGACGTACATTCGAAGGAATTTTTTTAAATTAGTATTTTACGTGAAAAGCATGAAAACTTTAAATAGTATAATACTACTTTTGTAATTTTATGAAAGAAATATATTAATTTGTTTTGCAGTTTCCATTTGAGAATTTAGAATTAGTATTATATCTCAAAATATTTTAATACTTAAATAAAAAATAAATAAATATTTCATCACGGCATATTACCCATTGCTGGGTGTGCCAATCTGCTTCATCACAGATATCGGTAATGATGGAATATTTGTACCGTGTGGGCGCTTACCAGGCGTCACCTCACGAGCACTCATTGCTGGCGTGGAGAGTGCGCCACAGGGGTCAATTTTGTGCCATTAAAATGCGATGTAATTTTTGGCGTCGGTCGGAATCGAACCCGGGTCCCCAGAGTCGCGACCAGACACTAAGGCACACGGCCATGAGACCCTATACTTTTATACCCGAATGTAGCAATAAATGTCTAGGTGCGACGTTGCCACACTTATTCTTCAACATTGAAATACGACGCTTGTGTATGTGTTAGTGCGAGTAGTACAGTTAAAAAAAAACTTCTACGGAAAAATAAAGAAAATTCATCTGTTACAGTTTTTGATATTAGCTTTTAACTATTTTGATGCAATCTATGTATATAATATAATGTTAAAAAATATAAGTTATTGCAAATATAAACTGCTTAATTTTTATTTTGAACATAGAACAAGTTTTTGAATAGGTACACTCGAATGACGACTATCTTAACATAAAATTGATGCACTTACTTTTTCCTCATTTGCCACTTTATTTGTAGTTTTATTTTCTATTATATACTTCTCCTTTTCTATCAATTATAATAATCTTAATTGATTTTCGGAATTTGTTCCGCATTTCCGCTTCTTCCCGCGAATTTTCATGTTTTATGAAAGAGCGTTGTCAAATTCAAATTTTGTTACTTTCAATTATTGACACAAATGACGCTTTTTCAGTTTTGCCAACCAACAAATAATTGATTAAAGGGCACTTTATCTAGCAGACTCTTTACAAACTATTATGGAACAGAGGCAATTAAGGTCAACTTTTAAAGTCGACTTTTCGAAAAAGTAAGCTTTAAAAAAGGAGACTTTTATGTGATATTATGGAATCGGGTGTAAGTAGGTAACATTCTAAATCACCCATTATGTACTGGAATCAAAATTGATTTGTTTAATCGTGCAATGCATAATTTTCTCAATGTTCAATCCTTGTCGAAATAATTTAAATTTGCGTTAATGTGTCGCACCCAGCTTGTATAAAAAAACGGTACGTATGTGTTATTTATTTTGCGTGTAATCTCTCCATTACATGGAATCGATTGTGGGCCGACGTGACAAAGCAATTCATACCTTCAATCAAAACCACAACACTGGCCAGGGCTCACCAGCCGCGTTCGTCAAACACACGGCCGTCCGTAACTGCCCCACAATCGAAACTCGTAAGAGAGTAGACTACGGATTTGGAAACTGCAACATTATTCTCGTATTCTATTTCCATTTGCAGGTAGTCGGGAAATGCGTTTCTAGGGATACAGTGATGAGGAGTTCCATGAAATTATTAGATATAATGGTAGATTCTTCAAGTGTTTAATACCTACATACAGTATTTCTCTTTGATGATGCTGCTTCTGCTGCACAACTTTACCTGTTGATTATTTTCTAAATGAAATTAAATTGGTATTTCATTTAAATTTTAAAATATTGTTCAATATTAAACAAATATAAGTTAATGATACAAGTATCACACTACCTTTTCAACTTCAATTTCAGAAAAAGTAAATTCAATTTCGGAAAGAGTAAATTGATATTTTGGTATATATTTTTATCTCTCGCTAAGAGAGGTATTGGATTCATGCTAAAAGTTACATATCTAGATTTTAATTAATAATCACTTTTTAAGATCCTCACAATCCAATTTTAACATTTTAACGATGATGTCTGTGCGGTGGATGTATGTGTGTGTGTGTATGTATGTGTGTGTGTGGATGTTGGAAGGACGATTTCTCAAAAACTGTAAGACTTAATATCTGTTTAACTACGTATTTCCCAATCGGACATTAATGGGAAGAGTTGAAAATGTTTTAATCACAATTGGACAACCAGATGTAACAGATTCTTGAAAAAAATCTTCTAAATATTATTTTTTGAAAAAGTTTCTTGTTAATATTAAAGAAAAATAAATTCTCTATCTGATACATTTAAATATTTTATTATATCTTCTATAGATTTAGCGATAAAAGAAATATAATATATAAAATAATCTGTTGTAATAAATCGTATAGCCGAAATAATACCATGGAAACTAATTGAAAAATTAAAATGTTTGTACCTGACAGTTAAATGACAATATCAGAAATCCGGAGACATTACTGAAGACTTTTTTTGGGACTTAAATACATTATATTATTTCTTATTGTATTGATAATTAAATATTTAAAATTATAATCCCGACAAATTAGAAGAGTAGGACAAAATATCTTCATGAATTTAAATTTTAAAAATCTACATATAAAGAATAGATATAAGTAGAATTTCTGGTGTAGAATGTAGGTATACAAGAAATGTTGAATACAATAGAGCGCGAGCAGTCATGTGACTTTGTTGGCCTAGACAAGCAGATATGGGGGCCCGTGTCAGAATGATAGCTAATAATTATGTACATAGATGTTAAATATAATTTTTCGTTCTAAATTTCGTGATTTTCCAATTCCATGTGGTTTATTTTCCTAGGCAAGTAAATTCCACACTCCTGGTGACAAATTAACCACGTGAACCTAGAAAATCTTGAAATTTTGAATGAAAAATTCGGACATTTGACAACTATGTACATAATTAGTAGTCATTCTGACGCGGGCCCTCACATTTGCTTGTTAAGGCCAACAAAGTCACATGACTGCTCGCGCCCTATACTTATATATACTCCAAAAACGGAAGTGGCGAGAGATATTGTGCTGGTCACAACAGATTTTTTTTTAAATTGTCGGTACCGGTATTTCGGAGGACATTGACCAGTAATACCTATTCTAGTTCGAAGACTGATGTATTATTCAGTGAAACTACTTTGACTATATCATTCAATAAGTTATAAACCAATAAGAATGCGTGATTTTCCTTAGTTACCACGTATTTTAGCGGTTATTATTAGGTAATAGGTAACCATGGTGAACGAATATACGAACCTTTGTATATTCGAATATACCTACCTTCGTATATTCACTTATAGGTGCGTTTGATTATTTTGTCTAGGTACTCAGACTCAGAACGGTCAATGTCATTTTGAATTATATTTACGGAGCATAAAGTATAATATTTTTCCTGCGAACACAGTATCGAGTACATAAATGAATCTGTAGTAAGATTTTGAAGAGCAAAATCGTGCTTTTACGCTTTAAGTAGACATCTGAAATGACAATGACAGCAGTGACAGTGACAGCTCAATGTACCGAAACAAATAATTGGAATGAATAATTATTGGATCACAAGTTTGATTTGAAATACGAGCATTTCAATATAATATTACAAACTGCCACAGACTACAGCTATATTTAAAAAGATAGGTTATGTGGCATACTGACATACAGTTTGAGGTTTCTGTCAAAAAATAGGCTGTAGACTTGTGTTCAGTTTAGTTTTTTACTTATTATTTTATATTTTATTCATGATATAGTCTATCTGTATACAACTCGACAATCGAAAATTCTCAACATACTCAACGTGTTGCCTGTAGGAAATACCACTCGACCTTCGGTATCGTGGTGTTTCCAGGCAACACGTTTCGTATAATGGAGAATTTCCAATCGTCTTGTTGTATAATATATGAATATACCTATTTAAAACAAAATTCTACAAAATATGTACCATGTGTCTTTGTCTCAATAATTGTAGCGTAACTTCGTATGAATAATACCTTGCATTAATTTATTTATTTGTATATTTCTACATAATAACTTACCTACTATATCAATCCATTTCGTATCTATCTATCGTCTCAATATCTTTGTACGTCCCTTCCTCACCGTCACCGTTATAGGGTTGGTGGTAAGCGTGCACTACACACAATTGACGTGTGACCCGGGGCGAAACATTTCAAATTAGATCGGAGAGTTATCCTTGCGTTGCCATAGCGACGTCGCGACGCGACAAGCGCGATCACCGATCACACGGAGGCGACAGCGTCGGTGTTATATACCGTCTGTTGGTTTGTCTCTCTAGGTATGTAACATAGTAGGTAAACAAAAAGGGAAGATGAAATAATATTTATATTATTACAATAATAGGTATATAATAATAATAATTAAAGCTAGTTTGATATAATCATAATTCAGTAACAACTTTATTAACAAAAGTTTTTAAATATGAATCAAACAAATGTAAATAAAAAACTGCAAAATTTACATTTTGCTCTATATCTAGTGACCTATACACTTTTTCTCAAATAACAAAACTCCATTAAAATGGTCTCCTAATGGAGCAACTTCTGTCTAATTGAACCGACTTCATAACCGAGTCAATGAAGGTTTTTCTTCTAAACCCACAAAAACTTCTCCCATTTTGTTAACTTAAAAAAAATATATATTCAATTATTCAAAATCGGAAATATTTCATCTGGGGCGCTTAATTATTTATACACGTGTCCGAATTTCGAAGGCCACCATTGGGATCTCGGAAACTATAAGATACGACTTCGGTTAAATGGGTCATGCGATGCGCCTATGGGGGGCATCTTAGTTGTGCTTTTGTTTTGTCAAAAATTATCATACGTTATTAGATAATGGCGGAATATTGAATATGCTCGATTGTTTTATGTTGAATTATTTCTAATCTCTTTCGATTGGTATAATGGTTATTGTATTTTAATAGGGATATTCTGTAAGTATTGTTATGACATAACGAATCGTTAAAACGTTATTTCGTTATAATAATAACGAAAATCGGTTAACAGGCTTATTCTGCATATATTGTTACTATAACGATAATCATTAAAGTAGTATTCTGTAAACTATAATTCTACGTAACGAAAAAAAGATAACGATGTCGTTATTTTTTAACGACTGGAAAAATCTTTTGTTATCTCTACATTTTGTCATTAATTCAGTATTTTTATTCGTGTCAAAATAAAATTGCTATTATGTTGAATAGTGATCACAAAAACACGTCATATTGTAGTTTTTTGCAAGTTAATATTAAAATAATTTAATAAGTTTTTATTCCTAGCGTAAGCTTTCCAATTTGTGTACAAATGGTAGTAGTAGCTCTAGCATAGCCCACAACAAGAAAAATAAAGAGTTTGGCAGCTGACAGGTTGACAGCTGACTCCCACGAGAACTAATCTAACCTAAGTTTTGTGATATTGAATTATTTTAGATATTTCATGTAAAATTAAATTTGATTAGGTTATTATTATTTTTTAAATGTTTTACAGAATACGGATACAAAGATAACGAATATCGTTAAGTAGATATAACGATTTTTATAATAACAATTTCGTTATGATAAAGATTCGTTAAGTGAATATTTTACAGAATAGGTCTGTAAATCTGTTTTACCCTTCAAACCTTACCTATTTCAAAACAAAAGTACATCTAAGATGACCCCCAAAGGCTAACACATGTCCCATTGAACCGAAGTCGTATCTTTTATAGTTTCTGAGATCGCAATGGGGTGGCCTTCGAAATCCGGACACCCTGTATAAATAATTAAGTGCTCCAGATGGAATGTTTCTTGATTTGAATAATTTATGAAAATCGGATCTGTTTTTGTGGGTTTAGAGGATTTAATGATTTTTGAGCTTCATTCGATTCGACTATCATATCTCGTATAGTTCTCGAGATCCACATCTTGGACAAGTTATCCTGGATAGCCTGTATACGGCAATTTTTGTTGGACACCAATAATGTAGATTAAATTTAATACATTTGAAGTATTTTTAGTTTTGTAACATGCAGCAATCTTACCATTTTAAAATTGCATTTGAAACTGTGGTATTGTAAGTCGTCTTTCGTCTTTCAAAGAAAAGAAACGAAAAGAAAATAAAACAAAAAGTGCAAATGAATAGCTTTTAGTACTTCAATAAAACTTTAAAACTCTTCCAACCATTCTTTTTAATCCGTACAAATATTTCCTCGGCAAATTGCCGTCAAAACCACACAATCACTTAACAAAATATTTCAAACATTTAGCCAGAAATACTTGGTACAGTGGGTATTTAGACGTACACGTGTACACCACATTACATCAATAAGGATAATAATTAAATTAATGAATTCACGACATATACAGTATAGTGGATTTCAAATAATAATAATTATAATAATATCATATTAAACAGAAAATATCTCTTTGTTGGAATGGTTGAGGCATGAGACACTAAAGTTTATTTACGTGGGTTACGCTGGAACTTTTAAAATAAGAAAATCAATTAGGACATAGAAAATAATTTTTAAAATCATTTTAAACAGTTATTACCTTCCGTCACCTTTAGGTAAGAAAGGTATTGTCTTTGGTCAAAAAATTCAACGATGAGTTTTTAGTGAATAAGCATATTTAGAGTCCCTATAATACGATTTTACCATTTTTATGATGATGTTTGTATGTATGAATGTACGTGTGTGTGTGTGTGTGTGTGTGTGTGTGTGTGTGTGTGTGTGTGTGTGACGAAAGTTTCGGATCGCATAATTTCAATACCACGATTTCAAAAATTATATATGTTTGTCACAACGAATAAAGTCGCATGACTGCTCGCGCCCTATCGTATTTAACATTTCTTGTATACCTACACTCTACACCAAAAATTCTACTTATATCTATTCTTTATATTTAGA
The DNA here is from genome assembly GCA_951394225.1 of Harpalus rufipes. Classification (NCBI taxonomy): domain Eukaryota; kingdom Metazoa; phylum Arthropoda; class Insecta; order Coleoptera; family Carabidae; genus Harpalus; species Harpalus rufipes. The sequence continues at coordinate 45,228,415 of OX596282.1, forward strand.
TTTTTACCTTCCGTCACCTTTAGATAAGGAAGGTATTGTCTTTGGTCAAAAAATTCAATGATGAGTTTTTACTGAATAAGCATGTTTTAGGGTCCCTATAATACGATTTTACCATTTTTACGATGATGTCTGTATGTATGTATGTGTGTCTGTGTGTGTGTGTGTGTGTGTGTGTGTGTGTGTGTGTTAGTGTGTATGTGGGTGTGACAATAGTTCCGGATCCCATAACTTTAATACCACGATTCCAAAAATTATATTTTTTTCGTATTCCTCAAGTTTACATCCAGAAAAACAAGTGATTAGATTTTGGTTATAATTGGTGAACCGGAAGTAGCCCCATTTGAAGATTTAACAGTTAAATTTGATTTATTGACATTTAATATTATTATAACTTAAAGAATATATTATTCTCTTTACGATTTGATTACATTTTATACTTCATATTCAATAGATACAGAGTTAAAGAATTTTAAAGAACTTAAATTTTATAATTCAGCCAGCTATGCTAAACATGGAAACTACTATTATATTCATATAATTCAAATTGACAGATGTCAGTATGAGTACAAAGTAAATTAATGTGGCAGAGATGAGGATGTTGAAGTAGATGTTGGGGAAAACACGGAAAGATAGGTAAGAAAATAGCTCTAGAGTTACAAGTTTCTAGAAAGATACAAGTAAGACGATTACATTGGTTTGAACATGTCATGAGGAGAAATGAAGAATTATATTTGTACAAGAATGAGTAGTTTAGTAATGCAGAGGAAGACCAAAGATAAGATGGAAGGACTGTATTGCGGAAGACTTGAGAGAAAAAGAACCGAATGAGAACGACACGCAAAAATAGCGACCCCTAATGAATGGGAAAAGCTAAAGAGGAGGAAGATGCCAGTGTCAAGTGCAATTTGAATAGTTTGTTTATGAAATAATTTTACTGGAAATTTAAAATCTTTTGCCAGATAAATTATGTATGGAATTTATACATTATACACAGGATTGACGGAAGGTATTGTGCTGGCCACAACAGATTTTTTAATTTTAAATTCATTCTATGAAGAAATTTTGTCCTACTCTTGTCTTCATTGTCGGGATTGACAATATTATTGAAGGGTACCATATGTAATATACCTATAATTTTAAATATTTAACTATTAATACAATACGAAATAATATAATATGTACTTCCCAGAAAAAATCTTCAGTAATGTCTCTGGATCTTTGACACTGACAAACATTTTAATTTTTCAATTGGTTTCCATGACATTATTTGGGCTGTGAGATTTATTATAATAGATTATTATATACCTTATATTTCTTTATCTCTAAATCTATAAAAGATATAATAAAATATTTATATGTATCAGATAGCGTCTTCTATAAGCAAGAATAAAAATTTTCAAAAAATAATATTTAGAAGATTTTTTTAAGAATCTGCTACTTCTGTGATTGTCCAATTATTACCAAAACTTTTCAAGCTCTTCCCAGTAATGTCCGATTGAGAATTACGTAGTTAAACAAATATTGAGTATTATAGTTTTTGACAAATCGTCCTTCCAACGTCACACACACACCATCGTAAAAATATTAATATGGAATGGACCTTAAAACGTGCTTAATCATTAAAATCTGGATATGCGATTTTTAGCATTAATCCAATACTTCTCTTAGCGAGAGGTAAAAACTAATAGTTGTAATAGAAGAAAGTGCGAATTGAGCGAGATGATTTAGATTCCATTGGAGAGTGTATGAACATACCGCAGTGGGCAATAATGCGCTAAACCGAAAACGCTGTACTGAGTTAATAATTCATGCGACAAACATCCCACACTATCTATTCCACGTGATTTAATAACCAGCAGCATTCGAAACAGAGCTCATTACTTCAATTACACTACTCTCTCCTACACAAACTTCACGGCTGCCACGAATTCCATACATATATGGATGACGAAGACGTGTTTTTTCCCTTCAAAAATGGTAACCCGAAGACATCCATAGTATTATTTTACACAAGTTCAAATGGTTAATACTTTTATTGTGGAAGTAGACAAAAATTACGAATATTCCAGCACCTGTGAAAAGCCATTTGTTTCTTGACAAGCATTTTTTAAATTTTTAACATGTCAGGGGTTTATGCGGGCATTTATAAACGTAAATTAATTATAATAAAATGGAACATGAATAGTATCTCCGTAACTGATAACGCACAGTATTTGAAGAAAAAACAAAAATAATATTATCTGTGCATTCTGTTTTGGAATACACTGTATGTACTATTGAATTTATGTCGGTAGAATTTCTGTTTCTTAAAGATGACTAAAAGTTTGAAACAATCCTACTATATTCGCCGTCAAATATGTATAGATTGATGTTTAACTCCGTACCCTGTCCCTTGCCCAGCGGTGTTGCCGCTATAATAGATTTACAAACAGAAGTTTCCTGAATTAAATACTGTAAATTTTAAGCCATTATTTTGATAAAGTTCATTTTCATGATTTATGAAGAGTAATTAAACTTTGAGTTTTTTATAAATGTTTATTTATACTATTTAGCATCTTCAGAGCCTACATCTGGAAAAATATACATCATGTTATAGTTGTTACAAATATAAAAAAATATTATACATTTATAGAAAGAAAATATAATAATATGGTGGAAAAGATGCTGAGGAGTGTTTTTTTTTATTTAATAAAGAGGTAATATACTTTAAATTTAAATTTATAAGTTTTAGGTTAGGCGCATGCCAATCATAGAAACCGTAATGATATAAAATAATATAAAAGATATTAAAAATATATAAAAATACTATCCGTCAGAGAAATTTTAAAAGAGCCTTGGCATGTCGGCTGCTTAATGTCGAAGACAAATTTGTTATATTCTAACTTTTATAATAATTATTATTAATCGATTTATTTGTTAAAATTTATTTGAAAAAGTTGACAACTCACATTTGTCAAAAAAAATTGTTTAATTGTAATTGCCTGTAGATCAAATTATTATGAGAATATAATTCCTTAGTCACGTGACATGTTTTCCGCCAATCAACATTCAGAATCTCCCTAGCTACGCGTTTATCACAGCGATGATAAAAAACAAAGAAATAAACACCGTATGTATAGTCGTTACTAAGGCATTTGTTTTCTTTATTTATGACATTGACAGTTAATATTGAGTATAAAAATAAATAATAACAATAATTCAAACTCCGAAATATTAAATAAAACTCGTAAGTACCATGTTTTAATACAATATGAATATGTATATTAAAAGTTAGGTTAGATTGCAAAAATTCATTATATTCTCTGATTAAATATAAGCTCGTGAAACCGAAGCAGCACATTTCAACTCGTCCTTCGGACTCGTCAAACTGCAGCTCGGTTTCACTCGGGAATATCATCGATGATAATCATATCACTTGTTATATAACATATGAAAATACCTAAACGATTTGACAAAAAGTTGTTAAGAAATATTGTTGCTCTCGACGAGTTCTATCACTGCTTAAATTTAATGTACTTATTTCTGTTACATTCTGTATGTTGATTTTTAAATCTATGAGAAAAACTAATTGATGTTTGTTGGGATGTAAAGATTTTGTATGAAATTTATGAGTGTCTACTGTAGTTTTTTCTTGTTGAAATTTTAATAAAAAAATATTGGTTGGGCGCGAGCTTGTGTGTGTATGTAATATAATGAATATTTGGCGTTTGGGAATGAGTTGCGTTACGTCTGCATGAATAATCCGCGTAGCGCGGGCGAGCATTTAAGCTTTTCCAATTTTTTGCGTCGATCAAATTTACGAAAACACAAAAGGAAGTTGCGTCGACAACGTAACACAAATCCAGCTCATTTAATTTTTTATTTTTCAATTTAGCTTCGCTGCGACATTTTACTAAAATTTCAAAAAGCGTCCTTCCCTGCTAAAAAATTCCCCATCAGCACAAAAAATTCACAACAAAAAGTTTTTGCAATCAAAGGGAACTGGCGAGTAAAAGCAAAAATGCATTTGAAACTACGTGGACGGACGCATGAGGCATGATCTCGTACAAAGCACACTGCGACTGCCAGCGACTCTATTGCAGAACGCAAAATGTCAAAAAAAAGGAAGAGCGAAACAAGTGAAACATAAAAAAACACAACGGCAACGGCACCGGCGTGTTTTTTCTGCGGGTAATCGATACTGCCCAAGGTTTATGTTTGTCAAGAGCGACCGATGCGATGTTGTCCTGTTTATATCACCCCCACCCCATACCACGGATAGCACAGCCAACTGGGAAAACGCTTGATAAATACACATACCAGGGGGAAGGGGGGGAAAGGGAAGCTAATGGGGATATTATAATGAGAAATTGGATTGTGGGTGGATAAACATAAAGCGATAGATTGTGGATTTGGATACTTAAGTTCAAACTGGCTCAGATCAAATTTCATTATTGGAAAATGGAAAGCTTCACAAGCTATGGAAGGCGATTTCACCATTTTTAATGTAATTTGGATAATAATAAAGAACTAATTAGTTAAAATGATACAACCTTTTTATTTTTAGTTCTGTTTAGGCCCGGTTGTTCCAAGTTCAGATAAAGTAGCAGTTTACTATCTATTAGATAAATTTATTCTACCGTCTTAACTAGAGTAAGGCCAAAGTGGTTCATCTTCAGCATTAATAAAATTTGTATGGAAAAATCCAACGTCGGTTAACATTTTGTCATAACTATTAGAAGTTATAAATATAAAAAAGTAATAAAGCAATATAATAAAGGTCGAAAATGCAATACAATTTGATAAAAACCGCACCCATCTTAAGCTTATGAGTGACTTAATAGCACTGAAGCACTCATAAGCTTAAGATGGGTGCGGTTTTTATCAAATTGTATTGCATTTTCGACCTTTATTATATTGCTTTATTACTTTTTTTATACAGGGTGTCCCTTAACTTCGAGCAAAAACTTTAAGGGCATATAGTACTGACCAAAATGAATAAAAAAGCTTCATCAACATAGGAATGATCTTCAACTGTTTCCGAGAAAAGCGAAAAATCTAAGAAAAACTGACAAAGATAGCGATCGAATAAAATTTTGTCTATGTCAGTAAAAAGACTATAAAAAACAATAAAATTTTATATGAAACATTTTTCTCAATTTCTTATAGTTACGTAGTTATATGAAAATTAAATATTGACCAAGGTCGCCACAACATTTCTTTTGATTTTTATAAAATAACAAAAGGCCATCTAAGATTACCTCTCAAAGGTAAACAAAAAGTCTCAATTAATCAAAATCGTAATTCTTATAGTTTTCGAGATAGCAAAGGTAAATCTCGTAAAAACTCATTTTTCACTGCGTTATATCTGGGAAACTATTAAAGATCGGACACATTTTGACTGAGCTTTTTTTACTCATTTTGATCAGTATTATATGCCCTTAAAGTTTGTGCACCAAGTTAAGGGACACCCTGTATTTATAACTTCTAATAGTTATGACAAAATGTTAACCGACGTTGGATTTTTCCATACAAATTTTATTAATGCTGAAGATGAACCACTTTGGTTCGAAATGTCCGATGTTCTGAAATAAATAAAGAACATTAAAAATCTGGATCACCAAGGCCTTACTCTATACTCAACGAAATTTCCAACTGATCCTTCTCGAGTCAACAAATCTTAATTAGAGAATAAAATTTTTGGGTTGCTCCATAATTTTTTATTCTCCGGATAGCTAACTGGAAGATTACTATCAAAAAGATTAAAATTGTGTTAGGGTAGAGTTATTTTTGAAAAGTTGGCAACTTGGCTGTCACAATTTTAGTAAAAAAAATTTGGCTGTGTTTTGGTGCAATTGTAGTTTACATCACAGTTTGAGCGGTTAGAAAAAATGATAAATACGACTTCCAAAAATGAATGGTGAAAATTATAGATAAAGAAAAAGAGCAGTGTATTTTACTACCGCGGAAATAACTAATTTAATTAAATTAATCGACAAATATAAATATATAATTTGAGTCCAGGAATACAGATTCCGTCTCTTGGAAAGAAAAAAGACATCATTTGAAATCAATTAGAAATTATTTTAGTTTTAGGTGTGGCCAGTTTTCACGATATATACCCTGTTGCATAAAATCGTAAAGCTCAACAACTGGCATATTGAAGATACAGCGTGATTCGTGATTCAGAAAAACAAATATAGACAAATAAGTGTTTATTTCTCAAATTATGCTTTTTTTAAACTTACCTAATAGATAAGAACAATATTTGGTTTTCAACTTTATCTAACAAATAAAGAACTGTATTCTTTGACATTCGTAACCTCACAAAATTCTGAATCATCCTATTTTTCAAAATTATTACACCTTTCTCGTACTGCCTACTGCTTTTGAAAATTAATATTAATAAAAATGAAATCCAGTACTTCATCATCACTGTTGTACTGATTTATTATAATAATTATTAATATTAACTGAAATTTCTTGACAGTTCATATGATGAAGAGTTAAACAAAACAACGACATAAGATTATTTTCGAAACACCTAGGCCTTCTCAGTGATTCCGGAAACTTTTCAATCCCTAATTATGATCTGTAGTGTAGTGTTAAGTTTGTTAGAATGAGAACTGTTCACACTTGAATAGGTGATCAACTGAGATCATATCTATCACCAAAAAATGAGTACTTTAAAAAAAATCTGATATGGCCAGCACATTACTTTCCGTCAATCCTGTGTATTATGTACAAAATACATTGCAGAAGATTCTATATTTCCAATAAAATTATTACATAAACAAACTATGCAAATTACACTTGACAGCTTTTCCAATTTTTTAGGGGTAGCTATGTTTTATTTTATTCTTCCACTCGTTTCTGTTTTACGTGTCGTCCTCATTTAGTTCCTTTTCTCTCGTCTTCCACATTACAATCCTTCCATCTTATCTTTGGTCCTCCTCTGTTTTGTCTACTTTCTATTACTAGCTATTCATTCTTCCAATATATTCTTCATCTCTCCTCATGACATGTTCAAATCGATGTAATCGTCTGTCTTCTATCACTCAAGCCATTTCCTTTTAATCTTTGATTCCTTATTCTAACTTTCCGTGTCTTCCTCAACATCCTCATCTCTGCCACATTCATTTTCTTTTCATTGACACTAACATATGTCAGTTAGAATTTTATTAATATAGTAGCTGTTTCCATGGTTATAGCATAGCTATAAAATTTAATTTCTTTATAATTCATTAACTCTATATCCATTGAATATGAAATACAAAATGCAATCAATTCGTATAGATAAGAATATTCCTTGATATTTATAATAACATTAAATGTCAAAAAATAATATTTAACACTGTTTTTTCAAGAAAAACTGTTAAAAATTAACACACACACACACGCACACACATACAGACATCATCGTAAAAATAGTAAAATCGTATTGTAGGGACCCTAAAACGTGCTTATTCATTGAAAACTCACCACCGAATTTTTTGACCAAAGACAATACCTTCCTTACCTAAAGGTGACGGTAGATAAAAATGTAGGAGAATACATCATTCTTGATAAGTAAAAACAATAATTACAGTTTCTTTTATATAAAATGTACACAATAAAAATAATAATACATATACGTTCCTATAGTTGGATCAAAGTGAATCCTCTCTGGATAATACAGAACTTGTAATAAAATTGATTTATAATTTAATAATAACATAAAAGCTTATCTATCTACTCATGTTGTAATATAGGAATAAACTACGCTTATTTTATTTTTAATGCATTTGGAAATAAAAATTTTCATCGTCTATAAAAACGCAATGAAGCGAATGTAGCTGCGTTTGTATTCTTTGTAGCTATTTTAAACAGCTAAATTTATTGATACACAAACAAATTACAAAATGCATTTACCAAAAACAGAAAAACAAACATTTTGCGATGTTTTAGTAAAAATATGTAGGGAAATTTTAGGTTAATTTGTGTCATAAATTAAAACAAGATCAATGAAATCAAATATAAAATTTTATCGCGTATGTTCAAATGGTTGTCTGGGTGCAGACAAGCGCAGTTTTTATGGCTAGCGGGATTCGGAAAAGTTCATAGCTGCTTCCACAATTTTTGACATTACATGGCAGGCATGTTGTAAAATAAAATATACATTATCACAATCTGTAGTTATAGGACATTGTGGAACACATTGCGTTACAAAGATTTCGATATGACATTGTTTTTATCGTAAAAGTAATTAACTAAACACCATCTCACAAGCACTTAAACTTGTTAAAGAAAATTTCTACAAGGATGGATTGAAAAATTAACTCAAACAAAAGGACATTATTAATTTGTATTGTTACATTATTTTACGTAGTTCGTTTTCAAGTCTGTACCATGAAAGTAGGAATAAATAAGGAGGGAGCAAGTGACTGTAAAAGTGAAGCCTCCTCCAGGTAACGCCTAACTGTTCACATTTAACAAGATAATTTTATTTGGGTTGTGTAAGTTTGTGTGTACCGATTATAAAAATTTGAAAATTTTGAGCTTTTTTTTATAAAACTTTAACCTCTTATATTTTGGTAACTAGAAGAGGTACCTCCAACATCCACATACACACACGCACACACATACACACACACACAGACATCATCGTAAAATTGTTATAATCAGATTCCAGGGCCCTTGAAACGTGCTTGTTCATTAAAATCTGGATATGCGATTTTTTTTAATGGCACAAAATTGACCCCTGCGGTGCACTCTCCACGCCAGCTATGAGTGCCCGTGAGGTGACGCCTGGTAAGTGCCCACACGGTACAAATATTCCATCATTACCGATATCTGTGTACAAAGCAGATTGGCACATCCAGCAATGGGTAATATGCCGTGATGAAATATTTATTTATTTATTTTATTTTTTTTATTCCAATACCTCTCTTGGCAAGAGGTAAAAAGTTAGGTCCCGTATTTTAAGAACCACTGGTCGAAAAAAATAATTTTTCTTTTCTTTAACTGTGTCTTGTGGAATAGAAATTTATATTAAAGCTTGAACTATGTTAAGGTAGTTGTCACTCGAGTGTACCTATTCAAAAACTTGTTCTATGTTCAAAATAAAAATTAAGTTAATGCAGTTTATATTTGCAATAACTTATATTTTTTAACATTATATTATATAAACAGATTGCATCAAAATAGTTAAAAGCTAATATCAACGACTGTAACATATGAATTTTCTTTATTTTTCCGTAGAAAAGTTTTTTTTTGAACTGTACCACTCGCACTAACATATACACAAGTGTCGTATTTCAATGTTGAAGAATAACTGTGGCATCGTCGTATCTAGACATTTATTGGTACATTCGGGTATAAAAGTAATAAGATATTTTAAGATATAATACTAATTCTAAACTACAAATGGAAACTGCAAAACAAATTAATATATTTCTTTCTTAAAATTACAAAAGTAGTATTATACCGTTTAAAGTTTTCATGCTTTTCACGTAAAATACCAATTTCAAAAATATTTCTTTCGAATGTACGTCTGAAATTCCTTTAGCCTAAGATCACCTCTTATTCGCTAATACCAAGCGGGTGTTAACTTAACTGATACTTCATCTGAAACGCTTGTACATGGTTGTCAAGTATAATTCTACCTATTTATCATATCTTCAGATTAAAATTTTCTAGAGACAATAAAATTAAATCTGGGTGGTAAATAATTTTCTAATTTTTACATAAAATCCGTTAATTAGTTTACTATAACATACTAGTTTTTCGATTAAATGTCATAGTGGATATAAAAGTTATAATTTAAAATGTTGTGTTTATTTTGCCATTTCCTATTCTTCACGTGTTAAAAAGGCCAAATTTAATTGCAAATATCTCAGGTACCGCTCGGTCAATTGTTTTAAAACTTGTAGAGCAGGTACATTATACTTCAGTTGAGATGTACTTAAAATTTCAATTAATTCTGTTGAAAATGATTTCACGATATAACTACCTTAAGTGTTGTAGTAATAAGCAGATTCAATATACTTTCCTAAAACTACACATGTATCGTTCAATTTTTTTTCCGAAAACTTACATACCACATGTTACTATAGTATGCATACAATTCTGCGTATTTAAAATATCCAATTAAAATAATTCTAAAAAGACAATATTAATTATTATCCATAGATGCATCATATCATTAAAATTCATTTAAAACTAGTGAGCGAAGTATTTACTGACATCATTATAATTATATTTGTATTTTATATATTCGTAATTATTTTATATTTTTATATACCCTGACAGATATTTAGTTACAGCCTGCAGTTAGAAGTTTTTGACATTTTCAACAGATCTTTATTTTGAAAGATGACCATTTTTACCTCTCGCTAAGAAAGGTATTGGATTCTTGCTAAAATCGCATATCCAAATTTTAGTGAATACGTTTTAAGTTCCCTAGAATACGATTATAACATTTTTACGATGATGATGATGATGATGCTGATAATGATGATGATGTGTGTGTGTGTATGGATGTTGGAAGTAAGATTTCTTAAATAGTATAAGACTTGCGACCTGTTTAACTACGGATTCCTCAATCTAACATTAATGGGAATAGCTGATAAAGTGATAAGGTTTTGGTAACAATTAGATAACCGAAAGTGGTAGTTTCTGAAAAAAAAAATCTTCTAAATATTATTTTTTGAAATTTTATGTTATTAAATTCTCAATTTGATACATTTAATTTTTTTGTTATATTTTTTATTGATTTAAAGATAATAGAAATAGTTTATTTAGTTATTTTATGCTTACAAAACAAACATTTATAACTAGTCACACATCTATATAATAAAAAGTATAAAAAACAAGAGAGAAATGTGGTAAGTATATTCCATCCAAAATTAGTCGTAAGAACCATGAAAGAAGCTATACACAACATAGTGTAGTATTTATATATTTTTGTAAAAACAATAATTTGTTAGTAACTTTTTTACTTGTATTTTAAATTCTTTTAAATTTAGTATTTTAAACGATGCTGGTAGTGATTGTATAATTTAACATTTTAGCTGTGGTGGCAAGTCTACATCGTTTAGTACTAAGCATAACAATGCTGCTAGGTGTTATAATTATGTGTGTCACTTACTTTTGTATATTGATTAATATTCTTATGTATTTCTAGGTATTGAAAATTGTTTAAAAAAATGCTCGATTTCCGGTTTTTGCAATTATTCTAATTTTTTATTTTTAATAATGAAAACTTTACTAGCTTTAGATGTATTTCCCCTCAGAACACCTCATATGTGATTATACTGTGAAAAAGTGCAAAATATATAGTTATTTGACATTTCCAGTTTAATTTTTCATCGATTAGAATGCCTAATATTTTTACAGTAAGCCCTTGACGTAGGTTCTGGCTAGTAGACAGGATTAGTGATTGTGTTTTTTCATGATTTAATTTTAATTTGTTGGCAGTAAACCATTCTTGTGTCACACCCATAATATATTCTATATATTTTTTTAAAGAGTCGATGTCTTTTGCCGAGCATGTTAAAGTGGTATCATCGCTATAGAGAGTACATTCGTTAGGATATATAAATGAACATAGATCATTAATTAATATTAAAAATACGACAAGACCCAAGACGGAGCCTTGTGGTACACCATATTTTATATGACAATAGTTGGATGAACAATTATCTACGTTTACGCACTGTAGTCTATTTTGTATGAAAAGAAGTCTAAGCAAACCCCTCTAATACCACGCTTTTCAAGTTCAGAGGTAAATGGGAAAGACAATCAAATGCCTAAGAAAGGTCAAGCATTGCTATATATAATAATATAGAATAATCTGTTGTAATTTGTAATAAATCTCGCTGCCCAAATAACTCCAAGGAAACTAGTTGAGATATTTAATTGCTTGTAATTTACAGATAAATATTACATATATCCTTAAAAAATATCACTAATACCGTCAATTAGTATGAAGAATTTTGAACATATTAGAAGAGTGGGACAAAATTCCTCATAGAACGAAAGAATAGATACAGTTTAAGTTTTAAGTTATTTGTGTGTGTACAAGAAATGTTAAATTCGTTAATTATATAACATAAAATATAGGTACTTATGTCATCATGGAGAGAAAACCTAATTCACCTTGTATTAAAGAAAAATCTCCATTATTTTTATACTACCTAAGCCCGCACATATTTTCAATCTAATGCTTGATAAACGATCCGTACACATTTATTTATATAAAATCCGCTTAAAATTTTGTTTCAGGAAAAAAACATTGTTGGTCGGTTGATGCGTGTAATGTTAATTAAATCATGGAAAAACATGCATTTAATATCACGCCGTTAGGGGTAGGGGTAGGGGGTGGAAAACACCCGCGCATTGTTTTATATAATCGCTCGGGACGTTATCAGCGTCCGGCATAAATACCCGGCAGGGGTGGGTACCGGTGCAGGATTGCCAAAGGGGTAGAAAATACGAAATCATAAATAAAATTGGAAAAAATATATGAATATATATTCGTACTACGGATGAATCGATCTTATGTATGATACGAGGGTCACGCTAGAACTATTGAGAACAAAACACATGGACACATATTTTTCAATCCTATTTTATGTTCAAAACAGTTCCCTTAAAAGGTTCAAATCAGTGTATTTAAAATAGTCATCTTTTGCAGCATTAATCTAATTCAAAAATAACTAAAAGTCGCGCATTATTCACTCTCAAATCGGGTAAGTATGGCGGATGTTATTTGGCTGATACTTTAAAAAGATTAACTATGTTTTAAGTTCGTAACTTAAATAAATAACTGTTTATGGTGACTGATATTCTCAATAATAATTCTAGGCGTGACCCTCATATATTTTCAGGTCACAGAAATGGAAAGTTTTGTAAAAAGAGACCGGTTCAGTTAGTTTTTTTTTTTGTTGATTCAGATGCTGAAATCTTGTGAAACATGGCGAGCGTATTTTCTAATTCTTTAATAGACATTGCTTCCTAGAGTTCGCTATTGTACATTTGATTTTAATAATATTATTTTATAGACCAATCCCGAACAAACGTAATTCAATATGGCGTCGTGGAACACATGCCAAATTTAACATGTACAGGTTGTTATGTAAATAAGCGTACAACGCTTATCCCATAGTAGAACTCACCCCACAGATAGTAAATCTGGCAGTATTTTTTGTTTAACATGCTTTCTACAAGAACTGGAGGCTTTTAAAGCAAGGGATGGGATAACGTTAACAAATTGTTACGTTATTTCATAATATTAAAAAAAAAAACGTTATAAATAACAATAAAAAACAAAATAACGTTATAATAACGATATTTTTGTTTCGTTACGATTATTGTAATGTTATAACATTACAATAATTGTATTTTTCTCAAGTTTGTAATAAATTCATTAAAAATTAAAATTAAAAACAATGTATTAAAAAACTTACACACTTATCTTATTCTAGAAATGTAATAACCACTAGTGTCATCTATTCATTATAAAATACGAAATAAATTATCAGGAAATTATACTTTCAAACGGCAAAATCTTGTAAAATTTGTAAACATGGATAACATTACAGTGAAACGATATTTGTTATGATACGGTCATAACGTTATTTTTTAATTATAACGTTATTAAAAAAAACTAAATGAAATGTTATTATAACGTTATCGGGTATTGTTATGTTACGTTTTCCATCCCTGTTTAAAACTGACCAATCACTATGCACACTATATCTCCAAACCTATAAGAGATATAATAAAAAAAAAATGTGTCAAATTGAGAATTTAATGTTCTTATATTTTCTAAAAATAATATTTAGAAGATTTTTTTTCAAGAATCTGCTACTTCCGGTTGCCCAATTGTTACTAAAACCTTAAAATTAATGTCCGATTGGGAAATACGCAGTTAAACACACACACACATACATCCACACACACACAGACATCATCGTAAAAATGTTAAAATCGGATTATAGAGAACTGAAAACGTGCTTATTCATTAAAATTTGGATATGCGATTTTTAGCATGATTCCAATACCTCTCTTAGCGAGAGGTAAAAAGTACCTTTCTTTTACCCTAATGACGTATACCCTAATTTAACCGAATTCGTATATCTTGATAACCAAGTTTCCAATGATAAGAGTCGAAAAACGGGAGCCCTGAATTTAATTAGAAATGATTAGACAAATTCATAACCGATAAAATTATAAATACACCATCTTCTCAACTTCTTGACCATACCTAGTAGCTTTTCCATTTCTATATTATTATTTTCCTCATCCCGTAACCTTTCCCCATCCCGCCCCAGAGTGCAGCACTGGAGCGTGAGAGAAGCATGTGTTGTTATTTGATTATTCTCGTTCTTCGCGTTGTGTTCGTCTCACCGCCGCGTCGGTTTCCCGAGGATTACGTTTCCTACATTGATTTTCTGCCAGGGAAAGTGTGAATTCGGTTTCGGCGAACGAAATGTGTTTGTTCACACACACCCACACATGCCTGGGAAATCACAGAAATGGAATGATAATAGACAAGAAAATAGATGGAAGGTGAAGGTAGATAAAGATGGTGCAATTGGAAAGAGTGGAAGATTGTATCGGAGAATATCGGTTATCTAGTACATAATAAGTACCGTTTATACCGGCGCATAAAACAAAAGACATACTCGTAAAAGGCGAGGGTTAAAAATATTAGGGTCAAAATTTTTATGAGAGTTTTTGGTGGGACGGGGATACTTATTGACTATTTTTAATATCATTTAATTTATTATGAGATCTTATACCTACTAAATATTAACATATTTGCGTTATTAGTTTTCCAGATTCATAGTTTGTAAAACTACAAGTCTGTAGAAAATTGAGTTTCAGGCTGCAATTAAGTTTCACACAAGACAAGAAAAATTCCCTCAGATCATTTAAAACTACGATTTAACGTATGGCCTATAGTTATTTACATACCAAATGCGGGAACGTCTGGTTCCCGCCGGCTGAGTGTTTGGCGGCGCGAGCTTGCGAGCGCTGCCATAGAACGATGCCGGGAACCAAGTTCACGCAAGAGGTTTGTACAATATTTTTCGTACGAATTTATAAAACTAATAATTATTTATTTTTGTACAAATAATATCATTACTGATTTGAAGCTAACTTCAGAGTGATGTCAAATTTAAATTTCAATTGTTTTGAAATTGCTAATGAAGCATCGGATAATTTACTTCCTAAAAAATCCAAAGGGCGGTACGAATCAGTATATTTAAAATTTATTAATTGGAGTAAATCTAAAAAAATAACACATTAATAATTATATAAACATTGCAAGATATTCAAAAGTTATCGCTTTACTAAAACGCGAAACAGCAGATCTAAAACCAAAAAAATCTAGAGTTTTAGATGATACCCAAATTAATCTATTTATAAATGAAGCACCAGATACTACTTTTCTATTAATGAAGGTATGTACACACAACATACATATCTAAGTACACCTATAATTTATTTTTCCATCTTTATTACAAACTTGACTTTCAAGCTGTTTTAATAATGGGTATATCTGGAGCTTGTCGCCGTGAAGAACTCTGTAAAATGATGATAAATCATTTAGAATTTAAGAGTGAAATAGTGGTAGTTGCAATACCTGACAGCAAAACTAATATTGCCCATAGTTTTTTTAATAACTCAAGCTAAATGGATTGATTTGCTAAAAAAATATATAGATGTTAGAACAAGAGCTCTACCAAACGACAGAAAACTTACTTCATTCCAAATGAATTGACATTGCACAGCTGATTGCTGGGACCTTATACTAAAGTTTACTCCAATTTCAATTGTAGTATTATAACAAATTAAAATTTAATAAACTTGTTTAATTTCTTATCTACTTATGTTACAATTTATGTTACGTTTGTTGATTATACATATATTCCACTGCTATACTGCTGCCCGAAGCCGACTGCTGTCATCACAGGTACAAGTTGTGACCAACATTGTGAACCAAATGCACTAAATTTATTATTTTAAAATTAAATTTCATTACATATTCCACCATTTTCTCTTATTATTATTATTATTATTATTATTATTATTATTATTATTATTATTATTATTAAGCGAAAAAGTGTTTGAGAAACTATACTTTTTTTAAAATTATAAATATAGTTCTTTAAAAAATGCTTTAGAAATAGGAGTGTTTTTTCCAAAACTTCCCGGTCGCCTATCTGGTGGACAACTGGGAAATTGACGTTTCGGACGTTGCTTAGGCAACGCGAAACAACACATTTCAATGCATGAGTACGAAAAAAATTTTTACCTCTCGCTAAAAGAGGTATTGGATTCCTGCTAAAAATCACATATCCGCATCTTATTGAATAAGTTCTTTTTAAGGTCCCTAGAATACGATTTTAAACATTTTTATGATAATGTCTCTGTGTGTGTATGTGTTAGGATGTTGGAGGTACGATTTCTCAAACTCTATACAACTAAAGACCTGTTTAACAACGGATTCCTCAATTTAACATTAATGGGAAGAGTTGACTAGATTTTGGACAACCGGAAGTGGTAGTTTCTTAAAAAAATCTAAATATTATTTTTTGAAAATGTATGTTAATACAGTAATAAAGATCTTTAAATTCTCAATCTAATACATTTAAAAAAATTATACAATAATATAGAATAATCTGTTGTAATAAATCTCGCTGCCCAAACAATTCCATGGAAACCAGTTGAGATATTTAAATGTTTATAATTGACAGATAAATGCAAAATGTCAGTGTCAAGAATCAACAGTTTTATTAACATTACAGAAAGCTTTTTTTGGGAAGTAAGTACATTTCTTATTGTATTATTAATTAAATATTAAAAATTATTGGTATATTAATATAACATATATCCTTAAGAAATACCGCTAATACCGTCAGTGAATATATTACAAGAAATGTTATATTCGTTAATTATGACCCGGGTTCTATCCCGACCGACGCCAAAAATTACTTCGAATTTTAATGACACAAAATTGACCCCTGTGGTGCACTTTACACGACAGCAATGAGTGTCCGTGAGGTGACGTCTGCTAAGCGCCCACACAAACTAGAAAACACGTGCGTCAAGTTTGAAGTACCTACGCGTTTATTATTCCGGTTTTGTTTCATTGTTTAATGGCAGCAAGCCCACTTTGTTTTAAATGATTGTTGCAGTTTGTTAAAATTTATCTTGTAATTCAATTTGAATAAAAACTGTTTTTGGACAGATCGAAAAAAATGTTTCAGACAAATGTTATAGTAGCTAGTTATAAATGTTTTATTTTCAAAAATCGATCGAGTGGTTTTCAAAATATCTTGTTTTGAAATTTTTGATCAGTCGCCATTTTGTTATTTGATAAAATAGAAAGTAATTGTAAATACAAATGTTTTAGAGAGCCGAAAGCAAATACTAAAAGTTTTTGTATTTTTTAAATATTCCGTAAAATAAGGGAGTAATGACGATTTTTCGAAAAACAAAAAAAAACGCCAATAATTATGGACTGGGACGCCAAATCAAAAACTAAGAAAAGTTGTTTGTTTTAATGAGTTGTAACTGCCGTTTTCGGGTGTTACAACTTAGTACTGTATCTATTATTTATTTATGTAACAAAAGGGAAATAGCGAGAGGTCATGTGTTGGCCACATCAGATTTTTTTTGTACGCAACTTCAACCATTGTTGCTGATTATCTTACAGGAAACAGAACATGATGTTAACACGTTGCGTTTTAATGTCCACCATTTCAAAATCGCCGACCCCGTCAAACAGCGCTTACGAAGAAAATAACACAGACCGTTTAGATGGTTTCCCAAGGATGACGCTTGGGCAACAGATCCAAAAGGGTGTCTAGTAAAGATATCTAGCGAAAGAAGCCGGAACTAGAACCCTATCACCCGCCAGAACAAAAAATCACGTTATTTTTGGGTATCCCTTCGTATATACGAAAATACCGGTAAATTTCCCCACCTCCTTCCTGCGACGAACGACACTGGCAACCTGAATTATTGAGTGAGAAAATGATTCGATATCTTGCCTCTTCTATCATAACATCTCGCTTGAACTCCGGTATTGTGCGACTCCGTCTGGCTCCGGACTATTCCGGACTGATGCTCCGGGAGAGGAGCGCAGAAGAGAGGAGAGGGTCCGGTCACTATGCGGTGACTTTCACCTCTTTACACACAAAGTGAGGGAAAACACGAGAGAGGGAGAGAGAAGAGATTTGGAGGAGAATTGATGTAAGAATTAGGAGAGATTTCTTTTTTTGTATTAAAAAATTGAAATGTATAAAATATATTGTATGAAGATATATGTTAAGTGATCACTTAGTGAGCCAATTATATGAGGTATAATGACGCTATTTACATTTACAGTGACCAGAGTTTTGTCTTTGGTTGGATGGTGAGTTTCAATGAATAAGCACGTTTTGGGGTCCCTAGAATACGAATTGACTATTTTTACGATGATGTCAGTAGGTGTGAGTATATGTATGTACGTATGTGTGTGTGTGACGATCGTTTCGGCCGCGATAACTCCAATACTACAATTCCAAAAATTACAATTTTGTGTATTTCTCATTCTTAATCCAAATGAATACTTGCTTAGATTTTTGGTTACAATTGATCAACCTGTAGTATCTTAAGTTGAAGCTCTTAATTGTTTTTCTTTAAAAAAATGATGTGGCCAAAACATTTCCATTTTATGTTACATAAATAAACAACTAATAAATAAATACATCATCACGGCATATTACCCATTGCTGGGTGTGCCAATCTGCTTTGTACATAGATATCTGTAAATGATGAAATATTTATACCGTGTGGGCGCTTACCACCTCACGGGCACTCATTGCTGTCGTGGAAAGTGCACCACAGAAGTCAATTTTGTACCATTAAAATTCGAAGTAATTTTTGGCGTCGGTCGGGATCGAATCCCGGTCATAATTAACGAATTTAACATTTCTTGTACATACAAATACATAATTCAAATTGTACCTATTCTTTCGTTCTGAGGAATTTTCCCCTACTCTTCTAATATACTTATTCAAAATTAATTATATTCACTGACGGTATTAGCGGTATTTCATTAGGATATATGCAATATTAATATACCTATAATTTTAAATATTTAATTAATAATACAATAAGAAATTTTAAATGTACTTACTTCTCAGAAAAAGCTTTTTGTAATGTTAATAAAACTGATGATTCTTGACACTGACATTTTGAATTTATCTGTCAATTATAAACATTTAAATATCTCAACTGGTTTCCAATGAGTTGTTTGGGTAGCGAGATTTATTACAACAGATTATTCTATATTATTATATAATATATCTCTAAATCTATAGAAGATATAAAAAAAAAAATTAAATATATCAGATTGAGAATTTAAAAATCTTTATTATTATGTTAACATAAATTTTCAAAAAATAATATTTAGTAGATTTTTTTAAGAAAGTACCACTTCCGGTTGTCTAATTGTTACCAAAACCTATTCAACTCTTCCCATTAATGTTTACTTGAGGAAGTTGAACAGGTCTTTAAGTATATAGATATAGAATTTGAGAAATCGTACCTCCAACATCCTACACACACACACACACACACACACATACATACAGACATCATCGTAAAAATGTTAAAATCGTATTCTAGGGACCTTAAAACGTGCTTATTCAATAAAATGCGGATATACGATTTTTATGAATCCATACCTCTCTTAGCGAGAGGTAAAAATACAGTTAAATATCATTTTTTAACATTTTATGTTATTATAAATATTAAAGAATATTTTATTTTCTATACAATTTGAGAGTATTATTTTCTTCATACTCAATATATTTAGAGATAAAAATTTATAAAGAAATTTATTTTAGTAAGTCTTGCAATCTTTGCTGCGACACTATGGAAACAGTTTCAATAATTCAATATTACTTATTGACAGATGTCAATGTCAAGTACATTTTTACATAATATGTCTGTGAAATAATTTTTGCTGAAAATACAAGAAACTTTCTATGTGGAATTTATATAAAATACATAGAAATGACGGGAGGTATTGTGCTGGCCACAACAGATATTTTTTAATTGTCCATGGAATTTGTCAAAATGCCTATCCCATATTTTAAAAAATTACTGAAAGAGATTTGAATTTATAAATATACTGGTACATAATAATTACGAGTATAATAAGGATGTAAATGTGTATGGTATATTATTTATTTATTCATTTTTCATGTCTTTATGCTAATTTATTTCTTTCTTTTACAGGTAAGTCAACAAGTGTTCTACCTAATCGTTTGATAATGAAATGTGTACATACGTTTACCAGTCAGGTAATGTAATAATTTAAATTTTTATCTGTATTATTTGCTGAATGTTGACGTTTACATTTATGTTTGTGTATAATTACTTCCTAGAACTATTAGTAATAAGTTGATAAACATATAGCAAGTACCGTAATTCATTTTTGTACGGGTTTGTTATATACAGAGTGATTCATCGCTCATTTGTTTTTTAGTAATTCGATTATTTTAAATATTAAAAAAAATCTTTATAAATCTGCAGTATACGTTTTTCTAGAGGATGTTCCAATTTCACGCAATGATTTTTACCCCCCGCTACCCTTGGTAAGGGAGATATAGGGATCGTGCTAAAAATCGCATATCGAGATTTTGGTAAATGACCACGTTTTAAGGTCCCTAAAAACCAATTTTAACATGATGATGTTTGTGTATGTATGTGTGTGTGTGTATCCTCTTTACGCTCTAACTCAAATACTATCGTTCAGAAAGTTTTGAAACCATGTATTTCTACCTTATTCTAATATGGAAAGAAGCCATTAGAATTTGGTGTCTATCGGATAACCGGAAGAGACCCCATAGGTATATGTATTTAAATTAATAAAAATTAAATGGCGGGAGGTTTTGCGTTGGTCACATCTGATTTTTAACTTTAGATTTGCAAATGTAACACCCTATACAGGGTGACTTTTCTATTTATAATTATTTTCTAATTTTCTTGATATATTTGTAAACAAGGCTTAGGGGCTCACAAATCATGATATTTGGCATGATAGTAGCGCTTCCGGTTCGACCGGAAGTGAAATTAACCTTCATATTTCAAATGAGTCACCTGTATGTTTTTATATATTTGGATTCTACGTAAAATTACGAATTCAACGATATGGTTGATGTATTTTTGACGAAGAAATAAATTACAAAAACGTAAGAGAAAATTATAAATAAACCTGCTAAGTCATGATATCAGGCAGGCTGTGAAAACAGTTGAGATAATATTCAAAACTGCGCGGGAATATCGATAAATAAATTTTTACTTTTTTTACTTTTTGAAACAAATGATAATTACGAGTATCGTTATTTTTATCAAATCTTATCCACGATACACAATAAAAATACACTAGGTGATTAATGAAGTTAGTACATATTTTAGTATAAGGACATATTATAGGAATAACAAAATATTTTTGCACGATCGGGTTTTCTAATGTAAAATTATTTACAAATTAGTGATTGGTAAGTGATTTAAATCACTTATACCGGTTAGGAGACGGAGGCTGTAAGTAAATAAAAACAATGATCAACGCTTTAAAAATTACAACCAAAATTTTTTAATATGTCAAAATAATTTTCGAATTTTATTTTTTAAAATTTTGTACGTCGATCGTGCATTCCGGCCAATAAGTGCTGTTATACCGGTATCGAATATATTGAAAAGCATCCTCAACAAGCACTTATTGCTCTTAATATTTAAATAAATATAATTTAAGATTATGTTACTAGTAATAGTAAAAAGTAATTTGACGAAATCGGCGTCGAAGCAAATTATTTTCAATTATTTAACAATCTTAAAAAGAAAAAATCAATAAATTGTATTATTTCACAATCATTGCCTTAAAAACAAGAAGTTTTTGCTTCAATGAATGATGTAATGAAGAAATGTCAATCACTTTAGTTTCATAATTTTATATTTACGTTTATCATTTACATTGAATAATAATCATTCAGCTTTCTGACGAAAATTCATTGGATATTTATCCATTTATTCCGAGAATATAATAATATTTATTTGCCGTAAGATTCACGCAGTAATACAATTGGTTTGTCAATGACAATACATTTATAAAACGAATAAATATTATAAAGCTACACATAAAATGTACAGGATGTTTATTAAACATACGGCAAAAATTGAAGGGGCTATTCCCTGGACCATTCTAAGATAATTTTGTCCTTTGATGATTTTTGAAAAGCCGCTGTGTTTCGAAGATACAGGGCGAAAAAAATTCGACAAAACCAATTTTGATATTTTTCAAATTATTAATCCAGTAACTGCAGACAAGTTATGTGTCAAATTCGTTGAGACTGATTGACGTTTGGCTGTTTGACGTGTATTTTCTGTCTATAATACTTAAACTTTTGTTAGTGAAGTCCTCTATCATGAATCGCTATACGAACGCGGAGATGACTGACATGCATTTCATTTATGGACTTGCTGATGGCAATTCATTACAAGCTAGGCGGAAGACTTACGGGCGAGGTGTATCGCAACTGTTTGGAACATACTGTACCTCAATTTCTGGAGGATGTACCAATGGCAACAAGAAATGCAATGTGGTTTATGCACGATGGTGCACCAGCGCATTTTAGTGTGGTTGCTTGTGATTTTTTAACAATAACATACGGAGATCGCTGGATTGGTCGAGGTGGGCCTCACTTATGGCCTGCTCGATCCCCGGACTTAAACCCCCTGGATTTTTTCCTATGGGGCCGTCTAAAATCATTAGTTTATTCTATTCCATTGGCAAATTTGGAAGATTTAAGACATGGGGTAATTGCTGGGTGTAACTCCATAAGAAACGACTCTGGTGTTTTTGAAACAGTTCGGCAATCAATGAGAAGAAGATTCGATGCTTGAATCGTAGCTGGAGGTAGTCATTTTCAACAGTTCTTGTATATGAAGAAACTTTACATGTTATTTTTGGTAGTGTTGTTATTGTCGAAAAATTTTTTCGCCCTGTATCTTCGAAATAAAGCGGCTTTTCAAAAATCATCAAAGGACAAAATATTCTTAGAATAGACCAGGGAATAACCCCTGGAATTTTTGCCGTATGTATATATATATATATATATATATATATATATATATATATATATATATATATATATATGTATATATATATATATAAAGTGTTAATTAAAAACCTGGCCATAGGCGTTTAACATGGGAAATCAGTTTTTATTTGTGCAAAAGTTCCCAAATTATTTTAGACAAAAACACTTCAATTAAATGTTGTAGAGAATTAAATTCTGCACCCCAATTTGTAATAAGATTTGATTTTTGACAGTTCATAACCAAATCAATTTTAAAATTTCCTGGAGATACCTGATTTGTAGCAGTAGCCATGGAACTAAAACAAAATTACGAACAATTGTATGCCATCTTAACTGTCAAAAAAAGTTTGTGTTTTGTGATTTTCGTTCAATAACATATTTCTTTGAAAGTATGGAACATACTCATGAAGAAAAGCTTCAGATTATAAAATGGTGGGCAAATTTTGTTTGAGTTGCATGGATATCGCTATAAATCAGCAATCTTCAAAAAACTTTAAAATTGATTATCTGTTTATCCTATTTCCAGATTAGGTATTCCGAGAATATCTTTTAACCTCGTGTTAAAATAATATTTATATGTAGAGTTTATTCTAGAGTTAAGTCTTATTTCATGTTTATTGTACATTTGTGGGTTAAGCTCGTGATAACTATTCGGGTGTAAAAAGGTGGCTATTCCGGATTTAACCCTTATTTAATATTACCCCTGTAAGTATTTCAGTTCAAATTAGCCAAATTGAAACACAATTGATAAATGACATTTATGCATCGGGAACATTTTTCGCCATATACGTTAAGACATCTGATAAATGCCAATTTAGTAATAGTATATTGTGTTATTAGGAGTAAAGTGAGACTTTGTGTGACGAGCGAAGTGAGTCGGTTAAATGCACGCGAGGCACACAAAGACACTTTTACTCCTAATGACACATTATATTTTTTCTTCAAACGTAGATATTTAAAGAAAAATATCTACTACTGACGTTACATTTTACGTAAATTACGTTTGCGACTTCAATTGCCCTGTAGCTATGGATACTTATTTGTTCACTTTTTGTTATAAACATTGAAATGAAAATTTTCACGTTTTGACGTTTAAATAAAAACTGTGCAATTTTATATCCTCCTTGTGTGCAATTATGTCGGAATTTGAAGTATTATAATGTACGTCCCCTGAAGTTGTTCAATTGGATGGAATTCTAACAGTGTGACTGAAAAATATGTCCACGAATCACTGCAAAACAATATAATCTTTTCTTATCACTTCAATTCTAAGTATTCTTATGCTCATTACCGTCCCTGTAATTGTAATCTGTAAGTCTGCTATTCTTTAATAATGTTATTTCCTCAAAAGTAAACTCTGTTTATATTTCAATTCACAGGTTATATATTTAAATTTGACAGCTATTGCTCGTATTTATTAACTTTATTCTTAGGTTACCTATCGTGTTATAGTGACATTTAGGGCGATACTACAGGTTTCTTTTATTAAGGCTACTTCTTATTCGTTGATTCTGTATAGTTTCTATGGTTATTTATTTATTTTATTTTTACGCCGGCGGCGTAGAAATTAGCTACTTCTACTCCGGCGACGTAGAAATTAAAATTTTACCTTGTGAATCAAATCACCAAAGATGCTACTTTTATGACGTTTGAAGAAAAACATATTTATAATGATTTGATGCAGCATACACTCTTGATAATACCAAACACGATTATCTATCTATTAACCAAACTACTACACCAGTATTTTTCCTTCTTGACACTTCTCCATTCCTAGATGCTATCTGTTCTCTTTCACACCTCTTCTCTTGTGCAACTTGTCCTCTAGCTATCTGTTTGTGTGACACGTGTGTGGATGTGGGTGTTAGCCTTGTATGTGTCTGGGGTGAAAAAAGTGTCGCTTTTTATTGATTCCCCTCGTGTGCTCGGTTCGTGTTGTGTGTTGTGTTCCCTGCTGCCTGCCGTCTGATGCCTGAGCCTGAGCTTGGCTCCAGAGGCTGTGCGAGTGCGTGCGAGGTGCACTATATACAAGTGGACGTGGACACAGGGATTACCAAACAGTCGGAGAGATGGAAGAAAAATAAGTTATAAAGTTGTACACATGTGGTGAAACATAAAGGATGATTATTAAATGCTTCATAAAATAGTCTCACAATTTCTTTAATTTATATACTTATAAATAAAAGTAACTCGAATCATTAGCAAACTGAAAGCAGTGTAAGCAGATAAAATAATACTACCATACGACATACGAGGGTTCCTTTTATATTTAGAGATTAGAGAACAATATTGTTCTTCAAAATATTCTCCATGAAGATCAATACACTTTTGCATGCGTATGAACCAATTTTCGAAGCACTTTTTTCACTACGATTGAAGTATCTCCATGCATTTTGAACGCATAAACCGCTTCTTCATGTGTCGAAAAACGTTAACCTCGCAATTTGTTTTTTCTTCAAGTGTACAATAATATTCATATTATGCTACTATATACACACTATAGAAGATATTCATTTTATTACTAGTACAACAATGTTGTTCATTGTTGTACTAGTAAAAAAATGTTAGCTTCTTAGTTCACCGCTGGCGACAGCAGTCGTCACAGCAACACAGACCATATTGAAAAATTGTTGACAGTTGTATCGTTTGTGTTTTGTAGTGTACACAGCCAACTATGGCTAAAATTGCAAATGCTACAATTAAAACAATTCTAGAAAAATATTAAAAAATCCCCAATTTTCTTTGAAACACTTGAAGAAAAAATAGTATGTCATTCGGAGTAGAACGCCCTTTTTGTGTTTTACCCAGCTTGCCTGGCCTCGGCTAGCGCCTCGGCCGCAATAGCTGGGTTCAACACAAAAAGACCGCTTTCTACTCCTAATAACATACTATTTTTTGTCCGGGAATAAAAAGAAGTCATTGGGCGCCAAATCAAGACTCATCGGATGACTCATCAAATCGAAGTTTTGAGCGCTCAAAATGTCACTTGTTTGAACTGATGTGCTCGCATTGTCGTGGTGGAGAATGATCCGTCTTCGGCGGTTGGTTTTCCTTATTTCTCCGAAGACTTGTGGCAAACACATGGTTGTGTACCATTCATAATTGACCGTTGTTTGTGTGTGGATCTTCTGGGCGCTCTAACTCAAATACTATCATTCAGAAAAATTTGAAACCATGTATTTCTACCTTATTCTAATACGAAAAAAAGCCATTAGATTTTGGTGTCAATGGGATACCCGGAAATAGCACTTTACTTGAAGCTCAAAAAAGTATTCAAAAAATACCTTTAAATGTTATTTTTTGCAATTTGTTATTATAAGAATTAAAGATTATTCCATTTTCTACAGGTCTGCGTTAATACTTTTTCTATATATTCTACAGGTCTGCGTTAATACTTTTTCTATATATTCTACGGATAAATTTATAAAGTAATATAAAAATTATATCTCGGAGCATATGCTTTAAACACAACTCCATGGTTGCACAGTTCAGCTCAAATATATGTAACTGACAGATAAATGTCACTGTCAAAAAATAATCATTTCAAATTAATAATAATGTTTTAAAAAGAAAATTGCAAATAGAACAATAGTTATATGGAAAGTAACTTAATATACATAATTTCAAATTAATAATAGTAACGTTTTAAAACGAAAATTGTAAATTGAACAATAGTTATATGGAAAGGAACTTATTATACATAATTTTTAGCATTAGTAAATATGCAGGTGTGTATTTAAATAATAAAAAAAAATATCACGGCATATTATTACCCATTGCTGGGTGTGCTAATCTGGTTTGTACACAGATTTCGGTAATGACATATTTGTATCGTGCGGGCATTTACCAAGCGTCACCTCACGGGCGCTCATTGCTGGCGTGAAGAGTGCACCGCAGGGATCAATTTTGTACCATTTAAAATTCGAAATATTTGACGCGTCAATGAGACCCCATATGTATGTATTTAAATTAATAAAAATTAAATGGCGGGAGGTATTGTGTTGGTCACATCAGATTTTTATTTATACATAGAAAATATATCAGTCTGATTTAAACCTGGTCACCCATGTCACCCAAAAACACGACTGAAATTCCAAAACCAATTAAAATATTTCTTCCCCCGGCTAATTAAGTAATAAACCAAAATTCCTGCTGAATCCACTCCTGGCTTCATCCCCTGCTTCCCCCACTCCTGCTGTGCGGCTCCCCACCATGTCTTTGTGACTGTTCTGTTTATCCAGCTATCTGTACAATAATTGGTTGTAGGTACGCAAGCCTTCGCTCCTGCAAACATTCCAGTGGCGTGCGCGGTTGCATTTCCTAGGGGCAAGAGGTCGCTAATGGCCTACGCAACTACAATACGGCTAATTTCATAATAGACTCGGGGAGATTAGTTTTATTTTATGAGCAGATAAATTAGGGGAAATCAGGGGAGATTTAAAATTGAGGTAATGAATAACTCAACAAGATTATTTTTGTTTATGACACATTGTTTTACATTTACAGTATATATAACTAGAAATGTGATACACATATTTTTTCAGTTTTGTTTCTCGGCTTATTTTATTTATTTCACTGCAAAAAATTTCGCTTCTGGCACTGTAGCTCATTTCTTCCTATTCCGAACCAAACTTCTTTCTCGTCCTCTCTTTTTCTAATTTTGGCTATCCAAACTAGAGATTCACGGGCTTGACTACTTGACATAATGTTTGAAAGCTTTTTCAAGCCAAGCCAGGCTATAGTTTCATCAAGGCAAACATAATTTTTTTATAAGCTTTAAATTTCAAATTGCCTTTGACTATCTAGTGGCTTGATTGCATACAAACTTTTTGAAGCTTGAAAATGGTAATTTTATGGTGGTAACGTATTTATTAAAAATAAATTTGATATAACCAGCGCATTATCTCCCGTCAGTTCTATGTATTTTGTATAAATTCCATACAGAAAGTTTCTTGCAGTAGATTATATATTTTCAGTACATTACCTTCCGTCAGTTTCATGTATTTTATACAAATTCTATACATAATGTTACTAGCAAAATATTCTATATTTCAAGTGAAATTATAACACAAACATATTATGTCAATAGGGCGCGAATAGACTCGTAATTCGAACGACCTTGAAGTACTTGGAATCAGCTGACTTGTGTGCACTAGACATTTTGACAAAAACAATATCGCTTTGACAAGACAAATGTTTTGACCATAGATTAAGGAAAATATATAGTAGAAGATTGGGTATCTCCCTTATAAACCGTGATAACAAGTTTAGTGCCGTCTATGAAAAGGTCAGAGAACTAAATTTGACAGCCAAGAAAGTCGCGGGAAATATGAATTCATTTTGAATTATTCGAAACTTTAAATTTTATTTTTTGATAATGTAATTAATAAAAAATCTATCGAAAATAGATAATTTATTAAAGACATTATCAATAAATGTGAAATATATGTTGAACTATAAAAAAATACAGTACTTAATATGTTAATGTCTTTATTTTAAAATATATACATTACATTATTTAAACTAATAATAAATAAATAACTACAAATCTCAAACTACACGGCGGCAACTATTAAAATTTAAGAACATACTACTCAAGGAATCAAAAATTTGAATTATTATTATTACAAGAGGTAATATTATTTCAAAAAAAGGGATGTTACTTTAAATGTCTGCCAGAAATGCACTGCTTCATTGACTTCGTTATCGATGTTTGTCCACTTTTTAACAAATCTACCCTCTTCTATACTCATTTTTTCTTAAAATTGACACCATACTATTTCAACATTCTTTGATGAATCTTATGAAGCTTCACGTCCTTTCGCCTAATAATGTAATATTTTGCTGCTCTTCTCCGGTATAAATATCTAAGAGCACCATCATGATGTAAATTCTCCTGGTCCACTTACATAAACCATTTCTTCATTGGGCACTGTCAACTTCTGCGAGAATGTGTTTTCACTATGCAGTTCATGTGAACTTTTTCTGAAATATTATTAATTTGTTGTTATATTTTATATCACATAAAGATACAAATTCACAAATAACAGTTTTAAATGTCAAAGAATTTCGAACGATGCAATAGAGAATTGTGGGAAATTTACAGCAGTTTTCAAACGTATGTTACCTTTTTATAGTATTTTGACATTAAAGTTTGAGAATCCCTGTAAAATCTGTACTACTAAAGGCATCTATGAAAGGGTCAGGAAGTATTTCCAAACGCTACTAGATTGAAAACTTGTTATCACGTTTCTGTATGCAGTTTCACCCCCTTGGTTTTGACTTATTTTAATTTTGAACTGTTTAGAAGTTATTATTTTTAATTTCATGTGTTTTACTGTCTGAAAATGGTAAAAAAATGAAAACATTGGTATTGTAAAAATGTCAAAGTGACACGCACATACAAATCAGCTGATTCCAAGCATTTCAAGGTCGCTCGAGTCACGTGTCTGCTCGTGTCCTATTGCTCTTGACACTGACATCTTTCAATCAGAATTTTCATAATATAGTAGCTGATTCCATGGTTTTAGCATGGCTGGCTGCTTTATGAAATTTAATTTCTTTATAATTTTTTAACTCTATTCATTCAATATTAAGTATAATATGCAGTCAAATCGTAAAGAGAATAAAATATTCTTTAATATTTATAATAATATTAAATGTGAAAAATAATATTTAACTGCGTTTTTTCAAGAACAACAACTGTTAAAATCTTCAAATGAGGGTAGTTCCGGTTGACCAATTTACTAAAATGTAATCACATCTGCGTCTGTATACGAATGTAAGGAAAAGGAATACATAAAATTCGTATTTTTTTGAATTGTAGTATTGGAGTTATCGCGGTTGAAATTATCGTCACACACGCATACACAAACACACACACACACACACACATATACATTATCGTAAAACAAAGTCGTATTCTAGGAACATTAAAACGTGGTTATTCATTAAAAACTCACCACCAAAGACAATACCTTCCTTACAGAAAGGTGACGGAAGGATAAATAATCGATCTTAAACCACTAAAATTCAAAAATCGTGACATCGATTCAAAATACTTTTTTACCTCTCGCTAAGAGAGGTATTCTATTCATGCTAAAAATCGCATATCCAGATTTTATTGAATAAGCACGTTTTAAGGTCCCTACAATCCGATTTTAACATTTTTACGATGATATCTATGTGTTTGTGTGTGTGGATGTATATGTGTGTGTGTATGTGTGTGTGTGTGTGTGTGTGTGTGTGTGTCTGTGTGTGTGTGTGTCTGTGTGTGTGTGTATGTATGTAGGATGTTGGAAGGACGATTACTCAAAAACTATAAAACTTTATATTTGTTTCACTACGTATTTCCTAATCGGACATTCATGGGAAGATCTGAAAAGATTTTGGTAACAGTTGGATAACCGGAAGTAGAAAATTCTTGAAAAAAAATTAAATATTATTTTTTGAATTTTTTTTTTTGGTAATGTTAAAGAATATTAAATTCTCTATCTGATACATTTAAATATTTTATTAAATATTCTATAGATTTAGAGATAAAAGAAATATAATATATAAAGTAATCTGTTGTAATAAATTTTACAGCCGAAAAAATGCCATGGAAAATAGTCGAAAATTTAAAATGTTTGTAACTGACCGATATGTCAGTGTCAACAATCCGGAGACATTACTGAAGACTTTTTCTGGGAAGTACATACATTATATTATTTCTTAATGTATTAATAGTTAAACATTTAATATTATAGGTATATTACACATACCCTTCAGATATACTGTTACCCCCGACTATGAATTGGAAACATTTCGCAAAATTAGAAGAGGGCAAAATGTTTTCATAAAATGAATTTAAAATTAAACAATCTAAATATGAGGAATAGAAATAAGTAGAAATTTTGGTGTAGAGTGTAGATATACAAGAAATGTTAAATACAATAGGGCGCGAGCAGTCATGTGACTTTGTTGGTCTTGACAAGCAGATATGGGGGCCCATGTCAGAATGATAGCTAGTATTTATGTAACCAAAAAAGAAAGTGGCCACAACAGATTTTTTTTCCAGCGTTAATGTTCTTTTGTGCATTTTAGTCTTTTATGTTCGTTTACTAGCATTAAAAGTAGTTTACTAGGTATAAAACAAGACAACGTGATCTTCTGATTTACCAAAGACGACTTGTATTTACCTTCTATTAAATTGGATTTTGGTTCTGCAATGATTTCAAAGTACCTTTAATGGTCAAAAAAGGAGTATTTTTAGAAATTACAATCGACCAATGGCATACTGGTGTTCGAAGCCGGTAACCCATCAAAACTCATAATCGTGTATATTCTTGTTTTACTCTATAGATAAAATACAAATTGATTATATACTGTTGTGTTTCTAAATAACTGAGTTCGATTCCGACAGACATGACGTATTATATCCAATTTTCAAATAGCACAAATAATGTGAGCGCTGTAGTTTGTCTCTACGACAACTTTGACAGACTGAGAGGTTATGTCTGGTAAGCGCCTTCATTTGTAAAAATATATTTGACATTTCAAATCACAAAATTCGTGACATTTTATTGTCAACATTAGTAATGCTGAATATCAAAATTCACAGAAAAGTTCTTTCGATAGGTATTATTATTATTATCCTGTTGTACAAATATTCCATCATTACCGACATCTGTGTATGAAGCAGATTGGTACACCCAGCAATGGGTAATATGCCGTGATGAAATATTTTTTTTTTTGATTTTGAATCATTCATTTATGAAATGTTGACATTGGTTGTTCTTGCATTTATATTTTAAAGTTTATCATATCAATCTAACCTAGCCTAACCGAAATGGATAGCGACTTCCTAATTTTTCCCTTTTGCTGCCTCATATCACATATGATTTTCATGTTCGCATCTTGCACATAGCAACCCCGCATGTTTGGTTTGGCGTGGTGGGGGAAGCGTGACAGCGAATCATCGTTGCTGTCTCCCCCATCCCCTCCAGCGCGGCGTCGACTGTGTTGTAGGGAAATTATGGGAAATCGCGCTGTAGCGTTGAGAGACGTATTAACCGAATAGATGACTGTTTAAATTATTCCGACTGGATTTCGGTTTCGGCTTAAATATTGTTGCGGCCAGGATTAAAATTTAATTTGGGATTAAAGCCGTTCTGGTGAGTTATCTGCCGTGTTTGTTTATTAATTTGTATGTACGATGCAATGCAAAGTTAATTAGTTACATTATTTAAGATGCTAATGAAATATTTCTCTTCTAAACCGGACCAATATAAATTCATTTATAAATGTGCCAGTAACGTACATTATTTATCAATTTACTCTTTCAGTAAAAATATATCCTTGTATATTTATATATTTATTTATACAGTGTGCCCGTAGGTTTAATTAAATCAACGTTTTCCAATTTTTACCTCTCGCCAAGAAGGTATTGTATTCATGCTAAAAATCGCATATCCAGATTTTATTGAATAAGCACGTTTTAAGGTCCCTACAATACGATTTTAACATTTTTACGATGATTTCTCTGTGTGTGTGTGTGTGAATGTGTGTGTGTGTGATGTTCGAAGGACATCGTAAAAATAGTAAAATCGTATTGTAGGGATCCTAAAATGTGCTTATTCATTGAACACTCACCACCGAATTTTTTGACCAAAGACAATACCTTCCTAACCTAGAGGTGACGGTAATGTAAAAATACTGGTTAAATATTTTTTCTTATTTGAATTAAACCAGCACAATACCTCTCGCTACTTCCTTTTTTGGTTACATAAGTATAGGGCGCGAACAGTCATGTTACATTGTTGGCCTTGACAAGCAGATGTGGGGGCAGAATGATAATTAGTAATTATGTACATGGATGTCAATTGTCAATTTTTCATTCAGAATTTCAAGATTTTCTAAATTCACGTAGTTAATTTGTCACCAGGAGTGTGGAATTTACTTGTCGAGGAAAATAAACCACATGGAATTGGAAAATCACTAAATTTAGAATGTGAAATTGATACTTGACATCTATATACATAATTACTAGCTATCATTCTGACATGGGCCCCCATATCTGCTTGTCAAGGCCAACAAAATCACATGACTGCCGGCGCCCGATTGTATTTAACATTTCTTGTATACCTCCACTCTACAACAAAAATTGTACTAACATATATCTATTCCTTATATTTAGATTGTTTAATTTTAAATTCATTTTATGAAGAAATTTTGTCCTCTTCTAATTTTTCGAAATGTTTCCAATTCATTGTCAGGATTGACAGTATTTTTGAAGGATATATATGTAATATACCTATAATTTTAAATATTTAACTATTAATACATTAAGAAATAATATAATATATGTACTTTCCAGAAAAAATCTTCAGTAATGTCTCCGAATTTCTGACACTGACATTTATCTGTCAGTTACAAACAATTTAAATATTCAACTATTTTCCATGACATTCTTTCGGCTGTAAAATTTATTATAACAGATTATTTTATATATTATATTTCTTTTATCTCTAAATCTATAGAATATATAATAAAATAATTAAATGTATCAGAATTTAATTTTCTTTAATATTACCAAAAAAAAATTTCAAAAAATAATATTTAGAAGAATTTTTTTCAAGAATCTTCTACTTCCGGTTGTCCAATTGTTACCAAAACCTTGTCAAATCTTCCCATGAATGTCCGATTGGGAAATACGTACTTAAACAAATTTAAAGTCTTATAGTTTTTGAGTAATCGTCCTTCCAACATCCTACACACATACACACACACATACATCCACACACACACACACACACACACACAGACATCATCGTAAAAATGTTAAAATCGGATTGTAGGCATCTTAAAACGTGCTTATTCAATAAAATCTGGATATGCGATTTTTAGCATGAATCCAATACCTCTCTTAGCGAGAGGTAAAAAATCGTGCAACACCTCATTTAGATAAAAAAGAGTTCTAATACTATAAAATAAATTACTAAACGACTCCACACATGCATTCATAGTTACAATGGAGAATACACTATACGGATCAATTTGTATGTAAGACAAAATATAAGTACCATTTGTTAAAATTATATTATAGATCGTAGAATTTATAACAAGATTCTACGACTATATAAAATTTGGTCGAGGCGCTATAAAACTTTTCTGCGCGACGGAGAAAGTTTATGACATACTGTATAAATATTTTGTAGTTTTATTTATAAGAATTTCTTTACTGGGAACAGAGCATGAGACAGGAATTCAGTCTATGTCACTGACAATTTTCCTTATATTTTTCTTCCTTCTCGTATATTAATAATGTAAGTTTTCATGCCTTCAAAATGACACATAGGTATAACTTATAGTGAGTTATGAACTTATTCGAACATAATGCTATATTTTGGTTCAATTTTGACTTAAGATTTGAACTCAGAATTTCTCTTTAGTAAACAAACACTGATGAAGGGTTGTACTTGCTTTTGCGTACTAAACGAGGAGACGATCGGGTTCGTTCGTACAGCCACCATAGTAGCAAATTATAACATGGGTCATTTATATTAAAACTAGACTTTGAAATTGTATGTTAAGGACTATCAGAGTTTAAAAAATCTGATGTGGCCAGCACAATACCTTCCGTCAATCCTGTGTATTATGTATAAATTCCATACATAAATATTCTTGCAAAAGATTTTAAATTTCCAGTGAAATTATTTCATAAAAAAAACTATGCAAATTGCGCTTGACACTTACAACTTCTTCTTCTTTAGCTTTTCCCATTCGTTAGGATCCTTATTCTTTATTTTCTTCTTCCACTCATTTCTGTTTTGCATGTCGTTCTCATTCAGTTCCTTTTCTCTCAAGTCTTCCGCAATACAGTCCTTCCATCTTATCTTTGGTCTTCCTCTGTTTCTTCAACCTTCTATTACTGGGCTATTCATTCTTCTTCCAATATATTCTTCATCCCTCCTCATGACATGTTCAAACCAATGTAATCGTCTCTCTTCTATTTTTCTAGAAACTTCTAACAATAGAGTTATTTCCCTTATTCTTTCATTCCTTACCGTATCTTTCCGTGTCTTCCCCAACATCTATCTCAACATCCGTATCCCTACCACATTCATTTACTTTTCATTCAATTGAATTATCTGAATATATTAACAGTTTCCATGGTTAGCATAGCTGGCTTATTTATGATATTTAATATGGTATAGAGAATAATATATTCATTAAGTTATAATAATGTTAAATGTCAATAAATTAAATTTAACTGTTAAATCTTCAAATGACGGTACTTCTGGTTCACCAATTATAACCAAAA
The DNA here is from genome assembly GCA_951394225.1 of Harpalus rufipes. Lineage (NCBI taxonomy): Eukaryota > Metazoa > Arthropoda > Insecta > Coleoptera > Carabidae > Harpalus > Harpalus rufipes. The sequence goes on from OX596282.1 coordinate 45,263,845, forward strand.
TCTAATCAGTTATTCTTCTGGATGTATACTTGAGGAATACGAAAAAATTATAATTTTTGGAATCGTGGTATTGAATTTATGCGATCCAAAACTTTCGTCACACACAACAGACACACACATACATACAGATATTATCGTAAAAATGGTAAAATCGTATTATATGGACCCTAAAAAGTTGCTTATTCACTAAAAACTCATCACTGAATTTTTTGATCAGAGACAATACATCCCTTACCTAAAGGTGACGGAAGGTAAAAAGTTATTAGTTTTTAAAATAATCCAGGTTTTAATACTGTTTCCTCTTCTCTATATCTACGTCACACATTTACTCTATTCCAAATTATCACTACTTTCAAGCCTTCTGCTATCGCTTTTTTACCTCCCGCTACCCTTGGTAAGGGAGGTATAGGGATCCTGCTAAAAATCGTATATTGATATTTTGGTAAATGTCCACATTTTAAGATCTCTACAATCCGATTTTAACATTTTCACTATGATGTCTGTGGGTGTGTGTGTGGGTGTGTATGTGTGTGTGTGGATCCTCTGAGCGCTCAAACTCACATCTCGTGTAATAAACAAACGCGTTAACTAAATATTAAATTAATACTGCCTCTATACCATATGAAGTTAGAGAAAAATGTTATTATGTATTTATTAAAAAATAAATAATTCATCTGTTATTTGATTCCATTGTATTCTTTTGTAAACGAATCGCAATAAAACTTGCCTTTTTCACCCCTTTTATTACGTATATTCGCATTCGTATCGTTCGCGATATAAGCGACGTAAGCAGCAATAAAAAGTTGGGGAAGTTGTGTCCAAAGGGATGATAATTATTTAGATTCATAAAGTAAATGTTAATTAAAATGTACTTGAGGTTTATGTCGGTCGCGCGAGGGCGAGGGTGCGTGAACAAGATGCCTCAGCCAGGGCCGTACCCGACCAATGTCTTTGATGAATATTTTATCTCATGAATTGCCTGATTACCTTAATAGCTATTAAGGTCTGATTTTCAAATGCGGTCGCCAACATTTCAATTTATATTACACCACACAATCTAATAGATCAAAATTAGGTAAATAGATCTATTATTACTATTTGTATTCTATTTACTCATTGCTGAGTGAGAGTCTGTTCAACTTCACCTCCTACTAATCTTCTCTTGGAATGCTTTAAAACTGGAAGACTTAAAAATTGGTAAAGCTATCAAATTTCTAGTGACTTAAAAGTTATCTAACTTATTACTGGGAACTTAAAAACTGTCAATTTTAATAAAATTCTTATTTGTTTACAATAATTTACTCATAATAAGATACAGTAATAAAATTCGCTATTTATTATGTAATTATGTCAGAAACTATTTAAAGAATAACATGATTCAATTCGACCTCTTCTCTATGACGTCACACTGGCATACGAAAGCCACAAGTGTCGCTAGTGACGTTGTTTTACAGCGATGGGATGTGGAATGTCAAAGTGACAGTTGATGGTGATACTGACGCCGTAGACAACAGAACAATCGTATTGTTTTTGGTATAATCGTTTCTTTTCGCCCAACAGCTTGAAACCATTTCATTCGTAAGTTTTCATATGTCGGAACGTGTAAGAACATCTACTATTTCCTTACGTGAAATGAAGTATAGAAACAAAACTATGTTTCCATATTAAAAATAATTATATACATTGAGTAATTGAACATTCTTTTACAGTTTTTCAAATAGAAACACGTGCTAATTTGACAGTAACCTAACAATAAGTTTCCCTTATCCCGCAAGACACGTAGCAAAAGACTAAATTACAGCGATAGCGGCAAGTGTAACGTCACAGCGGTATATTCAATAATTTTTTTGTTCATTTAAAAACAAAAATTGTGCAAAATAAAAAATTACTGAAAATTTAAATTTAAAAATACTTTCATACATACATAAAATTACGCATGTTCCACTTAGTGGGTAAGCACAAACGCGAAAATAATAACAAAACTTTATAATAAAAATCTGATGTGGACACCACACGACTTCCTTGTACGATTATTAAACTATACATAGTTTTTTAATAAATAAATTACAAAATATTAATTTTAACTTCAAAACAGTAAAATATATAGCGATCATAATCTAACCCGGTTCTTTTTAAAGAGAGTTTTGATTACAACAAAGAAATATTTGATTACAACAACAATGAATATGACTAATTTCACAATAAAAATATAATATTTGTTATTGTACGAATCATAAAATTGCACGTATTTAACGTAATTTGACGTGAATATTTTTTTTTTATTTTTTTGTCCTAATCCATATCAAACTTTATTACAAAAAATATTTTTTAAATTTACATATCTCGCTTATACAAACGGTTAATTTAATAATATTTGATGTGCTAGACGCAGAAATTAATTCTCTAAAACTTTTATTTGAAGCATTTATTTCTAAAATCAAAATAAAATCATTTTATTCAAGAAAAACTGTTAACAACTTCAAGTAATGTACCACTTCCAGTTAGCCTATTTGAACCAAAATCTATTATGTTATTTCGATTGACATAAAAGTCTTGTATACCAAATTTGAAAAGTTTTGGGTTATATTTTAAAACAATTTTTCATTAAAATCTATTATAGGCTTCATGTAAAGTGCCACTTCTGGAAATTGTGTAATAACCAGAAAGGGAGGTGCACAACTAGATGTTATAAGAGTCCTAAATACAAAATTTCAACTTTCTACGGCTTACCGTTTTTGAGTTATGCGAGATACGTACGTACAGACGTCACGACGAAATTAGTCAAAATGGATTCAGGGATGATCAAAATGGATATTTCCGCTGAAATCTGAAAACCGAAATTTTTCGCGATTACAATACTTCCTTTACTTACGTACAAGGAAGTAAAAAAATCTGTTGTATAATATATAAATTCCATACATATTTTTTCTTGCAAAAGATTCTAAATTTCCAGTAAAATTATTGCATAAATAAACTATTCAAATTGCACTTATACTGACATCTTCTTCTTTAACTTTTCCCATTCGTTAGGGGTCGCTATTTTTGCTTATCGTTATCATTCAGTTCCTTTTCTCTCAAGTCTTCCGCAATACAGTCCTTCCATCTTATCTTTGGTCTTCCTCTGTTTCTTCAACATCCTATTACTAAACTATTAATTCTTGTTCCAATATAATTCTTCATATCTCCTCATGACATGTTCATACCAATGTAATCATATTTCTTGTATCTTTCTAGAAACTTGTAATACTAGAGTTATTTTCTTACCGTATCTTTCCGTGTTTTCCCCAACATCTACTTCAATATCCTCATATCTGCCACATTAATTTTGTTTTTATTGATACTGACATCTGTCAATTTGAATTATATGAATAAATTAATAGTTTCCAGGTTTAGCATAGCTGGCTGAAGTATAAAATTTAATTTCTTCAAAATTCTTTAACTCTGTATCTATTGCATATGAAGTATAAAATGTAATCAAATCGTATAGAGAATAATATATTCTTTATGTTATAATAACGTTAACTGTCAATAAATCAAATTTAACTGTTAAATCTTCAAATGAGGGTACTTCCGGTTCACCAATTATAACCAAAATCTAATCACTTGTTCTTCTGGAGGTAAACTTGAGGAATACGGAAAAAATATAATTTTTGGAATCGTGGTATTGAAGTTATGGGATCCGGAACTTTTGTCACACTCACACACACATACAATACATACAGACATCATCGTAAAAATGGTAAAATCGTATTATAGGGACCCTAAAACATGCTTATTCAGTAAAAACTCATCATTGAATTTTTTGACCAAAGACAATACCTTCCTTACCTAAAGGTGACGGAAGGTAAAAAGGCGAAACTACCCCATTGCGATACAAGAATCAAATATTATTATGTTGATGCGATTGGAAATAACTTTTGAAAACGTAATAAGAAATAATTTTTGAACAGTTTCGATTTTTCTCACCAGACGGCTACGAGTTAATTTTATACGCGAATAAAACAATAGTGCAAATTTATTTTCCGTGGCCTCCTTGCTTTTCTTAGCCTTAATAATGACCTTCATATTTGCTAAGTAGATAGTATTAAGAGTGGTATGAAAATTAATATAGCCATAAATAAAACAAAAGTAATGATGACAGCTAAGGAAGAGGAATCCGTAAACATTTGATTGAAAGGAGAGAGGAAAGAACAAATGTGTTATTGGTTATTATAAAGAAGAAATTAGGATCAGAATTGCCCAGGAAAAGACGACCTACTGTAAAATGCAGGAACTATTAATAACAAAGCGCATTAATATAGAACTACGAAAAAGGTTTACAAAATGCTTATGGGCTATGGTGCTGTATGTAAACGAAACATTAACCCTATTTATTTATTCGTGTCAAATTAGTATACTACAACAAGACACGAGTTGTTTGAAGAAAGAGTACTTTAACTGTTTTGAGATATGGTTGGAGCAGATTGTGTGAAGTAGGAATAAGGCCGTGATAAGAAGATTTGGAGAATAATGATTTTGAGAGAAATGAGAAAGCGACAGGGTAGTGGAAGTTCTTAAGGTAGTTATATCGTGAAACCATTATATCAGAATTAATTGAAATTTTAAGTACATCTCAATTGAAGTATAATATACCTGCTCTCCAAGTTTTAAAACAATTCACCACGCGGTACCTGAGATATTTTCAATTAAATTTGGCCTTTTTAACACGTGAAGAATAGCAAATGGCAAAATAAACACAACATTTTAAATTATAACTTTTATATCCACTATGACATTTAATCGAAAAACTAGTATGTTATAGTAAACTAATTAACGGATTTTATGTAAAAATTAGAAAATTATTTACCACCCAGATTTAATTTTATTGTCTCTAGAAATTTTAATCTGAAGATATGATAAATAGGTAGAATGTAGAATTATACTTGACAACCATGTACAAGCGTTTCAGATGAAGTATCAGTTAAGTTAACACCCGCTTGGTATTAGCGAATAAGAGGTGATCTTAGGCTAAAGGAATTTCAGACGTACATTCGAAAGAAATATTTTTGAAATTGGTATTTTACTTGAAAAGCATGAAACTTTTGTAATTTTAAGAAAGATATATATTAATTTGTTTTGCAGTTTCCATTTGTAGTTTAGAATTAGTATTATATCTCAAAATATCTTAATACTTTTATACCCGAATGTAGCAATAAATGTCTAGGTGCGACGTTGCCACACTTATTCTTCAACATTGAAATACGACGCTTGTGTATGTGTTAGTGCGAGTAGTACAGTTCAAAAAAAAAAAACTTTTCTACGGAAAAATAAAGAAAATTCATATGTTACAGTCGTTGATATTAGCTTTTAACTATTTTGATGCAATCTATGTATATAATATAATGTTAAAAAATATAAGTTATTGCAAATATAAACTGCATTAGCTTAATTTTTATTTTGAACATAGAACAAGTTTTTGAATAGGTACACTCGAGTGACAACTACCTTAACAAAAGCAGACAATGTGCCAAAAATTATTCATGAAAGAATGGAGAAATTAAACTTCGATTGGAACGAGAATCGATTGAGGATGGTCTGTAAAGTGCGGAGGATCTGTAGAAGTAGGAAGGATGAAAAACATCAAACAAGTTGAAGATTTGATTTAACATAACGAAGGATGAAAGTTTTATCATCTTCATATCATCAGTATATCTCACTTTGGAATGGGTAAAAAGCTATAAAGATATATTTATTTATAAAAATTGTTCTGTTGATATTTATAACACCCTTTCCTTCCTTTGATGCAATAATTTCCCTCTCCCCCTGAATGCTGTCGGTTGTTGCAAGCGACACTTTTAATTAACGCGGCCGGTGGCTGCGTGGCGGCGTTAGGATCGCAGTGGCGGCGGCGGCGGCGGTTTCGCTCGTAGACTGATTACACGTCTCTTTCTCAGCGCCCCATCCTTGTCTTACAAGCTCTACAGTTCGCCTGACGCCCAACCAACCCCTATTCGCGCTGTAATCATCCCGTCATAGACTTCACACACGTGGATTGAGATTGAGATGGTTCAAGATTGAGAATTGTTGTGGTTATAACTAGAAGATAAACATGTTTTTCTTGTGATTGCAAATAAATCTGGAAGTTAATAAAAGAACAATCAATAGTTGTATTCTTTTTGATCAAAATTTCAGTTTGTCTCAGCTGACTTCCAGTGGCGGCTCGTGACATTTATCAAAGGGTGATTCACCTCAGCGAAAGGGGTTGTTGAAGTTGTTCAATAATATCCTGAAAAATTAAAAAATAACCTACTGAATGTACAGCGCCGCCGTAGTTGTCTATAGGTTAGATTTAGACAATACGTGCCCAAACTCAAAATAATTCGGCCGGTGTATATTTTTATCAAACGCATATTCTTCTATGGGTATTATCCCAGGTATCTTGCAAGTTTTACTGTACGCACTGGATTTTTATAAAGTTGTTTTGCACAGTACCAAACGTAAAGGATTACGGTAGAAACTAAATCTGGACTAAAAAATTACCCTTAAAATTCCGGTCCAACTATTATTACCAGTTTTTTAAAGTTTTATATAACGTTAGATTCACCCTCATTCCAATGGGGAAGTTTAGCGTATTTTTTTATTTTCTTATTTTACTAAGAGTGATATTCTATATTGTATTTTACTCAAAGATGCCTAGATTTCTCAAAAAATGAACAGAAGTTCACGGAGAACGTATAGTCTACCGTAAGCAGATGCGCGCTGGTTCACATGGCAACAGGAAATTTTTAAAATGGCATCCACATGATCTATATACAGCCAAATTAACCATTGATTAGTAATCCGCTGATTAATGCCTAGTTTAAATTTATCAATTTTTCCTTCAATTTTAAGAATTTGACCAAGTTTTAGAAATTGAGCTTAAAATTGTGCAATAAATTGGCCAATTTCTAAACAATCCGACTTTTTACCTCTCGCTAAGAGAGGTATTGGATTCATGCTAAAAATCGCATATCCTAATTTTATTGAATAAGCGCGTTTCAAGGTCCCTAGAATACGATAATAACATTTTTACGATGATGTCTGTGTGTGTGTGTGCATGTGTGTGTGAGTGTGTGTGTGTGTGTGTGTAAGGATGTGTAGGTACGATTTCCCACATTCTATACAACTAAAGACCTGTTTAACTACGGATTCCTCAATCTAACATTAATGGGAAGAGTTGAAATAGGTTTTGGTAACAACTGGACAACCGGAAGTGATAGTTTCTTAAAAAATTGTTCTAAATATTACTTTTTGAAAATTTATGTTAATACAATTATAAAGATCTTTAAATTCTCAATCTGATACATTTAAAAAAATTAGTATATCTTCTATAGATTTAGAGATATATTATATAATAATATAGAATAATCTGTTGTAATAAATCTCGCTGCCCAAATAAGTCCATGGAAACCAGTTGGGATATTTAAATGTTTTTAATTGACAGATAAATGCAAAATGTCAGTATCAAGAATCAATAGTTTTATTAACATTACAGAAAGCTTTTTCTGAGAAGTAAGTACATTTAAAATTTCTTATTGTATTATTAATTAAATATTTAAAATTATAGGTATATTAATATTACATATATCTTTAAGAAATACCGCTAATGCCGTCAGTGAATATAAAGAAAGGATAGATACAATTTGAATTATTTGTGTGTACAAGATACGTTAAATTCGTTAATTATGACTCGAGTTAGAACCCGACCGACGCCAAATATTTTAATGGCACAAAATTGAACCCTGTGGTGCACTTTCTACGCCAGCAATGAATTCCTGCGAGGTGATAGTTGATAAGCGCTCGCATGGTACAAATATTTCATCATTTACCGGTATCTGCATACAAAGCAGATTGGCACACCCAGCAATGGGTAATATGCCGTATGATATATTTATTTTATTTATTTATATAACAAAATGGAAATGGCGAGAGGACATGTGTTGACCACATCAGTTTTGTTTTTTTCATGTTGAAATATTAAAAGTCATTGACATGTAACAGTCATATATTTAAATTGATATTTTGCTGTGTTATTAAAATTTCTAGAAAATATAAAAAAAAGAAGTTAAAATAATACAAGCTCTATTTACAGCATAATTGGCTTAAAATTGACGCAAAAATTGATAAGTGGAATGTAAATACTCGTATTTTTAAGCTCAATTTCTAAAGCTTATCAAAGTTCTTAAAATTGACAAATGTAAAACAGGCTATTTCCGTGCATAATAAAGAGTATTACTTACCAACGGCCTTAACTCTTTTTCGATGTACTAGGCGATACTCATTTATTTGTAGATAATTCCCCAATATCCGCTTGCAACTAGTTAATTCCATCTTGAAGTAGATGTACTCAAATTCTCATAAAATTAAAACACATCTTCCTTAATTGAACCTTCCTCTCTATCCAGTTGTTTGGAGCTATGAAATCATTAGGACTCTCCTCTCTTTTTTGTACGCCTCTCTCTCTGGAGAGAGTGAGAGAGCGCGCCCTTCATTCTCGTGTAAGAAAAACAATTTAAAACTATTAAAGTGTTAAAGAAGTTAGTAGAGTTCTGGAGTTCCCAGATGCTATCGGGGTTTACAAACTCGGTAGTGCATTTACTCGCCACTGTGACGTGATGTTTGAATGGGTTGTTTAGTTGTATTTTGTTTTGCGAAATTAGGTTTCTTTACAAAGCATGTAAATAAAACTAAAACATATCACATACTGAGATCTGTATAAAAATAAAATTACAACCCTTAGACATTCATGGGAAGATCTGAAAAGGTTTTGGTAATAATGGGACAACCGGAAGTAGAAGATTCTTGAAAAAAAATCTTCTAAATATTATTTTTTGAATTTTTTTCGAGGTAATATTAAAGAAAATTAAATTCTCTATCTGATACATTTAAATATTTTATTATATATTCCATAGATTTAGAGATAAAAGAAGTATAATATATAAAATAATCTGTTGTAATAAATTTGACAGCCGAAAGAATGCCATGAAAAATAGTTGATAATTTAAATTATTTGTAACTGACAGATAAATGTCAGTGTCAGAAATAATGAGTAATGATTTAAAAATGTACTTGGAGAATCCCTTAGTTCTTGATCTGTGACTATTATGGAGATGACAAGTCTAGGTTGAAGGACTTAAATTTGTTTCAAACATTATGGGACAATGTACACCAGTACTATAGACTAGAGTAACTTTGAATTGCGAAAAAGCTATCAAATTCTTCTCAAGTAAGTTGTAAATATTGACAAAATCGGAGTGCAATCTATCCGTCACTTTATTAAAGGGAATTAAGGTTATTTAGATATAACAAGTATGAAAAAATAAAATGTAAAAGAAGATATATAAGAATAGATGCACAATCCAGATATATACATTTTAGACCGCCCAAAATTAATGTTTTTACTAGAAGAATATGAAGAGAAAGTAAACAAAGTTGTTCGAATTGAAAATTGCTGTTACCAGCCTAATATTTATATATGGTAAACTCTACTTTGTAATTTATTGTAACATAATTTATGGTAAAATATCTTCATGTTGAGACATGCTATTATTGAATAATAAAGAAGTTTATACGTCATAGATTTATATGAATATATTATTTGTATTTATAAAAATAATCTTTGCTTTATGCATACAGCCAGGTAAAATATACGGCGAGAGGTTATGTGCTGGCCACATCAGATTTTTTTTATTGATTCGGATGTAGAATTTTTTGCTTTACAACATGCATTTGAAACTTTTTGTCTAAAATAATTAGGGGAGCAATGCGTACGGAAAAAACTGATTTCCTATGTTTCACTTTCCGTGATACATCTTGTACATTATATCGGTGCGAACGGCCATAAAGTTATACAAAAATTCTTTAAACATCAGATTTCAAACTCTACCGAACAAATAAAACGTGAAAATACCGTGTTTCACAAATACAAGCAATTTAAAACCTAGCTTTTTAACATCGAATCGAGTTCTCCCCAGCTCCCTCTAAAACACTGCTGTCTCATTCCTCCCCTATTTGTTTAGATGTTTGCGTTTAAAGATTCGTATTGGCTGGGACCGTAAAACAAACTAGCGTCAAAGTTCGCCCAATGACGTCGTTCGTGTCGTATATGGCATTTGTCTGTAATCTCAGCGTAAGCGTAAAGTCACTGCCTGCTAGGATCTGTGTCGCAGGACATAGGACGACATCAAAGGGATGCAACGGCAGGACTAGTCCGGATGAGTTGTTTGTGCTAGCCAGAGGAAGATCCAGCACAAATCCTGGATGGAGTGGAGATATAGTGGTGTTATCAATTTATAGCTATATGGCCGATGGCGTTATTATTATGCGTATCGATGGTTAGTAAGTAATCTATACATACGAGGTTTGATCAAGATATAAAGAGAATTACTCGTTATAAAAAAAATAACTGCACAAAAGTAAATAGGGATTAAAAATCTGTTGTGGCTAGTACAATACCTCTCGCCACTAATTTTTTGTTACAAAAGTATTGTATTTAACATTTCTTGTATGTCTACACTCTTCACCAAAATTTTTTTATATTTAGATTTTTTAAGTTTAAATTCATTCTATAGAATGTGAGCAGTCATATAAAATTATTTCATAAACAAACTATACAATTTTCACTTAACACTAATATCTTCTTCTTCTTTAGCTTTTCCCATTCGTTAGAGGTCGCTATTTTTTATTATCTTCTTCCACTCATTTCTGTTTTACGTGTCGTTCTCATTCAGTTCCTTTTCTCTCAAGTCTTCCGCAATACAGTCCTTCCATCTTATTTTTGGTCTTCCTCTGTTTCTACAACCTTCTATTACTAAACTATTCATTCTTCATCCAATATACTCTTCATTTCTCGTCATGACATTTTCAAATCAATGTAATCATCTCTCTTGTATCTTTCTAGAAACTTGTTACACTAGAGTTATTTCCTTACCTATCTTTCCGTGTCTTCCCCAACATCCTCATCTCTGCCACATTAATTTACTTTTTATTGATACTGACATCTATCAATCTGAATATATTAATAATTTTCATGGTTAGCATAGCTAGCTAATTTATAAAATTTAATTTCTTTATAATTCTTTAACTCCTATATCTATTGAATATGAAGTATAAAATGCAATGAAATCGTATAGAGAATAATATATTCTTTAAGTTATAATAACGTTAAATGTCCGGTTCACCAATTATAACCAAAATCTAATCAGTTGTTCTTCTGGATGTAAACTTGAGGAATACGAAAAAATTATATTTTTTGGAATCGTGGTATTGAAGTTATGCAATCCGAAACGTTTGTCACACACAGACACACACACACACACACACATACACACACACACACACACACATACACACATACATACATACATACATATATACATACATACATACATACATACATACATACATACAGACATCATCGTAAAAATAGTAAAATCGTATATAGGGACCCTAAAACATGCTTATTCACTAAAAACTCATCATTGAATTTTTTGACCAAAGATAATACCTTCCTTACCTAAAGGTTACGGAAGGTAATAACTGCTGCTAAAAGTGAATAGGGATATGAAAAATCTGTTGTGGCCAGCACAATACCTCTTGCCACTTTAATTTTTTGTTACATAAGTATTGTATTTAACATTTCTTGTAGGTCTACACTATTGACCTGCATCGGGTCGGAAACCCGGGTTACCTGCTTTGCGGTGTGGTTACATGGTCTCTTTTGTGGGTTGCGGAGTTGGGTTGTGTGTCACACACACACAGCGACACACACACATACACACACATAAACACGCATACACACATACACACATACACACATACAGACATCATCGTAAATATAGTAAAATCGTAATTATAAAACATGGTTATTCACTAAAAACTCATCATTGATTTGTTTGACCAAAGACAATACCTTCCTTACCTAAAGGTGACGGAAGGTAAAAAGTTATAATATGTATAAAACATGCTTTAGAAAAAATCTTTATATTTCGTAGTTCTTTAGAATAAGAAATGAAGCTAAAGATTTATTACCAGTTAATATTCTTCATCCATCGTGTTGCATTTTTGTGTGGACTTCCGGTAATTTAGAATTATCTGTTGATTTACGAGCAGCCAACAGCTAACACGAGTGTGCGTACAAATGTTTCCGCTGTCACAGCCTACTAAGACCAGCGTTAGGGGAGTAGAGTACTAGTATAATGAATGAGATACGAGATACATAGACAGCTTCTTCGTACACGTGCTATGCTGTTTTCAACAACTAGCACTATATACGAAATTAATGGTAGGATAAAATTAGAATGGTAGAGCGGTACATGTACAGTGAAATATGTAGGAATGAGGAAAGGCTATTTTTAGAGGGAGTAAAAACAGTAATTATGTGGTCAATGAAAATTGAAGGGGTCGTAAAATTCCGCTAAACCAAAAATGTTCCAAATGATTTACAGGAAGATAAACAGTCCTATAAATTGTGTTGTAGTAAAATATATGTGTAACAAATAAATATATCATCGCAGCTTCTAGGTGAGCAATTGCATTGCGCCAGTTACAAAAATTAAGACATTTTGTTTTGTAAAACAAGAATTTTCTGATGTACTTATTTACTCCTCTCGCCATTAATGTGTTTTTATTAATTTAAAAGCGTAATGGATAAACTAGCAGCTATCTATATAACTAGAAATAAACAAAGAAATGCCATACATAAACAATATAATTTCAAGGACACGAATTATATTTGCTGCAGACAAGTATAATTTGAATCTTTTCTGACAAAGTATGAAGGAAATCTCAATCTTTCCTATAGCAGAAATCTTCACCCATAAGAACTGTAAGACCCGTAAGAACCGTATGGTCGAGAGACTTAGCGTTATGTGTGACGTCACATTTATTTTAATAGAACATCCCATTATAGTTGATGTTTATTGCTATGTTTCATAAACTGCCTTTACTGGATAACACAGGGTGAATTTGGAAGTGGTCAAATACGTCTTACGACTCGTATGACCCATACGGTTCTTATGGGCCATACGAGTATTATTATGGGTCTTACTGACGAAGAAACGACTCCGACCCGTATTCGCTATAATACGGGTGAGCGGATGGTCTTTTGGATCCACCGGTATTCCGAGCACTAATATTTCGTAATATTTTAAAATTTAGTACTTAGAAAGTCTAGAAAAAGTATTAATGCATACCTGTTGAAAATTTAATAATCCTTATTTTTTGTAACTACATATATCGCGAAAAAAAATTGTTTAAGAGTATTTTTCTAAGAACAACTATTTTGAGCTTTAAGTTAAATTGTCTCCATATTAGATTAGGATAGAATTTGACAATTAATCACTTGATAGTCAAAACTTATAGACTTTTTAAAAAAATCTGATGTTGCCACTGGTCAGCACATACCTCTCGTTAATCCTGTGTATAATATATAAATTTCATACATAAATTTTCTTGCAAAGGATCCTATATTTCCAGTAAAATTATTTCATAAACAAATCCACAATGCACTTGACACTGACATTTTTCCATTTGTTAGGGGTCACTATTTTTTATTTTCTTCTTTCACTCATTTCTGTTTTGCGTGTCGTCCTCATTCAGTTCCTTTTCTCTCAAGTCTTCCGCAATACAGTCTTATCTTTGGTCTTCCTCTGTTTCTTCAACCTTCTATTACTAAGCTATTCATTCTTCATCCAATATATTCTCATTTCTCCTCATGACATTTTCAAACCAATGTAATCACCTCGCTTGTATCTTTCTAGAAACTTGTAACACTAGAGTTATTTCCTTACCTATCTTTCCGTGTCTTCCCCAACATCTACTTCAACATCCTCATCTCTGCCACATTAATTTACTTTTTATTGATACTGACATCTGTCAATCTGAATATATTAACAATTTTCATGGTTAGCATAGCTGGCTGAATTATAAAATTGAATTGAATAAAGTCCTTTCATCGTATCTTTTGGTCTTCCTCTATTCCTTTTATTACTAAGCTATTCATTCTGCTTCCAATATATTTTTCATCTCATCATGACATATTCAAACCAATGTAACCGTCTCTCTTGTATCTTTCTATCACTCGAGCCATTTCCCTTATCATTTAATTCCGTACCTCTCTTTCCGTGTCTTCCCCAACATCTACGTCAATATCCTCATTTCTGCCATATTAATTTTCTTTTCATTGATACTGCCATCTGTCAATTTGAATTATCTAAATATATTTGCAGTTTCCTTAGTTAGCATAGCTGGCTGATTTATGAAATATATCTTTATAATTCTTAAACTCTATATCAATAAATGATATTTAAATGTTTTTTTCTTTTCAAGAGAAACTTAAAAGTTGTATATGAGGGTACTTCCGGTGGACCAATTATAACCAAAATCTTATCATGTCTGCATATGGAGCTAAACTCGAGAAATACGAAAAAATTGTAATTTTTGGAATCGTGGTATCGGAGTTATGCGATCCGAAACAATCTTCACATACATACACACACAGACGCACACACACACGCACGCACACACACACACACACACACACACAGACATCGTAAAAATAGTAAATTCGTATTCTAGGGTCTCCAAAACGTGCTTATTAAGGTAAAAAGTACCGCATATTCCAGTTTTTCGCTAAGTCTATTCATCTGTCTCTCTCGTACAATGATAAGAGTGCAACGAAAAACTTTCAACAAAAAAATGTAGCATGCGCTACTTTTTCTTAAAAGTCCCTAAAAGTTGTCACTGTAGAGTAACTATTAAATGTCATTTGTGTTTATATTTTTGATGTGTACAAGTGTGGTGTTGTAAATGATTAATTAAACGAACTTACATTTAAAATAATAAAAAACCCAATTGAATATTTTAATTTTTGATTTTTTTGATCGTGTAAATATACTTGTAAGGTCACTTATAAAGACACTTTTCAAGGCAATTAAAAAGAAAAATCTTGTAATTCACGCTTTACCCTTACCGTGGCGAGAGGTAAAAACATTAATTCGAAATTGCTGTTTTCTTTTTATATAGATACAAAACAATTTTCATATAATTTCATTTGAACAAACAACATTGTGACGTACAATTGCCCTACATTCCTCCATCTCTTATATTTTATATTTAGGTTAATACGACGATTTTAACATCGCTATTTATAATGGATTACCCCGTGCATGAAATAAGACAATTTGCCTTGTGTATCGCATCCCCTTGTAGTGGCAAGCGCAGTAGTAGCGGTAGCGATATCATTGCACGTGGGTGTAGCTAGTAATTTGTGTTACATTACAGAGTTTTACCATTTCAATTACCGGTATTGATTGTAGGATCGCGTGACCGGTTAAATCCACAAGTCTTTCACAGCTGATTGTTAATGTATTATCAATGTCTTCGGGTTTATTTGTTATTGATTGTTTGTTGAGGCTAGTACCACTGCGATAAATGGGTCATTTCAGAAGGTTTTGTCCTTGTCTATTCATAAATTTTAGTAGGAATTCATGTTTCTCAAGATAACCTAAACAATGTTTTATGCAACTGGGCCTTGATGTTTGTTTTGTAGCGCTTCCCGCTAAACTATTGAATTTCATATTTGACAGTTTGTATATTGTGTGTTCTGAATTTTATTTGATTCTATACATTAATACCTTGTATCAAACAGTGCGCTTATACATCTTCTAAACGACATGTTTGAAGTGATTTTATAGACCTATAAGAACACCGAAATAGATAAAATTCTGTTATAAATATTTTTACTCACTTTTTTACCTCTCGCTATCCTTGGTAAGGTATAGGGATCATGTTAAAAATCACATATCGAGATTTTAATAAATGACCACGGTCCATAGAATCTAATTTTAACATTTTCACAATGATGTCTGTGGGTGTGTGTGTGTGTGTGTGTGTGTGTGTGTGTGTGTGTATGTGTGTGTGTGTGTGTGTGTGTGTGTGTGTATGTGTATGTATGTGTGGAATCTTCTGGGCACTCTTAACTCAATTACTATCAATTGCAAAAATTTTAAACCTTGAATTTCGACTTTATTCTAATATGGAAAGAAGCCATTAGATTTCGGTATAAATCGAACAACCGGAAATCGCACTTAACTTGAAGCTCAACATAGTTTTTCTTCCAAAAATGCATTTAAATGTCATTTTTTTGTGATTATGTTGTTTATTAAAATTAAACATTATAGAATTTTCTACAGGCATGCGTTAATAATTTTTCTATATATTTTATAGATAAATTATTAAAATAATCAATTTATGGAGTCTATGTTTTAAAGTTAAACACAATTTCTTAATTATACCGTTCATATTTCAAATGTATGTAACTGACAGATAAATGTCACTGTCAAAAAAAATCATTTCAAATTAATTTTAACGTTTTAAAAAGAAATTGTAAATAGAACAATAGTTATATAGAAAGGAACTTAATATACATAGTTTCCAGCATTAGTAAATATACAGGTATGTATTTATATAAAAAAATAATAAATATATCATAACGGTATATTATTTATCCATTGCTGGATATGTTAATATGCTTTGTAAACTGATTTCGGTAATGATAATGACATATTTGTATCGTGCGGGCATTTACCAAGCGTCGCCTCACGGGCACTCATTTCTGGCGTGGAGAGTGCACCACAAGGGTCAAGCCACATTCATGGCTCACTATTCTCTTTTCGAGTAGGTGTATAAAAAATTGCCCGCCATTTTACTTTTTAATA
The DNA here is from genome assembly GCA_951394225.1 of Harpalus rufipes. Lineage (NCBI taxonomy): Eukaryota > Metazoa > Arthropoda > Insecta > Coleoptera > Carabidae > Harpalus > Harpalus rufipes. Next base: position 45,280,581 of record OX596282.1, read on the forward strand.
ATGTAACACATGGATTATTTTACATGATTGTAAAGCAAATTTGATGTACTTTTCAAATTTGTAAAAAAATATAGTATGTTCCATTTTAAATTTCAATGTTGATATTAAATATTAATAAACCGGAAGTGGTATCCGTCATCAAGTAGCTTACATGTTTCTGTATAAATCAGGTTATATGAAAGAAATTACTAACTTAATAAATAAGCGAGATATTTGCTGGGTTCACTAAAATATAACACCCTGTATGTATTTAAATTAATAAAAATTAAATGGCGGGAGGTATTGCGTTGGTCACATCAGATTTTTGTTACAATAATTACTGTTTTTAAACTAGAAACTCACGTTTTTGTTACAATAAGGAATGTAAATGAATCATTTATTAAATTAATACCAAACCTAACAATCATAGTTTCAAACTAAACCGGTTCGTATCATTATATCTCTGATTCTAAAGATTTAGGTATAAAAAACATACACCTATATATTTAATTTGACCTATTCTTTCAAGAAAAAAATAAATCAGAAAATGTGAAGTAACCCAATTGAATTCTATATTAGAGACCATATTTTCAAAGTTTGTGATTCCTGTAATGTTATATAGAGTGGACCCTAAACACATCGTCCTATCTCTATCTTCTTAACTAGCCAATCCTTGCGGTTGTCCTGCGGTTTAAGATTCGCCCTAAGTCAGCCCCTGTCGCATGTAGGATCAACTCGGATCAACTTGTCGCCGCGCTTGTGTTTTCTGGGCCCGGTAAATCAATAGCCCGGTCACAGGCAAACAGGAAACACGCACGCACGGACGCACACACAGGGTCGGTCTCAGGGGACACACACAGACATACACCAAGTCTTAAGGGACGCAGGAGGAGTAATAACCAAGAATCATTGGCACCAAAAGTGAAATAGGACGACACGGGAACATGAGAATCATGAGGATAGTGAAGTTTGAAAAGGATTATTGTTTGTTTTTGTACAGTGAACACCGCAAGTGCCACAGGTACTCGTTTCATGACCAATTTGTTACTGCGGCCAGTAAGATCTATTGTAATAAGAGCTGATAAGGTTTTGGTAACAATTGGACAACCGGAAGTGGTAGTTTCTGAAAACAATTTTTCTTAATATTATTTTTTTGAAAATTTATGTTATTACAAATAATATAGATCATAAAATTCCCAATATAGTGTGTAAGTGGATGGATGTGGTTGATAGGGTGCTTAAAGAGAGAAAGTTTCCAAGTAAGAAGAGAAGAAGAGCATGTATATGAATACGATTATGAGTGTGGCCGAGGCGAAAGAAGTCTGCTTGACAGGAATGTGTGGCGAAGGATGATTGTTTCCTAACTATTATTATGACCCGGATGCGGTATTTCGCTACCGAAAATCGGTCACTTTAATATGTTTAAGAGCATTGTGTACACAAGGACTAAAATATGAAGCGAAAATTAAAATAAATTGTTCCTGTATTAGAACTATTAACATATTAAAAAATTCAACATTAGACAAACATATTTCTGATATGAACATGCATTTAAAAAAATAACTAGAAATCTATTAATCCTGGATTTTAATTTTAATGGGAAAACCAAAATTCAGTAGCATATTTCGTTTTCCCATTAAAAGTCCAATACTAATAGATTTCTATAATACTTTTTTTTAAATGAAGGTCCAAATCAGAAGTATGTTTGTCTAATGTTGATTTTTTTTAAATGTTAATAGTTCTAGTACAGGAACAATTTATTTAAATTTTCGCTTCATATTTTAGTCCAGGTGTACACAATTCTCTTAAGAGTACGGATTTATTGTATGATGTTGATGTTGTTCTTATTGTTTTCGGGTTTGTGCGAACTCACTAAGTGGGACACGCGTGATTTTATATATGTATGTATGTATGTATGAATAATCTGTTGTAATAAATCTCGCTACCCAAACAACTCCATCGAAACCAGTTGAGATATTTAAATGTTTGTAATGGGCTACTTGCATATAAGAGGATTTTGAAAACTATTATATTTTTCAAGTTTAGTTTACTCAACTACATTATTTACATTATAAATTTTTCAAATACATTGTGTTATTATTTAATAAATTTAACATAAATGTATCCCTCCTATCTTAATGACGACACAATCACTAGCATTTGTTTCGTTAATGTGAATGGGAGAGGTGAAGGGAAGATCGAGGATCAGACAACGTTTTACTATCTCCGTCTCTGTCTTCCCAAACTACAGAACTAGGACGTATGTCATCCGTGATTGTGACGTCATAAAAAGAAAATATTTATTTTTAGCCGTAAGTGAAAAAATTTTGAAAAAAGAAAAAATAGGGGGTCTTTTATTTTATATATATATATATATATATATATATATATATATATATATATATATATATATATATATTCAAAAAAAAATTTTTCTTAGTATCATGCAAGTAGCCCATTGACAGATAAATGCAAAATGTCAGTGTCAAAAATCAACAGTTTCACTGACATTATTGAAAGCTTTTTCTGGGAAGTAGGTACATTTAATATTTCTTATTGTATTATTAATTAAATATGAATTTAAAATTATAGGTATATTAATATTATACATACTTAAGAAATATCGCAAATACCGTCAATGAAAATGAAGAATTTTGAACATAAAAGAAGAGTGGGACAGAATTCCTCATAGAACGAAAGAATAGATACAATTTAATTTATTTGCGTGTGTCAAAGAAATGTTAAATTCGTTAATTATGCAACATAAAACAGAAATGGCGAGAGATATTATACTGGCCACAACAGATTTTTATATTTATTTAATCTGGTAAAAATAAATACATTTTTAAAATGATATGTTAATGGTACAGCATTGCCTTAATTTAACAAACATCGCATTTCAACCGAGATTCCAAATCTGCCAGTAAAAGCAGATTGACACACCCAGAAACGAATACATAATAAGCCGAGATGATATTTATTTCCTTCGCGAATTACCCCCTATTTCTCCCAAACTTTCTATATAGGTCAATTCCATTCTCATATTTCAAAACAAAACCAGATTCCAGTTCCCATCCCATCCCTGCTTAAAACCCCGTAATATATGTGCATACAACATCTCGGTCCTTTAGTCATCATATCGCCCGCATTCTCCGGAGCACATGCACCTGTAGGAAGGAGAGAGGGGGGTGTAAGCTTCTGCAAGGGCCCTACACTCCAGACTCTGCACTGCACTGCTGGAGAAATACATGCATGCACGTACACTGCACGGAAACTTGAGTGAATGCAACCTCTTCAAACAGAGATGGAGTACGTGAAATGCGAGAGGAATTCACAGCAGGATGTTTGGATACAAATAGAGAAAGATATATGGGTAAATTGGAAAAATAAATTTAACTCAGAATAAAGAATAGTTAACAGTAATGATGTTGTTGCTGTTGATATATATTTTTCATACTTTGTTGTATGTAGTTAGAGGGAGTGGGTAACACTAGACGTACAATTATTTTTTATGAGGTTATGTGAACTGTCATTAATGTATCTGCGAAGTTTTACACTAATCCGCTATTTGTGACATTTGACTTTTGTGGGACTTTTAAAAATGAAAAAAAAAACCGTGCACTGATAAAATACCTGGACAACAAAAGCTTGTCACCAAAGCAAATTTATGAAGGGATGATAAATACTTTGGAAACATCTTATTCGTTGAACACAGTGGTAAAATATCTGTTGTGGCCAGCACAATACCTTCCGTCAATCCTGTGTATTATGTATAAATTCTATACATAAATTTTCTTGCAAAAATTTCTAAATTTCCAGTAAAATTATTTCATAAACATACTATGCAAATTGCACTTGACACTAACATCTTCTTCTTCTTCATCTTCTTTAGTTTTCCCCATTCGTTAGGGGTCACTATTTTTATTTTCTTCTTCCACTCATTTCTGTTTTGCGTGGCGTTCTCATTCAGTTCCTTTTCTCTCAAGTCTTCTGCAATACAGTCCTTCCATCTTATCTTTGGTCTTCCTCTGTTTCTTCAACCTTCTATTACTAAGCTACTCATTCCTCATCTAATATATTCATTTCTCCTCATGACATTTCCAAACCAATGTCATCATCTCTCTTGTATTTTTCTAGAAACTTGTAACGCTAGAGTTATTTCCTTACCTATCTTTCCGTGTCTTCCCCAACATCTACTTCAACATCCTCATCTCCGCCACATTAATTTACTTTTTATTGATACTGACATCTGTCAATTTGAATTATATAGATATATTAGTAGTTTTCATGTTTAGCATAGCTGACTGATTTATAAAATTTAATTTCTTTAAAATTCTTTAACTCTATATCTATTGAATATGAAGTATAAAATGCAATGAAATCGTATAGAGAATAATATATTCTTTAAGTTACCTATAATAACGTTAAATGTCAATAAATCAAATTTAACTGTTAAATCTTCAAATGAGGCTCCTTCCGGTTCACCAATTATAACCAAAATCGAATCAGTTGTTCTTCTGGATGTAAACTTGAGGAATACGAAAAAATATAATTTTTGGAATCGTGGTATTGAAGTTATGCGATTCGGAACTTTTGTCACACACACACACACACACACACACACACAGACACACACACACATACATACATACATAGAGACATACATACATACATACAGACATCATCGTAAAAATGGTAAAATCGTATTATAGGGACCCTTAAACATGCTTATTCAGTAAAAACTCATCATTGAATTTTTTGACCAAAGACAATACCTTCTTTACCTAAAGGTGACGGAAGTTAAAAAGTGGACAGCTGAAATTAAACGTGGGAGGGAAATCACAAAAACTTGCAACGTTGCTTGCTTCAAAATATCAGTAATGTCACTACTTTTAACGTTAAATATCTTTAATATTTACCAACGACCACAAATATACAAGACAAAACATGCCCTATACTATTGTTTGTTATGTTCTCGGCTGGACAGAAACAGACAACTAGAGATAGAGATATATAAAGTCTACTCTAAAGTTTGTCGAGAGATGTCTCTACGGTTATTATAATATTTGTGTAACATTTTCTGCTTTCTTTGGATTTTGGCAGTTGTGAAGACGTTCTCCTTTGTTTGTTTTTTGTTTTTCGGTGTTATTATTCTATAAATATGTCTTTTTCAAGTAAGTATTGAAATAAGATGTGCATAATTCTAAAAACTAATTACTTTCTTACACATTTTATGCGGCAATTTACAGCATGCATCTGATGTTGTTATATAGACTTGTGCAGGGCTGCATAAGCCATGCAAAACGGTTACATTTTTAGAAATAATATGAAACTATTAACGTAACGTTTTATTACGTCAGTGTCAGAATAATGATTGTCAAAATAAATATAAAACGTAGTAAATATTAATTTTCGAAATAGAAATTTAATAATAATAATACGCTTTTGCTCGTCTCTTGTTTCTTATTCCATGGCTAATGCTATTAAATTGCAATTCCGTGAATTTTCAAATTTTATTTCTGCAGTTATGAAGTAGCCAAAATGATTTTTTTTATTGATTCGGATGTAGAATTTTTTGCTTTAAATGTCCATTTGAAACTTTTTGTCTAAAATAATTAGGGGAGCAATGCAGACGGAAAATATGATTTCCCATGTTAAACGCCTATCTTTCACTTTCCGTGATACACCCTGTATATGCCCTTAAAGTTAGTACCCGAAGTGAAACACTTTGTATATAATGTTAAAAGAAAAACTGAAATGAAATCTGTTAATGAAACGTTGTAACATGCGAAATAATAACTTTTTATTGCTGACCAATAACTGCTCAATTCCACTCTGTGAAAATGGGAAAAGAACAAGCGTCCCCCTTATTTACTCATCGTGACGCCAGCGCTCCTACATGTGCTTCCCCGTATTAAGCGCGCACAGGGGAGGTTTTGTTATACGCGCACCCTATTTCCGATTTACTTATTGCAGGTTTAAAGCGTCGCAGCTCCGAGAAACCAGATATAATGGCGCTTAAGTAATGACCTCCTTTATTTTTCAGGAAGTGTATCATCTATCAGCTTCAATTGTTCTTAGACTTGGATAAGATTACAGACAGGTTGCATACCGTAATAAATCGTGTTTTGTACAATTTGTATACATACAGTGTGCGTTAACAAGACAAAATTGTGCGTTATGTTAGGTTATGTTCACGTTTGTTTGTTACAAAAAAAGTGTATTGCATATACTAAGCGAGCATTTTTTTGTTTCTTGTCCAAAACTTGTTCATTTAACCACAGCCTACTTGACTGTCGCCCAATTGTCGTGTATTAATAAATAAAAATCTGTTGTGACCATCAAAATACCTCTCGCGCCCTTTCCATTGTGGTATATATAATTTATTGTATTGTATTTAACATTTCTTGTACACACAAAAAAATCTAATTACATGTAATCTTTATATTTATGTATGTTTTATAATTGTAAATTCATTCTATAAGCAAGTTTTCTCCATTTCTTCTAAATGTTCGAGGATTTTCGAATTCATTAATGGGATTGGCATTATTTCTGAAGGGTTCATGTAATATACTTATAATTTTAAATTATATAATTAATAATACAAGAAGAAATAAATATCATTTCTAAAAAAACTTCAGTACTATCTCCGAATTTTTGCACTGACATTAGTGGCATTTATCTGTCAAGTACAGACATTTTAATTTCTCAAGTAGTTACCATGAAGATGTTTGGGCTGTGAGCAGGCGTGAGATTTACTACAACAGATTATTTTATAGATTTTATATCTATATCTTTAAATCTATAGAAGGTATAATAAAAAAATTATATGTGTCGGATAGAAAATTTTGCTTTTTAATAGTTGTAATAACAAATATTCAAGAAATAATATTTAGAAGACTTGTTAAAATACTACTACTTTCGGTTGTCTAATTGTTACCAGAATCTATTCAACTGTTACATTGAGGAATTCGTAGTTATACAGGTTTTTAGTCTTATAGAATTTGAGAAATCGTATCTCCAACAACCTCTCTCTCTCTCTCTCTCACACACACACACACACACACATACACAAAACGTTCTTATTCACTAAAATCTGGATTTGCGATTTTTAGCATGATTCCAATACTCTTAGCGAGTGTAAAAATTAAATGAAATTCTTATTACTAAGGTAGATAGGTACTGAATTAATCGACTTAAAATATATTGGATTATAATTCGTTTGTTGTTTTTAATCATAATTTAGTAGTTTTATTTTTATTTCCAAAGGATATATTATTAAGAACACTTGCGCATCTAGTGAGCAATACTCAAACTAGACTAAACATATTTCTATCTCTAGTTGTCTCTGTCTGGCCAGCCGAAATCAAAACAAATCAAATTAAGTTTTGGCGGCCCATACTTTTTGAAATACATAGCTTTTTTACCGTTGCCCTAATTTGCCGGTGTATGTATCATAGTTCTCAAGATCATCATGTTGAACATATTATCTTGGACACTTTGTATAACCCACGGTATGAATGTTGTGCTGTAAATTTGTTTTATATAAAAAAAAATTTGCTTTCATAAACTACGGAATAAAATTACTGTACCAATCCTTAATGTTCCGTTTCGTTCAATGTTAGTTATATTTAATTAACTTATACACTAACCAGCTATTATATTCACAGTACATATTTCATAGTCGTTATCCATTAATAAACGTGACTACCACACTATATTTCAATGATCTGAAACCAAAGCTTCATTGTATTTGAATATTCGCGATAAACCTAAATTTGCAAACACGATGAATAAATTTATAAACAGTTAAATTAATTAACATCGATGACATTTGCAATTATAAAATCAACAATACATCATCAGCGTTTAATTCGTTTAATATAGTGCGGGGTTGGTGAAAACTACCCCATTTACCAGTTGCACACCTGGCAGGGACTATATATAAACCCTGATTACGGATACGGACCCTATTTACTAAATCACATGTTACTATTTAAACTACACACATACTACGTCACATATGGCACTAAGCATAGTAACCATTAAGGGGATGTTTTGAATTTTTAATGCAATTATTTTCGTCCTAATCAATTAGTGAATGAATAGGACATTTTGGGGGAATTTTACGAGTGTCATTCAATAAGTAGAAGTTGAGACACTAAATAAATAAGAAGATAAATAAGTAAAGAACAATCTAAATTTTACGGTGATAGATTTGTGATGTTAAAACTGGCTTTATCCCCATTTTCAATCAATGACATATTACCCATTACTAAGATCTCAGCCTATGCACGCATTTTTAAAAATTTATATCCGTTTTTGTCGACATTGTGTTTATCCTCTTTTATAATAAATAATATGTTAAGTAACTCATGAACAAGTATGTATTATGTTTGTACATACATACTCCGCCAAAAAAGCTATATCAAAACGTATGAACCTTCTATCGCATATTTGTGTTTGTAACATCTACAACAAATAACAAGTGAAGATATAACATATAACATCTAAATATAGCCACCTACTAAATATTGTCATTTATCGAGGTATTAAATATTGCTCGACCGGTACTGTTTTATTAAATATGGGTGCTTAATTCGTGTTCAAGGGTTAACAATCATATCTGCTTTTGTTGTCGTTTCAATCCTAAGTACTTAGAGTAGAAAAATAATTTAAAAAAACGGAATATTTTAATTTTTAAGTAATAACTAATAAATAATACTATATAAATGATGGCAAACTTAAATTATTTAAAAAACTAAATATTCCATTTTTATTTTCCGTTACCTTTAGGTAAGGAGCACGTCGGAAGTAAGTTGCAACGGAAGCGGCAAGGGTAACTTCACAGTGGCTGGAATAGATATGTCTGGTATTTTCAGTAATTTAATTCTTATTTAAAAACAAAAATTGTGAAAAATAAAAAATATGGAAAATTTAAATTTAAAAATACTTGCTTCTAATAAAAAAATCTGTTGTGGTCACCACAATACCTGCCGTCAATCCTGCGTATTATGTATAAATTCCATATAAATTTTCTTGCAAAAGATTCTAAATTTCCAGTAAAATTATATCATAAACAAACTATGCAAATTGCACTTGACACTAACATCTTCTTCTTCTTTAGCTTTTCCCATTCGTTAGGGGGTCGCTATTTTTTATTGTCTTCTTCATTTCTCCTCATGACATTTTTAAACCAATGTAATCATCCCTCTTGTATCTTTCTAGAAACTTGTAACACGAGAGTTATTTCCTTACCTATCTTTCTGTGTCTTCCCCAACATCTACTTCAACATACTCATCTCTGCCACATTAATATATTTTTTATTGATACTGACATCTGTCAATTTGAATTATATGAATATATTAATAGTTTCCATATTTAGCATAGCTGGCTGATTTATAAAATTTAATTTCTTTAAAATTCTTTAACTCTATATCTATTGAATATGAAGTATAAATTGCAATCAAATCGTATAGAGAATAATATATTCTTTAAGTTATAATAACGTTAAATGTCAATAAATCAAATTTAACTGTTAAATCTTCAAATGAGGCTACTCCCGGTCCACCAATTATAACCAAAATCTAATTAGTTGTTCTTCTGGATGTAAACTTGAGGAATAATGTTTGGAATCGTGCTATTGAAGTTATGCGATCTGAAACTTTATCACACACACAGACACACACACATACACACACACATACATACATACATACATACATATAGACATCATCGTAAAAATGGTAAAATCGTATTATAGGGACCCTACAACATGCTTGCTTATTCAATAAAAACTCATCATTGAATTTTTTGACCAAAGGCAATACCTTCCTTGCCTAAAGGTGACGGAAGGTAAAAATCAAAAAACGCGAAACTACACCATTAGAAATAGTGCAATAAAGTTGTCAGCAATTTGATTATGAAAAAAAAACTGTGAAATGGTCCACCCCAGAGATTCCATTATATTCTCTGAAAAACTACACAACTACAAGTTTACATTGTCTTCTTGCTATATTGTGTCTTTGTCGGAGTGTTTCTGACTCCGCCCCTGTTGTGTGACATCCCCTCCCCTGTTTCCGTCGAGCGGTACGGGGGGTATTGAATCCGCCGCCCTAACTCACTCAACCACTATATAATCTTCCGATTTCGCAGTGAGATTTCGCTGCATTATATCCCCAACTGGCAGTTTAATTACGTACATATTTGTTAACAGTTCCAGCGATGCAGAAACACAGGGCTGGACTCAGGGGGGCCAATTGTGACAAGGGGATAATACATAATGTGCAGGGATGAACAGATAATATTGTACAGGGAAGAAAATGGGCTCCTCCACCATAGTAACAAATTGGAACGAGAATCATTTATATTATAACTAGACCGTAAAACTTTATGTTAAAAACCATCAAAGTTTTAATTGTATATTAAAATAGTTATTTACATAATCAGTTATGAAAAGAGTGATATAATAACGTTATAATTATAAAATAACGTTTATAACCGTAACATAACAAATAACGATTCACTATAACGTTATCCAAGTTTACAAATTTTACAAGATTTTTGCCGTTTGAAAGTATAATTTCCTGATAATTTATTCGTGTTTTATAATAAATAGATGTCACTAGTGGTCATAATCAAATGTTGAATATTTTTTTACCTCTCGCTAAGAGAGGTATTGGATTCATGCTAAAAATCGCAATTATTTATTTATTTATTTATATTTGGCTTTTTAACAGGACGAATTCCAATAATAAAGAAGCTCTAACATTGTATACAAAAAGAAAATAACAGAAAAATTCAAATTATGAGAAATAAACAAAAACAGTAACGTGTTTATAATATTTTTGAATAAGATAATTTGATATAGTAATAGCAACAAATACTAATATAAATAATTATACATGTAAAATTAACAAAATTTAAGACAGCGTTTAAACTGCTGTAAACTAGGACAAAACATGTCTGGCATATTGTTATCGTTATACAAGTGTGACAATCTTATAATAGGAGAATTTAGGATACAGTTTGTGCGATAGTGAAAGTAAGTAAAGAAGCTATTTGTTCTGCCGTAATTAGGCACTCTTATTCAAAAAGAAGATAATAAAATTGGTGAATCGACGGCGTTGTTAAAGAGTTTATATAGAAATATGAGGTCACTTAACTTTCTTCTGTTGTCTAATGATACCAGTTTAAGTCTGATTCCAGATATTAGTAAATAAGCACGTTTTAAAGGTCCCCAGGATCCGATTATAACATTTTTACGATGATGTCTGTCTGTATGTGTGTGTGTGTGTGTGTGTGTGTATGTGTGTGTGTGTGTGTGTGTGTGTGTGTGTATGTATGTATTCTATAAGATTAAAGACCTGTGTAACTACGGATTCCTCAATCTAACAGTAATGGGAAGAGTTGAATAGGTTCTGGTAACAATTGGATAACCGGAAGTAGTAGTGTTTTAACAAAAATCTTCTAAATATTATTTTTTGAAAATTTATGTTATTACAAATATTAAAAAACAAAATTCTCTATCCGATACATTTAAATTTTTTGTGATATCTTCTATAGATTTAAATATATAGATACCTATATAATCTATAAAATAATCTGTTGTAGTAACTCTCACAGGCTGCTCACAGCATTAAAAGTCTGTAATTGACAGATAAATGTCACTAATGTCAGTGCCAAAAATTAAGAGATAGTACTGAAGGCTTTTTCTGGGAACTATATTTAATATTTCTTATTAATTATATATTTAAAATTATAGGTATATTACGTGAACCCTTCAGAAATACCGTCAATCCCGTTAATGAATTGGAAAAACCTCGAACATTTAGAAGAAATGGAGAAAACTTGCTCATAGAATGAATTTAAAATTATAGAAAATACGCAAATTTAAAGATTAGGTGTAATTAGAATTTTTTGTGTGTACAAGAAATGTTAAATACAATACTTTTATATACCGCAATGAAAAGGGAGCGAGAGGTATTGTGATGGCCACAACAGATACAGTCCATACGATGTATAACTTGGCGATTTGGGGCAATTCACATTATCACTGCGGTAATGGGAAAGTTATAAAATCCATAGGCGTACCGAAGAAAAATGAAGTTCAATAAAATTACGAATATTACAAAAAAAAGAAATTATTTATACAAAAAAATATATTACAAATATTGGAATGAATTATTTATTACATAAATCATATTATAATTAATTATTTTTTTAAATTAATAAAGTTAAGATAATAAAATTTCTATTGCTATTGAGAAAAAAATGCACTAACGCTTATGTATGAATATAACTTCTTGGGTTGAAAAGTACCTGACACCCCGAGTTTGAGTGTATTAGGATGAAATTTGCTTTGTGTAAGGCAATAAAACATTGTAAAATCACTATTTCACTTCTGAAGCTGTGCGGCATCGAAGTAAAAGTAAATATTTGACAAAACGCAACTTAGGAATAGTGAACTGAATTACATTCTTTTGGGTCGCCAAGTTAAATCGTATGGACTGTATATACCACTCGACTTTTGGTCTCGTTGTGTTTCCAGGCATCACGTTTCGTATAATTGTGAATTTTCAAACGTCTTGTATAATACTCGTATATGAATATACCATTAACACTTTGAATTTGTGGTGCAACGCTAAATAGAGACCAAATGCGTTTGAATAGAAATAAAAGATATGTTGAATGATAGGCTGCCACCGGCAATCAAAAATTGGGCTATAATATTCGTAGTTAATAATTAATTATCTTATTAATTTGTGTATTATCCATACATATTTCCAACTATTGACTATGAAAGTTATTTTTTCTACTCGCGCTGTTAAAATCTAACATTTTAATTCATATTAAAATGTAGTTGTTTTACTGTAGATAGATAGATAGATATTTATTTTTGAAACAAATATTTTTAGCATTGATGCTATTTTATATTAATATTCTGAAATATTTGCAAAATATTAATGAGCAAAGATGATATAATTAAAAATTTCATATGGTTATCATCTGCATACATAAATGAGTAAATAATTACGATGTACGAATATGTTTACCATAGAAATGTATGCGTATTTTTAATATTATAATATTATTTAGAATAATAAAATAGTGCACATATGCATATATTCATATTCATTATTTAAAATTATAGAATATTACTTTTATTTAAATATTTATTTAACAAATAGTACATTGAATATAATACAATATATGAAAAATGGCAAATATAAACCGTGAATAAATAACACATTATTTACAACATGTAGAATAATCCGAGTGTTTCAGATGGGCCTAAACAAACTAATGTTATTTTTATTCAAGTCCCATTTCAATTAATATATTTCCCATTATTACATTTGTTCAAACAGCGGGAGTAAAGAGCAGAAAAGTAAACAGAAAAATTCATATGAAAATCTGGTAACCCATTCAATTTACTTTTCTCGTTATGCATGCACGCAACGTTAACAAAGGAGGCCGAGAGAACGCCAGTGGCGGAGGGAAACAATTTTCACCAAAGGAACATTATAGCTTCATTTATACTTTACAAGATGAGTTAAGAGATTGACTGCTTTAAATTACCGATTTGGTTGGGACGGTTTGGATTCGAATCTCACCGAGATGACACTTGAAAATTATTTCTAATTTTTAAATACGAGGGGCATTTAAAAAATTCGCGGCCTAACCAACAGTAATTAAGTTTTTATTTTTTGTAAAAAAAAAGTTCATGATCTCAATAAAGGTCTTGACTTATAAGTGCATCTTCATATATACTTCATTTCACGTAAGAAAATAATAGATGGCGCTTGAGTGCCGATCGTTTTTACATGCATTAAATAAATAATTTAAATTCGTAAAACCAATCTTTGTCAATAATAAATATTTTTGTAAAAATGTACAGGACGAGGATATTTTTTTTCATTTTTGTGAACTAGGTCAGTATATAGAGAATACATCCAGTAGCCGACAATCTTGTCGGTACCTTCACCTTTCGTTCCAAGCTGCTCGGTGTGCAGGAGGTTATAATGAGGGGTGCGAAATTTAAATAAAGCATAAAAATATATATTTAATATTTGTTATTTATATCAAATGATAAATTGTGGTATGATAAAAATGAATAAAAGAATAGTATAAATATGTAAAAAATGTGTATTTAAAGAAAATAATATTAGTTTATTTAACTAAATTTTAATTGCCTCACGTGCAATTGCCCGACTCGCTTCGCTCGTCGTGCTCACTTCCACACTCGCCACATAAAGTATCACTTTTACTGCTAATAACGCAATATACTGAATACATGGACGAGTTCTATCTTTATTTTATTTAATTTCTCACGTTAAGTGCATGAGTAAATGTAAGCAAGTAACAAGTAGTGGTGACGCCTGGTAAGCGCCCGCACGGTACAAATATTTCATCATTACCAATATCTGTGTTCAAAAGCAGATTATCACACCCAGCATATGCCGTGATGATATATTTATTTATTTATAAAATTTTGACAAATATATATGATAATCATTTATATGTAAATACTATGAATCTGCACGTAATATATTATTTTAATGTGATTCAAAATCCCGCTTCTCATTATTTCCCCCTTCAACCCGAGCAGCATGAAACGAAAATCAGCGAAATGTCGCTACTATATAATTCTCTATACTTTGACTAGGTTTGCATCTGACTAATCAAATGGCAGAATATACATATATCCATATCTAAACCAACGCTATTTTCTTGGGTGAAATGAAGTATACGATTTTCAAAAAGTGGACTATATCCAAACAGTGCCACGACAAAAGAAACAGTTAACAAAATGCGCGATACCATAAAGTACATTCCACAAGTGTTTTGCAGATTGGAAACAACATTCGCATAAGTGGGGGGGACAATATTAATATTCAATCAAACCCTTACATGTGGAGAAAGTAATTTAAAAATAAACACATCCATAACATATTTTTTGGATATTAATAAAAAATCTGATGTGGCCAGCACATTACCTTCCGTCAATCCTGTGTATTATGTACAAATTCCATACATAAATTTTCTTACAAAAGATTCTATACTTCCAGTAAAATTATTTCATAAACAAACTATGTAAATTGCACTTGACACTAACATCTTCTTCTTCTTTAGCTTTTTCTATTCGTTAGGGGTCGCTATGTTTTATTTTCTTCTTTTATTCATTCCCCCTCATCTCTGTTTTGCGTGTCGTTCTCATTCAGTTCCTTTTCTCTCAAGTCTTCCGCAATACAGTCCTTCCATCTTATCTTTGGTCATATTCTGTTTCATCTACCTTCTATTACTAAGCTATTCATTCTTCCAATATGTTCTTCATTTTTCCTCATGACATGTTTAAACCAATGTAATCGTCTCTCTTCTATCTTTCTAGAAACTTCTATCACTCGAGTTGTTTCCTTTGCTCTTTCATTCTTTATCCTATCTCAACATCCTTATCTCTGCCACATTCATTTTCTTTTCATTGACACTGACATCTGTCAGTTAGAATTTTCTTAATGTAGTAGCTGTTTGCACGGTTATAGCATAGCTGGCTAATTTATAAAATTGAATTTCTTTATTAATCTTTAACTATATCCATTAAATATGAAATATAAAATGCAATCAATTTGTATAGATAAGAATATTCTTTAATATTTATACTACCATTAAATGTCAAAAAGTAATTTTTAACATTGGTTTTCTCAAGAAAAATTGTTAAAATCTTCAATTGAGAGTACTTCCGGTTGACCAATTATAACCAAAATCTAATCAAGTCTGCATATGGATCTAAGAGGAATACGTAAAAATTGTAATTTTTGGAATTCTAGTATTGGAGATATCGCGGCCGAAATTGTAGTCACACACACACATACACCCACCCACACACACACATACTGACATCTTTGTAAAAATAGTAAAATCGTATTGTAGGTACCTTAAAACGTGCTTATTCAATGAAAACTCACCACCGAATTTTTTGACCAAAGACTATACCTTCCTTACCTAGAGGTGACGGAAGGTAAAAAGTAGATACAACGAGTCGAAAAGTGTTTCGAAATCAATATTTATTCAAACATTCTCGTTATTATTTAAAATTCTTCATGCCCGAAACAATTCCCTGATTCTCCGCTCATGTCTCCCCCTCCCACCCTCTATATTTGAAACAGGGTGCTCCTCCTCTCGTCAACATTCGTATTCGGTGTCTGTTCCTTATTACAACAATCGATATTATATGTTTTGCTGTTGGTGGTAGTTACCGTGACTAACAAAGTGTATTCCAATTTGAAATGAAATAGTTACGCTGTAGGGCCCGAACTGAATACCAACTTTGAATTGAGTTGAGTTGCGCTCGGCTTGCGTATGCTTCGCGACACACAACACTGCGAAATATTTGTGTACGAGGGCTCGCTCAACCACATTACAGACATTCACATCACCAACAATAAGAATGTGACAATATTTATTGATGACTTAAATATAATAGGGTCCTTCACCATAGTAACAAATTGGAGAATTAATCATTTATATTAAAACTATACCTTAAAACTGTATAATAGGTGTGTCAATATTTAAAAATCTGTTGTGGCCAGCACAATACCTCTCGCCACTTCCTTTTTTTGCTCACATAAGTATAGGGCGTGAACATTCATGTTGGCCTTGACAAGCAGATGTGGGGGGGCCCGTTTCAGAATGATAATTCGTAATTATGTACATAGATGTTAAATGTCAGATTTTTCATTATAAATTTCAAGATTTTCTAAATTCACGTAGTTAATTTGTCACCAGGAGTGTGGAATTTACTTGTCGAGGAAAATAAACCACATGGAATTGGAAAGACATTAAATTTAGAATGAGAAATTATGATATTTGATATCTATATACATAATTACTAGCTATTATTCTGACATGGTCGCCCAAAACTGCTTGTCAAGTCCAACAAAGTCACATGTCTGCTCGTGCCCTAATGTATTTAACATTTCTTGTATACCTACACTCTACACCAAAAATTCTACTTATATCTATTCCTTATATTTAGATTTTTTAAATTTAAATTCATTCTATGAAGAAATTTTGTCCTACTCTTCTAATTTTTCAAGATGTTTCCAATTCATTGTCGGGAGTAACAGTATTTCAGAAGGGTATGTGTAATATACCTATAATATTAAATATTTAACTATTAATACATTAAGAAATATGACATTTATCTGTCAGTTACAAACAATTTAAATTTTTAACTATTTTCCATGGCATTCTTTCGGCTGTAAAATAGATTATTTTATATATTATTTTTCTTTTATCTCTAATTCTATAGAATATATAATAAAATATTTAAATGTATCAGATAGAGAATTTAATTTTCTTTAATATTACCAAAAAAAAATTTCAAAAAATAATATTTACAAGATTTTTTTTCAAGAATCTTCTACTTTCGGTTGTCCAATTGTTACCAAAACCTTTTCAGATCTTCCCATGAATGTCCGATTGGGAAATACGTAGTTAAATAAATATATAGTCTTATAGTGTCCTTCCAACATCCCACACACATACACACATACATACACACTATGTAATCTAATATTAATGGGAAGGGCTGATAAGGTTTTGGTAACAATTGGACAACCGGAAGTTTTCAATATGATACATTTAAAATTATTATTATATCTTCTATAGATTTAGGGATATAATATAGAATAAATTGTTGCAATAAAACTACGCAATTGTATTTGACACTTTTTATTTTATTCTTCCACTCATTTCTGTTTTGCGTGTCGTCCTCACTCAGTTCCGCAATACAGTCCTTCCATTTTTTCTTTGGTCTTCCTCTGTTTCTTTTACCTTCTATTACTTAGCCATTCATTCTTCTACCAATATATTTTTCATCTGTTCTCATGACATGTTCAAACCAATGTAATCGTCTCGCTTGTATATTTCTAGAAACTTGTAACACTCGAGTTATTTCCCTTATTCTTTCGTTCCTCAGCGTATCTTTCCGTGTCTTCCGCAACATTTATCTCAACATCCTCATCTCTGTCACATTCATTTACTTTTCATTGATATTCACATCTGTCAATTTAAATTATCTAAATATATTAGTACTTTCCATGGTTAGCATAACTGCCTGATATATGAAATTTAAATAAATAAATATTTCATCACGGCATATTAACCATTGCTGAGTGTGCCAATCTGCTTCATACACAGATATTGGTAATGATGGAATATTTGTACCGTGCGGGCGCTTACTAGACGTCACCTCACGGGCACTCACTGCTGGCGTGGAGAGTGCGCCACGGGGGTCAATTTTGTGCCATTAAAATGCGATGTAATTTTTGGCGTCGGTCGGGATCGAATCGGGGTCCCCAGATTCGCGACCAGACACTCAAGCACTCTAACTGGAAGTTAAAACTGTTCGCATCGCTTCTAACCTTTAATTTATTTCTTAACTAATGGTAAATAAACAGTCACTTTAACCAGAGGTGGTAGGATCGAGCCTTAAATGTTAAGGGCATTAAAAACTTTAAAAATGAATAACTTTTTAATATTTTTAAGTCTGTCATACAGTTTTAAGGTAAATGAACTATTTTCTAATATGTTATTGTGATAGAGGATTTTATTCTTTCCTTTTTCAATGATCATTGACGTGCTTTTCTTCATCGGCATCATTTTAATTCGCAGTACATAATACAACTTGTTAAAGTCATGCTCCAATTTTATTATCGCTGCTTGAATCTATTTCTCTCATTACTGCATATTCTTCTATGGGGTGCGGTATAAAAATCATAATGGCAGTAACAAATCATTGATGTCCGTGACAGAATGAGTAACAAGGGTGTAGCGTATGACGTAGCAACCCTTCAACACGTGGCTTGGCAAGGGTAGTTCACAATGCCCTTTAAACACACACGCTACTTGACTACAGAACCCTTAGGCCTACAAAGAGTAAGAGGGAGAGGGGGAAATCTGTTACATGTGGATGCCCTATAAAATTATTTGCGATAGGCGCAATATTGCTTACCAATGTTTATGATTTCTTCTTAAATATACTAAAGCCGTATTCTTTCGTTGGGTTGGATCAGATCCAAATGATCGTCGGAAAAATGAATTTCATTTTCCTGTATTTACCATTGTTTATTCTTCTTTAAATTTCTTTTAGAAATGTAACCTCTTGTCCTGATTGACTTATAAAATATGACAGATTCTTCCGCCGCTTCCGCCATTTTTTAATCTTAAGTGATATGATCTTTCTAATCCAAGTTTTTGTTGGATTGGATGGCACTGATCTGGATTACTTGGTTTTGGGGTGGGGATACTGATCGGAATTTGAAAGAACATGCAATTTACTGATCCATGTAACATGGATCTGATCCAACGCAGCGAAAGAATACCGCTTAAGGTAGTTCACCGGCTACCGTCCAGGCCAAAAATTTGATCACGCTGAAGTATACTGCGCATTCTACGATAACCCTTCTCTAAAGAAAACTTTTGGTAGGTGACTGTACTTTCTTGTCATAAGTATGTACACCCACACCGCTACGAAACGTTAAAGGAAAGGTGGCAACGTCGCGCTTTAATCGGAAGGGGAAGGGGGGAACAGTTCTAGCAGAGAGCCGCTGAATCCAGCCGTAGTTACAAATTCGCCGTTTTGACGTGACTTATTCCCGCTGTCAATTTTGACGTATTAAAAATAATATAACAAATTATATATAGATAAAACATAGTACTTACATTTACATTTACATAACAACGTTATAATAGCTAAATTGATTTTTTGACATTCTATAAATGACATTTAAATTTGATATCTGCTGGATCGTAGCCTACTTTATTAATACAAGACCGGGAAACAACCCAAATTTTGGTTCAAAATTTGCCCAAAACTCTAGTTCCTAAACCGGTAATGAGGGCGTGATTTATGCCTGCTGTCATTTAAATGTCATTTTGAGACTGTCAAAAAGTCAATTTAGCAGTTCTAACGTTGTTATACACTTTTTCACAAATATAAATGAATAAAACATACATTAAATGCAAATGTAAGTTATATTTTTATCTATATATTATATTAGTTTTACCCTTCCCCTGACATAAACATACAGTGTTGCCGCTGCCTCTCTCCCTCGAGTTTTTCAGTCGTCGAGTACATTATTTTACACTACGATTACTCTGAAACTGTACGTCAGATCGCTTTCATCGTTTGAAATAACATTCGAAACATATTAAACTACTACATATTAGTTTTTTATTAAAATCTATAGAAGCAAAATGATGCTATTAATCAAAACGTTGGTTTTGGTAGCATTGGTCCTATGCTTCACGTGTTAAAATGTCCGACTTTCGAGGCGAATAGCTCATTTTCTGTACGTCAGAAGTATATAAAAATTAACTGTGCATGTATTACGTCATTCTTAACACATAGTTAAATTTTTATGAACATCTATAGAAACTCGATTAACTGGTGAACTACCTTAAAGTGTAACGCAATAAGAGCGCCGAATTTAAATTTGGTATTTTTATATTTAGTTGGTATCGCCAAATATTTTACTCGAAAAGAAGATAAAATTCACATCGATTACAGTTCAGTGATTCTCAGACTTATTGGGCTCACCGCCCCCTTTTCGAAAATATATATTTCAATACCCCTTCAGATAATTTACTCTAACCTACAAAATCTCAAAGGATCGGCATTGTACTGTAAAACTACAAAGAAATCTTTTAGCACGCTAACCAAAAATTGCTTAATGCCTGTAAGATTTGTACAAAATACGAGGGTGGATTGAAAAGTTACCGGAATGACATGAATATATATTTAACACGGACTACATTTTATTTTTCTACATAGTTCCCTCTGAGGTCAACACACCTGGTTCAACGTTTTTCTAACTTTTCGATTCCCTCCCGAAAATGGTTTTCTTTGAGTTCTCCGTTGGATCCTCAAAATAAGCATTTACTGCTTCGATGGCTTCTTCGTTGGATCGAAATCTCTTTCCAGCAAGGAACGTTTTGAGTTTCGGAAAAAGATGGACGTCTGAGGGAGCCAAATCGGACAAGTACGGCGGATGGAAGACGATTTCAAACCTCATTTCGGTCATTTTTTGTTGAGCAATAAGCAATACGACGAATGAACTGGCGCATTTTCGTGATGAAACAAAATCTTTTTCTTTGTCATTACGGGGCGTTTTTCTTGAATTGCTGCTTTCAGCTTGTCTAAAAGAGTGGCGTAGTATTGTCCAGTTACACTTTTTCGTTTATCAAGATAATGAATTAGCAGAATGCCTTTGGCGTCCCAAAAGACTGACACCATCACCTTCCCTGCCGATTGAACTGACTTCACTTTCTTTGGGGCCGACTCACCATGTCCAATCCACGCTTTCGACTGAATTTTCGTCTCTGGAGTGTAGTGGTGTATCCAAGTTTCATCCATGGTAATGAAATCGACCAGATTTTTCTTAAACAATTCCAAATTTTCGGGTGAAGTTCGGACTCGGCTGCGCTTTTGCTCCGAATTAAGCAAATTTGGCACACACATGGCGCACATTTTTCTCATGCCCAGCTCATTATGTAAAACTACACGTTCATAAGAGATCCCAATGGTTTCCTCAATCTCACACACTTTCATTCGGCGATCTTCCAGAACCATATCATGGACTTTATCCACAATTTTCGGTCTGGTAGCCGATTTTGTGCGACCTGAACGTGACTCGTCGCAGGTGTGTGTTCGGCCACGCATAAATACCGAAACCCAGAAACTCACCGTGGAAAACGAAGGTGAAGCATTCCCAAGGCCAGCATAACCTGATCTTGATCTCCGTTGCCGTCTTTCCTTCCAAATAAAAAAACTTGATCACCGCACGAACTTCGTTTTTATCCATTATCGATTTAACGCTAGATAGATCGACACAGACGCTTTTCACGATTAGACTGATAGACAGATTGTATTGAAATTTCTTGACAGTTCATATGAAAAGTTAAACAAAACAACGACATAAGATTCGAAAAACTAGATTTAGATGTTTTCTCTATTTGTGGCAGTTTGGCAACAGCATAATATACCTATGACACTAATTTATAAATTTGTCGGCTTAAAGAAAATCAGATTATGATTTTTTTTCTGTAAATTTTGATAGTTAATAAAAGACACCAATTTTTACCTTCCGTCACCTTTAGGTAAGGAAGGTATTGTCTTTGGTCAAAAAATTCAATGATGAGTTTTTAGTGAATAACCATGTTTTAGGGTCCCTATAATACGATTTTACCATTTTTACGATGATGTCTGTATGTATGTGTGTCTGTGTGTGTGTGACAAAAGTCCCGGATTCCATAATTTCAATACCACGATTCTAAAAATTATAATTTTTTTCGTATTCCTCAAGTTTACATCCAGAAGAACAAGTGATTAGATTTTGGTTATAATTGGTGAACCGGAAGTAGCCTCATTTGAAGATTTAACAGTTAAATTTGATTTATTGACATTTAACGTTATTATAAGTTAAAGAATATATTATTCTCTATACGATTTGATTACATTTTATACTTCATATTCAATACATACAGAGTTAAAGCAATTTAAAGAAATTAAATTTTATAATTCCGCCAGCTATGCTAAACATGGCCACTACTAATATGTTCATATAATTCAAATTGACAGATGTCAGAATCAATAAAAAGTAAATTAATGTGGCAGAGATGAGAATGTTGAAGTAGATGTTGGGGAAACACGGAAAGATACGGTAAGAAAATAACTCTAGTGTTACAAGTTTCTAGAAAGATACAAGAGAGACGATTACATTGGTTTGAACATGTCATGAGGAGAAATGAAGAATTATATTTGAACAAGAATGAGTAGTTTATTAATAGGAGGTTGAAGAAATAGAGGAAGACCAAAGATAAGATGGAAGGACTGTATTGCGGAAGACTTGAGAGAAAATGAACTGAATGGGAACGACACGTAAAAATGGGGACCCCTAACGAATGGGAAAAGCTAAAGAGGAAGAAGATGTCAGTGTCAAGTGCAATTTAAATAGTTTGTTTATGAAATAATTTTACTGGAAATTTAGAATCTTTTGCAAGAAATATTATGTATGGAATTTATACATTATACACAGGATTGACGGAAGGTATTGTGCTGGCCACAACAGATTTTATTTCTAGATAACAAGTTGTAATGATCTCTAAAATTTAAAAATTAAATCCAGCGCTCTTATTGGATCACTTTTTACATACTTAATTTCTATAATAATTGTTCTTTGCGTTAATTGGTTTGTTTCTTTTCAGGGTCCACCTCCCCAAGCCGGGCAAATAAAGTTCACAATCGCCGACACCCTGGAGCGAATCAAAGAAGAATTTAATTTCCTACAAGCTCAATATCATACGTGAGTATTCTACACATTTCATAACTTCATTCTCCTACGTGTAATACATTATACTTACTTCAAAGTTTCCAACTCTATACTTCCTTTGTGTGAAACGACATAAACAGAAATACATTCTTTAATGTCTGTTTTCTTCGAAATAAAGAAAGAACACTAATAGTCTTCAAGAAATTGATTTGTATTGTTGTGTATTTATAAAAATGGGTCATTGTAAAATTCAAACATACAAAGAACAGACTAAAGTATTAAGATAATGAACCTATAATCCAATTCTTTTTTATTGCCTTTTATAAAACTTTGTTCAAAGATATGACGATTAATGAAAACCCAATGTGAAAAATACTTATACCAACTTATTAAGCAAGATATCATTTTTTAAAGTTTTGCGATGAATTCGTAATGTCACCGGTGTCTGTCCAGTGGCACTGAAACAGTGTTTTTCAATGAGAGCAGATATTATTCAGGCTGGTGACCGGCAGAGCCGAACATAGGACTTTAACATCATACTTTCCTAATTTCCCGCTTCCCTAATTATTTTAGGTAAAAAAGCTTCAAATAAAAGTTGTAGAGCTGAATAAATAAACAAAATTAATTTTGTGTGCCTTGTAACGACAGAAATTAGGTTTGAAAATGTCGAAAATCATCCCAAAAATAGCTATAGCCATGGAATTGAAACAAAAAAAAAATCTGATGTGGACACCACACGACTTCCTTGTACGATTATTAAACTATACATATTTTTTTAATAAATAAATTACAAAATATTAATTTTAACTTCAAAACAGTAAGATATATAGCGACCATAATCTAACCCGGTTCTTTTTAAAGAGAGTTTTGATTACAACAAAGAAATATTTGATTACAACAATGAATATGACTAATTTGACAATAAAAATATATTTGTTATTGTACGAATCATAAAATTGCACGTATTTAACGTAATTTGACATGAACATTTTTTTATGTTTTTGTCCTAATCTATAGCAAGCTTTATTACAAAAACAAAAAAGTATATAATTTTTAAATTTACATATCTCGCTTATACAAAGGGCTAATTTAATAATTCTTGATGTGCTAGATGCAGAAATTAATTCTCTAAAAGAAGCATTTAATTCCAAAATCAAAATAAAATCATTTTATTCAAGAAAAACTCTTAACAACTTCAAGTAATGTACCACTTCCGGTTAGCCTATTTTAACCAAAATCTATTATTGACATAAAGCTCTTGTATACCAAATTTGAAAAGTTTTGGATTATATTTTAAAACAGTTTTCATTAAAATCTATTATAGGCTTCATGTAAAGTGCCACTTCTGGAAATTGTGTAATAACCAGAAAGGGAGGTGCACAACTAGATGTTATAGGAGTCCTAAATACAAAATTTCAACTTTCTACGGCTTACCGTTTTTGTTATGCGAGATACGAACATACGAACGTACGTACGGACGTACGTACGTACAGACGTCACGACGAAATTAGTCAAAATGGATTCAGGGATGATCAAAATGGATATTTCCGCTGAAATCTGAAAACCGAATTTTTTCGCGATTACAATACTTTACTTACGTACAAGGAAGTAATTAACAAATGTTAACGATTTATCTGTCAAGCTAGGTTAATTTATTTTTATTATTATCTATAATTTCTGTTTTAATGAGCAAATATCAATTTAAATTAACAGATAATTGTTAACTGGTACAAAAATTCGAAATAATACCTAATAAAAATAAATGACCCTAACATAACTGATAAACCGTTAGCCATTTGTTATTTATTTTGTCTTAATTCAATGTCTATTGTTATTTTTGATGTGATTTTCGCCTGGTAAGTGCCCACACGGTACAAATATTTCATCATTTCCGACATCTGTATACAAAGTAGATTGGCACACCCAGCAATAGGTAATATGCCGTGATGATATATTTATTTATTTTATTTTCGTCATTTTCATACCTAATGTCTGCCGTTACAAAGCATACAAAATTTATTTGCTCATTAATTCACATGCAAAATTTTATGCCCTACAACTTTTATTTGAATCTTTTTTACCTAAAATAATTGGGGAAGCAGAAAATTTTATATGTTAAAGTCTTGTACGGCTGTGCCGGTCACCACCCTGTATAATTTTTAACATGAAAATTATATTTTACATATTGTGTCGTAATTTATATTAATTAAACATAATAGATACAAACGAGAATAAAATTATTTTCTACATTTTTATGGTGTACAATATGTCCCATTTAGAGATGGCACCATTAGGTTCTTGAGAACTGTCAGTTAAATGGAACTTTTTGTGCACCTATAGGGGGCTGTCTCAGATGAGCTTTTGTTTTTCTTATAAAATTCGTGTCACTAAATAATAACGAAAAACTGAATTTTGTTGATTTTTCTTTTTCAAATAACTTATAAACTTTTACTAATCGAACAAATGTTCTAAATAAAGAAGTTAGATATTATTATCGCCTAACCAGTAGCGTACAATAGCATATTGTGTTATTAGGAGTAAAAGTGATACTTGCGTTTATCCGACTCGCTTCGCTCGTCGTTTAAACTTCCACGCTCGCAGCACAGACACTTTTACTCCGAATGACACATTATATTTTTTCTTCGAACATAAATATTTAAAGAAAAATATCTACTACTGACGTTACATTTTACGTAAATTACGTTTGCGATTTCAATTGCCCTGTATCTATGGATACTTAATTGTTCACTTTTTGTTATAAACATTGAAAGGAAATTTTCACGTTTTGACGTTTAAATAAAAACCGTTCGAATAACTTTATTTTCTGTCAGTGTCAGTATCTTATTTTTCATATATTTGATTTTACATTTGCTAATAAACGTACCAGTTATCAATTTTGAAAGGGTTTTACTGTGACATATATTTTTATAATAATAAAATAATAATAGTATCTTATGTACCTACCTACCCTCTTAAAAACTAAATAAACGACACTACTGAATTTTAAAGAATGAATGGAGCTTAAAATCTTGATTCATACAATTCGTAGATGACCTTGATCGAACATCTTTCAAAAAATTGCTGTAGCCCCCTATAGGTGCTCAAAAAGTTCCATTTAACTGACATTGTATCTCTTATAGTTCTCGAGATCCCAATGGTGGCAGCTCTAAATGAGACACACTGTATAATAATAATATATTTATATAATCATATACATATAAAAATGCTTTTATAATACGACAGACGCAAGAAATAATATAGAACATAAAAACGCTATCATCTTGAAACCCTAAGCCTAGTTTAGAAATATATCACGAAAATTAAAAAATAATTAAATAAAAAAGTTATTTTCAGTGGCCCGTTTTTCAGTGACACCCTGTAAATCTCACGCATACTTCCACAGACATCGTAAAATTGTTAAAATCGAATTACTACTAATAAACTAATATATTAAAATTGCGATTTGTGATTTTTAGCACGAGCCCTTTCCGTTTACCCTTTATACCTAGAGCTCTGATAAATAAAAGTGACCCTTACATAAATACTTTATTTTATCGTTAAAATTAACCAAATATGAACTAGTTACAAATTTAGTTGAGAATTATGCTCGATTATTGTGTTGTGTTTAATTCTTAAAAATTTGTTCTCATTCCCCTTCCGGTTGTAAAACAAATGAAGTCTTGGTCACGCGAGCTTCCTGCCGTGCCGTGTGTAACTAACAATGCTGCCAACATTCAGGTTAAATGATTCCCAAGGAGCGAGTGAACGCCAACAGACAGATGTCGTGGATCGATAGCCGCTTAATATTTCACTAAACCTACTCAACTGATTTTCTATTATTTACATTACACGAGCGAGTATTGATTATCCCATTTCTTTAAGGCGAACGACGATTAACAATGGCCTACACCTACACTAATACATCAAACATTCATAAAAGAAAACTTATAATTAACAGAATGTACGAACAATTATAAGAAAAGATAATGTATGGAATTATCAAGTTCAGAGAAAAGGAGACAATATAAAGACATGTTCATAAATATTTACTCACCTACATTTTCAATTTTTACCTGTCGCTAAAAATTGCATATCCAGATTTTAGTGAATAAGCACGTTTTAAAGTCCCTACAATCCGTTAATAACATTTTTACGATGTCTGTCTGTGTGTATGTGTATCTGTATGTATGTGTGTGTGAGTTTATTGAAGGTACGATTTTTCAAATTCTATAAGACTAAAGACCTGTGTAACTACGGATTCCTCAATCTAACAGTAATAGGAAGAGTAGAATAAATTATGGAAACAATTGGACAACCGGAAGTACCTAGTAGTATTTTAACAAAAATCTTCTAAATATTATTTTTTGAAAATTTATTTTATTACAAATATTAAAAACGAAAATTTTCTATCCGACACATTTAATTTTTTTATTATACCTTCCATAGATTTAAAGATATAGATATATAATCTATAAAATAATCTGTTGTAGTAAATCTCACAGCCTGCTCACAGCCCAAACATCTCCATGGTAACTACTTGAGAAATTGAAATGTCTGTAATTGACAAATAAATGTCACTAATGTCAGTGTCAAAAATTCAGAGTTAGTACTGAAGGCTTTTTCTGGGAACGATATTATATTTCTTATTGTATTATTAATTATATATTTAAAATTATAGGTATATTACATGAACCCTGCAGAAATTCCGCCAATCCCGTTAATGAATTGAAAAAACTTCAAACGTTTAGAAGAAATGGAGAAAACTTGATCATAGAATGAATTTAAAATTATATAAAATACGTAAATATAAAGATTATGTGTAATTAGATTTTTTTGTGTGTACAAGAAATGTTAAATACAATACTTATATATACCACAATGGAAAGGGCGAGAGGTATTGTGATGGCCCCAACAGATTTTTTTCTTTGATCCTGTTGATCGAAGAATTTTTACTAGAAACAAAATGAATATTTAAGATTACTATTTTGCAATAACATAAATCCACATCCTTGTAGCACGCGACACTAGCGGAATTTTATGAAACCAATAATAAGTGATTTGTACTTCCAGAAAGTCTTACTTGCACTTAACAAACAAATGTTCGTTTATTTACCAATAAAAAAAATCTGTTGTGACCAGCACAACACCTCTCGCCATTTATTTTTTGTTAACTTAAAAACATATATATTTACTAATGCTGGTAACTGCATTAAGTTTCTTTTGCATGAATAATATAACTATTGTTCCAATTTATTATATGTATTATCCGTATTTTCTTCTCCAGAATCTTATCATAATTTTATTTTGTGATGTGAGGTTAATTTCTTTTCATTAATAAATTAATTAACATAAACATTAATTTATTGATTAGATATTTTATAAATTCATATTTTAATATTTTCTTCTTAAAATACAACCATACATACAATTTAAAATGATTAATTTATTGACAGTGACATTTATCTGTCTGTTACATAAATTTGAGATCTGAACTGTGTAACCAAGGAGATATTTTTGTCTTTAAAGCATAGACTCTAGGATTTATAAAATAAATTATTTTTTAAATTTATTCATAAAATAAATAGAAAAAATCTGATGTGGCCAGCACATAACCTCTCGCCGTATATTTTACCTGGCTGTATGCATAAAGCAAAGATTATTTTTATAAATACAAATAATATATTCATATAAATCTATGACGTATAAACTTCTTTATTATTCAATAATAGCATGTCTCAACATGAAGATATTTTACCATAAATTATGTTACAATAAATTACAAAGTAGAGTTTACCATATATAAATATTAGGCTGGTAACAGCAATTTTCAATTCGAACAACTTTGTTTACTTTCTCTTCATATTCTTCTAGTAAAAACATTAATTTTGGGCGGTCTAAAATGTATATATCTGGATTGTGCATCTATTCTTATATATCTTCTTTTACATTTTATTTTTTCATACTTGTTATATCTAAATAACCTTAATTCCTTTTAATAAAGTGACGGATAGATTGCACTCCGATTTTGTCAATATTTACAACTTATTTGAGAAGAATTTGATAGCTTTTTCGCAATTCAAAACTCTAGTCTACAGTACTGGTGTACATTGTCCCATAATGTTTGAAACAAATTTAAGTCCTTCAACCTAGACTTGTCATCTCCATAATAGTCACAGATCAAGAACTAAGGGATTCTCCAAGTACATTTTTAATTCATTACTCATTATTTCTGACACTGACATTTATCTGTCAGTTACAAATAATTTAAATTATCAACTATTTTTCATGGCATTCTTTCGGCTGTCAAATTTATTACAACAGATTATTTTATATATTATACTTCTTTTATCTCTAAATCTATGGAATATATAATAAAATATTTAAATGTATCAGATAGAGCATTTAATTTTCTTTAATATTACCACGAAAAATTTTCAAAAAATAATATTTAGAAGATTTTTTTTCAAGAATCTTCTACTTCCGGTTGTCCAATTATTACCAAAACCTTTTCAGATCTTCCTATGAATGTCCGATTGGGAAATACGTTGTTAAACAAATTTTAAGTCTTATAGTTTTTGAGTAACCGTCCTTCCAACATCCCACACACACACACACACATCCACACACACAGACATCATCGTAAAAATGTTAAAATCGGATTGTAGGGACCTTAAAACGTGCTTATTCAATAAAATCTGGATATGCGATTTTTAGCATGAATCCAATACCTCTCTTAGCGAGAGGTAAAAATATGAATGCATAAAATAATCTTTATTTTTTATAGTAAAAAATAATAATTTAAATATATTTTTCGTAGAAAAACTGTTTTAAGCTTCAAGTAAAGTGCCATTTTCGGTTATCTGATTTACACCAAAATCTAATAGCTTCTTTCCATATTAGAATAAGGTATAAATACAAGATATCAAAATTTTCTGAATGATAATATTTTGAATTAGAGCGTAAAGAGGATCCACACACACATATACATACGCGCACACACACTCACCCACACACACCATCGTGAAAATATTAAAATCTGATTTTAGGGTCGTTAAAACGTCTTCATTTACCAAAATCTCGATATGCGACTTTTAGCACGATCCCTATTACCTCCCTTACCAAGGGTAGCGGGGGTAAAACAAAACTCGTCAATAATTAGAAGAATGCATGGATAAAAATAATTTATAAAAATTATATATACGTAACTGTATTATATTATATAGTCAAGTTTTGATTGCCACTAACGTTCTCTGTCATTCAACCATATATACTATCTTTATTTTCGTACAAACGCAGTGATTTCTGTCTGGCATAAATTCAAACAAGTGTCACTACGTTCAATTTCGTTATTTTCTGCATTCATTTCCTTGAAAATTTATTCTAGATTTCAAAACGGCGATAGGAGAACGTTTGAAACTAGTAATAATTTGGAATAGAGTGAATGTGTGGCGTAGTTGTTAAGGGCATTAAAAACTCGAATATTTTAAAAACTTTGATAGTCCGTATGATACAGTTTTAAGGTCTAGTTTTATTATAAATAACCCATACTCTAATGTAATACTATGGTGGAGGACTGCAATACAAGTTTGTATTAGGTATGTTACTGAAAATGTGTTTATGTATATTTTTTGATCTACGCATTTGCATTAAAATATTAATAAATTGCAAAAGTTAATAATTCACAATTTCAGTTAATTATATTTTAAATTCGCTCTACAAAATAACCAATAAATTTTTTCACATAAAATAAAATTCATGTAGAGTTTATATCATTATGTTTTATTAACATATTAATGCTTTTAATGAAAATAAATTGCTACATTTGCAAAAAAAAAACTGTTCGCATTATATATTATCCAGACGCTTTTTTGCCATAAAATGCTTTTTAATCATATAACATTAAAATCGTTTACAAATGCATTTATATTATTATAAATTAAAGCATTTTTCTCAAAAATACTTTCATATAAAAACGTAAATTACTATTGTATGGAATTGTATACGCAAACAATTTTATTATTATTTTTGTCACTTTATACAAAATAAAATGTACGCTATCAAAAAATAGTGCATGAAATGACATTATTATAAACTTACAAAACAAATATATAAGTGTACTTATTATAAGCTTCTCATTGTTTAAATTAATTTTAAAAAATCTGTTGTGGCCAGCACAACACCTCTCGCCACTTCCATTTTGGTTACGTAAGTATAGGGCGCGAGCAGTCATATGACATTGTTGGCCTTGACAAGCAGATATAGGGGCCCGTGTCAGAATGACAATTAGTAATTATGTACATATATGTCAAATGTCAGAATTTTTCATTAAAAATTTCAATATTTTCTAAATTCACGTAGTTAATTTGTCACCCGGCGTGTGGAATTTACTTGTCGAGGAAAATAAACCACATGGAATAGGAAAATCACTAAATTTAGAATGAACAATTATGATATTTGACATCTATGTACATAATTACTAGCTATCATTCTGTCACGGTCCCCCATATATTTTTTAATTTTAAATTCATACTATGAAGAAATTTTGTCCTACTCTTCTAATTTTTCGAAATGTTTCCAATTCATTGTCGGAATTGACAGTATTTTCGAAGGGTATATGTACTATACCTATAATTTTAAATATTTAACTATTAATGCAATAAGAAATAATATAATGTATGTACTTCCCACTTCCCTTCTATCAGTTACAAACTTTTTCATTTTTCAATTGGTTTCCATGACATTATTTGTACTGCGAGATTTATTACATCAAATTATTATATAGCTTATATTTCTTTATCTCTAAATCTATAAAAGATAAAATAAAATATTTATATGTATCAGATAGAGAATTTACTCTTCTTTTACTTACTAGTAGCAAGAACAAAATTTATCAAAAAATATTATTTAGAAGATTTCTTTAAGAATTTTCTACTTCCGGTTGTCCAATTATTGCCAAAACCTTTTCAGCTCTTCCCAGTAATGTCGGATTGAGAAATACCTACTTAAACAGATATTAAAGCCGTATTCTTTCGCTTGGTCAGTGCCATCTACTCAAACAAAAACTTGGATTAGAAAAATCATATCACTTAAGATTCAAAAATGGCGGAAGCGGCGGAAGAATCTGTCATTTTATAAGTCAATAAGGACAAGAGGTTACATTTAAAGCCTCGTACAGACCTGCGAACCGTTCGACGAACCGTTCGGCGAACCGTACGCCGAACCGGTCGCCGAACCGTTCGGCGAACGGTTCGACGAGCTCTAGCAGATGATGGTGGGGGAATGTTCGTCTCTTTTCCATTATTGTTGCAGATACATTATGTATGTTTTGTGGATTACAAATAATATCATGATTTCTGTACAGTTCGATAAATTTTGAAGTATTGTCTTTAGACCATTCCATTTTTGGTAAATGTAGTATTAATGAAGAGCAAACATCTACTTCGAACCAAAGAATGAAGTGTAATAAAATATTTTGTTGCAAGTATCCGTTCGCCGTCGCGTCCAGACTAGCTGCAACGTGTTCGCGCAACATCCTTTGATCGTTCGTTGAAATACCGACAACGGATGGATCGCGCAAATGTTGCAGGCAAACGTTGCACGTGTTGCAGTGCTTTGCTCGGATCGCCGTTTTGTTGCGCCGGTCTGGACGTGGTTCGCCGAACGGTTCGGCGAACGGTTCGCAGGTCTGTACGAGGCTTAAGGTTCCCTGAAGAAGGCAGCAGTTCATGCTGCCGTAAAGTCGGTTTTTATAACAACAAACAGAACTAAAACTAAAAAGGTTCTATCATTTTAATCGAATAATGAGTTCTGAATGATTTTTTTTAAATAGTTCTAAAAGAAATTTACACAAGAATAAATAATGGTAAATATAGAAAATTGAAATTCATTTTTTCCGGCTGATTTTGACAGATACTTGTGTTCTTTCGAATGAATTCATCTGCGTCCACGTGACCTGATCTGATCTAATCCATACGATCAGTTGGATCTGATCCAATCCAGCAAAAGAATACGGCTTTAGTATTATAGTTTTTGAGAAATCGGCCTTCCAACGTACCCACACACATACACACTTACACACATACACACATACTCACACATGGACACACACACATACACACACACACACATACACACACATACACACACATACACACACACATACACACACACATACACACACACATACACACACACATACACACACACACATACACACACACACACACATACATCATCGTAAAAATATTAAAATCGGATTGTAGAAAAAATAGTGTATGACATTCATGTCAAAATAACATTTTATTCGTGAGACGGAAACTTCATAAATAACTATTTTTTAAATTTATTGGGTTTTTAGATTCTATCGCCGATAAAATATTGTACGATACACAAACGTGAAGCATCTTTAGTCATTCGCGGATATTAAAACCCTCGGCGCACTCGTGTTTTAATTCTGACCTATTTGTGACTAAAGACTAACTTTACCTACAGTCCATACGATGTAACTTGGCGAGTTGGGGCAATTCACATAATCACTGCGGTAATGGGAAAGTTATAAAATCCATAGGCGTACCGAAGAAGAATGAAGTTCAATAAAATTACGAATATTACAAAAAAAAAGAAATTATTTATACAAAAAAGGCCCACCCTGCAAAAACTCTTTTAAACACATTTTTACAGAAACGGCTTCATTTATTTATCGAATTTCAAAATGCCAAAAAGAAAGTGTGTTTATAAAGAAAACGAATATAAAAAAGAAATGGGAAAACATGCAGCTTCACATCCCTTGAAAAATTGTAACTTTCAATTATAAGGCATTTGACCTTGAATGAAAAAAAAATTTCGTCTGCGGCGCTTATTCTTCTGGATACCTCGCCTCAACAAAGTTTTGGTACATAAACCGCCACTGGTTTTACAATCCATTAAAAAATGTCCCAGTTTTGCAATTTATAAATCTGGTCACCCTAAGTACAAAACTTTTCTTAGTGGCCCACCTAAAAAAATTTTGGCCCACCGCTGGCCCACCCTACAAAAATATCCTGGCTACGTCCCTGCTTTGCGGCATCGTAGTAAAAGTATATATTTGACAAAACGCAACTTAGGAATAGTGAACAGAATTACATTCTTTTGGATCGCCAAGTTACATCGTACGGACTGTACTTGTATCGTAAATAACTATAAATTCTATGACGTAGATGTTTTCTTATTTTATTCATATAAATTTATCTATATATTATCTCGCAGTATAATGACGCAATAAGTTAATATTCAGTACATAACCTCATATAATAAATGACAATAAGTCATAAAAACTTCTTCATTCCGCTTATGACCAACTACGCTATATTTCATTTCCAGGGAAGTTACTATCAATAACAATATATTCAAATAATGTAAAAAACAATGGTTTTTCATTTGTTTTTACTAAAAATTGTGGTTGAAATACATGTTCTAAATTTATAATTTCAATTGAAAATTTAACCAATTAAAATTTTAATTGCAAACATTGCTAGGAATAAAATTAAAAATGTGTAGTTGGCATTTCATAAAAGTTTGTAAAATGCGTTTAAATTAACGCGGGAAAAGTTAGCGTAACAAATAGTTCACAATATAAAATCAAATGTAAACTGAACCCTTTTAAAATTCGCCTGAAAATTACAACCTACAAACCGTTTTACTGTTTTACATTTTACAAAATTAATTAATATCATAACAAGCTTTGCAAACAAAAAAGCAACTGTTTATATATTACATAGGTATCCGTGGTTTCAACATTTTCCACGAGATTTGTATCACGAATCATACACGAGTAGCTTGACAAAGTTGCCTTATTGTGCAACTTTTCTCTAATAAATGCCATCGGTCGGAAAATTCCGTGAATTTTTCCTAAACTGCCGTTTGAATTACAACATTGTAAAAACGTTAGAATGTTGGAATTAATTTGCAAAGTTATCAAAAGGGTTCGGGATGCATTGCATTATTATTTTTTAGTGAATTTTATATTTTAATGAGTTAATATTGTTTCAGGCTGAAATTAGAATGCGAAAAACTAGCTGGAGAGAAGACTGAAATGCAACGACACTACGTAATGGTGAGTTACATTTTTATTTAATATGAAATTTTTACAATTAGAGCGCCATTTTATGTAGAGTTCTAGGACAACTTTGATATCAATGTTTTTAACTTCCGTCACCTTTAGGTAACGAAGGTAATGTCTTCGGTCAAAAAATTCAATGTGTGTGCTTGTGTGTGTGTGTGTGTGTGTGTGTGTGTGTGTGTGTGTGTGTGTGTGACGAAAGTTTCGGATCGCATAACTTCAATACTACGATTCCAAAAATTATAATTTTTTCGTATTCCGCAAGTTTACATCCAGAAGAACAAGTGATTAGATTTTGGTTATAATTGGTCAACCGGAAGTACCCTCATTTGAAGATTTTACAGTTAAATATCATTTATTGACATTTAACGTTATTATAACTTAAAGAATACATTATTCTCTATACAATTTGATTGTATTTTATACTTTATATTCAATAGATATAGAGTTAAAGAATTATAACGATATTAAATTTCATAAATCAGCCAGCTATGCTAACCATGGAAATTGCTAATATACTCCGATAATTCTAATTAACAGATGTCAGTATCAATGAAAAGTAAATAAATGTGGCAGAGATGAGAATGTTGAGAGGGAAAACACGGAAAGATACGGTAAGGAATGAAATAATAAGGGAACTCTAATGTTAGAAATTTGTAGAAAGATACAAAAGAGACGATTACATTGGAAGAAGAATGAATAGCTTAGTAATAGAAGGTTGAAGAAACAGAGACAGACCAAAGATAAGATGGAAGGACTGTATTGCGGAAGACTTGAGAGAAAAGGAACAGAATGAGAACGACACGCAAACCAGAAATGAATGGAAGAAGAAAAAAAATAGTGACTCCCTTACAAATGGGAAAAGCTAAAGAAGAAGATGTCAGTGTCAAGTGCAATTTGCATAGTTTGTTTATGAAATAATTTTACTGAAAATTTAGAATCTTTTGTAAGAAAATTTATGTATGAGATTTATACATAATACACAGGATTGACGGAAGGTATTGTGCTGGCCACATCAGATTTTTTTGTTGTTGTTCTACATCAAAAATGTTAATAATAATTATTTATAGTACATATAAGTGAATACAGACATATTTCGTACACAAATGGAATATTTTATATCTAGATAAAATGTCTTTATCTGGAGTGGCATACAATTATTTTTTGCCTATCGACATTAAACTTTTTTTGACAGCTAATAATCTGGAAAATGTCACTTTTACTGCCTATTGTTTATTTTTACATATAGCAACCGCTCAAAAAACGCATAGCAACCCGTCAACACACACATAAATTTAATGGCGATAACTTTCAAAAGAAGTATTAAAAATAGTCAACAAATTAATATTAATTCTAAAATCGACAAGAAAATGTGTTCACCACTGCACCAAACACAAATTTACAGCTCCGGCAGCATTTATTGCCTCGGCAATAAAATGGGAGACTCTGTTGTAAATCTGATATTTTAGTGCCTAGTTATATAAATAACTACTTTTAAAACACATTTTTAGAGGAGGTAATAACAATAACGTTTGACACTTAAAGTTTTGACTGAACATTAATAATTATTTACTGAGTTTACATGTAGTTTTGAAATCATTTTCAAAACGTTTTTAGTGTGTGTGTGTGTGTCGTCCTCATTCAGTTCCTTTTCTCTCAAGTCTTCCGAAATCAGTCCTTCCATCTTATATTTGGTCTTCCTTCCACCTTCTATTATTAAACTATTCATTTTTCTTTCAATATATTCATCCTCATGACATGTTCAAACCAATGTAATCGTCTCTCTTATATCTTTCTAGAAACATTAGAGTTATTTCCCTTATTTTTTCAATCATTTACTTTTTATTGATAATGACATCTGTCAATTTGAATTACCTGAATATATTAGCAGTTTCCATGGGTAAGTTAGCATAGCTGGCTGATTTATGAAATTTATTATCTTTATAATTCTTTAACTATATATCTGTTGAATATGAAATATAAAATGCAATCAAATTGTAGAGAGAATAATATATTCTTAAGTTATAATAATATTTAACTCAGAATACAACTCTGGCGTTTAAGATCTATAACTCTTATAGAAGTTATGAAAACTTTCAGAATACCACCATAAGTCTGCATATGGTTGTAAGGAAGAGGAATACGTAAGAATTGTAATTTTTGGAATTCTAGTACTGGAGATATCGCGGTCGAAACCGCGGTCACTCACACACGAACACACACACGCACACACGTCCACACACACATACAGACATCATCGTAAGAATAGTAAAATCGTATTGTAAAGACCAACGTGCTTATCCCAGGAAAACTCACCATCGATTTTTTTGACCAAAGACAATATAAATATAATATACCTTCGGAAAGTAAAAGATCATTCAAAAATGTCATGTTGAAGTACATATTTTTAGAGTTCTCTATAAGATTTTCATTACACATTTGCTGTATAAAGAATTTGCTGTTATCAGAACATGTGGTCCTTCAACACTGTAATCCCGAAAGTTAAAAGTGTCAAGATCGTCTGAGGCTACATTCGGTAGGACATTTGCAGGTTGCGGGATACATTCTAAATTTAGAAATACACATTTGATTTCACAAGCCACTTATTAGTAGATGTATTGTAAAATTTGTACAATAATTGCTAAGATTCTGAGAAGGGGTGGTAATATTCATTGTTAAATTCACACTGAAGTATCTGGCGGAGTGCAGTTCTCCTAGTCGTTCTCAGTATCCATTTTAACGTAGTTTAGCACTTTTCAATGATATAGAAATCGGTTGGAAAATGTAAATACAGAAATATAATATGACGAGTGACAACAGTGACAATGACAAAACTGTCAACTGTCAGACGGCCATAGGACGAATGATCGCGGGCAAAATTAAAATAAACGGGAACAATTGATTTCTGGTTTCTGTGATTGAGCGAGAAGAGTGAATTATGAATCCATAATTAATAGAAAAAATTGAAAAAATGGAGATACATTTTTACAGGAATAGAAAAACGCGTTTAAGGATTTTTTACCTCTCGCTAAGAGAGGTATTGGATTTATGCTAAAAATTGCTTATCCAAATTTTAATGAATAAGCACGTTTTAAGGTCCCTACATTTCGATTTTAACATTTTTACGATGATGTATGTATGTGTGTGTGTGTGTGTGTGTGTATGTATGTATGTGGGATGTTGGAAGGACGATTAGGGTTTTGGTAACAATTAGACAACCGGAAGTAGCAGAAGAATTTTTTTCTTGGTAATATTAAAGAAAATTATATTCTCAATGTGACACATTTAAATTTTTTATTATATCTTGTATAGATTTGGAGATACAGTATATAATAATATAGAATAATCTGTTGTAATAAATCTCGTTGCTTAAAAAACAGTTGAGATATTTAAATGTTTGTAATTGACAGAGAAATGCAAAATGTCAGTGTCAAAAATCAGATTTTTCTGGGAGGTACGAGTACATTTAATATATATTATTGTATTATTAATTAAATATGTATTTAAGTTATAGGTATGTTAATATTACATATATCCTTAAGAAATACCGCTAATACTGTCAATGAATTTGAAGAATTTTGAACATATTTGAATAGTAGGACAAAATTTCTCATAGAACAAGAAATGTTAAATTCGTTACGTATAGGGCGTGAGCAGTCACTTGACTTGGCAAGCAGATGAGGATCCGTGTCAGAATGACGGCTAGTAGTTATTTACATAGATGTCACAATAATTGTCATATGTCATAATTTTTCATTCAAAATTTCAAAATATTTTGATGTTTATTTGTCATCAATAGTATGGAATATATATGTCGAGGCAAATAATCCACATGGATTTGGAAAATAATAATTTTTGAATGAAAACTTATGATACTTGACACCTATGTACATTATTACTAGCTGTCATTTGGACACGAGACCCCATATCTGCTTGTCAAGGCTAACAAAGTCACATAACTGCTCGCGTCCTATGTAACATAAAATGAAAATGGCGAGAGGTATTGTGCTGGCCACAACAGATTTTTTATTTCTCGTAATTTAATTTTTTGATCCTATTTTTTTGAAAAACCCTCTCAATTGATTTGAGTTATTTTTTATATATACTTTATTTACTATTTTTTTTCCTCCCTTTATTGTTCGTAATTACCGCTGGATGTCCCGAGAGCGACAACTTGTACATCCTTGTTTGTTTGTGTGAGATGGAAGGGGTAAGAAGGTAAAGAAGCAGGAAGAAATGAATTCAGGTCTCGTGTTCATTTCTTTAACGGTTTCAAGTTCGGCGTCGCGTCGAGGCACCGGCGCCGAGCGTCGGTAGTGCCAAGGTACACCCGGTAATCCTACATCCTGTACAACAAAATTTACCGCGCGCAGGACCTCATTCAGGAAGGATTAGAATAATTTATGACATGTCCAACACGATGAATTTAATTCTAAGACCTATATAAATTACAGCTCAAAAGTTATTGCTCATCTGCATTTTTATATTTTTACCTCCCGCCAACCTACATACATAGGTAAGGGAGGTAGTGTTTTCGGTCGAAAAATTCGATAGTGAGTTTTCAGTGAATAAGCACGAATTATGGTCCCCACAACATGGCTACATTTTTACCTCTCGCTAAGCGAGGTATTGGAATCATGCTAAAAATCGCATATACAGATTTTAGTGAATAAGCACGTTTTAGGTCCCTAGAGTCCGATAATATTTTTACGAAAATATAATTCCTTAGTCACGTGACATGTTTTCCGCCAATCAACATTCAGAATCTCCCTAGCTACGCGTTTATCACAGCGATGATAAAAAACAAAGAAATGAACACCGTATTTATACTCGTTACTAAGGGATTTGTTTTCTTTATTTATGACATTGACAGTTAATTTTGATTATAAAAATAAATAATAACAATAATTCAAACTCCGAAATATTAAATAAAACTCGTAAGTACCATGTTTTAATACAATATAAATATGTATATCAAAAGTTAGGTTAGGTTAGATTGCATTATATTCTCTCATTAAATATAAGCTCGTGATATGATTAATAATCGAAGATATTGCTCGTGAAACCGAAACAGCACATTTCAACTCGTCCTTCGGACTCGTGAAATCTGCAGCTCGGTTTCACTCGAGAATATCATCGATGATAATCATATCACTTGTTATATTACGTATGATGATATCTGTGTGTGAATGTGTATGTGTATGTGTGTTAGGTTGTTGGAGGTACGATTTCTCAAATTCTATAAGATTAAAGATCTGTGTAACCACGGATTCCTCAATCTAACAGTAATGGGAAGAGTTGAATAGATTCTGGTAACACTTGAACAACCGGAAGTAGTAGTATTTTAACTAAAATCTTCTAAATATTATTTTTTGGATATTTATTTTATTATAAATATTAAAAAACAAAATTATCTATCCGACATTATTTTATTCTCAATCATCCTCTTTTTCAATCAGTAATTTTCAAAATAAAATTTTATTAATATTTTTGACAGCTCTATTAATATTTGTTTAGCCTACTTTATTATACGGATCTATGATAATGTTGCTAGGGGCAACTCATACATAAACATTTCCAACCCGTGGGGTGGAAGTGAAATCTGTTATTTCTAGTGGTGGGATCCGGATCCGGATAGTATCGGTTTCGGATTCAAAAATATCCGGATAATTGAATGTTATAGTATCCGGATCTCGGATCCAAATCTCAGTATCGGATTTTGGTTCCAGATCCGAGTATCGGATTTTGGATCCGAATCTGAGTATTGGATTTTGAATCCGAATCTGAGTATCGGATCTTAGATTCGAATATGAGTGTCGTATTAATATGTTACTTTATATGTGTAATAATAGATGTTTGTATTTTTTTATTTATCATTTACTAAATAGGACTCTGTGAAAGTATAAATTATTTTTCTTTACATTTGCACAAACTACTTTTTAGAGGGGTTTGCCTTCAAAATGAAGAATCGGATCCAAGTCCAGATCCGGATCCAAATCCGAATTAAATTTACAGATATCCGCTTCAATATCCGTAAATTGGATATCCGAAGAATCGGATATTTTGAAATCCGAATACTCGGATCCAAGTTTTGTCGAATCCTCACAGCACTAGTTATTTCCAACCCAAGAGATTATCATTTCAGTTAGGAATGACGTATTTCCCAACCGCTAAAAGATTAGGAATCGACATTACTATAATGATTGTAAATAAATTTTATTACATAGTTCTGGAAAGTACATGCCTATACCTATGGTGGCGCCATAGTTACACTATATCACCACCGCCTGTTCCCATATATTTGTGATTTTTATTCTTATTTAAATTATTCATTAATAAAACAAGCATTAGTAATATTACTAACTTTTAATAATAAAAACGTTTACTTTTTCACCAAATCCGATTCTTAGATAAGTAGAATAAAATGTACATGTGCAATAGAATTAAACTTAAGGTGAATCTTAACTTTAAGTCAAACTTAGCAAAGTAGAACTTATGATTACATCGGTGCAAACGGCCATTAATGCTACTTGTTTTCTGTCAAAAACTTTTAAGTCTCGCATTTTTACCTCTCGCTAAGAGAGGTATTGGATTCATGCTAAAAATCGCATATCCAGATTTTATTGAATAAGCACGTTTTAAGGTCCCTACAATCCGATTTTAACATTTTTACGATGATGTCTGTATGTATATATATATATATATATATGTGTGTGTGTGTGTGTGTGTGTGTGTGTGTGTGTGTGTGTGTATGTATGTGTTTATGTGTGTGGGATATTGAAAGGACGATTACTCAAAAACCATAAGACTTTATATTTGTTTAACTGCGTATTTCCCAATCGGACATTCATGGGAAGATCTGAAAAGGTTTTGGTAACAATTATTGGACAACCAGAGATAGATTGTCGAAAAAAAATCTTCTAAATATTATTTTTTGAAAATTTTCCTTGGTAATATTAAAGAAAATTAAATTCTCTACCTGATACATTTACTTACTTATTTAAAGAAATATAATATATAAAATAATCTGTTGTAATAAATTTTACAGCCGAAAGAATGCCATGGAAAATAGTTGAACATTTGAATTGTTTATAACTGACAGATAAATGTCAGTGTCAGAAATCCGGAGACATTACTGAAGACTTTTTCTGGGAAGTACACACATTATATTATTTCTTAATGTATTAATAATTAAATTATAGGTATATTACACATCTTCAGAAATACTGTTACTCCCGACAATGAATTGGAAACATTTCGAAAAATTAGAATAGTAAAAAATGAATTTAAAATTAAATAATCTAAATGTAAGGAATAGATATAAGTAGAATTGTTGGTGTTGTAGAGTGTAGGTATACAAGAAATATTAAATACATTTTGGCGCGAGCAGTCACGTGGCTTTGTTGGCCTTGACAAGCAGATATGGGGGCCCATGTCAGAACGATAGCTAGTAATTATGTAAATAGATGTAAAATATCATAATTTCTCATTCTAAATTTAGTGATTTTCCAATTCCATGTGGTTTATTTTCCTCGACAAGTAAATTCCGCACTTCTGGTGACAAATTAACTACGTGAATTTAGAAAATCTTGAAATGTTTAATGAAAAATTGTGATATTTGTCATCTATGTACATAATTACTAATTATCATTCTGAAATGGGCCCCCACATCTGCTTGTCAAGGCGAACAATGTAACATGACTGTTCGCGCCCTATACTTATGTAACCAAAAAAAGGAAGTGGCGAGAGAT
Source organism: Harpalus rufipes (assembly GCA_951394225.1). Taxonomy (NCBI): domain Eukaryota; kingdom Metazoa; phylum Arthropoda; class Insecta; order Coleoptera; family Carabidae; genus Harpalus; species Harpalus rufipes. Next base: position 45,323,742 of record OX596282.1, read on the forward strand.
ATTGTGCTGGCTACAACAGATTTTTATTAAAAGTATATATGATTTAAGATAAAACATTAATTTGATAACTACATAATGATTGTGTATAATTCGTTGTCCGGCCCTGTCGGTCGCCCACAAAGCTTTATCCGTCGACCCGTGCCGGAGTCTTACACGAAGCCAATCCAGCAAGACGACAGTTTACTATCGATTGCGACAAGTCCGCGTCGCGTCTAACAGCCTGAAATAGCTGTTTATAGCATCCCCACTCTCGCCCCACCACGCGGCTAATAGCTCAAGCAGCACGGCCAAATTACTCACACGCTGTCTGATTCGCCCGCCCCACCACTAGCCCGGGAGTGGGGCAAGGGTGGGGAGCGGAGGTTTAATTTAGTGTGATTGGTATCAGATTAAGTTCGGGGGAACTGATGAGTAAATTTGGAGTTTTTGTTTGTGTGATGGATTTTTACGGGATGGGGTGCTGGGGGTACAGTAGAGAAGAGGGATGAAATTGAGGATGTTTTGTTGTGTAATTAATTGATAAGATTGTTAAAATATTTTTAGAATTACGAGTAATTGCTTTTGGAATGATACAGAAACGTAACAGGAACAATTTTTCTTTAATATTTTTAACGTGTTCAGATTGGCCGTTTTGTCGATCCCCTTGGAATCTTGTTATCTTATTAAGTACGCAGTTGGTTAAATTAAGGCATAGTTGCACCATTAGTAGACCATTTTAAACATTTGATTTTCCGGAAAAATACATAGGTCACTGGATAAACACAAATTCGTATTTTACTGATTTTTATTTGTACATAACTTCCAAATATAAAATAATTTGATTTTTACCTCCCGCTACCCTTGGTAAGGGAGGTATAGGGACCGTACTAAAAATCGCATATCGAGATTTTGGTAAATGATCACGTTTTAAGGTCCTTAGAATCCATTTTTATCATTTTCACGATGATGTCTGTGTGTATGTACATATGTGTATGTGTGTGGATCCTCTTTACGCTCTAACTCAAATACTATCATTCAGAAAGTTTTGAAACCATCTATTTCTAACTTATTCTAATATGGAAAGAAGCCATTAAATTTTGGCGGCAATCGGATAACCGGAAATGACAGTTTACTTGAAGCTCATGATAGTTTTTCTTCAAAAAATACCTTTAAATGTAATTTTTTCGCAATTTGTTATCATAAAATTTAAAGATTATTCCATTTTCTACAGGTTTGCTTTAATACTTTTTCTATATATTTCATGGATAAATTTATAAATATAAAAATTATATCTCGGAGCTTATGCTTTAAACATATTTCCATGGTTACATAGTTCAGCTCAAATGTATGTAACTGACAGATAAATGTCACTGTCAAAAAATAATCATTTCAAATTAATAATAGCAACGTTTTAAAAGGAAAATTGTAAATAGAACAATAGTTTTATGGAAGGAACTTAATATACATAATTTCTAGCATTAGTAAATATGCAGGTATGTATTTAAATAAAGAAATAAATAAATATATTATCACAGCATATTATCCATTGCTGGGTGTGCTAATCTGATTTGTACTCACATTTCGGTAATGATGATGACATATTTGTATTGTGCGGGCGTTTACCACAAGGGTTAATTTTATGGCATTTAAAATTCGAATTATTTGGCGTTGATCGGGATCGAATCGGATTCCTCTGATTCGCGACCAGACATCAGGCACGCCGCAACGAGACCCCATAGGTAAATGGCGGGAGGTATTGTGTTGGTCACATCAGATTTTTTTATTTCGAACGATGGTGCTCATTTATTTTATCATTCTTGAATTTTGATAATATCAAAATTGCAACTTTTCCAACAATATTTTAATTTGTTTCAAACAGCAAATATGCAACTTTTATTAAATTGCCACTCATTGTTTGTCCTAAAATTTTAATAATTCTTACAATTTTGCTGTTTGAAACAAATGAACAGTACTCCCTAGGAAAATAAAGTGATTCAAGGCCATTGACAGTGTAACCTAGGAAGAATTTAATTTTAATGTTCAATTGTAAATTGATATGAATTAAAATAAAAAAATCAGATGTGGCCAGTACATTACCTTCCGTCAATCCTGTGTATTATGTACAAATTCCATACATAAATTTTCTTGCAAAAGATTCTATATTTCCAGTAAAATTGTTTCATAAACAAACTATGCAAATTGCACTTGACACTAACATCTTCTTCTTTAGCTTTCCCCATTCGTTAGGATTCGCTATGTTTTATTTTCTTAGTCCACTCATTTCTGTTTTGCGTGTCATCCTCATTTATTTCCTTTTCTCTCAAGTCTCTCGGTATACAGTCCTTCCTTCTTTTTTTTTGGTCTTCCTCTGTTTCGTCTAGTTTCTATTAGTAAGCTATTTATTCTTCCGATATATTCTTCATCTCTCCTTATGACATGTTCAAACCAATGTAATCCTCTCTTGTATCTTTCATTCCTTATCCTATCTTTCTCTGTCTTCCCAACATCTATCTCAACATCCTCATCTCTGCAACATTCATTTTCTTCTCATTGACACTTACAATATAGTAGTTGTTTCCATGGTTGTAGCATAGCTGGCTGATTTATAAAATTTAATTTCTTTATAATTCCTTATACCCATTGCATATGAAATATAAAATGCAATCAATTCGAATAGATAAGAATATTCTTTGATATTTATAATAACATTAAGTGCAAAAAATAATATTTAACAGCGTTTTTCAAGAAAAACAGTCAAAATCTCCAAATGAGGGTACTTTCGGTTGCCCAATTATAACTAAAATCTAATTAAGTCTGCATATGGATGTAAGGAAGAGGAATACGTAGAAATTGTAATTTTTTAATTAGATAAAATATTGTATATAATACAGAGTGCGGCAGAACCAATTGAGCAGCTATGAAGAGTTATAAACCAGTGTATATATGAAAAAAATGTTTTAATTTTGAAATCAGTAGGACTTACCATTTTATACTCATTAATTTTTAAAAATAATGTCTTTAAGATGGCGGCCGTCAGCTGCAATACATTGCTGGAGCCGATTTCTGAAGTTTTGACTAAACAAAATTTTCGCTACTGGGCTGAAAACAACCCCCAAATTTTTCACGAAAGACCGCTACATTCTCCTAAACTAACGGTGTGGTGTGCCGTATTGGCGTTATAGGCCCGTACTTTTTTGAAGAGGGAGGCGTGACCGTGACCTTGACCGTAAATTCCGGGCGTTATGTTTCAATGTTGCAAAATTTTCTACAACCCAGATTGGAAGTGGTTGTTGAAGAAAAGGAATTAGGGGACTTTTGGTTCCAATAGGATGGGGCTACAGCCCACACAGCCCGAAATTCTCTAAACGCTTTAAGAGAAATGTTTCCTGGACGTCTAGTGTCCTGCACGGTCGCCCGATTTAAGCATATGCGACTTCTTTCTTTGGGGATATCTTAAGGAAAAAGGGTTTAAACGTCGCCCCCAAAACCTGCTAGAGCTAAGGGAGCAGATTGTTGAAGAAGTAAACGCGATACCCCGCGAAATGTGTAAACGGGCTGTTCAAAACTTCAGAAATCCTACTGATTTCAAAAATAAAAACATTTTTTTCATATATACCCTGGTTTCTTTTTTATAACTCTTCAAAACTGCTCAATTGGTTCTGCCGCATCCTGTACGTTATGAAAACTCTCGTTTTGGCAAACATTATCACCAAACAATATTGTTCTTTTCATAACTGAATATGTAAATAACCATTACAACATCTCATTGTACGATAAGTAAAACTCGATTTCCGTGGAATTAAAAATGCATCTCCCTTATTAAAGTTAGATCGAAAACTTAAAAATAAACATGACATTTGAAGACGATTTTCTTCAATTCCCAATAGTGGTATAAAGCTGTATATAGGTAGATACTTTGCAAGACGTAGGTACATCAAATAACTTCTCATCTTGCTCTATTCGTATCATAATAAAATTCCTCTTCCGTTTTCCACGAAGTCTCAGTCTGTGCGCGATCGGCTATATGATATTTATATCTTCTTCACCTACCGCTAGAATAACGAAGAGAGAGAGACAGCGTAATCAGAAGTCGCGCCGCGTTTTTGTTTCGTTTTATTTTGTAATTGTCGTAGCAGACATAAGCACAAGATGCAACGGCGAAGTAATAAGAAGTTTATGCCCGGCCAATTACAGCACTGCTGATTGGTGTCCGGATTATTTGTACCCGTTTAAATTCAAGTTATTGCTTTGTAATACAGGAATCCCTTATGTAACACGGTATTTGAGTTCCTACAAAATATCAAGTAATCAACACCGTGCGGTGGTATTTTGGTGCCTACAGTAAGTAATATTCAATTTGGCGCCTGGAGAACATAATATTCAATTTGGCGCCCTAAGAGAAATATTTATTTATAAAAGAGTGAATTTTTCATTTGTTTGGTTCAATATAGACGAATATAGAACGAACTGGCCGTAGCTGGTTAACTGGGTGATTATCATGAGCGTATCAATCAGAATAGGAGTAAATCTATCATTTCAATTCTGTGGGCGCCTTTTAATAAAAGGCGCCGCCTGGAGCGATCGCTCCTTCGCTCCATATCACCGCACGGCCCTACAGTAATGTGAAATTGTGTTCGATAGATAAGATCAATGCATATTAGGGTTCTTCATTTTTACCTCTCGCTAAGAGAGGTATTGGATTCATGCTAAAAATCACATATCCAGATATTAATGATTAAGCACGTTTTAAGGTCCCTACAATTCGATTTTAATATATTTACGATGTTGTATGTGTGTGTGTGTGTGTGTGTGTGTGTGTGTGTGTGTGTGTGTGTGTGTGTGTGTGTATGTGTGTGTGTGTGTGTGTGTGTGTGTGTGTGTGTGTGTGTGTGTGTGTGGATGTTGGAAGGACGATTTCTCAAAAATTGTAATACTTAATATCTGTTTAACTACGTATTTCGCAATTGAACATTACTAGGAAGAGCTGAAAAGGTTTTGGTAATAATTGGACAACCGGAAGTAGCAGATTCTTAAAAAAATCTTTGAATTTTTTTGTTCCTGCTAGACTTAAAGAACAGTAAATTTTCTATCTGATACATATCAATATTTTATTTTATCTTTTATAGATTTAGAGATAAATAAATATAAGGTATATAATAATCTGTTGTACTAAATCTCACAGCCAAAATAATGTCATAGAAACCAATTGAAATATTAAAATGTTTGTAACTGACAGATAAAGGTCAGTGTCAAAAATCCAGAGACATTATTGATTATTTTCTTGGAAATACATACATTATATTATTTTTGTGTTAACAGTTAAATATTTAAAATTATAGGTATATTACATTATACCCTTCAAAAATACTGTCAATCCCGCCAATGAATTGGAAACATTTCGAAAAATTAGAAGAGTAGGACAAAATTTCTTCATAGAATGAATTTAAAATCTAAATACATATAAAGAATAGATGCAAGTAGAATTTTTGGTGTAGAGTGTAGGTATACAAGAAATGTTAAATACAATAGGGCTCCAGCAATCATTTGATTTTGTTGGCCTTGACAAGCAGATATGGGGGCCCGTTACTGATGATAGCTTGTAATTATGTACATAGATGTCATTTTAAATTTAGTGATTTTCCAATTCCATGTGTTTTTTTTTGCTCAACAAGTAAATTCCACACTCCTGGTGACAAATTAACTACGTGAATTTAGAAAATCTTGGAATTTTTAATGAAAAATTCTGACATTTGACATCTGTATACATAATTACTAATTGCCATTTTGACACGGCTACCGATATCTGCTTGTCAAGGCTAGCAATGTCACATGACTGTTCGCGCCCTATTTTAAGTAACCAAAAACAGAAGTGGCGAGAGGTATTGTGCTAGTCACAACTGATTTTTTTTATATGAAATTTAATCATAGAACGCATGTTTCATAAATTTTGGCATAAATTTCAACATTTTTTTTGCAATATAAAATGCATTTACTTAAAGTTTTGTAATACTTAATAATTAACTGTTTCGTAAGCAACAAAATTATGAACTTAAATTAAATAAAAATAGGCGTGTTCTTCCACAAGGCGCAACTTTCTACGAACACCTAGCATTGGGTTTTGAGCGACATTTACAGTCCATACGATGTAACTTGGCGAGCCAAAAGAATGTAATTCAGTTCACTATTCCTAAGTTGCGTTTTGTCAAATATTTACTTTTACTTCGATGCCGCACAGCTTCAGAAGTGAAATAGTGATTTTACAATGTTTTATTGCCTTTACACAAAGCAAATTTCACCCTAATACACTCAAACTCGGGGCGTTAGGTACTTTTCAACCCAAGAAGTTATATTCATACATAAGCGTTGGTGCATTTTTTTCTCAATAGCAATAATAATAATAACTTTATTAATTTAAAAAATAATTAATTATAATTTGATTTATATAATAAATAATTCATTCCAATATTTGTAATATTTTTTTTTGTATAAATAATTTCTTTTTTTTGTAATATTCGTAATTGTATTGAACTTCATTCTTCTTCGGTACGCCTATGGATTTTATAACTTTCCCATTACCGGAGTGATAATGTGAATTGCCCCAACTCGCCAAGTTACATCGTATGGACTGTACATCGATTTCTCGGTCTTCATACTGAGCAACTCCGACATTAAGGGAAATGATGGTTTTTATACTGACAATATTGCAGAGGTCCCTACGTTTCAATAAATATTTCTTTCTATTTGATGAAGAGGTCTAACGTTTGTTACATACCTACTCTCTTGCTATGGACCTCTAAAAATCAATTTCTGTTATGCAAAAAAAAAAATTATTACAATTTATTTATTTATTTATTTATTTATTTGAAACCACTCAACAGGACAAAGTCCCAATTACTGAGGGTTAGAAAAAATTACAAGTTACAAGTTACAAGTTAAATACAAAGTGAGAAATTCAATTAGACAAAAAGTAGTAAGTTAATAAGTTTTTGAATATTTGTAACGAATTTGAAAATAGATCAATGGAATTATGTGGCGAATGAATTGCATTATAATAAAAACATAGGCGACGGATCGGTGATTTTAGTTCATAATTACATTTAACCATTGTGTACTTGAATAAAGTTCGATGCCTAGAGTTTATTCTAGGTACATAGAAATTAACACGAGCTAGTAAGTTGATGTCATCAACAATATTATTGACAAGCTTATAAAGAAAGATGGCCGACTGTGCTTTATGGCGGTTTTCCAGAGATGTAATTCCAAATTCAGCTAATGCATCAATATAAGAATAATTATACATAATTGTAGGGAATCCATTGGTTTTACGCCAGCAAAATTTAACAAATTTTTTTTGAATAATCTCGATGGCGTGAACATGATTTTGATATATTGGATACCAAATTAGGTTACAATATTCTAATTTACAGCGAACAAAAGAATTAAACAAGGAGTTGAGAGTGGATAGTTTGTGAAAATGTTTGGAGCAGCGAATAATAAATCCAAGGGCTTTATATGAACTTTTGACGGTAATATGAATGTGATGTGAAAATGTTAATCTTATATCAAACCACACTCCCAGATCCTTATATAATTTTACTCTTTCGAGTATTAAATTATCCACTGAATAATTAGATAGCAAGTAATTCTTTTTCATTGTGTATGACATCACTTTACACTTATTTATATTGAAGAACAATTTAAATTTAGTAGACCAAGCTATAATATTTTCTATGTCACGCTGTAACTGGAAACTGTCTTCTGCACAATTTATGGTTTTAAAGATTTTCATGTCGTCAGCATATAATAAACAGTTAGAATATTCTAAACAATCAACAAGATCATTAATGAATAAGTTGAACAGCAAAGGCCCAAGATTCGACCCTTGAGGGATACCAGAGGTGGGGATATAATAATTTGAGGTAAAATTGTTAAGACGGACAAATTGTTTGCGGTTGCTGAGATAAGACGAGATAAAAGAAGCTAAGTGAGGTGAGAAATTAAAGTTATATTGTAGTTTCTGTATCAGTGCAGAGTGATTAACCGTATCAAATGCCTTTGCGAAGTCAGTGTAAATGACGTCAACCTGAATATTATTACGTAGTGAATCCAGAACAGTATCAGTGAAATTTGCAAGATTAGTTACAGTAGACCTTCCTTTCATAAAGCCATGTTGAGATTTCGAAATTTTGTCTTGAACAGAGTTGTAAATTCTATTAAAAATAATTTTCTCAAAGACCTTCGAAATACTTGACAGGATGGCAATAGGACGATAGTTGGTAATATCGCTAGGATCTCCAGATTTGAAAATAGGGCATATGGATGTATTTTTAAGGACAGTAGGAAAATGATTGGTGGACAATGCGAGGTTAAAAAGAATATGCAAAGGTGTGACAAATATATCTCTGCAACCTTTTATGACATAAGCGGGAATATTATCAGGGCCAGGGTTGCGAGAAGGTTTTAATTGGTTAATAGAGGATAAGATTTCAGATTCAGAGATACATTTAATAGATAGTAGATCAAGAGAGTTATGATTACAAGGAACAGCAAATGATGATGAATCAGTAGAGTCTGAGACGTAAACAGAGGAAAAATAATCTGCAAAGGTTTGAACAATAGATGAGGTAGATGATAAAGTTAAGTCACCGAGGTGCATATCACCAGGAATACGGGTTGATCGCTTTTTGGTGTTGAGAAAATTCCAAATCTGTCGTGGCTCATTATGAATTTTGGATTCAACTGATTCTAAATAATGTTTGTATGAAGTTTTAACTTTTGATTTAATTTTGTTACGCAAGGTTTTATATGTGTGATGATATGAAATTATGTCGGTCCGTTTATATAAGTCACGATATCTTTCTTTCTCTTTAATATCAGAGATTATTTCTTTTGTAAACCAAGGAGGAAATTTACTTTTTCTCCGCTTGGTTTGTGGAACACACTTATCAAATATTTCATATATAATACCATAAAACTTGTCGAAAGCGTCGTCAACATTTGAAAATGTTTCTAAAATATTCCAGTTTACTTCTGAAAAAAGTTTGTAAAGTAAATCAAAATTAGCCAAACGAAAATTATAGAAACTTAGTGATGTATTGAAAGATGAACTGGGAGTACTGACAGAAGAGGAGTCAATAGTAGAAGAAATAGAAAGAGCAGGGTGGTGTAAATCTTCACTAACAAGAGGACAGGAATCATGGGAGACAGTACTGGGTTGGTTAGATAATACAACATCAAGAATTCTATTTTTAAAGTTGTGGATGGTGTTATATTGAGTGGCGTTAAATAGCTGACAGAAATTTTCAAAAGAGAAAATAATATTGCTAGATGTTGCATTTGAGTAATATTCTGACAAATTTGTTATATTTAAATCAGCCAAAATGATGAAATCCTCATGGAAGATGAAAGGAATTGATTCGAGACAATCGTATATAAATTTATGCTGTTCTATGGATATAGGTGGAGGTGAATAGAAAACCACAATATATATGAATTTGATAGCAGATAACTGAACACGTACACAAACTACATCTGCATTTGAAGACTCGTGCATATTTATATTAACAGGGCTAGAGTTAAATTTGTTATGGACAGCGCAAAAAACTCCACCACCTCGCTGTTTGCCAACCTTTGTAACCTTTGATTTATGGAAATAATTTAAAGAAAATCAGTGATCAATGGTCGTATATTAATTATTATTACTCAATTTTAACAACAAATTTAAGTATTTGATCATTATAATACTTTTGTGATTAAATAGAACAGTAGGTCAACACCCTGCTCCATTAAACGGCAAGTAAATCTGTCGAGAAATAAATGAAATTCCTGCCTCTCCTTTTTCATAATCATTTTTTGATCCATTATCACATTATTATTCCATTTATATCCACAAAAAATTATGACTCATTCCTCCCAAAAAAATGTCCTCGCACGCCACTGGGGTTGTTAGGTCTCCGCGTGTTTCCGTGAATAATGAGACATATTAATAAGCAGCTTTCCCTGGAAATTGCCTCATCGTTATTGCTATCCCCCTCTGACTCGTCCGCTGCTGTATAGGGATGTTTCTCTCTGACACATTACCACCGCGAGACACCAGTGACGGCGACCGGGGGAGTGAAGTATCTATCCGTCAGAGATTCTTCTTATTCTTATTTCAAGTAATGAATTTTCCTTCACTGTCTAGGAAGAATTTGTACCTAGTCGATTTGTACTACGGACAAAATTTTGGAAATGTGTTTATATTTTTTAAATAATTGTATTTGGGAGTGTACTGGTAACCACTTCATAAGTTACAACACACAAATGTTTTAATTTTATCATAGTTTTTCGGTAGATAAAATGGTGCTATTTTCTCGAAAATCAGTGCTGCTCTCAAAAAATAATAACGAGGTTTTCGTATTATAAGACAATCTGATAGAAGACCAAGGGGGATATCCGACTAGGGAAGAAAATATTTTTTTAAACCAGTGGTTCTCAAGTTATAACACAAAGTTATATTTTTACTTCCTTGTACGTAAGTAAAGGAAGTATTGTAATCGCGAAAAATTTCGGTTTTCAGATTTCAGCGGAAATGTCCATTTTGATCATCCCTGAATCCATTTTGACTAATTTCGTCGTGACGTCTGTACGTAGGTCCGTACGTACGTATCTCGCATACTCAAAAACGGTAACCCGTAGAAAGTTGAAATTTTGTATTTAGGACTCCTATAACATTTAGTTATGCACCTCCCTTTCTGGTTATTACACAATTTCCAGAAGTGGCACAGTACATGAAGCCTATAATAGATTTTAATGAAAAACTGTTTTAAAATATAATCCAAAACTTTTCAAATTTGGTATACAAGACTTTTATGTCAATCGAAATAACATAATAGATTTTGGTTAAAATAGGCTAACCGGAAGTGGTACATTACTTGAAATTGTTAACAGTTTTTCTTGAAAAAATGATTTTATTTTGATTTTAGAAATAAATGCTTCAAATAAAAGTTTTAGACGTATGAAGTATTATTAAATTAGCCCTTTGTATAAGCAAGATATGTAAATTTAAAAATTATATACTTTTTGTTTTTGTAATAAAGCTTGCTATGGATTAGGAAAAAAATAAAAAAAATGTTTATGTCAAATTACGTTAAATACGTGCAATTTTATGATTCGTACAATAACAAATATTATATTTTTATTGTGAAATTAGTCATATTCATTGTTGTAATCAAATATTTCTTTGTTGTAATCAAAACTCTCTTTAAAAAGAACCGGGTTAGATTAATGTTAATTTAAGAATGATAGTAGTAAATGAATTATTGTTTGTTCTATATCAAAATATTTCTCGGGATTGGCTTAAGCCTGTCAATATTTTGTAATTTAATTATTAAAAAAATATGTATAGTTTAATAATCGTACAAGGAAGTCATGTGGTGTCCACATCAGATTTTTTCAAATAGGATAGTAGATATTTGTTTGGCTGATACAATATTTGCCAATTTCAATTATTTAGGATGGAAATCAAATAGAACACTACTTATAATAAGTAGAAGAATATCGACGTATGATGGATAAATTGAAGGAAATAAAATAATATACTTCTTGTTGCAAACGTTTCAGAATTTATTAATTCATCCTCAATGCTGGAGGACAAGAAAGAATAAAAAAATTACAGAATAAAAAACAGCATAGCCCAGTAATAATAATTATACATTCTACTGATGGTAAGCATTATTTATTATTGTCCGATGTTTTTCTAGCTTTTCGATTCCCTCCCGAAAATGGTTTTCTTTGAGTTCTCCGTTGGATCGAAATCTCTTTCCAGTGAGGAATGTTTTGAGTTTCGGGAAAAGATGGAAGTCCGAGGGAGGCAAAGCGGAAGAGTATGGTGGTTGGGGGGCGATTTCAAACCTCAGTTCGGTCAATTTTTTTGTTGAGCAGTACGACTTGAATGAACTGGCGCATTGTCGTGGTGAAACAAGATATTTTTCTTTGCCATTCCCTGGCGTTTTTAGTAAATTGCTGCTTTCAGCTTATCTAAAAGTATGGCGTAGTATTCTCCAGTTACAGTTTTTCCTTTATCAAGATAATCAATTAGCAGAATGCCTGTGGCGTCCTAAAAGACTGACGCCATCACTTTTCCTGCCAATTGAATGACTTCGCTTTCTTCGGGGCCAACTCACCATGTCCAATTCACGCTTTCGACTGAATTTTCGTCTCTGGAGTGTAGTGGTGTATCCAAGTTTCATCCATGGTTATGAAACGTCTTTTAAAATCGATCGGATTTTTCTTAAACAACTCCAAATTTTTGGCTGAAGTTCGTGCCCGAATGCACTTTTGCTCCGAGCTAAGCAAATGCGGCACCCACCCAGCTCATTATCTATAATATGAACTACACGTTCATAAAAGATCTGTGAAGCTTCCTCAATCTCACGCACTGCCATTCGGCGATCTTCCAGAACCATATCATGGACTTTATCCACAATTTCCGGTGAGGTAGTCGATTTTGGGTGACCTGAACGTGGCTCGTCACAAGTGTGTGTTCGACCACGCTTAAATTCCGAAACCCGGAAATATATTACAGAAGATTCACAAAACAACTTTGACATCTACATGTTTACTTTTGTAAATTTCAGGCTATTTTTAAATGTTATTTTGACGTTTGGAACCTAGTGCGAAAATAAAAATGGCCGTTGTAAACTGTACGTCAGTGGACGAGGGATGAGGCGGGGAAAATCAGCTGCTCTTTTAACTTTTTTAATTGCGCTTTCTTCATTATTAAAGATCAATTTGAGGAAAAATAAAAAATACGGGTCTAATATTTTTCATTACTCTATCGACTAAAGTTATAAATTAAAAATCGTGCATGACCTCTTTGACCGTCTGGCAGAGGTTGCACAAATATGAAAACAAATCCATTACTCAATTTCAAATACCGGTTTTGGGTATCTGGATACCCGAACAGTTTTGAAACCAGTTACTCTGTACTCTGTATAATTTTTCCGACTATTGACAAATACAATTAACACGAAAATCTGTGAATAAAAGTAGATTGGCACACCCAGAAATGGGTAATAAGTTGTGATGATATATATTTATAAATAATGAATTTTAATATTAAGAATAACGCAGCAAGAATTTCGGTGGCAGTTAATGCTGATATTATTAGACAATAAATTATATTTTTTTGGCGCATTCTTCCTTCGGTTCTTTGTAATTAATCTGCAAATTAATTGCAATCCATCTCTGGACAATAAAAAGTGCGTGGACATTCCCGCGCGCAGTAAATCCTGTCTGTCCGGCCCTGTAACTAATTGAAACAAACGGACGCGCATAGATATCTTTACTTGTCACATTTTCTCTGCTCTTCGCGCACATAAATTCAAATTTCATATTGAAAAATGTTCGATTCCTGACGTACTCGGCGTTATATATTGCCTATATATTCGCTTTATATGCGCCCCCTCAATACAGGCCTGGCGAGCGCGGAAATCGCATTAAATCATGGTATTGAAGGAATACTTTGCGCTGTTGAATATATTATTTCCCTAGTTTTTATTTTGTGTAGGTATTATGTTACGCCAGTGGTGGAGCAGTAAATAATTCTCGTATTTTTAAAAATACATATTTGCAACTCACTATAAACTATAAATACGCTATTTTAGAAAATTTAGCATAGTTAAATAAAATACGTTATATAAATACATATGAGATTAGATAAAAAATCTGATGTGACCAACACAATACCTCCCGCCATTTACTTATGGGATCTCGTTGCTGCGTGCCTAATGTCTGGTTCGCGAATCTGAGGAATCCGATTCGATCCCGATCAACGCCAAATAATTCGAATTTTAAATGGCATAAAATTAACTCTACCGAAATATGTGTATAAATCAGATTAGCACACCCAGCAATGGATAATATGCCGTGATAATATATTTATTTGTTTCTTTATTAAAATACATACCTGCATATTTACTAATGCTAGAAATTATGTATTTTAACTTCCTTTCTATAAAATTATTGTTCCTTTTACTTTACTATTATTAATTTGAAATGATTATTTTTTTGACAGTGACATTTATCTGTCAGTTACATACATTTGAACTGAACTATGTAACCACATCGATGTGTTTAAAGCATAAGCTCCGAGATATAATTTTTATATTACTTTATAAATTTATCCATAAAATATATAGAAAAAGTATTAAAGCAAACTTGTAGAAAATAGAATAATCTTTAATTTTTATAATAACAAATTCAGAAAAAATTACATTTAAAGGTGTATTTTGAAGAAAAACTATCTTGAGTAAACTGCCATTTCTGGTTATCCGATTGCCACCAAAATTCTTTCTATATTAGAATAAGGTAAAAATACATAATTTCAAAACTTTGTGTGTGATAGTATTTGAGTTAGAGCGTAAACAGGATCCACACCCACACACACACACACACATACATACATACATACATACATACATACATACATACATACATACATACATACACACAGACATCGTGAAAATGTTAAAAATGGATTCTAGGAACCTTAAAACGTGGTCATTTACCAAAATCTCGATATGCGATTTTTAGCACGATCCCTATACCTCCCTTACCAAGGGTAGCGGGAGGTAAAAAATCACGAATTTTTTTGTTTCAAAACTGCTATTTATGTGTTTAGTTGGAAAATGTTTGTGTTTCGCACTCAACGTAAGTGAGTTCGGCAACACGTTATATGTTACGCACAATAGAGTGGTTGCAAGATTTTTATATTTATAAATTTTTGCTTGTTTAAACATTATTTATTGGAAAAAAATATAATAATTCTTATAAATAATGAATTTAAAAATAAAGAAACATAAGGTATATAATAATATGTTGTAATAAATCTCACAGCCCAAATAATGTCATGGAGCTCAATTGAAAAATTAAAATGTTTTTAACTGATAGATAAATATCAGTGCCAAAAATCCAGAGACATTACTGAAGACTTTTTCTGGGAAGTAAATACATTATATTATTTCTTATTCTATTAATAGTTAAATATTTAAAATTATAATCCCGACAATGAATTGGAAACATCTCGAAAAATTAGAAGAGCAGGACAAAATTTCTTCATAGAATTTATTTAAATTTAATAAATCTACATATAAGTAGAATTTTTGGAGTAAAGTGTAGGTATACAAGAAATACAATAGGGCGCGAGCAGTTCTGTGACAAGCAAATATGGGGGCCCGTGGCAGAATGATAGCTAGTAATAATATACATAGATGTCAAATATCATAATTTTTCATTCTAAATTTCGTGAATTTCCAATGCCATGTAGTTTATTTTCCTCTACAAGTAAATTCTACACTCCTGGTGACAAATTAGCTACATGAACTTAGAAAATCTTGAAATTTTGAATGAAAAATTCTGACATTAGATATCTATGTAGATAATTACTAGTTGTCATTCTGACTCGGGCCTCCATATCTGTTTGTCAAGGCCAACAAAGTCACATGACTGCTCGCGCCCTATAGTTATGTAACCAAAAACGGAAGTGGCGAGAGTTATTGTGCTGGTCACAACAGATTTTTAACAGTGTGAAAGTGGGAATGAAAATAAGAGTAATGAGCCGATTTGAATTTGTGTCAGTAATTCGAAAATAATCACCTAATCATTAATACAATTGAAATTCTGTTGGAAAATATTCCAAGGAATAATAATAATTCTAAGCAAATATTACAATTGTAACGCATGCGTGGAAATATATAAACCATAAAATCATCGATAATTTACTTAATCCTATGACACGAATGCAATCTATTATAAATATCTATTAAATATGTAGCATTGTTTATTTTTTGTCTAAATTAAGTTTGTTTCATAAATTGTTATTCTGTTTTTTTTTTTCTTTAATGTAAATATAAGTTTTTATACAGTCGCTCTATTTTTATCGTACCTCACATCTTTATTCAAATACATAAATACTTGTGAACATTAGTACGATATTTTTGAATTACTTATTTAAAGTCTATAAGATTTTATGAATATGTCACCTTTACATTATATAAGAAATTTGAAAATATATTCAATATGGAAGAATATTTTTATTAGTTCTTACGGAGTCGCTCTATTTATGTCCTATACTGTACATACTTACCGGATACGAACTTCATTATCATTTTGGGCTCGAAAAATATTAATATTTACTAATTAGAGACTTTGGTATAGCTTTTAATGTAGGTGTACTGTGAAAACTGTAGATATTTTACCGTCTGTGTAAGCAATTATTACTCGTATTATTCATATTTTTTATATTTTTCTATTGTTAATATCGCAATTGAAAGCAATTGAAATTGCAGTCATTTAGTACTAGTTCATTAGCATATTGTAGAATAAAAGTTTCTAAACAGCATTTCCAATTAATCAACATTTGAACCTAAAAACTAATTAACGTTTCTCCATTTATATTTGTTTTCTAAACAAATGAAAATCGAGTACACAATTTCATTGTTCTCATATTAATTTCTTATCAACAAATGTATTGTAACGTTAAAATGACGTCAATAATAAACAAAATAAAAAAATAAAAATATGTTCAACAGCGCAAAGAATTGCATTAACTCTCTATGAAGTAATTATTGTTTATGTTCTTGTGACAATTTTATTTGTATTTCAAATATACTAGTTGTTCTTCTATTTTGTTGTTTCTGGTCAATTCATCATGGAACTCATGCATATAGGCAATTTAAAAATACTATTACACGTAAATGTAATTATAAAAATAATCCAGCAAGTAAGGAGAAATATCACTTAGTATTACTTTTAGAGATTGTATACCATTATTATTATTCTTATTAGTTTCACTTATTGGGTCTCATGGCCGAGTGTCTGAGTATCTGGTTGCGAATCTGGAGACCTGGGTCTGGGTTTGATCCCGACCGACGCCAAAAATTGTTTCGAATTTTAAGTGACACAAAAGTGACCCCTATGGTGCACTGTTCATGCTA
Source organism: Harpalus rufipes (assembly GCA_951394225.1). NCBI lineage: Eukaryota > Metazoa > Arthropoda > Insecta > Coleoptera > Carabidae > Harpalus > Harpalus rufipes. Next base: position 45,340,697 of record OX596282.1, read on the forward strand.
GCAATGAGTGTCCGTGAGGTAACGCCTGATGGTAAACGCCCACATGTTACGAATATGTCATCATCATTACCGATATCTGTGTACAAAGCAGATTGGCACACCCAACAATTGGTAATATGCCGCGAAGATATATTTATTTATTTAATTTATTTATTACTTCGGGTTTTCAAGTAATTGATAGTTACTTTTAATTTTCTAATAGAAGATTCTATATATTTATTCAACTTAGTCAAAGTTTAAATTTTGGTTAAATTGACAATATCGTATCGAAACGAAATGTCAAATGAGTTATTAAATATTGTTGTCAAAATTACAATACGCACTTTTTTTGTTAACCTGTAGTTAAGGCTTTAACATGCTTTAACTATAATCGGTGCAACTGACCATAAAAATACAACGACAAATGATTAAAATATTACATTTTTATTAAATGCAGACGGCTTTGAAATTAATTTATTTTATATTACAACTACATATTAAAATGAAATTTGTAAACCGTTTCAATGCTGAGTTGAGTAAGTTAAAAATACACGTACGAATGTAAATTAAAAAAAAATCTGTTGTAGCCAGCACAATACCTCTCGCTCTTTCCATTGTGGGATATATGTATAAATATCGTATTTAACATATCTTGGACACACAAAAAAATTCTATTTACATATATTCTTTATATTTAGTTATTTTTTATAAATTTAAATCCATTCTGTGAGCAAGTTTTCTCCTACTCTTCTAAATGTTCCAGGTTTTTCCAATTCATTGGCATTATTGACATTTATCTGTCAATCACAAACATTTTAATTTTTCAACTGGTTACCGTAGACTTGATTGGGCTATGAGATTTACTACAACAGATTATTTTATAGATTACATTTCTATATCTCTAAATCTATAGAAGATATAATAAAAAAATTAAATGTATCGTATAGAGAATTTTATGTTCTTTAATATTTGTGATAACATAAATTTCAAAAAATAATATTTAGAAGATTTTTGTTAAAATACTACTACTTCCAGTTGTCCAATTGTTATAGAGGTGGGCGCGGGTCGTGAATTTTATTAGGTCACGATGGGTCACGACGTGACCCGCGTGATCGTAAATAGTTTTTAAATTTTGCTTCGTGATTGGGCGTGAACGTGAATCCCTAAAGATATATCGTGAGTGATCGGGCGTTATTGTAATTTAATAGGGCGTGAGCATTATGATTTCTTCTATTTTTTATCTAAAACAAATTATAGTTTTAATATCTATATTTTACGTTATATTCTTATTATTATTAATAGGTCGAAATATGTGATTTTTTTTTTTAAATAGTTTTCTAGTTCCCATAATTGAATACATAATTAGCTTCGATATCATTAAGGATACACATATTTTAAATGTAGGAACAATTACGTGACCCACCGGGCGTGATCGGGCGTGAATGCCAAAATAAATTCGTGAGCGTGAGTGACCGTGAATCAAACATAAAAAGTCGTGCGTTATTGGTCGTGACTACATTTTTAGTTTCGTGAGCGTGCGTGATCGTGAACAAAAAGTTACTCACGCGCCCACCTCTAATTGTTACCAGAACCTATTCAAATCTTCCCATTACTGTAAGATTGAGGAATCCATAGTTATACAGGTCCTTTAGTCATATAGAATTTGAGAAGTCGTACCTCCAACACACACACACATACACACACAGACATCACCGTAAAAATGTTAAAATCGGATTCTAAAGACCTTAAAACGTGCTTATTCACTAAAATCTGGATATGCGATTTTTAACATGATTCCAATACTTAGTGAGAGGTAAAAATAAACACTTACTTCATCCTGTACTTCCAGAAAAACAAATTGGTATAGGACGCCATGAACTGATGATTTCATTTGTTTCATCGACACAACCATTGTTTTTACCACATAAATTTAATAATTGCTGCATTTTTACCATTTGAAACAAATTGATATGTAGTCCAGTCAAATAAGGTTTTTACTTCAGAAAAATTAAAAGTGAGCTGAATTTTTGTGTACACCTTTATTTGGTGTTTTCAAATAACATCCAAAAAGTACCCTTGATTTGACCTTGAGCTTCACGAGTTATAGGGCGCTAATGTAGCAAAAAATTGTTTTTTCGCTTATATCTTCTTTTCTATAGACTTTAGCTATAGAACATTCTACAGAGAAATTGAAGTTTACAAAATTCTCTACAAAAAAGTATTCTAGTAGTTTTTTCGTAAGTCTAACCGTTTTACCGTAGTATAGATGTTAAAAGTGTGAATCCAATACGAAGTACCCCATTCCATACCACCTTTGAGGTTGAGTACGAGGCGCGTTTTTTTTAATGTGGTATCCCCTTTAGGCTTAATCCACAGTCTCATTCGGTCAAAATATCCTCTCAATACTTCTTAAAACAGTAAAAATAGACTTATCTTAAGCTTCTTCATCTTCGTCTTCTTCTCCTTATATGTCGCGTTGTTCCAGATAATCCGTAGAAAATGATTCTAATTGATTTTCATTCCCTCCTTCATCAAATTGGTTTTCTCCGTTATCTTCTATTGTATCGGCATTCAAACACGATTGTCCGTTGCAATAACCACAAATTGGCGAGCATTATACCCAATTTTCTACATCCACACAATGGTCCACAATCTTTGGTGCAATTACAGAAGATCAGATTTAAAAGAGAATCCGGAGCGGGAACTTGTATTGTTTTTTTCGGTTCCAATACACCGTTTCTCAATATCCATCCCCTCTCATTAGAGTTTAATTCATTTCCCAGCCACTTTTGTACTTGAAAATAAACTCGGTGAAGGTCCTCTTTAGCTGCACTATCTGTTGGCGGTAATACAGCTAATTTCACCGGCTTACTTTTACTTATTAATTTCGTGAAACACGTGTAACGATATTGATCAATGGATGCTACTTCAATTGGAGCTCCATATAATGCCAGTAAAAATTTAATCCCATTGGAAGAAATCAATTCGTGTGAGGAATCTCCTTGCGTGAAAACTTAAGCTGCAGCTTGCAAATCTTGGCGTTTTTCTAATAGCTTCAAAGCTGTCGTCTTACCTTTACCAAAAAGAGCTGACGTTGTGTCACACCCGGAGACAGCACGGAGAAATAAAAGATGATGTTTACTGCATTCATATTGGTAAGAACTTTGGGATGAGTAAATTGTTTGTGGAACTTTTCCTCTGCCTGGCTTCATGAAATAAATTTCTCCATCAATCGGCGTACGAGCTATCATGAGTACAATGAGGTCTACATCTTCCCCGACAACGACAGTTTTATTTTGCCGCAATTCTTCAAGTACTGTTTCGATGATTAAAACATCGGCATCATCTTCAGATAGCTTGACACGGATATTATGAACCTCGTAATGCTTAGCCAACATCGAAATCAATCTGGTTTTGTTGCTGTTGTTAGCAAGAAATTTATCTTGGCTTACCGTTGCGTTCATTGTTTCATCGAACAAAATTTCTCCCGATGACAATTTGGAAGATCTGCGGATTTGTTCCATACTTTTCACACTTTTGCTGCTGTTGGAATATCCATCGAAGACTATAATAGTATTCGGGCCAAAATGTTTCTGTACATAATGTACATAAGCTGTGCAAATGGAATTAAAAGCATCATTTTGATGCCACACAACTCTGTGTAAGAGGAAGCCACCGTGAATTATATAAGTTGCATTTTCAAAATCAGGTCGAGATGTCAATGGTTTAAAGATGTCATAGAGAGATGACTTTTACGCATGCCAGTGTCATCGAAGAGTGATACAGGATATGGAGCCAAGTCATATTGGAAAAATCCCCGGAGTTCTTCGGTGGATTTGTGCATGGCACTAATTCTTTGAAACAATAGTGATGAATCGACGGGTACTGTTCGAACATGAACCTTGATTTTACCATTTACTGTTGAAATCGGAAGTACTCTACTAGCGCGCGTGAATTTTATATCATTGAAATTCCTTGAAATATTCTATTTTGAGAACCTTTCTGTTTTAATATTGTACGAAGAAAACCATTCGATTCAACTCATGGTATATTATACATAATTTCAGACTTCAAATTGGTTGTGGAACTCGTATTACTGTCGTGTTACCCTTCAAATCAACGTTCACAGCGAGTTTTTGCAGAATGGGTTAGTCCTACAACAAAAATACCAGAATACTTTTTTGTAGAGAATTTTGTAAACTTCAATTTCTCTGTAGAATGTTCTATAGCTAAAGTCAATAGAAAAGAAGATATAAGCGAAAAAACAAATTTTTGCTACATTAGCGCCCTATAACTCGTGAAGCTCAAGGTCAAATCAAGGGTACTTTTTGGACGTTGTTTCAAAACACTAAATAAAGGTGTACACAAAAGTTCAGTTCACTTTTAATTATTCCAAGGTTTTGCCGTAAAATTGTCTAATTTGACTAGACTAATGCACAAAGTATACATGGTTGAAAAGAAAAAAAAAATCAATAGTGCAACTTTTTAACATGCCGCCCATATAAAAATTATATCTTTGACATCATAACTTGCAACCCAATAATGATAAAAAAATGAGCATCGTCGTTCGAAAGAGAATAAAAAAGTGCTCTAAACAAAGGCAAATCAAAATTCATATATATATATATATTTCTTCCGAATAAAGAATACATCGCTAAAATGGCGTTAACGGGCAACTTTGTATTTCTTTTAGTTCTTGAGTTACCCCTAAGGACATTCTTGATAAAAAATAAAACTTCAGTGCCTTGATATATAAATAACTATTTTTATACATAAATAAAATATGAAAAACATCTATTTTTTGAAAAACAGATTTTTTTTAACCTATCATCATTTTGTATTATGTACATATTTAGTTCCGCGATTAGTCCGGTATCGAATAGTGCGGGATATCGCATATCGGTGGAACCGATTAGCCGGACTTTACAACGTATACTATATTCTATATGTGAACCTTGCCACTTTCATATTTAAGCTTGTAATATTCTGTCTCATTATTATAGTGATTTTCTCTTTGTTGCAGTATTACGAAATGTCCTACGGGTTAAACGTGGAGATGCACAAACAGGTAAGACACAATAAAATCTCCTTTAACAATCTCTTCTCTGCTTTCTGCTACAATTTTCCAATTTCTATCTCATTGGCGAGAGAGGTAGCGTCACTGCTCTGTTTCTATCTCTCTCTGTCTATCGGATGTCACCAGAAGTATTCAGTATAAGCCAGAGGATTAAAACCAAGCTCAAAAATCGATTCGATATTGTACGACATGCATAAAAAAATGAATACTCTGAAACGTAAAAAACTGAAGCACAGGCATAGCTAACTGCGATCTGATGAACACCGGACCAGTGTGACAGAATATTTTAATCATCCCCTTTCCAGAGATTAAAACAGTGCTTGTCAAACTTGCAGTTCCCAAGGGGATGAAATTTTATTTTACATTCTTGTTCTACTTTTCAAGTGAAACGATGAAAATATTTTATATCTGTATATGATTTTGACGTTTAAATCTGAGGTTACAGAAGAAGTTTAACTTGTTAAAATCGATAAGAAAATAGCGCTTGTTTCTGTAGTTGTACATAATTCTATATACGACGATTCAAGTGTGACTAGGGAACCACGGCTTGACCTGAAATCAAGCCAAGCTCAAGTCAAGTAATAGTAGCTGAAAGTCAAGTCAAGGCAAATTACAATTCCAAATAAAGGCTGTCCCAACTAGAGCGCCGGATTTAATATTAAAGAAAAACACATTTATTTTTGAATTAAGCAAACATTTTTATTTCAACATAAAGAAAAATAATTCCGATTAAACGTGAAATACAACATCAGACAAATGGTCACCACGAGACCTCTGGCACAGGGTTTTGTTGAAATTTTGAATAACGTTTTCACATAAATGTGGCTGTATTTCACCAATAACGCGCCGTATATCCTCTTTAAGATGTTCAACTGTTTCAGGCTTATTCGCATACACCTTTTCCTTCACATAGCCCCAACGAAAAAAGTCCATCGGTGTTAGATCGCACGATCTTGGTGGCCAATGTTGATCGCCAAATCGAGAAATGACACGGCCTGGGCTTGGAAACTTGGTCTGCAGTAACACCATTGTTTCACGTGCTGTGTAGCAGGTCGCATCTTCTTATTGGAAAAACATGTCCTCCACATCAATTACATCCAATTCGGGCCACAAAAACTCCGTTAACATTTCGCGATACCGCACACTATGCCGAATGGAAGTTCCTGGATTCTCGGCCACAGATTCCCTTACTGTGGCTATATTTTCGAGTGACCGACAAAGACGGCGACGAACAATGATTTTCTCATCCATCAGCGTTAATTTGGTCTCAAATTTTGTAATAAAACGCCTCACTGTCGATTCATTTTGGCGCATTATTGCGACCGAAAACTTGACGTAATTGGCGGATTGTTTTCGCAAAATTTTCTCCATTTTTGTAATGTGTTTTTACAATAATTAAACGTTGTTCGTTTGAATACTTCTCCATATTCTTAAATCGCGTGGTCTGTACGTGACAACTGTCAAAAAAAAAAACCTTACAATTCGTATTAACAAAATGGCGGCAAATTTAAATCCAGCGCTCTAGTTGGGACACTCGCTACTAGAAATATCAAGTAGTTATTTTTCAATTACTTGAAAAATTTAAGTAGTTCTTCAAGATTACATTTCATTTTCATATAGTTCCTTATGTTTTATAACAGTATCAATAAAATACCTTGAAATATAGACTTTTATTCATAAAAATAAATCATACATTCAAATTTAAAAATTAAAAAAGATTTAAAAGTATAATATATAAATTAACATAAACTATTTATAGTACATTTATTATGGTTGACCTTAATATGGACCAAGTCGAATTTTAACCGGGGCGCCACCTAAAGTGGTTCCAAATAAATAAATAAAAATTTACTGGCAGTGATTCCGCTTAATTTTAATATTGGACCGTGCCTAAATGCTCTTGATGTTTTCCCATTTAAATAACATTCGGTTTTGGCACATTTTGGAACTTTATTTTTCTCCGAGATATTAAGAGGTTGAAAAAATCCATTCATTATTGGAATATATACTAGAACCATCCACAGTTATCTTAATAATAATGATTAGGACTTCAAATTTTGTCGACATATTCTCAGATCATTCTAGTATACATTCCACTATTGGGTGAATTTTTTAAACCCCTGCACAGGTACTTGCAATAGTGAATCAGAATAGCATATATAACATATGTGTTACGATTCTACTGATTCGCGCGTTTTCGTACATAATCGGTTCGTAATCAAGTAGTTTGAATTTGCTTCAAATAGCTTGATCAAGTCAAGTAGTAACGATAGAAAATCAAGGCAAGTCAAGTAATGAATTTTTGAAAAGCTTGATTTTCAAATCATTTCAAATAATTTAGATCCTTGACTTGATGAAACCCTAAGTGAGACTGAAAGACCACTTGAATAATTTATTTAGATTATTTCGATCAGAAATAATTTCATGTGGTCATTTATTTGTCCAAAATAATTCATAAAGAGTTCACAAAGTGTGAACTGCCATATTTTCTTCAGAACCTTCTATAGTGCTGCAATGTTTATAATCAGAAACATTTAAATAAATACATTTTCTGAAACACAAATGTTTACAATTTTAAATTTGCGCGCGTAATCTGCACATACGTCAGGATGATTTTTTTGATCAGATCGCTCGGTCTGACTGATCAGATTAAGTTTACGAACGCATCAAATTAACCTAAGCCGTGTTCCTTCGGATTGTGATTTTGTGAATCCTTATTAGTTTAATCGTGATCCTTTTGAATCATGATTTAAAAATTATATCAAGAAAACAACTTGAACAATATAAACACCATCTAGCGTCAAATATCATATGCAGACCAATGCAACCTAATTTATTTTATTTTATAAATAATCTACTGTCGAGTATTATAGTCAGCACATTAAAAACGGATCATATGGAAGTAAAAAACATATAAAGTATGTTTACTTAAAACAAATCTTTTATATAACATATTTTCTTTGTTTTCAAAAGTATGATGGGTCATTACATGCTTTTGTAGGAAAGTCATATTTCCTTTGACGCAACAAACCCCACATTGATAAATATCTACGCTCGAAAACCTATTGTTAGCCATTTTTAAATTAGCTCTGAAATGAATGTGTATGATCACTGAAAAAGGATGATTCAGAAGAGAAAGGGGAAGGTTGTCTAGTGATCACAAAATGAGAAAGTGGGAATAACGAATAAGAAACGAAAAAACATACTTCTTCTTAATCATGAACACTGATGATTTAGATTGTGAATCACAGCCCGAAGGAACGCAGCTCTAATTGCCTTTACGAACGCTTGAGATTACATCGGATCAATCCGAACGACCTCATGAAAACAGCTTCTCTTTCTCTTGACAATATTCGTCCTAACCATACATTCTACATACACAAAATTATTCCTCACGCGATCCCACCTTACATACCGACATAAACCACGTATGCATCTCATTTCTACAGCAGTCACTTGTCTTCTGCTGTCCCATTATACACACTTATCTGAGAATAGATACATTTACAGTGGCGTACACAAGGGGGATCCGGATCCCGCCCCCTTGAAGATACTGTTATTTTAAAGGTATTAATTTACATTTTGGCAAGGTAGCTAATTTTTTTTTGTACCTATTCGTACATAGTTTAATTACAAAACGAGTTTATTAAGTTAAAATTATAAACTAAGGTACTGTAGAACTAAAATAAACTATTCTTTACGCAAATAATAGAGGTATATTTATTATATAATTTGAAATTTGTGTTTTATGGACGCTATAAAATATGCTGCCACAAGTTACCTATACTACCGTTTACTTTACTAGCTAACAATATTCATCCCGTTTTTAGATAAGGCAATCGTTCTATTTGAAAACCATTTTAGTACTCATAAGGATATACTTAAAAGTATTTCATGTTTAGTTCCTAAAAATGCAAATAATGAACCGTGCTCTCAAGAAAAGGATCATGCAATAGGGTTGCCCAAAATTATTAAAACATCGATGTTAACATTGATCGATTTTTTTGAAAAAAACGTACTTATCTTCGACTTATTTTTTCAACATGAAAATTTAAATAATAAAATAGAAAAAAATATAATATAAATTACAATAAAAAATAAATAAATATTACCCATTGCTGGGTGTGCTAATCTGTTTTGTACAGATATCGGTAATGATGGAATATTTGTACCGTGTGGGCGCTTACCAGGCGTCACCTCACGGGCACCCATAGCTGGCGTGGAGAGTGCACCACAGGGGTTAATTTTGTGCCATTAAAATTCGATGTAATTTTTGGCATCGGTCGGGATCGAACCCGGGACCCCAGATTCGCGACCAGACACTCAGGCAATATGAAAATAATAATTACATACTTAAAAATAAGCTTCCATATTTTATGAATAGTAAAATAATAAAAACATACTATACAAAAATTCAAATAACTCCGAATCGCAACTATGTAAAAATAATAATAATTTTGACAATCGCTTTCCTTTTATATTATTATTATATTACTCCCTCATTAGAAAATAGCCTTTCCGAAGGCACCGATGCTACATTTTATAGCACTGTTAACGCTAATAAATATAAACATATACTTAAATATGTTTTCTTACCATCGATTCATTTATGCCAGTTTGTCGAAGGGAGCTACGTTTTTCAGCAAGACGATGTCCCGTATCATACGGCAAAAACCGTTAAACCCAGGCTTGAAAATCATATCCTACTCTAAAGAGAATTTCAAGGAGTCCGAATTTGTCGCCAATTGAGAGTCCCTTTGGCATAAAATGTAAAAGGAACTGCGTAAGAATCCGGTACGGCACAGTAAACGAATTATAAGAAAAATTGCAACAAGTATGGGATAATATTGGATCGATTGAGTGTGCAAAATTAGTTGATACAATGCCTAACAGAATTAAAACTGTTATTGTCAATAAAAGAGGCGCAACGCAATATTAAAATAGTGGCTGAACTATTCTAATTCCTGTGTTAAAGTTAATTTTATTTATTTTGGTGATTTTGGGGCCTTAGTAATCCTCATGCATAATTTTTATAACATTTTATTTGTTACATTTACAATACGTTTCGGATACTAAATGTATCCATCATCAATGAGAATGCAGATGCTTGTCAAGATGTTGAGGTGGTCAGCCGTTGGCAAATTGTTGTTGAAATGGGTGGCCATGTTGGCAAAATAAGTTTATAGTTCAGTAAAATTTATTCAATTTTTATATTTCTAATTTCAAATATTTCTTGTTTTGCTTAATTGTCACTGATGACATCTTGACAAGCATCCGCATTGTCACTGATGATGGATACATTTAGCATCCGAAACTTCTTGTAAATGTAACAAATAAAATGTTATAAAAATTATGCATGAGGATTACTAAGGCCCCAAAATCACCAAAATAAACGATAATAGGATCCTTCAACATTGAAGAAACATTAATGTAATTTAGTTTAAAACCTAATAATTATCGAAATTATTTTCTTTTAGAAAGGAGAGTTAGTGTAGGATATAAGGTGATGGGTGCTCTGGGTACGTTTGCCCGAAACGTTAACGTATCAAGGGATGCTCGATTAAGTGTATATAATGGAATGCTAGTGCCTGCTTTGATGTATGGAAACGAATGCTGGGCATGGACGGGAAAGCATAAAAAGAGAGTGACTGCCATGGAGGTATTTACGTGGTGTATGCGGCTATGTAAGACGGGATCGCGTGAGGAATAATTTGGTGTATGAAGAATGTATGGTTAGGAACAATGTTATTAAGAGAGTCAGTTGAGACGGTTTAGTCATGTGGAGAGAATGGCGAGTGAACGGCTTGTTAAGCGTATATATCTTGGTGAAGTTGAGGATTTTCGATTGCGTGGCCGACCAGTTTGTAAGTGGATGGATGTGCTTGATAGGGTGCTTAAAGAGAGAAAGTTTCCAAGTGGGAAGAGAAGAAAAGCATGTATGAATGTGATTATGAGTGTGGCCGGGGCGAAAGAAGTGTTGCTTAGACAGGAATGTGTGGCGAAGGATGATTGTTTCGTAACTATTATTGTAATTCGGATGCGGTATTTCGCTACCGAAAATCGGTCACTTTAATATATGTATTAAGAGTGTGGATTTGTTGTATGATGTTGATGTTGTTATTTTTTCGGGTTTGTGCTAACCCACTAAGTGGGACATGTGTGATTTTATGTATGTACGTTTTAATTTAAGCTGAAATTATATATTTTACGGTAATAATATAATTTTTTATAGGAATAAAATGTTATTGAGTTATTTGTAACATATGAAATATCATTAAGGTATTATGCCGGCTGAATTATTATGATTTTGGGCTCCTATACCCTCTTTTCGGAACATTGAGTACCTATCGTTATTAGGAATCCTGGCGTTGCCCATGTGCGTTCTTTTCTAAGCCCGAGTCGATCTTTTTTCTGAAAAATAATAATTGAATAGAATGTGTGAATTTTAGAGTGCGTTGTGTTAAATGAAACGTTAACATTGGTAGGGGGCTGGTTGTGATTAATCCAGAGGTGGGTAAAGTAGAAATCACCCGTATCGGGTCGAGTCTCGAGAGGGGTCGATAAATCTATAAATCTGGAACTGTTTCGCTTTATTGAATTGAATAAAGGTTTCGCATTCGCTCTTTCGTTATTTCGTTGGCTTTTTGTGTTGTTTTGTTTTGGTGTTTTTGTTTTCTTTGGTTCGGCCGCGAAGCGCAGAAATGCGTTCGTTTTACTTTGCCCTCGCAACATATTGCACTGACATGACAATCGTAAATTGATGGAACAAAAAAACCTATCTATACGTTGAATTTATTCCGTATGAATTTTGTGTGGGTGTGTTTTTTATCTTTTGGTGTTACCGAAACGAACTTTATTGATTCCTATTTATTTGCTTTTTTGAATCTGCGCATTTTGCGACGTTGGACGTTGGATAGAATTAGTATGCACCTATCAGCAACTTATTATTTTACACACCCAAATATTATTTATTTTTCAAGGTAGACTTCTTACAAATTGTATCCATTTTCTCTCCACACAATGTAAGTCTTATTTATAAATTTCACATTACCCAATTTACTGAAATAAATTCCTTATTTATTTATTTATTTATAATACTATGTCCAGACTAGTTAACCCAGTTATTTGGACAGGAATAAGTGTACAATAATACAGAAAAAGAGTACATGTATGTATAACTAAACATAAAAAATCTGATGTGGCCAACACAATACCTCCCGTTTAATTTATTTTTTATTCATGTAAATACTTTAAATTAAATTTAAATACCAGGTTCTATCCCGACCGAGGCCAAATATTTCGAATTTTAAATGGCACAAAATTACCCCTGTGGTGTACTCTCCACGCCAGCAATAAGTGCTCATGAAGTGTCGCCTGGTAAACGCAAGGTACAAATATGTCATCATCGTTACCGAACTCTGTGTACAAAGCAGACTGGCACACCCAGTAATGGGTATATGCCGTGATAATATATTTATTTTATTTATTTATATACTTACCTATATTCGTTACTGGCGTGGAGAGTGCACCACAGGAGTCAATTTTGTGCCATTTAAAATTCTAAAATATTTGGCGTCGGTCGGGATCGAACCCGTTCCCCATATTCGCGTGAAGTGACGCCTGGTAAACGCCCGCACGGTACAAAAATGTCATCATTATTACCAACATCTGTGTACAAAGCAGATTGGCTCATTCAGGAATGGGTAATATGCCGAAAAACATTGATGCGGTCAATTCTGAATCGTACACAACCATTTGTTTGCCACAAATAAGGAAAATAGACCGCCAAAGACGAATCATTCTCCACCACGACCATGCGAGCTCTCGCACATCGGCTCGAACAAGTGACTTTTTTAGCGGCCAGAACATCGATTTGATGACTCATCCGCTGTATAGTCCTGATTTGGCCCCCAATGACTTCTTTTTATTCCCGAACATTAAAAACAAATTACGAGGTCAACGTTTTTCGACACCTGAAGACGCAGTTGATGCATTCAAAATGCATGTTTTGAAGATATCTCAATCGGAGTGGAAAAAGTGTTACGAAAATTGGTTCACACGCATGCAAAAGTATGTTGTTCTTCCATGGAGAATATTTTGAAAAACAATAAAGCCATTTTCGATGATAAAATATTTGTTTTTGTTCTCTAATCTCGAAATATAAAAGGCAATCCTCTTATAAATCAGTTGAGTAATATTCTTTCTTTCATTTTCTCTCTTTTTTACAGTTCTAGGTAATGTGTACTTTCCTTATTCATCTTTCCTTTTTAACACAGTTTTGCTCCTTGTTTCAGACTGAGATCGCGAAACGGCTAAACGCAATAATCGCTCAGGTCCTGCCGTTTCTCGCCCAGGAACACCAGCAGCAAGTGGCCACGGCGGTGGAGCGCGCCAAGCAGGTCACCATGACGGAACTCAACGCCATCATCGGGGTAAGTTATGCACTAGGTTATTAAAAGTAGATAGAACAATTTGTAGAAGGGATAGATAACAATGGAACACTGGGATACATTAAAATCTTAGAATATGGTAGACAGAATTAAAATAATATATTATTTTCGTAAAATATTATAACAATATCGAGGCAATAGAAGAACAGTTCTAGTATCTAAAACTGTGCTAATTATTTACTATCTTTAACATTTGGAACCCAAATTTGACATAGAAAACACAGCCTTGTAACTCATTTCATGGTAATTAATTTCAGAAGAAATAAAGTACGAAGTTTGTTCAGAAAATAACCGAACTTTATTTTTTAAAACTTCATTATTAATTTTACAGATTATTGGTCCTTGTCCCCTTGTCTCCTTCAAAATACTCCCCTCCCCTATTCACACTTTTCCCAGTGATGTTTCCATTTCGCGAAGCAGTTCTGGGCCCGTATTCTTGAGCGTTCGTCAGTTCGTTCGTATTCGCGTTCGTTTTCATATTAGTAGTCACAGTAGCCTGTGTTTCAAAAACAATATTGGATATGTCATTGTCAGTGTCAACTGTATTGCAGCATTTATTCACATCATTTACAAGCTAAAAAAATTATTTATTAATCGTTAATAAATATATGATAAAAGTGAACTCTTAACTTGTAAGTGATCTGAATAAATGTGACAATACAATTGACACTGACATATATAATATTATTTTTGAAACGCTCAAGAATAAGGGCCCTGGATAGCATTTGAAATGACCTTTAAGGTCTGTGACGAGTTTGCTTTGATGTCATCAATAGTCTGAAAACGGCGTCCTTTCAGCACTGATTTTAATTTCGTCTCCCGTTTTTTACATGAATGTTTCATCGTCATTGACTTGTTTAAGGAGTTGCCGACAAACATTCACTCGATTTTCTTTCTGTTGTTCGGTCATCAAACTAAGAACAAATTTTTCTGCATCTCGATGCATGTTCAATTTTTCAATCAAAATTTAATGGCATGACGCAGTTGAGATACTAACCTCTTCTGCAATTTCTCTGACAGTCAGTCAGCGATTTGCACACACCAGATCGTTGATTTTCTGACGACCAATTTTAAATCATGAAAACCATTCGTAACATTGCGTACGACCCAAAGCATCATCTACGTAAGCTTGTTTCAAAACTTGAAACGTTTTTGCGATAGTTTTCCCCAGTTTCAGACAAAATTTTACTTTGCCTCGCTACTAACACTTAAACACGTTGCACTCATAATAATATGAAAACTAAACGAGATATCAACAATACAAGAACATGTGATTACAGAGGAGGTTATGCGCAACGCAGTGCTGCCAACCGCATGTCACTAAATATCTCCGTTAGCGCGTAATTCAAAATTCGGTTATTTTCTGAACAGACCTCTTACAGTAAAAATACTTTTATAAAAAAAAATGCAATTGTACAAGTGTCTCATTATCGTCGTTTTTGTTCATATTTCTAGGTCATTTTTTTAGACAAGTTTAATCATCATCTTAGATATTTTGTTTTTGAGCTACAATGGACACCTCTATTAACTGGACAGTTTTACGGGAACCGGCATTTTTATTTTGATTTTCCTAATAAACATACTTATCTCTATTAAAAGGACACGCTGTTAAAGAGACTCGGACACAAATTTTGGATCCTATTTTTAAGAAATGACTTCTCATATACTACAGATGTCAGTTAATTACGTAATTAGCATTATACAGAGGATTTCACGATATATTTCGGCTTAAGTCAGAAGCAGTCGTTCTTATTACAGTAGGAATCTTATACGCACAAGTACATATTGGCTTATGTGTTAAATTCACATTTTAAAAATGACAACATGTACTCGTAAACGTATGTTAACGTTGCGAGAAAAGCTTCTAGTTTCGATATAGAAAAACTCAGTGTACATAGGTAAGTTAGCAGACCGATTTAATATTGGGATTCGAGAAATCTGAAGCAGGTGAAATTATAAAGAAAAGAACAGAACTATTTAATATTTTTGAATTACATGTTAATCCACAAGAGAAGAGAGCCACAACATAGATAAACTTGCATATGAATAGTTTATTAAGGAACGAAATCAAAACATTCCTTTGTCCAGAGCTATAAGTAAAGCGAAAGCTAAAGAAATTTCGGAACATTTAGGCTATGAAAATTTCACTGCTTAGATTTCATTTTCCCTTTAAACGGACACCTCTTTTAATCGGACAAAAAAATAATCGGCGACCAGTGTTGTCCGCTTAATAGAGAATCCACTGTACCTCGTATTCGTAGTACCTGACACGGAGTAGTCTATAAACAGAGGAACGTATGTCTGATCATTATTTAATTCACAAGTCAAATTGTCAAAATTGATCTTGAAATGTAATTTTAAGGAGAAAAGATAATAAAGGATACAGTATACTGCCATTAACCGTTGTCTAATTTGTTTCCATTTCTGAAATAAGATTCAAGAAGAAAAGCTTTGATTTCTTTAGATTTTTGACAATTTGACAATAGTGTTTTCTTTACAAAAACTGTTTCAGAGTTAATATTGCAAACTTCGAAACTTCAAACATTAACAAAATACTTTTACATTTCTTATGTTCAGATGCACCAACAAGACAAATTTAAGCGACCCTTAAACAAAAAAATGCAAATTGAAATTATGGCAGCCATATACAGAGTGTGCAACGAAATGCGGAACATAGGATGTTAAAAATATGCGGAAATTGGCTTCCCTGTACTTGCAAAGAATGAAATGTTATTTAAAATTAATTTTTACTTTTAAAAAGTCTTCATTTAATGCAGTAGAATATCAGTAGGACTAAATATTTAGAAAAATATATGACATTTTCGTCAAAAATCAGATAGCCATGGAAATATAAAACAAATACATAAAACAAAATCTCATTCAGTGTTATTGATATTAATTGTTGTAATCATGTGTGTGTGCATTGTTATAATTCAGCAAAATATCAAGATCATAATATTTGAATATTTAAAGCTGAATTATAACAATGTAGGTATATACAATGATTACAATAATTAACGTAAATAACAGTTATCTGTCAGAATGAGATTTTGTTTTATTTGTTTTTTATTTTCATTGCTATCTGATTTTTGACGAAAATGTCATATTTTATTATCTAAATATTTAGTGCTATAGATATTCTATTACATTAAATGAAAACTTTTTAAAAGGAAAAATTAATTCTAAATAACTTTTTTATTCTTGTACTTTTGCTCTAAAATGTCCAGGAGAGCTAATTTCCGCATATTTTTAAAATTCTGTTAGACTCCTATGTTCCGCGTTTAGTTGCACACCTGTATAATAATTTAGGATGTGGCTATTTATACATACAGTATGTATTATAGACAATTGGCTATTTATACATACAGTATGGGCGTGCAGCTTTTATAAAAACAGCTGACAAAAACGATACCTAACGCACAGAACTCGGCTTTAGATATACAGTGGCTTTAAAAAGACAGTGAAGTAGAGTGCTCGTCAGCTAAGAAAAAGCCATTTACGTCATCAATAGATGCGCGAAGCAATGACGTAGTGATGACGTAGGCTCACACATTTTGTAGGCAGTGGCGTGCCATACATTTTCATTAAAAATAAACGTCAGAATAAGACACGACCGACACTGGCGTATCACAATGACAAAAATTGGTTTCTGTGCTGGTGACGTAAATGGCTTTTTCTTAGCTGACGGGAACTCTAAATTGCCCACACACATCCAGGTATCGTTTCTGTCCGTTTTGTTTATATAAAAGGTGCACGCCCAGATTGTTACATGGGCAGTTTTGGTGGGTAGGAAACAGATTAAATGGGCATGTTGCGTGGGCCTTTTGGGCTTCACTGTCTTTTCAAGGTAGTTGTCACTCGAGTGTACCTATTCAAAAACTTGTTCTATGTTCAAAAAAACAAAATTAAGCTAATGCAGTTTATATTTGCAATAACTTATATTTTTTAACATTATATTATTACACAGATTGCATCAAAATAGTTAAAAGCTAATATCAAACACTGTAATAGATGAATTTTCTTTATTTTTTCCGTAGAAAAGTTTTTTTTAACTGTACCACTCGCTCTAACATATACACAAGTGTCGTATTTCAATATACTCACACTAAAATATGAATGTTGAAGAATAACTGTGGCAACGTCGCACCTAGACATTTATTGGTACATTCGGGTATAAAAGTAATAAGATATTTTGAGATATAAAACTAATTCTAAACTACAAATGGAAACTGCAAAACAAATTAATATATTTCTTTCTTAAAATAACAAAAGTAGTATTATACTGTTTAAAGTTTTCATGCTTTTCACGTAAAATACCCTTTTAAAAAATATTTCCTTCGAATGTACGTCTGACATTCCTTTAACCGAAGATCACCTCTTATTCGCTAATACCAAGCGGGCGTTGTTAACTTAATCTCCATCTGGAACGCTTGTACATATTGTCAAATATAATTCTACCTATGTATCGTATCTTCAGATTATAATTTTCTAGAGGCAATAAAATTAAATCTGGCTGGTGTAAATAATCAAATTTTTACATAAAATCCGTTAATTAGTTTTCTATAACATATTAGTTTTTCGATTAAATGTCAGTATGGATATAAAAGTTATAATTTAAAATGTTGTGTTTATTTTGCCATTTCCTATTGTTCACGTGTTAAAAAGGCCAAATTAAATTGCAAATATCTCAGGTACCGCGTGGTCAATTGTTTTAAAACTTGGAGAGCAGGTAGATTATACTTCAGTTTAGATGTACTTTAAATTTCAATTAATTGTGGATAAAATGGTTTCACAATATAACTACCTTAAAGCCATTGTGTACCTAAATCCGAGTTCTGTGCGTAAGGTATCGTTTCTGTTAGCTCTTTTTATAAAAGTTGCACGCCCATACTGTATGTATAAATAGCCACATCCAATAATTTATTTGGTATTTCATTTCAATGCATTATCGTCAGGAACGTTTTATATTTAGGTGAAGTTGGTGCAACCGGCCATTAGATACTTAGATTATTATTTATTTATTTTTAGAGATTTGATAACATATCCCAGTTTTCCAGAAATATTAATTTATTTTCAAAATTTTAGTTTTATTTGCATGAAATCCAATATAGATCTTACAAAATTTATGTTGAATTGATTCTATTCTAACAGAATAAGACATTGAGTGAATAAGTTATTTAGTAAGGTAGAAGTTGTAGGTAAAGTAGGTAGTTCTCAATATGGTAGCATGTGGTAACTGTAACTGTACCAAACAACTGTAGTCGATTAGATGCAAAATGGATCTTGGTGGAGTGCATTGTTACTCATTCTCTTCCAAGTTCTTTGGTTCCGGTGGGACGACATGCCAAGCACAAACTTACACAATGCAAGAAGGCTAAACAGAGCGGTGCATAAAGTAGCATATGCATTTTTCATACTTAACTACAATTACGACAGTGCAAAGAAAATGTGTATGTATAGTCTTTTAAGTTTCCGAAGTTTCCCCAGAAAATATTTATTTTTGAAAAGTTTTATCAATAAAATATTAATTTGTATTTTACATTGTGATTGACAACCGGAAGTAGCGGATTCTTAAAAAAATCTTCTAAATATTTTTTTTTGATCATTTTTGTTCTTACTAGTAAAAAAAGAATAAATTCTCTATCCGATACATATAAATATTTTATTATATCTGTTATATGTAGATTTAGAGATAAAGAAATATAAAGTATATAATAATCTGTTGCAATAAATCTCAAAGCACAAATAATGTGATGGAAACCAATTCAAAATTAAAATGTTTGTAACTGACAGATAAATGTCAGTGTCAAAAATCCAATACTGAAGATTTTTTCTGGGAAGTACATACATTATATTATTTCTTATAGAATTAATAGTTAAATATTTCAAATTATATTACATATACCCTTCAAAAATACTGTCAAACTCGACAATGAATTGGAAACATTTCGAAAAATCTAAATTTAAAGAATATAAATATAAGTAGAATTTTTGGTGTTGTAGAGTGTAGAATATCTTATGTAATTATGTACATAGATGTCAAATATCATAATTTTTCATTCTAAATTTAGTGAATTTTCCAATTCCATGTTGTTTATTTTCTTCGACAAGTAAATTCCACACTTCCGGTGACAAATTAACTACGTTAATTTAGAAAATCTTGATATTTTTAATGAAAAATTCTGACATTAGACATCTATGTAGATAATTACTAATTGTCATTCTGACACGGGCCCCCATATTTGCTTATCAAGGCCAACAATGTCACATGACTGCTCGCGCCCTATACTTATGTTACCAAAAACGGAAGTGGCGAGAGGTATTGTGCTGGCCACAACATATTTCTTTCGGAAAAACAAATAGGTACTTCTTTAAAATGATTCACTAATTAAGTAACTTTGCGCGAATTAAAATGAGTTTGTATCTCTTAAGATAACCAAGACCCCAATGATGAGGATCGAAAAACAGGCCTCTTTATACAAAAGACGTTAAAAGTATGTCTATTTGAAACTAAAAGTTTTATATAACAATTGTAAACATTTATATAAATATTGTAATTTTAAAAAAGTATATTTTATACCCAGTAAGTGCATATATTTATTTACCCTGAAGCGTGATTAATGGCATATGTGTTCCGCCCTGGCACTGGCTGTAAGTTTGTGTGTATGGTATGGCTGTTGACTTAAACGTACAACATAGTTCTTGTGATGTTTACCAACCTGCTTGTTGTTCTTTGCAGCAACAACAGCAGCAGGGACTTCAACAGTTGCTTGTAAGTAGTACACTACAGTATTCTACTCTACTCATTAGTTATTTCTGCATGCTGCGTATTCTTGGGTATTGCGTTCTTTTCTGGTACAACGTCTTTTTGTTTGCTGTTTTTTTTTGCTTTTGCTATTATTGGTAATAAAGGTATTTCATTTACATACATAGTTTTCTTATTTTGCAGTACTATATTTTTTTTCTGATTTGTTGTGTTTTGTCTCTACTCATATAGAGCTAATAACTGCAATATTACATGTTATATTTTTGTCATACTTAATTGCTTATTGTTCTTGTTAATTTTTACAATCGTGCAATATTTAATGTCATTTTTGTTCTATAACATATACGGTGGTATACAACCTTTATATTTTTTAATTATTAACAACTACAAATACAACAAATTAACTTTTAATCTGATCAAAATAAGATGTATATCACCGTATATTTTACCATTTTACATACATATCATAAATCATTGGATAACCTATCCGAAATAGCAACAAGTTAAAATTCTGAAAATCCTGAAATTCCATCCCTAAATCTCAGTATCTCAATATACCCGCAGTTCAAACTCTCAACAATCTAAAATTTCGAGAAACCAAAGCTAGGAGTATTCTACTTAAAAAGTTACGCTTGGAAAACTCGGGCAAGTTTTGTGCGTTAGGTTAGGTTATTGTACTTATTTTTAGAGAACTTTACAATTTCTCAGTGTGTTTCAAAGCTACCATAATAACAGTGGACTCTGTATTGCGCTGGGGTTTGACGAGGAACCATCTCCGTCAAAGTCCTGAACGCTCTAAAACATTGTTCGCTCTGTACTGTACAGGACGGAACAAATTTATAATAATAATTTTTATTGACTATAAGTCAAAGGCGGGGTTCAGCCAAAGGTTCCACCCAACCATACAAATAAATATATACGAGGGTCATTCAATAAGTAAAGACACAAATGGCTATAGCTCAAAAACGGTTTATTTCAATCTTTCAAAATTAAGGCTATTTTTCAACATAATCACCCCCCACAGTTATGCACTTGTCCTATCTTTCTTGCAGCTTCCTAATTCCCCTGGCGAAGAATTCTTTCGATTTACCCCGAAGCCACTTTTGCACCGCTTCCTTAACTTCCTCATTGTTAGCAAATCTTTTTCCACGTAGGGCGTCTTTGAGTGGTCCAAACAGGTAAAAATCAGATGGGGCGAGGTCGGGACTGTAGGCAGGATGAGGTAAGACCTCCCAACCCAATTCTTGAAGCTTATCACGGGTCAGCTGGGCTGTATGAGGGCGGGCGTTATCGTGCTGAAGAATGACTCCTTTTGAGTCCACGGCGTTTGCTCCTGATAGCTGGTCTAACTTTGTGTTCTAGCATCTCAGAGTAGTATTGGCTATTGATAGTTCGCTGATCTTCAAGGAAATCGCAATAGACTGGACCCTGTGAGTCCCAAAAGATGGTCAGCATCACTGGACGTCCACATCGGGGTTCATCACCTACACTTGTTCGGCCACTTTTAAACCGATCAACCCACTTGTAAAAATTCGCACGGTTCATACAACTTTTAACGTACGAAGATGGTCAGCATCACTTTACCGGCGGAAGGTTGAACCTTGATTTTTTTGCGAACTGGAGAGCTAGTGTGTTTCCACTTCATACTCTGCCTTTTGGTTCATACAACTTTTACCGTACTGTATTAACATTCTAGAAAAAATTTCACATGGTTTTACACCTTCTGCGACTAAAAATCTAATGACTGAGCGCTGCTCTTCTAAGGTGCAATCTTCTAGTGGACTTGCCATGGTGAACTGAAAATTTTGAGGTTATGTTGACATAAAATGATGAAACAACTGATCAGAGCATATCCCAAGGTTGCCAACTAACACCCCTGAAAAGATTGTACACATTCATTGAATAGTTTTAAAATTATAGAATTTGTCTCTTTACTTATTGAATGACCCTCGTATATAAAAAAAAAATTACCAGGATTTTTTTACAAAGTATAATACATAAATTAGATATTATAAATAATAAATATAAGATTTATATAACAAAAATGAACAATGTTAAGTGATAAACATGTCTTTTATATGTCTACGAAATGTATATAGAGACAGAGATTTTAACAAATCAGGAATAGCGTTATAAAGCATTGATGCTAGATATGAGAAACATCCCTAAAATTTTGACTTTCTAAAAGATGGTATAATATACAAATTCTTATTTCGAAGAGTATAATTATAATTTCTTTGAATTAATTTATCAAATAAATAAGACGGAGAACCGGTTAGTAAAACTTTATTTACTAGACAGAGATACGCGATTTTTACACGATTTTCAATAGTCGGTATCTAACTCTGGAAATTTGCTTATGTGGTGATATTTACGTACCCCGTAAACGAATCGTAAACAACTGTTTTGTAGAAGGGTGATTCTATTTTTGTCAGTTTGTGTTAGGTTTAGTACATAAACACAAGCACAGTAATCAAATAATGGCAATATCAAGGTGTTCACTAGCCGTAGTTTGATTGTAGGACTAAGGTCATGTCTGAAGTGAAAAAGGTGACGTAATTTGAGTTTCTTGTTTGGAAAACTTTCTTATTATGGACGTTACTGAAAATTGATCTAGGTCTGTATGGACCAACTTTTTGAGACAATTTAATAGGCACCACAAGAATTTTCAATCGTCTTTTATTTTTGAGCTTCAAGCTAAAACTTAATTTTCGCTTATTTTGAAAATATCTCATACCTGTCTTATTTTGTGAGATATTTAATAATTCTCAAGACATTACTTAAAGTATGAAATATTAAAAAGAAGCGAACCTTCCGACGTACATTTGTTTTTACCTCTCGCTAAGAGAGGTATTGGATTCATGCTAAAAATCGCATATCCAGATTTTATTGAATAAGCACGATTTAAGGTCCATAGAATCCGATTTTAACATTTTTACGATGATGTCTGTGTGTATGGATGTGTGTGTGTGAGGTTGTTGGAGACACGATTTCTCAAATTCTATAAGACTAAAGACCTGTTTGACTACGAATTCTTCAATCTAACAGTAATGGGAAGAGTTGAATAGGTTCTGGTAACAATTGGACAACCGGAAGTGGTAGTTTCTAAAAAAAAAAATTCTAAATATTTTTTGAAAATTTGTTACTACAAATATTAAAGATAATTAAATTCTCAATCTGACACATTTAAATTTTTTATTATATCTCGTATAGGTTTGGAGATATAGTATATAATAATATAGAATAATCTGTTGTAATAAATCTCGTTGCCAGAAAAACAGTTGCGATATTAAATTTTTTGTAAATGACAAATAAATGCAAAATGTCAGTGTCAGTTCTGGGAGGTATGAGTACATTTAATATATATTATTGTATTATTAATTAAATATTTATTTAAATTGCAGGTATGTCAATATTACATATATCCTTAAGAAATACCGCTAATACCGTCAATGAATTTGAAGTATTTTGAATATAAAATTTCTCATAGAACGAAAGAAGAGAAACAATTTCAATTATTTGTGTGTACAAGAAATGTTAAATTCGTTACTTATAGGACGCGAGCAGCCATGTGACTTTGTTGGCCTTGGCAAGCAGATATGAGGATCCGTGTCAGAATGACGGCTAGTAGTTATTTACATAGATATCACAATTGGCATATGTCATAGTTTTTCATTCAAAATTTCATAATATTCTGTTTATTTGTCATCCATTAGTATGGAATATACTTGTCGAAGAAAATAATCCACATGGATTTGGAAAATCATAATGTTTCGAATAAAAACTTATGATACTTGACACCTACGTATATTACAAGCTGTCATTCTAACACGGGCCCCCATATCTGCTTGCTAAGGCCAACAAAGTCACATAACTGCTCGCGCCCTATGCAAGATAAAATGAAAATGGCGAGAGGTATTGTGCTGGCCACAACAGATTTTTTAGTTATAATGTCATCACAAAAAAATAACAATATAGATTTTTGGTTATGGAATCCGATAGTGATTTTTCTTCCCTTTTTGGCTACGTTTGGTTTTACGCTCTGAACGGTCTGAGCGCTCGATGCCGTTAGGTAATTACATCTGAGCGATCTTTTTGTTTAGCTCTACGTTCGGTTATTAGCTCACGGAGTGCACAGAGCCCGATCTGTACGCTCGTTCTCTAGCCATAGAGCATTTGAGCAGTTGTCTGGTCCTTGCGTATTTAAACGCAAATTTAAAATGTTTGTCGCCGGCAATGCAAACAGTGTCTATGAATGAATGTTGTCGTTTTCGTATATCTATCAAAAATATTTGAAATGTATAAATTCGTCATTTTAGGAAACATTTTTCTACATAATTTTCAGCTTTAGGTTGTCCATAATCATTTCCACATTCTTATATATAAAAAAAGGTTCATAACTCGCGCACAGTACACACAGTAACAGTTCTTTATTATTTTCCGTTTTTATTCTGGCGCAAATTAATAAGTGTCAAAATGACAGCTAAACGCTCTATCCGTTCGGTTATTCAAGCTACAGATCAGAAATCGCAGATGAATCTGTCACGTGATCAGATTGCTCAGAGTGCTCGACAGATTTAAATACCAAACGCATGCTATGATCATGCAAATAATTCACAAGGTTGCATAACAAAAATTCTAAGAAAAGTCGAGCTGAAATAATAATGAATACGAGTGTTGCCTTTTGTATTTCGAGATTGGACAACCCTAGTGCAATCATCTGGCAACTGACATCTCTATCGTAAAGTTTGACATTTTTGACGGTATACGTACTCAGAACGTTTTGACGTACGAGCCCTGTTTGTGTTGTTTACAGTAACTTGAAAATTTCATATCGGCCAAAAAATGGAATTAAATCGTGAACATTTTCGTGCGGTTATTTTTTACAACTTTTGTCGTGGATTAACTCAACAACAGTGCATCGATGAACTTAATTCGATTTTTGGTGATGAAGCACCATCAAGGACCAGTGTTTATCGATGGTTTACCGAATTCAGTCGTGGCTGTAGTTCGCTCAAGGACGAATTTCGTGAAAGTCGTCTAAAATTGGTTGTTGTTCTGAAAAACATTGATGCGGTGCGTGAACTGATACTGCAAGATTGTCATGTGACTTATCGTGAGATTGAGGTATCCTTGGACGTTAGTGGGACCAACATACATTCAATATTGCATGAATATTTGGCCGTAAAAAAGATTTGTTTGCGTTGGGTCCCACATAATTTGACAATCGCTCAAAAACAAGCTCGTGTCAATTGGTCGCAAGAAATGCTCAAAAAATTCGTTCGCGGTGCTTCAAAATATTTGTATGACATCGTGACAGGTGACGAATCGTGGATCTTCGCGTATGAGCCCGAAAGTAAACAGCAATCGACTGTATGGGTCTTCCGAGACGAGACGAGCCGAACCCAACAAAATCGTTCGTGCTCGAAGCGCTTCGAAGCAAATGGTCGCCTGTTTTTTCGGAAAAACTGGACATGTCTTAACCGTATCATTAGTGCAACGTACAACGATCAATTCTGAATGGTACACAACCATTTGTTTGCCACAAATCTTCGGAGAAATGAGGAAAACCAACCGCCGAAGACGGATCATTCTCCACTACGACAATGCGAGGTCTCTGACATCGACTCGAACAAGCGACTTTTTGAGCGTTCAAAACATCGATTTGCTGAGTCACCCGTTGTATAGTCGTGATTTGGGACCCTATGACTTCTTTTTATTTCCGAACATCAGAAACAAATTGCCGGGTCAACGTTTTTCGATACCTGAAGAGCGGTTGATGCGTTCAAAATGCATGTTTTGGAGATACCTCAATCGGAGTGGAAAAAGTGCTTCGAAAATTTGGTTCACACGCATGCAAATGTGTATTGATCTTCATGGAGAATATTTTGAAAAACAATAGCAATTTTCGATGATAAATATTTCTAAATATAAAAGGTAACCCTTGTAATCAAGATATGTACCTTGATAAAAAAATTAAATGATAATTTAATAGAATATTATTAAATTTCTACAATAAACTACAATAATTATATCAAGAGCATTGAAGATTGACAGAATGCTTGTATGAAACAGATTGCTAGATTTAAATTTTTTATCAAGGTATCTTGATTATTCATTATTATTGAATGTTCAGCTCGATTTTTCTGAGAATTTTTGTTATGCAACCTTATGATTTATTTGCATGATGGAAAAATCACTATCGGATTCCCCTAGTAAAAATCTATGTTGTTATTTAAAAACTAAAACTGACGTTTCAGCGTTTTTAAAAAAAAACCGGTTAAGTTCGCTTTTTTTCCACACTGTATATTAAAAATAGTCTCATCTTTTCTTTATTTTATAACCTTTTCAACGATGTATAACAAGTCTACAATCTTTTGTTTTATGAATAAAAGATGAATTATTAATTTATTGAGGTGAAAAAATTGAAAATTATTAAGAAATAAACGAAAAAATCATTTTTTTCACGACATGCACGGAAAGCTCAACTTTATTCTCCCGAAATAGAGAGGAAAATATAGAAGTGTTACCAACATGAATGTTATTTACAAAAAATAAATAAATTCCTAATTATATTGAAAATCCTTATTTTACATAAATACTTTAAATTATCTTACAATGTCTTATATTTTTCTTTTTCTAGATTAAATCACAATTTGACAACTTTAATTTAAATTTAAGATTGGTTCATTGGCAACACTGTTACACCGCGTTGCGTCTGGTAACCTAACTTTTGACGTGTCAATTGTGTATTGTGCTGTCAAAGTGTAAATATAAATTATAAATAATAATATATATTGATTGAAATAAATAAAATATTACCCTTATTCTACTAGTCATGTCAGTATAAACTATTTTGATTCCAATAAACAAAATATTACCCTTATTCTACTAATCTTTTCTTAAAGTGTATTTAAGGTCTGAGCAAATCGTTTTTAGAAACATGTCTTGAAAAAAATGTTGTGTCCAACACGAGAAGAAAGCGCTTTTTCCACTTCGAGCTCGAGTGGGAAAAGAAGCGCTTTCCTCTCTAGTTTGACAAATAACTATTTCATATAAGGAACTCGAATTTGTTCCATCCTTTACAGCGGAATGGCTACCTGGACGTAATCTAACCTAACGCACAAATTTGTAATTTCACATATCTATTATTTTATCACTCAGATATCAGGTGATCATCGCCCAGTGGCCCTAGCCCAGTTAATCGTCTCCGGTCAAGAAAAGTCAATGCATACCAAGTCATAGAGCGATAACTCATCCAAAAGTCTACCGCTTTATATATTGCTTAACAACGTGATCGCTTCAATTTTAGTCTTTAATTTCCGAAAATTTTACTGGTGTCGCATAATATTTTGCGGGTTCTAATCCTAATACTCATCATTTTCTAAACAGTACACGGAACTCAAACCTGCCTTTTTGCTTTTGTTGGAAGATTCGTAAAACTGTATTAAAATATAACGATATTGTTGATGTTGGGATTTTTACCTCTCGCTAAGAGAGGTATTGGATTCATGCTAAAAATCGCATATCCAGATTTTATTCAATAAGCACGTTTTAAGGTCCCTACAATCCGATTTTAACATTTTTACGATGATGTCTGTGTGTGTGTGTGTGTGTGTGTGTGTGTGTGTGTGTGGATGTGTGTGTGTGGGATGTTGGAAGGACGGTTACTCAAAAACTATAAGACTTAAAATTTGTTTAACAACGTATTTCCCAATCGGACATTCATGGGAAGATCTGAAAAGGTTTTGGTAACAATTGGACAACCGGAAGTAGAAGATTCTTGAAAAAAAATCTTCTAAATATTATTTTTTGAAAATTTTTCTTGATAATATTAAAGAAAAATAAATTCTCTTTCTGATACATTTAAATATTTTTATACATATTTTATAGATTTAGAGATAAAAGAAATATAATATATAAAATAGTCTGTTATAATAAATTTTACAACCGAAAGATTGGCCATGGAAAATAGTTGAAAATTATAATTGACAGGTAAATGTCAGTGTCAGAAATCCGAATATAATATATAAAATAATGTTGTAATTAATTTTACAACCGAAAGGATGCCATGAAAAATAGTTGCAAATTTAAATTATTTGTAACTGACAGATAAATGTCAGTGTCAGAAATAATGAGTAATGAAAGAAAAATGTATTTGGAGAATCCCTTAATTCTTGATCTGTGACTATTATGGAGATGACAAGTCTAGGTTGAAGGACTTAAATTTGTTTCAAACATTATGGGACAATGTACACCAGTACTGTAGACTAGAGTAACTTTGAATTGCGAAAAAGCTATCAAATTCTTCTCAAGTAAGTTGTAAATATTGACAAAATTACACATCGATATAAGAATAATCGGAGTGCAATCTATCCGTCACTTTATTAAAAGGAATTAGTGTTATTTAGATATAACAAGTATGAAAAAATAAAATGTAAAAGAAGATATATAAGAATAGATGCACAATCCAGATATATACATTTTAGACCGCCCAAAATTAATGTTTTTACTAGAAGAATATGAAGAGAAAGTAAACAAAGTTGTTCGAATTGAAAATTGCTGTTACCAGCCTAATATTTATATATGGTAAACTCTACTTTGTAATTTATTGTAACATAATTTATGGTAAAATATCTTTATGTTGAGACATGCTATTATTGAATAATAAAGAAGTTTATACGTCATAGATTTATATGAATATATTATTTATATTTATAAAAATATTCTTTGCATTATGCATATAGCCAGGTAAAATATACGGCGAGAGGTTATGTGCTGGCCACATCAGATTTTTACTGTTGTTGAGTTGAGACTGGACGGCATATCATTTATCTACTAGTCCTGCGTTTCTCAACCTTTTCTAAGAGATAGCAGATCTCTTAGAAATTAAACCATTAAAAATACTAGTAAAGTGTGGCAATAGAACCAGTCACCAAACAGACTTATAGGGCTATTCTGTAAGATCGTTATGACATAACGAATCGTTAAAACGTTATATCGTCATGGTAATAACGAAAATCGTTTAATAGGCTTATTCTGTAAACTATCGTTATGGCATTATGCATTGTTATATCGTTATTATAACGAAAATCGTTAAAGTGGTATTCTGTAAACAATAATTTAATTCTACATAACGAAAAAAGGATAACGATATCGTTTTTTTTAACGACTGGAAAAATCATTCGTTACATAAACGTTTTGTCAATAAGTATTTTTATTCAAAAATAAAATTGCTATTATGTTGAATAGTGCTCTCAAAAACCAGTTATATTACAGTTTTCTGCAAGGTAATATTAAAATAATTTAATAAGTTTTTATTGGTAGCGCATAGCGCAAGCTTCCCAATTTGTCTACAGATGGTAGTAGTTGCTTTAAGCCTACAACAATAAAAAGAAAGGATGCGACAGCTGACAGGTTGACAGCTGACTCCCACCAGAACTAATCTAACCTAGAAGTTTTGTGAGTTATATTGAAATATTTTAGATATTTCGTTTATAATTATAATTTGATTTTAGGAAATAAAGTTCTTAACTTGTTCCCAAGGTTATTATTTTCCAAATGTGTTACATAATACGGATACGAAAATAACGATTTTCATAATAACGATTTCGTTATGACAACGATTCGATTTTACAGAATAGGCCTCCATGTGCGGCTGTGTTGCTGCCATATATAAAATTTCTTCAATTTTACTCGAGAAGTAGAGAAGCCTAAAAATTCGCAAGACTTTGTTCCTTGAACATTTGTTTTGGAGCTTCATCTGTTTATTTATTCGGTGGTACTTTAGGTATATTACTTCTCGCTACAGTTGCGGACCACAGGTTAAGAAACGCTGTACTAGTCCATTTCATCCAAACAAATCCTATTTAAGAACACAGTTCTTTATTTATTCACATTTTTGTTCTTCAGTACCACTACTAACCCAGCTACCAATAATTTGCAACATACTCTCAGTCTCATCCATTCATCTCATAACAACATTTCTTCCTTAGCAACAAATCCACGCCCAGCAGCTCCCCCACGGTACCCACGGCCCTCTACCAATGGGCCCCCACCCAGGGCTCCCCGGTATGGGCGGAGCGGGTGCAGGACTCCTCGCCTTCGGCGCTGCGGCAGGACTTGCAGCGGCTGCAGGAGCAGGACCCGCTGCAGGAGCTCCTCATGCGACGGGGCATCCCCACCCGATGATCAAGGCGGGGGATAGAGAGGAGAAACCTGGAGGGGAGGAGAGATTGGTAAGGGGATATTTATTTGTACGTATACAATTTTTTTTATTACTTATTACATTAAAATAACAAGTCTTCATAATTTACGGGCCGTTTTTATAAATGTCTAGTTAAATTTACTTCCAAAATTTAATGAATTAGACAATGGAACGAGATGTTCTGACAGCAATGATTGTAGAAAATAAGAAAATGTAAATTAATTCAAATTTGTTAAAATTGACTTTAGATATTTAACTGGACGTTTATAAAACCGACCCTAAAGCATGTAAATTTATAAGGATCGAAATTCCAAAAATATCATACATATAGTTATTTTTGTAACAAGTGCGGGAAATTGATTTGCATGGAGTATCAGAATCACGCTTTCTACATATGTTGCAAATACGATTTTCTCTGCAATCGTCCACAAAAAAAAGTACAATTACAAAATATATTCTAAATTTTTGATATCATCTGCTACTTGGGCGGTTATGCATTGTACTTTTAAGCGATAATGACAACTGCTTTGACGACAGCAAATAAATTAAACAAATAAATTCATGTTTCTAATAATTTCCTGCACTAGTGCGGGAATTGGCTATTTTGGCATTTATTTTGAGACCACTTATTTTGCGCACGATTGTAGAAAATAGTTATTTACACAAAGAGCTAAGAAAGAGGGTCATTTCATAAAGAGTGTATGAAAATCTCTTTCTAGCGAGTTTTGTATACTATTTTTCTCACGACCACAAAAAACAGTACAATATTAGTACATTAAAACACAAGTATCATAAGGCAATCTGTTAACGTACGAGTCCAAGTTTGGAAAACGAGCCGCTAGGCGAGTTTTACAAAGGACGAGTGCGTCAACAGGCCTTATGATACGTGTTTTTTATACTATTTTTTCTATTGAGGTAATTTTACGATTAAATTTATTTAAATTGCGACGTCAAATTATGACTAGGTATTTTTTTGTTAGTTATGTTTATGTTGGTAACGCTTCTCGCTAACAATTGAAATTTCATATTTTGTCAACTATTGATTAATTAGTGTATTGCAAGGTGTATTGTATTTATGATTCAAGGTCTGATTCTGGTTGTGAAATTAATATTATATTTTTTTCTAGTCCTATCACCTAAAGAAAGTATAAAAATCCATAATTAAAAGTAATATGTTGAAATATTATCAACAACTTACCATTTTGAGGTTACCTGTCATCTGTCAGTTATGAAAGCATGACTACCAACTCGAGAACATGAAAGGCGCCAAAAATAGTACGCTTATAGATCTTCTAAACGTCGTGTTTGCAGTACAAAACAGTGCGTTTATAGAAACATAAGAACACCGAAATAGAAAAAATATATTTAACCTCAAATTAGTTGTACCTGCACAAAACCCGGTGTTGTACATTCCGTAAACGAATCGCTGTTACTGCAATCCATTTTTTATGATTTTCATATTCACGTCTCTACAAGTGTTTTATTGTACTATTGTTTTATATATTATATTCGAACGATTCTAACCTTAAATCAAATGTCAAATTACTCAAAGTAGAACGGAAGTGAAAAGTCGATTGTGGTAGTATTACTGTTCTGTTTATAAGTACATTATCATAAATGTGAAATTATTGTACCAACCATAATTAAAGAAAAGGGTTAAATTTTCAGATTATCATTCATTTTATTTATTTTAAAATAAATAATTACATCAAACTCTGAAGTAGGTACTTATTAAAATTGATAGTATATTATTATATGAGTGAGAATATAATTCCTTAGTCACGTGACATGTTTTCCGCCAATCAACATTCAGAATGTCCCTAGCTACAAGATTATCACAGCGATGATAAAAAACAAAGAAATAAACACCGTATTTATAGTCGTTACTACGGGATTTGTTTTCTTTATTTATGACATTGACAGTTAATTTTGAGTATAAAAATAAATAATAACAATAATTCAAACTCCGAAATATTAAATAAAACTCGTAAGTACCATGTTTTAATATAATATGAATATGTATATCAAAAGTTAGGTTAGGTTTGATTGCAAAAATTCATTATATTCTCTCATTAAATATAAGCTCGTGATATGATTAATAATCGAAGATATTGCTCGTGAAACCGAAGCAGCACATTTCAACTCGTCCTTCGGACTCGTGAAATCTGCAGCTCGGTTTCACTCGAGAATATCATCGATGATAATCATATCACTTGTTATATTACGTATGATTATAGTAGTCATTATTCACGAAGATAATATTTGCGTCACGAACCGTAGGCGAGTGATGCAAATCATCCAAGTAAATAATGATCATAATCCCGAATATAATAATATACTTTTCCTATTCCTGTAAATTTGGAAATAACTTGAATAAATATTTTGGAAACAAATTCATAATTTATTGGAACAATATTAAACACAACATTAAATTGATTTTTGATTACTATTTATCAAGGGAACTACCTACTTATTGGCGATTGATGAGAAGATGTATTGTATAATTTGTACAATTGGCATGATTCAGAGCTGGGGTACATACATTGTTATATTCTCACTGTGTAGTATTTTTAGTGGAGTGCAGTTCTCTACGTCGCTCCCAGTATCCATTTTAACGTAGTATAGCACTTTTCAAAACGATAGAAATCGGTTGGGAAAGTGACAATGACAAAACTGAAAACTGTCAACTGTCAGACGACCGTAGGAAGGTTGATCGCGGCAGAACTAAAATAAACGTGAATAATTTTTGATTTCTGGTTCTGTGATTGGCCGAGAAGAATGAATTATGAAACCATAATTCACTGTCGTGTATTATGGCTACTATAATTAATCGAAAAAAATTAACTAATGGAATAAATTAAAATTGAAATGTTTATTGAAACTGTTAGTATTACCAACCTTGAAATTTTAATATTTATTATTAATAATTTTGAAATTAAAGTAAATTAAAGCGAAATAGAAAAAATAGTATGAAAAACACGTATTACAATGTTGTAATAGGGTCCGTATTTTTGAGCGTTCATCATTTCATTCGTATTCGCGTTCGTTTTCATGTCAGTAGTCACAGTAGTCTGTGTTTCAAAAACAATATTGGATATGTCATTGTCAGTGTCAACTGTATTGCAGCATTTATTCACATCATTTACAAGTTAAAAAAATAAATTATTAATCGTTAATAAATATATGATAAAACTCTTAACTTGTAAGTGATCTGAATAATTGTGACAATATAATTGACACTGACATATATTATATTATTTTTGAAACACAGACTACTATCACTACTAACATGAAAACGAAAACGAAAGCGAATACGAATACGATTGTAATTACGAACGCTGAAGAATAAGGGCCCTGTACTTTTGTAACTTGCCTACGACTCGGTTATTCAAACTGTACTCTAATTACAATAAGGGTCATTGTATAACACTTGTCCTTCAATATATTATTGTACATGTACTTAAAATAAAACACAGAAATGTATCAAAAACCGGAATGATTTATTTATTTATAAAACAATATTTGTTCTACATCTAATTTTAAAACATTGTGAAAATTTGTTGAGTAGCCTTAAACACTTTCAACTTATCTTCTATCCATACAACATAATAAAACGGCTGGCCACTTTCCAATTCAATGCTTTTAGTTTTTGAGCAAGAACAACGCATTTTAAAATACCAGCAGTATCCATTTATAATTAGTAGAATAAATAAACAGAGCGTTTATGTTCGAATGTGTGGAGTGTAATGTTCGATTGCCAAGCCAAGACGATTATGATAAAGCCACAAGCCAAGAACTCTGTGTTCTGCGCATTTGTTTGACTTTTAACTTAAACACTGTTGATTTATAATGTCATTTGCAATTAGATGATACATGATTACGTGCCAAGATTATTTTCTACTCTATGTATTATGATGAGAGATTCAATTTGAACTAATTGTGAAACAAAAATTTGGATGCAATTCCAGCGCAATTAAAACTTTATCATTTTTTTATTATTTGTCCACTATTACTATCTCGAGAACTATAAAAGTTACGAAATCGGTTAAATTAGCAAAGAATTTATATTTTACTAGGCTATATTAATGAGCGTATTTTTTTTCAACGAGTGGTTCACTAACTGTAGAGGCTAACTTTGTTATTTTAAATGGAATTATATATTTTTACCTTCCGTCACCTTTAGGTAAGGAAGGTATTGTCTTTAATACGATTTTACCATTTTTACGGAAGGTAAATTACGATTGATGACGTGGGTATCAAGTCGTGGAAACGGAGTTTATGCATTATAACGTATATAGGAATACATATAAGTAGGGTTACCTATATACTCAGGGTATGGCCATGACGTGGCTCGCGTTTCGTCCGCCATTTGCGGCCACTGTCATATTCGTTGTTGTTGCGCAAATTATTATGTATTTTCGTGGTTATTTGTTTTATTTTAATGCAAAACACGTTTAGATATACTTCTAATACTTATTTAAAGTGTAAGTAATAGTTTTATTTTATTTATTTGTATATTTTCTTGAGATATTGACCACGATGACTGGCTATATTGAAAACACATAAAAATTACCAATATTAAGCACAAACAGTAAAAATTTTAAAAGATAGGTTTAGACTTGTTATGTAAATAATAACTACAGTTATTAAATTAGAGGTGATAACCTCCAAATCTATGTCATATAATAATTGTGTATCTCTTAAATAAATGAATTTTTATTACCTTTATAGATTCATAGTGCGATTATTTAATATTCCTTTATAATATAATATCACATTTCTTACAAATAAATAGGGAAATGAATACTCAGTATGTTTGACATTGGCCCGCAAATGTCAGCGATCTTGGCCCATGGCCATACCCTGTATATAGAGGTACCTTAGGGTGTGAATATGTTGGAACTGTGATAAAAGCTATAAGAGCGACGATAAGAGCGGCGATAAAAGCGAATCAAATCTGTCTTTCCGTCGTGTGTTTATAGTGGAGCTGTGATGATAGTATGGTTCTACCTGTCAACTACTAAGGAGAACTGTTTCTAAAAATCAGTTATTCGGAAGAAGAAGAATTACTATTATCTTAAAATGCTACTATGTGGTATGTTGGAAAATTTCTGCGTAAAAACGTCAATATGCTGCACATCCGATTAATACCAAACGATATGAATTTGGGGAATTTCATCATTTATATATAATGACTTGAGGAAATATCCACAATTTTTTTTTTTGAATATATGCGAATGACGATAAAAACGTTTGATTATATTTTGGCAAAAGTTTCAAACGAAATTACAAAAATATGGTGCAACTGTCATGCTAGGCCAATTCTTCGAGAGGGTGGTTACATTTAGGTAAAACTCAATACTCTTGTATTTATTATGGAACATTTATTTTTTAAACATACAGATGAAAACAAGTACATTAGATTCTGAATAAGTTGAAACGTAACCTACTAATGAAGAATATCTACAAATTTTGATAAGAATGGATGGATTATGGCTGGTTTGCTGATTGTGAATTAAAATTATCTATAAGCTGAATATTATTTGTTGCTATAGTACTTAGATGTGTTTAATACAAATAAACATTTCTATTTACTTGTTTTGTTTAAATTACTCGCCACTTCATCTCATAATTTATCTAGCAAATATCTATTGTGGTGATTTTTATTTGTACAAAAGCGATCTCAAAAATACTTCGCTAATTAATTTTTCGACTTCCATCTCTTGCGCTTGCATCGATGAGAGCGTAGAAATACAATAATTTCTTTCTCGACGCTCTTATCGCTGCTCAGTTCCTAAGCGTAGCTCTTCTCATTGCTTCATTATAAACACTTACATTTAAATCTATACATTCATTCGCATTGCTTCGCTAGTATCGCCGCTCTTATCGTTTATCACAGCTCCAACATAAACGTACCCTTACATATAAGCGCTCACAAGTGACTTTTAAAGTAGTACAACATATTCTTACTATTTTTTGTTATTATTAAGAAATGTATTTTACTTTTACGTATAATTTTATTATGTATATTTTTTATTTTTTTGTTCCAGAACTCAGTATCACCTGGAGAACGAGACAAATACAGGTCCAGATCACCGCCAGACGTGGAACAAGAAATAAAAAGAAGAAAAGAAGATAAATTAGGGCATGTAAGTGCTTTTTAATATATCATTGTTTATCATTATTACAAGTTCTAATTCTACACGATATTGTAGTCATAATTTAGTCCAGATTTTTCATTCATATTGATATTTTTATATTTAAATTAATTAAGAAAAGTGTTGTTTTACAATTTTTACTTAAGAATATACATTTATATACTTAATTTTGTTTGTTTACATTAATTGATACCCGCATAATATTTTTCATAATATCCTCATTTTAAAAGAGCTGAAGTTTCCTGGTTTTTAATTAATAAATATTTATTCAGATATACAGACCATTAAAAAACCGTTCGAAAAATTTAGGAGCGTAAAATTCAGACCAAAATATTTGAAAAATGCTTAATCAACATTGCAAATTAACCATTTTATAAGTACTATTAAAATATTTATCATGCTGCTTCTGGAAAAAAGGAACAAAAATGATGTTTGTCAAAAATTATTGTTTTATTTTAGATTGATCACAATAGGTACTCCACAAGTTCCCCTTCCATTTCAACACAGGCTTCGCATCTTTTTATAAAGGTTTGTCGTACTTTTTCAAAAATTCTTGCTTTAATCGAATATTGTCGTAGGCATGGTCTGTTTGTTCTTGTAAATGTGCTAAATCATCATTTGCAGGCGTATAAAATATAAATTTAAAATATCGTCAATTAAAAAAATCTGGGGTTGCTAAATCTCGGTACGAAGCAATGGGGGTTTCCACTATAAACGAAATAGTGAAAAATAACACTGTTTCACTAAGGCCCGTGTGCTAGAACGTCAGATATCACACAGTTAAGGTAGTATCGTGCTATAATATGTGAAATATTAAGCAATTTATATTTTTTTAGGCCGATACCGATATCGGTATCGGTCGATCCCTAATTTTAAGTTATAATTATTCATATATTTACGATTAAAAAATATTTCACATGTAATTTCAATCACGCTAAACTTCCCCATTGGGTTAAAATGCGCAATGGTTCATAGACTGTGGTGGGGGGTAAAATATGGAACGGAGCTCATTCTGTCCTAACTCTACTGTAGTTAAGATCGGAAAGTACAAACAGAGGCGTAAACTATGAAAGTATTTAAAAGTTACCTCATCTCAGACAAATAATATTTGTTAAATGTCAGTCTCATTCTAAACCAATATGTAGTAAATAACGTGCTGATAAGTTTATATGTATGTGTAAAGAAACAAAATTTATTTTTAACAATAACTTATATATCGGTGTGTATTTCTCGCGCGTATTATCTATCTCTTTTCCCCACGAATACTTTCTCTCTCTGTGCATGACACCAGCGGAAACTGTCATGTAAGAATAGACGGGCTGTACTAGAGTAAGTTTCAGAAAATATTAAATATACGACATATTTTACAAGGTGCCTATTACTGGTACATTTAAGTATCAACTACTAATGCATTTCATTTTCTGATTTTGATATACAGGGTGTTTATTAAACATGGACCTTTCTAAGATGATTTTGTCCTTTGATGATTTTTGAAAAGCCGCTTTGTTTCGAAGATACAAGGCGAAAAAAATTTACGACAATAACAACATTTAATACCAAAAATTACATGTAAAGTTTCTTAATCTACAAGTACTGTTGAAAATGACTACCTCCAGCTACGATGCAAGAATCCGCCTAGCTTGTAATGAATTGCCATCAGCAAGTCCATAAATGAAATGCATGTCAGTCATCTCGGCGTTTGTATAGCTATTCATAAGAGGACTTCACTATCAAAAGTTTAAGTATTATAGACAGAAAATACACGTCAAACAGCCAAACGTCTCAACAAATTTGACACATAACTTGCCTGCTGTTACTAGATTAATAATTTGAAAAATATCAAAATTGGTTTTGTCGAATTTTTTTTCGCCTGTATCTTCGAAACAAAGCGGCTTTTCAAAAATGATCAAAGGACAAAATCATCTTAGAATGGTCCAGGGAATAATCCCTTCAATTTTTGCCCTATGTTTAATAAACACTCTGTATATTTTTATAAGATAATTAATTTTAATGTTATTTTATATGTTTATTACTTCCTAAGGAATCAATGAATGCGAATAATTGCTTGTATTTTTGCTAAACATTAAACCATATTTTTAAACAATAATATTACACATTTTCTTTTGTTAAAGTGTCAACTACTGGTGCTTTTACTTTACTTAATAAATATAGAAAATAGCTCAAATCTCTAAAATGGTTAATTTGCGAAACTATGTGTATTGAGCTATTGAGCATTTTTCATTCATGTTGGTCTACCTTTCCGAACGTTTCTTTCGATAGAGAGATTTGGCAAAACGTTTTAGGTCATACGTAAAACGGTAACTTTAACGTTAAATTTGTCGAGACGCTTATAACGTACGGTTTAAAAAAATAGTTTTAGTGTAGCGTAAACGGTAAGACGTTAACGTTAAAACACATCAAAAAAC
Source organism: Harpalus rufipes (assembly GCA_951394225.1). Taxonomy (NCBI): domain Eukaryota; kingdom Metazoa; phylum Arthropoda; class Insecta; order Coleoptera; family Carabidae; genus Harpalus; species Harpalus rufipes. The sequence goes on from OX596282.1 coordinate 45,379,760, forward strand.
AAATACAGCTGTAATATTTGACATTAGTACAATAATATATAAAAAATACAAGATCAATATTTGGGAGTTGTTGCAACCTGGAAAAATGCCTCGATTATAATTATACATAATATAACAAGTGATATGATTATCATCGATGATATTCTCGAGTGAAATGTGCTGCTTCGGTTTCACGAGCAATATCTTCGATTATTAATCATATCACAAGCCTATATTTAATGAGAGAATATAATGAATTTTTGTAACACATGCTAACCTAACTTTTGATATACATATTCATAATGTATTAAAACATGGTACTTACTAGTTTTATTTAGAATATCGGAGTTTGAATTATTGTTATTACTTATTTTATACTCAAAATTAACTGTCAATGTCGTAAATAAAGAAAACAAATCCCTTAGTAACGACTACAAATACGGTGATAATTTCTTTGTTTTTTATCATCGCTGTGATAGACATGTAGCTAGAGAGATTCTGAATGTTGATTGGCGGAAAACATGTCACGTAACTAATGAATTATATTCTCTATTAGATATGGTAAACTAAATATAGATGGTTAAATGAAAAAGAGTTTACTGCATACTTTTATTAAGTCATTCTGTATTTGAAATCGAAGATTAGTATTTTTCATTAACATTTTAGAAACTCGTTTACGTTTACTACTAACGACAAATTTATTGTTCTAAAATATTCCCTATATAGGGGAATATTAAAAATGACACCCGTGTTTTTGGAATTTAATTCACGGGACTCACACAAATCAAAAATTAAATGTGAAAGACAATCAGAAAAAAAAAAATTCGGGTTGTTTGCCCCCCTGAATCAAATCTCAAAAGTACAGGCGTCATTTTTGAGACACCAATATGAACGGTTATATTAAAAAAAGTGTTTCTAAAGAAGTAAATTTTTGAAACTATGTACTATTACTCGTACATTTGACATACGATATTAATAAGCGATAAACCATTAATCATCCATTTTTGTCCAACACCGACTCATAATATACTTCTTACTATGGTTATTTGAAATAACTAATGTACAACATTACTCACTCCATGGGAGAATAATTGAGGTCTCAGAGAAATTATTGCTGATTTTTTCGTTTCCTTTTTTACCTTCCGTCACCTTTAGAAGGTATTGTCTTTGCATAAGCATGTTTTAGGGTCCCTATAATACGATTTTACCATTTTTACGATGATGTCTGTATGTATATGTGTGTGTGTGTGTGTGTGTGTGTGTGTGTGTGTAGGTGACGAAAGTTTCGGATCGCATAACTTCAATACCACGATTCCAAAAATTATATTTTCGTATTCCTCAAGTTTACATCCAGAAGAACAATTGATTAGATTTAGGTTATAATTGGTGAACCGGAAGTACCCTCATTTGAAGATTTAACAGTTAAATTTGATTTATTGACATTTAACGTTATTATAACTTAAAGAATATCTTTTTCTCTATGCGATTTAATTGCATTTTATATACTTCATATTCAATAGATATAGAGTTAAAGAATTTTAAAGAAATTAAATTTTATAAATCATTCAGCTATGCTAAATATGGGAACTAATAATATATTCATATAATACAAATTGACAGATGTCAGTATAAATTAAAAGTAAATTAATGTGGCAGAGATGAGGATGTTGAAGTAGATGTTGGGGAATACACGGAAAGATAGATAAGGAAATAATTCTAGTGTTACAAGTTTGTAGAAAGATACAAGCGAGATGATTACATTGGTTTGAAAATGTCATGAGGAGAAATGAAGAATATATTGGATAAAGAATGAATAGCTTATTAATAGAAGGTTGAAGAAACAGAGGAAGACCAAAGATAAGATGGAAGGAATGTATTGCGGAAGACTTGAGAGAAAAGGAACTGAATGAGAACGACACGTAAAACAGAAATGAATGGAAGAAGAAAATAAAAAATAGCGGTCCCTAACGAATGGTAAAAGCTAAAGAAGAAGATGTCAGCGTCAAGTGCCATTTGCATACTTTGTTTAGAAAAATAACAACCCCTAACGAATAGGGAAATCTAAAGAAGAAGACGTTAGTGTCAAGTGCAATTTGCATAGTTTGTTTATGAAATAATTTTCCTGGAAATTTAGAATCTTTTGCAAGGAAATTTATGTATGGAATTTATACATATTGACGGAAGGTATTGTGCTCGACACAACTCTCTTATTATTGAAATTATCATTATGCAACCATATAAAACATCGGTGACCCAAGGGTGTGCGCAAGAAAAAACACGTAAACAAGCAAAAAAAAAAATTCAAAAAATCAAAGGTACACCCTTGGGGTCACAGATCTTTTATATGGAAAGGCGGCCTAGACGACACTACTGTTGAATAAAAGAAAGTCACTAAAGAAAATTAAACTTTTTCTTTCGTGACTATGTGACTAATATATTCCATTCCACACTTGTATAATAAATAACTATTAATATAAATAGCATAGGTACGACTGGATATGTCCATAGCAACAAAACTATCAGCGATAAAATATTATTTTAATACCGTTGAAATTTGAAATTAATGTTTGATTATTACAAATTCATAGAAATTTAGGAATTACGGTATTATTATCTCATGTTCATGTAATAATTTTCTATGAAAACAAATTGATAACTTGTTCAGAAAACATATATTATGCTAGCGTACATGTACATACATGTACAAATAATTCGTTATTCGTCCCCACATTCAATTACTCAAAACAAAAGCAAATTCATGTGTGCAACAAACAACATGATCGATTTGTTGCACGATTGTTTTTAGTGACAAGGAAATTATAATCTGCAAATTTGAAAATTATTCTCAAATCACAAACATGGAAACATCGGAATTTATATATTGCGTAATAATTGAATACAGCTCTCCATTCTTCTCTGGCATCTATCAACATGCATTCATAGAGTTGCGTTATCCGATTATATTAATTTAAAATTAACAATTCGCAGTGATTATGGTTAATCATAGCGGCATATTAAATTTAACAGATGATTGTAGCGCAGCGCGCTTAGGGAGCCAAATATGAATTTGGCGATGGGAGAGAGAGGTGTATAATTTCGATATTGCAATATATTCATCATCAATTTATTGCATTGCATTGCATGTCAAGAACCGATGCAATAAGCGATCGGGAAATGCTATAGACCACAACTATAGCAAATATGCCAATGTATTGTGTGCCATATTGTGTATAGCAGTTTTAAGTCTGCAATTTGTCTAGTATAATGCACATTGTTTCATGAAATTTAACTTCCACGTGTCTGGCAAATTCAATGGGGAAAATTTATTAATCGTGAAGAAATTTCTTCTTGGTGATGATCGGGTGGCCGAACATATACTCAAATCGGACATACAGCCAATGCACGTCATCACGTAGGGGAAAAACCTGACTGCATTAAAATCATTAATATGGAAAATTGAAATAAAATTTCAGTCATTTTTACCTTCCGTCACCTTAGGTAAGGAAGGTATTGTCTTTGGTCAAAAAATTCAATGATGAGTTTTTAGTGAATAAGCATGTTTTAGGATCCCTATAATACGATTTTACCATTTTTACGATGATGTATGTACAGTAAAATTTTTGAAAGATGTCCGATCAAGATAGTCTACGAATTGTATGAATTCATATTTTTGCTCCGCCCATCATGACAAATTCAGTAGTGTCGTTTGCTTAGTTTTTATGAGGGTACGTAAGATACTACTATTATTTTATTATTATAAAAATATATATTACAGGAAAATCATTCAAAATTCAAAAATAAGTCAACTAGTAAGTTTATAAACAAATGTAAAACCAAATATGTTAAAAATAAGATACTGACACAATGTCAGTGTCAGTGACTCTGACAGAATATAACGTTATACGTACGGCTATGAATCCAGGTAATGTATATGAATTAATAAATAAACTTACGTTACAGCGAAAGTATTATCAACAACGAGCATCGTTTATAAATGGAATGTCCTAACTTAGTCGAAACAATATGAATTTTTGAAAGACAAGCGTGTTATATCCATCCTTATCACACACTCTTACAGCCTTTGCAAAAGAAATAAATAAATGTATGCCTATTTGTTAATTCGTTCGTGATACAGGTGCCCTTGATCGGACATCTTTCAAAAATTCCGGATCCCATAACTTCAATACCACGATTCCAAAAATTATAATTTTTTCGTATTCCTCCAGTTTACATCCAGAAGAACAACTGATTAGATTTTGGTTATAATTGGTGAACCGGAAGTAGCCTCATTTGAAGATTTAACAGTTAAATTTGATTTATTGACATTTAATGTTATTATAACTTAAAGAATATATTATTCTCTATACGATTTGATTGCATTTTATACTTCATATTCAATAGATATAGAGTTAAAGAATTTTAAAGAAATTAAATTTTATAAATCAGTCAGCTATGCTAAACATGGAAACTACTAATATATTCATATACATAATGCAAATTGACAGATGTCAGTATAAATAAAAAGTAAATTAATGTGGCAGAGATGAGGATGTTGAAGTAGATGTTGGGGAAGACACGGAAAGATAGATAAGGAAATAACTCTAGTGTTACAAGTTTCTAGAAAGATACAAGCGAGATGATTACATTGGTTTGAAAATATCATGAGGAGAAATGAAGAATATATTGGATGAAGAATGAATATCTTAGTAATAGAAGGTTGAAGAAACAGAGGAAGACCAAAGATAATATGGAAATAAAAAATAGCGACCCCTAACAAATGGGGAAAGCTAAAGAAGAAGAGGATGTTAGTGTCAAGTGCAATTTGCATAGTTTGCTTATGAAATAATTATACTAGAAATTAAGAATCTTTTGCAAAAAAATTTATGTATGGAATTTGTACATAATACACAGGATTGGCAGAAGGTATTGTGCTGGCCACATCAGAATTTTAATAGACAATGGGGAATAAGATCGCAGCGCAAAGTGGAAGTAATGTTAACGGGATAATTTGACATTTACTAATTGTACTTATGCATTAAGTGTATAATATTAAGAGATATATGTAATATTTAATATGTAAATACCTAGCGATCAACGCTAACTATGTTTATGTTTGTAAACAAACAATTTTCTAAAATTTGTTAAGTTATTTCTGATTTTAGATTATTTTTGATTTTATAAGAGTACAGTATGTTATTATTTGACAGTTGTGGATAAAGTATAGTATTCTATTCGCATGTAATGGCTATTACTCACTCGAATGATTTACATCACTCGCCTTCATGAGTAATAATAATAATTTAATAATAATTTATTTAAACCACTTTTTGTACATGAGATACAATTATGGCACGTCAGTTTAAAATACAGATACATAGATATGCACGTTATATAGATATGATATTTGGGGGGGGGTATCCATATATTCTTGAAAAGTGTAAAAACTATTTGTTATTAAGTAGTTACGGACAACATTTTATAAATTTAGGCTTGGAAAGTGCCTTAACATGATGAGGTAAAATATTATAAAATTTTAGTTGAAGAGAATTTCTTTCGGAGCGTTTGTTCTTAAATTTATTTAATCTTAATAAATTTGCTGATCTAGTGTTATGGCTATGTACATCACTGTTCCTTAGATATTTATCTTGCATACATTACATGCTCATTGAATAATATACTATTATAAAATTGATGATGTCCAAGTGTAAAAAATCTGTTGTGGCCAGCACAATACCTTTCGTCAATCCTGTGTATAATGTATAAATTCCATACATAATTTTTCTTGGAAAAGATTCTAAATTTCCAGTAAAATTATTTCATAAACAAACTATACAAATTGCACTTGACACTGACATCTTCCACTTTAGCTTTTCCCATTCGTTAGGAGTCGATATTTTGGCGTGTCGTTCTCATTCGGTTCAATTCTCTCAAGTTTTTCGCAATACAGTCCTTCCATCTTATCTTTAGTCTTTTTCTGCTTCTTCAACCTCCCATTACTAAACTGCTCATTCTTGTTCAAATATAATTCTTCATTTCTCCTCATGGCATGTTCAAATCAATGTAATCGTCTTTCTTGTATCTTTCTAGAAAATTGTAACATTTTCTTACCGTATCTTTCCGTGTTTCCCCAACGTCTACTTCAACATCCTCATCTCTGCCACATTAATTTACTTTTTACTCATACTGACATCTGTCAATTTGTATTATATGAATATATTAGCAGTTTCCATGTTTAGCATAGCTGGCTGAATTATAAAATTTAATTTCTTTAAAATTCTTTAACTCTGTATCTATTAAATATGAAGTATAAAATGTAATCAAATCGTATAGAGAATAATATATTCTTTAAGTTATAATAATATTAAATGTCAATAAATCAAATTTAACTGTTAAATCTTCAAATGTGGCAACTTCCGGTACACCAATTATAACCAAAATCTAATCACTTGTTCTTCTGGATGCAAACTTGAGGAATACGAAAAAATTATAATTTTTTGAATCGTGGTATTGAAGTTTTGGGATCCGGAACTTTTGTCACACACACACAGACACACACACACAGACACACACACATACATACATACATACATACATACAGACATCATCGTAAAAATGGTAAAATCGTATTATAGAGACCCTAAAACATGCTTATTCAGTAAAAACTCATCATTGAATTTTTTGACCAAAGACAATACCTTCCTTACCTAAAGGTGACGGAAGGTAAAAATAGGTATTTGGGAAAAGGTTTTCAAAATAAAAACTTGAAAGGTATTATTTATACTATTCTTTTTTAATTCCACTGAACGGTTTCGTTCATTTACATGATCATTTTCAAAGTCCGGTAAAGACTACAAAATACAAAAATATATAAATAAGGTAAAATGCACGAGACAAAAATACAATAATATAAAATTTAAAACAAATACTTACACATTACAAACTACAGAAAAATTACCACGCAAAAAGGTAAATGCATATTTTAGAAAAATATAAAAAAGTACATCGTCATGTACGAGACAACTAGTAATGAAAGAATAAAGGAATCAACAGGATAATGCAGAAGGGAACGGAAATTCTATTAAACCTCGATAGAGTCGAGGTTTAATAGAATATTTATATTCGTGCTATTATTTAAATTAGTTTTATCATTTAAACACAGGGTGTCATTGTCAATGAGCGACTTTTTAATTTCTAAATTTTCCAAGAAATCGAGAGCTCTGCTGTTGTATTTTAAGTGTAATATTTTAACATCGAATTTGTGTCCAGAAATATTTATATGTTCGGCTAATTAGAATTTATTTTTATCCTTGCATAAACCAGCCTTAATTAACTTTTGCAACTTTTATTCAAATGAGCGATAAATATTTAAAATTATAGTGTACATTTTGTTTTTCACGGCCTGTCTGATTTTCTTAATGCTCTATTTTTCAATTTTTATGAGATATAGTTTTTTGGTTGTTGGCAAATATGATTTAATATTTTGGCTGTACAATGTTAATCCTTTTGGCTGTAGGTCTTGCCTTGACGAGCCATTGGAGCGAAAAGTATCTGTATAATTATGTGCGATGAAGCACTCACAACAAATCAAAAGGCTGTGCAAACAAGCCGTGCCGAGTTGAGAATCCAACTTCGCCAAAAGCTAATTTTTTCATTTTCAGAATGATTAAAACCCAACAAAAAATCTTTCAAAACCCTTGTGTAAAAATTCCAGCATTATATTTCAGTGTTTATATTTCCAGCTTTATATTTCTCTGTTACGCTATTAAATTTTCAGCACAAAAGAAAAAAGGAATAAAATCAGCGTACAGCCTGAAAACACACATGAATAATGTTGAAACGCTTTTTAACTGTCAAATAAGTTTCGTATTTTTACTGCGGATTTACCCTTACAAAATATTTTCATCGGTAAAAACTAAAACCGGACGTGATAAAACTGCGCACACAGTAAAGCATTTTTTCAGCCTCGGCTCGATTTGCTGCCAAGAAGATACAAAACAACATGCAAATGCTATCCGGTAGATGCAAATATCACTGTCATTATTACGTTTTCATATTTCAACATTCAAACTGTCCACTTTTAATTTGCCGCGAATGCCGCGATTCTGTCTTATTTACATTTACAAAAAATTTGATGTGGCCAGCACAATACCTTCCGTCAATTCTTTGTATTATGTACAGATTCCATATATAAATTTTCTTGCAAAAAAATCTAAATTTCCAGTAAAATTATTTAATAAACAAACTATGCAAATGGCACTTGACGCTGACATCTTCTTCTTATTTAGTTTTTCCCATTCGTTAGGGACCGCTATTTTTTATTTTCTTCTTCCATTCATTTCTGTTTTGCGTGTCGTCCTCATTCAGTTCCTTTTCTCTCAAGTGTTCCGCAATACAGTCCTTCCATCTTATATTTGGTCTGCCTTTGTTTCTTCAACCTTCTATTACTAAGCTAAGCTATTCATTCTTCTTCCAATTTATTTTTTATCTCTCCTCATGACATGTTTAAACGAATGTAATCGTCTCTCTTGTATCTTTCTAGAAACATTTAATACTCGTTATTTCCCTTATTCTTTCATTCCTTACCGTATCTTTCCGTGTCTTCCCCAACATCTATCTCAACATCCTCATCTCTGCCACATTCAATTTCTTTTCATTGACACTGACATATGTCAGTTAGATTTTTGTTAATATACCTAGTAGCTGTTTGCATGGTTATAGCATAGCTGGCTGATTTATAAAATTTAATTTCTTTATAATTCTTTTATCTATTGAATATGAAATACAATTTGCAAACAATTTGTATAAATAATAGAATATTCCTTAATATTTATAATAACATTAAATGTGTAAATAATATTTAACAGTGTTTTTTCAAGAAAAACTGTTAAAACACACACACACACACACACACACACACACACACACATGTATATATACAGACATCATCGTAAAATAATAAAATAGTATTGTCGACCCTAAAACTTTGTTATTCATTGAAAACTCACCACGATTTTATTGACCAAAGACAATACCTTCCTTAACTAGAGCACTAGAGGTGTCGGAAGTTAAAAAAAATGTTTAGATTTTTACTTTAATATAATAGCTGTGTTCACAAAAGTAAATATTATTATTAAATATAATAAGTTTTTCAAGATGGAGTAGAAAATAGCTATTTGTGTATTAAAAGCGCAAAATAGGACATTGTCGAAGAGAGGCAAATCGACAATATCCTCGAAACACACACAAGATTTTTTCTACAGTCGCCACAGCGGGGTCCTCCACCATAACAAAAAATAATAAAATGTACACTTTGTACTTACACTACTACTCAATTAATAAGGATTAATATAAAGAAAAAACGTCTTTTATATTTAATTTTAATTTATCGTTATTTCCCATTCTTCTTGACCTATTGCTTCAATCTAATCTAAACATTTTATACTTTCGTTTTTGTAAATGAATGCCCTATTTTATTTTCACAACAGTGCGGCATTTTTTTTTTTTTTTTTGGTTATGTAATATACCCACAGAGCAGTTGTATGTCAGATTGATTTGTAAAGGTGGTAAATGTGCCACTACAGTTCCATTAGTTCTTGACTAAACATTTTCATTAAGATTGTAGACAAGTGACATTTCTCAACATTATATAGTTAGAAATTTGGACAGCGAGCGTTTTTTCTACTTTGTCGCGCTAGAGCGGCAAAGTGACATTTTGCGTTGACAAAAGAAAGCGCAAATGGCTACTTGCTATGTAGACTGTAGAAAAAATAAGTTTTCCTTCTCTAGAGAGGAAAATATAACAGTGTTACCTATATGCTTTTCTCAGTAAAGAGCGAAAATTAATTTTCCTCACTATTTCTCGAGAAGAAAATTGAGTTTTCACTAGTGAATAAAATATGTGTAGTAGTGATCAATCAGTCATTAAACGAGAACGTGTACGAAAACTTCTTACCAATAAAGAAGTAAAAGTATTTTTACAAATTCTGAGAATTGTAAAGAAATTAAACTAACTTTGTAACATTTTGAGAATCACTTTCTGATATCTCCATATCGCTATTACAACCTGGAGCCTCTTTCATGTGAGGTAATTTGAGGCCATTGATTTTCTCGTATGCTCTTGCGCATCCTTCGATCTGTGATGATTGAAACATTTTTCCCGGGTCTGTTCCCTTCCCCTCTACCCGCGGAGGGTTGATGAACACCGGCGCTGCGAGTCCCGGGTTCGAACCCCGCCCAGTGAGAAGTGACACTACGCCATGTTTTCCTTTTTTAGACATCGGGACATACATTCAGAAATGGTGGATCGTTGGGGTTTTATAACTGAGAGGGCTGGATTTAGGGGGGTTTAAATTGATTTTTAAAGAGACGTTTAAGAGGAGAGCATATTCAAAGTTGGATAAAAGATCGGGAACAATATAAAATTGGAGTTTAAAACTGAATCGTTTTGAGGAACAATAAATTTTACTTTTAGCTTAGAAATATACATACATACATACATACATACATAAAATCACGCGTGTCCCACTTAGTGGGTTTGCACAAACCCGATAACAATAAGAACAACATCATCATCATACAACAAATCCTTACTCTCAAACATATTAAACTGACCGATTTTCGGTAGCGAAATACCGTATCCGGATCACAATAATAGTTAGGAAACAATCATCCTTCGCCACACATTCCTATCTAAGCAGACTTTTTTCGCCACAGCCACACTCATAATCCTTACTCTTAAACATATTAAAGTGACCGATTTTCGGTAGCGAAATACCGCATCCGGATCACAATAATAGTTAGGAAACAATCATCCTTCGCCACACATTCCTATCTAAGCAGACTTCTTTCGCCACGGTCACACTCATAATATGACGTCATAATATATTTATTATCTTTATGAAAACTTTTTTATCCTTTTGATGTGGAGAATCGACCTTTCAAGAAGTAACCTAATATTTTATTGACACCGTGTCATACAGGTATCAATAAAGTTGGCTGTTTCCAAAAATATCTTAAAATACAGGGTAGATTCCAAAAGTTTTGGGCCTGACCAACTTTTAGAAATAATAAAAATATAAATTAAATAAATAAATATATCATCACGGCATATTGCCCATTGCTGTGTGTGTCAATCTGCTTTGTACACAGATATCGGTAATAGCGGTTTTACACGTAACAATAAATCGGTCAATTTATAGACCGATAAATCGATCAATTTGTCGTAGAAATCTTGAGAATTTACACACAACGATTTTCTATCAATTTATTTTTGTTGGAATTAAGGCTACCAACTGCTCATGTCTTTTATGAATGTTTTTGAGGTTGGAATTTAACTTCCTGGCGCTTCAAAAGATTTATGGCTTCTGTCGTATCGTTTATTAGTTTTATTAGAGTTTGCAGTGTATTTATAATTAAAAATTAGTAAAAGCGGATATACGTTCAATAAAGAAGAGATTAAGGTTTTAATAATTCTAATTATTAATTTATCTTCAACAGAAACTGACTCCATAAAAGTATCTTCCTTTTAAGTAATGGTGATATTCTTAAATTGTTATAAATAGGCCTTTATAGGTTCAATAATATTACATAAAAGTCTCCTTTTTTAAAGCTTACTTTTTCGAAATGTCGACTTTGAAAGTCGACTTTAATTGTTTCTATTCCATAATAGTTTATAAAGAGTCAACTAGATAAAGTGTCGTTTAATCAATTATTTGTTGGTTGGCAAAACTGAAAAGTGTCATTTGTGTCAATAATTCAAAGTGACAAAATTTGAATTTGACAACGCTCTTTCATTAAAAATGGAAATTCGCGGGAAGAAGCTGAAATGCAAATCTCTAAGTTCCGAAAATCAATTAAGATTATTACAATTGATAGAAAAGGAGAAGTATATAATAGACAATAAAACTACAAATAAAGTGGCAAATGAAGATAAAGTAAGTGCATCAATTTCATGTTAAAACACACCAAATTCAATGCATCACGGTTTGTAAGATATCTAAATCTATTTAAAAAATGTAAATCATCGTATTTGTTAATACAGTCCTGCCTGTTTCTATATATTTTTGATCTTACAAAAATTAACACTACGTTTTCTGATGAAGAGCTTGAACTAGTGTCACTTTCCATATTTCATTTTTAGTTCAAATCTGTCAACGAAATTTTAGGCTACGTTTTCAAAAAAAGCCGGCTTTTACACGCATAAAAGACAAAATTCGGGACTTCACAATGAAGGACACTTTTTTTGTAAAGTGCTCTTTAAAAAACGATTATGGAACTGGTTTTACCACAAAAAGGCTTCTTTTCGCTTTAAAAGAGACTTCTAAATGATTATGGAACCGGGTGTTAGTTTTTATGTTTAGCAAATGTAAATCCAAATATGTAAAAAATAAGATACTGACACAATGTCAGTGACACTGACAGAAAATAACGTTATTCTTATGGCTATGAATCAAGGTAATATATCTGAATTAATAAATAAACTTACGTTACAGCGTTTTAAAATAGAATGTCCTAGCTTAGTCAAAACAATATGAATTTTTGAAAGACAAGTGTATTATATCCATCCTTATCGCACACGCTTCTAGTCTTTGCAAATGACAGAGATAAATGTATGCCAATTTGTTAATTCGTTCATGTCACAGATGACCTTGATTGAACATTAAAAAAAATACTGTAGCTAGATGACTACCTAGTAGTTGAAATGTACATTTTACAATAAATCATTTAGGCCCGGCATTTTCACTTCCGAATAAAGTTTCGGATAAGTATTTGTTAAATAAATTTATTCTATATATTTATTCAACGAATAATTCCATTGAGTCTTTTCACACATTTGACAAAAACAAATTGTTATCTGTCGAATAATTTGAATGTTCGTAAATTGGTAACCTTGCAGAGTGAATTTGTGTCAGCAGAGAAAGATGGAGTTCTGCGTAGCCACGTTAAGCAGACAAGGATGAAATGTGTCAATTTCTTTTGAACCCGTACTTGTCAAAATTTTGTTTGACATCTTTAATGTCTTCTATATTCTTCAGCAGTTTTAGCCCTGGGAGATTTTAACTTACAAAGTGTACTATCTATTACAGTAAACATAAACGATAAACAAAATATGTATATTGTAAAATTGTTGTTATATTTTTTGTGTACTTACTCCATTCAGTTCGAGGTAAATGAATGTCATGTATTCAACAAAATTATCCAAAATCCAAAAATATTTTACTTACGTCAAATGTCAGGATCTTTATAATGATTTGCCTATTAACTATTTGAGATCAAATACGAACCCCAATGTGTAATAATAAATTGAAAATCGTATGTTCTATAATCGGAATCTGTCAAAAATTCCTTGATGTGTGTGGTTAAGGTCGCTGTCTGATAGTCTGATGGTGTGTTTAACATTATCACATTATTTATTAATTTATAATTCAAAATTAAAATATCATACTCATCAAAAATATTTAATATATCCATTTTGTTAATATATCTGTACTTTGTAGAAATGTAATGAACATACGAATAAACCATTTATTCGCTACCCATGTACCGAATAATTTTTATTCTGCGAATTATTCTTTCAAATAAATTTATTGTGAAAAGACAACAAAAATATTTATCCGAAGGTTAAATTTATCTAAAGCTTTATTCGCAAGAGAAAATACCGACCTTTAGTGAAGAAAAGGCTCTAAAATTTTATTTTTTTTGTTCACAAAACTCAACCCGTTGTATTTATAAAATTCATTGCTCTTTTCGCCACGGAGTATTCGTTTCTTCTCATTACATGACCGTACAATCTAAGTCTGTTAGTGTACACTGCTACACCCCCTAAAAATATAAAATTCTCCCTGAATGCGTCCCTGTCGCTTCGGGTGTCGCGTATGGCCAGAGTGTCATAAATAAATGACGATTTTTGCCGTCGGCGTACACACCACGTGCACAGAAAACTCCCTAACAATTTCCCTCTCTCTTTCACTCTTTCTCTCCCCCTCTCTGTCTCCTCTCCTCTCGCGGACGCCCACGCTCATCCAATCTTTTATCCCTCATACCCTACGGCTGCCAACCTCACAAAATAATCCCCCATTAACGGGCTACGGCACCGGTACAAGAGTTGGGGTTTTTATGACTTGTATTCATTGGACACAGGCGAGCCAACTGCACCGATCTAGGGATATTTGATTCCCCCAGGAAGGGATGGTTAAGTGAGATTCTCACTTAACTGGGATTAATTCTTTGTGTTTGATTTTATCGGCTCTTGATTTCAAGAAGATTCAAAAAAGGGACGGCGATAATTGATGTTTTATATATTCTGTTTGCAGGGCTTGCTCATTATAAAATATAAAATTTGAAATTTACAAATACGGGGGTGGTTTGAGAAGTCCGTGCAAAAATGAATACTACATAATTTTTGGGGATATATTTTTTGTTTTTCAACGTAGTCTCCTTTTAGACTTATACACTTCGTCGAACGCTGCTCCAGTTTGTTGATCCCTTCCAAATAATAAGATTGGGCCACCTCTGCAAAATAGGCTTTCGTTTCTGCAATCACCTCTTCGTTTGCATAAAATCTTCTTCCCGACAACCATTTCTTCATATTGGGGAACAAGTAGTAGTCCGAAGGAGCCAAATCTGGAGAATAGGGAGGTTGTGGAACGAGTTGGAAATTTAATTCCATCAATTTTGCGGCTACACTCACAGATGAGTGAGCTGGTGCGTTGTCGTGATGGAAAAGGACTTTTTTGTGGACCAATCGTAGACGTCTTGCAGCTCGGTGTTCAAACGGTCCAGTAACGATGAATAGTATGCACCTGTTAAGTTTTACCCTTTTCCAAATAGTCGATGAGGATTATTCCTTGCGAATTCCAAAAGACAGTCGCCATAACTTTCCCGGCCGAAGGAACGGTTTTCGCCTTTTTTGGTGCAGGCTTCCCGCTGGCAACCCATTGTTTGGACTGTTCCTTGGTCTCAGGTGTATAGTGGTGTATCCATGTTTCATCCACAGTGATGAAACGACGCTTAAAATTCTGAGGATTCCGTTGAAACAGTTTCAAACCGTCCTTGGAACACCTCACACGATTTCGTTTTTGGTCAACTGTGAGCAATTTTGGCACCCATCTTGCGGATAGCTTTTCATGTTCAAGTGTTGATGCAAAATATTATGTACTTACTTGTTCACTAGAGATGCCCACAGCATTAGCAATCTCGCGCACCTTCAGTCTTCTATCCTCCATTATCATATGGAGGTCCAGGACGTTCATCGTCACTTGTGCTCATATGCCCACTCCAAAAATTTTAAAATCACTTATAAACTGTTCTAATCGAAGGTGCAGATTCACCATAATGTTTATCAAGCTTCTCCTTAGTCTTCTGAGGCGAATTGCTTTTTATAAAATAATGTTTGATCAGCACACGAAATTCTTTTTCTTCCATTTTTTGAAAATCACTCGACTTTCTCAATATAAGCGAACGTCAAATACAAAGAAATAGACCGATCTAGTTGAAACTTGGTGAGCGTTCTTCCAAGACATGTCACTAGCTAAACATAACCTCGATATGTACCATTGTTGCCATATCTCGAACTTTGCACGGATTTTTCAAATCAGCCTCGTATGTAGGGTGTCTCAGATAACGTATACATTCATTAAATCTCGGAAACTATAAGAATTATTTCTTCCATTATTGGAAGTTATTTTTTGGGTTCATAGTTCTTAAAGTTTTTGAGATCCCAAAATATTTACACTTTATCTGGTATTTTCTGTATCATAAAATTTACAATCATCAAATACATGTTTAAGTTTTGTTCATACAATGCATGCCGTGTTGTATCTAAAGGAAGTACTAATTCTAATATACTGACCAATTCAAGTGTAAGTCAAGTCGTAAAAATGGTAAAATATGAAGAGCCGAGTGAAAAAAATGAATGTCACAAAATGTGTTTTTTTTCAGTACGCGAAATGTATTTGTAGTGACACAGTGTAAGTTGGAGCAACTTTTGCACACTGTAGGACCAATCATCTAAATTTGCTAAAAAAATGGACATTCATCTATTTCCCCCTGGCTCTTCATATCAAAAAAATCTGATGTGGCCAGCACAATACCTTCCGTCAATCCTGTGTATTATACAGGGTGATTCATCGGTCTGTCCTCTCTTTATAACTCTTTTATTTTAAGTCAGATAGAAAAACTCTTCAGATAAAATTTATATGATATATTATTGTCTATCTACGTACTATATGCACTTGTATACAGGGTGCTCCGTTGAAGCGCAACAATATGTAACTTTATATTTCTTAATGGAACACCCTATATATATTTATTTATTTTGATAGTAAATTAGATTTCCTTTAAAAAAGTATTAAGTAATAAGGGGTCTAAAATTATAAATTAAGAAGTTATATTTACCTTTATTCGTTGAATGATATTTTTGTATCATATTATTAACACAGTAAGCTATGGATAATTTGATCAATTGTTTCGAATTTAAACAAGCAATACTCTTAGTTTATCATCGTTGATGTTGATGTTTAAAATAAGTATTAATAAAAAAGAATCAAAATTTTGTATTAAATTATAGTTTTTTCCACTATGAACTACTATTTTTTATGAACGTAAATAACTTCTTAATTTATAATTTTAGACCCCTTATTACATAATACTTTTTTAAAGGGAATCTAATTTACTATCAAAATAAATAAATATATATAGGCTGTTCCATTAAGAAATATAAAGTTATATATTGTTGCGCTTCAACGGAGCACCCTGTATACAAATGCATATAGTACGTAGATAGACAATAATATATTATATAAATTATATTTGAAGAGTTTTTCCATTTGACTTAAAATAAAAGAGTTATAAAGAGAGGACAGACCGATGAATCACCCTGTATATAAATTCCATACATAAATTTTCTTGCAAAAGATTCTAAATTTCTAATAAAATTATGTAAATTGCACTTGACACTGACATCTTCTTCTTCTTTAGCTTTTTCCATTCGCTACAGGTCGCTATTTTTTATTTTCTTCTTCCACTCATTTCTGTTTGTGTGTCGTCCTCATTCAGTTCCTTTTCTCTCAAGTCTTCCGCAATACAGTCCTTCCATCTTATATTTGGTCTTCCTCTGTTTCTTCAATCTTCTATTATTAAGCTATTCATTCTTCCAATATATTCTTCATCTCTCCTCATGACATGTTCAAACCAATGTAATCGTCTCTCTTGTATCTTTCTAGAAACTTCTAACACACCGTTTTCTTTGGCTACAATTTGCCTCTGCCGTTAGTATAAAAAAATTTAACGAAAAAGAAATTCTGTTCCGCATCAAAAAGGAGTAGGTCATTGGTTTTCAACCGGTGTTCCATAAACACCTCGAAAGTGTTCCGCGAATTTTTTTGACAATTTTAATTTAACTACGCTTTGTAAATTATAAATTACTATGAATAAACCGAGTAAGAACTGCAACAGAATTACATTTTTGTTACATATGAAAATGTGTTAAAATTTGTATTGATCCCCATATTGATGGTGGGAGACGGAATTTGTAATTTCTACATAAAAACAAAATTGAGATTTATTTTAACCTTCATAGGCAAGTAGTTATTGCAAAAACATTGCCTATATAATTGCAGAATATTTTGAGTAGAGTTAATACAGAAGTCGTGTAAAATGTGCTTTCTCGCATACTAGAATTAAAAAATCTGTTGTGGCCATCACAATCCCTCTCGCCCTTTCCATTGTGGTATATATAAGTATTGCATTTAACATGTTTTGTATACACAAAATATTCTAATTACACCTAATTTTTATAATAACATATTTTCTATAATTTTAAATTCATTCTATGAGCAAGTTTTCTCCTACTCTTCTAAATGTTCGAGGTTCTTCCAATTCATTGACGGGATTGGCGGTATTTCTGAAGGGTTCATGCAATATACTTATAATTTTAAAATATATAATTAATAATACAATAAGAAATATCGTTCCCAGAAAAAGCCTTCAGTACTATCTCTGAATTTTTAACACTGACATTACCATGGAGATGTTTGGACTGTGAGATTTACTATAAAAGATTATTTTATAGATTATATTTCTATATATTTAAATCTAGAGAAGATATAATAAAAAATTGAAATGTGTTGGATAGAGAATTTTATATTTTTTAATTTTTGTAATAACATAAATATTCAAAAAAAATATTTAGATTTTTTTTGTTAAAATACTACTAATTCCGGTTGTCTAATTATTATCAGAATCTATTCAACTCTTCCCATCACTGTTAGATTGAGAAATCTGTAGTTACACAGGTCTTAGGTCTTATAGAATTTGAGAAATCGTACCTCCAACACACGCACACGAACTCGCATACACACCCGCACATACACCCACCCACACACACACACACACACACACACACACACACACACACATTATTATCATCATAAAAATGTTATAATCGGATTCTAGGGACCTTAAAACGTACTTATTTACTAAAATCTGAATATGCGATTTTTAACATGATTCCAATACATCTCCTAGCGATAGGTAAAAAATAATTGATTGGTTTTTGTCAAAATGTAAACACTTTATTCGCGCAAAACCTTAAAAATAATATTTGGTGTGCTCAGTTTAACTGTTTAACAGATATTTTTAATTATTTAAACGTCAATCAATACAAGTACATATACTGGGTAAAAATGAAGATATTTTAAATACCGAGAGACAAATTATTAGCATTACAGCATTCCAGAAAAATATTATTCTTTGGAAAAAGCGAGTAGCAGAAAACAATATGAAGATTACAAGGTATATTTATGAACGTTTTTCTATTTTAATTAATAAGTGTCCCACCTAAAGTTCTTGCTCACAAAAGTGTTCCGCGGTTTTGAAAAGGTTGGGAACCACTGGAATAGAGTATCTTGTGACAGCTGTTATACTGAATAGAACATTGCTGCTGTAAAGGAAATAAAAAGAAGACAATTAAACATCAGCTTTATAATTTCAAAAATAGTGACAAGTGACCAAGTTTAAATCCCTTATTTCGGCGTTCTTACATTCCAATAGAGTTGTGTATGGATTCAAAGTTGGGGACACAGAAAAATAACAATTATTTAAAAGTATGGACCTGGTAGATGCAATTAAACTGGATGTACAGAAGACACTCTCAGCTAAACGGTACACTGAAAAATGTTTGACTACTTCAGTAGAGTTTCAGAATATTTTTGAATTAATCAGTAAATTCGCGTTTGAACTAGAAATTTGTATGGATAAACGTTTTGTTATCTAGTCTAAGTCTGAACTAGAATATTCTAAATTTGTTTGACAACATAAATACACATGTGCTACGCTGGTTGCATTAATGTATCTCCGAGATCGACTTCACCGAACGCGGTTACTGTAAGATCTGGTAACTTTTCCGTAACCAAGCTAACCGTGCTAGATCGACGGTTGTAGTGCGGGTACATTTTGGCGCACGACAGAGGAACACTTGCGTGCACGTATCACGTGTTTAGATTTAATTTGTTTCTACAGATTTCTACTATCTTCAATTTTTAATAGAATGAGCAATAAGCCATTATAGGTTTAACACCTTTTTATGTAAAGAAATAAATTAAAATTAGTTTCATTAAAATTATTTCACCACATTATTTACTTACAAATGCATATACATTTAATCCTCGATAAAAGCAGAAAACTTAAAACTATGAACTACAAAACAACTACAATACCCAGATGTGGTGCGGGAAACGCGCGTTCTAATAATAGGCTACTTGCGTGCCTTTTTTATCTAATATTTTTAAAGAGAAGATAAAAACGTTCTACTCATATTTTCACGTTTGGTAATTTTTTTATTAATTGGCAAGAAATAAAATAATGAAATTTGAATATTTGGATTACCGCCATGTATGACGTAGAATTACGCCGAACCAATGAATGGCCGTAAAGCCATAGCATCGGTACGCCTTATAGCAACAGCATGTACGAGTAATTTAAACATAATAGATCACCTGTTTGACCTTTGAACGATAGTTATTAACAACGTTTGGTATTCCGATCTTAAATTATTTATTTAATGCATGTAAAAACGGTCGATTCTCAAGCATCATCTACTATTTTCTTAGGTGAAATAAAGTATAATATTCGGTTTTGTAATTAATTAATAAATTTACTAGAACAAATAAAATTAATATGTATAGTTTGGTTCACCAAAGATGACTATTCGAGGTGACTTATGAGTCGTCTAATGTAATATTGCTTGCAGTTAACTTTATTGCATTTAGGCCCGGTTTTTCCACCTCTTGATAAAGTTTCAGTTAACTTATCTGTCAGATAAAAGAAAAATATTGCATCATATAATTGACGCGTGTATAATTTTGTCAACTTACGCTCTAATATCGATTCGATATTTTTATTTTATCTGGCAGTTAAGTTAACTGGCACTTTATCCAGAGATGGAAAAACTGGACCTTAGTATGCATAGGCGTATAACATGAAATATTTATGGTTACATCTTAACTGAAAAAATAAGTGTAATTTATTAGAAAAATATATTTCTTTTCAAATAATGCATTTCTCAAAGATTTATGTTATTTACCTATGTTTTTGCAAAACACAAAAACATAGATTTGACATTAACCATTGAATAATAATTTCATTTAAAAGTCAACGTCACCGGGTTATCATTAGCACAGAGGGCAGTGTAGTAGATCATTAGTTATCTGTAATTTTACGACATACGTCATTATTATTTATAGTGTGTTAGAAAGTAATGTCACCATTTATGTATATTTGTCCCACAACATAAACTGTATAGACATACGTCAAATAATGTTTCTTTTTCTAACATGAAATGTAGCTAAACTACTGCTGTATAAGTGCTGTGTATTCTAGCTTCGAACAAGTAACCTTGAATAGTTATCTTTCGTGAACCAAACAATACTAGAGTATGCATAATAAATGAGATTTGTGACAGCAATGAGATCACTTTTGATTCTCAATGGTTTATGTTCGAATTTGGTCGAAATCAATACTTGAAAATAGTTTTAAAAAATTCATAATAAATGATAATATATTTGTTTGACATATTCAGAAAGTTTTGTTAATAAATTTGGAATTTGGGAACAAATAATTATGGGTTTAATAATAATTTAAAAAATCTGTTGTGGCCAGCACAATACCTTCCGTCAATCCTGTGTATAATGTATAAATTCTATACATAATTTTTCTTGTAAAAGATTCTAAATTTCCAGTAAAATTATTTCATAAACAAACTATTCAAATTGCACTTGACACTGACATCTTCCTCTTTAGCTTTTCCCATTCTTTAGGGGTCGCTATTTTTGCGTGTCGTTCTCATTCAGTTCTTTTTCTCTCAAGTCTTCCGCAATACAGTCCTTCCATCTTATCTTTGGTCTTCCTCAGTTTCTTCAACCTTGTATTACTAAACTACTCATTCTTGTTCAAATATAATTCTTCATTTCTCCTCATGACATGTTCAAACCAATGTAATCGTCTTTCTTGTATATTTCTAGAAACTTGTAACACTTACCGTATCTTTCCGTGTCTTCCCCAACATCTACTTCAACATCCTCATCTCTGCCACATTAATTTACTTTTTATTGATACTGACATCTGTCAATTTGAATTATATGATTAATAGTTTCCATGTTTAGCATAGCTGGCTGAATTATAAAATTTAATTTCTTTAAAATTCTTTAACTCTGTATCTATTGAATATGAAGTATAAAATGTAATCAAATCGTATAGAGAAATAATATATTCTTTAAGTTATAATAACGTTAAATGTCAATAAATCAAATTTAACTGTTAAATATTCAAATGAGGCTACTTCCTGTTCACCAATTATAACCAAAATCTAATCAGTTGTTCTTCTGGATGTAAACTTGAGGAATACGAAAAAATATGGTTATGGGATCCGGAACTTTTGTCACACACACACAGACATACATACAGACATCATCGTAAAAATGGTAAAATCGTATTATAGGGACCCTAAAACATGCTTATTCAGTAAAAACTCATCACTGAATTTTTTGACCAAAGACAATACCTTCCTTACCTAAAGGTGACGGAAGGTAAAACCAAAGGTAGGTGTTGGAAATTATTTTATTTAGTATGCCACTCGAAAGTAAAGACATTTTATCAACACGTGGAAAACATTCCGCTTGTAGATAAAGTATGTTTTTACTCACTTGTACCATAAATAATTATACCTTATAAATAAATTTACTTAGACGTTTATTAAACCTGTATCCTTAGTGTTATTCTGGTAATTTATCCTCTTCCTACACGTATATTTATTTTGTATTTAGTTGTGGTTCGGTAAAGATGATTCGTCAGCAACAATCATCCATCACATTCACAACACAACCCTTCCAGGCTATGGGGGCGAAGAGCACATCACGTAGTAGCGATTTATATTCTCTCGCACACACGTATACAATTTATTCGAGAAATGCAACATCATTCAGGTGTTCTTTCTCACATGGATTAATCTCAGTCTAAACCTGTAATTAATTTCACCCCGGCCTGGTATGACAAATGCCGTCGTCCATGGCTAACGCGATGAATGCGAATGCGATGCGATGAATAAATGCGGAGGAGCAGCAAATATCGCAGTCACAAAAGCAGAGGCAGAGCTCACTTGTGTTCAACAACTAGAATTCGTATTCAATGATAAACATTTTAGGAATGTGGCCGGGGACGGGGAAAAATATCTTTACAATACCTAGGATTGTTGGAATAGTCATACCCAAAAAGATATTGTTTGAATAATTGCGAAATATAAGGAGTGTGTAGATGTAGTTTAGTGCCCTAAATGTCAGGTTGTTATTCTGGCAAGTGACAACAAACATATACCGTATTCAGATAAGAATACAGTTAAGAGTAAGATAGGGCTTACGATTCCAGCTTTCTGATTGGTCTAAACGCAAACCAAGTGTACAATAGCGAAAAACTTGGAAACAAAACGTTTCAGTCAACTGTCAACTGGAGTTGTAGTCAGTACGAATGTTCTAGCAAAATTGTAATCTATGATTATCTAGTATTATATAGTATACTATACTAGATATACTCAACGATCACAAATACACTAGATAAAACTTCATAGCATTTGTTGTTTTCGGCTGGACAGAAAGAGAACTAAAGATAGAGATATATTGAGTCACCTCCTGGAGTAATCGCTAGATGTCACTGCGTGTTCTTGTACTATAGGGTACCTATATACTCAGGGTATGGCCATGACGTGCTCGCGTTTCGTCCGCCATTAGAGGGCCACTGTCATATTCGTTGTTGTTGCGCAAATTATTATGTATTATCGTGGCTACTTGCTTTATTTTAATGCAAAACACATTTAAATTAATTTCTAATATTTATTTAAAGTGTAAGTAATACTTTTATTTTATTTATTTGTATATTTTCTTGAGATACTGAGTACGATGACTGGCAATATTGAAAACACATAAAAATGACCAATATTAAGCACAAACATTTAATTTTTTAAAAGGTAAGTTTAAAATATATACTTATTATGTAAATAATAACCACAGTTATTAAATTTGATGTGATAATAACAACCTATATCATATGCTATACATAACCTCCAAATCTGTGTCATAATAATAATTGTGTATATCTTAAATAAATGAATTTTTATTACCTTTATAGATTCATAGTGAGATTATTTAATATTCCAGTATAATATAATATCACATTTCTTACAAATAAATAGGGAAATGAATTATCAATATGTTTGACATTGGCTCGCTTATGGCGGCGATCTTGCCTCATGGCCATACCCTGTATATAAAGGTACCCTATTGTACTACAACGATCACAAATATACTAGACAAAACATGCCCTATACTTCACTATTGTTTATTATGTTCTCGACTGGACAGAAAGAGACAACTAGAGATGTCACTGATTCTTCTTGTACTATATTTGAAACATTTGAATTATTATTAATGAAAACCAATTATAAAATGCATGAAACAAACTGATATTAGTATTAGGAAAAGATAAAATGAATTGTATATAATTATTTTATTCTATTGATTTTTAAACAATATGATTTTTGTATACATACGTCTTATTCAATTTGTACTTTAAAAATATATACGGTTTATGGTGAAACTGGATTTTGATATAAATGTCTAAAATTAAATTGAGTCATTGAATGCCATGATTATTTAATAGCCACGTGCCTGAGTGTCTGGTCGCAAATCTACACAGCGCTTGACGTGGTCTTCCAGTCCATTTAAGCCGTACTGGAAGTCTAAAACTGGGATGCTGTTCAATATATTCGTCACGTTGGTTTGAGTGTGTGTTACATCAATGATTCTCAAAATGGGCGATTTCGACCTCTTTTTGGGCGCTGGATAGATCCAAGGGAAGAGGGTGATGGAGGACTCAGGGTTAACAAGGGGGCATTGAAGGGTAGTCAGTGGGAAATAAGAGGAATAAGAAAAAATCTGATGTGGACACCACACGACTTCCTTGTACGATTATTAAACTATTCATATTTTTTTAACAAATAAATTACAAAATATTAATTTTAACTTCAAAACAGTAAGATATATAGCGACCATAATCTAACCCGGTTCTTTTTAAAGAGAGTTTTGATTACAACAAAGAAATATTTGATTACAACAATGAATATGACTAATTTCACAATAAAAATATAATATTTGTTATTGTACGAATCATAAAATTGCACGTATTTAACGTAATTTGACATGAACATTTTTTTTATGTTTTTGTCCTAATCCATAGCAAGCTTTATTACAAAAACAAAAAGTATATAATTTTTAAATTTACATATCTCGCTTATACAAAGGGCTAATTTAATAATACTTGATGTGCGAGACGCAGAAATTAATTCTCTAAAACTTTTATTTGAAGCATTTATTTCTAAAATCAAAATAAAATCATTTTATTCAAGAAAAACTGTTAACAACTTCAAGTAATGTACCACTTCCGGTTAGCCTATTTTAACCAAAATCTATTATGTTATTTCGATTGACATAAAAGTCTTATATACCAAATTTGAAAAGTTTTGGATTATATTTTAAAACAGTTTTTCATTCAAATCTATTATAGGCTTCATGTAAAGTGCCACTTCTGGAAATTGTGTAATAACCAGAAAGGGAGGTGCACAACTAGATGTTATAGGAGTCCTAAATACAAAATTTCAACTTTCTACGGCTTACCCTTTTTGAGTTATGCGAGGTACGTACAGACGTCACGACGAAATTAGTCAAAATGGATTCAGGGTTGATCAAAATGGATATTTCCGCTGAAATCTTAAAACCGAAATTTTTCGCGATTACAATACTTCCTTTACTTACGTACAAGGAAGTAGAAAAGCATATCATTTATTGGCATTTAATGTTATTATAAATTTTAAAGAATGTATTATTCTCTATACGATTTGATTGCATTTTATACTTCATATTCAATAGATATAGAGTTAAAGAATTAATTATAAAGATATTAAATTTCATAAATCAGCCAGCTATGCTAAGCATGGAAATTGCTAATATATACAGATAATTCAATAGCAATGAATAGTAAATGAATGCGGCAGAGATGAGGATCTTAAGATAGATGTTGGGGAAGACACGGAAAGATACGGTAAGAAATAAAAGAATAAGGAAAATAACTCTAATGTTAGAAGATACAAGAGAAACGATTACATTGGTTTGAACATGTCATGAGGAGAGATGAATATATTGGAAGAAGAAATAATAGCTTTGTAATAGAAGGTAGAAGAAACAGAGAAAGACGAAAGATAAGATAGAAGGATTGTATTGCGGAAGACTTGAGAGAAAAGGAACAGAATCAGAACAAGAAATGAGTGGAAGAAGAAAATAAAAAATAGCGACTCCTAACAAATGTGAAAACCTAAAGAAGAAGAAGATGTCAGTGTCAAATAAAATTTGCATAGTTTGTTTATGAAATAATTTTACTGGAAATTTAGAATCATATGTAAGAAAATTTATGTATTACACAGGATTGACGGAAGGTATTGTGCTGGCCACATCATCAGTAAGTATTTTACGATTTTTATATGAATGTGTATTTCGATTATGGTTTAAGGGCCCATTAAAATATAATTAAAAATAAAAAAGTTCTTTAAAAAATGTTACTGTACGTAGTATTTACTGTATTATTCAAACGAAAATTTTCATGATAAATATTTTAGTAATTTATAATTTACAAATACATGAACGCTTTTCTAGTTACAGTGGAATCCAATTTTCAATAAATAATTACAAATTCATAAAAAATAAATATATTAACAAATATGTACGATTATACTAGTTAAACACCGAAAATGAATTTTATGATATTTACTTTTTATATTAAAATAAAACATTTGAAATGAATGTACGCATGTATATTACGTATGTATGGAGCAATATAAAATATGAAAAGCCATATTTTATAAAAACAGTAAAATATTGACATAGTATCTAGCAGGCGGGCGGTGCTGGCATTTTTATCGGAATAAACAATCGTAGATACATACAAAAAGCATAAAACATATTTGCCCAACAATACAAACGCAAATAAAATAAATACATTAAATTCAATTAAATTAATTAATATACCACTAGGGAGCTTAGAACAAGACAGGAATAGCAATTACTTTACTGGCTTCCCTACACCGTATAAACATTAACTGCATCTAATGCTATGGCCTCTATGTATATGCTATGCATGCACAAAGACACAACAACAACAATAAGGGACATACAAACCACTACTTCTATATTGTTTCTTCATGTAAAGAAATCTAATATGAGCAGCATATAAGCGACCGCTTTGAAGTTAATAAAAATAAAGAAATGAAAAAGTTAATACTTACCTATAGTCGAACTAATTTGTTATGAACATTTTTACACTGAGTTAATCATAGGAGAAGTTACGGGAGGTGCCGCTAAGTTACGAAGAAGCGGGAACACCTGACGACGAATATAAATGTTTCGATTTTGAGCAATATTTAATTTTCAAATAATTTTGTAATTATTAGATATTGACATAAATGTCTCATATAAATTTTATTGTTTTTTAGTCTATTTACTGACACAAAATTTTGTTCGATCACAACCTATGTCAGTTTTCTTTGATTTTTCTCGGAAACAGTTGAAGATAACACCTATGTTAATTAAGCTTTTACCTTCCGTCACGTTTAGGTAAGGAAGGTATTGTCTTTGGTCAAAAAATTCAATGATGAGTTTTTAGTGTATAAGCATGTTTTAGGGTCTCTATAATACGATTTTACCATTTTTACGATGATGTCTGTATGTATGTATGTGTGTCTGTGTGTGTGTGACAAAAGTTCCGGATCCCATAACTTCAATACCACGATTCCAAAAATTATATTTTTTTCGTATTCCTCAAGTTTACATCCAGAAGAACAAGTTTTGGTTATAATTGGTGAACCGGAAGTACCCTCATTTGAAGATTTAACAATTAAATTTGATTTATTGACATTTAATATTATTATAACTTAAAGAATATATTATTCTCTATACGATTTGATTACATTTTATACTTCATATTCAATAGATACAGAGTTAAAGAATTTTAAAGAAATTAAATTTTATAATTCAGCCAGCTATGCTAAACATGGAAACTATTAATATATTCAAATAATTCAAATTGACAGATGTCAGTATCAATAAACTCTGGTATTGCAAGTTTCTAGAAAGATACAAGAATGATTACATTGGTTTGAACATATCATGAGGAGAAATCAAGAATTATATTGGAACAAGAATGAATAGTTTAGTAATAGGATGTTGAAGAAACAGAGGAAGACCAAAGATAAGATGGAAGGACTGTATTGCGGAAGACTTGAGAGAAAAGGAACTGAATGATAACGACACGCAAAAATAGCGACCCCTAACGAATGGGAAAAGTTAAAGAAGAAGAAGATGTCAGTGTCAAGTGCAATTTGAATAGTTTTTTTATGAAATAATTTTACTGGAAATTTAGAATCTTTTGCAAGAAAAATTATGTATGGAATTTATACATCATACACAGGATTGACAGAAGGTATTGTGCTGGCCACAACAGATTTTTTTTACTAATTTTGGTCAGTACTATATACCTTCAAAAAAATTACCCTTTTTTCTAAACATCCTGTATGTATACAGGATTTTAATGGACCCAGCAAATATCTCGCTTATTATTAAGTTAGTAATTTCTTTTTTCTACTACCACTACTGTAAGAGGGTCATTACTGAAGAGACTACTAACAATGTTCGTTCTTATGAATAGTGGTACGTAATGAAATTTCATTACGTAACACTGTTACGTAATGAACAGCAAATTTAAGTTGGCAGGACTGATTGTCAAACTGTAAGAAATGATTAAATTTTGATAAATAAAATTTAAGATTTAAATATAATAGAATGAAATTTATCTGACATATACATATAAATACATATTTTTTGGGTTATTATATTAATATTATATTATGTTAACAATACATATTTCATTTCAATCAAATTTGCAGTAAGGAACTATTTTTCATCGTATATCCCTACGCTTAGAAGTAACCATGGTAACATCGTTGCGCAGTTTTATTTTTGTAAATAAAACCCACCAAACTTTTTGACGTTTCGAACTGCTGCTTTTTTGTGTGATTATACATTTACTGAGGTAATAATAATTATTAGAAACAAAATTAGTTGATAATATTATTTGTAATTTGTAAGTAATGCAATAAAAAAATAATTAATTTATAACTATGTATCTGAATTTTGCTTCAATTTAGAAATATTAATGAGTGGTCGTAGAAAAAGTATAGTACATAATTCGAGATGTAAAGCAATTACTCACTCGTAAAATTACAAACTCGACGCTACGCGTCTCGTGTGTCAATCATTTTACTCGTACGTAATCTGCTTCTTACATCTCTCATTACGTAATATACTATTATACATGTTATTTTCAAATTTGTAAAAAAATATAGTATGTTCCATTTGAAATTTCAAAGTTGATATTAATTACTAATAAACCGGAAGTGGTATCATGAATGTACATCCGTCATCAAATAGGTTACATGTTGCTGCATAAATCATGTTGTATGAAAGAAATTATTAACTTAATAAATAAGCGAGATATTTGTTGGGTCCATTAAAATATAACACCCTGTATATACTTGATTGGTTTTAATTCGGACAATTATTTCTCTGTTTCGGAATTAGAATAACATATTCTAGCACACTTATTGATACTAGAACTGGAGCGTCATTCTTCAACGATTTTTGGTGATATTTTGTTATTTGGGATTGGTATGACTGCACTAAATACAAAAAATATTTTGGCAACGGCCAGAATATAAAAACAATGATCACCACATCACTGTTACCAACCTAATTATCCTGTCAAAAATTTGCTTCAATGGAAATTTTCAGCTATTTTTATAAAGAAATAATTTAAATGAAGCAGAAACAGAGAAAATAGAATAAATCACTTGTTACAGAAGGTTATTCAAGCATTCGTTCGGTTGCGCACTCGCTGCTACGCTCTCGTGTTATCGTGTTCGAAATTCAAACTCGTGCTTGAATAAGTTATCTTCATTGCCGGATTAAATCATGTGGAGGCCCTTAGGCAATCGAAATCTCGCCCCCCTCCTGCTAATAAGTTTACGATTTTACCTTTTACCCCCCAACAATTTTATTAAATTATTTTATTATATAAAATTAACATACTTTTAAACAAATTAATATGAAATATGAATAAACGAATATATATAAACATTCACTTTTCTCAATTTTAAAGTACATAGTGAAATATTTGATGGTTTTTTAAATAAATTTATTTTGAAATAATTAGGTTTTTCGTTGTTTTTCTGCCTCTACTAAAGTATACGTGTTAGTAATCTACCTATAACACTTTTTAAATATGGTTTTAAGTGGAAAAACTTTAAATTCTATTACTACGAATTTTTCGTTTTGTGGCGTATCACGTTATTACAATAAGCCCTTCATTTATTGTAAATACAAAATTTTTATAGCATCGTTAATCGTTATGCAAAAGAATTACATATTACGAAAATCAACATAAAATGGTAAACACTGGTATTTGGTATTATAAAAATCGAGTTGTAACAGTAGGGTCTTGTAATATTGATTGACATTTTTTATTATTGTAATCAAGATTCCATTATTGTAAATAAACATTTCTTTGTTGTAATCAAAATTTCTTTATTTAAGAATTTCTTTGTTTGTAATAAAAAAAATTATCTCAAAATCAAATCAATATTATTTTAATCTAATGTAGCGGGGCGCGGGCCCCCTAAAAGGCGCGGGGCCCATAGCAATTGCCTATTGGGTAATCCGGCACTGGTTACCTTCTGCCTTCTGTAACTTATGTTTTAATATACTATGAAAACTTTAATAATAAAGACACACCGCTTATGTTTATATATAAAATTAAAATATTTTTGTCATGTTTTGTAATACGTTGATCTGTTGATCGCTTATGAATATTTTAACTTGCGATTTGAATCGTCCGTATGCATATTAGTGCCGCATTATGTACTCTTCAATGCATGAACACCAAAATCCACAAATGACGTTTACAAAACATATGACAAAGCAAACTATGATCAATAACTCCGTGAATAATTGAAAGCAAAGTTGCAACGACGTAAATACACTTGCTTTCAATATATTTAAAATAATAAGCGCCACCGTTACCACAGTGTATGAATTTACAACACTGTAATAATCGGTTTTGGTGCTACCCTCGTTGGAATCATTTTACATTTCATATTAAATCATTGACAGTGTATAAAATTAATTGATTTTTAAATTGAATTCTAAATAAATTAATCATCAAGGCTTTTTGTTCATAGTTGTGTTTATATATTCCAGTTTAGTGCTCTAGTGTCTAGTTTATGAAATGAATAACTGAATTATAACTGTTTAAGATCAAATTATACGTAATATAAAAAGTGATATGATTATCATCGGCGATATTCTTGAGTGAAATATGCTGCTTCGGTTTCACGAGCAATATCTTCGATTATTAATCATATCACGAGCTTATATTTAATGAGAGAATATGAATTTTTGTAAGACATTGTGTGTGCTGCTAACCTAACTTTTGATATACATATTCATATTGTACTAAAACATGGTACTTAGGAGTTTTATTTAAAGTAGTTGTCACTCGGGTGTATCTATTCAAAAACTTGTTCTATGTTCAAAATAAAAATTAAGTTAATGCAGTTTATATTTGCAATAACTTATAATTTTCTAACATTATATACACAGATTGCATCAAAATAGTTAAAAGCTAATATCAAACATTGTAACAGATGAATTTTCTTTATTTTTCCGTAGAAAAGTTTTTTTTTTAACTGTACCACTCGCACACAAGTGTCGTATTTCAATATCTCACACTACAGTATGAATGTAGAAGAATAACTGTGGCAACGTCGCAACTTGACATTTATTGGTACATTCGGGTATAAAAGTAATAAGATAAATATTTCATCACGGCATATTACCCATTGCTGGGTGTGCCAATCTGCTTCGTATACAGATATCGGTAATGATGGAATATTTGTACCGTGCGGGCGCTTACCAGGCGTCACCTCACGGGCACTCATTGCTGGCGTGGAGATATAATACTAAGTCTAAACTACGAGTGGAAACTGCAAAACAATAGCTATTTGTGTATTAAGAGCGCAAAATAGGACATTGTCGATTGAGAGGTTGAAATCGACAATGTCCATTTGCACTCGAAACACACACAAGATTTTTTCTACAATCGCCACAGTGGGGTTCTCCACCGTAACAAAAAATAATAAAATGTACACTTTGTACTTCACTACTACTCAATTAATAAGGATTAATATAAATTTTAATTTATCGTTATTTCCCATTCTTCTTGACCTATTGCTTCAATCTAATCTAAACATTTTATACTTTGTTCCTGACTAAACATTTCCATTAAAAATGTAGACAAGTGACATTTCTCAACATTGTATAGTTAGTAATTTGGACAGCGAGCGTTTTTTCTATGTAGTCGCGCTAGAGCGGCAAAGTGACATTTTGCGCTAAAAATTGCATATCCAGATTTTATTGAATAAGCACGTTTTAAGGTCCCTACAATCCGATTTTAATATTTTTACGATGATGTCTTGTGTGTGTGTGTGTGTGTGTGTGTGTGTGTGTGTGTGTGTGTGTGTGTGTGTGTGTGTGTGTGTGTGTGTGTGTGTGTGTGTGTGTGTGTGTGTGTGTGTGTGTGTGTGTGTGTGTGTGTGTGTGTGTGTGTGTGTGTGTGTGTGTGTGTGTGTGTGTGTGTGTGTGTGTGTGTGTGTGTGTGTGTGTGTGTGTGTGTGTGTGTGTGTGTGTGTGTGTGTGTGTGTGTGTGTGTGTGTGTGTGTGTGTGTGTGTGTGTGTGTGTGTGTGTGTGTGTGTGTGTGTGTGTGTGTGTGTGTGTGTGTGTGTGTGTGTGTGTGTGTGTGTGTGTGTGTGTGTGTGTGTGTGTGTGTGTGTGTGTGTGTGTGTGTGTGTGTGTGTGTGTGTGTGTGTGTGTGTGTGTGTGTGTGTGTGTGTGTGTGTGTGTGTGTGTGTGTGTGTGTGTGTGTGTGTGTGTGTGTGTGTGTGTGTGTGTGTGTGTGTGTGTGTGTGTGTGTGTGTGTGTGTGTGTGTGTGTGTGTGTGTGTGTGTGTGTGTGTGTGTGTGTGTGTGTGTGTGTGTGTGTGTGTGTGTGTGTGTGTGTGTGTGTGTGTGTGTGTGTGTGTGTGTGTGTGTGTGTGTGTGTGTGTGTGTGTGTGTGTGTGTGTGTGTGTGTGTGTGTGTGTGTGTGTGTGTGTGTGTGTGTGTGTGTGTGTGTGTGTGTGTGTGTGTGTGTGTGTGTGTGTGTGTGTGTGTGTGTGTGTGTGTGTGTGTGTGTGTGTGTGTGTGTGTGTGTGTGTGTGTGTGTGTGTGTGTGTGTGTGTGTGTGTGTGTGTGTGTGTGTGTGTGTGTGTGTGTGTGTGTGTGTGTGTGTGTGTGTGTGTGTGTGTGTGTGTGTGTGTGTGTGTGTGTGTGTGTGTGTGTGTGTGTGTGTGTGTGTGTGTGTGTGTGTGTGTGTGTGTGTGTGTGTGTGTGTGTGTGTGTGTGTGTGTGTGTGTGTGTGTGTGTGTGTGTGTGTGTGTGTGTGTGTGTGTGTGTGTGTGTGTGTGTGTGTGTGTGTGTGTGTGTGTGTGTGTGTGTGTGTGTGTGTGTGTGTGTGTGTGTGTGTGTGTGTGTGTGTGTGTGTGTGTGTGTGTGTGTGTGTGTGTGTGTGTGTGTGTGTGTGTGTGTGTGTGTGTGTGTGTGTGTGTGTGTGTGTGTGTGTGTGTGTGTGTGTGTGTGTGTGTGTGTGTGTGTGTGTGTGTGTGTGTGTGTGTGTGTGTGTGTGTGTGTGTGTGTGTGTGTGTGTGTGTGTGTGTGTGTGTGTGTGTGTGTGTGTGTGTGTGTGTGTGTGTGTGTGTGTGTGTGTGTGTGTGTGTGTGTGTGTGTGTGTGTGTGTGTGTGTGTGTGTGTGTGTGTGTGTGTGTGTGTGTGTGTGTGTGTGTGTGTGTGTGTGTGTGTGTGTGTGTGTATGTACGATGTTGGAAGGACGATTACTCAAAAACTATAAGACTTTATATTTGTTTAACTACGTATTTCCTAATCGGACATTCATGAGAAGATCTGAAAAGGTTTTGGTAACAATTGGACAACCGGAAGTAGAAGATTCTTGAAAAAAATCTTGTAAATATTATTTTTTGAATTTTTTTTTGGTAATATTAAAAAAAATTAAATTCTCTATCTGATACATTAAAATATTTTATTATATATTCTATAGTTTTAGAGATAAAAGAAATATAATATATAAAATAATCTGTTGTAATAAATTGTACAGCCGAAAGAATGCCATGGAAAATAGTTGAAAATTTAATATGTTTGTAATTGACAGATAAATGTCAGTGTCAGAAATCCGAAGACATTACTGAAGATTTTTTCTGGGAAGTACATACATTATATTATTTATTATTGTATTAATAGTTAAATATTTAATATTATAGGTATATTACACACACCCTTCAGAAATACTGTTATTCCCGACAATAAATTGGAAATATCTCGAAAAATTAGAAGAGAGGACAAAATTTCTTCATAGAATGAATTTAAAATTAAACAATCTAAATTTAAGGAATAGATGTAAGTAGAATTGTTGGTGTAGAGTGTTGGTATACAAGAAATGTTAAATACAATAGCGCGAGAGCAGTCATGCGACTTTGTTGGTCTTGGCAAGCAGATATGGTGGCCCATGTCAGAATGATAGCTAGTAATTATGTACATAGATATCAAATATCATAATTTCTCATTCTAAATTTAGTAATTTTCCAATTCCATGTAGTTTATTTTCCTCGACAATTCCGCACTCCTGGTGACAAATTAACTACGTGAATTTAGAAAATCTTGAATTTTTAGTGAAACATTCTAACATTTGACATCTACATACATAATTATTAATTATCATTCTGAAATGGGCTCCCATATCTGCTTATCAAGGCCAACAATGTCACATGACTGCTCGCACCCTATACTTATGTAACCAAAAACATAAGTGGCGAGAGGTATTGTGCTGGCCACAACAGATTTTTTTTTAATTCTCTTTTTGTCCAGGGAGCCCAGTTTTATGGGCAACACTAATAGAATTGCGCATATTAGGTGATAAAGACTTTCTGTGTACTTTTTTAACAATCGTACTACATTGACATGTCAACAATAACTTTTAATTGGTTTCTTAATGCAAACTCTATAATATATCTGATCAAAAAAATTACACATCACTGTTTTGATCAAGATATAAACATTCAAGTTATGGACCAATTGATATGCTACAGACATAATGTTGTCTTTATTTTGTTTTTTACAATTATTGTAATTGGAATACATACTAAATATTGTTAATTACGTACGACATGAAGGTAGATTTTGTGTATTTAGAATGAATATTCTGCAGAGCAAATAATTGGGTAAATTTGGTGGGGTGTATGGCGGATATAATCCTGATCAGATTGTCTGTACTGTAGACGAGGCTTCCGGGCGACCGGAAATTGTAAGGCCGGGAGAAACTCCGGTAAATAGTCCGGAGCGATGAGGTGCGCTGTGTTCATAACGCCAACGTCAATGTTGCATTACTCGTTTCTTTTTCATATTCTCTACTTTGTACTTTATACGAAGCTTATAAAAAAAGTTGTAAATAAAACACTAATTTGTTTTATTATAAAATTGTAATAAATATTCAAAGCTTTTATTTTTTTATACAATCAAGGTCGTATTCTTTACGTATATTGGACATAAATAGAACGACTCCGTAGGAACTAAAAATCCTCTCCTATATGCTAATTATTCGATATATTTTCAAACTTCTTATATAGGGTGAGTCTGGGAAGACGTCCTCCCCCTTTAACTTTTTTATTACTTATAAGTAATAAAAATGGCTCGTATAAAAGTTTTATTATTTTAAATATACTATTTGATGGCAGATGCAGATATTTTTTATAAACCCAGGTTTACAAGATACAATTATCAACTTTTATTTTTACCCCTCCCACTACCCTTGGTAAGGAAGGTATAGGGCTCGTGCTAAAAATCCAATTTTAACATTTTCACGATGATGTCTGTATATGTATATATACATCGTTTAATATGGGAAATCAGTTTTTCTTTGCGCAAAACTTCCCAAATTATTTTAGATAAAAATACTTCAAATAAATGTTGTAGAGAATTGAATTCTGCATCCGAGTAATTAATAAGATTTTATTTTTGATATTTAATAACCGAGAAAGTAAATTTTAAAGTTTTTTGAGAATTGCTGATTTATAGTGATAACCATGCAACTCAAACAAAATTTGTCCACCATTTTATAATCTGAAGCTTTTCTTCTTGAGAAAACTGTTCCATACTTTCAAAGAAATATGTTATTGAACGAAAACCACAAAACACAAACTTTTTTGACAGTTAAGATGGCATACAATTGTTCGTAATTTTGTTTGAGTTCCATGGCTACCGCTATAAATATACCTTAAAAAAAATACCCTTTTTCCTTAACATCCTGTATGTATACAGTGTGTGTGTATGTACGATGTTGGAAGGACGATTACTCAAAAACTATAAGACTTTATATTTGTTTAACTACGTATTTCCTAATCGGACATTCATGAGAAGATCTGAAAAGGTTTTGGTAACAATTGGACAACCGGAAGTAGAAGATTCTTGAAAAAAATCTTGTAAATATTATTTTTTGAATTTTTTTTTGGTAATATTAAAAAAAATTAAATTCTCTATCTGATACATTAAAATATTTTATTATATATTCTATAGTTTTAGAGATAAAAGAAATATAATATATAAAATAATCTGTTGTAATAAATTGTACAGCCGAAAGAATGCCATGGAAAATAGTTGAAAATTTAATATGTTTGTAATTGACAGATAAATGTCAGTGTCAGAAATCCGAAGACATTACTGAAGATTTTTTCTGGGAAGTACATACATTATATTATTTATTATTGTATTAATAGTTAAATATTTAATATTATAGGTATATTACACACACCCTTCAGAAATACTGTTATTCCCGACAATAAATTGGAAATATCTCGAAAAATTAGAAGAGAGGACAAAATTTCTTCATAGAATGAATTTAAAATTAAACAATCTAAATTTAAGGAATAGATGTAAGTAGAATTGTTGGTGTAGAGTGTTGGTATACAAGAAATGTTAAATACAATAGCGCGAGAGCAGTCATGCGACTTTGTTGGTCTTGGCAAGCAGATATGGTGGCCCATGTCAGAATGATAGCTAGTAATTATGTACATAGATATCAAATATCATAATTTCTCATTCTAAATTTAGTAATTTTCCAATTCCATGTAGTTTATTTTCCTCGACAATTCCGCACTCCTGGTGACAAATTAACTACGTGAATTTAGAAAATCTTGAATTTTTAGTGAAACATTCTAACATTTGACATCTACATACATAATTATTAATTATCATTCTGAAATGGGCTCCCATATCTGCTTATCAAGGCCAACAATGTCACATGACTGCTCGCACCCTATACTTATGTAACCAAAAACATAAGTGGCGAGAGGTATTGTGCTGGCCACAACAGATTTTTTTTTAATTCTCTTTTTGTCCAGGGAGCCCAGTTTTATGGGCAACACTAATAGAATTGCGCATATTAGGTGATAAAGACTTTCTGTGTACTTTTTTAACAATCGTACTACATTGACATGTCAACAATAACTTTTAATTGGTTTCTTAATGCAAACTCTATAATATATCTGATCAAAAAAATTACACATCACTGTTTTGATCAAGATATAAACATTCAAGTTATGGACCAATTGATATGCTACAGACATAATGTTGTCTTTATTTTGTTTTTTACAATTATTGTAATTGGAATACATACTAAATATTGTTAATTACGTACGACATGAAGGTAGATTTTGTGTATTTAGAATGAATATTCTGCAGAGCAAATAATTGGGTAAATTTGGTGGGGTGTATGGCGGATATAATCCTGATCAGATTGTCTGTACTGTAGACGAGGCTTCCGGGCGACCGGAAATTGTAAGGCCGGGAGAAACTCCGGTAAATAGTCCGGAGCGATGAGGTGCGCTGTGTTCATAACGCCAACGTCAATGTTGCATTACTCGTTTCTTTTTCATATTCTCTACTTTGTACTTTATACGAAGCTTATAAAAAAAGTTGTAAATAAAACACTAATTTGTTTTATTATAAAATTGTAATAAATATTCAAAGCTTTTATTTTTTTATACAATCAAGGTCGTATTCTTTACGTATATTGGACATAAATAGAACGACTCCGTAGGAACTAAAAATCCTCTCCTATATGCTAATTATTCGATATATTTTCAAACTTCTTATATAGGGTGAGTCTGGGAAGACGTCCTCCCCCTTTAACTTTTTTATTACTTATAAGTAATAAAAATGGCTCGTATAAAAGTTTTATTATTTTAAATATACTATTTGATGGCAGATGCAGATATTTTTTATAAACCCAGGTTTACAAGATACAATTATCAACTTTTATTTTTACCCCTCCCACTACCCTTGGTAAGGAAGGTATAGGGCTCGTGCTAAAAATCCAATTTTAACATTTTCACGATGATGTCTGTATATGTATATATACATCGTTTAATATGGGAAATCAGTTTTTCTTTGCGCAAAACTTCCCAAATTATTTTAGATAAAAATACTTCAAATAAATGTTGTAGAGAATTGAATTCTGCATCCGAGTAATTAATAAGATTTTATTTTTGATATTTAATAACCGAGAAAGTAAATTTTAAAGTTTTTTGAGAATTGCTGATTTATAGTGATAACCATGCAACTCAAACAAAATTTGTCCACCATTTTATAATCTGAAGCTTTTCTTCTTGAGAAAACTGTTCCATACTTTCAAAGAAATATGTTATTGAACGAAAACCACAAAACACAAACTTTTTTGACAGTTAAGATGGCATACAATTGTTCGTAATTTTGTTTGAGTTCCATGGCTACCGCTATAAATATACCTTAAAAAAAATACCCTTTTTCCTTAACATCCTGTATGTATACAGGGTTTTAGTGGACCCCGCAAATATCTCGCTTATTTATTAAGTTAGTAATTTCTTTCATATAACAAGATTTATACAGCAACATGTAAGCTACTTGATGACGGATGTACATTCATGATACCACTTCCGATTTATTAGTAATTAATATCAACTTTGAAATTTCAAATGGAACATACTATATTTTTTTACAAATTTGAAAAGTACATCAAATTTGCTTTACAATCATGTAAAATAATCCATATGTAACATTATTAAAAAGTAAAATGGCGGGCACTATTTAATACACCTAGTCGAAAAAGAATAGTGAGCCATGAATGTGGCTTGAAATAAAACAATGAACTACACACTCACACAGACATCTTCGTAAAAATGTTAAAATCGGATTGTAGGGACCTTAAAACGTGCTTATTCAATAAAATCTGAATATGCGATTTTTAGCATGAATCCAATACCTCTCTTAGCGAGAGGTAAAAAACAAGTTTCATAAGGGAATCTCTTAACGTACCAGTCTGTTTTGAAAACGAGCTGATCTGCGGCGAGTTTTACAAAGGATGAGTCCGGTAACAGGCCTTATGAAGCATGTTTTTGTACTATTTTTTCTATTGAGGTAATTTTATAAAAATATTAGACTTTTTAAAATACGTCAAGAATATGGGATTGTGTTTTTTTATCAGTTATGTTGGTAGTGTTATTGTTGACTGACGGCAATTTAGGGTTATATGTCATTCGTCTGCCAATTCCTCTTGAAAACGAAGATCACCAAAAACAGTGCGTTTATAAATCTTAATGACGTGTTTTCAGTGTGTTTATAGACTCATAAAGACATCGAAATAGAAAAAGAAATGTATTGTAAATGCGTAACAGTACAATATAATTTTATTAATTGCTTATTTTGTTACTTGTAGGATAGCGACGCCGAGAAATCCGACCAAGACCTAGTGGTGGACGTAGCGACGGAGCAAGAACCAGCTTCACCGCACCCAAACGGGGAGCACCCAGCGCTCGGAGTAGCCCCTGGAGAAGTCCGGGAGAACGGCAGCGTTGGGGACAAACCGGGAAAGGAACGCCCCCCTTCTCGCTCGGGCTCCAGTAGCTCAAGAAGCACGCCCAGCCTCAAGAGCAAAGATGTGAGTTAGAAGGTTCATATAGCATTGTTGATACGTGTTGTGGATAAGGTTAGATTAGATTAGACGGCTAGTGTACGAGGGTGGTTTGAAAAGTCCGTGCAAAGTTCAAGAGATGGCAACACTGGTACGTATCGAAGTTATGTTTAGTTAGCGACATGTCTTGGAAGAACGCTCACCAGTGTTGCCACATAGAGGGATTTATCCCTTTTTGCGGGATTTTTTAACATGAAGAGGGATAAAGGGATTTTTTCACTTAAAATAGAAAAATTGAGGGATTTTATATATTATTATATTTATATTATTAATAATTATACTTTATCTCATTTTTCATCTGAGCTGAGATGAGAGAATGTGGAACAAATTCTTGAACAGAGACAAGTCATTCTATTGGTCAAAGGAGGAAAATTTGGAGCCGAACTTATAGAATGACTTGTTTCTGATCAAGAATTAGTTACATTATTTTCTCGTCTCAGCGAATGGAGTATACGAGTACATAAGAATGCAGTTATCAGAAGACTAATTTACTCCGTAGAAAATGTAAATTTTAGTTCTAAAATTAAGCGCTAAATTTGAACCTAGTGATATTTAGTAATGAAAGGAGGTAAATATAAAAAAAATGTAATTTTAATAAATTACTTTAAAACAGGGTTTTTTTGTGATAAAAGGGGTTTTTTTGTGGATTCTGAGGGATTTTTTTAAATATGAAGGTTGGCAACACTGACGTTCACCAAGTTTTAACCAGATCGGTCTATTTCTCTGTATTTGACGTTCGTTTAAATTGAGAAAGTCGAGTGATTTTCAAAAAATGGAAGAAAAAGAATTTCGTGTGTTGATCAAACATTATTTTATGAAAGGCAGTTCGCCTCAGAAGACAAAGGGGAAGCTTGATAAACATTATGGTGAATCTGCACCTTCGTTTAGAACAGTTTATAAGTGGTTTCAAAATTTTCGGAGTGGGCATATGAGCACAAGTGACGCTGAACTGGACGCCCTATCGAGGTCACTACTCTAGAATAATCCTCATGGACTATTTGGAAAAGGGTAAAACTATAACAGGTTCATGCTATTCATCGTTATTGAACCGTTTGAACACCGAGCTGCAAGAAAAACGTCCACGATTGATCCACAAAAAAGTCCTTTTCCATCACGACAACGCACCAAAATTGATGGAATTAAATTTCCAACTCGTTCCACATCCTCCCTGTTCTCCAGATTTGGCTCCTTCGGACTACTACTTGTTCCCCAATATGAAGAAATGGTTGGCGGGAAGAAGATTTTATTCAAACGAGGAGGTGATTGCAGAAACGAAAGCCTATTTTGCAGAGTTGGACCTAGTCTTATTATTTGGAAGGGATCAACAAACTGGAACAGCGTTAGACGAAGTGTATAAGTCTAAAAGAAGACTACGTTGAAAAATAATAAAAAAATATCCCGAAAAATTAAGTAGTTTTCATTTTTGCATGGACTTTTCAAACCACGCTCGTATAAGCAGTAAAGGGTGATTAGCGAGCAGTTGACTAGCATTGTATTTCTCTGTCAATCGTGTTGATGATATATTTATTTATCTTGTAGGTGGACAAACCAGGCACCCCCGTCTCAAAACCCCGTTCCACGACCCCTAACATGGGCCTTCCAGGGGGTCCAAGCAACGGTCACAAAGTAGGCGGTCTAGGTGGCTACCCTCCTTACTCTTTGGGCGCGGGTAGGGCACCTGAACACATGGGGGCTTATAACAGCGTAGCACCTGCGCCCTACGGTCGACCGCCCTTGCTAGGGTACGAAGGGCACCCTCATTCTAGAACGCCTGGTATGGGCAGCAATGGTCTGGCCGCCATGTCTGGAGGAAAGCCGTAAGTATCGGGAGAAGGAAATTTTATGTTAGAGTAGATGATTAGTTGTGCAATAGTTTCATAGTTTCACTAATTCAAACGATTGTTTATTGAAATATATCGTGATGATATATTTATTTATTTAAGTAATTTTATTAATCTAAAAATTAATTATTCGAAGTATAATTCGTATATTTATTTATTTAAAAGCATCAGTCAGTCTAAATATAACAACTTTTGGTGTGTCGATATTTTCTTCTAAAAAATATTATCGAAACTAATTTCTGTTATTCAACAAAAATTTTATATAAATCGTACAAAGTTATTTCTCTCTCATGTATACTATAAACTTGTTCAAACTCAAATTCTATTTTTAGGTTAACTTGGATATGTTTGAAACTCCAATAAATTAGTTTTATTTCTCCTGGAAAATATTTTTACATGGTTGAAAAAGTGACCACAAGATACCATTGCATGTCTTATTTCGAGTTTTTTTTTTTTATTAATTCATAATTTGAAAATATAAAATTAAATAAGTAATGGCAATGGCTCTAAATTTATTTTTGTGGTATTATATTTAAAAAATTATGAGTATTGGACGATAATATTATAATACTTAATAAAAAGAGAATAAGGGTACGAACAAAAAGGAACTTTTTTGACAAAAACAATGTTTTGAACTATTTTGATTTTGGACTTCTAAAAAGTAATAAGTATTTTAGAACTTTCAGGCAACACAGCTCATAAAATTAAAAAATCTGATGTGGCCAGCACATTACCTTCCGTCAATCCTGTATATTATGTACAAATTCCATACATAAATTTTCTTGCAAAAGATTCTATATTTCCAGTAAAATTATTTCATAAACAAACTATGCAAATTGCACTTGGCACTGACATCTTCTTCTTTAGCATTTCCCATTCGTTAGAGGTCGCTATTTTTTATTTTCTTCTTCCACTCATTTCTGTTTTGCGTGTCGCCCTCATTCCTTCCATCTTATATTTGGTCTTTCTCTGTTTCTTCAACCCTCTATTACTAAGCTATTCATTCTTCTTCCAATATATTCTTCATCTCTCTTCATGACATGTTCAAACCAATGTAATCGTCGCTCTTGTATCTATCTAGAAACTTGAACCACTTGTGCAATTGGAGCTCCTTTTTAAACATTAGAACTGTTTTAAAGTAAAAAAACAGACTCCTAAACCATGCCTCAATTAACTGTCAAAATTATTTCGTATTTCAAACAGAATATAAGTTAAATATTGTGGCGAACTTGGCCCAGGGCTGGTCTAACATAAGCCCGGGCAAATAGTGGCAGACTGGCCCGAATTAAAATTAATCCCTATTGCTTAATTAATTAATAATATTAAATTTAAAAATAATTATTGAAAAAGAATCATTTTTTTAAGATTAAAAAAATATTTTATTCCTTTGATTATTTATATAATTATTCCGGCCTGATTTAAGGTTCGGGCCGGTTACCTTATCCGGGCCTGCCTTGCTATTTAATTTACAAATAACTTCGTAATTACTA
This sequence comes from Harpalus rufipes, assembly GCA_951394225.1. Classification (NCBI taxonomy): domain Eukaryota; kingdom Metazoa; phylum Arthropoda; class Insecta; order Coleoptera; family Carabidae; genus Harpalus; species Harpalus rufipes. Next base: position 45,422,880 of record OX596282.1, read on the forward strand.
GAAATTGAGAAAAATGTTTCATATATATTTTTTTGTATTTATTCTATTTATTGACAGACAAAATTTTGTTCGAACAGTATCTTTGTAATTTTTTTATTTTTATTCTAATACAAAATGGCCTCTTTCTCGGAAACATTTGAAGATCAGTCCATTACTGATTAAGCTTTTTTACGAATTTTGGTCAGTAGTATAACCACTATATACCCTCAAAATTTTTACCCTTTTTATAACACCCCGTATATGCTTTATTATACAGGGTGTATCGCGGAAAGTGAAACATAGGCGTTTAAAACGGAAAATCAGTTTTTTCCGTGCGCATTACTCCCCTAATTATTTTAGACAAAAAGTTTCAAATGGATGTTGTAAAGCAAAAATTTCTACATCCAATTACAATTTAATAGTATTACCCATGGAATTAGAAACAAGAGACGAACAAAAGCGTAACGTTTTATTACAGAATAATGATTGTCAAAATAAATACTAATAATTTGACGTATAAAACGTTACGTTTTTGTTCGTCTGTTGTTTCTAATTCCATTGCTAATACTATTAAATTGTAATTCCGTGAATTTTCAAATTTTATTTCTACAGTTATGAAGTAGCTAAAATTATTTTTTTTTATTGTTTCAGATGTAAACTTTTATGCTTTACAACATCCATTTGAAACTTTTTGTCTAAAATAATTAGGGGAGCAATGCGCACGGAAAAACTGATTTCCCATGTTAAACGCCTATGTTTCACTTTCCGCGATACACCTGTATATTTTTATTCCTTACATTTCTATTGCCTCGTTTTAAATTTTCCAACAAAGTTTTTCAAATAATAATTTTAGATGTTATTAATAGAAATATTTATATTTTTTTTTTGTTCTTCTTAAAAGGAATAATTTAACCACCTATTTACGAACCCCTCGTCCTAAATGCGTTTTACTATCGAAGTTTTAAATTTAAATACGTTCTATTAGATTAAAAAAATACTGTCTTTATATCATGTCTTTTTTTAACAAATCATTCTTTTGTACTTTATATACTAAATTACAGCATATATGAAACATATTTGCTAAAATTATTGTCATATAAGTACAGATTTACAGGTGCTTTCAAATAAATAGATTATTATTCAAGTTATTAATTATTTAAATAATATCATTTTTCATTATAGTGAAACGTCCATGAATATCAATTTAATTTTATACTGTTTTAGCTCACATAGTATATTTAGTGTTTGTACTATATTGTGTACCTAAATAAACTGTTAAATATATTCCATGTGTTTTTATTATCATCATGTATTATATTATAGGTACTAAACATTGTTTATACTTATATTACAGTTTTTATATCGTTTTTGTTTCTTCTTTTTCTAACCTATTTCTTTTTCAGCGCCTACTCCTTTCACATGAACGGTGAGGGTCAACTGCAACCAGTTCCATTTCCTACAGACGCTTTAATCGGCCCCGGAATACCTCGACATGCAAGACAGATCAACACGTTGAATCATGGAGAGGTTGTGTGTGCTGTAACGATCTCAAATCCTACTAAATATGTTTACACTGGAGGCAAAGGTTGTGTAAAAGTATGGGATATAAGTCAGCCTGGAAGTAAAAGTCCTGTATCGCAACTCGACTGCCTGGTAAGAAGACAAAATCTTATACAGAATGTACAGAATAATGTACCCAATGCTACCATTATTTTTTACCCTATAAATTTAATAACTGTTGCATTTTTGCTGCAAAAATATGGTTTTTTTTTCATTGGCCTATTCCGGTGATTGGAATTTGTACAAAATAGTAATATTTTTCTATAGCTTACATCTTCGTATATTAGAAGAATATAATAAAACATATTTACTCGTAGTATTTTCATTCATAATTTAATGTTAGAAATTTGTCATTTTTTACAAATCTAGAAACGTTCTTGAAAATTGTGACGTAGTTTCGATATGTTGGTGCTCATGTCAAGTTAAATATAGGGTGTCCCATTTAGAACTGCCACCATTGGGAACTCGAGATCTATAAGAGATACGATGTTAGTTACGTGGAACTTCTTGTGCAACCTTGGGGGGCCATCTCAGATGTGCTTTTTGTTTTTCCTAAAATTCTCATAGGGCACTATTTCTTTTTCAAATAACTTCTTAACTATTACCTTTGAATATATAATACATATAAGAATGGCAACGTAATGTATTTAGATTAAATATTTCGAGAGAAGGTGCCATCTATCCCTCCCTATACGAATTATTTCTGAGTTAGTTCAAAAAATACATAATAGGTGGATGTTGCACAGTATTGCCACGTAGCTAGAACAGCAAGTTAAGATTTTATAAAGGTTTTGAAGTTTGCTACTGTAAGGGCCAATCTTACAATCTCTGGTTAAAATTTTAACTGTAAGTTAAATAAACAAAACCGAAACGAAATGAACTGTCAAATGATAAATTTATAATTGCTGTCAAAAATTCGATTCAATATTGTTCATTTAACTGGCAGTTAAAATTTTAACCAGAGATTGTAAGATTGGACCTAAAACAAGTATACATGTACATTGAAGATTCAAAATATATTATATTATCTGGTTATTATGAAACAATATTTTTGAATTTTTGATTATTGAATACCTCTAACAAATAGTATCTGGCAATGCTGTCAGCACGATTTACCGTAGTTCATAGTTGTATGGTAGGAGTCACTAGCTATCTATAATAATTTTGTGAATAAAAAGAGACAGATATAGTATGTTGCTAGGCCATATGCGTTGCCATTCTTATATGTATTATATATTCAAAGCTATTACTAACTGAGAAAAAAGTTTCAAATAATGAAGTTAGATATTTTTTATTATTATGTTTCGTACAATTTTCATGTCCTCTAACGAAATACATAAGGTCATTTTCCTTTCAAATTCAAATGATAGGGAAAAGTATGAAAAGAAACCACATCTATAATAGTATATTATGTATCTAGGGCGAAAAGTGAATCTTTAAAGTATGAGCAAGTTGTTTACGGCCGAGGTGAGTAGCTGAGGCCGTCATTACTTGTGAGCACCTTAAAGACACTTTTCGTGTAAGATACATGCATAATTTTGTCATACTGGTTTCTGGTTATTAAATCATTGAAATAATATGCAGCAATTTGTAACTATATGAGTTTTGTATAAGAAGTAGGCTGTCGAAAATACTAGCAAAATTTTGACAGATTGAAATTGAATATTTCTAGTTTCATTAACATTCTTATCCGCTATAATTGTTGAAAAATACATTCCTCGAGATATTTTGGATTAAGCTGCTGAGGTGAAGAACAGTTTAATGCCGCATAAATAAAGGATTCGGTATATGAAGGTAAAATTTTAACTTTAATGTTTTACTTTTTGTTTTATAAATCGTTCAAAAACGTTGCTTTAGAAACCAGTATGACATAAAATAATTTAAACGGCAACTTTCATTCACAAGTCATAATATAACCATGGAGTGATGAACCATATGTTGCATTTTAAAATAAATTCTCTGTATGTGTATACGTTATATTGATGCAGACATTATTATTAGAACATTGAAACTTTTTGACCATTGTTTGACAACAGCCATGTTCCTTCGGGCTGCGATTCGCAATCTAAATCATCAAAGTGATCATGATTAAGAAGTATATTTTTTTTTTCGTTTTCTATTCATTATCCCCACTCTCTCATTTTGTGATCACTAGACAACCTTTCCCTTCTGAATCATCCTTTTGAGTGATCACACAGATTCATTTCAGAAAAAAATTAAAAATGGCTAACGACAATAGGTTTTCGAGTGTAGAAATTTATCAATGTGGGGTTTGTTGTATCAAAGGAAATATGATTTTCTTACAAAAAGCATGTAATGACCTACCATACTTTCGAAAACAAACAAAATATGTTACGTAAAAGATTTGTTTTAAGTAACACACTTCATATGTTACCGAGAACATTTTTTTACTTCTATATGATCCATTTTTAATGTGCTGACTATAACACTTGACAGTATATTATTTATAAAATAAAATAGTTTCCATTGGTCTTCATATGACATCTGATGCTAGATAGTGTTTGTATTATTCAAGTTGTTTTGTTGATATAATCTTTGAATATATAATACAGTACAAGAACGGCAACGTAATGTATTTAGATTAAATATTTCGGACAAGGTGCCATTTATTCCTCCGTATACGAATTATTTCTGAGTTAGTTCAAAAAATACATAATAGGTGGATGATGCACAGTGTTGCCACGTAGCTAGAACAACAAGATAAGATTTTAAAAAGGTTTTTTAAGTTTGCTACTGTAAAACAAGTATACATGTACATTGAAGATTCAAAATATATTATCTGGTTCTTATGAAACAATATTTTTGAATTATGATTATTCAATACCTCTAACAAATACTATTTGGCAATGCTGTCAGCACGATTTATCGTAGTTCACAGTTTTGTGGTAGGAGTCACTAGCTATCTATAATAATTTTGTGAATAAAAAGAGACAGATATAGTATCTTGCTAGACCATATGCGTTGCCGTTCTTATATGTATTATATATTAAAAGATATAATTTTTAAATCATGATTTAGAAGAATCACGATTAAACTAATCAGGATTCACAAAATCACAATCACAGCCCGAAGGAACACGGCTAATATTGTGTCACAAACTATGGCGGCGGTTGGCGCTAGTGTTTGTCCATGATGGTTTCACGGTGGGCGGGAATATAAGACACGCGAGTCTCTTTTAAAATCAGACAACCAATCAAATTACTTAGGACATGATACGCCACGCTATATTAATTATTAATCTAATCGACTTTAACTGCTTGTAGTTTCTGACCTAATTAATATTTAAACAAAATTCTTTCTCTAATTCTCATAAATTTACGTATATATTCGCATTCTTATCTAATATAGTTTAAATTTGACTGCTATAGTACCCCATTTGTTGTTAGCTTTTGAAACACACAAATAATCTTAAAAAAAAACATTTTTCTAGCAAAGGGACAACTACATCCGAAGTGTGAAACTCCTCCCCGACGGCCGCACCCTTATAGTGGGTGGCGAAGCCTCCAACCTGTCCATCTGGGACTTGGCGAGCCCTACACCCCGCATTAAAGCAGAGTTGACCTCGAGCGCACCTGCATGTTACGCGCTGGCCATCTCACCGGACAGCAAAGTATGCTTTAGCTGCTGCTCGGATGGAAATATCGCTGTTTGGGATCTGCACAATGAGACTCTGGTCAGACAATTCCAGGGACATACAGATGGCGCGAGTTGTATTGATATATCCGCTGATGGCACGAAGTTGTGGACTGGAGGGTAAGGAAATATGAGGCATTTTTAAATTTTTATCCATTTGTGCCACACAATCTTTGTAGGTATATTTACATTAAATTGGGGTCATTTCACATTTTCTGATTTGTTTTTTTCTTGAAATAATAGGTTAAATTGAATATGTCGATGTATGTTTTACATCTTACAATTCTATAGAATCAGAGATATTACTTTTTAATAGTTGCCGTTAATTTCAAATATTTCAACGCTGACGTCACAGCTTAGCGGCATGGCCAACTACATTCTATTACGCTACGCTTATTATGGCCTTTCAATTGTTGTTTAGTAGTAACATCTAGTTATTTTTATTTCAATGGACCATTTTCATTGAAGTTGAGACACCTATTGCAAATTTTTGAACTTCAAATTGTATTTCCCTATAAGGCGACCTCAACATGATCTCTACTGAACTGTGGTCCATAGTGTTAGCTGTCACCAGCAACCTGTCAAAACAAAAATAAATGCCAAGACACATTTTTGTTTTCATTTTATTTGTTTTTACACCCCGGTGCACAACATTGTATTCCAACCATGATTTTAGTAGATAAAAACATTTCTTGTTTGGCATTGAGAGATGACAGTTTGACATAAACAACTATGAAGTTAGCTAAGCATATCATCAACCATTCATCAACGACTTGTAAATAATTTCACAAGGCACTCCATACGCACAACACCAGTAAAAATAGTCCATTAGGAGGATAGTGTTAGTGTCCCTGATCCTTCTTGGTCCCTGTCCATGAACTTTAGATGTGCAAATGTTCTGTCAGTTTATCAAAAGTAAAGACAAAATATTTAAAAATTAATTTATTATAATTTATTATTTGTGTCAAGCTAATTTCTCAAAATGGTATAATGTTATGCCGTATGTGGCGCTATTTGATGTACTCAATCTGTAAATTTCGTTTGTATCATTTTATGTAAGTCTACAGAATACCTAAATTCTAAAATATTTTTTAAAACAGTTTTGGGTCATGACCCACAGCTGGGTAGATCGGATATTTAAAGTGAGCATCAAGGGTCAGTATTTGGAATACCATGTTACATTTGAGACGGCCATAATAAGCGTCGCGTAATTCAATGAAGTCGAGCTCTAGCTAGTTTAGTTTTGAACTATTTAATGAAACTTTTGGTATTTATTCTAAAAAAAATGTTTTATTTGCATATCTTCTACTGCACTTGTACTTTTAAAAAAATACATATTGATAATAATCTTCTCTCTTATGTAATCAGTCACCTGTCACAATTTTACATTAGATTACTGTTTTGTGTTTACAACGGCTAAAACGGAAATAAATTGAAGCGTTAATGTGTGTACGTGTGTGAGAGAAATGTCTTTGTGTGAGCATGAAGCTGTGACGTCACGAATTGAGCCCGTATTTACAGCCATAAATTTATAAAAGAAAAGTTGCTTATTTCAAATTATTTTATATTACTATATTGACGCCTGTGGTGTACTCTCCACGCCAGAAATGAGTTCCCGTGAGGTGACGCCTGGTAAGCGCTCGCACGGTACAAATATTTAATCATTACCGATATCTGTGTACAAAGCAGATTGGCAGACCCAGCAATGGGTAATATACCGTGATGATATATTTATTTATTTATTTACTACATTTATTAAATGAGATGTATTTAACGATTTTATAAAAAAAAATCTTTTTTTAAATAATCCCATTACTATTTATCTCCCCCAGGTTGGACAACACAGTCCGAAGCTGGGACCTCCGCGAAGGCAAGCAACTCCAACAGCACGACTTCAGCTCTCAGATCTTCTCCCTGGGTTACTGTCCGACTGGCGAGTGGCTGGCGGTAGGCATGGAGAACTCCCACGTCGAAGTCTTACACGCAGCTAAACCCGACAAATACCAGCTGCATCTACATGAGTCCTGTGTGCTCAGTTTGCGATTTGCTTCTTGCGGCAAATGGTTCGTCTCCACCGGGAAAGATAACTTGCTCAATGCGTGGAGGACGCCGTACGGAGCTAGCATATTCCAGGTAGGATAGAAATCATCCTTCGATGTGTATTCCTATCCAAACGCACTTCTTTCGCCACATCCACATTCATATTTTTTTATTCCTCATACTCATACTCCAGAAACTATTTCACTACTGTAACTATGAAAAGAGTCTACTATTACGTCATTTACTTTTACCAACGATGACCAGTATTTGATAATTTTGTTGATCATTGTGACAATGAACACACTAATAAAAATAGCCGACATGGACACTTCCACATATTTTTTTTTATTTACATGATTATTAATTAATATTGTTTGCATTAGAACTTAAATATAAAACTAAATCCTAAAGTTGTCAATGCAATAACATCTGCGTAACCAGAAGCACAAACCTATCAATGCATATCTGCTTGACTAGGCTACACAAAGGCAGATACCAAATTTTATGTTTTTTAACGTTTTGTTACAAGAACACTTTTTTTTCTTTTTGACTTGATTTAACCCTGAAGATGATTATTATATGATCGCAACGTCGGTTTGAAGTCAAATAAACATCTTAAGACTACGTTCCGAGTTCCGACTAAATTATTCTTCCCTCAGATGTATAATATAGTGAAAATGATTAAGCAGAGGACTCACGTCATCAACCTGAAAAAAACCTTATAAAATGAAATATAACTTGTGGAAATTATTGGGTGTTATTTATTTTTAAAAGAGGAAGAAAAAAAGTACTAGTATTAAGTAATGTATATATTAATGATATTTACAATGATTTCCAAATCAATCGTTATTCCTTTTACGGAATATAAAATTATTTGAAATAATTGTAGTTTATTTTCGTACCATACGTTGGCAGTACTGAGATTGACTATGTTGTGTCAAATAATTTTATATTCCGTAAAAGGATTAAGGATTTGACTTAGAAATAATTGTAAATTCATAAATATATACGTTTCTTTAATACTAGTATATTTTTTCTTCTTTTTTTAAATAAATAACAACCAATAATTACTACAAGTTATATTTCTTGTTATAAGGTTTTTTTCAGGTTGATGACGTGAGTCTTCTGCCTAATCATTTCCACCATATTTTATATTACACACTTTCTGACGAGAATATACAGTCCATACGATGTAACTTGGCGAGCCAAAAGAATGTAATTCATTTCACTATTCCTAAGTTGCGTTTTGTCAAATATTTACTTTTACTTCGATGCCGCACAGCTTCAGAAGTGAAATAGTGATTTTACAATGTTTTATTGCCTTACACAAAGCAAATTTCACCCTAATACACTCAAACTCGGGGTGTCAGGTACTTTTCAACCCAAGAAGTTATATTCATACATAAGCGTTTGTGCATTTTTTTCTCAAGAGCAATAGAAATTTTATTTTCTTAACTTTATTAATTTAAAAAATAATAAATTATAATATGATTTATATAATAAATAATTCATTCCAATATTTGTAATATTTTTTTTTGTATAAATAATTTCTTTTTTTTTTGTAATATTCGTAATTTTATTGAACTTTATTCTTCTTCGGTACGCCTATGGATTTTATAACTTTCCCATTACCGCAGTGATAATGTGAATTGCCCCAACTCGCCAAGTTACATCGTATGGACTGTACAAAGCTTCGATCGCATTATGATACCTTTTTAATATTTTAACAAACTATCAGATGACAGTAGTTGAATACCGTATTTTTTTAATTTCGTCTATTTAAAACAGGCGCTGATGTGAGCGCCATCTATTGAATTGGTTAAGTGGAACAGTATAATTTCAGGTTTAAAAATGATGAAAGGTGTCAAATTATAAATAATGATTCGAAAATACTTTCTGGTTACTTCTATATATTCATTCACAACAATAATTTAATAAAATGATGAACTAAGTTCTAACTAAACTTAACTTTTATAACTTAATTTCCAATGGCGGATAATAACCGTCTAATTTTGTTTCCGACGGCCTACCTGATTTTCGTATTCTCAATAATTCTAGGTGACCCTCGTATACATTTACTTTTACATCGGACATTCATAAAAACGCGCACAACAAATTTAGACATTGCTATAAACGCTTTAAAAAGAACGGTGAAAAAGCAGAGTTTATATTTATTACAAAGTGGGCTGATAGGATCACGAAATCTAGAAATTTCTATTCAAAAATATATAACATTTGTGTCGTCTGTATTTATATGTATTAGAATTTGTGAAAGCAATTTTATTCCTTATTGCAAACTTTGTACGTAGATGCTATCTATTCAATCATTTACTTTTTCAAATATAATCCGGAATATATTTTGCTTAATTTGTTCGTTCATTCGGCCGAACTTCCGAAATTTAATTCAGAGGGCTAAAAAAACATCAAAAATTAAGAGAGGCTAATTTTCAATGGAGTAGTTTCGCCTTTTTCGATTTTTTTATTAGAAGCAAGTATTTTTAAATTTAAATTTTCCATATTTTTTTATTTTGCACAATTTTTGTTTTTAAATGAGAAAAAAATATTGAAAATACCGGACATATCTATTCCCGTCACTGTGACGTTACCCTTGCCATGTCCGTTGCAACTTAGTTCCGACGTGCTGCTCGAAGTATGACAAAGATATTTTGCGACGTATGTCTTGCGGGGTAAGGGGAACTTGTTTGTTAGGTTAGAAAGCTGTCAAATTAGCACGTATTTTTACTTATTTATTTTATTTTAAAGACAATTCATAATCATGTATATTTTTTATTTGCGAGAAAGATAGAATAAATAACTGTCACTTTGACATGTCACATCCCATCGCTGTAAAACAACGATACTAGCGACATTTGCGGCTTTAAGTATGTAAGCGTGACATCACAGAGAAGAGGTCGGTTTGAATCATGGAATATTTTAAATAACTCTTTTGAAATATTTACATAATAAATGGAAAATTTTATATATCTTATTATGAGTCATATATTGTAAACAATTAAGAATTTCATTAAATTTTAACATATTGTAACTTCCCCTATTAGTTGCACAACATAAATAAATTAGGTGGCTATGGCCAGATTTTAAAACTGGTTATTATAATTTCAAGTTTCTTTTTAAAATTTTATTTTCATGAGAATATAATTCCTTAGTCACGTGACATGTTTTCCGCCAATCAACATTCAGAATCTCCCTAGCTACAAGATTATCACAGCGATGATAAAAAACAAAGAAATAAACACCGTATTTATAGTCGTTACTAAGGGATTTGTTTTCTTTATTTATGACATTGACAGTTAATTTTGAGTATAAAAATAAATAATAACAATAATTCAAACTCTGAAATATTAAATAAAACTCGTAAGTACCATGTTTTAATATAATATGAATATGTATAATAAAAGTTAGGTTAGGTTAGATTGCAAAAATTCATTATATTCTCTCATTAAATATAAGCTCGTGATATGATTAATAATCGAAGATATTGCTCGTGAAACCGAAGCAGCACATTTCAACTCGTCCTTCGGACTCGTGAAATCTGCAGCTCGGTTTCACTCGAGAATATCATCGATGATAATCATATCACTTGTTATATTACGTATGAAAATATCATTGCGCCGCTATTTATTTTGTTCTAAAAATAAGTTTTAAATTGGGAAATCACGCTTTGTACTAAAATAAATAAACAATGCTGTATATTTTATACGAAGGACATGTTTTTCTAAACGTTTGAATTTATATTTACATATCAAACACGTGTATTTATATTTCAAAACCAAGATTTCGAACATCTATCTAAACAAGAAAAAAGTTTCTTGGCCTAAAATTTAAATGTAACAAATGTAAAAATAGGAAGGTTAAATATATACTTCGAGTTCATTGTCAAGTAAACTATACTTGAAATTCAAAACATGTTTCTAGTTTGTGCTGTCATATTTTGTAAATAAAATTACAAATAATTCCAAAAATTTTGATAATTGACTCATTTTAGATAAATATTTGTTTCTGTTTAATTGCGAATAGTTTGTAATTTTCTTATCTTAGATTATAAAATTTTGTCGCGGTATAATACCTGATATTATAAACATATTATAATATGTTGTTAATATATAATTTTCAAGGTGAAAGAAAATTAATTCTATATTAAAAATAGATAAGAAAATCGGTGAATGAATATATCATTTTTCTTCTAATTTAGTTGAAGATATGTTTTATCTACAATAAAAATTGTTTACTAATATCTCAGAAGAAAAAGAAATCATATTAGGAATAGATTTTGATGTATTAGGTTTCTTATTATCCCGAATCATATCCCAAAAATGTTCCAAAGAGATAGACTACTGTAAAAATGCGAGATTTGTTAGATGTTTGTGAGAATATTAAGAAAGATTGTGTGAAAGATTATTTGATATGAAGAAATGTTATTAAGAGAATGAGAGTGGGTCATTTGAAATAGTTCAAGAATGAACAATAACGAATGAACGGTTAGTAAAACTTATGTTGAAGATTTTTTTGATTGTTGAATATCTTCTGGAACTGTTTATTTGTGTGTTTGTGAATGTTGGAGCCGGAGCGACGTTCCAGAACTTTTTGTTGAAAACCGTGGTATTTCACATATTTTAAATAAAATTTTACATTACATTTTTAAAGTCAATTAAATTCAAAAAGAAAATAGGGGTTTCCATGTTACGACTTTTAAAAAAATACTTATTGAATATCAATGTTCATCATGTATAAGTAATAGGTGAATATATTCGTTAATTTTCTAATTTTTATTACCCTAATATCAAAATGAAACTTTAATGCATTTAAAGTATCAGCCATGTTTGTGACGTGCTAGGTACTGGTAAATGTTATTGGTTAATGACTACCCGAACGCGCAAGCCAAGCCTCTGCTATGTTCACGCCGATTTTGACGTGACACGAAACGACTCACTCAGCGTGTTTGTCATATATCCGTCTCATTCAGCTCTAAAAACGTATGTTATTGATGTAGATGACGTCACACGCGCCATCGATTTATTCAGGCCGCATTTATTGAAACTACATTTTTTCTGGCGTATTAGAAACTTTTCAGCGAAAATATAAAATACGGGTCTAATATTTTATGTTCAAATTAACATATTAAAAATTGAAAAACCTTGAAAACCCCTATTACTTTAAATTTCAGTTATACGGCATCTATGTATTTTTACAAAACCGATATTTTGTTACACGTTTATATCTACATCGGGGTAAGTAAAATATTACAATTTCATAATCATAAATTCATGTATTTACACATAATACATTCGTTTATCCATTCAGTTTTATAAATATCTTCAAAATTTCACAAAAAAAAATTACATGTGTTTCAATAAGAATGATACAACCTTTTTTAGTTTAAATTCTGTATATTTATTTTTATAACGACGTTTCGGCAATATAAACTATTATCTTCTTCAGGAATGAACAAATCAACAAAACTAAAAAAGGTTGTATCATTCTTATTGAAATATGAGTTCTGAAAGATTTTTTAATAATTTACATGTGTTTATTTTTAAAATCATCAACAGAATTTGTTGATGGATTTAATATACCGGGTGGCGCTCGAAATGTAACGGAACAAAGGCATTTAACAGGGGATAGCAGTTTTTCTTTGCGCGGTGCTTCCCAAATTAATTTAGAAAAAAATACTTGAAATATAAGTTGTAGATCATAAAATTCTGCATTTGACTAAACAAAATTAATTTTGCATGCATTGCAACGACAGAAATTAGGTATGAAAATGTCGAAAGTCACCTTAAAAATAGTGATAGCCATGGAATTAAAACAAAAATCTCAACAAACGTGTGATTTTTAATGTCATAAAATTTAATTTACTTTTTTATTCTTTAATAAAATTATCATAACGTAAAATTCTTAAGCAGAATAACAGTTTAGCGTTATAATGCAAATACTAATTTATCTTCACAAAAAATTACAATATTTGACAGTTATACATTTGTTTATCTTTTGTTTTAATTCCATGGTTAGCCTATTAAACCGAAATTTTCATATTTAATTTCTAGTGTTATTAAACATAATAAATGAAATTTGTATACTGATTTATATGCAGAATATTATGTTCTACAATTTGTTTTTAAAGTATTTTTTTACCCACATTGTAAAATCCGTCGTTTTATAAAACGCCTAGCGGTTTTAAAATTTGGCTATACTCCGTTCGCTGAAACGAGAGAATGTGGAACTAATTCTTAAACAGAGACAAGTCATTATATTGGTCAAAAAAGGATAATTTTGAAGCCGAACTAATAGAATGCCGTCTTTCTGTTTAAGAATTAGTTCTATATTCTGTCGTTTCAGCGAACGAAGAATGGACATTTCATAGAACAACGAACAGCTGACTATCACATTGTAATGTAAATACTTGGATATTTTCGGTTGATCGGTTGCAATTTCTCTCATCATAACCTAACGCATAAAACTCTCGCTTAGAAAATTCTGGGCGATTTTTGTGCATTAGGTAAGGTTATTGTTGTTATATTTGGAAAAATGCACAAGCTAGGTAAGCTGTTCGTCGTTGTAAAAAAGGCTAGACGACCAGACAAATTTTAAAACATAGTAAACGAAAGTTTGACAATCTGGCCATGTTTTATAAAACGATTAGGCGTTTTATTAAAAGGTGGAAAGATTCCGAATGCAAGAAATAGTAGGGCTGATATAAATGTGCACGGGGTGAAAAAGTATGTTTGATAGAAATGATTACTTTTTTATGTATTTATTACTAATGTTTGATTGTGTTTTCCAGTCCAAAGAATCATCATCAGTATTGAGTTGTGATATTTCAACGGACGACAAATACATCGTTACGGGTTCAGGAGACAAGAAAGCAACAGTGTATGAAGTTATATACTAAACAGATCTTGACATTCGAAATAAAATAAAACAATAACACAGCTTAAAATAAAATCTGTGGTGACAAATACTCTGTGAACCGGGGCCAGACGTAACTGTTTACAGTTGAAACAAACATTTAAAAATAGTGTACAATATTCGTCTCAGAGGTCTAATGTTTTTAGTATTTAAATAAATAGTAACGAACTATAAGCACACTCGACAACTATTTTGTGTATGTTCTGTAAATGTTTATGCAAAATAATCTTTCAATAAACTTTAACTTGAATAAATCGAACATCTACGTACATTTTATGAAACTGTTGTTCTTTATTTTTACCTGTTGTTCTTATTGATTGTTTTTACTTTCCGCCAACTTACACACATAGGTAAGGGAGGTAATGGCCGCGTTCAGCACCTCATCGCTGAGCTCCGAAATTTGCCGATCACAACGAATGGCCGAATGCTATTGGTTCAGCAGTTGCATTCGGAAAACATCATCGCTTAGCAGTGCTCATCGCTTTCGGTTCAAAAATTCGGTAGTAAGTTTTCAGTGAATAAGCACGAATTAGGGTGCCCACAACACGTTTTTACTATAATTACAATGAATTCTGTCTGTATGTGTGTGTTACGATTTTTTTCGTCCACGATAACATATCAAACTTCCAATAAATTCTATTTACCGTTTTTAAACTTTCTGCATTCATATAAATAGTTGCTTAGATTTTGGGTAAAATTGGACAATCGGAAGTGGTATTTTACAACATATCAATGGAAACATCATATTAGATTTTGTCTAAAACTGATAAACCGGAAGTGATACTTTAATTGAAGCTCTGAACAGATTTTCGTGAAAAAATATATTATGATATAATCCAAAATTTCTCGAATTTAGTACTTGAAACTCGGATGTTTGAGAATTAGATTATATATGATAAACCGGAAATGGTACTTAACTAGTTGCTATTATCAGATTTTCGAAGAAAAACAAAATATAATCAAAAATATCGTATTACTGACTTTACTTATTTGGAACAATAAATTAGATTTTGTTTACAAACGATTAATCGGAAATGATAGGTACTTTACTTGCAATTGGCGGGAGATCATGTGCTGGCCACATTAGATTTTTTGTTTATTTATTTTAGGAACAAAAACAGGTAAAATGGTAAGTTATTTGATATTTTTATAACTTCTCTTTTAATATATTGCGTAACACAAGTAATCATTTTAGATAAGATAAATTCTGCAATAAATTTAATACAACTTAATATGATTGAAATTTATCTAGTTTGAACACAAACAGATAACAATTTATCGATTATAATTTTATATTTACAAGCAAAATTTGTGTCCATATATAGTAATCTTCAGGTTTATAAATAGTTGTTGCATATTTTAATTCTAAGAATAAGAAATATTATGAATGGTATTGTTTTTATTTTATAAGTAATGTTTCATAAATCACTCTATTAAATTTGGCAAAGTTTAAACTAAACAAGATATAATTTGTAAACTAATGTTTGAGTAGCAAATGTGTTAACGGAAATTCCTACTTATGACCAAATTAAATTTACCGCCACGTCACGTGGTTGTCCTTGATGTCTGTGGTAAATATACAAATAGTAATGGTGGTCCATGTTCGCTTCCTGTGAACATTTCGCTATTTTAACTAAGTTTTAAGTTGTTGTGCCAAATATAAGAGATGTGATTTACTATTAGTGTTGTGTATTTATAAAAAGGTATGTACTCGTGTACGGAAATTGTGCGTATATTGTGCAAATGGGCGGGTGAAGAACTATGTCGGCACAGACGTCCGTTTATGGGTGTTGCATATACACATATCTCTTTCGACTTTGAATGGGAAACGGCGCCTGTCATCGTACTGATGAACTCACTCAATTAATTATGGCAAACATTCATCGTTTCTGTGTAATAAGAGTGCAACTAGTCCGCAAACTGCTTTCAGTGTATGTGTTGCTTCCCCATAATGGTTGTCTTGCAATCCAGCATTCAACATGTGACCCCAATCTGACGTTTTAAAATCATTTTCGTTCATTATAATCCGTATTTTGCTGTATTAAAAATAGTGAAACATTTTGAAACCGGGGTAAATTCTCCCTTTTCGATTGATTGGTGGAACCCACAGGTGAAATTATAGATTTATCAGTACTTTGTTGACATCAGTGCACAGGTGTAACGAAAAGTCAAACCCTGTTTTGAAGTTTTGCGTGTATTTCGAAGTTATTTTCATCAAACTATCTATTAAAAAGTATAATAACATAATAGCTCGGTTTCTGCATTTTGTAATGTTATGATTTGTCAGTGCGACCTTCTCAGAAATTTTTAAACGTTTTCTTGAAATGTTCAAGGTGAAAATTAAATCATATTTAAATGATTTCATTTACTATTAGAACAGTGAAAAAAGTGTAAAGAATTGTTTTACTCATATTAATGGACATTTTCCGTGTTGTGTTATCTCTAAAATTATTGATTTATTTGTCTCACAAATAGAAATAAGTAAACATTGTTCATCTATTATTCTAATACGAAAGTGAGTGATATGATTAATGCAATGAATCTTAAAGCACGAGGATTTCTGTTTTATTGAACAATACAGGTTATATTTCAGATAAAAGAAACTTTCTATTTGTAATTGAACGTTTTTATGGGTTTTGTGAATTAGACTGGATTGTGTCTATAAATATTTTATTAGTTTTTACTAAATTTTAACTAATCGTCATTAATTTTATTGGTTATTTTCTGTGAATTACTTTCTACAGGGTGTTAATGAATACGTTACAAATTTATAGGGTATGTAGGGGATGCAAAATAGACTAACTTTTACTAATAAACTCATATCCGGAAATGCACCGTTTTCGAGCTACAGGCTCTTAAATACCTTAAAAGAGTATTTATCTACTTTAATTTTAGTTGGCTGTGACCTATCACTTCAGTTATTTTGTTTATTTTAAATTTTTTAAATAATTTTATTCATTTTTGAAATATAATAATTACTCAAATGATAACTTTAATGAAAGCATTGCACCTTCGGATCATATTTTGATACATTCTTTCAAAATCGCTAGGATTTATTTGAATTTCTTGTGCTACTGTACACTCAGTTGTACGTTAATACCATGTTAGGGTAATCGCGAATAGTAGGTATGTTCATTCATAATGCGAATGCATCTGCAACACAACGCTAAAAATTTAAATAAACAAAAGAATAACTGAAGTGACTAGTCACAGCCAACTAAAATTAAGGTAGATAATTACTAAATATTTGGGTTTAGTTCTGTCAAATTTTATTAGAATACGACGTTTCGACAGCGAAGTGCTTGACTACATGTTTCCAAAAATATGGTAACATTGATCAAGTTTTTTGAAAAACACATCTATACATAAGACCAAAGATTTTTATATTATTAAAGTGACCGATTTTCGGTACGTATTTATTTATATTATTGTCATTTATTTTCGCTGTCGAAACGTCGTATTCAAATCAAATTTAACAGAATTAAACCCAAATATTGCAGGGTTGTGCCTCGATTTTCTAACTTTAAATTCTACTGGATTTCAAATTCGATCACAATTGTGATTATTTTTCACCGTTTCACAGAGTAGATTTCAAGTTCTACTGGTCTTGAGCAGTAGAATTCGTTTCTATCGTTTATGCTTGACATTTCTTTATTACGTCTTGTTTGAAAAATTGAGTTAATCATATTTATATTAATTATTCTTACTCAATTCTTGTAGAATTTGGAATCCAGCTGGAGTTACAAAATCGGGGTTAAAAAATAAGATTTTGCAATATATCACATACTAGGTTTATTTTAATTCCCAATTCCGTTTAAATTTAACAAGAAGCAAATAATGAATATTGTAAATTAGAACTGTCACTTTTTGTATTCGTAAAAAAAGTGCCAGGCTGTCGCTGATTGGCTGATTTGGTCACATTTTCGCATTAGTTTGAAAACGTAGCAGACAAACGCACACATGCGAAAAACAATGTTATTTTGGATGTCAAATTTAATTTATAATGTATAATTAATACAAAAAAAAATATTGTAATTTTGAGTTCATAATAAATATCTAATAAAGCCCAATAAAACCCACTTGGTCGGGTTTTTTAAAAAACCCTTCTGAAAGTTTCTTTAAATTTTTAGATAATTGCTTTCCGGTTATGAGTTTGTTAGTGAAAGTCTATTTTGCATCCCCTACATACCCTATAAATTTGTAACACGTATTCATTAACATTCTGTATAACGTTACAGATTTATTAATTAGTGTTTTTGGTTTCAGGTATTTAGTCATGCAACAAGCAATACAAAAATATGTCATTCCATTTATTTGTGAACGTTTAAGACTGAAAGCATTGCACCTGAATCAATATGTTCCCACGCAATAAAGCCTAATCCACCATGGATTCAATCTTGCCACAGAAAGGCACAAAACTGCAACGAATTTTTGCTGTATGACTAAAAACATGCAAGCCTGATCAGCCATGGCGCTGGTAGAAAACAATCGGTACATAGTGCAGGTGTACGTGGGGGCCCTATCCGCCTTGTACGAAGCTCTCTCAGTAGAGGCCAGCAAACAGACAACGTCGGAGGAGATTGTGTCTTGCATCGTGGAACGACTATCACTCAACGAAACTCCGGGCGGGAACTACGAGCTGGCGGAAGTCATCGGCGAGGAGTGCAAGGAGCGTCGCCTGATGCCCAACGAGAGCCCCGTGCAGCTCATGATGCTCTGGCCGAAAACCTCCGACGCCATGACGTGCTACCGGTTTTATTTGCGCGAAAAGCTCAACGATTTCATATGGACAGACAATTTCACCATGGATCCCCAGTTGATAAAAGATTATTTCCACCGGTTTCTCTACCAACCAAAAGATAGAGAATATCCTGATTTGTGTCAGTTGCCCGATTTGAACGAACAAACTCTTCTGGATAATCTTCGGGCGAGATTCACCGCGGGGCACATCTACACGTATGTTGGTTCGATTCTCATCGCCGTCAATCCGTTTAAATTCCACCCGATCTACAATCCGAAATATGTGAAACTTTACCAGAACCGGAGATTGGGGCCAAATTTGCCGCCGCATATTTTTGCCGTTGCTGATACAGCCTATCATTGCATGTTAAAGGACAGGAAGAACCAGTGTATAGTGATAAGTGGTGAAAGTGGTTCTGGAAAAACAGAAAGCACTAATTTTCTTCTGCACCATCTTACAGCTTTAAGCCAGAAGGGATCGCACGGCAGTGGTGTAGAACAAACTATTCTTAGTGCAGGACCAGTGTTGGAAGCTTTTGGAAACGCCAAAACTGCGCACAACAATAATTCCAGCCGATTTGGCAAATTCATCCAGGTAAATTATAAAGAAAATGGAATGGTCCATGGAGCAGTTGTCCAAAAATACTTGCTAGAAAAATCCCGAATTTGTTCCCAAGGGAGAAACGAAAGAAACTACCACGTATTTTACTATTTATTAGCTGGGGCTTCAGAATATGAACGCCAACATCTTCATCTAAAAACAGTAGAAGAGTATAATTATTTAAGTCGGAGCGGTTGTTACGTTTTGGACAACATAGACGAAAGTTACGAATTTTCCCGGTTGAAACAATCCATGGAAATGGTCGGATTTACAACCGAAAAACAGCGGCGATTATTTTCCGTACTTTCAGCCGTATTACTTTTGGGAAACGTGGAATTCCAACCCAGGAAATCCGCCTACCATCACGACGAAGCCGTAGCTGTAAAAAACCCCGAAGTTGTACAATTGATTTCAAATCTTCTTCGGGTGAAACAAGAAACGTTACTTGCGGCGTTAACGGCCAAACGGGCCAGAGCATCTGGCGAAACTTTAGTAATAAACTACCGCCTTCCAGAAGCGATTGCTTCTAGGGACGCGATGGCGAAATGCCTCTACGGAGCCCTATTCGATTGGATAGTCCTCCAAGTCAACCACGCTCTCTTGTCGAAGAAAGACACGCTAAGGGATCATCAAGGGAATTCTATAGGGGTTCTAGATATATTCGGGTTTGAAGATTTCGGGTTTTGTAACAGTTTTGAACAGTTGTGTATTAATTACGCGAATGAACATCTGCAGTATTATTTTAACCAGCATGTTTTTAAATACGAGCAAGAGGAATACAGGAAAGAAGGGATTCGATGGAATAATATTGATTTTATGGATAATACGGGGTGTTTACAGCTGATTGAAGGCAAGCCGAATGGACTTCTCTGCGTGCTCGACGACCAGTGCAAGTAAGAAAGATTTTATTATTATAAACATATTTCTATTCAAGTATACACTTATTTACAAACTATATAAGCCCTACACACACCCTCTTCCTCATTCAGTTATATAAATGATTTTAATTATTCCTTCTTTCGTCATTTAATACTTTGTATATGCTTAATCGTTAATGCTTTGATGAGTGTATGGCCGTTAATTTAAATCTCGCATTCAAAAACTCAAATTAACAAATGTAATGCTAAGTTTGAATGATTCGAAACCCTTTATATAGATGTCCCATAAAATTTGTGCGTACATTGATAAAATCTCAGAAACTATAACAGATATGAAATGGTTTAAATAACTTCTAATAATGAGGCGGTTTCACATTTTTTCACCAAGTGAGTTAGTTAAGATAATGTTTATTCATGAGTAAACATTCTTAACTCACGTGGTTTATACAATATTTTATTCAATTTTGCCGAAATAATAAGAAAAACCATTATGAAATTTAATTTTGCATGACAATCGTTGATAGACATCAAACCGTTTATTTATAAATTATAAACAAGCTTTATTTTCTGTCATTTTTGTCGTGAAAAATAATGAAAATGGCTATCTGTCTAATAAAGACTGGTGAGTTTTATGTTTGCGCCTGATGTTATTTTAAATGCATTATTTGTTGCAGAGTTAGTTAAAATTCTGTGAGAGTTAATTATTATTTTTTAATTCACTAGTAAATAAACAGTTACTTATAGCTGTTGCTAAAGAACTAATAATGAAAGTTTAAAACGTAAAAATTGAATAAAAAGTTATTTATTTATCAAGGTATTGAAGTTATATTTTATATCACAAATGTGAAATTTATTTGCCGGGGCCCTTAGGGCCGAGTAAAATAAACCATATGAGTGATAAAAAGGAATTTCAGTACTTAAATTTTAATTGTAAAAATGAAAGGAATATTTATTTTTATAGGTTATGTTAACAAATCTGAAAATTATGTGTTTTATTTCTTCTTTATCGGAATTATTTAATTCGTTCTTCTTGCACATATTTTTATTTTACGAACAAATTTACTATTGCATATCGTACACCTACTCAAATTATCTTTAATGTATAATAATTATAAGGTTGGCAACACTGCATTTGCATGAAATCGTCGTATAATGAATTACTTTAGTGCCGATATCTGTTATTTTAATGACTATTATTGAGCGCTTTGGTGATGATTTCAAATAAGTGTATTTAAAATATTTCACATTGCCAGCACATTGTTTGAAATAATTTCTATATTATTAAAGATACAATAAAATACTATAAAACAGTCTTATAGTAGTCCAAGGAGGACATCCGATTAAAGAAAAATAATAATTTGTAAACAAGTGATTCTGAAGTTACAACACAAAGTTATATTTTTTTAAAAGGGATGGTATATATTTTTTAGACCCATTAAATGAGTATTTTATATCTTTATATAACAAAATATTGAGAAAAATTCAATTGAAATTTAAATGAATTTGATTTTTATAGTTATTTTTTAGTAAGCTATGAAAAACAAAATGTGCTATTTGGCAATTTAAATTATTTAGTATGGAAATCAAATGGAATACTATTTACAAAGTGTTCTTAACAATTTGTTACGTTTTAATATAAGCTCAATTGTTTTTCATAAACAACCTAGTGAAAAATAACTATAAAAATCAAATTTATTTAAAATTTATTTTTTCTCAATATTTTTGTTGTATAAAGCTATAAAATGATTACATGGTTGAATTCAGAAAAAAATACTCTAATGAATGGGTGTAAAAATATATACAATCCCATTTAACAAAATATAACTTTGTGTTGTGACTTGAGAACCACTAGCTTAAAAAAATATTTTCTTCTCTATTCAGATGTCTTTTATAAGATTGTGTTGTATTTTATAAAAATTATTTGAGGTACCTCGTTTAGCTGTTACACCTGCATAAATATTGTTTCAATTTTCAGTATTTTATGGTTTATCAATATTTTCTTCAACAAAATTTTATCTTACATTAATTCAAATATATTTTGTGATAGTGACCTTCATTTCTCGCCAAATATAAATAAAAACTGCTTTATTGATTAGATATTTTATTAATTCATACATATTTCTAATATTTTCTTCTTAAAACTTTCAGTTGTTTATATTTGAATTACATTGCACACAAGATATAAGAGCCACTCATAAATACACCTACAATCATAAAAATGTTAAAATCTGAATTCTATGCGATTAGGCAACGGAAATTTGATTTGCGGAAAAAAATAGTGACGAAATATGGCCGGTTAAAGCGAGACCGAATAAGGAAAGTACCGTATATAAATTATAGGTCCTTTGTAAATTTTATAACATGTCAATTTGTGCTATTCAAATGAAAGTAAATCTTGTTAACAATTTTCTTAATACGAAAATTAAGAAACTCGTTCGTCAAAAATGTAAATACAAACTCAGATTTTTATTTTTTTATAAAATGCTGAGGTTAAATATTTAAAAATTATGTATTGCCGAAAAGTGATTCCTAACTAACTATGAGTGCCCTGGAGATTTATATCTCTATGAGAATATAATTCATTAGTCACGTGATATGTTTTCCGCCAATCAACATTCAGAATCTTCCTAGTTACATGTCTATCACAGCGATGATAAAAAACAAAGAAATTATCACCTTATTTATAGTCGTTATTAAGGGATTTTTTTTCTTTATTTACAACATTGACAGTTAATTTTGAGTATAAAATAAGTAATAACAATAATTCAAACTCCGATATATATATTAAATAAAACTCGTAAGTACCATGTTTTAATACATTATGAATATGTATATCAAAAGTTAGGTTAACATAATGTGTTACAAAAATTCATTATATTCTCTCATTAAATATAAGCTCGTGATATGATTAATAATCGAAGATATTGCTTGTGAAACCGAAGCAGCACGTTTCAACTCGTCCTTCGGACTCGTGATATCTGCAGCTCGGTTTCACTTGAGAATATCATTGATGATAATCATATCACTTGTTATATTACGTATGAAAATATATCGTTATTACCGAAATTTGTTTTTAGAAATTTAGCACACTTAACAATGAGATTTTTAATTATTTTATTCCCAATCACACATTGGCATTCAAATTTTTTTCGTTGAGAATTATAGTTGTTAATGTGTCGTAAAAATGCTTAATGCTAAGTACTAATTTACATTCAGATGTTTGTTGTTTTCAAAATTGTACGGAATATTTCATTATTTAAAATAAAACTCGTACAATGAATATTAAGTTGTTTATAGCTAAATTATTTTTTATGGTATATGTAGAAAATTTAAAATTTTATGAAGTTATCTGATTATTTAACAGTGAATATTTGGTAATTAAACATTTATTAATAATTTTGTAATGCTAGTGAAGACAAAGCTTATTTGTCCTTCAATTTTTTACAACACAATTCACATTTTCACACCATTCTCTACTTTAAGATATCTTCAATGTCATCCAATTATTCTTTATAGCCCTTCATTTTATACATCATTTGTTTCATTTCGCTTTTACCCTAAATTGTGAATGGTGCAATCTAACATAAAATGAATAGAACGTATATGTATATAATTATTGAGATTTAGAATTCAAATCCCGCATTCTTCAACAAGTATTAGTATTAATTTAAAATATAATTATATCGATTTGTTTGGGAAACATATAACATGTAGATGCATTATAACTTGTACCATTTAAGATACAAGTAAAGCTTGGTATTACTGCAAAAGAATTTTGATAAGAATCATTATGAAAAATGAAGCATTTAAGTACATGAAAATTTGAGTGTTATTTTAATTTTTTAAAGATATTTACGAAAAACCATCTACAGAAAACAACTAATAATAGTTATTAGCGTATCAAAGCACTGAAGATCTACTTTTTCTCACGAATTTGGAAAATAAACCATGTGAGTGATAAAAACGAATTTCAGTGCCGAGGTCCATATTAAATTTTATTTGAAATTGAAAAATTTTGGAAATGAAAGGAATATTATTTTTTTAGGTTATGTTTACATATCTGTACTCAATAGCTGGTACTACAAGCCTTTTTCAACTAAAACGCTGTTTTAAGTAATGTCAAATTTCATTATATAATAATAATAAATGGAGTCTCGTGGCCGAGTGACTGCGCGCGAATCTGGGAAACTGGGTTGGAACCCGACCAACACCAAATAGTTCCAATTTTAAATGGCACATAATTGACCCCTGTAGTGTACTCTCCAAACCAGCTATGAATGCCCATGAGATGACGCCTGGTAAATGCCCATACGGTACAAATATGTCATCATCATTACCGAAATCCGTGTACAAAGCAGATTGGCTCACCCAGCAATGGGTAATATGCCGTGATGATATATTTATTTTATTTATTTATTAATAATAAATAGTATCAAATCTATCAATATAATTTTAAAGCAGAACAGTTCGTATTCAAACAAATATTTACAAAAATCGTTCTGTAAATATAGGGATGAAATTAAATATCGAAATTTGAATTTGACATTTCTTAAAACAGCGTTTTAGTTAAAACAAAGCTTGTGGTACCAGCCATTATTGCTAATTTCGGTTAGTTATCATAAAGAACACTCAAAATTATATATTTTATCATCTCAAACTTCTTCATCGGAATTATTTAATTCGTTCTTCTTGACATATTTTTTGCTATTTTACATACAAATTTACTATTGTACATTGTACACCTACCCAAATTATCTTACAGTAATTATTACAATGTTGTCAACACTGCATTTGCATGAAATCGTCGTATAATGAGTTACTTCAGTACTGATTTCCAAACTTTTAATGTCGATTTTTGTGCACTTTAGCACGTAGTGGCGATTTCAAATAAAAATAGAATTCTAGTATATTTTTGGCACTTAAAATTCTGTGAACTTAACCGCTTTAATAATGGCGCTTATGTGTGGGTGAGTTCGTTAGGTGACCGGTTGTGGTTTTCACAATTTAAGTTCTAATTAAATATATTATTTATTGCACGAAATGACCTCTGTGACACATTTTCCTCTTTCCTCAACTACTAATGTTCATGAGGTGATATGTCCTCTAATACCAAGAACACTTGGGACCTTGGGACATAATATTTATGGCCCCTAAATTCTGAACGAAACTTAGACTTTTATTTTTGTATAAAACAGTAATATAATTTATTCTTCATGAAACAAATCATATTAAACAATTTTAATTAATGCCGGCAAATTTACTAAATATGGCGGACAGTATATTTTCGGCTTGATAAGTATATTGACAAAACTGATTATGTTAATAACCCTGAAGTATGCGCCAAGTTGTTGACATGGTTCTAGTTGACACCGGCTTTAGAACCACGTTCGTACTACGAGCCAAAAATATAGACCTGTATTTTCGCCGAAAAGTTTTGAATACGCCAAAAAAAAATAAATTAAAGTTTCAATAAACGAGGCCCGAGAAATCGTCGGCGCGTGTGACGTCATCTACACCGAGAACATACGTTTGAACAGCCGTTAACCACACAAACATGGCTGATACTGAATTTTATGCGTTCGATTTAAAATTATAAAATTAACGATTATATTCACCTTAATATTACTTAGACATGAAGAACATTGATACCCGATAAGTATTTTATTTTAAAGGCGTAGACTTGGAAACCCCTTTCAATCACCCCGTATACTATTACTTCATTATATTTTCTTTTACGTACATGTATGGCACTGGTACATAAATTGGGGCCACTCAAAACATTTTTTTTATTTAAAATTATTTTTAAATTCTCTTTAAATATTTGTAAACCAGGCTTAGGGGCTAACAAATTATGATATTGGGCATGATGGTAACGGAAGTGACATTCATTTTCATATTTCAAATGGGACACCTTATATATTTTTTTATATATTTAGAATCTACGTAAAATTGCGAATTCAACGATATGTTTGAAGTGCATTTTTATTGAAGAAATAAATTACAAAAACGTAAGAGAAAATGATGTATAATTAACCTGCTAAGCCATGATATCAGGCAAGCTGTGAAAACAGTTGAGATAATATTAAGTAATACTCAAGTTAATTGTTTACACAGTAAGCTATTTTTGTAAGAGTCCATATTTTGTTACAAAAAATCTGTGTATTATCTACAAGTTCCATATATAAATTTTCTTGCAAAAGGTTATTAATTTCCAGTAAAATTATTTCATGAACAAACTATGCAAATTACACTTGACCCTGACATCTTCTTTAGCTTTTCCCATTCGTCAGGGTCCCTATTTCTTATTATCTTCTTCCACTCATTTCTGTTTTGCGTGTCGTCTTCATTCAGTTCCTTTTCCCTGAAGTCTGTCGCAATATAGTCCTTTCATCTTCTCTTTGGTCTTTCTCTGTGTCTTCAATCTTCTATTACTAAGCTATTCATTCTTCTTCCAATATATTCTTCATCTCTCCTCATGACATGTTCAAACCAATGTAATCGTCTCTCTTATATCTTTCTAGAAACTTCTATCACTCGACTTCTTTCCCTTATTCTTTCATTCCTTATACATCTTTCCGTGTCTTCCCAACATCTATCTTAACATCCTAATCTCTGCCACATTCATGTACTTTTCATTGATACTGACATCTGTCTGTACCTTAGCTGGCTGATTTATGAAATTTAATATCTTTATAAATCTTATTAACTCTATATCTATTGAATATGAAGTATAAAATGCAATCACATCGTATAGAGAATAACATTCTTTAAAATTTATAGCAACATTATAATGTCAATAAATGATATTTAACTGTGTTTTTTCAAGAAAAACTGTTAAAAGTTGCAAATGAGGGTACTTCCGGTGGACCAATTACAACCAAAATCGATCGTCATATACACAAACACTCATACACAGTAAAAATAGTAAAATCTTATTCTAGGGACCCCAAAACGTGCTTATTCATTAGAAATTTACTATTGATAATTATTCATAATTTTCCCATGTTTTTGTAATTTATTTCTTAAATAAAAATGCACTTCAAGCATTTTGTTGAATTCGTAATTTTACGTAGATTCCAAATATATCAAAATATATAATATGTCCCAATTGAAATATGAAAGTTGATGTCATTTCCGGTTAAACCGGAAGCGCTACCATCATGCCAAATACCATGATTTGTGAGCCCCTAAGCGTCGTTCACAAATATGTAAAGAGAATTACAAAATAATTATGAATAAAAGAGTATAACATGTCCCAAATTTAAGTGAAGTTACTTAACTCCGATACGAGTAAAATTAGTGGTATGGTACATATTCCCTAATTTCGAGTGTAACAATCCAATATTGTCTCTTTCACACATTATTTGATTCTTTTGTTAATTATCTGTTGTTCATTGAAGTAAATCATTAATTCTCTCTAGTTTTCCGGGAGCAACGAGTGAGACATTGCTTCAGAAGTTCAATTCCGTGCATAAGAACAATGAATTTTACGAAAAACCTCAAAAACTGGAAGCCGCTTTCATGGTTATCCACTACGCCGGCAAAGTAAAGTACCAGGTCACCGAAATGAGGGAGAAGAACTTGGATTTGATGCGCCAGGACATCGTTGGAGTTCTCAAGAACTCCTCCATGGCATTCGTTCGAGAATTAGTCGGAGCAGATCCTGTAGCTGTTTTCCGATGGGCCATAGTAAGAGCTTTCTTCAGAGCTTATTTCGCTTTCCATGAAGCTGGAAGGAAACATCGACAAATCCGCGCGGATGGGAATAAGAATAGTGCAATACCTAACCGATTCAGGAATCACACACCCAACGATAATATTATAAGGTAAGAGATGTTTACTAACAAAAATAACAGAAGATAATTCTCTAAAGCAATTTAGTAGAATGAGCAAATCCTCAACCAACATAATACAGCTGGATTTGGTAGCGTGATCCCAATCAATATAACTGATCTGGTAAATGATTCATACAGGAATAATGATGAAAATAATTACAGATTTTTTGCATTTTTGTACTGATTCATGTATACAGGATTTCCCATAGGATATAGATGCAGTCTTGAGAATAGACAAGCGAGGTCAGACAAACATTGCATTTATTTATGCGAAAATTCCTACAAAATGCGCATTTAGAAAAAAAATATTGTAGATAATTCAATAAATATTAAAGTTCTTATTTCTTGATTTAATTTATTTCGTGATTTTGTATTATTTTTTGGAGTTTGTATCTTGCCGACATATTTCAAATTATTGCGTGAAAATAACGATTGTGGTACATTCTCCATAATAATATTGAGTGCATGTGAATTAATACGAGCCCTGAGTGCCTGCTCGCCAATCTGTGCATCCAGGGTCTATCCCGACCGACGCCAAAACATTTTGAATTTTAATTGGCATAAAAGTGACACTTATGATGCATTCTCCACGTCAGCTATGAGTGTCCGTGAGATAACGTTTGGTAAAATAGTACGTATATGTCATCAGCATTAGCGATATCTGCGTACAAAGTAGATTGGCACACCCAGAAATGGGTATAACACCGAAACCACTGCCATTATTTTCTTCATTATTATAGTTACAAATTCGTGGAAGACCAAGGGGGATATCCCATTAGAGAAGAAAATATTTTTTTAAATGGGATGATAATATTTTTAGGCCCATTCTATAGTTTTTTTTTTCTGAATTCAACCATATGATTATTTTATATTCTTACACAACAAAATTATTGAGAAAAAATTAATTGAAATTTAAATAAATTTTATTTTTATAGTAGGCTATGAATGAAAAACAATTGAGCTTAAATTAAAATGAAACAAATATTTGTTAGCGACGTTATAAACAGTGTTCTATTTGATTTCTATCCCAAATAATTCAAATTGACAAATAGCTGTTTTTGTTTTTCATACATAGCCTACTGAAAAATGACTATAAAAATCAAATTTATTTAAATTTCAATCGCATTTTTTTCATTATTTTTATTATGTAAGGATATAAAACTAATAATATATGGTTGAATTCAGAAAAAAATACACTATGGAATAGGTGTAAAAATATGTATAAATACCATTTGAAAAAATATTTTTACCATATCTCCTAAACTATGCAAATGGGGTCATTTTGCATTTTATAATTTATTTTTTTTCTTGAAAGAATAGATCAAATTAAATATGTAGGTGTATATTTTACACCATACAATTCGTTAGAATCAGAGGTATGATTTTTTAAAAGTTGTCTTTAATTTCAAATATTTGGACGCTCACGTCACGGCTATACGTCACGGCTTGTCGGATGCGACAGTAGCTCTCTACCGGTTGTGTTTGGAATTTCGATTGTTTGGGTTATCACTTGTCAGTTTGATTTTGTGACAGCAACATATTGTTAACGAAAAACATATTTCATACAACTTTTGGTATTTATTTTAATAAATGTTTTATTTACATACCTTTATTCTTAACTCTGCTGTCACCTGTCACAATTTTAGGTTAGTTTGTTTACAACAGCAAACGGAAATTATGTGGACCGTTGTGTATGTGAGAGGAATGTTTTTGTGACGTCACGAATTTTACAGGCGCGAAAGTTTATTAGCAAATTTATGAATGAAAAGTCGCATATTTCATGTTGTTTTATATTACTATATTATTAAATGAAACGGATTTCCCAATATTATAATAAAGAACAACGATTTTTTTTAAATGACCCCATTACGCACTCTTTTAAAGATAAGCATCTGCTGTCGCGGACTTTTTTGTAAAACTCTTTATCTTCACTAGGCACAAATTTTTTATTTTATAGAATAGTGAAAACCATTTCAAAATCCGGCCAGTTATTCTTCTAGAGATTAGCACTAATAAATATACATCTACCGGGGACTTTGTTTTATACTAAAGGTGTCCCAACTAGAGCGCCGAATTTAAATTTGCCGCCATTTTGTTAATACGAGTTGTAAGGTTAATTGTTTTGACAGTTGTCACGTACATTCAAACGAACAACGTTTAATTATTGTAAAAACACATTACAAAAATGGTGAAAGTTTTACGAAAACAGTTCGCCAATTACGTCAAGTTTTCGGTCGCAATAATGCGCCAAATGAATCGACAGTGAGGCGTTTAATTACAAAATTTGAGACCAAATTTACGCTGATGGATGAGAAGCTCATTGTTCGTCGTCCACAGTAAGGGAATCTGTGGCCGAGAATCCAGGAACTTCCATTCGGCATCGTGGTCAAGAATTAAACATTTCCAGAAGCACTGTGCAACGAATTTTGGTAAAAGATGTGCATTTGCACGCGTACAAGGTTCAATTGGTGCAAGAAATCAAGCTAAGGGACCATAGCACGTGAAACAATGGTGTTACTGCAGACCAAGTTTCCAGGCCGTGTCATTTCTCGATTTGGCGATCAACATTGGCCATCAAGATCGTGCGATATAACACCGATGGACTTTTTTCTTTGGGGCTATGTGAAGGAAAAGGTGTATACGAATAAGCCTGAAACAGTTGAACATCTTAAAGAGGAAATATGGCGCGTTATTGATGAAATACAGCCACATTTATGTGAAAACGTTATTCAAAATTTCAACAAAAGAATAACCTTGTGCCAGAGGTTTCGTGGCGGCCATTTGCCTGATGTTGTATTTCACGTTTAATCGGAACTATTTTTCTTTATGGTGAAATAAAAATGTTTGCTTAATTCACAAAATAAATGTGTTTTTCTTTAAAATTAAATCCGGCGTTCTAGTTGGGTTGGGACATCCGCTAGGTAGAGATATTTGAGAAAAAAGTTCCGGAACTACATTCCGAATCGTTCCGGTTCCAATACACAATTGCATGGCCGAAATGATAGATAAATTTCTCCGGTAATATCTGAAATTTCTACAATACTGTAAAACCCTCTTTCACGAGGTAAATTTGATTAGTACAAAAAGTTGATACGGTGGGTGGTCTAAAACGTTATAATGCTGGTACTTTGCATGTCATGATCATACTTTGAACTTAAATATATCTTGGTTTGAATCTATGGGTCGGCTAGTGTATAAGCCGTAACAAATGCTAAAATGTCAAAGATTTGACCATATTGGGGCTTTATAAATGTACGTAGAGCTGTTTGTATAATTGTCGCCTTTGTTGTACTAATCAGAAGTTGTCGCACAATTTAAGAACTAAACCTGTAGGATACTTTTAGGGCTCTTATGTCACTGAAAAAACGAAAATGCAACAATCTGTAGTTATTTATTTTCGTTTGCCAGATCATATGTTGTTGCGATATCACGTTACTATTCCGCGAGATGCAATAAGCACTAAGATAGTCACATTAGGCACCGTGATGTAAGAAAGACCAGCAAGGCAAACTGAAAGCAAAGCGTTAGCACTGCTTGTGTTACTCGAGATGAAGTAGCAATAACATGTAATGTAGCGACACAACGTGACTTATACTGTTATATGTTCAATCTTTAGCCATCTAGTGACAGTGTCTGCTGTGAACCTCACAATTAACCGGATTGCGTAAGTGACTGTGTCGCCTTGCAATCATCCATCGTTCATCTCGGTGTTCTCTTCATATCATTGTCACGTGGTAGACACATAGTGGATGATAAAATCAATAAAAGATGTATCACATACATATTGATTCCAAACATAATTGATAATTCTTTGATACGATACCACATGAATCTATTACATGTTAATGACTGTCAAAACCTGAAACGGTTTATATACTCATTCTTAATTTTTGTCATTTGTAAATTAGTGACCTTCCAATCTCTGATTTTCTAAAAATTAATTCAGTTTCTATCAGTCATCTTATTTATACTAGAAAATGTATTATTTTTTGTGCTTATCTATGCAATCTATGAAGCCTGCTTTATATTTGTGAGCAGAGTATATCCATCAAGATTTCAATTACTTCTCTACACCATTTTATCATTTTTCAGTTTAATATCTATCACATATAACACCACACTTCTATACATAAAAATCTAATGTGACCAACACAGTACCTCCCGCCATTTACCTATTTATATAATTTTTATATTTATAAATTTATCCATACAATATATAGAAAAAGTATTAAAGCAAACTTGTAGAAAATGGAATAATCTTTAATTTTTATAACAAATTGAGAAAAAAATATATTTAAAGGTATTTTTTGAAGAAAAACTATCTTGAGCTTCAAGTAAACTGCCATTTCCGGTTATCCGATTGCCACCAAAATCTAATTAGATATTTCCATATTAGAATAAGGTAGAAATACATGGTTTCAAAACTTTCTGAATGATAGTATTTGAGTTAGACCGTATACACTATACAGAATCCACACATACATACATACATACATACATACATACATACATACATACATACATACATACATACATACATACATACATACATACATACATACATACATACATACATACATACATACACTCAGACATCATCGTGAAAATGTTAAAAATGGATTCTAGGGACCTTAAAACGTGGTTATTTACCAAAATCTCGATATGCGATTTTTAGCACGATCCCTATACATCCCTTACCAAGGGTAGCGGGAGGTAAAAAATGTGAACACAAATGACATTTGACAGTTACTTGACAGTCAACACTTATAGGGATTCTTCAGAAAAAGTATCGCATGTTCCAGTTTTTCATTAAAAGTTTTTGCACTCACATCATTGAGCGAGAGAGAAATCTTTTTAAGTCACTTGAAAACTTCATCGTATAAAAGATAAACATTTGAAATCGATATCTGAATGTACTCCGGAGTTATGAAGTTTTAAACAGGATTCGTTTTTAAAAGCCATCCCGGGTATAATTCTGCGGTTTTATTGCAAAAGCAAATATGCCATTTTCAGTCAACGTTAAACAAAACTTTGAGAAATACATTTCCGTCAAACAATAAAAATTTATTAATTTCTGCATTTACTAATTCTTAAAATTTTCTGAAATAAATTTTCCATAAGCCGACAAATATGATCTAAACATATTTGAAAAAGAACCACAAAATTATATATAGTAATAATAGATTAAAACAAGAATATTATGAAGGAAAAATATAAGTTTATACAGGAAATAGCATATAAATATCAGTTGTGGAATCAATACGTATGTGATATCCTCTTTGTTTGATATCTGCCACCTACGCGTTAGTTAATATTCCCACATAGATTGAGCGCTTAACGCATTAGATGCATGGGTTTACTAAATTACACTCCAACTCCAATGTCCTTCCTTGTGCCATTGTGCATGCGATGTTATTTGCTTTATTTTAACCGACTGTTCCGTAAGAGCGAAATAATTTCTAGGGTCAAAAATCTTATTTGAATGGTAATTTAACAAATTAAAATGATTAGGTTAGGACATTTCCAGCACCAAATACAGGTCTTTCAATAGACAGTGGGCGGAGGTTTTTTGCGGTTTTTTATGTAATGAGTTTTTTTTCGTTTAATTTATTTATACTAATTTATTATTTTAATACGAAAAACCAAATGTTCCGAAAGTTATAAAAAATATATATATTTCAAACGTTAATAATGAAAAATGAAATTAAACGACAGTCAAGTTAGAATTATTTGAGAATAAGAAAAAAGGTAGACTGTGGAAAACAAAATTTGTACCCATTTTAAACAGTTATTTATCGTATTTATCTGTCATTTGAAATTAAGTTGCAGAAGTTAAATTATAGTTTGGTTCATGAAAGATGACTTTTCAAGATCATTTATAAGCCGTCTGATATAATTTTACTTGAAGTGCATTATGTATGCATAGACAATATGCCTATTAAACTATATATCGCTAAAAGGCACACAAGAAATGTCCGAAACATTTTGCACTCTTCAAACGTAGACACGGCCCTTTGTGCGCATGCGCCAACCACATTTAATTCATCATTCACCTACCAGCTGTGCGAATGATACGGGCTCAGCGATATACATATAATTTAATAGGTATATTGCATAGACGTGCAACATGAATTATTTATGGATACATTTTAATTGAAAAAATAAGTGTAATTTATTTGAAAATTGTTTCTTTTTAAATAATGCTCGTTTCAAAGATTTATGTTCTTCGCCTATATTTAAACGTCAACGTCACTGGGTAAAAATTAGCACAGAGGGCAGTGTAGTAGATATCAAATATCTGTAACTCTACGAAATACGAGTACCTCGTATTATTTGTAGTGTGTTAGAAAGTAATGTTATCATTTATGTATATCTGTCACAGACCATAAATTA
The DNA here is from genome assembly GCA_951394225.1 of Harpalus rufipes. Lineage (NCBI taxonomy): Eukaryota > Metazoa > Arthropoda > Insecta > Coleoptera > Carabidae > Harpalus > Harpalus rufipes. The sequence continues at coordinate 45,457,487 of OX596282.1, forward strand.
TATAGACATACGTCAAATAATATTTCTCTTTCTAACAAGAAATTTTGCTAAACTAGTGCTGTATATTCTTCAAGTGACCTTGAATATTGATCTTTCGTGAATCCAACTATAATTAGAATAAGGTGTTAACAATTACTCGAAAGTTCAGTCAAATAGCATTTATTCTTACTCTAGTGACGTTTCGGTGTAAGAGTGCACCGAAATGTCGGTAGAATAAGAATAAATGCTATTTGACTGAACTTTTGAGTAATTGTTAACACCTTATCCACATCACAGTCGAGAAATTACCCATTATAGTTAGAATTTTTTAAGGCAGTGGATCCGATCTCTTAATTTGTATATTTTTTAAAAAACAACAATACTTACCCTAACACACAAAACTCAGCTCGAGTTTTCGAAGCGTGTCTTTTGTGCGTTATGTTAGGTTATTGTTTTCAGAGATATATACAAACTAAGTAAGATGCTCGGCGGCTGTCGAAACTTTTAGATGTATTGATAAATCCCAGATTTTCCATCCAATAGTTTTCTTATTCTTATGAAAAATGCTTAAAACTCTTTCTACTAATGATAATTCAATTAAAAATTAATTTCAGAAGTGGGATTAAAAAAATGTTCTTACATTGTGTAAGTATTTCCCATCATCAATCAGGCTGCCGGGTCGCGTAAATCCATTCCGCTGTACAGTACAGAGCAAGCGATGCTCTGAAGCGCTTAGGACTTTGACGGAGGTGATTCCCTATTCTCATTAGATAAACCCCAGCGCAATACAGAGTCTACTGTTATTGAGGTAGCTCTGAGACACACTGGTATTTATTTGAAAGCGTGTATATTTAAAAATAACATAACTTAACGCACAAAACTTTTGTGCATTAGGTTATTGTTGTTATTTTTAGAGAAATATACAAGCTCTCAGATAAATGTCAGTGTGCCTCAGTACTACCACAATAACGATGGACTCTGTAATGCGCTAGGGTTTGTCTAATGGGAGAATAAGAGTAAGGAATCACCTTCGTCAAAGTCTTGGAGCGCTTCAGAACATCGCCCGCTCTATATTGTACAACGGAACTGCTTTGCTGCCGGGATCTGATTCACTGCCTTTGTTTAAAATATGGAATTAAGTCACAAGCTCCACGACAGCTTTAAGAGCCCGTGAGGTAACGTCTGGTAAACGCCCTCAACAGTATAGATATATCGTCATCTGCAAATAGAAGCAGATTGGCACACCTAGCAATGGCTACATAATGATATACATATTTAAAATGTTTCTCCGAGAATTTCAAATATGAAAAAAATAAAATAAACGAACCATTAAAAAATTCAAGTAATTTTTATACATTTTTATTAATATTTTTCCTATTATTTATTTATTTATTAGTTTAAGTTTATTTTTATTTATTTTCCCCTACTCGCTAGCAAACAACGAACAATCCTGAGTACCCGTGGTATCCGCTACAACGAAACCGACAACCGGCTCTCTTGGCCGCAGTTGTACTACCAGCGCCGTGCGAGTGCGGGGGGCGCGGCTCGGGGCGACGCGGGGCCCCGCAAGGACTCGGGGGTCCCCGCCAGCCCCACCACCGCTGTGTTCGAACGTGTGCTCTGCCCCGATGAGGCCAGAGTTATGCATAGGGCGAACCAAATCGTCATGTACGTACCACCACTTGGTGATGGAGGGGATAAAGTTAAAGACACTGGTGGTGGACACACAATAGGGAGGATGGTTGTTGTAATTCGTGCTATTACTAATAATGATAATAATATTAATGCGATATCATTTTGCAGGAGTCGTTTGGTTCTATACCATTATAACTTCATTCTTATTATAGTTATTATATTGATAATGAGAATTTCATTATCACAATTTATTTACGGTGACTTTAAAATTTAAGCATTTATTACAACTGATGAGCTTTTGGCAAAACCAACCTGTTAATTTTTTTAAAATTTGAAAATATTGAACTACCTCATGAACAAAGACAATAAGTCATTTTATTTGTCGAATTTTGCGAAACGAACCAATAGAATGACTTGGCTCTGCCTGTGAGTTTTCAACATTCTCTCGGTATCGTGAATAACATAGAGATTCTTTACTGTTAAAGATTTATGTAACTTAATATATCTCGGGGTCATATTTAAATATTAAAAAAATATTTACTGGATGTTAAGTAATAGAAAAATAAACATTGATGAGCATTTGTTTTTGTAGAAAAGCTTAAACTATACAATGTAATAACTTGTGTTTTTTTTGCGAGAAACAGTTTAACCAAACTTTTTGGAATTCTTGAAAAAAGATATCGCTGTATATCTAACTCATATTTACAATATTTGGACTACGGTTGTTTTTTCCAACAGCTCCTCAATTCAATCTTGGACTCTATTTTATAATTTTATTACTTTGAAATTTTGTAAATCCCAACTAGAATCCAAACCATGTTTCATTTCAGTTAGGTAGCAACATTGACCTCTATATACAAAATGGACCGGCGACTCCTATATATTTACAATGGCAGGGCCTGTATCCACTTAACTATCATGGTGGGATCGCTATCTCTTTCTATCAGTGACAAGTACGCATGCATAAGCTAGTACCAGTTCGACAAATTGACGAAGAAGAAAAAATTACATCCTGTTAAGCTTGGCATCATATTGGTTTGACATCATTTGTCTTTTCCATTTGTTCAAAGTGCTCGGTGATTCAATTTTACGCCTATTCGATTTATGTTTAAATACATTTTCGCATTAAATATATGGATAAAATGTGATCAAATCTGCTTGGTCCAGCTATACACAAAAGTTTGAGAGAGATGAGATCCCACCAGTCAGGCGGGTTGCTTTTTTGGTGGTGAGGTCAATGGGTGGCAACCTGTACTATCGAAATATGAGTAAAATAGACATTGAAACAGCTGCAATTTCTGTCTTATACTTCACAAAGAAATTATAACATATTTATTACAAAAATTGGTGGTAGTGCTCTTTTATAGATAGCTTTGAGAGTCCGTGAGGTGACGGCTGGTATGGCTGTTTCACACGAAATTTAATTACCGAAATGTAAATATAAAAATACAGATAATTAGGGCGCGAGCAGACATGTGACTCGAGCAACCTTAAAGTGCTTGGAATCAGCTGATTTGTATGCACTTGTTACTTTAACAAAAACAATGTTTTATTTTAATTTTTAAATTTAATTTTTCAGGCAGTACAACATAGGTATGCAATTAAAGACATAATATAGGAAAAGATTACATTAATGTTTCTAATTTTAAATTTCTTTCCTAAACCTACAGATCTCTGACTTGAGTGACCTTGAAGTGTTTGGAAACAGTTGCGTGCGCTTACTTTGACAAGAGCAATGTTTTGAACTATTTTGATTTTAAAGTGCTAAAAAGTTATTTTACAATTTTCAGGCAGTAAAACAAATAAAATTAAAAATAATAACTTTTTGGCAACTGAAAAACAAAATAAGTTAAAACCTAAACATTTATTGTTGTCAAAATTACAAGCGCACACAAATCAGCTGATTCCAAGCACTTTAAGAGCCGTGTTCCTTCGGGCTGCGATTCACAATCTAAATCATCAAAGTGATCATGATTAAGAAGAAGTATGTTTTTTCGTTTCTTATTCGTTATCCCCACTTTCTCATTTTGTGATCACTACACAACCTTTCCCTTTTGAATCATCCTTTTTGAGTGATCACACAGATTCATTTCAGAGCAAATTTTAAAATGGCTAACAACAATAGGTTTCCGCACGTAGAAATTTATCAATGTGGGATTTTGAAAACAAAGAAAATATGTTACATAAAAGATCTGTTTTAAGTAAACATACTTCATATGTTACTAAGAACTTTTTTAAATTTTTATGTGATCCATTTTTAATGTACTGATTACAACATTCGACAGTAGATTATTTATAAAATAAAATAAATTAGTTTGCATTGGTCTGCATATGATAGTTGACGCTAGATTGTATTTATATTACTGAAGTTGTTTTCCTGATATAATTTTTAAATAATGATTCAAAAGGATCACAATAATTAAACAAATCAGGATTCACAAAATCACAGTCCGAAGGAACACGGCTAAGGTCGCTCGACCGTATTGATTATAAGCAACAAAAATTTTCAAACAATAACACTTTCCATATTATTATACTTCATTTTCATTTCACGTAAGAAAATAGTAGATGGCGCTTAAATTCGTGAAGCGAACTTTGTCAATAAATATTTTTATCTGCAATAATGTACAAAACCTGAATATTAAAAATTACAACAAAACATGGTTAAATATCACATTGTCTAGATTTTATTTGATTCTGACAAATGGCAGAATTTATATCCCTATCTAAACCAACGCAATTTTCTTAAGTGCAATTATTTATCTATTATTAGTAATAGCACAAGGTTATAGTAACAGTTTTGGACTTCACAATTATATTTATTACGTGAAGATTATTTAAGAAATACATCTTTGTAGCTTTTTCTCTCTTGATATTATCTTTTTTATGTGTATAATTATAGAATAGTATGAATATCATTAAAATATTCCTTTATTATATGCCAGCATTGAAAGTACTGTAAACGAGGACATTTCATCACATTTCCTATTATCTGTAATTATTTCTTTTGCATGGGTTTGCATGTTGGTGGAATAACTAACTGTTAGAATTACACCACTTTTCTTGATGATTATAATTATATACTTTACTCTTGTTTTACGCTTATTTCTTCCATAGGAAAAACAAATCGTTTCGGCCACGAGAAAGAGGAAAGAAAGGGCTGAAAAATCTTCAAACTGTGAAGACTTTAGCTGGGAGGACAGGAATTACAGCAGCGAATCAAAGTCAGATTGGAAAAGCGAGAAAACAACCATTAACAGTAGCAGCGCAATTTCAACAAAGTTTACATTCACTCATGGACACATTAAATCAGGCAAATCCTTTCTTTATACGTTGTATCAAATCAAATGGCAACAAAGTCCCTAATCAATTTGATGAAGAAACTGTTCAAAGACAATTACGATACACAGGAATGTTAGAAACTGTTAGAATACGTCAAGCCGGATTCAATGTTAGATTAACTTATGATGAATTTATTCAATTATACCGAATATTACTTCCTAAAGGCTTATTAAGCTCTCAAAACGATGTCCGACACTTCCTAGCAACTTTAAATTTAAACAGAGACAACTATCAATTAGGCTGTACCAAAATATTCCTCCGAGAATCCGAAAAGATAAAACTAGATTGCAAATTACATCAACAAATCATGGCTAGCATCGTCACGATCCAAAGATGGTTTAGGGTTTGTCTGGAAAGAAGAAGATTCTTGAGGTTGAAAAACGCGGTAATAACCATACAGAGCTTTTGGAGAATGTGCAGTGCGCAAAGATCGTTGCATTCGTTGAGGAATAGATTATTAGCGGCTATTCATATTCAAGCGGTCTGGAGAGGATACAAAGTGAGAACGTGGTTCAAGAAAATTAAAAATGGAGTGGTGAAGTTTCAAGCGTATTGTAAGGGGAATCTGGCGAGGAAGGCGTTCGCGGAACTTAAAGCGAGAGTACTCCCGAAACAAAAACAGGTGAGAAAAAATTATACACGTATTTACGACATAATGTATATTGGCACGAACCCATAATTCAGTCATATAAGAATCATCATCCTTCAGTATCAATTAATATTCAAACACATTTTTCACCTTATTGAAATTCACTCAGAAACTTTCTTTCTACAACTTATAACATCGGACGTTTAAGGGCTGGTTTATAATGGATGTACCGGTGCTGTATTTTGTAATTTTTATTAAATTTAAACTAGGCATTTGCATTTATGGGGTTAATAATAACTTATGCTGTAACTTTTAAAATCTACATCATACATCCTATTGTCAACCAAAAGGAAGCGAGTATTTTTTCTCATGTACCGTCTGCGTAAATAAAATTATTAAAAACATTGCAGAACCACTCAAAAACACTCCGCTAAAAATACTTTCTTACTCTTTGACAAATACAGTGCGTTCAATAAAAAACCTAACTCGGAGTAGGCTATGAACAGAGAAACGTATGTCTGATCATTATTCAGTTCAAAAGTCAAGTTGTCAAAATTGATCTTGAAATATAATTTCAAGGAGAAAAGATAATAAAGAAAGATACAGGATACTATTCGCCGTTTTCTAATTTGTTTTCATTTCTAAAATAAGATTCAAGAAGAAAAGCTTTGATTTCTTTAGATAACATTTTTGACAATATCTCTTGGCAAATTGATATTTAATTAAATATTTTTAAATTGACGTACGTTTCTTTGTTCATAGCCTGCTCCGAGTTAGGTTTTTTCTTGATCACATAAGAACAAAACATACAGGGTGTTGACGGTCAGGTACGAACATAGGGATTTAACATGGGAAAAAATAAAACGCATATTAAAAATAAGTTTCCATGCATACGTTTAATCCGACATGTATCCATCGCGAGCTCTGATTCGCTAAATTGAAATTGGTAACTTGGTGGGGGGACAGAGTTCATCAAGTTTCAACTCGGTTCAGTGGGATATACGTTATTTTAATCACGTGGTTTTGTTTTGGCAATAAAATGGCACCGAAATGTCCAGAAGTCATTCGCAAATAGTTTATATAATATTTCCTGTTACTCGTTCTTAATCCTTCTATTAAATTAATTCCATTGCCTTGCATTTTAATGTCAAAAACATGTGATCGTACGTTTTTCTAACACGCTGCGACAGGATACGACATGACGGAGAGTAAATAAAATGTATATCTATGGGACAATTTGTTTCCTGCTTTCCTGTTCATTTTACGGAAAACTGTACAATAGAGTGCAAAGTTATACAGAAAAGTTGTATATAAATAAAACTGTTTCTGCTTTTTTTATTATGGTTTGTTTTAGTTTCTTTTTAATTTTAAAAAGAAATTATAAAAGTTCCGTTATTTAGTAGAAAACAATATTATTTTATTAATATTCTGTCAAAAATATTTTTTTGTAAAAAGTAAAGTAAATACGGAACATGTCATTATTATAGTCAAATTTTTCTTAGAATGGCATTCCAATGTGATCACGTGATTGCACAGTATGAATACAGAAATCACTTATGAGTTAGCAACGTGTTCGTCTTGACTGTTTTATTTTTGGGCAGCGTTTGTTTCCGTATATCGTAACTTGAGCTATAGAATAATTTTTATGATAACATGTGTGATAATCAAAAATGGAGCGGCAAAAAATTATCGAAACGATGTAAAGAAATTATTTTGAAATCTTTTGCATACTTTGAGGAAGAGGAACGTATAAATGTTCCCCTAATTTCGTTCTATTCTGTAGAAAGTATAAGTATTATATTTTGAGATTATCACATGACAGTTCTCAGTTCTTTATTTCTTATGTACTTATTTCTGAATATTATTACATTTTATGGAGTTTGTACTGCTTTGGATGTGTCACATAAGACACAAATGACAACCTGTAAATACTCAGTAATAATTTACCGTATTACAATGTTTTAGTTAATTGTTTTATTTCAAGCCATAGTCATATTCTCTTTTTAGCTAGGTGTATAAAAATGTGCCCGCCATTTTACTTTTTAATAATGTAACATATGGATTATTTTACATCATTGTAAAGCAAATTTGATGTACTTTTCAAATTTGTAAAAAAATATAGTATGTTCCATTTGAAATTTCAAAGTTGATATTAATTACTAATAAACCGAAAGTGAAACAAATTACGGAAATTATGGAAACTTGGTTTAGGAAACAACCTGTAGTTTTCGCAAAGAGTAACTAAAATGTATGTCTATGGGCCTATTTGTTTGATTGTAATCTTAATTGAAATGATTAAATTTTATTTTTTTGCGAAATGAGACATGATCCGAATATACATGAAATTACAATTCATAATTTTTTTGAATACTTCAAATATTATTAAATACTATGAGTGTTCGAATAATTTTCATTAAATATTAAGATATTCATTAATCTAATTTAAAAAAACCTTGTCCTTGATATCATACTACCAAAATATACAAATTCATTAGGATTTTGAAATTTCACTCTACGTACAAATTACTCTCCGTCTTCAAAACGTTTCTCTCAAACACTCACACTTTGTATTTGCCAATTTCCTATTTTATACTTTTTTTATTTTCATACATTGTTATTCTTCAGTTGCTCTTTATTCATACCCGAAACAAGTTATATCATTCGTATGCGTTAAGGCATGTAGAATATTTTCACTAACATTTACATCTCCATTCCGTTAATAGTTTTCCGCAATAACACATTTTTTATATCGCTCAATATTCTGCGTTCTCGTATTTTTTTCTGTTGTTTTTTAATTATAAATCATGTGTCCTTTTGCAGATTCAGAACGTCCTTCTGCCTTCTGACCGATTACTAATAACGCCCATTACAACGGACGACTTCTTGACAAGCACCGAATCCAGCCAAGAAGACCTAGACGAAAAATACTCGGATAGAGACCGACGGATACGAGATTCTGACGAGTATGTATCACTTTCTTGAAAATATTTGTAACTTTGCTCTGATTTTACGACTTAAACAAACTGAAAGTAAATAAATAAAAGTATTGACCACGAAATGAAAATACGTCACGAATAATTCTGAAAAATGTTTTTTTCATAGGAGTAGCGGAATTTTGGAAGACGTAGAAACGGATTCAGTGCAAAGTAGAATGGGGCTACGGCCGACGCAGTCTCTTCCGAGTGTGGTGACCGGGTCCCCGGCGAGGGTTCCATCCCAACAGGCCCTTCAGCAGTATTACAGGTCAGAAAAAATATATTTTTATATATGTATATTTAAAAATGATGAATGAACAGTTGTGTATGATTCATGGATGTTGTTACAAATATAGCAGTGTAAATGAAACGTGTGATGCTTATGTAAATTTTGTGTAGCTTATTAATGAGCGTAGTGAAATGGTTGTTGATTCATATTTTGATTAAATTTCAAACTACAAGGACAAGGTTAATTTTATTATTATTGATTGAAACGATTGTGCGTCAAAATTTATAAGTTTATTATTGTATTTAGAAACACTTGGGAAATATATCATTTCAGAAATATATTTATTTTCCGTTAGAATGGATATAAGTACAATTTTCGATATATTTGTTATGCAGTTTGATAAAACAATTAATATTTGAAATTATTTTTGTTTAGCTCGTTGCAAACGTTGTTACGGCAGTTTCAGTCTAGGTTTTTAATAAAACAGAATGTCCCACAAAATCTAGCCCTGCATGGGGATCTCGAAAAACTATAAAATATGAAAGATAACCAACCAAAATAGACAAAAGTTGCCCTATAAAGGCTGGTTTATGCACGTTTCCATAAGGAATAAGAATAAAACATAGTGATAAGCCATAAGGCATGGAGATAAAATCAGTTTATGCACTTTTATAATACATAACTTTCAACCAATGATAGACAAGATATTTGAATTCGGCAGGTAATATACAATCAGGAATATCAAAATTGGAAAATGAAATTTTAATGAACGGCAAGACTTTGACATTTGTCAAATGATTAGGTTGTTTGCTTATTAGTCTGGAGTTTGGAACATTCTTTAACGTTTTTATTTGTTATTTTTGTCTTTATTCGCGAGAATTTATATATCAACATATATATTTCTGTCATCTTGCAAGTAAGTTATTAAATAGAATTCAAATATTTAGAATTAAATTTCGATGTTCTTGTTTAGAATTTCAACTAATTTTTGTTATGGGTGAACGAGATATAATCATTTATTCAGCGATGTGTTAGATAATCAACCGCAACTGAGTCACCGACTATCCGAGTCAAAACACAAATGATTTTAGTTACATTTCCAGTGGCTTTCTTTCGGTTGCTGAAATCCGATTTAAGCGATCCCAATCAGATCATACATGTTCTTTTGCTCTGGGATCAAGTTCTCCCACTACCGAATTTTGGATTGCAATCAGTTATCCCCTTGCCCTCCTGAATCGCTGTTTTACAGCGATCCGACTGATCGGATTGCTACTATAAGCACAGTATAAATAAATTTCCTTTTATCATCGCTTTCAGATTCAGAAGATTCTGTCGATGAACTTTTGAAGATAACGAAGAAGTTAACTGTTTGATTTTTCATCCTAAAATGTAGAAATAGTAATGAACATTATATGTAGGGTAATTAACATTTATCTGATACTTAAATAGCATATTTAATACTGGCAATTAACAATTCGTAAATGTTCATCTTGAGTGTAAAACAAGAACTATTTCTGGTCCTTGGTAAAAACAATTTTCAACTTATTACCATATCAAAACAAAAAAAATGTTCTTTTGCTGTATAGATTGCAATCACTTTTGACGTCATCAATCAGATTACGCCAATCCGATCTGATTGTGATAGCGGGCCGAAAGAAAGCCACTTTCATGCTTCCAAAACAGGAACAACAGAAATCTGCGCTTGCGCAGTAGGCATATTTTCACATAGCACATAAGGATAAGACATAAGAAATAAATTTTGGCCATTTCTTATGTATTATTTTTATGTATATTATGTTTATGTTTTATCTCAAAACTGCATGAACGGTGCGATATATAAATACATATTTATAATTTATGTTTTATTCCTTATGAAAAGTTGCATAAACCAGCCTTAACGCGCGAGTAGACACGTGCCTCGAGCGACCTTGAAGGGCTTGGAATCAGCGGATTTGTGTGCGCGTGTCACTTTGACAACAATGTCACTTTGACATCAACAATATTTTGACTTATTTTTATTTTGTACTGCTAAAAGTTTTGAGTGTCCCGTTTTATAGTGTTAACCGGTATATCATAGAAATTATATTTGTGCAGTATAGAGTAAATCTTATTTATCATATTGTATAACATGAATCTGATTAAATTTTTTTGCACTTTTATTTTTATGTTTTTACTAGATAAATTAGTAAAAAAATTTAAAAAAATGTATCACTTTTTCCCATTGTTGTTTAATTTTTACTCCAAAATTCGGTTAAATCTAAAATACGATTTCTCTTTATTTCCATATTAACTACAATTTTAATTATTTTGTTGCTCGAAGGATACATATCATTCTGATATGTCGCAATTTTGAATGCTATTTAGTACATTTTATATGCAAAGGTTTATGTTTTTGCATTTTTACCCCAAATTTATTATTATTAAAATATGTAGTGTGTGTTTGAAGAATGAAATAATTCAAATAATACTTAGTTCTATTTTGCAAGAATTGGTTTTAAGATATTTTGACACGAGTTAAAAAGTCTATATTTAAAGAGAAACTGAATGAAGTATAAATGTGTGTAACAGAAGCATGAAAAATGAATATTTCGCTTTATTCTTATCAGCAAATGGCTTAGCATGAATCCTAAACAGCACCTATCCAAGCATTTAGCGCACCTATTTTTTATTTAAAAATACCTAGCTGTGTGCGATTGTACTTGTGTACAAAAGAATGTATGGCTATAGAAAAAAACTATAGAATAGTGAAAACTAAGAGTTATTACTCCTCTAGTAGGGTGGAAGACACCTCCAGAGAAGGCGTCCTCTTGGACTCAACCCTCAACAAGCGCAAACTTTCCAAAACGCGCAATACAGTCGAAATTCAAGAAACAGAAAACATGTCCATTGGCTTCGTTCCTTACCGCAAGGGCAGTTGCGACTCTTTAACCTCATACCGCTCAGTTGAGTCGCAAAGAAGCACCGATTCGCACAGTTCCACACCTCTCGAGGTTAAATCCAAGCGCTACAATCCTCTTATACCCGCCATCCATCGCTCAGAAGTGTGGGACTCGCCCATCAACAAAAGCGACGGCGAGATGGAAGAAGATACGACCAAATCCGCGCCACCTGTCATCGTAAGGGACACCTTGTCGAGGTTTCCCTTGTATGATGATCAGACCACAGACAGCGACATGCGAAGATACTATGCTGATATTCCGTCCAAACAAGTTGTTTCTAGAACTAGTTCCGTACCACATAGACCTCTAACTGAAATTAATATGGACCACAGGAGAGTCGGTTACGACAGACCAGTAGAAAGAAAAACTAACAAACGGGATGTACGAGGCACAGACGGGCTGATTTATTTACCGCCAGTAAGAAGAGATCCTAGAAGAACCAACGATACTAGTGGCTCAAAAACTTTAGTAGACATTACTTATTCCGAACCATTCTACATGGAAACTAATTCATCTTCAAATGATGAGAAAAAACATATAATTCCTACAGCTCCTTTGAGAACTATACGCAAACCGCGACGAGAAATCCGCAGCATGGGTGAAGAAGTTACAGACAGCGCAGCAGCGGAAGCCAAAAATTCAGTTCTGTTAGGAACAATTCGTGAAGCAAACATTCTAAGTCCCGAAGCAACAGCACAATTCATTCAACACGAATCAGATTTATCTTTAGACAGTTACAAGAAATCTCCGCAAGGTAGCAAGCGTCCTAGGGGCGGTATCGGAGGTTTAGACCTCCGAAGAAGAAACAGCGATCCCGCAACGAAAATCGGTTTGATCGCCGATCAACCCGGCGGCCCAGAACACAGTCCGCATTCAAAATTAGCACCAGGAACTGACAAACTTGAATGGATGACCCGAACTTCGTTCACAATCGCCGGTCATCACTTCAGTAAAGTTCAAAGATTCAGCAAAGGCGACACTTGTGTTTATTGTGGACAACAAATGGATGCGTTTGTAACTCAGGGACACAAATGCGCTCACTGCAAAAAATTGTTCCACACGAAATGTATTCAAAATAAAAGTGTCCTCGAAATGCCGTGCGAGTCAGCCGCATGTTCGGAAGTCAAACCGGGAAGAAGAAAACATCGGAAACATTCTCAAACTCCGTATGATATGAAAAAGCATCAAATAACTGCAAGCGGACAGTTCAGTTTGACGGGAACTTCCGAATTTACCGACCGAACTGATAAAATCATCTCTGATGCAAGAGAATTACAACTCATGCAAGATTTCATAACGAAGAAAATCTATAAAATGGAAAGTCAAGAAGGCAAAAAACCAAGCGAAGTTGATAGAGTTTTCAAACAAGCCTTGCGAGAATTCAAAGACAATCTTGTAGCTACGTACAGCGTTGTAAATAAATCTGATTTTGAGTCATTCAACATTAAATACAAAGATTTAATTGCAAATTTCCTTCAAGTTATGAAGACTGTCTGCCATCAAGAACAAAAGGAAGAAGATTTCCCAGTTACTATGGGAGTTAATGCTTTCCGCGGTTTTATGAACGAATTCATGACATCTCGAACAGAAGCCGAAAAACCAAATAAAACGAAAAGGAAAAAAGAAAAGAAACGAAAAATCGAAGACCCTATCGTTTTCGCGGGCCATAGTTTCGTCCTTACTATCATCAATATTCCTACCGCTTGCGAAATCTGCAGTTCTTTCTTCATGTGGCCTATCGAAAGGGGTTTGGTTTGCCAATCATGCAAACTCACATGCCACAAAAAATGCTACGCGAGAGTTAATACAGATTGTGGAAAAGATTCTGTACATCATGGCGATAGCAGAAAAGTTTTTGGTGTTCCTTTAGCCTCGCTTTTAACTGGAGAAAAAATTCCAGTTGTTTTAGACCGTCTCATAACCACCATCGAAATGCACGGCCTGTATACGGAAGGAATTTATCGGAAATCCGGAGTTAGTTCTAAGGTTCGGGAGTTGAAAGCAAAAATGGAAGAAACTAGTCAAGATGGGATAAATTTCGAGGATTATCAAATGCATGTCCTCGCTTCAGTATTGAAGAGTTTTTTGCGAGAAATGCCCGAACCGTTACTAACTTTCGATTGTTATGAAGACTTTCTTCGGGCTGCAAGTTTAACCGACCCACAAGATCGGGTTTCAACTTTGTTCGACATTCTTCGTAAACTCCCTAAACCTAATTTCGATTTGATGGAACGGTTGATATTCCATTTGGCTCGAGTTGCGTTACACGAAGATGTCAATCGAATGAACGCCAGTGCTTTGGCGATAGTTTTCGCGCCGTGTGTTTTAAGAACTAACAAAGTGTTGCCCGCGCAAGACAGTCTAAATGATATCAGTCGTCAAACTCAGTGCATCGAGACAATCTTACAAGAACAACTTCGAAAAGTGCGGTCCACATTAGCGGACATCGATACTTTAGACACAGCCTGTCACACGGCTACTCATCGACTGTCCTCTTTGCGGAGTAGTAAGGTCTTCAGCCCTGAAGAACTTCAACCGGCGAGCCAAGCACAACAGAGTCCCCAACCGGTGGAAGGCGACGACGAAGAGGCTTTACTTGTGGGTCATATCCAGGAAATTCAAAAAGAAAAAGAGTTACTAACATCCGCTTTGCCAAGTTTAACGCGGACGACATCCGATGACGATATGTTATCGACGGATTTAGACGGGGAAGGAAGTCTCGACGATATTTCTTGCACGGGGCAGAGCGAAGTAACGCCGAATTTGAGAAGAGCACGAGGACCGGTCGTGCGTTCCGTTTCTGGGGGAGATCCTAGACAATCCCTGCCGCCCAAACTAAAAAGGCAGTCTTCGTCGGATATAAGTGTCGTGCAGAAAGCAGTGGAAGAGTGCGAAGATGCTCCAATCATGGTGTGATTTTTAATTGAGTTTTAGATGTGTACATATGCTAGTGAGACTACTGTGTAATATATTCTTCAAGACTGTTTTCCTAATTGGTTAACTACCCGCGTTCGGCTACTTGCACACACTTCATTCTTTGTTTATCAGAATTGAACGATTTGTCCATTAGAGTATATTGTATATAATTTCTTAATTTATTTTCATTTCGCTGTGGAATGCATTGTACTCTGTGAAGCGGCTGAACGCGGTCTTTATCTCGAAGTAAGCTGCAACAGGATCTAAACTAAATCCCTGTTGTACGCCATTTATTTTATTATACATGTATAAATAACTATTTAAAATAATAACTTCCAACGCTGACTGTATGTTACTGAAAGTAACTATTTGTTATACCTGTATTTTTTTTACAATTTTAACCTATGTAGATTATTGTAAATGGTCGTGTGGAACGAAGGTCAGTTTATTAGAGTAAAGGAAATGTGTGAGATATGCAATGCGCTCAGGCAGGGTAAGGATTAAGGAAAATGGAAAACTATAGTCAGGCTGGTTCTGAAGAAAGAGAAACATATATGGCGTATACTTAAACTTATAAAATTGATATTATGTTGTCTACAGATGGGCCAGAAATACGATACAATTTTCGGCAAATATCTCACAATTGATCAGTGTTAAAGACATGAAAAATAAGTAGTAACATTCAAAATTCATCGGATAATAAAAGTTAATACTGTATTCCGAAACTGAATCACACTAACCGTGGTTACTTTTTCCCAAGCTAACTGTGCGGTTACATTTTCGCACATGACAGATGAGCACATGTCACATGTTTAGATATAGTTTGTTTGCATAGATTTCAATTATTTTAAATTTTACAAGTTATCCGTTAGCTAGTAACCAAATGTCACGGGAGAAGCGTTTTTCCAACCCGATACCGGTAACATTGTAATCGTAGTTAAACCGTAACCATTTTCAGTGGTTACCGTGGTTCAATTTCAAAATACATTATAAATAAAATATTTTAAAAGTAAATAAATTTAGTATGTTTAGTACACCATAACGAATTCATTGTATATAATAGAATATTTAATTTTAAATATTATGTATACGGACGTTCGGTTGTGGTGATAAAATTAAACTGCCAAATTTTATTAATTGTCTTTTGTAAGATGTCTTAACTTTTGATTTTCCGTTATTATAATCCTTAATATTCGTATAAAATTAACTAGAACAAAGGTATTTGACACAAGAAATCAGTTTTAGTCTGCATTGCTCTACATTTAATAGACAAATGCAATTTGCACGTAACATTGCTAAGGTTACGGCAGTACAAACAAAGAACTGTCAGCCATTCACGGTACCTTGCTGACTGATTGAAAACACAATGGGAGGGGGTTTGCGCTTAGAGACGGAATAAATTTAACTTGAAAAACGGTAAAAATTGATCTTGTATGTAATTATTAAAAAATGAATGTTCGTCAAATAAAACAAAAAATATTTTTTGAGTGGTATTTGACAACACGATGTTCATTTTTTGAAATAACGCATACTAGATCTACTTTTATCGTATTTTTAAATGAAGTATATTCTCTCTACAAAGACGTAAATTCAAAAATTGTGGTATAGCTGGCGCGCGTTAAATTAAGACGGGACCTGCGCATACTTTGACTTAAAATGAATCCCCTTTCCTTTTATACCAATTTTAGATGTTGATGGAGTTTTTTTTTCTTCGTTATAACAATAGCATATTATTATTACTATTATATGTTCAAGTACGAATTTGAGATTCTGTGTATTCAAGGTCAGTTTCAAGTTAACGTGCGCCAGCGATACTAAAAATAATTATCAATTTAATGTATAATATTTCGCTTCAGAATTAAATGGGGGGCAATATAGGCATAAAAAACTGATTTTTCTCTTATATTAAGTGTGTTGAATTGTAAATAAATAGTTTGTTTTCTTCACACTCTAATTTGATCTATAAAATGTACATTTTGCTCAACAAATATGGTGGAAGAAAAGAAACTATTTATTACAACTTAAATAATTTTGTTCAGGTTTTTGATAAACACGCTGGAATATATATTTTTTTCTTTTTCGTGTCTTTGGTGCAGATCTTTTTCGAGATATTTAGTTTTGGATTTTGTCCGTTTTTTTTCTGGCCCATCTGTAGTCCATTCTGTTATGCTATCTGTCCGTGTTGTTTATATTCTTCGATCAAACTGTTAAATGGATGTAAGTTGTATTAGTCGTTTGGATTGCCTCTGGTTCGTGCCAATCTAAGTTTTGGTGTTCCTTTCAACGCACACTCTCTTTCGGAGGCATTCCAACACGCACCAACTCTGGTCTGCATTGTGGTTTGCAAAAAGATCAACGTTTATTATCATTATGACATTTTTTTTTATATGATTGGTTGTTATTTGAACCATTGTAATAATTATTGCAATTGTTGATACGCAATATTTAAATTTTAATACTGTTTACACTTATGAAATGCTCATAGATCAAAAGGTACCTTATAGTTTCGTTTTCGTTACGTTTCTATTTTACTTTGCAACGAACAAGAGCTCTCGTTTTTATGCATGAGTTATGGCGTATAGTCGTTAAGTAATTTAATGTATTTATTATGAGTGATAATTTTTTATAATGCATTAACTTGAACAAAGTTTAATCTGGTGAGCCATCACCATCTTATTTATAATAATTTTAAATCTTTTTAATTTTTTCCATTCATTTGGCCTCAATATTTATACATATCATTTCCATTGAGCAATACTATTCATGTCATTCCAAAAATCGCATTTTTCTACTTAATTTTCGAAATTTTTTAAAGTAGAGCATTTCAACAGTGACGAATGTGAATCTTATTCTTTATTATAGTTTATTTTACTCATATAGGTATTATAAATAAATTGTTTATTACGATTAGATATAACTGTTTAAATACTATTAAATATAAATCAGTAATATCTATACCAAATGTTAATAATAATAAAAAAGTGTTTTGTTAATAACTATACATGTGGACTTATATTTTTATTGATTTATATTTATAAATACCGCCACACATCTATTCCTATCTTCATTTATTTTATTTGTTTAATGTTTTAATTTACAGGTTCATTCCAGACTTGAATGTCGTTTTCGACAAACTGATTGATTTGTTTCTGTGAGTGATTTCTTTATTATTTTTATTAGTGCAATGAAAAGTGTAAACTTAAATAGTGTCTATTTTATCTGCTACCAGCAATATACATATTAAAAACTAGAATAAGTAATGAAATGGTAAGAATAAAAAGCAAAAAATTACAACAATCTATACCAAGGAAGATCAGTACATTTTATTGACTTCTCATTTGTAGTACTGCACATCGTTTCGTGATTATTTACAGATCTATAAGATTTACAGTTTTGTACCGGATACGGCCATAAGATGAATTTAAAATTTCTTTAGTAGGATGTACATTTTTTATTGGCTGGAATCGCTGGAACTCAGCCTCAGCTGTTTGTATTGAAGCAAAACCAATGATCTCTTCGTTACGTTTTATGTAAAATCACTGACCAAAACAAATAAATTGTCCATTTTGACATGTCTATTATTCACGTCTTTTTTTGAAATATTTCAAAAGTGAGAAATAAACGGTTCTTATAAAATGGTGATTGAAAATTCAATATATAGGATGACACTGAAAACGGGCCACTCAAAATAACTTTTTTATTTATAATTATTTTTTTAATTCTCTTTACATATTCATAAACTATAGTTTCTGAATATGTAAACCTATAGGTTTAAGGGCTGACAAATCATGGCGTGATGGTAGCTCTTCCGGTTTAACCGGAAATGATAACTTCCATATTTCAAATGGGACTCATCTATTTTTATATATTTAAATTACGAATTCAACAATATGCTTGACTCAATTTTAATGAAGAAATAAATTACAAAAACAAGAGAAAATTATGAATATGATAACAAATTGATCATTTTTTATAACAAAATATGGAATCTTACAATAATAACGTACTATTTAAACAATTAATTTAAATATTACTTAATATTAACTCACCTGTTTTCACAGCTTGTCTGATATCATGGCTCAATCATTTCTCTTACGTTTTGTAATTTATTTCTTCAATAAAAATGCACTATTCATAATTTTACGTAGATTCCACGTGTCTCATTTGAAATATGAAAGTTAATATCACTTTCGGTCAAACTGGAAGCGCTACCATCATGCCAAATACCATGATTTGTGACCTCCTAAGTCTAGTTTACAAATATTTAAAGAAAATTACAGAGTAATTATAAACAAAAAAGTTATATTGAGTGGACTGTTTTACAGTGTCAGCCTGTATAGTTACTAGCGGGAAATAAATGTTCTCAAACTCAAAATGTGTGCGTGTGCGTAAAATAGCTATTTCCCGTTCTAGTGGAAATAATTAAAATACAGATTTTTGTTTTATTTATTTGTTATCAGTGGCGGCTCGTGGACTAAAACTTTGGAGAGGCAAAGTATCCTAAAAAAAATGCGCCGCAGGGTAGTTTACCCACGTATAAAATAAAAGAATTAAATATTTACTGCAATACGTATCAGTCGCAAACCAGAGCCTAATAAAAATGCTAGACAAGACAGGTTATGTTATGTTTGTTTATTGTCGAATGCAATTTACAGCTAATATTATTTAATCTTGCTTGCAAAAATATGCAGTACTGTCGTGAACCTAGTTACAAAATTTATCAATACGTGGCGTTGATTGTATTCATGTATGGTAACGGCCTCTATAGGGCCGCGTGGAAGGTAAAGCGACTATTTTATCCTTTACGCACTCATTGCATTTAGCATTTGAAGCAATGCCTCAAACAGCTCTTGGTCTAGCGCACGTATTTCTTACCGGAATGAAAGCTTTATCAAATACATAGGAAGTTATACTATTCCTTTCGAGAAGCACTTTATAGGGTGTAAATTAGGTGAACTGCATTACATATTAGTTATGGTGGTGGCTTAAATTATTCTTTTGATATTTATAAAGACAAGCATTAACGGAATAAGTTAAAATTTAATTTACATACTACTTTACATGCAGCTTTATTTCTTTTCTGGTGAGGCACTGCCTCACCTACCTACCCTGACAAGCCGCCATTGGTTGTCTTCCATCTTCGCTTTAAAATACCACGCATAGCCGCTAGGCCCGGATACGGCCACCGGGCAAATGCCCGGTGGGACGAACCTTAAAATCGGGCTGGCCGGAATAGTTGGTTATTTTTACTAGAATTTTTACTGTAATTAAAAAAAAAAATCTTTTCAAAACAATAAAAATTATTCTTTTTCAAATTGGGATTAATTCTGATTCGGGCCGTTCTGCCACTATTTGCCAGGGCCGGCGTTAGACCTCGTATCTGGCCCTGATAGCCGCCCAACTAGTAGATAATAGGGTCTCGTGGCCGTGTGTCTGAGTGTCTGGTCGCGAATCTGGGGACCCGGGTTCGATTCCGACCGACGCCAAAAATTACTTCGAATTTTAATGGCACAAAATTGACCCCTGTGTTGCACTCTCCACGCCAACTATGGGTGCTCGTGAGGTGACGCCTGGTACAAATATTTCATTATTACCGATATCTGTATACAAAGCAGATTGGCGCACCCAGCAATGGGTAATATGCCGTGATGATATATTTATTAAATTTATTATTTTTGTGAACGATTGCAAAATATATATTGTTTTGCAACACATGCGCAAAACGTAATTCTGACATTCCATGCAAATTGCAAAACTCGATTAACTCATTTCGGAAACTTGCACTTGCATTCATTTCCCGTAGGTACTTATTACAAAAATAACTATTTTCCAGTCGGTTTCACATACAAAAAATCTGATGTGGGCAGCACAATACCTTCCGTCAATCCTGTGTATTATGTATAAATTCCATACATAAATTTTCTTGCAAAAGATTCTACATTTCCAGTAAAATTATTTCATAAACAAACTATTCAAATTGCACTGACATATTCTTCTTCTTTAGCTTTTCCAATTCGTTACGAGTCGCTATTTTTTATTCTTCCACTCATTTCTGTTTTGCGTGTCGTTCTCATTCAGTTCCTTTTCTCTCAAGTCTTCCGCAATACAGTCCTTCCATCTTATCTTCATGAAAACTGAGCAAACGACACTACTGAATTTGTCAGAATGGGCGGAGCAAAAATCTGAATTCATACAATTCGTAGATGACCTTGATCGGACATCTTTCAAAAATTACATCGTTTTTTCATGGTAGAATATATATTTTATGTATGAAATATTATAATATATGCTCCTTAAACATTTATATATAGCGTTACTATATATTTCAAGAAAATCCCTGAAAAACTACTTGCAAAAATATTGATTTTTCGTACATGGAACCTTAAATTAGGAATTAATTTACAAGGATCCTATGGGATAGTCAGGAACAGTAACACTCTAGGGATTTGAAGAGTTATGTAATACATAGGTATCAATTACTTGTAATTATTTTAATTGTTATTGTGTATTTGAGTATTTAATTATATAGTTATTTAATGCCTAAAGATTAATTTTGCGAGTTTAGTTGTAGTTCTTGTGCCAAGTGTGTGCGTGTGTGGTGTGTTTGTGTACTGCAACGTTGAGGACGACTTCCTGGTGCTTGGAGAGAACTTCGGGACACCTGCAGGACTTGGAGTTTACATAGAGATTTTATTTATTCAAGGTAAGATTTTATTATTTTTGCACTACATTATAGACTGATGAACATACTTATCATCTCTAGAAATTGTGGTACCCTACATTGTGATTAAAAGTACGTATAAAGTGTAGATTTTTAAAAAATTAGAAATTTGTACTCAAAGGTGGTTATATATGAGTTTTGGAAGGTATAATTCAAAAATAGGTACAAATACAGACTTTGCAACTCAATAATTTAATGAAGATATTTGTGCACTTTTCCAAATAAAACATTTTTATTATATAGTTCTGTTTATATTCAGTAATATAAATATGCAAATTTTAATTGTATATTTAATTGTTGTAGTACTCTAGACTTGTTGCGAAATAAATTCAAGAAGAATTTTTTTAGTCTATTAAATTTTTGACCGTTTTTTTATTGCTCTTTTTAGCTCTCATAGTCTACTTACTGCCCTTCAAGGCCCCCCTGTTAACCCAGAGGTTCCATCGCCCCCTGGATCCATACAGCGCCCAAGTGCAGATGTAGTGCCGAGATTATGCTAGCTTACAGGATATGGAGAGGATTTCCCTGGAAATATTACACCCTACCTATCCCCCAAAACAACCCCTAATTTGTATTTTTAACCCTTGCATCTTTAACTATAAGGTTTATTAATAAATAAACAAATCCTTCCCAAAAATTATCATTTATTTCATTTTCATTACAATAAAAACATTTATGAATCAGTTTCATAATAATTATGCATACATATATTACAATACGTAGGAAAAAAGTTAACATCTTTTAAATTTAGGAAAAAGCGTTCATATTAAAGAAAACGTAAGGCTGTTTATGATGGATTCAATATAATTTCATTTCACACAAATAACTTAAATTAACTAATTTTACAAAATAATCTTCAAATTCAAATATCAGCTGGTCCATTTTAAAGTTCCTATCCTCATTTCATATAAGAAAATAGCATTACATAACTAATTTAAATATGTAAAACTAAACTTTATCAATAATATATATTTTTATTAAGACCTGAATATTAAAAATTGCAACAAACATTCCAACGATCATGCACGCATGCGTCGGCGTCGACTGGGTAAAATGGCTGAAGAGAATGTCATTCGTGTAGCGTGTAATTTTTGTTTCGTGTTTGCAAGTGTATTTCATTATTATATTCACTTTGTGGTGTGTTTTAAACAAATTCAAATGACAATGGAGCAGTAGAACTAAAGGTCCAGCTGATTTTTGCAAGGTAAATTGTTAAGTTTTGCTATAAAGTTGTGTTGGATTGTAATCGCATCATATTTGGTTCGTACCCATAAAAATAATAAGTTGAACTTCTGTATCAAAAGTTATTCCAGAAGGGAAAACAATGTTTTAAAATTTGTTTTCTGAATATAAAACTTTAAATTACATCATAAACCAACCTTATAGATACAAATCATACATGAGTAAAAAAATTATGCATTCCAGAACAAGTAGGCATGTTTAAAATTAAAATAAAGCTGATTATTCTTGATACAATGGTTTTAAGCTTTATCGTTATTTTAAAACTACATTTTCTCGTTTGAAAACAATACAAACAATGACGTGACAGTCGAATTAAGGGGTGATGCTTAAAATTTGAGACTAGTTTTGAATAACCACAAAAACACGTATTTAAATACAAACCGTTGAACTAAATTTTTAAAGCTATACTTGTGGTTCATTATGAGGAATAAACACAATTACAAACTAATTCCAGTTCGCCTAACGAGGTCCAATTTTTTTTTGATACGCCTTCAACCATCTTTTGTACAAAGATCAACTTTTATGATAAAATACTAAATGCGATTCTGTAGCTCGGTCTCAATTTTTGTTTGTCAACCTTTTATGTAAATCATTCTCGTAAGTATTAACCAAAAAATCCCCATTAGGCACAATTCGGACACACAATGTGGGTTATTGTAGTTTGCAATAAAAATGATGTTTTCAACGACAAATACACTTGCCACTTGCTTAATGTGATGAACTTAACTTTGTCCAAGTTTAAATAATTGTTGCTAACATGATTTTAATGAAAGGGATAAGTCTTTGCTTAATGCATTTAAAAATGCATAGGTACTGGTTGATTTCCAGTACTGAAAAAAATAGTTGATAGATCCAATGTAAAACCCTGCATTTGCATTTTTATCAGAGTTCTTAAAAGTAAAATAACTTTCATCATTCAAAATTAAACATTTTCTGGATTTTTTTTCCGGCAGTCGCGAACATTTTTAACATATTTTTTGCTTTTGATTCTCAATTCTTTCGAGGATGGCAATCATCTTTGTGTATCTAATATCTAATGTTGCATTTATTTCTTAGTGTAATGGCAATATGAGACTCGGTCTAGTTAAATATTTTAGCCAGTATTGTGGTTGAGATTCCAGATTTGTTGTTAACTTGCTCATCCATCGACGGTTGTTGGCTTTCGTCATTTTTGTGGCTTTTCTACCAAACCCTGACTTGTGTTATGAAAAAATACTTCCTTCTCAACGTTTAATGTAGCGATATAGAGTAGCTTTTGGTACATTTTCTTTTAAAAAATGCCATAAATTTATTTTCTTTTGAAATATGTAATTCACAAAATTCGTACATACATTCAATTAATAGTTTGCGATTCACGATGATACAATTCTGATACAAACAACTTAGAAAACTCAAATCATAAATGATGAACAGTAACATTACTGTATTTCTAAATGTCAAATAAAAACCAATGTTTCTAACGCTTAATAGATTTGGTCTTGAAAAATATCCAGTCTCAAATTTTAGGCATCATCCCTTATACAGGGTGTCCCTTAACTTGGTGCACAAACTTTAAGGGCATATAATACTGATCAAAATGAGTAAAAAAAGCTCAGTCAAAATGTGTCCGATCTTTAATAGTTTCCCAGATATAACGCAGTGAAAAATGAGTTTTTACGAGATTTACCTTTGCTATCTCGAAAACTATAAGAATTACGATTTTGATTAATTGAGACTTTTTGTTTACCTTTGAGAGGTAATCTTAGATGGCCTTTTATTATTTTATAAAAATCAAAAGTGAAATGTTGTGGCGACCTTGGTCAATATTTAATTTTCATATAACTACGTAACTATAAGAAATTGAGAAAAATGTTTCATATAAAATTTTATTGTTTTTTATAGTCTTTTTACTGACATAGACAAAATTTTATTCGATCGCTATCTTTGTCAGTTTTTCTTAGATTTTTCGCTTTTCTCGGAAACAGTTGAAGATCATTCCTATGTTGATGAAGCTTTTTTATTCATTTTGGTCAGTACTATATGCCCTTAAAGTTTTTGCTCGAAGTTAAGGGACACCCTGTATTCATTTGATATACAAATATTAGTTTGATACGTTTTTAAAAGTAGTAGAGATTTTTGACAAGCAAAATTGATTCTAAATAATAATAATAAAAGTATATTTCATATATTGATCTATTTATTATTTAATTAATTTATCATATATTAACGTTATTTGTATGTTGTTTAATGAATTTTATAAATGTTAGTCATTATTATTCATTCTTTTTAAGCTGTCAAAACATTCAATTAATAACTTCATACATAAACATATGAAACATGCAATAGAAAATTTGTATCGTGAAAACAGCTAATAGTATAAACCAAATTTAACAATAAATCTACGTTCACCGCATTGAAATACTAATAAAGGTTTTCTCCAAATAATTTAGTTCTATTACAAAATACGTACATATATGTATGCATATGCTAATTGAAAGTACTTGGAAAATACAATTTAATGTGTGATTGCACATATATGATATTTATTTATTCATAATCAATCTTGTATCATAATATACTTGCTGTACTTAATTTCTTATGAAAATGATATAGTTTTTTTTCCCTAAGACTTATAGATAAACTCTTATAAGTACATATATTAAAATACTGATCTAGTTTTAATCGTGTGTCATAGTTATAATATCCAAAATATCTCCATGTCGATAAGTCTTAGAAAAATATGTACAAAATGTAATTATTATGTAACATACCAACTTCATATACATTTGATGATACATATTTCATTTGATTTATTTTTTAGTTCTAAGTGATATAGTTATTTTGATAAGGACAAAAATGTATTATATAAATGATCAATAAACGCAGCAAAACGAATACAATTTATTAATTAAAAATCCTAATTTTTCCATCCCCAAAATTAGAAATAGTTAGGTAATCTGCAAAATAGAACTAGAACAACTAGAGCATCGATTTGCGATTGGCAAAATCAGAACGAGCAATCCTGCAAACTGAAGATCCAGGTTCGATTCTCGCTACCTGCCGAGAGCAATGGCAAGCGATTCACGGTAGCGTGATTACATAATCGCCGATATACAGCCTACAGCAAGGCTTCTGGCCGACAAAATTCAAAAATCCTTTAAAATCGACGATTTTACCGTGTAGCGGCAGAAAAGTAGTATTCTACGGCCGTTGCAAGCATTTTTGAGCTCTCAGACGTGAATTCAGCCGATCGCAAGGCTACTATCCACAAAAATAAAATGTCGAATGCACAATCGCCGACCTACAACCTAGAAAGAGAAAATTAGCATTTTTGAGTTACCAGGCGTGTATACAGCCGATCAGTAGGCTACAACTCGCAAAAGTTTAAATTCGAAACGCCATGGCAAGGCTAGTACTCATCAAAACATAAATCTCAGACAGACAAAAGGCTGTAGCAAGGCATTTATTCATAAAAATAAAATTTCCAACCGATCAGAAGCCTATAGCAAGGCTTTTGTACGTCGAATCGTAAATCCTACCCCTTCCATCGAGAATTCTAGCTATATATTGGCTGTCTGATAGATTTTTGGTCATTCAGCGTGAGCGATGGTGTTGAACCGGACGGTCTGCTTCACGATTTTCTATATACGGGCTATAAGGAGCTATTTACAAGTTTTTGGCTGATTTCTAGCTGGCCACCAGGATTCCCCAGACCATAGGCTGGGGTGGCCTGGTGGCTGGGATGCTCGGCTGGTTGCTGGGATGCTCGGCTGGTTGCTGAGATGCTTGGCTGGTTCTTGGGATGCTGGTAGGTGGGAATCGAACCTAGATTTTTGGATTGCGGGATTTTGTAGCTCGTCGTTCTGGTTTCAGATCGACGGGCTACAGGATTATTGCTAGCAAGCGGGATATGAACCTAGAACTTTGGATTGCGATTTTTGGTAGTAGTATTGGAATGAAATATTTTGTTATTTTTAAGAAGGATTTATTGATCGATATGTTACATAATAATGAGATTACAATATATAATACATGAAATACATTATTTAAATTTGTCGATTTTTGTATCTGTGATATATTACAAAACGGTGGCAATTTCACAAATACAAAGATGATGATATGTGCTCTAAATACATAAAATTTGACTATGAAATAATAGCTATACAGAGTAGTCTATCTTATGCATATATACATGAGGGACGATAGTTTTGTTTATGAGAAGATATAGTGCAATTTTTGATAAAGATAATTTTATTTCGACATGTACATTATTTTAGATATACATATTTAATGAAACAAATACATAATGCGTAAAGGTATAACATTTTTTTCACGTATGAGTAAGAAACTACAATTTTTTTAAAGATAAGAATGTATGAATGATTTACTAAAGTACATAACGTAAAAAAATGTTTTACATAGCGTGAAAGTATATTATATTTTACAAAGATATGATTTTATTTAATAGAAAATATTTATTAATAAATATGACGCAAATATATATTATTATCCATTAATATTAATCAGAGTTTCTCATAATATTAGATTACAAGTCAGTATACATGTATTTTAGGGGATGAAACAACGATGGTACAGAAAAATCATATGTTTATAGTTTCCTACATGCATAGTCTTTCCAAATTTGAATTCAGGGGATTGTTTTCTATACAAACTATATATTTCAGGAATTCGAATTGCTGAAAAAGTGTCAGTCATATTTGTTTAAAATGTAGCTAAATTTCTATTGTGTATATACCATGATTAAAATTAAATAACTCAAAAAACTAAGTGAAATAGCGACTTGCGGGTTTCAAATTTGGTTTAAGGAGATTTTTTTCTATATATACGATATATTTCAAAAATTCGAATTGCCGAAAAAATGTCGGTCATGTTTGTTTAAAATATAGCTAAATTTCTATTGTGTATATACCGTGATTAAAATTAAATAACTCAATAAACTAAGTGAAATAGCGACTTGCGGGTTTCAAATTTGGATTAAGGAGAATGTTTTCTATATATACGATATATTTCAAGAATTCGAATTGCTGAAAAAATGTCAGTCATGTTTGTTTTTTAAAATATAGCTAAATTTCTATTTCTATGATTAAAATTAAATAACTCAAAAAACTAAGTGAAATAGCGTCTTGCGGGTATAAAATTTGGATTAAGGAGATTGTTTTCTATATATATACGATATATTTCAAGAATTCGAATTGCTGAAAAAATGTCAGTGTATATACCATGATTAAAATTAAATAACTCAAAACACTAAGTGAAATAGCGACTTGCGGGTTTCAAATTTGGTTTATATACGATATATTTCAAAAATTCGAATTGCTGAAAAAATGTCAGTTATGTTTGTTTAAAATATAGCTAAATTTCTATTGTGTATATACCATGATTAAAATTAAAAAAATGTCAGTTATGTTTGTTTAAAATATAGCTAAATTTCTATTGTGTATATACCATGATTAAAATTAAATAACTCAAAAAACTAAGTGAAATAGCGACTTGCGGGTTTCAAATTTGGTTTAATACGATATATTTCAAAAATTCGAATTGCTGAAAAAATGTCAGTCATGTTTGTTTAAAATATAGCTAAATTTCTATTGTGTATATACCATGATTAAAATTAAATAACTCAAAAAACTAAGTGAAATAGCGACTTGCGGGTTTCAAATTTGGTTTAATACGATATATTTCAAAAATTCGAATTGCTGAAAAAATGTCAGTCATGTTTGTTTAAAATATAGCTAAATTTCTATTGTGTATATACCATGATTAAAATTAAATAACTCAAAAAACTAAGTGAAATAGCGACTTGCGGGTTTCAAATTTGAATTAAGGAGATTGTTTTCTATATATACGATATATTTCAAGAATTCGAATTGCTGAAAAAATGTCAGTCATGTTTGTTTAAAATATAGCTAAATTTCTATTGTGTATATATATACCAGGGGGGGCCAACCTGCGGCTCGCGAGCCACATGCGGCTCTTTGAAGGTTTATTTGTGGCTCTCGATAAATGTACCCGTTCCCTTTTCATTTTTGTGCTATTATATTTTAAAAATTTATTATTTTTTACTGAATTTTGGAAATTTGTACCAGAATCGAAGTATCCTGAATTAAAAATCTGATGTGGCCAGCACATAACCTCTCGCCGTATATTTTACCTGGCTGTATGCATAAAGCAAAGAATATTTTTATAAATACAAATAATATATTCATATAAATCTATGACGTATAAACTTCTTTATTATTCAATAATGGCATGTCTCAACATGAAGATATTTTACCATAAATTATGTTACAATAAATTACAAAGTAGAGTTTACCATATATAAATATTAGGCTGGTAACTGCAATTTTCAATTCGAACAACTTTGTTTACTTTCTCTTCATATTCTTCTAGTAAAAACATTAATTTTGGGCGGTCTAAAATGTATATATGGATTGTGCATCTATTCTTACATATCTTCTTTTACATTTTATTTTTTCATACATGTTATATCTAAATAACACTAATTCCCTTTAATAAAGTGACGGATAGATTGCACTCCGATTATTCTTATATCGATGTGTAATTTTGTCAATATTTACAACTTACTTGAGAAGAATTTGATAGCTTTTTCGCAATTCAAAGTTACTCTAGTCTATAGTACTGGTGTACATTGTCCCATAATGTTTGAAACAAATTTAAGTCCTTCAACCAAGACTTGTCATCTCCATAATAGTCACAGATCAAGAACTAAGGGATTCTCCATGTACATTTTTCTTTCATGACTCATTATTTCTGACACTGACATTTATCTGTCAGTTACAAATATTTTAAATTTGCAACTATTTTTCATGGCATCCTTTCGGCTGTCAAATTAATTACAACATTATTTTATATATTATATTCCTTTTATCTCTAAATCTATAAAATATGTATAAAAATATTTAAATGTATCAGAAAGAGAATTTATTTTTCTTTAATATTATCAAGAAAAATTTTCAAAAAATAATATTTAGAAGATTTTTTTTCAAGAATCTTCTACTTCAGGTTGTCCAATTGTTACCAAAACCTTTTCAGATCTTCCCATGAATGTCCGATTGGGAAATACGTTGTTAAACAAATTTTAAGTCTTATAGTTTTTGAGTAACCGTCCTTCCAACATCCCACACACACACATCCACACACACACACACACACACACACACACACACACACACACACACAGACATCATCGTAAAAATGTTAAAATCGGATTGTAGGGACCTTAAAACGTGCTTATTCAATAAAATCTGGATATGCGATTTTTAGCATGAATCCAATACCTCTCTTAGCGAGAGGTAAAAAGGGCTGCTTGTCGAACTATTTCAATATTCGGAACAACGTACTTATGTGAATCATTTTATGCCATTTTTAAAATTTGTGAAATCCAAACACAGATCAGTATTAACTAACCAGCATCTCAGAGAGTTACTGAGAAGTGCTGTCATCAATTATTCACCAAATTTTAAAGAATTATCAAGAGAAGTAAAATACATGTGTTTAATTTTTAATATATAAATTCAATACACATGTTTTGTACTTTTATTTATGTTTTCAATAAATATAATTTCTGTAAACAAAAAAATTTTAATACCTTTTTTGCATACCTTTTAAATACGTATTTAATTGCGGCTCGCGAAAAATTTCAAATTTTGAAAAATGGCTCGGACTATCAAGGAGCTTGGCCACCCCTGATATATACCATGAAATGTCCGTCATGTTTATTTCAAATGTAGCTAAATTGCTATTGTACATATTCCTTATGCTGTAGAAACTGTGAAATATATGAAAATGAAAGTATATGTATGTGTTGCAATATGACATGAATTGTTTATGTAGCGATTTGTTTTTTCTATATATTAATTTTATATAAGAGTACTTATTGATTAGGAGGATAAGTTTTATTTATTTACATAAATCTTATAAAAAGTCCTGAAGGGCATGAATACATGATGGAATGTCCTCAGTGTGATGCTCTGCTACTATATGATCACCTCCAACGTTGAAATCAGGATATAGGTATGTCCTTCTGCAACTCACTCACATCCTTCGAAGACTCGTCCAGGGCTGTAGTTTATTTCTCTGTTACATGTTTCTGTAACAAAAATATAATCGAAATAATATTTGAATTAGTGGTTATAGATAATAACATGGACTCAAAAATGTTTCAATCGCGTGTCGTGTAATTATTAAAAAATATATATGAAGGAAAGTGCGAGTAATTCAATATTGAAAAGAATATAAAATATATGTAGTAAAATATTTAGTACGTACAATAATATATGAAATTTGTGTATGGTAGTAACACTAAATCTAAATTAATTCAAATTATTTTTCACACAACATCAACACTTATACAATTATAAAGTATATCTACAGCCGAAATAGTCTTTAGAAATAATAGCTGATATACCCAATAATGGGTACCTACTATAAAGTAGTTCAATAATAAAAAAAACTTACTGCGAATAAATTATTTCCCTAAGTATAACTCCAATATGTATCCATTAGTCCTCTCCAAGGATCAGGAAGTCGTCCTGGAAGGCACAGTACACGAACACACCACACACATCTGTTCACTGGCACTGTAACAATAAAACTGACAATGACAAAATTAATCTATGTAACAGTTAGGCATTAGATAAGAATAAAAAAAATAGTAGTCAACAATCAGAATAATGAGTAATTATAAATTATAATTTATGTCTATGTATTATATAATTGTTTACTCGCCCGTACGATTTTTTAAAAATTGATCTGTAAGGGAGGCCCATGGACAACCCGCGGAAATATAATGTATGAATTTTAGGGTTGATAGAAAAAGTGCTATATTGCTGAAAGAAAAATCACTTTTTGCAAGGTCAAATAATTTTTTATAGTAAATTTTAAGTTTATGAATCGATATCTCTTAAACTAAGCAAGATAATGATGAAAAATTTGCATTTATGCTTGTTCAAAGACATGTGAAATAACGTGAAAATCAGGAGATTGTTTTCTTTATATTTCTATATATATTTCAGGAATTCGAATTGCTGAAAAAAAATGACTGTCATGTTTGTTTAAAATATAGCTAAATTGCTATTGTGTATATACCATGATTAAAATTAAATAATTCAAAAACTAAGTGAAATAACGCCTTACGGTTTTCAAATTGATAATTGAAGTTGACAGAACAACTTGTAGTTTTTCTGGTTAAAATAGGAATGTAATTTTTTATCTATAGGATAAATGAAAAAAGAAATTATTCTTAGTAAGATTTGAAACCAAAGTGGTTTTATTATCTTTTTCAATGGACGTAGAAAAAAAGTATATATATCATGCGTCATGAGCGTAACATAACATTTATATGTAGAATAACATTAATATATCACGGCCGTATTTTAAAAACGAATATTTTACATACTTTTTATATATTTATAGGCCTAAAGGACTATAATTTTATTTATAATTTAATTCAAATTTAAGCAGCCATGTTGTCAATGTTGCCACCAGTTGAGTACAAAAATTCGGGCGTGTCGGTAATATAGAACATAGTAGTTCGAGCATTTTGGCGCTGATGTTATACCCAATGTTACGCAGGTTGGATAATACATTTTAGCCGTCAAACTTATATTTTCATTAAAAAATAAACACTTCAGACTGATTTTAAGTATAAATAAGCGATTTTTAGTAAATTTTATATGTTTCCTGTATATTTCAGCCAGATTCATGACCAAATAAAAGTTTTAATGTTTTGACAGAATCGCTGGAGAAACGGAATGAATCCCATCTTTAGAAATATTTAATTTGAACTTATTCCAGACTATTTTAAGTGGAGTAAATGTTGTGAATTATATTTTAAACTCCGTAGAATTCAAATTTTCATACCACAAATCTATTGCGAATTGCTGAAAAAATCTCAGCCATGTTTGTTTAAAATGTAGCTAAATTTCTATTGCGTATATAACATGATTAAAATTAACTAACTCACAAACTAATTGAAATAGCGACTTGTAGTTTTCAAATTTGGATTCAGGGGATTGTATTCTATATATGTGATATATTTCAGGAATTCGAATTGCTGAAAAAATGTCAGTTATGTTTGTTTCAAATATAGCTATATTGCTATTGTCTATATACCATGATTAAAATTAAATAATTGAAAAATTAAGTCAAATAGCGCCTTGCGGTTTTCAAATTTGGATTCATAAATTTCTATTGTGTGTATACTATGATAAAGAATGCATATTCCTTAAATACTGTAGAAACTGTGAAATATATGAAAATGAAAATATATGTATGTGTTGCAATATGACATGAATTGTTTATGTAGCGATTTGTTTTTTCTATATATTAATTTTATATAAGAGTACTTATTGTTTAGGAGAATAAGTTTTATTTATTTATTTACATAAATCTTATAAATAAGTCTTGAAGGACTTACAATACATGTTGGGATGTCTTCTGTGTGATGCTCTGCTACAATATGATCATCTCCAACGTTGAAATCAGGATATAGGTATGTCCTTCTGCAACTCACTCACATCCTTCTAAGGCTCGTCCAGGTTATTTATTTCTCTGTTACATGTTTGTGTAACAAAAATATAATCGAAATAATATATGAATTAGTGGTTATAGATAATAATATGGACTCAAAAATGTTTCAATCGTGTGTAATTATTAAAAAAATAATAATATGAAAGAAAGTGCGAGAAATTAAATATTGAAAAGAATATTAAAATATAAAATAAAATATATGTAGTAAAATATTTAGTACGTACAATAATATATGAAATGTGTGTATGGTAGTAACACTAAATAATTCTAAATTAGTTCAAATTATTTATATTATAACATCAGCAATTATTATACAATTATAAAGTACCTTATATCTACAGCCGAAATAGTCTGTAGAAAAAATGGCTAATATACTACTATAAAGTAGTTCAATAATAAGAAAAAAAACTGCGAATAAATTATTTCCTTAAGTATAACACCAATAGGTATCCAAAAGTCCTCTCCAAGGATCAGGAAGTCGTCCTAGAAGGCACAGTACACGAGCACACCACACACATCTGTTCACTAGCACTGTAACAATAAAACTGACAATGACAAAATTAATCTTGTAACAGTTAGGCATTAGATAAGACTAAAAAAATAATAAATATTTTTTATAGTAAATTTTAAGTTTATGAATCGATATCTCTTGAACTAAGCAAGTTAAGAACTTGTACGTTTCAAATATGGATTCAGCATGCATTTCTCTACAAATATGCTAATTTTCAAAGTTGGTGTAATGATGAAAAATTTTCATTTACGCTTGTTCAATGACAGATGTTTTCTATAAGATATTTCAACTTTAGGCCTCAATATCATTGAAACTAAACAAGATAGGAACTTATACGGTTCAAATTTGATTTGAGCTTGCATCTCTGTACAAATAAATAAAAAATTTAAAATGTTGAAATATTGACATTATTTTCTATACGAAATTTCAACTTTAGATATTAATATAGAAAAGCGGTGTTATTAAACAGATAAACACAAATTGCAGATACAATAAATAAGCGCCCGCACGGTACAAATATTCCATCATTACCGATATCTGTGTATGAAGCAGATTGGCACACCCAGCAATGGGTAATATGCCCTGATGAAATATTTATTATTTATATATTTTATATAAATAAGTTATTACATTTATAATTTTATTAAAAGTCTTATTTTTCTTTACAGATGATCAAGTTTTCGATGCAGATATCGCGAAACTTAGACAACCCGTTCGTGCGTCTAGAGTATCCTGGGGCTTCTCACCGGACCTGGTGGACTTCATTTCTTTGCCAGCATCAGGAAATCATCTTCTGCCGTATCGGGAAGTTTTGAACCGGTACGTCTGATCTCCACACTTCAAATTCTATAAAATATAAATGCGTGTTAAACTGTATATTTCACTAATTTTTCTCATGCGCTGTTATTTCACATATTTATTTATTACTCGTACATGGTTAAAGATAGCACGATGAAAATTTGGAATCTACATAAAATTATGTATAAGATTCATCTGAGTATAATGTTTAACTTCAATTGGTTTAGAAGTTACAGGGCGTTAAAATAAAATGTGTTTTTAACAAATTTTCTCTGATTTATGTTATGTGCACTTGTTTCATATTTTCATTTATCACTTCTACACGAATAAAGATAATAACTAGGGACATAAAAATTTAGATTTTATGTAAAATTCACTATTAGGATGCGGTACACACATAGTTTTGAGTTAAACAGTTTAGAGAAGGGAAATGTAATACCAAAAGGTTCATACTTACATATATTTGTAAAGACAGTGAATTTTCTTAATATATTATCCACTGTTTTATCATCACTGTAATATATCATCAGCGGCGATTTTCACAGATTAGAATACACATTGCAGTAAATATTACGTAACACACATACACCAATTAGAATAACATGTATAACACTTGATATTAATAAAACAATAAACCACACTTTTACGAACAATTATAGTTATTTTAATAACACTAAAGACATTTTTTTTAAATATACAGCAACCGTATAGTAAACTAACATTCACGACAATAAAATTTTAACTGAGGATTAAACAATAAACACCAACGGGCAGACAGAGACTTACGCAACATTTTAAATAATAATTAAAATTATTAATAATCAAAAATACATTGTATAAATTAAAAATGAATTTAGATTATTTAGATTTTATTGTAAATAGTAATCTATGAATATTTAAATATAGTTCACTATTAACTTATTAAATTTATATTGCTTTTATAAAATTTAAATAAATTTAAAATGATTTAAAGCTATTTAAATAATTTTACGAAAATTACAGAGTAAATCTAATATTTTCAAAATATATCGCGAACTATAAGTTGTAGTAGAGAACGATTGCAATAAAAATGTGTAAGTTTATTGTTTGCTATATACACTACACGAGTATTCACAAACACACACCATGTTCACTTCACCAAAGCCAAAAAGGAATTGAAGTCTTTATTTTAAAAACATAATATTAATATTATCACATAATACCCCCACTATAATTAAGTGTTTATTTATTATATGTTTTGTACTTTGCCGCTCAAAATAAACAATGTTCATGTTTGTTTTCAGGGTCCGCGAAGGGCCGGACTACACCCCGAGATAGGATACGGTAACTACAACACTGGACGAAGATAATAGATGATATTTTTATAAGAATAAATAAATAAAAGAGTTGTTTATTTACCTTTCCTATGTAATAACAACAGGGACAGGGAAATATCCTAATATTTAAGGATTTTTCCGAATTTTCCTATCCTATCCTTTAGTATTAAGTTCTCTAGGTATGAAAACAACCATCCGACAGGAGTCCGCCCTTTTACAAAGGGCTTAGGGCTTATTTGAGCCCTTCGGGTAAATCTGACCACGGATTTCAATTATGCAGGTCCAAGTAAGTTTAAAAAAACTTGTCCGGCCCTTCTAGCCCTTTTAGTTCCGGAGTTAGCGCAAGCCCTTCGCCATGAACTTGAAGGGTAAATATATTATTATACAGGTCCAAAGAAACCTAATAAAACTTGTCCGGCCCTTTTAGTTCCGGAGTTAGCGTAAGCCCTTCGCCACAAACCTGAAGGGCAAATATATTGTAAACCAAAGGGTTTTCATCAATTCTACGCAAGCCAATGGAAAGGGCGGGTTCAAATCCCCCCGATACGCTATTTTCCGGCCTTCTAGCTCTTTTAATTAATGTATTTAAGTAATAAACCCTTTGGAAAACTTTAAGGGCTCGTATCTCGGAAACGTCTGGGTTTTCAGCGATTTCCTTGAAATTTCGCGTTCCCTTAGCATCCTTTGAAATGTCGGGGTCGTAGAACAACATTATTTAAGTTTCAAGGGCGTAGGGTCAAGGGTTTAAAAATGCGCTAATTAAAATTTGACAGCTTCGTTTTGTAAAAAGTTGGACAAATTCTCATTTTTTTGTCATATGTTTTTGTTGTACAGAAGTCGTAGATGTTTTTTTAAAATAAAATTAGCAGTGTTTAATGGTAGTTTACAAATCATTTCAGATTAGTGTTCTGTAATATTTCTTTAGTTTTAAAATGGCATTTTACAATATTTAATAATATGTATAATAGAGTTCTTATACTTCCCTGTTGTCTCAATTAAGCAGCAACTGTGTACATACTTCCCTGTCTCTTTGTTTTCCTCTGGAATAAATAAGGGGTTGTTAAATAAAAACGTGTATTAGTTTAAGTAATTTTTATTGTTTATTTGTAATACATTGTTGTCTTTATTATGTTCATAGCTTATATTGTATTTTTAATTCTTATTCTTTGTATTTTATATATAAATATACTTACCCTTGTCATGAAAAATTAGAAATAGGGATGTTCAAATAATAGTTTGTATAAATTTTACATGTATTTATTGTTTATTTGTACATTACATTGTTGTATTTCATGTAAACTATCCTATTCTACAATATTTTATACAATAAAATATAAATTACACTATAATTTGTCTATTTATTTTTATTCCTTCTACTTAGGGGATGAATTCTGTAAAATTTTAAATCCCTATACGTATATAGTTCTTCAAATGGCCGTTGGGAGCAGCACCTACTTTCAGCAAACGATTTTATTAAGGCCTGCTGTGAATTTGGAACATATATTTCAGGGTTTGAAAATGGGACGCAAATACATGGATGTTATAATTCACCACGTATTGGCAATTTTCAGTTATTTTGATGCATGAACATTTGCAACTTGGCCGTTTTAAAAACTACGTAACGTACAGGGACTTATAAAAAAATCATTTTGCAGGTAGTAGAAGCAGATATCTGGTAAGCCTACATTCAAAATGGACATAACATCCCATTTTTAATTAGTCTAAACACTAAAGGCTATTGAAAATTATGTATGTTCGTCGTTATGTACACAAAAAAATATTTTTTGGTCAGTTTTGCTCTTTCGTTCCTATCAATAACGACAGGTGCTGCCAACTGGTGGCCGTTTTAAAAACTATATACGTGTAGGGATTTAGAAAAAAAAATCAATGTTTTAATATAAAAATATATTTGTATTATTAAAAAACACAAGACTTTTTCTTATAAAAAATAAAGTTTATTGGCATTATTATTACAAAGGACTGTTTGACAATCATAAATTGTTAAAAGATTTGTTAACAAATTTAGTAACAATTATGAACAGAAATATAAGAAATGAATTGTAAAAGATTTAGAGTTTAAAAATTCTGTTCATAATTATTTCATACTAAATCTATTAACCATTTATAAAAGTGTCACACAGGGTTTAGTTATAAAACTAAAACATTTGTTACCCTATAAATTGTTGCTATTATTATGGGCTTATATTATTTGTTGCTAATTATTTTGTATCTTTATTCTGTAAATAAAAGTTTAACCGGAAGATTTAACTTTTATTTACAGAATAAAGATGCAAAATAATTAACAACAAATAATATAACCCCATAATAATTTTATTTGGTAACAAACATTTTAATTTTATAAATGGTACGAAACTCTAAATTAATATTATATATTTTTAGAATAAAACCGTCCAAATATATTAAAAAGAGTTCCGTTTACAATACTTATGGACTAATTTAACAAATTAAAACTTTGGATCCCCAAATAAGATTCCTTGTTCCCATTGTTAAAGGTACAAGATTTCTTATTCAGTTTAAGATCATTTGCGAATCTTTATATTATATATACAATATATAATATTTATTAATATAAAGCTTCTTTAACAATAAATACTTAAAATCTAACTTTGCCCTGACCGCGTCAAAATACTTAATAATAATTACAATTTTTACTAAAACTACCTAACTTTAAAACTAATGTGACGGGTTTAAATTAAAATTAACAGAATTAATAGATTGTTTTATTGTACATACATTTTAAATAAGTCATTATGAAGAGGAAGCCATGGAGACTCATCCAATCGGCACTGCAACCTAAGCGACGGAGGAATTCTTTTAATTTATAACTATCTTAAAACTATAACTGAAATGTTTTATTTAATAAATGGTATATATATAGGGAGACACCACCCTCATGCCAAACCCACGCTCCCCATATATATATCATTTATTAAATAAATACAATTCCGTATACAATAATACCTTATAATCTAACTTAAACTATTGTAGTTCCCCCCAAATTCAGTTTATGAAGTGCGCAAAAAATCCTATATTACGTTAATATCTTTTTCAAACAAAAGCAAATCTAAAAATAGTAAGTTACGTTAATTTTCTCTCTCTCAAAACGCAAAAACAACCCCTGCCTATCTTATGTCTAAGCTATCTTATGTCTACGCAAGCTATCTTATATCTAGACTATGTTAAGCTAAGTTGAAGTGAGAGAGAGATATACGAGCTAAGACAAAAAGTGAGGACTCCGGGGCGGTCCTCACAGTAGTTTACGTGGGGGGTGAGCCGACCCCTCGCGACCCCTAGGATGTCGGCCTACAAACGCGAGCCAATTAAGGACAAGGGAAGCAATTAAGTGATATTCCTCGGCTTGGATGCAACCTAAAGAGCTACTCCCGATGGCATCGCCCGGCCATTCCCGATACACCTAACACCGAACGCGGTCAACCCGTGTGCTCAAACAAAGTTAAATCAAAGAAAAACTTTACTTTGTCTTTAATAATTCGTTGCCATTAAAATTAAACGATGATTACGTTGCCTCCGGATGAGGAGAGCACATAACGCCATAAGAGAGCTTCCTGTGTAAGCATTCAGGTTTGTTTAAAACTTTTCTCATTTGAGTCTAGCGGTTATAGCGTCCAATCTAGAGCAGCGGCCAGTACGAACGATGGTCAGCACTGGTACAAAAGAATTAAACTGTCCCTAGAAACATTCACCCAAGTGTGAAGCGATCCACCAGAATATAGGTTTCACATGGCGTTGTGAATTACTATACATATCAGTCCACTCAATTATGGAAATCGCGTACGAACCCTACCTAATCATCCCACTAACCGTGATGTTAATAATAATAAAGAAATAAGGAAACCCGAACCCACAAACAAGTTTCGAAACTCACACCCCCTACTTCCTGATTCTCTCACCATTCGACAGC
Organism: Harpalus rufipes; assembly: GCA_951394225.1. NCBI lineage: Eukaryota > Metazoa > Arthropoda > Insecta > Coleoptera > Carabidae > Harpalus > Harpalus rufipes. The sequence continues at coordinate 45,497,173 of OX596282.1, forward strand.
AAGCATGCCCCGACACACCAATTCATTCAATTTTTTTTTTCACATTCACTCTCCCTAGATGCCGTCTGGGCAATCAAAACGCACGATTTTATGATGAATCTTCGTAAGGGAATGCACTTCAAGTTAAATAAATTTATTTTTATTTTTAAAGAAAACGCGTGTGTGCTCAACGGCGCGATGAGCCATAGTTAATAATTAAGACCTGAAAATACATTTCAAAGAACTTAAAACTAATTTATATTCTATATTATTCTTCACGTAAGAATGGCATTATTCAATAATGTTTCGTTTATAAGTAGTTCAATTCGCTCTATAATCTGTGCTGACATCGACTAGAAAACTAACTTTTTCTACAGTGCACAATGTTATTCTTACGCAAAGAATCCTATACTATATTAATTTAGTCTTCTTGATGTCCGATTCCTGAAAGATATATACTAATCATATGTTCCCAGATATTGATTTTATATTGATAAACAGTCGATATTTCAATTATAAATTGTTTGAATATTATACAGACATTCATGAAAGTTATATTTCTTTCAATGTAGTACGTACTCAAAATCGAATTTGAGTACAAGATAATATTTAGACATTTATAATAGTCATATTTCACTGACAAAGTTCTCATGGTTGAATATGAGAACAAGTTAATAATTAGATATTTTGTCCAACAGTTTTTAAATGATCTCAAAAGTATTTGAAATTTGTTTTAGATATTTCGAAATTTGATAAAAAATAGTACAGAGAAGGCCATTCATTTTGCACAACCCTGTCCGTCGGATGCGGTTATACAAGTGGAAAGTGCACTACTTTTCCAATGGTAACTAGATTTGAACTAGTTCATTTTTATTCCAAGTTTCGACTCTTGGATTATAAAGTATTGTTGCATTACCAACAAAATAAATACATTTAATAATGATAAAAAGAATAAAAGTTAAATGGCTTTTGCCATAAAGCCACAGAATTGTAAATAGTATGAAATCTAGTAAGTTTCTTACCTTATACATGTCTCCTGTTTCTCCTTAAGGTGCTCTGCCCTCTTCTGCCCCTACTTCTATGTTTCCGAAGCCCTCATGGTCATGCATGCAATCTGAAATAGAAATGAGTTACTTTGAGAATCTTTTGCAAGAAAATTTAGGTATGGAATGTTTACAAAACACACAGATTTGACGGGAGGTATTGTGCTGGCCACATCAGATTTCTTAATATGTGTACATCACACAATTAATTAGCGGGAGGTATTGTTGCTTTAGTGTTTGTGTGTATATTTATGTATGAGTGTGTATTATTACTATTTGTAAACAGCGGGAGGTATAGTTGATGAAAAAATACTGTCACCTTTAAACTGTATAAGTTGGCGGGAGGTACTGTTGCTTTAATTAGTGTATGTGTGTGTTTTATCGCCATTTGTAATTAGCGAGAAGTATTGTTGATAAAATCAAGTGTACCTTAACACGCTTGTGATTGGTTGTTTTATTTTATTTAAAAGTATACCTTTTCTACATGTACGTTTTACGGGAGGAATTGATTCGTAAAAAAAATCAATAAAATTAAAATTCTCTATTTTTACCTAAAAGTGTTACCCCTACTACAATTACTAAACGGCGGGTTCATTTTTGTGTGACAGAGATAAATATATTGTAAGACAGAGAACATGACAGAATAACAAGTACAGGATGGAACACTCACTCGCAAATATTTATTTTTTGTAAGACAGAGAGAGAAATATATAACTATTTCATTCTAATGGACTCTTCTTTTTACTGTAATTTTTGTTGGGAAACAAAGTGTTAAGTCCGTACGTGTACATATCTATGTGACCATAGAGTAATACAATACAGGATGGAACACTCACTCGCAAATATTTATTTTTTGTAAGACAGAGAGAGAAATATATAACTATTTCATTCTAATGGACTTCTTTTTACTGTAATTTTTGTTGGGAAACATGGTGTAAAGTCCACAGCATATCTCGGTGAAAACTTGTAGTCAGGTATTTTTTGTAGAAAAAAAAATATCTCGAGAATGGTAAAAGATATCACTATTTTATTTCAAATATAGACACAACAAGGTTAACCGTATTTGTATATGTGGAAAAATGGTTAAGTAGTTGTTTAAAAAAATAAATGAACTTGGGTTCAAATATAGTATTTTTTTAGGTAAACATAGATGTAAAAACTATTTAATATCTCGGGAACGGTACAAGTATTCTCCCGCCATACCGTAGGTAAGGAAAGTAATGTTTTCGGTACAAAAATTCGATAGTGAGTTTTCAGTGAATAAGCACGAATTAGGGCCCCACATCACGTTTTTACTTTTACAATTGTCTGAGTGTGTGTGACGATTTTTCTCCCATGATAACTCTTATATCGAACTTCTAAAAATTTCTATTTTTCGTATTTAAGTTTTTTGCATTCATATAAAGAGTTGATTAGATTTTGGGTACTATTGGACAACCGGAAGTGATACTTTACTTGAAGCCCATAAAAGTTTTTAATGAAGAAATATATTAAAATATAATCTAAAACCTTTCAATTTTAGTATTTAAGACTTTTATATCAAGGGAAAGACCATATTACATTTTGACTGAAATTGATAAACCGGAAGTGATACTTTACTTGAAGCCCTTAAGAGTTTTTAATGAAGAACTATATTAAAATATAATCCAAAACTTTTCAATTTTAGTATTTAAGCCTTTTATGTCAAGAGAAACAACATATTAGATTTTGAGTAAAAATGATAAACCGGAAGTGATACTTTACTTGAAGCCCGTAACAGTTTTTAATGAAGAACTATATTAATATATAATCCAAAACTTTTCAATTTTAGTATTTAAGACTTTTATACCAAGGAGGACAACATATTAGATTTTGACTGAAATTGATAAACCGGAAGTGATACTTTACTTGAAGCCCATAATAGTTTTTAATGAAGAACTATATTAAAATATAATCCAAAACTTATCAATTTTTGTATTTAAAACTTTTATACCAAGGGGGACAACATATTAGATTTTGACCAAACTTGATAAACCGGGAGTGATACTTTACTTGAAGCCCGTAACGGTTTTTAATGAAGAACTACATTAAAATATAATACAAAAATTTCAATTTTAGTGTTTAAGACTTTTATACCAAGGGGGCAACATATTAGATTTTGACCAAACTTGATAAACCGGAAGTAATATTTTACATGAGTTTTTAATAAAGAACTACATTAAAATATAATCCAAGCCGTCTGGTATAATTTTAATTGTAGATAACTTCACTGCATTTCGTATGCATAAGCGTGCAACAAGAAATATTTATAGATACATTTTAACTGAAAAAATAAGTGTAATTTTCGTCCTTTTCGAAGCAGTTTAAGTTATATTTTATCGCAATTAGATAATTCATTATTAGTGGTTTTAGACATCCTACCTATATTTTAGCTAAGAAATACACATAAAACACATGAATAAATAAATGGTGAGGAGGCTCCGTTGAAACTGCTCACACCCTAAACACAATGTATATAAACATGCACAAATATATAATATACATACATAAACAAGTACATAATAAATCAACAATATATACGGATGAAATCGCGGCGACGAACGGATAAAAAGGTAACATGAATACAAAAAAAAAACACATCTTTTATTTATTTTTACATAACATATATAGATATATGATTTTGTGGGTGTGCGTGTATGTTAGTAAAATTAATATAAAAGCAAGTGTGTGTAACTATAATATAAAACCCTGCACGGGTTTTGCCAGTTTCCCAAACAGGGCGAGGCGCCCAGGTGGCGGATAGGGGAAAATCCTCTAGATATAGAGGATACCGGGGAATAAAATACCCGGGGCGGGCCAAAAAACTGGACTATGCTGTCTTGTATAGTACGGTGATGGACCACCAAGGACTAGGAGAAGAAAACTCTGACATAAAATTACCTGGCCCTCCAGGATGGGGGTTATGCTTAGGGCTAATCACCTTAACATGGAAAACTTTACTGATTCAGGAACCTTTACACAGGCCTCGGAATGGACGGAAAAATAGGAAACGACTTAAGCTACAGACACGGGCAAACTGCATAAACATAGGTACATACTTGGAACGTTAGAACCCTGTACAAACCTGGAGCACTCCAAGAACTAAAAGAAGAAATGATCAAATACCATATAGATATTCTAGCGGTACAAGAAACCAGATGGCCAGACAACGAGATAGTACTTTCTACCACACCAGGGCGAAACAAGGTATGTTTGGAACTGGATTTGTTATAAACAAAGGAACACAGAAGTTTATAGTAGACTACCAACTTATCAGTGAGCGTTTGTGCACAATAAGACTCAAAGGAAAATTCCAAAACATTTCAATTATAAATGTCCACGCACCAACAAAAGACAAGGGAGAAGAAGAAAAAGAGGAATTCTACTCCAAACTAGAAAACACGCTAGATAAAATACCCCGATATGATATAGTTATTATCGCTGGCGATTTTAATGCCAAAATCGGGAAAGAAAGTATATATCGTCCTACAATAGGTATACACAGCAAGCACGATGTATCAAACGAAAATGGATTAAAACTAATAAACTTCGCAATCTCAAGAAATATGATTATAAGAAGCACACAATTCCCTCACAAAAATATACATCTGGCGACATGGAGATCACCTGATGGTCAAACAGAAAACCAAATAGACCACGTCCTGATTGGTAATAGACACGCATCAAGCATCCTCGACATAAGAGCCTACCGAGGGGCTAATATCGACTCGGATCATTATTTGGTGAAAATAAAAATACGATACCGAATATTAAATGGAGATCACCAAAACAGAAAACCAATCAAAAGATACAACATCGAAAAACTAAAAGATGAAGTTATAAAAGAAAACCTCATAACCGATATAGATCAAAAACTCACAGAAAACCTACCTACCAGATATAAACAGTATTACAGTTTGTAACTGGAAGACAATAGAGGAAACCATAAAAGATTGCGCCGAAAGACATCTTGACATACAAAGAAAAACGAACACGAAGAACTGGTTTGATGAAAACTGTAGAAAAGCAATAAAGGAGAAAAATGAAGCCAGAGCAAAAGTCATACAAAGAAACACAAGGGCCAACAACGAAGAATACAAAAGAAAGAGAAAAGAAGCCTTCAAAGTTATGAGAAATAAGAAAAGACAAATGCAAACGAACGATCTGGCACAAATAGAAACGCAGTACAACACAAAACAGGTGCGAGAATTCTACAGACTAGTTAACAGCTCCAGGAGATCGTTTAAATCACGAAATACCATAATAAGAGACACTGACGGAACTCTAATAAATGATAACGCTATTTTAAAAACCTACTTAACAAAGAAACGACAGAAAATGAAAACATGAACGAAAGCACGATCGAACGTGCTACACAACAGATCACAGAGTCGCAACAAAATTCATCACCCCCAACGGAAGAAGAAATAAGAGACGCAATAAAAACTCTCAATTCAAACAAAGCAGCAGGATACGACACAATCGCGCCCGAACTCCTGAAGATACAAAGCGAGGAACAAGATTACACAAAATTATCAAACATACATGGGAGAACGAAGCCATGCCTCAAGAGTGGAAACATACCATCATACAACCCATACACAAAAAAGGAGACATATCAAGATGTGAAAACTACCGTGGTATATCTCTACTAAACACAGTGTACAAGATCTTCTCGTATATCCTCTACCAATGACTGAGAATTTTAACAGAACATATCATCGGGGACTACCAAGCAGGTTTCCGACAAGAAAGATCCACAACCGACAATATCTTTTACCTTCGGCAAACAATGGAGAAGTGCTGGGAACACGACCCGAAAATATACTTTATGCTTGAGGATTTCAAAACCGCATACGACTCTGTGAACAGATCAAAATTGTGGGTAGCTATGGAAACACTTGGATACCCAGAAAAGTTGATACATCTAGCCAAGATCTGCACAGAAGATCAAGAAGTTATGGTAAGAGTACAAGGTGATACCTCAGAACCTTTCCTGACTAATACCGAGCTAAAACAAGGAGACGCGCTCGCACCATTATTATTTAATATATCACTGGAGCTGGCACTAAGACAATCCCAAGCTAACACTAAAGGAACCATATTCCAAAAAGCGCATATTGTCCTAGCTTACGCGGATGATATAGTCATAGTATGTAAAATCTACAAGAAATGGAAGAAATCTGGGCGAGAATTGACATTGCAGGAAAATCATTCAGCCTTAATGTTAACGAAAATAAAACTAAAATAATAAGCATGGCGAGAAATAATATTAATATCCAAAATATAATGTTTAATAACGTCACATACGAAATAGTTAACGAATTTACATACCTGGGATCGTGAATCAACAACCAAAACAACATCAGTGAAGAAATTCTATATATATATATATATATATATATATATATATACAGGGTGTTTCCTTTAAAACAACCAGCGCTTTTTTGGGCGAACTAATGACTTTAGAGAAAAATGTTATATACAAAAAATTACCAGGAAAAAGGGCTTAATTTATGAGGAATAATAAATAAAAAATTCAACCAGTGGTTCTCAAACGGTAGAATAAAATTATATTTTTTTTTAAATGGCAACCTATATAAATTTTTTGTCCATTAGATAGAGAATTTTTTTTCTGATTTCAACGATATAAATATGATATGGGGTGTATAACAATTATTTCGAGAAAAATGATATTAAAATCAGAAATAATTTTACAATATTGAAGTAGGCTATGCAATAAACAAATGCAAACAAATGATACAGGTGACAGATAGTTTTGTTACTTACGTTATTAAGTGTTTGTTTAGTACTCTTAAGTGCAAAAATACCAAAAATACCTAAGGTTGCATAAATTTGTAAATAATTTCCATCATATTGTTTTTCTTTTTTATGTTAGTACTATTATTTTTTGATATTTCTTCGTTATGTAGTTCATTTGTTATTATGAATTTCGTAGTAAAACAAATTATTTTAGATATAAGAAAATAATATACTATAGTCGTATTAATAGTTGTTTATTGCATAGCCTACTTCAATATTGTAAAATTATTTCTGATTTTTAATATCATTTTTCTCGAAATAATTGTTATACAACCCCATATCATATTCATATCGTTGAAATCAGAAAAAAATTCTCTATCTAATGGACAAAAAAATTATATAGGTTGTCATTTAAAAAAATGTAATTTTATTCTACCGTTTGAGAACCACTGGTTGAATTTTTTATTTATTATTCCTCATACCATTCCTGGTAATTTTTTGTATATAACATTTTTCTCTGAAGTCATTAGTTCGCCCAAAAAAGCGCTGGTTGTTTTATAGGAAACACCCTGTATATATATATATATATATATATATATATATATATATATATATATATATATATATATATATATATATATATATATATATATATAAAACAATCATTAGACCCGTAGTAATAAACGGGGCTGAAACCTGGACTATATCTAAATTGGATGAAAATGCCCTAAGAATATTTGAACGTAAAATCCTACGTAAAATTTTTGGAGCAATAAACGAAAACGGCTACTGGAGAACAAGAATGAACTTCGAGATCGCAGAACTTTGCGATGATAAAGACATAATCACTGTCATCAAAACACAACGTCTTAGATGGCTAGGACACGTAACACGAATGGAAGACACAAGAAACGTCAGTAAAATATACAATGCAAAACCCATGCTAACAAGACGGCCAAAAAGCAGATGGAAAGAAGAGGTGGAGAAGGACGTGAAACGGCTAAAGATCCCAAACAGGAGAAATGTAGCAAAAAAAAGAGAAGAATGGAGGAAAGTAGTAAAGGAAGCGTATATCCATCTTGGATAGTAGGGCTATAGAAGAAGAAGAACTATAATTTAATAAGTTAAAACTTTATATTAATACTTTAAAATGCAAGTAAACTAATTGTAATTAATGAAAACTGTAGATAAAAACTTTAAAACGCAAATAAACTTATTGTAATCATTTAAAATTGTAAACAAATACTTTAAAATGCAAGTAAACTAACTATACTTTTTTTAAAACTGCAAAATGAAACTTTAAAATTCAAGAAAACCAATTATACTACTTTAATTTAACTTTATCTGCAAATTTAATTAAATTTAGATATAATTTAGTGTATATGTTCCAATGGCACATGAGTGCCTTCTGTGCTGCAGTCTCCATCCCAGCGATGAGTGTCTGTTGGGCGACGCCTGGTAAGCTAGGATAGTTAAGAAGGAAAACTGAAAAAAAGCAAAACCATGCAGGGGGGGGGGGCTGTTTTTCATCTGTTTTCGTCACCTGATGTTTTCTTCACCTGAAATCGCGAAAGAACTAATGTTCTTAAGATCTACAGCCGGTGCTATAGATTATTGATAAATGTAGTTTCGTTTTTAAATGAAATGTCCATTTTTTAATTATTTACTACAAATAAATGAAATGATTGAATTAAAATTAAATAAATTTAAATATTACAATGTGTACGTTTTTAAATAAGTCTATTGAACACTTTTGAATTTAAACATAAAAAAATACCTTTATTTAAAAAAGATACAACAAATTTTAGATTTAGTTTTGAATCGGAGTATTTCATATTTCTAGCCATTTATTTCACAACTAATCATGTGTAGTATTAAATTAAATAATGGGGTAGACACTCCAAATAAAAACTACGCTACCCTGTCCTTAAATAACGCGGAAACCGACCCGAACCCGGAAAAATATCGGCAAAACTTTAATTATATTTTACCCTAACTTTAAAAGGTGAATTTAATTTTAATGTAATATTAGCAAAAAAATAATTCTAACTATTGTTGCCTTCTTGTGGTTGTAGATTGGCCTTTAAAGTCCTTAAAGCCGTAAACAAGGCTTTAGATAAGCCCTGCTGTTGATCAACGGCTTAAACCAGCCTTTACACTCCTTGGAAACTTCGCTGGAACCCTGTATTGTAAACCGTACTTGTTTAAAAATATTTCTAAACAAATACATTTTTTTTTGGGAAAAGAAACCTATTTCTGAACGAACGGATATTTATTTAAACTAACTCTAAAAAAAAACAAGTTTTGCCGATTTATTTACGATATTGTAACGAGTTACGACGCCCGGTATGTTAACATAGACATAGACATTCACAATGTGCCTCGGAAAAGATATACAGAAGAAAATATAATTATTTGAATTAAATTCAACAACATAAATCATATTTTCAGGAGAAAAATGAATTTATTTTTGTGTTACGTTGAATAAAAATAGCAAAAAAGCGACAGTCAAGAGAGGCACATAATATAACGACTTACATTGATGAACACAGCTCAGCTATCAGCAAGAAGAATCAGCTAGGCCCCAAGACGTCTCAGCGATCCCAGGACGGCAAACTCCAAGAAACATTTTTTCATTCAGTGGAAATCTGGAACACAAAAATAATTTATTTTAAAATACAAGTATTTCAATAATAAAACATGTTATCAGCATATAAATAACTATTAAAACAGTTAAACTATCGTTTAAACTTACCATTGTTGCTAATTTGCAACAATATACAACAATATTTCACTATTAAAACAATTAAAATATGCACGATACTTCAATAACATAAAAAAGATGACTAGTTGTGTTTGTTGACAAGAAACATAAGACTGGCGAATCGGCAGTGGCGTGATTATTAAATAATGACACAATTAAATGAATGGGAACAACATATTAGATTTTGGCTAAAATTGATAAACCGGAAGTGATACTTTACTTGTAGCTCTTAACAGATTTTCGTGATACATATATTATAATCCAAAACTTTTCACATTTTGTATATAAGACTTTTGTATATATGAGAACGACATATTAAATTTTTTCTAAAATTGATAAACCGGAAGTGATACTTTACTTGAAGTTCTGAACAGTTTTTCGTGAAAAATATTTTGTATTGAAATACCACTTCTCTCGAAATAATTGTTACACAACCCTTTACAATATTTATATATAAGGAAAAAAAATCTTTATCTAATGGACTAAATATTAAACTGAGTACCATTTAAAAACATATAATTTTGTTCTACCGTTTGAGTACCACTGGTTTAAATTGTCGATTTGTTATTACTAGTAAATTAGCACATTCTTGACCATTTTTTGTATATAATATTTTTCTCTAGCCATTAATTCGCCCAAAAAAACACTGGTTTTTTCAAAGGAAACAGCCTGTATATATTGATAAAAGAAAAGTATTGAAAATATTTTAAACCTGCATGGTTATACATATTCGAATGAAATAATTATTTACCAGATATAAAAATATAGGATCGAATACTAATTGCAAATATATATTGTTTTCCTAAAAATTACAACATTTTTTAAAGAATTTAGTTAAGAAATACACATTTAAATTTCAGATACAATATTTTGTTTCGACTGGTTTACGTAATTTAAGTACCTGTTGCCCTGACTAATTTCATATCAACTTTACGAGAAAAATAAAAATAAACAATTTACCTTTCAAATACTAGTTGGAAACTATAATTCAACTGCTCCATTTCAATTTTACAATATACGCATTAAATATAACAATATAAAACACTTCTTTACTTTGCAAAAAAATAAAATCACAGTTACGACGTGCAATGCATTGGCCATATTCCACGCGTCCAGTGCACAACGCACAAGGAGGAAGAAGCGTGTGATTGGCCGCCGAGTACTACGCGAGACAAAATAGTGCAATACAAAATAATAGCATCTTACTTTTAAATTTAAATACATATTTTTGATGCCTTTTATTGATAAAAATCTTACAATATAACTAAATATTATAACCCAGAAATTTCAAAATATAATTTTTTACAAGATGAATTTGATATTCTCCTGAATTATTTGAAAACGTGACATATCTATTTGTTTTGGCATGTAACCACAAAAATATACAAAATATAACAGTATTTATAATAGATTAATGAGTTTTATTATCTATAAAGTCATTTATAAATTTGGATGTTGCTTCAGTTTATCTATAATAATACCATCCGATAGTTAAGCTATATATAAAAGATAAAACTATATTCCCAATGTTGCCAATAGTTGAGTGCAAAATTCATATTGAGATACAAGAGAACTATAAGCAATTTTGAGATGCAACTATTGGCAACACTAGCAAATGAAGCAAAATTCAAGTTAATATTTTTGCAAAACTATTTGTAAAATACAATATAATATGTAAATAAATATATAAAAATGCTCGTACATAAAATCAAATTTAATAATATTCATTTATCTGAATATCAGTAATGTGAAGTTGACGTACATTTGACATTTATTTGACAACAAAACATATGGGCGTAGGTGTTAAAATGTTTCTAACTAAATAAATAAGAAATATTATTATATTTTTAAAAAGTTATTAAATTCCTTATTTATTCTATCAGATTTATTAGTGAAATATACAACTTTGAACCTACAAAAATGGCGTAGTTTTCCCACATTACGAAAACGCTTCTCAAAGAAATAAATCTGTACTTCCAGAAATTGTACGTATTTTACGCAATGCATGTATTATTTTTCATTGAAACTATATATTTATACACATGGGTACATAGAGGTAAACTTGAGCAAGATACACCAATATTTAGCAAAGTTCGAATGAATTTTAATCCTTCGGAAAAAATCACTCATATGGCTGTTGCTAATAATTATATAGTTCTTGCCATGGCAAACGGAATCTTATTTCGCTTAGATTTAAACCAGCCGGATAAGCATGAAGGTAGAATATTTATTGTTTTACGCTCCTTCGAAAAATCTACACACTTTGACATAGCATGCAAAAAGTTTTGTTTTATTCTGCTGATAATATTTAGACATTTATAATAGTCATATTTCATTGACTAAGTCCTCATAGTTGAATATGAGAACAAGTTAATAATTAGATATTTTGGCCAACAGTTTTTAAATGGTCTCAAAAGTATTTGAAATTTGCTTTAATTAGATATTTCGAAATTTGATAAAAAATAGTACAGAGAAGGCCAATCATTTTGCACCACCCTGTCCGTCGGATGCGGTTATACAAGTGGAAAGTGCACTACTTTTCCAATGGTTAGTTACTCTAGTGCAAATATTTCACGCACAATACATATAAAACTGTTTCAGGTAGTCTTCATTGACTAGTAACTAGATTTGGACTAGTTCATTTTTATTCCAAGTTTCGACTCTTGGATTATAAAGTATTGTTGCATTACCAACAAAATAAATACATTTAATAATGATAAAAAGAATAAAAGTTAAATGGCTTTTGCCATAAAGCCACAGAATTGTAAATAGTATGAAATCTAGTAAGATTCCTACCTTATACATGTCTCCTGTTTCTCCTTAAGGTACTCTGCCCACTTCATGCAGCAATCTGAAATAGAAAGAGAAATGAGTTACTTTGAGAATCTTTTTTTACAAAACACACAGATTTGACGGGAGGTATTGTGCTGGCCACATCAGATTTCTTAATGTGTGTACATCACACAATTAATTAGCGAGAGGTATTGTTGCTTTAGTGTTTGTATGTATATTTATGTATGAGTGTGTATTGGGGACAACATATTAGATTTTGACCAATCTTGATAAACCGGAAGTGATACTTTACTTGAAGCCCGTAACAGTTTTTAATTGAAAACTACAAATATAATCCAAAACATTTCAATTTTGGTATTGAAGACTTTTATACCAAGGGAAACAACATATTAGATTTTGACTAAAATTGATAAACCGGAAGTGATACTTTACTTGAAGCCCGTAACAGTTTTTAATGAAGAACTACATTAAAATATAATCCAAAACTTTTCAACTTTTGTATTTAAGACTTTTATACCAAGGGGAACAACATATTAGATTTTGACTAAAATTAATTTACCGGAAGTGATACTTTACTTGAAGCTCGTAACAGTTTTTAATGAAGAACTACATTAAAATATAATACAAAAATTTCAATTTTAGTGTTTAAGACTTTTATACCAAGGGGGACAACATATTAGATTTTGACCAAACTTGATAAACCGGAAGTAATATTTTACATGAGTTTTTAATGAAGAACTACATTAAAATATAATACAAGTCGTCTGGTATAATTTTAAATTGTAGATAACTTCACTGCATTTCGTATGCATAAGCGTGCAACAAGAAATATTTATAGATACATTTTAACTGAAAAAATAAGTGTAATTTTCGTCCTTTTCGAAGCAGTTTAAGTTATATTTTATCGCAATTAGATAATTCATTATTAGTGTTTTTAGACATCCTATCTATATTTTAGTTAAGAAATGCACATAAAACACATGAATAAATAAATGGTGAGGAGGCTTCGTTGAAACTGCTCACGCCCTAAACACAATGTATATAAACATGCACAAATATATAATATACATACATAAATAAGTACATAATAAATCAACAATATATACGGACGAAATCGCGGCGACGAACGGATAAAAAGGTAACATGAATACAAAAAAAAAACACATTTTGTGCACATATCTTTTATTTATTTTTACATAACATATATAGATATATGATTTTGTGGGTGTATGTGAGTGTATGTATGTATGCAAAATTAATACAAAAGCAAGCGTGTGTAACTATAATTTAATAAGTTAAAACTTTAAACTAATACTTTAAAATGCAAGTGAACTAATTGTAATTAATGAAAACTGTAGATAAAAACTTTAAAACGCAAATTAACTATTTCAAATGATGTAAAACTGTAAACAAATACTTTAACATGCAAGTAAACAAACTATACTTTTCTTAAACTGCAAAATGAAACTTTAAAATTCAAGTAAACCAATTATACTACTTTAATTTAACTTTATTGCAAATTTAATTAAATTTAGCTATAATTTAGTGTATTTGTTCCAATGGCACAAGAGCGCCTTCTGTGTTGCAGTCTTCATCCCAGCGATGAGTGCCCGTGGGGCGACGCCTGGTAAGCACCCGCAAGGCACGAATATGTCATCACTCAACATGCTTTGATGATATATATTTATTTACTACACAAATCGGGAATCAAAACAGGGAGTTACTCAGTCCGGCGGATCCTAGTTTGAGTAGAGCGACCTTCCCACAGGTCCCACTGACCTATCCCAGAAAGGAGCAGCGAAATGAACGACTGAGTTTGCCACAATGGGTCCCATTCGACCTTGGGACTCTAACCTATAAGAGGTATACTAGAAAGAGCTGCTTGGATAGTTAAGAAGAAAAACTGAAAAAAAAGCAAAACCATGCAGGGGGGGCTGTTTTTCACCTGTTTTCGTCACTTAATGTTTTCTTCACCTGAAATCGCGAGAAACCTAATGTTCTTAAGATATACAGCCGGAGCTATAGATAATTGTAGTTTCGTTTTTAAATGAAATGTCCATTTTTTTAATTATTTACTACAAATTAATGAAATGATTGAATTAAAATTAAATAAATTTAAATATTACAATATGTGTACGTTTTTAAATAATAAGTCTATTGGACACTTTTGAATTTAAACATAAAAAAATACCTTTATTTAAAAAAGATACAACAAATTTTAGATTTAGTTTTGAATCGGAGTATTTCATATTTCTAGCCATTTATTTCACAACTAATCATGTGTAGTATTAAATTAAATAATGGGGTAGACACTCCAAATAAAAACTACGCTACCCTGTCCTTAAATAACGCGGAAACCGACCCGAACCCGAAAAAGTATCGGCAAAACTTTAATTATATTTTACCCTAACTTTAAAATGCAAATGTCTTTAATTTTAATGTAATATTAGCAGAAAAATTAATCGCGGCCTTAACTAAAATAATTCTAACTATCGTTGTCTTCTTGTGGTTGTAGATTGACTTCCTGCTGTTCATCAAAGGCTTAAACCAGCCTTGGAAACTTCGCTGGAACCGTACTTATTTAAAAATATTTTTAAACAAATACATTTTTTTTGGGAAAAGAAACCTATTTCTGAACAAACGGATATTTATTTAAACTAATTCTAAAAAAAACTAAGTTTCGCCGATTTATTTACAATATTGTAACGAGTTACGACGCCCGGTATTTTAACATAGACATTCACAATATACCTCGGAAAAGAAATACAGAATATGATTATTTGAATTAAATTCAACATAAATCATATTTTCAGGAGAAAAATGAATTTATTTTTGTATTGTTGTAAAAAACAGGAAAAAAGTGACAATGAAGAGAGGCATATAATATAACGACTTACATTGATGAACACAGCTCACCAACAGCAAGAAGAATCAGCTAGGCCCCAAGACGTCTCAGCGACCCCAGGACGGCAAACTCCAACAAACATTTTTTCATTCAGTGGAACTCTGGAACACAAAAATAATTTATTTTAAGATACAAGTATTTCAATAATAAAACATGTTATCAGCATAAATAACTATTAAAACAGTTAAACTATTGTTTAAACTTACCATTGTTGCTAATTTGCAACAATATACAACAATATTTCACTATTAAAACAATTAAAATATGCACGACACTTCAATAACATAGAAAAGATGGCTAGTTGTGTTTGTTGACAAGAAACATACGACTGGCGAACCGGCAGTGGCGTATTTATTAGATAATAACGCAATTAAATGAATAATTAAATGTTAATATAAAATTATATTTTATTTTTTAATATAACTCGCCTATTTAAATAATATTTATAATATATAAATAATTTTTGCAAGACTAGATATATGGGAAGCCAGACGAACTTTGCGAAATGAAACTTAGAATTTATGCAAAAAATCAATACTATGGGAAATATATGTATTTAAACGTAAAATATAGACATTTTTATAAGTTTAACATTAAAATTCTACCATTTTGTGAACAAAATAGACTATTAAAATGCAGTTAAATTTTCAGAAAAATACCTCAAAAATACGAATTTATGCAAAATACACAAGAAAATGATTTAGAATTAATATATATATATATATTTATATATTTATATATATATATATATATATATATATATATATTTAAAACTATTTAAATAAATAACTAAAATTAACTTACAATTTCATTTTCATCTGAGCACTTAATTATTTTCGCAAACTAAATGATAGGTCCCCGTAAAAATTATAATCACAAAAAAGATTAATAATCACTTTAGCTTGCTTTCTTCGTAAGTTTTTCCGCATAAAAATGCATTTCTATCAAACAAGAATTTACCAGCTCGACTGTAGCGTCCGAATGTTTTACTTATTATATTAAGATCGATCGCGGTAACAATTATTATCTCAAACGTTGGACCAACACTTTATCTCATGTTATTTTATAAATTTTTGTTATTTACCGTAATTTTTCTCACGAAAATAAACATTAATTCACACCAAATGCAAACACGCAACAAGTGTCCTCCATTTTCTATGATGAGGTGGTATGAAATCAGTGTTGCCAAAAGTACTTAATAAAATATTGTTAACAACAATGTCGGTAATATAGAAATCGGTAATTATAATAAATCTTATTTGAAAAATAACATATATACTAACAAAAAATGCATTGAATTCACCATAAAATTATTATTCTGAATTATATTTCTCTGTATGAGACAAAATATTGATATGTATATAAAAATAATTTATAAAATTGTGTTCATATCGTACCTATGATTTTTATAAGATGAAACATTTCAACGTAAACAACTATGAAAGTAAATGAAATATTGTATCAACCTACTATTAATAATTTGCAACAACATAAAACACCAAATATATAATTTTAACAAATAACTATATAACCACATTCGCCATTTTATAAAAATAAATTCACGATTACAAAATATTAAACATAGCATATAACAAAATATCTCGAAATATATAAAAATCGATGACAATGCATCCGCAGAAAAACTTTTTAAAGTTGATTTCGAATACTTTAGATAAATAAAAACACCACTCCGTAGAATATGAATTTCATGTTAATTTGAAGATAATTTAAACCATTGAACAGTTGTGAGCAAAATAGCGTTTTTGGGGCATTTTTTTCCAAAATTTCGACCCTATTTTTCAGAATCCCTATGGCCTTTTTCACACTTTTAAAATATGAATATATCAATAACCATAACAGTTTTAAATGAAGAACTATATTAAAATAGTCAGCAAATATTTTCTTACGTGAAATGAAGTATAATTCGAATTTTAACATAATAAGAAAATCATGAAATTTTGTATGAAAAATTATGACATTTGTCAGTTCGGAACGTAATTAATAGCTGTCATTTTGACACGGGTCCACATATCTGCTTGCCAAAGTCAGCAAAGTCACGTCACTGCACTCGCCCTACACAATTTTTTTGCAAAAGATCCTATATTTCCAGTTAAATTATTTCATAAACAAACTATTCGAATTGCACTTGACACTACCATCTTCTTCTTCTTTAATTTTTCCCATTCGTTAGGGGGTCGCTATTTTTTATTTTCTTCTTCCATTAATTTTTGTTTTGTATGTCGTTCTCATTCAGTTCCTTTTCTCTCCTTTCATATTATATTTGGTCTCTTCCTATGTTTCTTCCAACTTCTGTTATAAGCTATTCATTCTTCCAATATACTCATCTCTCCTCATGACATATTCAAACCAATGTAATCGTCTCTGTTATATCTTTCTAGAAACGCCCAACACTAGACTTATTTCCCTTATTCTTTCATCATTTAATTTTTATTGATATTGACATCTGTCAATTTGAATTAAATAAATATATTACCAGTTTCCATGGTTAAGTTAACACAGCTGGCTGATTTATGAAATTTTATAATTTTTATAATCTTTATAATTCTTTAAGTCCATATCTGTTGAATATGAAATATAAAATGCAATCAAATAGTTTGGAGAATAATATATAATAACATTTAACTGAGTTTTTCAAGAAAAACTGTTAAAATCTTCAAATGAGGGTACTTCCGGTTGACCAATTATAACCAAAATCTAATCAAGTCTGCATATGGTTGTAAGGAAGAGAAATACGCAAGAATTGTAATTTTTGGAATTCTAGTATTGGAGATATCGTGCACGAAACGGCGGTCCACACACACACACATACACACACACACACACACACACACACACACACACGAACACACACACACACACATACAGACATTATCGTAAAAATAGTAAAATCGTATTGTAAAACGTGCTTATTCAATGAAAACTCACCACCGAATTTTTTGACCAAAGACAATACCTTCCTTACCTAGAGGTGACGGAAGATAAAAACGTATAAATTTTCAAAATCTGCAATTTTAGATTTTACAGAAATAGGTAGTAGTTATATTTTCGGGAGTAGTTTCGTAGAGTATTACTTTCTTATTAAAAATTGGCTTGAAGACTTTTTTTCTTTTCGGTTGCAGATAAATGCGATTTACAGAATGAAGAGGACAGAATATTTCTACAGCGTACTTCACGAAAGCATAGTTAATTCGTCATTAGTAAGTTATTGTCTCATTATTTTCTCATCTGATATGAAACTATGAAAGGCGTGTTCATCTACATATTAATTATTTATCCGTACAATCAATTTAATTGCGTGCTTTTCTGACATGTGAAATATTAATCAATTACAAACATAATAAGGATGTAATGTCTTCTAATTTCAATATGTACTTACGTTAATGTTACCTTTGTTGACTACAATAAAAATACAATTGTTTGACATTTTTTTTAAGAAAATATAATTTAGTAGATATTTGAGAACATATTTTTAGTTTTTATTACTCTTTGTATAACAAAGTAATGATATATAAATTTTATGAACACATAACTTTGAAGATGTATCTACTTGTATATTACGCCGTATCATGTAAACGATAAACAATTATATTTTATACATTACTGAATTTATGCGATAAAAAATTAATGACCGTTTGATATTTCATGTTTCAAGAATATAGTAAATGAATTGATGAAAACATGGGAACATTAGTTGAGTTGAAATATATTATTTATTTATTAGACAAAAATACATTAATATATCTACTATCTTTTTATCTTGGTAAATATACAGGCAGCATACAAATTAACACTATGATTATACCTTATAAAATCAAGTGTTATATTATTAAAGAACATTTATCTCATCTGGTGCATAAAAAATTATTATTAGTATTTATGGAAATTTTGTTCATTTCAACACTTTATAATTTTTATCTTTGGTATTTTATATTCTAATATGTATATTTGAATGTAAATACTAATTTAACAAAATAATAATATTTGTAATAAAGTCTTGGGGATATTATTTAATTTATTTTTGAGATATCACACCCAGTTGAGCAATTATTTGCATTAATATAAGTGTTTTTTTATTATACAGGATAAGTCTGGGAAGACGCCCCCCCCCCCCTTAACTTTTTTATTATAAGTAATAGAAAAAAGTGGCCCACGTAAAAGTTTTATTATTTTAAATATTTAATGGCAGATGTAGATATTTTCTATATTTTTTAAATAGCAATCTATAATTATGTTACTAAAATATAAACCGTCATTTTTTTCTCTTTTAAACGATGTATAATTGAGAAATATGGGAAATAATTTTTACTTAAATATTATAGTTGACTATGTGAAAATAAACAAAATGTAACAATGTTAAACAGTTAAATTAATATCAACAAAGTATACATTTGTTTGTTACTTATTTATTATTACTTACTTATTATGTACTTATTTATTTATTTGTTATTTATTTTCACATAGCCATTTAGAATTTCTTTTTATTGTACTATTTCATCGAGGTTAAGTCTATAATTAATTAATTTCTTCAATTATCATCGTCAAATTTATATGACATTTTTAATAGTTCTTTGTAATAATTAATTTCTTGGTCGCAAATCCTCACCCTTCATTTCTAGTCTGGTATTCCCCAAGGTAGGAAAAATTAAAATTAAGGTTCGGATTCAAGTTTAGGTTTTAGAAATTTTTTGGTCAATTTGGGTTTTAGAGCTCGGGTTTGGGTCCGGTACGACAGTTCGACTCCCTGGTTTATATGTACAAAATTTGTTAGAAATGTCATCAGTCGCTCGTACGTCGCAAACGACGTGATGCATTTCTACCGCCAAAAAAAATTTTTTTTTTTTACATTATTCGATTATTGTTTAAGATAATCCACAATGTTATAACATTTTTACCTTAAATTTTACTACATTAGAATACCCCATTCTCTAATCGTCTTAGCTTAGAGTGAAACCGAGCTGTAAAACTACATTTAATTTATTTAAAAATTAAAATGTTTTAAATTTTACTCATAAATACATTTTAATGTATATTTTCATTTTACATAAACAATTATTATGACTTCTAATTTATATAAGTATTTAATTATAAATTAGATTATAAATATTTGCGATCCACCCTAAATGTTTAAATCGTAGAAATGGGCTGGAAGAGTGTATTCGTTACGATTTGTAAAAAGACATGAAATGTTCATTGATTTTGATGGGAACTCGTAGCTCAGTTGGTTAGGCCCTGGGTTCAAATCCCAGCGGGGTCCATGAATTTTTCACAATTTCTTTCTTCGTTTATTTAACTTCTGCTCTATCTAATATAGCGCATTTCTACGATTTAATTATAAATTATTAAAGTTCATACAGTTTTGGAATATCTGTCCACTTAATTTAATATTGTTAAGTACCCATAAACAGATAAAATCTTTGAAAATTAAAACATGCGTAGGAAATAATACTATATTTATCTCTTATTCCAAACGAGTATTAAATTTCTTTCTGGGAAATATTAAACGAATTGGAGCATGAATTTTTGTTATCATTTGCATTTATCATTACTTTAATTACAACAGTGACATTTATTAGATGAAAAACCTATTAATTTATATTTTGAGGTACTTGACATTGGAGATATTAATATATTAATTTTTTATGTAGTAATTACCATTCGCCTCAGAATATTTTTAAATTTTTAAGATTTTAGAGATTAGCACGCTTTTAATTCTCTAAAGTACAGTAGGTTAGTAGGTAGTGTGTATATGATAGTTTTATAAATACATATATTGAAAAGTAGAATAATTATTGAGAAACAAAACACAAGAATACAAAGGAACCAGAAAATAATAAAAATTGTGATGTAACAAAATTGAAGAGCTTCTTTTAACACGTGCACTGCGAATGGCAATTTATGGTAATTCAATTTTTTTAAACCAGTGCTTGACGTGTACACATGTCACCCGCCTGAGACAATAAAGGCGCATGATGTGTCAACACGTCATCCGCAGTCAACGTATTTAGGGATGAACCCAGAATTACTTTTGACGTTTATTTTTTATGTAGGGCATACAAGCTCCTTTCTACTCAGTGAAATTTTGTTAATTGATATTTTTGTCAGTAAATTACACAACGATAAGTCGCCAAGTGTGAACGAGCAGACATTTTGAAGCTGTCACGCTACAGCGGCCGCAAGTGTGGCGCCGGCCTTATAGTTCAGCGTTGCGATTATGTTTTGGCAGCTTATGACATGGAGGTAGGAATAATATGGAGAGAATATTTGCATTCGCTAGAGAAGCCGCTTCCCCCTTTGAAATGTATCTCATGTCAGTTTGAAATTACAAGGTTATTGCTGTCAATTGTGCATTGCATGTTTTTGTACGTGTATGTTTGTTGGAGAAATGTTTACCGTTTGCGACTTTTTAATGTATATCGTGTATTGTATTGGTTTTTCTTTAGATGTTTCGCGAATCCCCACTACAATGTGTACTACTCGAATATCTGCGTCCGTCTCCACCGGGTTACATTCCTCTTGCCCATAAGTTTATGCTCTCTCCAAATTATTCCTACCTCCATTATGGCTTAGCTACAGCACAACTGGCTATAACTTTCTCTTTTTATACATCTTCTTCCACGATCCTACCATGCTTACGTCACATATCCGTTCTCCAAACTTTTAATAATTATTTTCTCGTAAAATACGAATAATTAATCGATTTAAAAAATACGGTTATTATCTTCCGTCACCTTTAGGTAAGGAAGGTATTGTCTTTGGGCAAGAAATTTAATGATGAGTTTTCAGTGAATAAGCATGTTTTAGGGTCTCTATAATACGATTTTACCATTTTTACGATGTATGTATGTGTGTGTGTGACAAAAGTTCCGGATCGCATAACTTCAATACCACGATTCCAAAAATTATATTTTTTTCGTATTCCTCAAGTTTACATCCAGAAGAACATCTGATTAGATTTTGGTTGTAATTGGTGAACCGGAAGTAGCCTCATTTGAAGATTTAACAGTTAAATTTGATTTATTGACATTTAACGTTATTATAAATTAAAGAATATATTATTCTCTATACGATTTCATTACATTTTATACTTCATATTCAATAGATACAGAGTTAAAGAATTTTGAAGAAATCAAATTTTATAATTCAGCCAGCTATGCTAAACATGGAAACTACTAATATATAATTCAAATTGACAGATGTCAGTATCAATAAAAAGTAAATTAATGTGGCAGAGATGAGGATGTTGAAGTAGATGTTGGGGAAGACACGGAAAGATACGATAAGAAAATAACTCTAGTGTAGTGAAAGACGATTACATTGGTTTGAACATGGCATGAGGAGAAATGAAGAATTATATTGGAACAAGAATGAATAGTTTTGTAATAGGAGGTTCAAGAAACAGAGTAAGAGCAAAGATAAGATGAAGGACTGTATTGCGGAAGACTTGAGAGACAAAGAACTGAATGAGAACGACACGCAAAAATAGCGACCCCTAACGAATAGGAAAAGCTAAAGAAGAAGATGTCAGTGTCAAGTGCAATTTGAATAGTTTGTTTATGAAATAATTTTACTGGAAAATTGCAAGAAAATTTATGTATGGAATTTATATATAATACACAGGATTGACGGAAGGTATTGTGCTGGCTAAAACAGATTTTTTTTTGACATGTAAAAATAAAATTTGGTCACATACCCCATTTACCTTAGTTGCGAATATATAGTCAAAAGTTTTATAAATACGAATATCAGTTACCCCAATGAACCGCATAAACTTTACCTAAACTGACAATCTGGAAAAATGTTTACATCCACTGTTATAATAATAAATGAGGTAAATACCCCTATCCCCCAGACATTAATTTCATTACTATTTCACATTTATGTTTCATTCCACGTCCAACCGCGGCATTGTGATGTCAAAAGTAGTGTCTAACAATCAGTGCGCGTACTCCGCGTCTAAAAATAATTCTGCGATGAACCGACCAAACATAACTTACGCAAAACCTTTATATTATATCTCATTGATTACGGCCCTTTCTTGTCCTATTAACATGAATAGGTATAGTGCAAAAAGTGGCATAGGGCATAAGGTTTACACTATTTTTATGATAGTAGTTGTTGTCGGCCTAAGTGGATTTAGTTTTATAGGAAGAATGGCTACTAGTTTTAAATTTTTATTACAAACTGTTATAATTACGGATATAATACAACAGGCAGTACTTATTATTACAAATGTTTATAGTATTCTTAATATATTATGTTGTGGGCAAAAATATGTACAAACATATTTTGACATGTTAAAACAATTCGATACACGTCTGCACACAAGAATGAACTTGAGGAAAATTAAAATTATATTCAACATATTATTGATATTAAGTCACATTGTACTAATATTATTATGTGCATACGATTATTGGACCTGGACTACTAGTTTAGGAATGCAAGTTTGGCAATATTACTCATTTCGTTTGTATTCATATTACCTTTCATTTGTGGTAGTTATCCAAATAGTAACTTTTGCAAACGCTTTGAAAGTCCGTTTCCAAATTCTAAATGAGCGCCTTTTCGATGTGAGTTATGATTGGATAGGTAACGTCCAATCACAGGAGGCTATAACTCTTCGTGATTTGTTTCTGTCCTATAAGAAGAGTTCTCAGAAAGTTGAGACTAGTGGTATTTCGATGCATTGTGTTTTAAAAATGCATGATTTGTTATGTGATGTTTTGGGATTGTTGAATGAAGCTTTTGGGCTAAATACAGTCCTGTTGGTTTGCAATATTATTGTGAGTAGTGTGATAGCGTTTAATTTGACGCTGATTTTTGCGACGGGGGTGCAACCGTCGACTCCGTCGACAGAGAAAACGTATTTTCATTTGATTGCTCTAAATATTTTTTGGGCCCTATTCTTTATGGTAAGTAAGAAAGGAATTATTTTTTTAAATTTAGAAAATAGATCGATTTTTTTCATATTTTATTACCCCTTTCTGGGTGTACCAATTTGCTTCTTTTCGCATTTTCGAATCATGATTTATATTTGGACAGTTTTTAAGTCAGCCTGAAATTAATTTGACAGTTTTTAATTCCTTTGGCAGTTGTCAATTTACCAGAAATTAATTTGACAATTATTAAGTTCTCCGAAAAATTATTTTGAAAGCATTCCAAAAGAAAATGGCTATGGTCGCAACACACGAAAACTTTTACATAGCTTTCTTCAAATCACGACTTATGCATTTCTCGACACCGCGAATCTAGTCCTACTTAAATCTTGACTTATGCACCGTTCGACAAGGTCACTGGAAAGTACATTTCAGAGTACAAATTGTAAATAAAAAGTACTACCAATAACACAACTTATCCTACTTCAATATGTACTCTAGAGTGTACTTGTAGTGACCTTGTCTAACAGTGCATAAGTCAAGATTTGAGCAGGACTAGATTTGCGGAGTCGAGAAATGCATAAGTAATGATTTGAAGAAGGCTATGTAAAAGTTTTGGTGTGTTTCATGTAAACCCAAGAAAATTGAGAGGTTTTAAGAAGTGGGAGGCAAGAATGGTGAAGTGCATAGGCACCGACTTTCAAACATTTCTGAGAGGCCTGGATTGTTGAGCAATTATTTTTAGAGAGTAATATTTTTTAGGGTTAAATTATTTACGCTTCGCAAAACATTGTATCAATTCATTGTTCTATGAACTATTCAATATTTTGATTTTTGTAATCAATTCGCGATCTTCTTATTCTTCTAATCAATTATTTAAAAGTAGTTTTCATTAGGTTCATCATGCGTTAAATCCTTTAATAACATATTATTTATAATATTCGATTAAGCTGTAGAAGATTAGGAGAATTTTAGATACAAACACATTCTCAATTTATAGCTATATTTCTTCTATTGTTCTTTCTATCAGTTAAAAAAAAAATATACAAAAAAAGCCTGTTAAAATTAAATCAGGGATTGAAAACGTAACGTAATGATACCCGATAACGTTATAATGTTTCATTTAGTATTTTTTTTAAATAACGTTATAATTACAAAATAATGTTATGTAACCGTAACATAACAAATAACGTTTCACTATAACGTTATCCAAGTTTACAAATTTTTGCCGTTTGAAAGTATAATTTTCTGATAATTTATTTTGTATTTTGTAATAAATGTCACTAGTGATCAAATTCAAATATTGAATGTTTTATTTCTAGAATAAGATAAGTATGTACGTTTTTTAATACATTGTTTTTAATTTTAAATGAATGTTTATTACAAACTTGAAACAAAAATAACGTTATTATAACGTTATTTTGTTTTTTATTAAGTTATTTATAACGTTACAGAACGAGACAATAAACGAAAACGCCTATTGTTAATGGGTACAATTTTGAACATATTTATAAATAAAATTCTTCAAAAATTCTAAAAATTATGAACAAGTGGTCTTATTCTCAACAATTCTAGTGTGACTGTCGTATCTATAGTGTTCAATGCGTTTACCAGGTGTCACCTTACGAGCTCACAAATAACGTCGTGGAATTAACACCACAGGGGTCACTTTTGTACTATTTGAAAATTACAAATACATAAATTTCAAATTTGATGGTCGGAATTCAAACACGGGCCGTCCAATCCAATCATAACTGGTTATCTGAAGCAATGGTACACAATCTATTTTTATTCGCGACCCCTTTTCATCGACATAATTTCTCGGCTGTCTCCAAAACTTTTTGATTAATTAGGAAATGTAATACTTAACAAAAAAAAATTGATTAGTTTTAATATTTGTGCAAGGTGAGTTTGTGTGTGTTAGTAAATAGATAGTCGCAATAGGATCGATTCTACAAATTAAAAGGATACCTAAATATATAATATAAAAAATGCTGTTTCAATATCAGTAACTTTTAATTAATTACTGAAAAATGAATGACATTGGTGTCCTCCAGTATTATTTTTTATTTTAATTTTGAAGCAATTCGTAGTATTAAGTCATAATTGTTTTTGTTTAACTGCATTTTTTTTCTATATGTAGGATAATAAATAAACTGTTAATAATAGACAAGTATATCATGTTATCATGTGTTATTATGTATTTAATCAAGAACTAACAACACGAACATGAAAATTCATAAGTATTCATTATTTTAATACGTATCTTATTTTTCTATTCTACTAATATATACATAGATGAACATAGGGTTACCAGAGGTCCTCTTTACATCGGACATGCCCTCTTTTTTGGGGTAAAGGTCCAGATCCGGTATCTTTTTTCATTTTCAATGCATTTGTCCTCTTTTTTTCAAATCTAAAATATATTATATACTAATTTTTCTAATATTTACATATTCATATACAGGTGACACTGAAAAACAGACCACTCAAAATACCTTCTTTATTTATAATTATTTTTTATTTCTCTTTAAATATTTGTAAACTAGACTTAGGGACTCACAAATCATGGTATTTGCCATGATGGCAGTGCTTCCGGTTTGACCGGAAGGAAGATTAACTTTCTTATTTCAAATGGGAAACCCTATAGGATGTAACAGAAATAAGTACATTAAATTTAACCAGTGACAGAACTCGTCGAGAGCAACAATATTTCTTAATAACTTTTTTCGAAATCTCATTTAGCATTTTTACCTCATCCTATAAAATATTCTACCATTTTTGGATTGTCCAACTTGTTGTAACATAAAAAAATTGATGCATTATTTTTATAGTACCTTAATCGAGGTATTCTATTCTATCTTTCATCTTCTCCGATTTGTGCATAGTTTCATCTTCTGGTGTATCTATCAATTTATTCAAAAGTTTCTAATCATTGTATTCAATCGCAACCACAGACCAAAAACACACTCATGGCGCATAACGCTTGTCACAACCACAACGAAAACACGTAGACGCACGCGCAAATAGTCCCATTTTGAATTTTGGCGCTCTACGTTGCATTTGTTTATTTTATTCAACCATAGGCGGGTAATGAAATCTGTGATAAAACTTTGAAGAATTTTAACTCAATATCTAGAAAGTTTATAAGAAAGAGTTATTAAGAAATATTATTGCAGTCGATGAATTCTATCACTGGTTAAATTTAATGTACTTATTTCTGTTATATCCTGTATATTTTTATATATTTGGAATCTACGTAAAATTAAGAATTCAACGATATGCTTGAAGTGCATTATTATTAAAGAAATAATTTACAAAAACGTAAGAGAAAATGATTCATAATTAACCTGCTAAGCCATGATATCAGGTAAGCTGTGAAAATAGTAAAGATAATTAAATAAATAAATATATCATCATGGCATATTACCCATTGCCTCCGACGGTTCTAACTTCTACTAGGCGTCCTCTTTTTCAACTATTTTCAATTCTGGTAACCCTAGATGAACGTTTGTTTTATAATGAGGGTTGTAAAATTTTAAAATTAGTTACAAAATGTTTTCGTTTAATTAGACCAGTTTCAAACCCTTCTTATATAATATCTTTTATCTATTTACTGTTATAATTATTGTAGACAATGGGTGTAGCAGTAGCAAGAACCTGCGACTGCGCGAGTAAAGAGGGTTGGAAGTCAGCTACAATATGCTACAAACTTTTAGCTTGTATTCCTGTATGCAGTACTGAATCTAAAGATAAAGAAACAAGGAAATTGTTAAAACAACTTGCTAACCAGGTACGGAAGGTGGAAATATTTTCCGATATTTTTACATTTATCCTTGTTCATAGATCGAACACAGAAGACCAGAGTTTGACGCTTGTGGATTCTTTCCTATTAACCATTCAATGTTATATGCAATTATTGGAGCTGTATCTTCATATATTGTTATTATTATTCAATTCAATAATACTCCTATTATGACTACGATTATGAATACAATAAATTCGACACACACTTAAATTGAAGCACGAAGATTAAATTATTACTTTTTGAAACAAATGAAAAGTTCTCGGTATATTTACTTTTATAAATAAATTATAAAATATAAATATATCATCACGGCAATCTGCTTTGTACGCAGATATCGGCAATGATGATACATATTTGTATCGTACGGGTGTTTACCAGGCGTCACCTCACCGGCACTCATTGCTGGCGTGAAGAGTACTCTTTTGTGCCATTTCAAATTCGAAATAATTTTTGGCGTCGGTCGGGATAGAACCCGGGTCACCAGGTTCACGACCAGACACACGAATTTCAACCGAATGTAACATACTACTCTAATAATAAATTTATTGTGTTATTTGTTTATAATAATATTAAAATACTATAGCTTATTATCTTCCTATAAATATAAATACATATTTAAGGGCCGGATTCAGATAGTGGGGAGCCCGATTGGATATTTTTCGCGGGGCCCCTCAAAATATAACTTATTCACAAATAAATACGAATTCTTTAATTTATAAAAAAATATGATTTGGCCAACACATTACCTTCCGTCTATCCTGTTATGTACAAATTCCATACATAAATTTTCTTGCAAAAGATCCTATATTTCCAGTAAAATTATTTCATAAACAAACTATGCAAATTGCACTTGACACTGACATCTTCTTCTATAGTTTTTCCCATTCGTTAGGAGTCGCTTTTTTATTTTCTTCTTCCACTCATTTCTGTTTTGCGTGTCGTTCGCATTCAGTTCCTTTTCTCTCAAGTCTTCCGCAATACAGTCCTTCCATCTTATCTTTGGTCTTCTTCAGTTTCTTTAACCTTCTATTGCTAAGCTATTCATTCTTGGGGTCAGGGCAAAGTTATATTTTAAGTATGTATTGTAAATGAAGCTTTATAACAATTAATATAAAGGTTCGCAAACGGTCTTAAACCGAATAAGAAATCTTAAACCTTTAACAATGGGAACAAGGAATTTTATTTGAAGATCACAAGTTTTAATTTGTTAAATTAGTCCATAAGTATTGTAAACGGAACTCTAATTATATTATATAGTTTTAGTCAATAATATTTAATATTAATTTAGAGTTTCGTATCACTTATAAACCTAAAAAAATTGTTACCGAAAGTTAAATCTCCAGATAAACTTTTATTTGCAGAATAAAGATGCAAAATGATTAACAACAAATAAAATAACCATAATAATAACAATTTATATGGTAACAAATGTTTTAGTTTTTGTAACTAAAACTTGTGACACTATTATAAATTGTTAATTGATTTGTTAACAAATTTAGTAGGAAATAATTATGAACGGAATTTTTAAACTCAAAATCTTTTACGATTCATTTGTTATATTTATGTTCATAATTGTTACTAAATTTGTTAACCAATCTATCAACAATTTATGATTGTCAAACAGTCGTTTGTAATAATGCCAATAAACTTTAATTTTTGAGATAAAGTGTTGTAATATTTTATAATAGAAATATATTTGTATATTAAAAAAATATATTTTTTCCTACGCGTATGTAGTTTTTAAAACGGCCGCCAGGTGGCAGCACCTGTTCGTAAACTTCAAGTAAAACCGACCAAAAAATATTTTTTTGTGTACATAACTACGTACACACGTAATTTTCAATAGCCTTTAGTGTTTAGACTAATTAAAAATGGGATGTTATGTCTATTTTAAATTAGGGCTTACAAGTAGCATCCATGTATATGCTACCTGCACGTATGTAGTTTTTAAAACGGCCACGTTGCAATTATTCATACATCAAAATAACTGAAAATTGCTAAAATATAAAAAAATCAAAATATTTTTTTGCAATTGTTTTTATTCGTTTTCATTACGTGGTGAACTATAACATCCATGTATCCGTTTCCCATCTTCAGACCCTGAAATATACGTCCCACCAATGATTCCAAATTCACAATAGGCCTTAATTAAATCGTTTACCGGAAGCAGGTGCTGCCAACTAACGGTCATTTTAGGAATTATTTAAAATTATGCTTGTACTTATATATGTTTATACATATATACGAAGTAGGCCCTAATTAAAACGTTTACCGGAAGTAGGTGCTGCCCCTAACGGCCATTTTCAGAACTATATAGACTCCTACATGTGTGTTTGTACATTATTTCTGGTTGCCTATATTTTAGACGCAATGTTTTCCAATAGATGCTGCCCTCTAACGGTCCTTTGAAGAACTATATACGTATAAAGATTTTACATACATTTTAAGCTAAGAACATAATAAAGACAACAATGTATTACAAATAAACCATAAAAAACAACCCCTTATTTATTCCAGAGGAAAAGACCACAACAAAGAGACAGGGAAGTATGTAACACACTTGATTCTGGTTAATTGGGGCAACAGGGAAGTGTGAGAACTCTATTATGCATATTATTAAATGTTGTAAAATGCCATTTTAAAACTAAAGATATATTACAGAAAAACTAAGCTGAAACGATTTGAAAACTACTATTAAAACCTAGCTAATTTTATTTGAAATAACATCTACGACTTCTGTTCTGTACAACAAAAACATGTGACAAAATAAAAATCTGATGTGACCAACACAATACCTCCCGCCATTTGCCTATGGGGTCTCGTTGCCACGTGCCTGATGTCTGGTCGCGAATCTGAGGAATCCGATTCGATCCCGATCAACGCCAAATAATTCCAATTTTAAATGCCATAACATTAACCCTTGTGGTAAACGCCCGCACAATACAAATATGTCATCATCACTACCGAAATGTGTGTACAAATCAGATTAGCACACCCAGCAATGGATAATATGCCGTGATAATATATTTATTTATTTAAATACATACCTGCATATTTACTATTTGCTAGAAATTATGTATATTAATTTCCTTTCCATAAAACTATTGTTCTATTTACAATTTTCCTTTTAAAACGTTACTATTATTAATTTGAAATGATTATTTTTTGACAGTGACATTTATCTGTCAGTTACATACATTTGAGCTAAACTATGTAACCATGGAGATATGTTTAAAGCATAAGCTCCGAGATACAATTTTTATATTACTTTATAAATTTATCCATAAAATATATAGAAAAAGTATTAAAACAAACCTATAGAAAATGGAATAATCTTTAATTTTTATAATAACAAATTGCGAAAAATACATTTAAAGGTATTTTTTGAAGAAAAACTATCTTGAGCTTCACGTAAACTGCCATTTCCGGTTATCCGATTGCCACCAAAATCTAATGGCTTCTTTCCATATTAGAATAAGGTAGAAATACATGGTTTCAAAACTTTTTAAATGATAGTATTTGAGTTAGAGCGTAAAGAGAATCACACACACACACACACACACACACACACATACATACATACACACATACATACATACACACAGACATCATCGTGAAAATGTTAAAAATGGATTCTAGGGACCCTAAAACGTGGTCATTTACCAAAATCTCGATATGCGATTATTAGCACGATCCCTATACCTCCCTTACCAAGAGTAGCGGGAGGTAAAAATGAGAATTTGTTTATCTTTTTTACAAAACCAAACTGTCAAATTTTAATTAACAAATTTTGAAACCCTTGGTCCTATGCTCTTGAAACTTAAATATGTTGCTCTACGACCTCGACATTTCAAAGGATGCAAAGGGAACGCGAAATTTCAAGAAAATCGCCCAGTCGTTTCTGAGATACAAGCCCTTAAAGTTTTCCGAAGGGTTATAGCTATAATTTGTCTATTTGAATGGCTAATGGGGAGGAAAAGAGCGTATCTGGGGTATTTGAACATGCCCTTTTGATTGGCCTGCACAGAATTATTGAAAACCTTCAATTTATAACATTCTTAGCTCTAAACCCTAACCCTGACGAAATGCATGCGCTAACTTCTTTATTAAAAGAGCTAGAAGGACGGGACAAATTTTATTAGGCTAATTTCGACCCGTAGTATACGATTCTAAGGACAGTTATTTCCTAAGGGCCGTTTTACACCCTTCGATCTTTAAATAAACCCTTAGGTAAAATCTGACTTCAGATTAGTAATCTAAGAGTCGAAATTAGTATAATAGGCTTCGTTTCACCCTTCTAGACCTAATAGTTTCAGAGTTACAGTCTATTTTTCTTATTTAAAGATGAAACGAAACAGGCGTCACTTCACGCGAATCTTGGGAGCGGTTTCGATTCCGACCCACGCCAAATATTTTAGAATTTGAAATGGCACAAAATTGACCCCTGTGGTGCACTCTCCACGCCAGCAATGAATATAGGTAAGTATATAAATAAAATAAATATATCATCACGGCATATTACCTATTGCTGGGTCTGCCAATCTGCTTTGTACACAGATTTTTTCGGTAAGGATGAAGACATATTTCTACCGTGCGGGCGTTTAACAGGTGTCACCTCACGAGCACTTATTGCTGGCGTGGGGAGTGCACCACAGGGCTCATTTTAGTGCCATTGTGTTGGCCACATCAGATTTTTTTTTTGCAAGATAGAAGCGTGTGGTACTCTGATTAATATTGTGCACGCCACTGGACAATTTGTTGGAGGCGTGGTCTGCAGAACTTAGTCATGACGTAGCCGGCTTGATCTTAACGTGTACGGAGTCTACGACACTTTGTAGTAACAATGCGGGTCGCAATACGCTGAACATTACAATAAAACTATTTTATGCTTTACTATATGATTAAATTATATTCTTAATTTATTATACCAAATAAGAAGTTATTTTAACCCCTTTTTGAGTGCGCGGCATTGTGGCTTCGTTACGGAGCCGCCCCTGCAAAACATAATAATTTTTGAGAAAAGGTAGAGGCGGATCAGGTATCACTAACAGTGACCTGCTAATCAGTTGCCATAGATCAAATAGACCGACATCAATATAATGTAATACGAGCATTAAATTAAAATATCTTAAAATAAATGATCTATCCTAGAGTAAGATTTCCAAATACACAGTCGGGACGTCATTTCATTTTCCTTGTCCAGAGTCGTACTGGCATTATTTAGTGGTGATTTACACTCGAGCGTTGTTCGTCGTATTTTTATTGCTCCTTATGATGTTTCTGTTTCTTTATTTTGAATGTGTTGCGAATTTCTGGGAAACCATTGTGAGGATATTGCTGTCAAATCTTGTATCGTCGGTTTCTACACAATGTACCGGCATTAAAATGAAGGTGAACGACAAAATTACCAAGATGGATTGCGGGAATTACTTTCGAGAATTGCTTTCCTGCACGGACAATTTAATCATTTTGTACAGAAGATGTTACTTTGTAAGAAATGAAATTTATTCTCTTAGTTTATTTTTTACCTGTCGCTAAGAGAGGTATTGGATTCATGCTAAAAATCGCATATCCAGATTTTATTGAATAAGCTCGATTTAAGGTCCATAGAATCCGATTATAACATTTTTACAATGATGTCTGTGTTTGTGTGTGTGTGTGTGTGTGTGTGTGTGGATGTGTGTGTGTCCTGTGAGGTTGTTGGAGACATGCACGATTTCTCAAATTCTATAAGACTAAAGACCTGTTCGACTACGGATTCCTCAATCTAACAGTAATGGGAAGAGTTGAATAGGTTCTGGTAACAATTGGAAAACCGGAAGTGGTAGTTTCTAAAAAAAAAAAAAATTTAAATATTTTTTGAAAATTTGTTACTACAAATATTAAAGATAATTAAATTCTCAATCTGACACACTTAATTTTTTTATTATATCTCCTATAGGTTTGGAGATATAGTATATAATAATATAGAATAATCTGTTGTAATAAATCTCGTTGCCCGAAAAACATTTGCGATATTTAAATTTTTGTAATTGACATGTAAATGCAAAATGTCAGTGTCAGATTTTTCTGGGAGGTAAGAGTACATTTAATATATATTATTGTATTATTAATTAATTATATATTTAAATTACAGATATGTTAATATTACATATATCCTTAAGAAATACCGCTAATACCGTTAATGAATTTGAAGAATTTTGAACAAAATAGAATAGTAGGATAAAATTTCTTATAGAACGAAAGAAGAGAAACAATTTCAATTATTTGTGTGTACTTATAGGGCGCGAACAGACCTGTGACTTTGTTGGCCTTGGCAAGCAGATGAGGATCCGTGTCAGAATGACGGCTAGTAGTTTTTACATAGATGTCACAATTGTCATATGTCATAATTTTTCATTCAAAATTTCAAAATGTTCTGACATTTATTTGTCATTCATTAGTATGGAATATACTTGTCGAGGAAAATAATCCATATGGATTTGGAAAATCATAATGTTTCTAATTAAAACTTATGATACTTGACACCTATGTATATTACTAGCTCTTATTCTGACACGGGCCCCCACATCTGCTTGCCAAGACCAACAAAGTCACATAACTGCTCGCGCCCTATGCTACATAAAATGAAAATGGCGAGAGGTATTGTGCTGGCCACAACAGATTTTTTTCTGTAATGAAACAACAAAAACAATTAAAAATAATAATTTGCTTATTTTTATTGATAATTTCATTATTTACTTCATGATAAAACCTAGCTGATGATTTAATTTCTTTCATTGCAACAGTCATTGTTTTTAACTTCAAATTTAATAATTGTTGCATTATTGACGTTTGAAAAAAAAAATGAACATAGATAATTTACACCTCGGAAAACTAAAAACATTTTTTTTCCATGACGTAACTTTTGAATATAGCGTCCATAAAAAATTAAAACTTTGAGATCAAAACTGGAAATTTAACAGTGATTCAAAGAACAATACTTCTATAAAGCCGGGCGTCAGACATGCGGTATTCGCCGATTAGCGAATATTCGCCTAGTCGAGTAGGGTTCGTTCATTTGGCGAGCATACAAGTACAAACATGCGTAGTTCTCCGAGCATTAGTTCCTGGTGAGAATAACGAATATCGCCCTCAAATCACTGGAGGACTAAGTCACATCATTACAATAATGATAACTAAAATACATAAATAAATATAATTAATATAAAAATTTATAACCTAACTATAGATTAGTACAATATAAGTATTAATTATTACAAATATGTATATTTTATATACAGTGGAAAACATTTGTCATTGCTATAAACCATTTCTACAGCAAATACTAATTAAAAACAAAAAATAACCACTATATACCCTAGAAATCTGTATATTACTTTAATTTAAATTTGGCGTATATGTGAAGCGGATTTTACTACTTTTGGAAGAAGAATGAATATCTTAATAGCTTAATAATAGAAGGTAGAAGAAACAGAGGAAGACCAAAGATTAGATGGAAGGACTGTATTGCGGAAGACTTGAGAGAAAAGGAACTGAATGAGGACGACACGCAAAACAGAAATGAGTGGAAGAAAATAAAAAATAGCGAATGGAAAAAGCTAAAGAAGAAGATGTCGGTGGCAAGTGCAATTTGCATAGTTTGTTTATGAAATAATTTTACTGGAAATATAGGATCTTTTGCAAAAAAAATTATGTATGGAATTTGTACGTAATACACAGGATTGACAGGTTTTTACCTTCCGTCACCTCTAGGTAAGGAAGGTATTGTCTTTGGTCAAAAAATTCGGTGGTGAGTTTTCATTGAATAAGCACATTTTAGGGTCTTTACAATACGATTTTACTATTTTTACGATGATGTCTGTATGTGTGTGTGTGTGTTCGTATGTGCGTGTGTGTGTGTGTATGTATGTGTGTGTGTATGTGACCGCCTTTCATGCACGATATCTCCAATACTAGAATTCCAAAAATTACAATTATTGCATATTCCTCTTCCTTACAACCATATGCAGACTTGATTAGATTTTGGTTATAATTGGTCAACTGGAAGTACCCTCATTTGAAGATTTTAACAGTTTTTCTTGAAAAACTTAGTTAAATGTTATTATAACTTAAAGAATATATTATTCTCTATACGATTTGATTCCATTTTATATTTCATATTCTACAGATATAGAGTTAAAGAATAATAAAGATAAAAAAATTCATATAAATTTCATAATTCAGCCAGCTATGCTAACTTAACCATGGAAACTGCTAATATATTCAGGTAATTCAAATTGACAGATGTCAGTATCAATAAAATGTAAATCAATGAAAGAATAAGGGAAGTAACTCTAGTGTTAGAAGTTTCTAGATATAAGAGAGACGATTATATTGGTTTGAACATGTCATGAGGAGAGATGAATATATTAATAGAAGTTGGAAGAAACATAGGGAGACCAAATATAAGATGAAAAGACTGTATTGCAGAAGACTTGAGAGAAAAGGAACTGAATGAGGACGACACGCAAAACAAAAGAAGAAAATAAAAAATAGCGACCCCTAACGAATGGGAAAAACTAAAGAAGAAGTGTCAAATGCAATTTGCATAGTTTGTTTATGAAATAACTTTACTGGAAATATAGGATCTTTTGCAAGAAAATTTATGCGTGCAGTGACATGACTGCTGACTTTGGCAAGCAGATATGGGGACCCGTGTCAAAATGACAGCAATTAATTATCTCCATAACTGACAAGTATTATAATCTTTCATTCAAAATTTCATAATTTTCTTATTTCATGTGGTTTGTTTGTTATCAGGAGTATGGAATTCAGATGCCGAGAAAGGGAATCATAAAATACCAAAAATTTAGAATCTTTTGCAAGAAAATTTATGTATGGAATTTGTACATTATACACAGGGTTGACGGAAGGTATTGTGCCGGTCACATCAGACTTTTTATGAATAGCTGTCGGTTGCAGGTTGTAGGATTTTGAACCCACAATAATTTTGTTCTATTTTTGTTGTTTCTAAGCGCTTTGTTTGCCCTTAATTTGCGTGTGGTTAGATTCATAAACATATCTGTGGGCCATGTAAAATATCAGGAACGGGAGTCGTAAAGTAGCCAGGCCCATAGAGCTGTCTGTTGTCTGATAA
This sequence comes from Harpalus rufipes, assembly GCA_951394225.1. Classification (NCBI taxonomy): domain Eukaryota; kingdom Metazoa; phylum Arthropoda; class Insecta; order Coleoptera; family Carabidae; genus Harpalus; species Harpalus rufipes. The sequence goes on from OX596282.1 coordinate 45,534,282, forward strand.
AATTCGGCTGCCGGTCAACACATAAACTTCATCACAATCGAACTGGAATCCGCTCGGAGTATCGAACTTTGAGGGAGGTATCACAGGGACGGCCCCAGGAACAATTCAAAAAGAACAAAAATTTAGATCAAATACTAGTAGTGGCTTCACACATTGATTCCAGTATATGGAGTCTGGCTTTTTAATGTGATGTTTAAAATGCGATCTATAAATTATGGAATTTATTTTAAGCACTATGAGCTGTAATACTTTTTGGTACGAACAAAAATGTTAATAGATGATATTTTCTAATTTTGAATACTTTTGTTGAATCGATTATAGAAAAAGTATGTGTCCATCCATATACGTCTGAAGCCTTTTTACCTCTCCAGATTTTAGTGAATAAGCACGTTTTAACGTCCCTAGAATCCGATTATAACATTTTTACGATGATGTCTGTGTGTGTGTGTGGATGTGTGTGTGTGTGTGTGTGTGTGTGTGTGTGTGTGTGTGGATGTATGTGTGTGTGTATGTATGTAGGATGTTGGAAGGACGATTACTCAAAAACTATAAGACTTTAAATTTGTTTAACTACGTATTTCCCAATCGGACATTCATGGGAAGATCTGAAAAGGTTTTGGTAACAATTGGACAACCGAAAGTAGAAGATTCTTGAAAAAAAATCTTCTAAATATTATTTTCTGAAATTTTTTCTTGGTAATATTAAAGAAAATTAAATTCTCTATCTGATACAATTAAATATTTAATTATTTATTCTATAGATTTAGAGATAAAAGATATATATATATATATATATATATATATATATATATATATATATATATATATATATATATATATATATATATAAAATAATCTGTTATAATAAATTTTACAGCCGAAAGATTGGCCATGGAAAATAGTTGAAAATTTAAATTGTTTGTAACTGACAGATAAATGTCAGTGTCAGAAATCCGGAGACATTACTGAAGACTTTTTCTGGGAAGTAGTACATATACCCTTCAGAAATACTGTTACTTCCGACAATGAATTGGAAACATTTCGAAAAATTAGAAGAGGACATAATTTCTTCATAAAATGAATTTAATATTAAACAATCTAAATATAAGGAATAGATATATGTAAGTAGAATTTTTGGATTTTTTTGAATTTGTGGATGTGTGTTTGTGTGTGTGTGTGTGTGTGTGTGTGTGTGTGTGGATGTGTGTGGATGTGTGTGTGTGTGTGGATGGTACGATTTCTCAAATTCTATAAGACTAAAGACCTGTGTAACAACGAATTCCTTAATCTAACAGTAATGAGAAGAGACCACGAGACTGTGTCGGGTCGCGAATCTGGGGACCCGGGTTCGATCCCGACCGACGCCAAAAATTACATCGAATTTTAATGGCACAAAATTGATCCCTGTGGTGCACTCTCCACGCCATCTATGAGTGCCCGTGAGGTGACGCCTGGTAAGCGCCCACACGGTACAAATATTCCATCATTACCGACATCTGTATACAAAGCAGATTGGCACACCCAGCAATGGGTAATATGCCGTGATGAAATATTATTATTATTATTATTTATGAGAAGACTTGAATAGGTTCTGGTAACAATTCGACAACCGGAAGTGTTAGTTTCTAAAAAAAAAACTAAATATTATTTTTGAAAATTTATGTTACTACATTATAATAATAAAGATAATTAAATTCTCAATCTGATACATTTAATTTTTTTATTATATTTCCTATAGGTTTAGAGATGTAGTTTATAATAATACAGAATAATCTGTTTTAATAAATTTCGTTGCCCAAACAACTCCAAGCAAACCAGTTGAAATATTTGAATATTTGTAATTGACAGATAAATGCATGTCTATGTCAAAAATCAGCAGTTTTATTGACTTACTGGAAGGTTTTTCTGGGAGGTACGAGTACATTTAATATATCTTATTCTATTATTAATTAAATATGTATTTAAAATTAATATTACATATATCCTTAAGAAATACTGCTAATACTGTCAATGAATTTGAAGAATTTTGAACTTACTAGAAGAGTAGGACAAAATTCCTCATAGAACGAAAGAAGAGATACAATTTCAATTATTTGTGTGTACAAGAAATGTTAAATTCGTTACTTATAGGGCGCGAGCAGTCATGTGACTTTGTTGGCCTTGGCAAGCAGATATGGGGATCCGTATCAGAATGAAATTAAAAATGCATTTTATTTATGGTATTTATGCTTAATAATAATTTCTTCATGAATATAACGTATAAGTTTAAAAATATTTCAGCCATACGAACATGAAACATTTGTACTCTCTGGAACTAACAGTTTGTCGACCACTGGTGAAGATCTATTACCTACGTCACGCATCAAATTCTTAACTTTAAAAATTCATATCTCGCTTATTACGTAAAAATTTTAAGTCGCGTTTGCAATCAAATTTTTAATGCGTCCTGTTCTTCCAGAAAAAAATAATAAAAAAATCTGTTGTAGCCAGCACAATACCTCTCGCCACTTTCTTTTTTGGTTACATAAGTATAGGGCGCGAACAGTCATGTTACATTGTTGGCCTTGACAAGCAGATGTGGGGGCCCGTTTCAGAATGATAATTAGTAATTATGTACATGGATGTCAATTGTCAATTTTTCATTCAGAATTTCAAGATTTTCTAAATACACGTAGTTAATTTGTCACCAGGAGTGTGGAATTTACTTGTCAAGGAAAATAAACCACATGGAATTGGAAAATCACTAAATTTAGAATGAAAAATTATGACATATGATATCTATACACATAATTACTAGCTATCATTCTGACATGGGCCCCCATATCTGCTTGTCAAGGCCAACAAAATCACATGACTGCTCGCGCTTTATTGTATTTAAGATTTCTTGTATACCTACACTCTATACCAAAAATTCTACTTACATATATCTATTCCTTATATTTAGATTGTTTAATATTAAATTCATTTTATGAAGAAATTATGTCCTCTTCTAATTTTTCGAAATGTTTCCAATTCATTGTCGGAAGTAACAGTATTTCTGAAGGGTATATGTACTACTTCCCAGAAAAAGTCTTCAGTAATGTCTCCGGATTTCTGACACTGACATTTATCTGTCAGTTACAAACAATTTAAATTTTCAACTATTTTCCATGGCCAATCTTTCGGCTGTAAAATTTATTATAACAGATTATTTTATATATTATATATCTTTTATCTCTAAATCTATAGAATATATAATTAAATATTTAATTGTGTCAGATAGAGAATTTAATTTTCTTTAATATTACCAAGAAAAAATTTCAGAAAATAATATTTAGAAGATTTTTTTTCAAGAATCTTCTACTTTCGGTTGTCCAATTGTTACCAAAACCTTTTCAGATCTTCCCACGAATGTCCGATTGGGAAATACGTAGCTAAACAAATTTAAAGTCTTATAGTTTTTGAGTAACCGTCCTTCCAACATCCCACACACACACACACACACACACACACACACATACACACACACACACACACACACACAGACATCATCGTAAAAATGTTAAAATCGGATTGTAGGGACCTTAAAACGTGCTTATTCAATAAAATCTGGATATGCGATTTTTAGCATTAATCCAATACCTCTCTTAGCGAGAGGTAAAAATGGTATAGGAATCCACTGCTGTATAAAGAAAATTAATTTAAGTAGTATGATCTGTCTTTCAACACTCAAAATACTCCATTTTGAAGTTAAAATTTTCGACGAAATTTTATTGATCTTGTATCTTATTACATTAATGATATTCTCTGTTAGATACAAATAGCTTTACAAATTATAGTTCGTGATAAAAAACAACCCATTATTATAATAATTTTTGAGGATTTATATTCGTGTTTACCTACTCATCTCGTTTATTAGCATTTTATCTTTCATCAGGTTATAATATCCCAAAATAAAATAAAACAAAAATATTATATATAATCACATACTTAGTTGTGATAAATCATAAATTTTGTTGAATTTTCTTCATTGATCCATATATTTAATGTTAATTCATGTGGTAACAAATTTTTGAAATGATTATGAAACTATTGTTCTAGAAAAATTTTATTGCATTGTTTTCTTAATATAGTTGACAACAAGTAAATATTTATCAATAACAATGAAAGAAATAACAATTAAATTCGTGAGTATGAAATCATATTAGATTACAGATTTTTATATATAAACCCGAATGTTGTAAACAAAAATAAGTTCTGATAAAAAGTACAAGACCGTTAACCAAAATGAAGTTACTTATACTTTGCTGTTTCATAACTTTATCTACTGCTAATATTTTTAATTTATTACCAAATTTATTGGGAGATGATCCTTATGTAAGTATTCAAAAAATATATACAGTCGAACATAAGGCTTTAACTTGTAAAATCATACTTTGGTAATTTCCTGCTTCCCTAATTATTTTAGGTAAAAAAATCTGTTGTGGTCAGCACAATACCTTCCGTCAATTCTGTGTATTATGTATAAATTCCATACATAAATTTTCTTGCAAAATATTCTAAATTTCCAGTAAAATTATTTCATAAACAAACTATGCAAATTGCACTTGACACTAACATCTTCTTCTTTAGCTTTTTCGATTCGTTAGGGGTCGCTATTTTTTATTTTCTCCTTCTTCTTTCAACATATTCTTCATTTCTCCTTATGATATGTTCAAACCTATGTAAGCATCTCTCTTGTATTTTTCTAGAAACTTGTAAAACTAGAGTTATTACCTTATCGTATTTTTCCGTGTCTTCCCCAACATCTACTTCAACATCCTCATCTCTGCCACATTCATTTACTTTTTATTGATACTGACATCTGTCAATTTGAATTATCTGAATATATTAGCAATTTTTCATGGTTAGCATAGCTGGCTGATTTCGAAATTTAATATCTTTATAATTCTTTAACTCTATTGCCCAGTTGCATAAAGCATTGTTAACTTTAATCACGTTGTTAACTTTGACAAGGCTTCTTTTCCAATGTATTTTTGATACGTATCCATGGTTACAATGTGTAGTTAAATACATGATCAGCTAACAACGTTTTATGCAACTGGCCCTATATCTATTGAATATGAAGTATAAATGCAATCAAATCGTATAGAGAATAATATATTCTTTAAGTTATAATAACGTTAAATATCAATAAATTATATTTAACTGTTAAAATATTCAAATGACGGTACTTCCGGTTGACCAATTGTAACCAAAATCTAATCACTTGTTCTTCTGGGTGAAAACTTGAGGAATACGAAAAAATTATAATTTTTGGAATCGTGGTATTGAAGTTATCCGATCCGAAACTTTTTTAAGATGTCTCGGGTAATATTAACGATAGAGCAAAACCGGAGTCCACTTTTCGAGAAATATTAGTTGCCACAGGAATTTTCGATTTTTTGTTTTTCAGCTGGCAAAAACTGGTTTTTCACTAATTACGAAAATATCTCTTATCTTATTTTTTATGATATTTAGAGAAAAATTGTTTAGTTTTGTATCGTTTCTTGCGTAGAATAAAATGGCGTAATTACATTTCTTGAAAAACTTAAAAAATTTCAAGATATAACACAAACTTACATTTTTACCTCTCGCTAAGATAGGTATTGGATTCATGCTAAAAATCGCATATCCAGATTTTAATGAATAAGCAAGATCCATAGAATCCGATTTTAACATTTTTACAATATGTCTGTGTGTGTGTGTGTGTGTGTGTGTGTGTGTGTGGATGTGTGTGTGTGTTAGGTTGTTGGAGACACGATTTCTCAAGTTCTATAAGACTAAATACCTGTTTGACTACGGATTCCTCAATCTAACAGTAATGGGAAGAGTTGAATAGGTTCTGGTAACAATTGGACATCCGGAGGTGGTAGTTTCTAAAAAAAAATTCTAAATATTATTTTTTGAAAATTTGTTACTACAAATATTAAGGATAATTAAATCCGTGTCAGAATGACGGCTAGTTGTTATTTAAATAGTTGTCACAATTGTCATATGTCATAATTTTTCATTCAAAATTTCAAAATATTCTGATGTTTAATTGTCATCCACAGTATGGAATAAACTTGTCGAGCAAATAATCCACATGGATTTGGAAAATCATAATGTTTTGAATGAAAACTTATGATACTTGACACCTATGTGCATTATTACTAGCTGTCATTCTGACACGGGTCCCTATATCTGCTTGCCAAGGCCAACAAAGTGACATAACTGCTCGCGCCCTATGCAACATAAAATGAAAATGGCGAGAGGTATTGTGCAGGCCACAACAAAAAATTTTAAATGGAAACCTATGTAGAAAATAGTCTCACTTTTTTGCTTATATTATAAGCTTTTCAATAATATATAATAAGTCTACATTCTATTGTTTTAAACATGAATAAAACATGAATTATTAATTTTTCCGAAAGAAAATATTGAAAATATTTAAGAAACAAATAAAAAACTCAATTACAGATCACCTTTTCTTTATTTTTAATATTATTTTCTTCAATATCAAGGAAAATATCAATAGATGGCAGCATGAAAATATGGCTCCGTATAAATCTCCATTGGAAAATATTGCATGTAAAATCGTTATAGTTAGATATTTTTAGAAGGTGTTAGCTTATTATAAATTACTCAAATTTATTGCAAATTAAAATCAGTTTAGAGCATCCATTTTATTTGAAAGTAATTAATAGGTAATATTTCAGTGAATCTTTATATTTATTATTTTCGCAGTTTTGCCAGTACTTCTGCAATGATTTGCTGAGCTACCTACGTCCTAGATGCTTTTACTGCACAGACGTACCGTGCCCTGTAAGTCCCTTTGGAACGTTTAAGCCTTTTGGAGCAACCTGTAAAGATAACAATACAGCTACACAAGGTGGATCTGCTGGAACGCCTAATGCAAGTGGTACACAAGGTGGATCTACTGGAACGACTAATGCAAGTGGTACACAAGGTGGATCTACTGGAACGCCTACTTCAGGTGGTACACAAGGTGGATCTGGAAATACGAATCCAGAATCCCAAAATCAAAATGCTGCGGGAACTTCCCTTTCAAGTACTACAACAGTTGCATCTACTGGCGCTCCCACTACAACTTCCAACCCTACATCATAATAAAATGATTCAAAATATTTATTATTGACGGTTAATATTATCTTATTCATTATATTTAACATGGGAAATATATACATTTTATTATAATGATTATAAATGCTTTCAATAAAAAAATTATTATTAAAAAATCTGTTGTGGCCAGCACAATACCTCTCGCCATTTTCATGTTCTGTTGCATAGGGCGCGAGCAGTTATGTGACTTTGTTGGCTTTGGCAAGCAGATATGGGGGCCCGTGTCAGAATGACAGCTAGTAATGTACATAGGTGTCAAGTATCATAAGTTTTCATTCAAAACATTATGATTTTTCAAATTCATGTGGATTATTTTCCTCGGCATATATATTCAATACTATGGATGACAAATAAACATCAGAATATTTTGAAATTTTGAATGAAAAATTATGACATATGACAATTGTGACATCTATGTAAAGAACTACTAGCCGTCATTCTGACACGGATCCTCATATCTGCGTGCCAAGGCCAACAAAGTCACATGACTGCTCACGCCCTATAACTAACGAATTTAACATTTCTTGTACATACAAATAATTGAAATTGTATCTCTTCTTTCGTTCTCTTCACATCGTATAGAGAATAACATATTCTTTAAAATATAATAACATTAAATATTAAAAAATTACATTTCTGATAAAATCTTTAAATAAGGGTACTTCAGGTTGACCAATTATTACCACAATATAATCAGCTCTTCATATGGATGTAAAGAAAAGGAATACGAAAGAATTATAATTTTTAGATTTGTAGTGTTGGAGTCATCGTCTATGAAAAAATCGTCACACACATACACATACACACACACATATATACCCACACACACAGACAATGGTAAAATCGTATCCTAGAAACCCTAAAACGTGCTTATTCATTAAAAACTCATCAGCGAATTTTTTGACCAAAGACAATACCTTCCTTACCTAAAGGTGACGGAAGGTAAAAATCTGATTACATACATAAAATTAAGGGTATCTTTAAAAGTATTGAACCATTCTCTATTCATATAAATTGTTTATAACAAATAAAATATTCCAAAATTGATTATAACAATACTTACGGCTTATAATTTTCTCTTATTCTTATCTTATTCCCTTTGTATATTATAAATATTAAAATTATCGTATATACATATACACTTTTACCTACTATTTGTGATTTGCATCTATTTCGTGGGAGCAAATGAGCAATACCACAGATTCAAAACACTATAGTGTTTTGAATCTGTGGCAATACTTAAATTATGTGATTAAAATTTTCGTGTTAGGAGCGTGGTTTATATGCTATAATCACTTCTAATTCTATGCAACTAGTAGAGTTATCTTTGGAATTAAATAATATACATAATTATTTTTATTAATTTTCAATGTAATTAATTTGACATTTCAGGGATTAAAGTTGGAACAACGCTAACTCCGGGATTGCGACTATTTCATTTTATAAATTTAAAATAAAGTTAAAATTGGAATTAAAAAATCTGATGTGGCCAGCACAATACCTCCCGTTTAATTTAATTTTTATTCATGTAAATACTTAAAATTAAATTAAATTTAATTACCAGGTTCAATCCCGACCGACGCTAAATATTTTGAATTTTAAATGGTACAAAAATGACCCCTGTGTTGCACTCTCCACGCCTAGTAAACGCTCGCACTGTACAAATATGTCATCATCGCAGGGACGTAGCCAGGCCCACCCTGCAAAAACTCTGGCCCACCCATTGGCCCACCCGTTTAAAAGTCAAATGAGAGAAAACAGTTCACGGACATTATTTGAACTGTATTTCTCATTCCAAAACAATAATGGCATTTATGGTAAAGAAACAGTAATATTATTTTATTCACAATCATTATAGTTATATGTCGATTCCTAACCTTTTAGAGGTTGGGAAATACTTCATTCCTAACTGCAATGACAATCTCTTGGGTGGGAAATAATATATTTCACTTCCACCCCGCGTGTTGGAAATGTTTATGTAGGGGTTGCCTAGCAAAATTGTCATAGATCCGTATAATAAAGGATGTTTTTACTTTAATTTATGAGTAAGTATATATTAAATTATATGTATAAGTATTATTTTTATTTTTTAAGCATATTTTTACAGAAACGGGTTCATTTATTTATCGAATTTCAAAATGCCAAAAAGAAAGTGTGTTTATAAAGAAATTGTAACTTTCAATTATAAGGCATTTGACCTTGAATGAAAAAAAAAATTCGCCTGCGGCGCTTATTTTTCTAGATACCTCGCCTCGCCACAGTTTTGGTACGCAAACCGCCACTGGTTTTACAATCCTTTAAAAACTGTCCCAGTTTTGCAATTTATAAATCTGGTCACCCTAAGTACAAAACTTTTCTTAGCAGATTGGCATACCCAGCAATGGGTAATATGCCGTGGCGATATATTTATTTTATTTATTTATATACTTACCTATATTCCTACATATTTACTTATGCTGGTATAAGTTCCTTTACATATAATTATTGTTCTATTTACTATTTTCTTTTTAAAACGTTACTATTATTATTTGATAATTTGTTGATAGTGACATATATCTGTCAGTTACATGCATTTCAGATCTAAACTGTGTAACCATGGAGTTGCCGTTAAAGCGTAGGCTCCGGGATTAAAATTAAAGATAGTTTTATAAATTTATCCATAAAATATATAGAAAAAGTATTAATGCAAACCTGTAGAAAAATTAATAATCTTTAATTTTTATGTAACATAAATCTCGAGAAACTCCTGGATAACGATTATTCCCTTTTATGAATTCAAAATGGAGTTAAAATTGAGATAAAAAAATCTGTTGTGGCCAGCACAATACCTTCCGTCAATCCTATGTATTATATATAAATTCCATACATAAATTTTCTTGCAAAAGATTCTAAATATCCAGTAAAATTATTTCATAAACAAACTATGCAAATTGCACTTGACACTAACATCTTTTTCTTTAGCTTTCCCCACTCGTTAGGTGTCACTATTTTTTATTTTCTTCTTCCACTCATTTCTGTTTTACGTGTCGTTCTCATTTAGTTCCTTTTCTCTCAAGTCTTCCGCAATACAATCCTCCCATCTTATCTTTGGTCTTCCTCTGTTTCTTCAACCTTCTATTACTAAGCATTCATCCAATATATTCTTCATTTCTCCTCATGACAATTTTCAAACCAATGTTATTATCTCGCTTGTATCTTTCTAGAAACTTGTAACACTAGAGTTATTTCCTTATCTATCTTTCCGTGTCTTCCCCAACATCTACTTCAACATCCTCATCTCTGCCACATTAATTTACTTTTTATTGATACTGACATGTGTCAATTTGAATTATATGAATATATTAATAGTGTCCATGTTTAGCACATATGCTATAGCTGGCTGATTTATAAAATTTAATTTATTTAATTTTTTTTAACTTTATATCTATTGAATATGAAGAATAAAATGCAATCAAATCGTATAGAGAATAAAATGTTCTTTAAGTTATAATAACGTTAAATGTCAATAAATCAAATTTAACTGTTAAATCTTCAAATATACTTCCGATTCACCAATTATAACCAAAATCTAATCATTTGTTCTTCTGGATGTAAACTTGAGGAATACAAAAAAAATATAATTTTTGGAATTGTGGTATTGAAGTTATGCGATCCGAAACTTTCGTCACACACACACAGACACACGCGCACACACACACACACAAATACATACAGACATCGTCGTAAAAATGGTAAAATCGTATTATATGGACCCTAAAACGCGCTTATGCAGTAAAAACTCATCATTGAATTTTTTGACCAAAGACAATACCTTCCTTAACCTAAACGTGACGAAAGGTAAAAAGGGGTTAGTGACTAATGCGTTTTATGAATCTGTCTGTTAGTGTTAATCTTTTATTTTTGACATTGGTTGTGCTTGTATTCAGCCACATCTATTGTATTTATTTTGTGACCTGCAACTGCAATTACTGATCAATAATTTATGAGACATTGATTCTTTTATCTAAAAGTTTACACCATAAATAAAATTTAATACCGAAAAAATGATTTTGTACATTGTTGTGTACGATCTCATCTACATACTTCTTTGTGTTACTGTGTATGTAGGTATTTAAGTGGGCTTGTGTGTGTGCGTGAGCGTGGGAGTAACCCATTTGCGGAGTAAACAAAGAGCCAGCCGCAAGCGATTGAAGATTGAAGACATCTTCATCATCGGCGGCTTCTGTTGTCCTGTTTTGTTATACCTGCCCCTTGCTCAAGCAACATACGGGTATATGTATACTCTCGGCTCAAGTAGCCTCTTCCAACAAGCGACCGTGTAATAACTAATGTAAACTGCGACACAGTGATTTTCAAACTTTCACTTAGAAGAACGAGAACTTAAGGAATATAAAGGATATTCTGTATTATTTCAAGTAAATAGTTATTTATGACGTGTGTTAAAAGTGGCATTTTATTTTGTGAGATGGAAGTTAGGAAGACGACGCGAAGCGGAGTGGGCAAAATCTTCGAACAAAATAAAATTACATACAGTATTTTTTCTACAAACATTATTTTTACCTCCCGTTACCCTTGGTAAAGGGAGGTATAGGGATCGTGCTGAAATTATATATCGAGATTTTATTAAATAAGCAAGTTTTAAGATCCCTAGAATCAGATTTTAACATTTCCACGATTATGTCTGTGGGTGTGTGTTAATAGCAATTATTAATAAAAAATCCGATGTGGCTAGCACAATACCTTCCGTCAATCCTGTGTAGTATGAATAATTTTCTTGCAAAAGATTCCAAATTTCCAGTAAAATTATTTCATAAACAAATTACGCAAATTGCACTTAACACTAACATCTTCTTCTTATTCTTTAGCTTTTCTCATTCGTTAGGGGCCGCTATTTTTTATTTTCTTCTTCCACTCATTTCTGTTTTACGTGTCGTTCGCTATACAATCCTCCAATCTTATCTGTGGTCTTCCTCTGTTTCTTCAACCTTCTATTACTAAGCTATCATTCTTCTTCCAATATATTCTTCATCTCTCCTCATGACAGGTTGAAACTAATGTACCTAATCGTCTCTGTTGTATTTTGCTAGAAATTTCTTACACTAGAGTTATTTTCCTTATTCTTTCATTCTTTACGGTATCTTTCCGTGTCTTCCCCAACATCTATCTCAACATCCTCATCTATGCCACATTCATTTACTTTTCATTGACAGTGACACCTGTCAATTTAAATTATCTGAATATATTAGCAGTTTACATGGTTAGCATAGCTGGCTGATTTATAAAATTTAATATCTTTATAATTCTTTAACTCTATATCTATTGAATATGAAGTATAAAATGCAATCAAATCGTATAGAGAATAATAAATTCTTTAAGTTATAATAACGTTAAATGTCAACAAATGATATTTAACTATTAAAATCTTCAAATGAGGGTACTTGCAATGGACCAATTATAACCAAAATCTAATCACCTCTTCTTCTGAATGTAAGGTTGAGGGATACGAAAAAATTATAATTTTTAGAATCGTGGTTTTGAAGTTATGCGATCCGAAACTTTCGTTACACACCCACAGACACACTTGCATACAGACATCGTCGTGAAAATGGTAAAAACGTATTATATGGCCCGGGACCCTAAATGTGCTTATTCACTAAAAACTCATCATTGATTTTTTTGACCAAATTACCGAACGGCATCGAGCGCTCGAATCGCTCAGAGCGTAAAACCGGACGCAGCCACAAACGCACGGGTTTTCTATCTGGCTTGGTATTATAAATTCAGACAAGTGTTGTTCGGTTTACTATCGTTGTTTATTCGTTATTTTCTGCATTCATTCTTGAAAATGGATTCTGAATTTCAAAAAGGCGATAGCTGACGGTTGGACAGTAGTATGAAATTAGAATAAAGTAGATACTCGTATGTGAAGTAGATGTTAAGAACATTAAACATTGAAATATTTTAAAAACTAATAGATAACTTTTTTAAACTTCGATAGTTTCTATCGTACAGTGTTAAGGTCTAGTTTTAAAATATGCAAATGACCCATGTTTTAATGTGTTACTATGGTGGAGGATCTCTTTCTCCAATCGTGTTGTAAAAGTACCGTGTTGTACGAGGAACAGATTGCAGACATTTACAGATATTACTAAATATTATCTTTTTGCTATTGTTATAATCATTAATTAGTAAATTAATGCGTAGTCACGCATTAGTAGTTACAGCTTTGTTTTATCAATTAACAATAGATATGAAAATATTTAAACTATGCAACGCGAATTCAAGGACAACATTACTGCATTTACGACTTAAGATTCAAAATAAAAGACATACATTCAATTTGATTATTCTGTGATTCAATCAATTATTATTAACAGTTCAATAATGTCAGCAAATCTATTACTTTATTTATACAGTGATCATTAATGATGTGTCTAGAAATAGAGTTGACACAACAAATAATAATATACAGGATGTTTAATTTAAAACAACCGGCGCTTTTTTGGGCGAACTAATGACTTTAGAGAAAAATGTTTATATACAAAATATGATCAAGAATAAGGGGCTAATTTATCAGTAATAACAAACCGAAAATTCAACCAAAATTAAATTATTTTAAATGGTAGCCTATATAATTTTGTTAGCTCATTAGATAAAGATTTTTTTCTGATTTCAACGATATAAATATTATATAGAGTTCTATAACAATAATTTCGAGAAAAATGGTTTTAAAAATTAAAAATAATTTTATAATATTGTAACAGGTTACACAATACACACGTTTGTTGCCTAGGTTACACTAGTAGTAAAGTCATTTTTATTACATTAATTCTAATTTTTCTCGAAATAATTTTTATACAACCCTATACAATATTTACAGGGTGTATCACGGAAAGTGAAACATAGGCGTTTAACATAGAAAATCAGTTTTTCCGTGCGCATTGCTCCCATAATTATTTTAGACGAAAAGTTTCGAATGGATGTTGTAAAGCAAAAATTTCTACATCTGAATCAATAAAAATAGTATATTGTGTTATTAGGAGTAAAAGTACGGTTTTGTGTGACGAGCGTGGAAGTTTAAACAACGAGCGAAGCGAGTCGGGTAAATGCACGCGAGGCACACAAAGACACTTTTACTCCGAATGACACATTATATTTTTTCTTCAAACGTAGATATTTAAAGAAAAATATCTACTACTGACGTTATATTTTACGTAAATTACGTTTGCGATTTCAATTGCCCTGTAGCTATGGATACTTATTTGTTCCCTTTTGGTTATAAACATTGAAATGAAAATTCTCACGTTTTGACGTTTAAATAAAAACTGTGCAATTATGTCGGATTTTGAAGGATTATAATGTAATGTAAGTCGCCTGAAGTTCAATTGGATGGAAATCTAATAGTGTGGCTGAAAAATATGTCCACGAATCACTGCAAATCAATATAATCTTTTCTTATCACTTTAATTCTAAGTATTCTTATGCTGATTACCGTCCCTGTAATTGTAATCTGTAAGTCTGCTATTCTTTAATAATGTTATTTCCTCAAAAGTAAACTCTGTTTATATTTCAATTCGCAGGTTATATATTTAAATTTGACAGCTATGGATCGTATTTAGTAACTTTATTCTTAGGTTACCTAGCGTGTTATAGTGACATTTAGGGCGATGTTACAGGTTTCTTTTATTAAGGCTATTTCTTATTCGTTGATTCTGTATAGTTTCTATGGATATTTATTTATTTTATTTCTACGCCGGCGGCGTAGAAATTAGCTATTTCTACTCCGGCGGCGTAGAAATTAAACTTCTACCTAGTGTATCAAGTCACAAAAGATGCTACTTTTATGACGTTTGAAGAAAAAAATCATTTTGGGTACTTCATAACTGCAGAAATAAAATTTGAAAATTCACGGAATTTCATTTTAATAGTAGAATTAGAAACAAGAGACGAACAAAAGCGTAACTTTTTATATGTCAATTTATTAGTATTTATTTTGACAATCATTGTTCTGACACTGACGTAATAAAACGTTATGTTTTCGTTCGTCTCTTGTTTCTAATTCCATGGCTAATACTATTAAATTTGTATGAATGAAATATACATATATAAATTAATTCAGAAATGAACACAAGGTGGTACCAGAAGTTTCTATTTTATTTTACATGGAAATTTATTACATTATTAATTTAAAAATTACGAAATGGAGACATTGGTTATTTTTACATTAAACCGAATTAATTTAAAATTATTCTTTTGTACGAGAAAGAATATGACAATTTTTCAAGTGGCGGTGCTCAAAAAATGAATTTATTATGTTGCCTGGCATTTATCCATAAACCACAATTTTGATTTGTTTGTATATCTGTTTCTTAGCAACTTTATAGGCCTTCGGGCGATAAAAGCCAAATTGCGCCCGCTTAAATGTAAATAAACAAGTTTATGATTCCATAATAAAATAAATGCATTTTTTTTAAGTTTAAATTTTAAAGCCGTCTGATATAATAGCATTTAATGGCGCATATATTTCACTGTTTGCGTGGCTGAGTTCAGACAGTTTTTCAATATGTATAAATGCCTAATTGTAGCAATAAGACTTAAATTTTGTGTTGTTATTGCAAATATAATTTTTGTAATATTGTCAATTTAAGGAACGCTTATTTAAGTTAGGTTGATGTAACCGGCCATAAGTTTTTACTTAATCTGAGATTGACTTAATTTCAATTTAATTTCACAAGCAGTTACTGTTTGAAATATATTATTATTATCAACAACGAGCATCGTTTTAAAATGGAATGTCTTAACTTAACCGAAACAAAATGAATTTTTGAAAGACAAGCGTGTTATATCTATCCTTATCACATACGCTTGTAGTCTTTGCAAATGAAAGAGAAATGTGTGCCAATTTGTTAATTCGTTCACGATACAGATGCCCTTGATCGGACATTTTTTTAAAAAAATACTGTACATATATACAAGTTTTTTTTGTGTCCATGAAACATTTTATTTCATTTCTCAAATCATAAACGTTTAGGTTAAGAGGGACGCAAAAACTGGCTTTATGGGTCAAATGCGGTTTGCAAGCTTCGAGTTGGACATCCATGATAGAGCTTCAAATTAAGTCCACTTCCGGTTTGCCGATGGATTTGAATATTTAATGGCTTCTTCCTATTTTAGTGGACGAGTTTTAAATTTTTTTTTGGTTAGTCGTTTTTGCGTTAGAGTGCTCACAGAATCTACAAACACACTTAACACGCTGACTGCGGCATTGGTCGCCGGGTGCAATAACTTGCATTTTTACAAAAAAATTAAAAGTAGCTACTAGAAGGGCATATCATATATTTTACAAATTTCAAATAATTTGTTATTGGTCTTCGGAGACCAGCATCGCCCTGAAGTAATAATTTTTATTTCAGTGCGGCAATGGTCTCCGGCGTCCTATGGAAAATTTGTAAAGAATTTCGTTTAACACTCACTAATTATAATAGTTGCAACAAAAGTTGCAAAAGTAACTTGTTATTGCGATGAATGTACAGGAAAACCAGTATTATGTCTTTCATGTTTCAATAAATTGCATAAGATTTAATTTCTTTTCTATTTAATAATTTTATTTATTTTGCTGTTAAAGAATACGAATATTTATTGCCAATATTGCACTGTAATTGTCTTTATTTTTGTAAGTCAAGATTGTTTCAATAAAACCAAATATGTACTAGAATGTAAATAATTTACCTAAAATAATAACCTATCATTATGTATTTAATTGTATTTCAAACATTTCTATTTAATATGTTATTTCTGAATTAACATTAATTCCCTTACCTAGGAGTAGCGGGAGGTAAAAAATAACACATAAAAACATAATGGTATTTATAATTTTCTGGTTGTAAAATACGTAATTCGTGTAAGACTGCAATTTTTTGATTAATAGTAATTTATATATATCTCGTATTAAATTATATACTTGTATTAAATTAGGTCGAACGCACGATATTTCTGATTAATATCCACCGCAAATTTTAAAATGCATTTGGTAGAAAATTATATAGTACTTAATGACCAAAATCAATCATCTGTCAACTGAAGAATTTGATTGGCGAATCGATTGCATTCTGGATGATGTTTAAATTAATTATATGGGAAAATATGACTCAAATTATTGGAAACCATACAGACAAATCTCAAGTTTTTTAAAATTACATCTTATTATATTTGGTATTTACATTTCTGTAGGGCTGGAGACAATAAGATTATTGGCAACCGGAAATGTCACGGGAATTCTACAACAAAATAGCAGAAAAGAAAGATCGAAAAAAAATAAATAAAATGTTTTGAATTTAATATTTTTTAATAAAGTCAGTACATCGTGTCGTTAGCGTTGCTTGCACACGACACCACTGTGTTGAAAGCAAGACAATGAATGACGCTTCTTCTTCTTGGGTCACATCAAACTTGTGACCATTTTATATTATATGCGTATATACAAGCCCATGCGTCAGATAGAGAAAAACGAATTGTAACTTTGCTTTGTTAGACGAAGACAATCACCACCGTAAAAATTGTAATTTTTGGAATTCTAGTATTGGAGTTATCGCGGTTGAAATTATAGTCAATCACACACACTCAGTCACACTCACACACGCGCTCACACACACACACACACACACACACACACACACACATACACACACGCACAGGTACACAGACACACAGACACACATACAAACACGCACACATACATACATACATTATCATCGTAAAATCGTATTGTAGGGATCCCAAAATGTGCTTATTTATTCAAAACTCACCACCGAATTTTTTGACCAAAGACAATAATACCCTCCTTACCTAAAGGTGACGGAAGGTAAAAATAAAAAATACCAACTGTAAATTAATACAATTTTAAAATCCCAGTATGTACCTATGTCGGTTATTATGGATTTTGAATGTAAATAAATAAAAATTAAAGTATTTTATCTGCCCTTCCTGTTAAAATGCTACTTTATCTACCCTTGCGGTTAAAATGCCACTTTATCCACTATTTTGAGTACATAAAAGCTCACTTTAACATCAACTATAGAAAAAAAAAACTTACATGTCAATAATTTGTTAAAAGAGGCTACCTGTCAAAATGGAAAATTTATATTTCGTGGGATGTAAACTTGGTTAATTTGTAGCCAATCGGCATCGTTTAGCGAACTGGGAAAATTTTAAATTTACTCCTTTTTTGTACGAAATATAGTATTTTAATAAAATGTGAGTAACTTTTTGAAGAAAAAAAATTCATGTAAGTATCCTTTAGTTAGCTAATTCAAAAACTCCAGAATGATATTTTTTTCACTTTCATTCGTTAAAACATGAATAGCCTTTGAAAACTGAATTGAAAATTGCTCCAAAACTGAAAGTATAACAATCTGTTTTGTTGAAATAAGGAAAGTACCATACGTATATGTAAAGGCATGAATATATATTTACTGTTGTAACAATAAACCTATTATTAATAGGTAAAAAAATTATTGTTAAATTCTTACCAAAAATGCACACTCTTCCTTTCGTTAGAGGTATGTGTTCCTCTTATGCTCTTCTTCCCGCTCTAATAGTAAAGCACCACGCATTCATATCAAGTTCACTCACTCGCTGGCTCTCAGTGTTTCCGTGGCAACCGTAACAAACAGTCAGATCGCTCAATCTCATTCATCGCTACTCATCTGTTCTCGACTGGTGTGAAGTCAGCTGCTGTCAAACTATGCCCAACACAAGTAGCAACGGAGTGAAGTTAGTGGTATTGTTGTTTGTGATTGTTGTTAATGGCAAACAAAAGGTGTTGTACGAACAACAGGATACGTTACTAGCGGCGAGATGTGATGTAAAGTGTATGGATAAAAAAGTCAACAAACATCAGGTAGGATAAAATAAGTTGTAATAGGATTTGACAGAATTTTTATAGGTTATGTTCCAAAATTTTGTATAGATGTTCTAGCTAATGGAAGTTGGCATTTAACTTTCATTTTTTATTCGAACAATAATTACACCATATTTTTTATACATAAATTGTTTCCTTTGAATAGAATGTTTGACAAATAAGATCTTCTAACACAAAATTCATTAGAATATAATTTGCTGAAAAGGAAAATAAATGTACAACAAAAAAAAATCATTGATTACAACAATAAAAAATTATTTATCAGAATAGTCCGTTAACAATAATGGGACAGAATTAAAAAAAAAACTGTTATTCTGAAGGGGATCGTGATCCCATATCCCATGCCCCCCTTAGTACGCCACTGCCGCAGTGCATGAAAATTAAAAATATTTAAAGTGAACAAAAATTGTATCATGCCTTCTGATAAATATTTGTATTATTATAAACATACAGATTAACCCTTTAACGACCGTAAACGTTATTTCAATTTTTTTTTATCATTAAACTGAAGTTATGGAACATAACTGGTTTATAATTGAAAAAAATATATATATCAATATTTTTCAACCCTTTACTTAACAATTGGGGATGGTGGTACTTTAGAGTACCGTCAGTCGTAAAAACAATATTTTTTTAATGTTTATTTTATAAAAAATACAAAAAATAAGACTATATATAGAGTACAAAAATAAGACTATGGGTACAAATATATAAACAAATAAACATTAATTAATTTCAATATTATGATAGTCTAAAAAACAATTTTTTTCTTTGTTGCAACAAAGAAATACGCCGCAAGTGGAACATTTTGAATAAGGTCTAGATTGAACAGCTCTGCTGCTGCACATCTCGCATCTTCCTCTATTTTCCATAAATTTTGGCCAATGTACTCCTTTGTTTCCGAGCCTTACTTCATTTGACACACTGTAGTTATATTTCCTTTTTTTCTTCAATGGCTCTTTCGATGATACATTGGATGTTGAAGATCTCTTTTTGCAATATCTATTATCATTGCTTGTAATCAATCCTTGGCACAAACGTCGTCTGTACTCTAACAAAGTTGTATTCTTTTCTTCTTCAAATATTTCCTTACTTAGAATATATGAATTAACAAAAGCTATATCAATAAAGCCCCAAAAAAGCCTGTGCCACCATTTTTTAGCTTTTCGGTTGATACCATAAGACATTCTAAGTTGATCAGCATGATCCACACCGCCCATATTTATGTTATAATCCTTTACAAGAACAGGGCACTTCACAGGTTTTGATGTACCATCCTTCTCTTTTCTTTGCACGGAAGTTTCTTCGTTTCCGTGGAAATTAGTAGCGAAATGAACAATTCTATTGTCTCGCCATTTGTAAACTCCCACATCTGTGTTCGAATATCGATAATCGTAATCCCCCCGTTGCATTTTTTTATCTGAAACTAGATTTTTAGGGAATCCACTTCTAGTAGATCTTATCGTGCCACAGGCTAACGTATTTTCAATTTTTAGACGTTCTAATAGGGCTATACTAGTGAAATAGTTATCAAAGTAAATAATTCTATGCTGGTTCCAAACTTCTTCTGTTAGCGCCAGAACAACTCTTTCTCCTAAACCATATTTTTCAAACTTTTTTTCTAATTCTTCATTCTTTCCCTGATAAACTTGAAATTTCATAATGTATCCCTTTTGGTCAGCAAGACACCAGAGTTTGTAGCCTCTTTTTATGGGCTTCATAGGATTATACTGTTTCAACGTAGTTCTTCCCTTGAACAATATAATGGATTCATCAACAGATAACTTTCTTGTACCTTTGTATAACTTTCTAAATTGGAAGTTCAGCGTGTCGATCAAAGGTTGTATTTTGTACACTTTATTTTTATTATCTTGAGGTATGCTGCTGTTATCATTCACATGAAGAAATCTTAAAATTTCTTCAAATCTCTTTCGTGTCATACAAGATGATATAAATGGTACTTGCATATCTATTGCCGTAGACCAATAGTCTCTCCATCTAGGTAACCTATGGTAGCTCATAAAGAATACAATTCCTATAAACGTATTCATTTCTGTTACTTGTAAATTAAGATTTTTTCCTTTCTGAGTTGCATATAAATTGGACTGATATGTTATATCTAAAATAGCTGTTCCAAGCACCTTCAAAAATACATCAGTCACAGTGGCGCAATCATTGAAATCATCACTCAATCCTTCATGCTCCAAATACTCTGGAATATCTGTAATAATATTTCTCTTTTCCCATTTTCTATTTGGTTCATTAGATAAATTCTTCTTTTTTGTTGTTGATGGATTATTTAACTCTATATCTTCTTCTAAAGTTTCCGTAATAGACGTGGAAGCAATGTTTTCATTGTCATCAATGTTTGAGACGATCTTTTCATTTTCTGTATCTTCAACATCTTTTAGCATATTATCAAATACAGCGTCAAAATTATTAGTATTACTTGCAGTTGCAATACCGACGTCATCATCATCTTCATCTTCAGATTCACTTTCGGTATATTCAGCATTGTCTAATGGTAAGTCTTCCAACAAAATTTGTTCCAATTCAGCATCTGTCAATGCTCTTTTACGGGCGCAATTCATAATGAAAAATCTTGACTAAAAAAAAAAAAATATATTATTTTACGCTTGACGGTACCGCAAAGTCCTTGTCAAAAATATCGGTTTGACTGATAACACAAAATGTATATTAGGCAAATAATTATGTAAATACTTACAATAATAATGAAGGAAACAAATTTTAATAAGGTTAATATTATATGTAAGACTTTTGAACTAAAAACAATGTAGTTACAAAATGTCAAATTGTCTGTTCATAACCTATGTTTCTCTGATAGAAAGTTGATCCGTAAATATAAAACCAGTGATACCAAATGTGTGTAAATAAAAATTCCCTATTTTATAATGTGGTACCTGAGAATACCGCTGGGATTCAGCGTACAAATTTCCAACATAACGTTTCTATATTCATTCAAAATAAGTGGTACCGCAGAGTACCATGAGACTCTAAAGGGTTAAGATTAAATTTGTTACATATTTTTATGGTGTCATATGAATGATACCAGAGGTGGCTATTAAAAAACAAATCCTGTTTGAAATTTCGTAACTCTGGACAATGCCAGATTAACCATGAAGTGCGCGCCTCATGACCCGGGCCTGCCAAGGGGCTAGCCACAGAACCATTTTTTCGTTTTTTTTTTTATTTTTTATAATTTTTAATTTATATGTCTAGAATCGAAACTTATAACTAGACGAGTGTATTTTATGAAAAATAAGATGGTTGGGAAAACGTGTACCATTCTTGTTATTTGCCATTTTTATAAAAAATTTAATGAAAAACATAGAAAAAACTAAAATTTTAAGGTAAAAAAAAATAAAGTACAATAACCCTTAAAAGAAATGAAGTATTTTTTAAAAGTCAGACTTTCGTAATTTCCTGTTTCCCTAATTATTTAAGATAAAAAAAGCTTCAAATAAAAGTTGTATGGTATAAAATTCTGCATCTGAATAAATCAACAAATTTAATTTTGTTGGTCTTCTAACGGCATCAGTTATGAAAATGTCGAAAATCACCTCAAAAATAGCAATAGGCATGGAATTGAAACAAAAAATTAACAAATGTTAACGATTTATCTATCAAACAAGGTTAATTTATTTTTCCGTCGACCGTTTATTAATAGGCTATCTTAATGTATAGAAAATCATTCATTAATGACCCCTATTAATGCATGATTTTTTATTAATAAACGATTTATTGGGTGCGTTCACCACATGGAACATAGCATGTATTGCTAACGCTAAGTTGTAGCAAAAAGGTAGACAGAATTGAAAGTCATGCTTTTGACACTTACTAGCTAGGTATATTCACGTAGCATAACTTTAAAATGAATTTGAAAGAATAAAATTCCTCAAATAACATAAAAAACCGCTTACGTTGTCTAGCATTAAGTACACTGAACGCACCCACTGAAAACAATTGATGACAAAACTTATTGATTTTCTGACGTAAAATTTGACGTTCGGTCAACCATTACTAACCTAAAAAAATTTGTCATGGAATAAAATTAGATTTTCCATTTAAGTAAGATACGGTCAACGAAAAAATATTGTAACTAACACGTGTGTTAATTGGCGATTAATGATCTCAACAATTAACGCGTTCGCTACGCTCACGCGTTAAAATGTCTCGATCATTAATCGCCCTCATTAACACACTTGATAGTTAAATAACTATTTATATTATTAGTATTTTTTGTTCAAGTAACAAATTAACAAATATCAATTTAAATTAACAGATAATTGTTAACTGGAACAGAAATTAGAAATAATGTCAAATAAAAATAAATTACCTTAACAATGACAGATAAACCGTTAGACATTTGTTATTTATTTTGTCTCAATTCCATGGCTATTGCTATTTTTAAGGTGATTTTTCAACATTTTCATACCTAATTTCTGCTGTTACAAAAAATACTAAATTAATTTTGGTTATTATATTACACAGATGCAAAATATTATGACCTATAACTTTTATTTGAAGCTGTTTTACTTAAAATCATTGGGGAAGCAGGAAATTAGGAAAATCTGATTTTACATGTTAAAGTCCTATGTTCGGCTGTTTCGGTCACCACCCTGTATGTACAAAATGTGAAACTGTGATATCTCGAAAATTTACCAATAGAAGAAAAATTTTCGCACGCTTTGAATGAACAATAAATATTTTTTTTTTATTTGAAACATTTTTCAAGATTACCAATTGTTTAACCAAGCAGTTTTCGTTTAAGCATATTCTACATGACCTTACAAACCCCCTTCCCACCAAGGCGCACCAGATATCTCATTTAACCCAAGTCATTTTAGGGGCCCTGAAAATTGTTACCGCCTCAAGCCCGAAAATACCTTAATCCGGACCTGACTCTGAAGTAAATCAATTTTCAGAAAACTTGGGGCAGTTCATATACCATTTCTGAATTTTTGTCATTTGTAATAGTTACTGACCTTCCACTACCAAATTTTCTGAAAATTGATCCAGTTTTTATTAGTCGTCTAATAGCACGATTTATACTAGAAAATAGCCATCTTCTCCCTGAATATTCTTCCGCATTTTTCTTGATAACAAGTTGCAATGATCTCCAAGTCAGATTTACTTAAGTAAGGTGCCATTATTAGAAGCTATCTCGAGATAATTGCCAATTACATTTGTTTCAATAATAGCCTACTTCGTTTTAAGCTAATTATAAAATTATCAATGTCTAATAGTAGATTTGAATGACAAATATAGAAAATATTAACTTGTTCTTCAATATAAATGTCTAAAATTTGGAAAAAATACTTTTCAACTCTTTGTCCGCAAGAGATAAAAATTTAAAATCGATATCTCAATGTGCTTTGGAGTTATGGAGTCTCAAACAAGATTTGTTTTGTAATAGCGACCCGGTATAAGAATAATAAACTAAAACTATCATAAGAACAAACAAGATTTAAAAAAGTTAAAAATAGATAACAAATATTTAATTTATAATATAAATTTTACGAAATATATACATAGTACTTAAATTAAGGAAATAAATTAAAATGTGTAACACTTATTCTTTATTTACTTAGCTGAGATAAAGATTATTAAATTCTGTAAATATAGAACTAAAATAAATTAAATACCATATTAAAAATTTGTTGTGGCCAGCACAATACCTTCCGTCATTACTATGTATTTTATATAAATTCCACACAGAAAGTTTCTTGTATTTTCACTAAAATTATTTCACATACATATTGTGTAAATTGTACTTGACACTGATAACTATCTATTAGATTACAAGATTTATGAAAAATAATTTCTTTATAAATTTTTATCGCTAAATACTTTGAATATGAATAAAATAATGCAATCAAATCGAATAGAAAATAAAAAAATCTTTAATATTTTTAATAACATTAAATGCCAAAACGATTGTCACACACACACGCGCGCGCCCACACACACATATAAAGACATCATCGTAAAAATAGTAAATTCGTATTTTAGGGACCACAAAACGTGCTTATTCATTAAAAACTCACTATCAATTTTTTTGACCAAAGACAATACTTTCCTTATCTAAAGGTGACGGAAGGTAAAGAAAACAAATGCTTATGTATAGAATGGATAAATGAGCTCCAGAAAAAAAATGAACGCTGTTCTATAGGAAGGAACGCATCATTTTAGTGCTCTGTGTTCAATAATTATTGCCATCTAGTAGCAACTATATAGGTATGAAAAAAAAAAGTATAATGCCTTGAGTTCGTGAGTTTGAGTTTCACAGATGTTGAGGATGGGTTTGAAAAGTCCCGAACTTAATTAAAAATAAGTTTAAAATATATCTGGCCGATTTTTGTAACCGTTGTAATAAGTTATGTTTATTACAAAAGAAAAATCAAAACATTGACAAAAAATCTGATGGGCCAGCACAATACCTTCCGTCAATCTTGTATATTATGTATAAATTCCATACATAAATTTTCTTGCAAAAGATTCTAAATTTCCAGTAAAATTATTTCATAAACAAACTATGCAACTTTCACTTGTCACTGACATCTTCTTCTTTAGCTTTCCCCATTCGTTAGGGGTCGCTATTTTATTTTCTTCTTCGCAATACAGTCCTTCCATCTTATCTTTGGTCTTCCTCTGTTTCTTCAACCTTATAATACTAATCTATTCATTCTTCCAATATATTCTTCATCTCTCCTCATGTGTCTTCTCCAATATCTACTTCAACATCCTCATCTCTGCATATTCATTTACTTTTCATTGATACTGACATCTGTCAATTTGAATTATCTGAATATATATATCTGGCTGATTTATGAAATTTAATATCTTTATAATTCTTTAACTCTATATCTGTTGAATATGAAGTATAAAATGCCATCAAATCGTATAGAGAATGATATATTCTTTCAGTATAATAACATTAAGTGTCAATAAATCATATTTAACTGTTAAAATCTTCAAATGAGGCTACTTCCGGTTGACCAATTATAACCAAAATCTAATCACTTGTTCTACTGGATAAAACTTGAGGAATACGAAAAAAATTATAATTTTTGGAATCGTGATATTAAAGTTATGCTATCCAAAACTTTCGTCACACTCACACAGATACACACACACACACACACATACATAGGAACCCTAAAACATGCTTACTCACTAAAAACTCATGATTGAATTTTTTGACCAAAGACAATACCTTCCTTACCTAAATGTGGCGGAAGGTAAAAAGATAACGTTATTTCTTAACGACTGGAAAAATCGTTCGTTATATAAACGTTTTGTCAATAATTCAGTATTTTTAATCGTGTCAAAATAAAATTGCTATTATGTTGAACAGTGATCTCAAAAATCCGTCATATTATAGTTTTTTGTACGGTAATATTAAAATAGTTTAATAAATTTTTATTCCTAGCGCCTAGCGCAAGCTTCCCACTTTCTCTACAGATGGTAGTAGTAGCTCTAGCATAGCCCACAACAAGAAGAAGAAAGAGTCTGACAGCTGACAGGTTGACAGCTGACTCCAATTAGAACTAATCTAACCTAGAAATTTTGTGATATTGAATTATTTTAGATATTTCATTTAAAATTATTATTTTATTTTAGGAAATAAAGTTCTTGATACCTTGATCCCAAGATTATTATTTTTTAAAATTTGTTAAAGAATACGGATACGAAGATAACGATTATCGTTACGTAGATTTAACGATTTTCATAATAACGATTTTGTCATGATAACGATTCATTAAGTGAATATTTTACAAAATAGGCTATTAGATATATTGTAACCAATAGAAACAAATGTAAAGCATGTCATTTTAATGTTCTACTTAGTGTTTGCAATTATTATTGGTTATTTGCTAAATAAATGTTGCTAAAAGTTAATAACTTTGTTACAGAATTGAGGTGAATGTATTTTATGGGTACAATACATACGTCAATAGATACGTCCGGCAAAACTTCCTACATATTTAAATTTGAATAGTTTTACAATGAAATACAAATAGAATCTATTGGAAATATCCATGTATGGTTAATTGGTCAACCTATTGTAGCAGAACTTCCTATAACTCCAAAATTTCCAAGGTTTGTTACACATTACTTCCTTGTATACCCATATAAAATTGATTGGAAATTACTGCAAATATAATATATTACGTATTAAGTCCGGAAAATGCCAATGTACTGGTTGACATAGGGAGTTTTTAGGATGAACCCAACAAATTCTGACTAAAAGCTTTCGATTCCAGTGAATTAAGTTTCCGAACGTGATTAGTAGTGTGTACGCTATTTTATCCGGTACAGATAATAGTACAAAAAAATAGAATAATTAATGAATCAAAAACAAAATTAAAAACAAAACATGTCAAAAATATATATTGTTTTGAAATATCTTTATCCCATAATACTAGTTGTCATATTTAATTTTTTATTTATTTATTTGAAATATTTGTTCGAATTGCTAATTAACATAAAAAAATCTGATGTGGCCAATACATAACCTCTCGCCATTTCCATTTTATATTACATAAATAAATAATAAATAAATATATCATCACGGCATATTACCCATTGCTGGGTGTGCCCATCTACTTTGTACGCAGATATCGGTAAATGATAAAATATTTGTACCGTGTGGGTGCTTATCAGGCGTCACCGCATGGGTACTCATTGCTGTCATGGAAAGTGCACCACAGGGGTCAATTTTGTGCCATTAAAATTCGAAGTAATTTTTGGCATCGGTCGGGATCGAACCCGGGTCATAATTAACGAATTTAACATTTCTTGTATATTCAAAATTCTTTATATTTACTGACGGTATTAGCGGTATAAGGATATACGTAATATTAATATACCTATAATTTTAAATATTTAATTAATAATGCAACAAGAAATTTTAAATGTACTTACTTCCCAGAAAAAGCTTTCTGTAATGTTAATAAAACTGTTGATTCTTGACACTGACATTTTGCATTTATCTATCAATTATAAACATTTAAATATCTCAACTGGTTTGCATAGAGTTGTTTGGGCAGCGAGATTTATTACAACAGATTATTCTATATTATTATATAATATATCTCTAAATCTATAGAAGATATAATAAATTTTTTACTTTGTATCAGATTGAGAATTTAAAGATCTTTATTATTGTACTAACATAAATTTTCAAAAAATAATATTTAGTTTTTTTTTAAGAAACTACCACTTCCTGTTGTCCAATTGTTACCAAAACCTATTCAACTCTTCCCTTAATGTTATATTGAGGAATCCGTAGTTGAACAAGTCTTTAGTTGTATAAAATTTAAGAAATCGTACCTCCAAAAATGTATTACATTAATTTGATTAAAATATGGCTATAATAAGTTAAATTTTAAATGGCAAAAAAGTGACGCCCGTGGTGCACTCTCCACCCAGCAATGAGTGCCCGTGAGGTAACGCTCGGTAAACGCCCACACGGTACGAATTAGTCATTATAATTACCAAAATCTGTGTACAAAGTAGATTAACATATCCAGCAATGTGTAACATGTCATGATGATATATTTATTTATATTTACATATTTATTTTCTATTAATTTTAATAGTTATTTGTATATCATGGCCGCGAAATCACTTTTTAGCGTACCGAGAGAAAAATTGTCGCCGAGGCCGCTTGCGGCCGAGGCAAGACAATCTCGAGGACGCTAAAGGATTTCGCGGACAAGGTGTACACAATATTTTTTGTGCAACCGTAAAAAATATGTAATTACAAATTTTATTAATTTTAAACAGTTTGACTGTAAATTGAAAGTTGGCTTTCAAGGTAGCTATGGAATTGACATTTGATAAACAAAACAATAAGTTTTGAAAAAATCATAGTGATTGTTTACTCAATTTCGTGGCCTATATTGCGGCTACGAAATGCCTATTTCGCGGCCGGTTGCACAAAAAATATATTCTGCTAGGTTTTGGAATCAGACATCTTTGAAAAAATTCATCCAAATATAAATTATTAGGTCTGTTTCGTACAATATAAATTTTCGGTATTAATATTATCAATTATTTCACATTTTTCCTCTTCCAATATACTATAATGAATTTCATCAATATATTTTAATTTTACTATATTTTTACCTCCCGCTACCTTGGTAAGGGAGGTATAGGGATCGTGCTAAAAATCGCATATCGAGATTTTGGTAAATGACAACGTTTTAAGGTCCCTAGAATCCATTTTTAATATTTTCACGATGATGTCTGTGTGTATGTGTGTGTGTGTGGATCCTGTATACGCTCTAACTCAAATACTATCATTCAGAAAGTTTTGAAACCGTGTATTTATACTTTATTCTAATATGGAAAGATCTGATTAGATTTTGGTGGCAATCGGATAACCGGAAATGGCAGTTTACTTGAAGCTCAAGATAGTTTTTCTTCAAAAAATACCTTTAAATGTAATTTTTTTTCAATTTGTTATTATAAAAATTAAAGATTATTCCATTTTCTACAAGTTTGCTTTAATACTTTTTCTATATATTGTATGGATAAATTTATAAAGTAATATAAAAATTATATACATAGGTAAATGGCGGGAGGTACTGTGTTGGTCACATCAGATTTTTTATTTTAGATTTAAATTTTATTAAGTAGCTCACAAATTTATTATCTACTGCAAGTTCCTCTCAAATTTGATAGCGAGTAAACAATTTTGGACATAGAAATACGCAAAAAGGTGGTTGTTAGGTAAATAAAAATTTATTAGGTAGTTGTTAGGAGATTGAAATACCGGCACATAAAGTACATTTGCAATTTATGTATTATTTTATTCAGTGATTCATTCTTTTGTAACGTTATTTAATAAACAATTACATTTAGTATAACACATAATTCGCGTCACCTATATCTAAGAGGAATTAGTCAAAACATACATTATTTTTTTTCGCATAGGCGCCCTATAAAATATTAGGTTGTGATTCACATTGTTTACTGTACGATAAATATTGAAACATAATCATACGAAAGTAAAATAAAAAGCTTAGCATTCTCATACTTAAAAAATATTGCCATTGACCTTGTTATACCGACTATACTTTATATCATAAGGATAATTTTCATTTTATTATAGTCGTATGGAAATTAAACTTCTATCTATAAATAAACCTGCATGTATGTATGTATGTAGGTATGTTTAACGTTTAATATCTTATTGTCTTATTATTAACCTAGTAAATATTTTATAATATTGCAGTTAGATTCTATTATAATATTAAATATTATACACGTTACTACATGAAAGGATGCCAGTTCTTCAACAGCATAATTTTGAACTTTACAATTTCAACCAGAAATGTTAAAATAAACATACATTTGTACTCGATTTCGTTTCGTAAAAGATTACAATCCTCTTGAATTCTAGAAGTCGATATTTTGGTCCTTAATTTGAAAACAGGTATGTTATGTGATCGATTGTAAATCGGACGGCTCGAGTTCTATTCCGACGACAGTCAAACATGAAACTTGAAAAATAAAAATTATTTTCACCTTTATCACAAATGTGATTCCTGTTGTACTCTCTCCACAACAGCTTTGAATCGTCATTACTGAATCTGTGAATAGAAGCAAATTGACACACTCAGAAGTGGGTAATAAGTGATTCTTTATGTTTTAAATTTTTAATACACCATTGGAAAGATTTTTATTCACAATCATTATAGTAATATGTCGATTCCTAATCTATTAGAGGTTGGGAAATACGTCATTCCTAACTGATATGACAATTTCTTGGGTTGGAAATAACAGATTTCACTTCCACTCGGCGGGTTGGAAATGTTTATGTAGGGTTGCCTAGCAACATTGTCATATATCCCTATAATAAAGTAGGCTAAACAAATTTTAAAAGAGCTGTCAAAAAATATTAACAAAATTAAAGGTTATAACTCAATGATTTATTTTGAAAATTATTGATTTACAAAGAAGATGATTGTGAACAAAATAGTATACATACCTCGGTGGGAATTTCATAACAGTCTCGCGCTGTATCTCACCTCAAGGCTTCGTCTCTCGGTAATATACATAAGCCCTCCCTCGGCTGTAATGAAACATAAACCACCTCGGATGTAATATACTATTTCCAACGATGTATAATAATTATTATTATCCATATATTCATTTATTTATATTTACGGAGTAGTACCAGTAACAGTGCTTGTGAAACAAACGAAAAATGCAATTGAATGTAATAATTTAGTTATTTTCATTGAAAATTTTCTAATGTAGTTTTGAAAATTTATAGTCTTGTATTTTAATTAATTTAATATTCTTAATTTAAATGTTGTAACTGTCATAATAGGCAATGGTATATTCAAAACAAATTTGAATTTTAGTGCTAATTTATTAATGAAAATAAAGAAAAAAAATCTGTTGTACCCAGCACAATACCTCTCGCCACTTCCGTTTTTGGTTACATAAGTACAGGCCGCGAGTAATCATGTGACATTGTTGGGCTTGACATGCAGATATCGGGGCCCGTGTCAGAATGACAATTAATTAATTTGTCACGAGGAATGTGGAATTTACTTGTCGAGGAAAATAAACCACATGGAATTGGAAAATCACTAAATTTAAAATGACGTCTATGTATGTAATTACTAGCTATCATTCTGACACGGGCCCCCATATCTGCTTGTCAAGAATAACAAAGTCACATGACTGCTCGCGCCCTATTGTTTTTAACATTTCTTGTATACCTACACTCTACACCAAAAATTCTACTTATAGATATATTCTATATATTTAGATTTTTTAATTCTAAATTCATTCTATGAAGAAATTTTGTCCTACTCTTCTAATTTTTCGAAATGTTTCCAATTCATTGTCAGGATTGATAGTATTTTTGAAGGGTATATGTAATATACCTATAATTTTAAATATTTAACCATTAATACATAAGAAATAATATAATGTACGTACTTTCCAGCAAAAATCTTCAGTAATGTCTCTGGATTTTTGTCACTGACATTTTAATTTTTCAGTTGGCTTCCATGACATTATTTGGGCTGTGACATTTATTACAATAGATTATTCTATACCTTATATTTCTTTATCTCTAAATCTATAAAAGATATAATAAAATATTTGTGTTTTTATTTTTAAAATTCAATTACATTATGCCAAAGAAGTTTTTCTCAATTTTTAGATCTTAAAAAATGGATCTCGGAGTGTAGAATTAAATAATGAAATAAACTAAATATTGAAAATAAAGTGACTTGTCTGGTTTTTTTCATACTTTTTATATGCATTTTTCGGAGAACACGAATACTTATTTTAACGTTTTTTTATATGGGTGAAGTGTAAAAATCAAAGAAATATTGTTAATTGAAAATAAAAGTTTATTTAAACGATAAATAATTAAGATAATAAAGTAATTTACACTATGATTAAATAATTATAAACACTAATTTAAGACTAAGAATATTATTAAATACTTAAACACTAAGATTATTTATTTAAACAATATATATTTCACTATATTTATTTACATAACTACATTTATTTATGTTCATCGCTCGTAGACTGTTTATTTATATCACCCACTGTTCATTGCTCGTTGCTTCTATATAACAGAATGTCCACTGGCTTCTCTCTGATAGTATTTATACCGTCCGGCATTCGACGTGATAACAACATCGAATACAAAGGGTTAGACCACCGGAAGGAATTCTACAGGTCTAGACGTGATTACTACGCCGATCATTACGAAGATTGCGTCATAGCGCGGCGCCGTTCTGGAAATATTTAGGGTTTCATCAAGTCAAGTAGCTTGATATTTTTGTAAATTACTTGACTTGACTTGAAAATCAAGCTTTTCAAAAATTCATTACTTGACTTTACTTGATTTTCTATCGATACTACTTGACTTGATCAAGTAATTTCAAGCAAATTCAAGCTACTTGATAAGGAACCGATTATGTACGAAAACGCACGAATCAGTAGAATCATAACCTAGCTGTGTGTGGTACGACGTGGTGTGCCATATGCTGTGCTGATTCACTACTGCAGGTTAAAATCTGTGCAGAGGTTTAAAAAATTCACTCAATATTGGAATATATACTAGAATGACCCGAGAATATGTTAACAAAATTTATTAAGTTAACTGTAGATGGTTAAACTATCGCATAAAACCCCAGAAAGCTATACTCCATTCGAAATAAGAATAATAATTGGGACTTCAGATTTTGTCCACATATTCTCGACTCATTCTAGTATATATATTCCATTAATGAATGGGTTTTTTAAACCTCTTAATACCTCGGAGAAAAATAAAGTTCCAAAATGTGCCATGTTATTTAAATGGGAAAAAATCAAGTGCATTTAGGCACGGACAAATATTAAAATTAAGCGGAATCTTTGTCAGTATAATTTGTTTTTATTCATTTGGAACCATTTTAGGGGGTGGTCCAGTTAAAATTCGATTTGCCCCCTTTTAAGGTCCACCATAATACATATACTATAAATAGTTTGTTAATTCATATATACTTTCAAATCTTTTTTTAAAATTTGAATGTATGATTTATTTTTAAGAATAAAAGTTTATATTTCAAGGTATATTATTGATATTGTTATAAAACATAAGGAACTATATGAAAATGGAATGTTGTCTTGAAGAACTTTTTCTGGTAACAAAAAAAATAATTACTTGATTTTTTCAAGTAATTGAAAAATAACTACTTGATTTTTCAAGTACTTGAAATTTAAATACTTGACGACTTGATTTTCGGCTACTATTACTTGACTTGAGATTGACTTGATTTCAAGTCAAGTCAAGTCAAGTAACTTGAATATCAAGTCAAGCCGTGAAACTCTAGAAATATTCTACCAGTGTCGGCGGTCACTTACTATTTCAGGTCAGGGGCGCACGTTACAATATAAATAATAGGGCAAATCGTCTTCATATATCTTAAAATAATCGATATTCCAATGGTGACGGTCGAAAAATGGGCACCTGTATTTGAAGATTAAACAGACTCGTCGTAGGTAATCTGTAATATTCAAACAAGAGCTTGCGCGGTTAATGCATGGATGGGTAACCAACTACGAACACTGTGCCAAAGTCTAGCTACATATAAAATTTTCAATGCTGTTTGAATTACATAAAAAAAAACATTGTTATGTATATCTAATTCATTTTTATTTCTTATCAGCTATAAACAAAAAGCTGACAAAAACTATTATCAGCATCCATAACATTGTGGTTATCTGTTTTTTGTGAAGGTGTTGTGTTGCATTCTTAGTATGATTGTAGCAATCTTTGCAAGCTGGTAAATTCCATTATAGCTGGCAGTGGAAACGAGAAACAAGAAACAATCATACTAAAGTACTAAACTGACACGCTGTGTTATGATTGATTGAAATCCTTTAGGCTTTATGGAAAGATTGAATCAGAGACTTAACACTTAACACTAAACTTAACACTGTAACTGATATGCTTAGTAATCAATGATCAAACGAGAATGAAATGAAATTTTGCGTAGAGTACGTTTTTAGAGGAGGATTATTTTAAAGGACGGTAGTGTGTATTTCATAACTAAATAAATAAACAAGAATATTCTCAAAATCATTATACGTACAAGTTTGAAAAATTAAAATAGAATACAGTTCCATAGTCAAAATTTAACTATATAGCATGGTTGGTATAGGTAGATTTTAAATATTGTACATTGACTTGACTTCATAATCTGCGGTTTTTACCTGCATCACTACTGAACACCACTACCTGTTAATAAGGTGTGTATTTAAAAGAATTTTATTTGAAATAGTCACTAAAGTGCACAAAAATCATCATTAAAAGTTCAGAAGTCGGCACTAAAGTAATCCATTATATGACAATTTCATACAAATGCAGTGTTGCCAACCTTATGACATATAATATATTTTGGGTAGGTATATGATGTATAATTCGTAAAGTTAGTTAACGAAACGCCGCCAATGTGGAACTAAAATTTCTTTCTTCTGCAGACATTTTGAATATTGAATGCTGATAGTTGACATTTTGTTAAGTGTTATGTTTGAAGGTTATACATTTTTTTAAGTTAAAACTTTTATTTTTATAAACATTGTTAGCTATAGTTAATACGTTTATACATAATTTGTGCTAAGTATTTGCAAAATGTTTGTTTGTCTGACAGCAACTGACAGATTTTTCGATATAACCTATAAAAATTATTGCTTTCATTTTCACAATTTTTCGATTTCAAATAAAACTTAATATGCACCTCGGCACTGAAGTTCTTTTTATCCATATTCGTGATAAAAAGTAGAACTTCAGTACGTTGATACATAAATAATTATTATTTATCTCCGAATTAAACTGCACATATAATAAAAAACTCATTTTCTACTGAATTTGGTATGTTGCATCATATGATTGAATATACAAATAAATCGGCTTATGCAGGCGTTGTTTGACAGTGTCAGTCAATATTTTATTTGTATGTCTACTTTTTACCTCTCGCTAAGAGAGGTATTGGATTCATGCTAAAAATCGCATATCCAGATTTTATTGAATAAGCACGTTTTAAGGTCCTTACAATCCGATTTTAACATTTTTACGATGATGTCTGTGTGTGTGTGTGTGTGTGTGTGTATGTGTGTGTGGATGTGTGTGTGTGTGTGTGTGTGTGTGTGTGTGTGTGTGTGTGTGTGTGTGTGTGGGATGTTGGAAGGACGGTTACTCAAAAACTATAAGACTTAAAATTTGTTTAACAATGTATTTCCCAATCGGACATTCATGGGAAGATCTGAAAAGGTTTTGGTAATAATTGGACAACCGGAAGTAGAAGATTCTTGAAAAAAAATTTTCTAAATATTATTTTTTGAAAATTTTTCGTGGTAATATTAAAGAAAATTAAATTCTCTTTCTGATACATTTAAATATTTTATTATATATTCCATAGATTTAGAGATAAAAGAAGTATAATATATAAAATAATCTGTTGTAATAAATTTGACAGCCGAAAGAATGCCATGAAAAATAGTTGATAATTTAAATTATTTGTAACTGACAGATAAATGTCAGTGTCAGAAATAATGAGTAATGAATTAAAAATGTACTTGGAGAATCCCTTAGTTCTTGATCTGTGACTATTATGGAGATGACAAGTCTAGGTTGAAGGACTTAAATTTGTTTCAAACATTATGGGACAATGTACACCAGTACTATAGACTAGAGTAACTTTGAATTGCGAAAAAGCTATCAAATTCTTCTCAAGTAAGTTGTAAATATTGACAAAATTACACATCGATATAAGAATAATCGGAGTGCAATCTATCCGTCACTTTATTAAAGGGAATTAGTGTTATTTAGATATAACATGTATGAAAAAATAAAATGTAAAAGAAGATATGTAAGAATAGATGCACAATCCATATATACATTTTAGACCGCCCAAAATTAATGTTTTTACTAGAAGAATATGAAGAGAAAGTAAACAACGTTGTTCGAATTGAAAATTGCTGTTACCAGCCTAATATTTATATATAGTACTCTACTTTGTAATTTATTGTAACATAATTTATGGTAAAATATCTTCAAGTTTATACGTCATAGATTTATATGAATATATTATTTGTATTTATAAAAATATTCTTTGCTTTATGCATACAGCCAGGTAAAATATACGGCGAGAGGTTATGTGCTGGCCACATCAGATTTTTTATGTTACGTTTATGTTATTTTTTAATAACATGTATATTCTGACTATTATGAGTTTTATTTTTGTCGCATATTTTCAATGTTTTGTGTAATAAACATTGTACCCGATTAAAAACATTAGAATACGTCTCTGTTTTTCTGCCTGCTTAAATTGGAGATAATCCTGTGGTAATGACGTGCTATTAAGTGTACCTGTAAGTCAATGTACAATATACCTAACCAGCCTAGACCAAAAATATTCGGATATCCGGATAATTGAATGTTAAAGTATCTGAGTATCGGATTTTGGATCCGAATCTGAGTATTGGATCTTGAATTCGGATTCAAATATTGAATCTTGGAAACGGATTTTAGTATCGGATCTTAGATTCGAATAAGAGTATGTCATATTAATATGCTACTTTATATGTATATAAAAATTTGTATTTTCATTCATCATTTACTACATAGAACTCTGTGAAAGTATAA
The DNA here is from genome assembly GCA_951394225.1 of Harpalus rufipes. Taxonomy (NCBI): domain Eukaryota; kingdom Metazoa; phylum Arthropoda; class Insecta; order Coleoptera; family Carabidae; genus Harpalus; species Harpalus rufipes. The sequence continues at coordinate 45,571,541 of OX596282.1, forward strand.
ATTCTTTTTCTTTTCAGTTGCACAAACTACCTGGCTATTTTAGAAGGGTTTGCCTTCACTTTCAAAATGTAGAATCGGATTCAGAATTAAAATTTGGATATCCGCTTCAATATCCAAACATCGGATATCCGAGGAACCGGATATTTTGAAACCCGGGTACTCGGATCCAAGTTTTCTCTGATCCTCACAGCATTAGTACAAACCCTCTTGAGTCAATTGTATAATTGATGTAAAAATGTCAACTTAAAGTTTTGATTTTGAAAGTATTACTATTTAAGTAGTTAGTTTTTAAAACAACGCTACTAATATTTGTTTATCCAAATTTAGAATTATTGGGATTAGACAAAAACGATGATAATGTTTTATAATTTGCAATATTCTTTTGGTTATGTTTAATTGTTTCCTCGTGCAATGCATTCCTAACTGTACGTTACATCACTGTGTATGTTACATGTGTTTACAAGACTACGTGTGCTTTCCCACCTGCCTAAAGGGCCTTGCTAATTAGATACAAGTTGTGCGATAACGCACGAACACACTTTGCATAAGTGACGAGTAAGGAAAAGAGAATTATACGGAAAACATAACATAAAAGAGATGAATAGATAAGGAACGATGGAACGATAAATAAATTGGATTATCACGTCTTCTATTATGCTTATATTCATAAATGTATTGCTCGATATATTCTACGAACCTCGTCCCACATCAGTTGGCCCACTCGCTTTATTTAGTTAATTTATGATACAAATAATAACTAACATAATTTTTTGCCAATATTTATTAATATTATGGGCATTTTGTCGTTCTAATGACACATAGCAAGATTTGTTTTCTAAAATAATTTATTGTGTTAATGTAAAATGAAATAATACTTAGTTTTGTTTAATTTCTCTATAATTCTTTAATTCATTGAATATGAAATATAAAATGCAAACAATTCGTATAGATAAGAATATTATTTAATATTTATAATAACATTAAATGTCAAAAAATAATATTTAACAGAGTTTTTCAAGAAAAACTTTTAAAATTATCAAATGAGGGTACTTCCGGTTGACCAATTATAACCAAAATCTAATCAAGTCTGTATATGGATGTAAGGAAGAGGAATAGGTAAAATTATAAATTATAGTCACACACACACACACAAACACACACACATACACACACGCACACACACACACACACACACACACACACACACACACACACACACACACACACATACTTATTCATTGAAAACTCACCACAGAATTTTTTGACCAAAGACAATTTAAGTTCTAAGGCTGTTACGTTTTATTAAATAAATTGTCTAAAATATATAGTATTAATGTACAGTAAAAACAATAGTTGTACCAGTCTTGTTTTGAAAATGCCAAATCTTAATATTTAATTTCACCCTTATATTTAAAGAACGTTTTTTTTTCAAAAGATTATTTTAAACCCGAACATAGTTTGTATTTAAATAAATATTTTGAAAAAAATCGTTCTTTAAACATAAGGGTGAAATTAAATATTGAGATTTGGCACTTTCAAAACAGCGTTTTCAAAACAAACCTGTGGTACCAGCAATTGTTTTTACTTTACATTACTTCAGTAATTATTTAATGCCCGATTTCATCAACATTAAATAAATCTTCGAATAGCTTATTCGACGAATAAGTGAAAAATATCGCATCAAAATATGACAGCTAGAATAAATACCGTCATTCGTGTTATGGTTTCGATGCGATATTGTTCTCTTATTCGACAAATAAGCCATTTGGATGTTGGTGAAACCGGGGATAAGACAATTTACTTAATAGAACGTAACATCCTTACAACTTAAATTCGTTTAATTTTTTACCTCTCGCTAAGAGAGGTATTGGATTCATGCTAAAAATCGCACATCCAGATTTTAATGATTAAGCACGTTTTAAGGTCCCTACAATCCGATTTTAATATTTTTACGATGATGTTGTGCGTGTGTATGTGTGTGTGTATGTATGTGTGTGTATGTGTGTGTGTGTGTGGATGTATGTGTGTGTGTGGATGTATGTGTGTGTGTGTGTGTGTGTATGTGTGTGTGTCTGTGGGGATTTCTCAAAAATTATAATACTGAATATCGGTTTAACTACCGGACATTATTGGGAAGAGCTGAAAAGGTTTTGGTAATAATTGGACAACCGGAAGTAGTAGATTCTTAAAAAAAATCTTCTGAATATTTTTTTTTTTAATTTTTGTTCTTGATAGTATTAAAGAAGAGTAAATGCTCTATCTGATACATATAAATATTTTATTATATTTTTTATAGATTTAGAGATAAAGAAATATAAGGTATATATTAATCTGTAAATAAATCTCATGGAAACCAATTGAAAAATTAAAATGTAACCGACAGATAAATGTCAGTGTCAAAAATCCAGAGACATTTTTTTCTGGGAAGTACATACATTATATTATTTCCTATATATACTATTAATAGTTAAATATTTAAAATTATAGGTAGGTATATTACATATACCCTTTAAAAATACTGTCAATCCCGACAATGAATTGGAAACATTTCGAAAAATTTGAAGAGTAGGACAAAATTTCTTCATAGATTTAGTTTATTTTCCTCGACAAGTAAATTTCACACTTCTGGTAACAAATTAATTACGTGAATTTAGAAAATCTTGAAATTTTTAATGTAAAATTCTGACATTTGACATCTATGTACATAATTACTAAACAATGTCACATGCCTGCTCGCGCCCTGTACTTATGTAACCAAAAACGGAAATGGCGAGAGGTATTGTGCTAGCCACAACCCACAACTGATTTTTTTTCATTGTTGGCAAAACTAAGTACCTATTATTTCATTTTACATTAAAACAATAAAATATTTTAGAAAACATATCTTGATATGTGTCATTAGAACGACAAAATGTCCGTAATATGAATATGTATTAAAAAATATTGGCGAAATTTATGTTAGCTATTTTTTGTATCATAAATTAACTATATAAAATGATATTAAAGCGAAGGGGACAACTGATGTGGGACGGGGTTTGTAGCACTGTTTGAATTTAAATGATTCAATTATAGAAATGTAGTTACTTTAACGGTTTGTATTAATAGTTACAAGTTACAAGATTTGTTGTAGTGTTTATACGTTTACAGGCACATCTCCGTAATTGTTACTACTACACCTTTGTGCTATAATAGTTGTCATATATTTAGGCATTGTTACTTTGATCACTAGAAATATTCGTTCAAATTGCTAATTACCTAGGTATACCAGGTGATTTATTAGTCTCGTTGCAAACTTAACCAACGGAAAGTAAATATAATATCAAGAAAAAATATTTTAAAATCTACTTCCAATAGATACGAAATTTTGTGTAAAATAAACACCAAAATTGGTTTATATTGTAACGTTTATTTATATGGGTAGGGTGTAAAAATCAAAGAAATATTATTAATTAGAATAATATGTTTATTAAACGAAAAACAATTAGAATAAATATTAAAAAGATAATAAAAATACATTTAGGTAAGGAAGGTATTGTCTTTGGTCAAAATTCAATGATGGATTTTAGTGAATAAGCACGTTTTAGGGTCCATACAATACGATTGTACCATTTTTACGATGATGTCAGTATGTGTGTCTGTGTGTGTGCGACGAAAGTTTTTTTATCGCATATTCGCATAACTTCAACACAACGATTCCAAAAATTATAATTTTTTCGTATTCTCAAAGTTTATAACCAGAAGAAGAGCTGATTAGATTTTGGTTATAATTGATCATACGGAAGTACCCTTATTTGAAGATTTTATCAGATTTTCTTGGAAAAACGCAGTTAAATATCATTTATTGACATTTACCGTTATTATAACTTATAAAATATATTATTCTGTATACGATTTGATTGCATTTTATACTTCATATTCAATAGATATAGAGTTAAAGAATTATAAAGATATTAAATTTCATAAATCAGCCAGCTATGCTAACCATGGAAACTGTTAATATATTCAAATAATTCAAATTGACAGATGTCAGTATCAATGAATAGTAAATGGATGAATGTGGCAGATGTGAGGATGTTGATATACATATCGGGAAAAACACGGAAAGATACGGTAAGGAATGAAAGAATAAGGGAAATAACTCTAGGGTAAGAAGTTTCTAGAAAGATACAAAAGAGACGATTACATTGGTTTAACCATGTCATGAGGAAGGATGAAGAATATATTGGAAGAAGAATGAATAGCATAGTAATAGAAGATTGAAGAAACAGAGAAAGACCAAAGATAAGATGGAAGGACTGTACTGCGGAAGACTTGAGAGAAAAGGAAATGAATGAGAACGACACGTAAAACAGAAGTGAGTGGAAGAAGAAAATAAAAAATAGCGACCCCTAACAAATGGGAAAAGCTAAAGAAGAAGAAGCCAGTGTCAAGTGCAATTTACAGTTTGTTTATGAAATAATTTTACTGGAAATTTAGAATCTTTTGCAAGAAAATTTATGTATGGAATTTATACATAATATATAGGAGTGACGGAAGATATTGTGCTGGTCACATCAGATATTTTTGTCATTTGTGTTGTTACCGCTTCCCGCTAAACAATTTCACATTTTGACATTTTGTATATTGTGTGTTATGAATTTTATCTGGTTGTATACATTAATACATTGTATCAAACAGTGTGCTTATAGATCTTCTAAATCTAAACGACGTATTTGCAGTTCTCTATAGACCTCTATAAGAACACCGAAATAAAAAAAAAAATTACACTCATTCCCAAAATGGCGAATTATTAAAATTAATTTCCCCAAAGATACAATTATAATTTCCATAAATAAAAAAAATATTGTTTGATACCTTTTCAAAATGAAATAATTGATTTAGTTTCAGATTTCACTTGTTCAATGTGCAAATTATTATCTTGGCCAGTCATCCATAATAATAATACTTAACAAGACAGAAATAGAATAATGAATGAATCGGCAGTCTAGAATGTTTAGATTGTCTTCTATAAAAAGATATGATCGTTTTCGGGTCATCTAACCCAAACTATATTCTAAGATTCAAACTCTAGATAAAAGCGAGATAGAAAAGAAATGATAAATGACAATAGCGATCGCAGTGCCCTCTAATTAGCAAAGTGTTTAAAAGCCGCACTCTTTCAAACGAAAACTTATCAATGCGCAGATGCTCATGGTAATTGGGTGCCGAAGAATTTTTTTTTCTTTTAATTAGATTAAGATAAGATTAAATACTCAAAGTGGCCCAACATTTTTTTGTTAGTATACATTTTATAATTGTTTTTTATTAACTGAATGTTTCATTTGTTTCATTGTCACAAACCATTGTTTTTACCCTGGGAATAATAATAATTATTATTATTATTATTCACATTCTGTTCAAATTTGTTAATGAAACATTTGACATAAAACCACAACATAAAAACTTATTCATCTAAAATTAACTTTTATGGGAAATAATCAAGTCATTTACATAGTAAAAAGTAGTAATCTTTAACATTACACTTTAATGGAGATAAAAACATTAAAAACAAACCTGACCTCGACACTAGATCTATAAAAACGCTGATCTAAATATTTACAATAATTAAGCTTCATTAAATTCGTAGTAAAGTTAACTACATGCATCAGCACTTCAAGTGAAAACATTTACAATGTTCCAATGTTGCAGATATATTATAGTTATATACTGTAGAATTATAAATGAATATATCATCATTTCTGATTCTTATACACATACATACCATAGTGTGTTAGACATGTCTTGTCTACGAATATGAACAGATTTTAAGTATACAGGGTGAGTCTGGGAAGACGCCCCACCCCACCCATAACTTTTTTACCTTCCGTCACCTTTAGGTAAGGAAGGTATTGTCTTTGGTCAAAAAATTCAATGATGAGTTTTTAGAGTATAAGCATGTTTTAGGGTCCCTATAATACGATTTTACCATTTTTACGATGATGTCTGTATGTATGTGTGTCTATGTGTCTGTGTGTGACAAAAGTTCCGGATCCCAAAACTTCAATACCACGATGCCAAAAACTATATTTTTTTCGTATTCCTCAAGTTTACATCCAGAAGAACAAGTGATTAGATTTTGGTTATAATTGGTGAACCGGAAGTACCCTCATTTGAAGATTTAACAGTTAAATTTGATTTATTGACATTTAACGTTATTATAACTTAAAGAATATATTATTCTCTATACGATTTGATTACAATTTATACTTCATATTCAATAGATACAGAGTTTTAAAGAAATTAAATTTTATAATTCAGCCAGCTATGCTAAACATGGAAACTATTAATATATTCATATAATTCAAATTGACAGATGTCAGTATCAATGAAAAGTAAATTAATGTGGTAGAGATGAGGATGTTGAAGTAGATGTTGGGGAAAACACGGAAAGATACAGTAAGAAAATAACTCTAGTATTACAAGTTTCTAGAAAGATACAAGAAATATGATTACATTGGTTTGAACATGTCATGACGAGAAATGAAGAATTATATTGGAACAAGAATAAATAGTTTAGTAATAGGATGTTGAAGAAACAGAGGAAGACCAAAGATAAGGTGGAAGGACTGTATTGCGGAAGATTTGAGAGAAAAGGAACTGAATGATAACGACACGCAAAAATAGCGACCCCTAACGAATGGGAAAAGTTAAAGAAGAAGATGTCAGTGTCAAGTGCAATTTGAATAGTTTGTTATGAAATAATTTTACTGGAAATTTAGAATCTTTTGCAAGAAAAATTATGTATGGAATTTATACATTATACACAGGATTGACGGAAGGTATTGTGCTGGCCACAACAGATTTTTTACCTTCCGTCACCTTTAGGTAAGGAAGGTATTGTCTTTGGTCAAAAAATTCAATGATGAGCTTTTAGTGAATAAGCATGTTTTAGGGTCCCTATAATACGATTTTACCATTTTTACGATGATGTTTGTATATATGTAGATATGTGTGTGTGTATACCACGATTCCAAAAATTATTATTTTTTCGTATTCCTCAAGTTTACATCCGGAAGAACAAGTGATTAGATTTTGGTTATAATTAGTGAACCGGAAGTAGCCTCATTTGAAGATTTAACAGTTAAATATGATTTATTGACATTAACGTTATTATAACTTAAAGAATATATTATTCTCTATACGATTTGATTGCATTTTATACTTCATATTCAATAGATATAGAGTTAAAGAATTATAAAGAAATTAAATTTTACAAATCAGCCAACTACGCTAACCATGAAAATTGTTAATATATTCAGATAATTCAAATTGACAGATGTCAGTATCAATAAAAATTAAATGAATATGGGAGAGATGAGGAAGTTTAAGTAGATGTTGGGGAAGACACGGAATGATACGGTAAGGAAATAACTCTAGTATGTTACAAGTTTCTAGAAAGATACAAGATAGATGATTACATTGGTTTAAAAATGTCATAAGGAGAAATGAAGAATATATTGGAAGAAGAATGAATAGCTTAGCAATAGAAGGTTGAAGAAACAGAGGAAGACCAAAGATAAGATGGAAGGACTGTATTGCGGAAAACTTGAGAGAAAAGGAACTGAATGAGAACGACACGTAAAACAGAAATGAGTGGAAGAAGAAAATAAAAAATAGCGACCCCTAACGAATGGGAAAAGCTAAAGAAGAAGAAGTCAGTGTCAAGTGCAATTGGCATAGTTTGTTTATGAAATAATTTTACTGGAAATTTAGAATATTTTGCAAGAAAATTTATGTATGGTAATTATACATAATACACAGGATTGACGGAAGGTATTGTGCTGGCGACATCAGATTTTTTTTCGTATGACTATTTGTTTAAATTATTTAAAAGCATATTAAATTTTAATTTTTAAATCCACAATTTCCATACGTGTAACTATGTGGCCATTGTTTTTAGAATTAATATAAGCAGTGAATACTTATATCCCAAGATAATAATAAATTGCAAAGTGAAATCTGAAACTGTGATTAAGTTACTGTGTAATCACTTTATCACATCTGTGTAACCGTAGTACCTACTCATGTCCAGTAGTGTCAAAGATATATGGGACTGACAGAACATATGCACTCATAATACATGCACAAGAAAAGAAATATTTATAGAATACATACATACGTTGTAAAATTGTGATTGTGCCAACTCTAATTCAAATTCGACAAATGTTTTACTAACCGTATAAAATCAACCCTTGCAATACACAAACACAGTGGAGTGACTGTGACTGTGAGATACAAATTAATTGTCGTTATTAATCTATATTTAAATTTATTGTTTATTATTACCTCCCGCTACCCTTGGTATGGGAGATATAGGAATTCGTGCGAAAAATTCCAGTTTCTGGTCTTATACAACTCGAAAGCAATTGCACCCTGGATTTCATCCTCCTCATCATGGTCATCAAGTAATAATTTAATTTGTTGCACACTTGTTGCACAGAAATTTACTTTCTATCCTCCAAATAGCACGAAAGGCTTGTTCACGATAAAATGCTTTTTACCTCTCGTTAAGAGAGGTATTGGATTCATGCTAAAAAATCGCATTTTATTGAATAAGCACGTTTTAAGGTCCCTAAAATACGATTTTAACATTATTACGATGATGTCTGTGTGTGTGTGTGTGTGTGTGTGTGTGTTAGGATGTTGGAGGTACGATTTCTCAAATTCTATACAACTAAAGACCTGTTTAACTACAGATTCCTCAATCTAACATTAATGGGAAGAGTTGAATAGGTTTTGGTAACAATTAGATAACCGGAAGTGGTAGTTTCTTAAAAAAAAAATCTTCTAAATATTATTTTTTGAAAATTGAAAATCTTTAAATTCTCAATCTGCTATATTTAAAAAAATATTATATCTTCTATAGATTTAGAGATATATTATATAATAATATAGAATAATCTGTGGTAATAAATGTCAGTGTTAAGAATCAACAGTTTTATTAACATTACAGAAACCTGTTTCTGGGAAGGAAGTACATTTAAAATTTCTTATAGTATTATTAATCAAATATTTAAAATTATACGTATATTAATATTACATATATCCTTAAGAAATACCGCTAATACCGTCAGTGAATATAAATAATTTTGAATATATTAGAGGAGTAGGAGAAAATTCCTCATAAAACGAAAGAATAGATATAATTTGAATTATTTGTATGTACAAGAAATGTAAAATTCGTTAATTATGCCCTGGTTCGATCCCAACCTATGCCAAAAATTACCTCGAATTTTAATGGTACAAAATTGACCCCTGTGGTGCACTTTCCACGACAACAATGAGTGCCCGTGAGGTGACGCCTGGTAAACGCCCACACGGTACAAATATTTCATCATTTATCGATATCTGCGAACAAAGCAGATTGGCACACCCAGCAATGGGTAATATGCCGTAATGATATATTTATGTAATATACAGTAAAATTTTTGAAAGATGTCCGATCAAGATCATCTGTATCATGAACGAATTAACAAATTGGCATACATTTATCTCCCTCCTTTACAAAGGCTTTAAGCGTGTGCGATAAGGATGGATATAATACGCTTGTCTTTCAAAAATTCATATTGTTTCGACTAAGTTAGGACATTCCACTTTAAAACGATGCTTGTTGTTGATAATACTTCCGCTGTAACGTAAGTTTAGATATTAATTCAGATACATTACCTTGATTCATAGCTGTACGAACAACGTTATTTTCTGTCAGTATCACTGACACTGACATTGTGTTAGTATCTTATTTTTCACATATTTGGTTCTACATTTGCTAATAACTTACCAGTTGACTTATTTTTGAATTTTGAATGCTTTTATTGTAACATAATATTTTTATAATAATAAAATAACAGCAGTACCTTATGTACCCTCATAAAAACTAAGCAAACGACACTACTGAATTTGTCAGAATTGGCGGAGCAAAAATCTGAATTCATACAATTCGTAGACAACCTTGATCGGACATCTTTCAAAAATTTTACTGTACAATGGAAATGTCGAGGGGTTATGGGTTGGCCACATCAGATTTTTTACAATAAATTTTCAATAGCGTTTTTATAAATTAAATATATAGTTTGAAATTTGATTTTTAATTAAAATTACTTTCGGAATACATATATGTATAGAAATGGTAAATGGATGACTAAACAAAACGTCATAATAGTGTGAATACACTATCTGTTTCTGATGTGATCTATTGTGTTGTGATGTCTTGTGATAATGTGTTGACACGAAACGCCAGCGTAGTCTGTAGCGACCTTTATACCGATGTCACATTATCATTCATATGAATGATGGTGAATGAAAACAAGAAGAAGTTATCTCCGTGAATGATCAAATTTTCACGGGCTGCTATTTTTTCGCCATTCACAATCAGTCACAGATAATTTCATTCGTTAGTGCACTATAACCAACTTCACTGTATTGATTGTATATATTCGCTAAACATTTCATCATGCATCACTTCTTCATCTTTCTCATTCTCCATCATGCATATGAATGATAGTGTGACACCGGCATTAAAGATAAAAACTTGGGTGGGATGTTGGAAGGACGGTTACTCAAAAACTATAAGACTTTAAATTTGTTTAACTACGTATTTCCCAATCGGACATTCATGGGAAGATCTGAAAAGGTTTTGGTAACAATTGGACAACCGGAAGTAGAAGATTCTTGAAAAAAGATCTTCTAAATAATATTTTTTGAAATTTTTTCTTGGTAATATTAAAGAAAATTAAATTCTCTATCTGATACATTTAAATATTTTATTATATATTCTATAGATTTAGAGATAAAAGAAATATAATATGTAAAATAATCTGTTATAATAAATTTTGCAGGCGAAAGAATGGCCATGGAAAATAGTTGAAAATTTAAATTGTTTGTAACTGACAGATAAATGTCAAATGTCAGTGTCAGAAATCCGGAGACATTACTGAAGATTTTTTCTGGGAAGTACATACATTATATTATTTCTTAAAGTATTAATAGCTAAATATTTAATATTATAGGTATATTACATATATCCTTCAAAAATACTGTCAATCCTGACAATGAATTGGAAACATTTCGACAAAATTTCTTCATAAAATGAATTTAAAATTAAACAATCTAAATATAAGGAATAGATATATGTGTAAGTAGAATTTTTGGTGTAGAGTGTGGGTATACAAGAAATGTTAAATACAATAGCGCGCGAGCAGTCATGTGATTTTGTTGGCCTTGCCAAGCAGATATGGGGGCCCATGTCAGAATGATAGCTAGTAATTATGTATATAGATGTCAAATATCATATTTTCTCATTCTAAATTTAGTGATTTTCCAATTCCATGTGGAGCACAATTAAATGTTAAATATCTAAGGCATACGACAAGTAAATTTTAAACTCCTGGTGATAAATTAACTACGTAAATTTAGAAAATCTTGAAATTTTTAATGTAAAATTCTGACATATGACATCTATGTACATAATTACTAATTATCATTCTGAAACGGGCCCACACATCTGATTGTCAAGCCCAAAAATGTAACATTACTGGTCGCGCACTATACTTATGTAACCAAAAAAAGGAAGTAGCGAGAGGTATTGTGCTGGCCACAACAGATTTTTTTGACAAAGTTTTTATTAATTGGCAAAAAAATAATGAAATTTGAGTATTTAAATTATCGCCATGTTATATTTAAATTCTTCATTTCCACAAATTTAGAGTGTTATTGGACTACTTTATCCTAATTCTTTTTTATATCACAAAAATTCACATTAGGACTCAAATTATATTTTTCAAAAAACTATTTGTAATTTTGTAGAGAATGTTTATATGAACTTTATTGATATTATATTTTTAGTATTTTTGTCATAACCATTTATCTCTTCCGGTACAATTAACTATCCTTTACGTATTCTATCACCCAATGAGTTATGGTGAATATAGAGCCACTTGCTTGATCTAATACTATCATTTATAAGCAAAAACAACATTATTCTATGCAAGTAAAACAGTTCAATTAAACGGCCACTTTTAACTTAAATTCTACCACACAAGTCGCTCACATTAACCGTTCCGTAAGTACTTTGTAAAAGTTAAACGCTGCAGTGCAAAATCAAGACATAAATATATCAAAATTTAATTATCACTTTAATTAACACAAGCAGAAATAAGAGTAATAAATGAGTGACATTTTCTTTAACATTTCTGCACTTAATTCTTTGTTACTAGGCGACATATTTGTTACTGTATTTTAAGAATATACAGTATGGTTGAAAAAATAGGGACAAAAAACTATTTTCATTATTATTATGTAATTTTAGGCATATAATTAAAATTAAAAAATTGACGGTGATATTTTGTCCACTATTGCTATCTCGAGAACTATATGAGCTACGAAGTCGGTTAAATTAGCAAACAATTTCTATTTTACTAGATTATTACAATGGACAAATAAAATATTTTTATTGACAACTGTCAAATAATATACCCATAATTCAACCGATTGTTATCAATTAATGACCTTCGTTATTGTTGCTAAGTGAATAATATTGACAGTTCGATGTAATAGGTTAAACTGTTACATTGAACCCCTTTGTGCTGGAGAAGTTATATTAATTGTAAAAATCTGATGTGGCCAGCACAATACCTTCCGTCAATCCTGTGTATTATGTACAAATTCCATACATAAATTTTCTTACAAAAGATTCTAAATTTTTGGTATTTTATGATTCCCTTTCACGGCAACTGAACTCCATACTCCTGATAACAAACAAACCATATGAAATAAGAAAATCATGAAATTATGGATTATGGACATAATTAATTGCTATCATTTTGACACGGGTCCCCATATCTGCTTGCCAAAGTTAGCAAAGTCACGTCACTGCACGAAGCCCTATACATATTTTTTTTGCAAAAGATCTTTTATATTTCCAGTATAATTATTTCATTATTAAAGAGAAAGAAAGATATCGTGACTTATATAAACGGACCAACATAATTTCATATCATCACACATATAAAACCTTGCGTAACAAAATTAAATCAAAAGTTAAAACTTCATACAAACATTATTTAGAATCAGTTGAATCCAAAATTCATAATGAGCCACGACAGATTTGGAATTTTCTCAACACCAAAAAGCGATCAACCCGTATTCCTGGTGATATGCACCTCGGTGACTTAACTTTATCATCTACCTCATCTATTGTTCAAACCTTTGCAGATTATTTTTCCTCTGTTTACGTCTCAGACTCTACTGATTCATCATCATTTGCTGTTCCTTGTAATCATAACTCTCTTGATCTACTATCTATTAAATGTATCTCTGAATCTGAAATCTTATCCTCTATTAACCAATTAAAACCTTCTCGCAACCCTGGCCCTGATAATATTCCCGCTTATGTCATAAAAGGTTGCAGAGATATATTTGTCACACCTTTGCATATTCTTTTTAACCTCGCATTGTCCACCAATCATTTTCCTACTGTCCTTAAAAATACATCCATATGCCCTATTTTCAAATCTGGAGATCCTAGCGATATTACCAACTATCGTCCTATTGCCATCCTGTCAAGTATTTCGAAGGTCTTTGAGAAAATTATTTTTAATAGAATTTACAACTCTGTTCAAGACAAAATTTCGAAATCTCAACATGGCTTTATGAAAGGAAGGTCTACTGTAACTAATCTTGCAAATTTCACTGATACTGTTCTGGATTCACTACGTAATAATATTCAGGTTGACGTCATTTACACTGACTTCGCAAAGGCATTTGATACGGTTAATCACTCTGCACTGATACAGAAACTACAATATAACTTTAATTTCTCACCTCACTTAGCTTCTTTTATCTCGTCTTATCTCAGCAACCGCAAACAATTTGTCCGTCTTAACAATTTTACCTCAAATTATTATATCCCCACCTCTGGTATCCCTCAAGGGTCGAATCTTGGGCCTTTGCTGTTCAACTTATTCATTAATGATCTTGTTGATGGTTTAGAATATTCTAACTGTTTATTATATGCTGACGACATGAAAATCTTTAAAACCATAAATTGTGCAGAAGACAGTTTCCAGTTACAGCGTGACATAGAAAATATTATAGCTTGGTCTACTAAATTTAAATTGTTCTTCAATATAAATAAGTGTAAAGTGATGTCATACACAATGAAAAAGAATTACTTGCTATCTAATTATTCAATGGATAATTTAATACTCGAAAGAGTAAAATTATATAAGGATCTGGGAGTGTGGTTTGATATAAGATTAACATTTTCACATCACATTCATATTACCGTCAAAAGTTCATATAAAGCCCTTGGATTTATTATTCGCTGTTCCAAACATTTTCACAAACTATCCACTCTCAACTCCTTGTTTAATTCTTTTGTTCGCTGTAAATTAGAATATTGTAACCTAATTTGGTATCCAATATATCAAAATCATGTTCACGCCATCGAGATTATTCAAAAAAAATTTGTTAAATTTTGCTGGCGTAAAACCAATGGATTCCCTACAATTATGTATAATTATTCTTATATTGATGCATTAGCTGAATTTGGAATTACATCTCTGGAAAACCGCCATAAAGCACAGTCGGCCATCTTTCTTTATAAGCTTGTCAATAATATTGTTGATGACATCAACTTACTAGCTCGTGTTAATTTCTATGTACCTAGAATAAACTCTAGGCATCGAACTTTATTCAAGTACACAATGGTTAAATGTAATTATGAACTAAAATCACCGATCCGTCGCCTATGTTTTTATTATAATGCAATTCATTCGCCACATAATTCCATTGATCTATTTTCAAATTCGTTACAAATATTCAAAAACTTATTAACTTACTACTTTTTGTCTAATTGAATTTCTCACTTTGTATTTAACTTGTAACTTGTAACTTGTAACTTGTAATTTTTTCTAACCCTCAGTAATTGGGACTTTGTCCTGTTGAGTGGTTTCAAATAAATAAATAAATAAATAAATAAACAGACTATGCAAATTGCACTGACATCTACTTCTTCTTTAGTTTTTCCCATTTGTTAGGGGTCCCTATTTTTATTTTCTTCTTCCACTCATTTTTATCTTGCGTGTCGTCCTCATTCAGTTCCTTTTTTCTCAAGTCTTCCGAAATACAGTCCTTCCATCTTATATTTGGTCTTCCTATGTTTCTTCCACCTTCTATTACAATATATTTTTCATCTCTTCTCATGACATGTTCAAACCAATGTAATCGTCTCTCTTATATCTTTCTAGAAACTTCTAACATTAGAGTATATTTCCCTTATTCTTTCATTGATTTACTTTTTATTGATACTGACATATGTAAATTTGAATTACCTGTATATATTAAGAGTTTCCATGGTTAAGTTAGCATAGCTGGCTGATTTATGAAATTTATTATCTTTATAATTCTTTAACTATATATCTGTTGAATATGAAATATAAAATGCAATCAAATCGATAGAGAATAATATATTCTTTGAGTTATAATGAAATTTAACTGAGTTTTTCAAGAAAAACTATTAAAATCTTCAATTGAGGATACTTTCGGTTGACCAACTATAACGAAAATCTAACCAGGTCTGTATATGGTTGTAAGGAACAGAAATACGCAAGAATTGTAATTTTTGGAATTCTAGTATTGGAGATATCGCGGCCGAAACCGCGGTCACACACACACTAACACACACACACACACACACACACACACACACACACACACACACACACGCACACACGTCCACACATACATACAGACATCATCGTAAAAATAGTAAAATCGTATTGTAAAGACCCTAAAACGTGCTTATTCAATGAAAACTCACCATCGAATTTTTTAACCAAAGACAATACCTTCCTTACCTAGAGGTGACGGAAGGTAAATATATACTACTTTGTATGAGGAAAATGTCAAAAAGATTACATATATAAGTTTTTCAAGGGGTATCGAAAAAATATCTACTAACTTATTTATTTATTGAAAAAAACATCACAAGTAAAATTTGCCGACTGAGTAAATGTACTATCCATGTAGAAACATTCGTTGACATTGATCTACTATTATTATTTGGATTTTGGACAAAAGTCATCTCACCCGGTAAGCTATTTCTCCCGGACTTACCCTATATTGACGATAAAACGGCTTTTGTCTTATTTATAAGGGAAGTCCAAAAACTTTATAGCCACACTGTGTAAATCAGATTTATGAAAGTCCTAAGCAATTTCTTGCTCCATAAATACCATCAATTTGTAGCGAATATAGGCTATGTTCTCTTAATAAGGCAATAATAAACAAAGCGTACGGTACTAATAGTTAATAAAGTTGATGACCGTAAGTCACGGGTGTCCTTTTGGGGAGTTCCGGTACCGGTAGCGATAGCATGAACCCATCATCGACACTATAGCCGTGCGCGCGGATAAGGTAAGACCACATACGCGTGGTATAATTCAGCAATTATGAACCCGATGTCATTCAACGGCCATAATTGGGCTAGACAAAAAACCCTCTACCGCTTTTTCCACAGCGTGGATGAACGCCGTGCCCTTTCCCACAGTAACACAAGAAATATGTGAGAGAAAATAACATAATACGTAATTAATCGAGGAAACTTGGAAATTCTGTAAGAAACTATGTAAAAAAATGAATCAATTGGAATTTGCTGCAATCACAACTATATCGGGTGCCTACTTCAAATCTGTGACATAGGCAATACAATGTTAATAAATATTGCACATTGGTTTGAACATGTTTGCCAAGGTCTGCAAGTCACGTGACTGCTCGCGCCCTATACATAAATTTTCTTGCAAACGATCCTATATTTTCAGTAAAATTATGAATAGCTTAGTAATAGAAGGTGGAAGAAATAGAGGAAGACCAAAGATAAGATGGAAGGACTGTATTGCAGAAGACTTGACAGAAAAGCAACCGAATGAGGACGACCCGCAAAACAGAACGAATCGGTAAAGCTAAAGAAGAAGAAGATGTCAGTGTCAAGTGTCATTTGCATAGTTTGTTTATGAAATAATTTTACTTGAAATATAATCTTTTGCAAAAAAAAATATGTATAGGGCGCGTGCAGTGACGTGACTTTGCTGACTTTGTGCAAGCAGATATGGGGACCCGTGTCAAAATGACAGCAATTAATTATGTCCATAACTGACAAGTGTCATAATTTTTTATTCAAAATTTCATGATTTTCTTATTTCATGTGGTTTGTTTGTTATCAGGAGTATGGAGTTCAGTTGCCGTGAAACGGAGTTATAAAATACCAAAAATTTAGAATCTTTTGCAAGAAAATTTATGTATGGAATTTGTACATAATACACAGGATTGACGGAAGGTATTGTGCTGGTCACAACAGATTTTTTCGAAAAGTTTCAAATTTCGTTATTTTTTTATATCGCGTAATTACTATTTAGTCTTGAGTAATTAAGATAACTTTCTGAAAATAAATTGCATGCTAGGAATGCATTTTGATGGGTCTTGCATCAATAAATAAAATCAGTATTTGTTGAATCTGCTGTCATTATTAAATTAATTATTACAAAGGTAACGAAAATTACCTTAATTATAACAATGGATAAGAATGAAATACGACAATGACAAATAATTTTCTTTTGTTTTATTGATTAAATTTTTACACAACCTTTAAAAAAATTAAAATAGAAATGAAATAGGTACTAACTTTGAATTAGTTTTTATCAAATGTTTCGCAATGTAAGGTATGATATTATATCGTTGAATTTCGAAGAAAATTCTCTATTTAATGAGTTAATAAAAAAATAATTGCCATTTTAAAAAATGTGACATTGTTTCATAAGTTGAGTACCACTGGCTTTAAAATAATAATGGTTATGTCAAAATGTGCCTTACAAAATTAACTTTTCATATACATGAATAAAAGGCACTGTTCCATTATCTTGATGCACCCTGTATATATTCGTAAATTTCAGTAATGACGATATATTCGTACTTGTATCATAGCGGACGTTTAACAGGTGTCACCTCATAACCTGTTTAAGAAGAAGCGAATGTTGCAATTTTAGACTATTTTATAACTTTTATAACAAACACCATTTTCGAGAGTAGTAATACAACTGTAAAATGTATTAGGGTTAATAATAATAATAGGAATATATTGAAAATAAAAAATAATAACTTAATTTCTTTCGTTTGTTTAAAAATAAAATTCTAAACCGTCTCTGTTTTCTGTTATCTTTATAATAAATCTTCATACTTTGCGATATCAGCTTTTCCCACATCATAATAAAGAAAGGTACAAAAGCCTCTGTTTTTTTCCGCTGAAAGTGTTTCAAAATTGATCAGTCTTTTGTTTCGTTTTAAGCTTATTAGCTCGGTTGTCGTTTGTTCGTGGCAAGACAAAAGACAAACGAAACTTTGACATAATCGTGCCGAGGGAATTTGAGTTTTTTGTTGTCATGTCAGCGACAATGATAAATACTTATAAACGAGTTCTCCGATGGCCACTTTGATAAAAATAATTTCATTATGACTCTAGCCAAAGAATACTACGCAAGATTATATCAGGTGAAATAAATTTATGGGAATAATAAGGTTAGTTTTCAGTATGATAAGTAAACAGGACAATTTATTTGATGAATTAATATTTTTGTTTTATTAATAAATCATACCTTTATCTGCTACGGGATGGAAAATAATTTTCGGACCGTTTTTAAAAAAAACTTTTCCTATTTAAAAACAGCAAAAAATAGTATTTTATACGACGATACATATATAGCCTTTTTTTAAACCAGAGTGAATTTAAATGTCCTATAAAAAAATTAAATATATATACTTATACAGGGCGTAACAGCGTCCTCTATTAATTTCTATATTATTAAAGATACAATAAAATACTATAAGACAATCTTATAGAAGACCAAGGGGGACATCCTATTAAAGAAGAAAATATTTTTTTAAGCCCTTTCGATAGAGTATTTGTTTCTGAATTCAACCATGTAAGTAATCATTTTATAATGTAACGTTTATTTATTTGGGTGAAGTATAAAAATCAAAGAAATATTATTAACACGTTGAATGCCACTGACGCTTATAAGCGTCAGGCGATGTATTGCGTAGGTGCCACCGTCGCTTATATGCGTTCCGTTCGCATCGTTGTACTTTGTTAGCTAGTTTGGTTGGTGCTGTAGTTGTGTATGTGTATATGAACAGGCACTCCAGTAAAAGTTTTCACGAGGGAAAAATGCACGTGGTTCAGAATTTTCGCGATTTTTCAATTTTTGTTATAATGCAAATTGATAACGCTAAGGCAGGGCCTTCTAGACTAAAAAGGCCTCGTACTCATTATTATACAGACGCAGAGTTATTAGAAATTCTGGAAAATAGTGACGAGGATTGGATTTTGAGTTTGCCGTCGACGGCATTTGGAATGAATTTCAAGGGTCAGTGCCACCGCCGCTTATAAGCGTCAATTTATTTTTGCCAAAAAAATCAAAAAATAATTTTGTATCGATTACTTATACTACTTACCGGTATTTTCAAGCAATGAAATATATTCTTTTAACAAAAATAAGTTTTGGGACCTGTCAAAGTTATTTAAATGAAAGTGGCATCCAACGTGTTAATTAAAATAATACGTTTATTAAACGATAAATAATTAGATAAATATTAAAAAGACAATAAAAATAACTAACACTATGGATTAAACAAATATAAACACTAATTTAAGACCAAGAATATTATTAAATAAGTACTTAAACACTAAGATTATTTATTTAAACAATATTTATATCACTATATTTATTTATGTTCACAACTCGTAGAATGTTTATTTATATCATCCACTGTTCATTGCTCGTTGCTTCTACATAACAGACTATTTTCGCTGGTTTTGGCGACGGGTTTATATAACGCGATGTCCTTCTCGAACTTTCTGACGCCACAATGACATTGAAAACAAATGATTTAGGTCACCTGTGTAATTAACACGTCTAGTCGTATGTCGTATGGGTTTTTTTTTCGCCGTCGGGGATTACGTCATCGCTCGGGAATATTATACCAGTAGCGGCGCTCGTATACTCTTAAGTCAGGGGCGCACGTTACAGTATCTTTACATAACAAAAATATTGAGAAATATTCAATTGAATTTTAAATAAATTTAACTATGTATAAAAAAACTAAAACTGCTATTTATCAATTTGAATTCTTTAGGATAGAAATCAAAAAGAAGACTGTTTATAACATTATTAACAAATATTTATTACATTTTAATTTAAGTTTTTCATACATAGCCTACTGAAAAATAAAATAAATAAATATATCATCACGGCATATTACCCATTGCTGGGTGTGTCAGTCTGCTTTGTACACAGATATCGGTAATAATGAAATATTTGTACCGTGCGGGCGCTTACCAGTGCACCACAGAGGTCAATTTTGTGCTATTAAAATTCGAAGTAGATTTTGGTGTCAGTCGGGATCGAACCCTGGTCACCAAATTCGCGACCAAACACTCAGGCACACGGCTACGAGAAATAAATAAATTTAATTTTTATAGTCACTTTTAGTAGGCTAAAAACTAAAAGTGCTATTTGTCAATTTGATTTATTTAGGACAAAATCAAAAAGAACCCAACAACGTTATTAACAAACATTTGTTTTATTTTAATTTAAGTTCAATTGTTTTTCATACAAAGCCTACTGAAAAATAACTATAAAAATCAAATTAATTTAAATTTCAAATAAATTTTTCTCATCATTTTTGCTATGTATTTGAGGGGTTCAAAGAACTGACCTGAAAAATTGGAGATTTCTTAGCGATCTTTCTTGGTACGGTCTTTAATTGACATTCTTGGAACGCATTTTAAAAATCAGTATGAGGTGCGATCAAAAAGTAACAAGAATTTTTAAATTTCGTATATAATTCGAATGAGCTCATTTTTTATCACGTTGGTACCACGGTTAGTAGAGTGTATGTCATGTTTGTTTCATCTGATGACTCTCCACGCGAGCAATAAGTGCTCGTGGGGTAACACTTGGTAAACGCCCGCACGGTACAAATATGTCATCATCGTTACCGAAATCTGTGTACAAAGCAGATTGGCAGACCCAGCAATGGGTAATGTTCCATGATGATATATTTATTTTATTTATTTATATACTTACCTACATTCATTGCTGGCGTGGAGAGTGCACCACAGGGGTCAATTTTATGCCATTTAAAATTTTAAAATATTTAGCGTCGGTCGGAATCGAACCCGATTCCCCATATTCGTGTGAAGTGACGCCTGGTAAATAAATATGTCATCATTATTACCGACATCTGTGTACAAAGCAGATTGGCTCACACAGTAATGGGTATCTTACCTATATTTCTATACGAATTTACTTATGCTGGAAACTTTCCTTTCCATAAAATTATTGTTCCATTTACTTAAAACGTTACTATTATTATTTGAAATAATTAGTTTGTTGACAGTGACATATATCTGTCATTTATACACATTTGAGATCTGAGCTGTGTAACTATGGAGTTGTATTTGATTAAAAATATAGATAATTTTAGAAATTTATCCATAAAATATATACAGAAAGTATTAACGCAAACCAGTAGAAAATTTTAAAAACTTTAATTATTATAATAACAAATCTCGAAAAACTAACATTTAATAGTTATTTAACTATCAAGTGTGTTAATGAGGGCGATTAATGATCGAGACATTTTAACGCGTGAGCGTAGCGAACGCGTTAATTGTTGAGATCATTAATCGCCAATTAACACACGTGTTAGTTACAATATTTTTTCGTTGACCGTATCTTACTTAAAAGGAAAATCTAATTTTATTCCATGAAAAATTTTTTTAGGTTAGTAATGGTTGACCGAACGTCAAATTTTACGTCAGAAAATCAATAAGTTTTGTCATCAATTGTTTTCAGTGGGTGCGTTCAGTGTACTTAACGCTAGACAACGCAAACGGTTTTTTATGTTATTTGAGGAAATTTATTCTTTCAAATTCATTTTAAAGGTATGCTACGTGAATATACCTAACTAGTAAGTGTCAAAAGCATGACTTTTAATTCTGTCTACCTTTTTGCTACAACATAGCGTTAGCAATACATGCTGTGTTCCAATGTGGTGAACGCACCCAATAAATCGTTTATTAATAAAAAATCATGCATTAATAGGGGTCATTAATGAATGATTTTCTATACATTAAGATAGCTTATTAATAAACGGTCGACGGAAATAGTTAGTTAACTATCAAGTGTGTTAATGAGGGCGATTAATGATCGAGACATTTTAACGCGTGAGCGTAGCGAACGCGTTAATTGTTGAGAACATTAATCGCCAATTAATACACGTGTTAGTTACAATATTTTTTCGTTGACCGTATCTTACTTAAATGGAAAATCTAATTTTATTCCATGACAATTTTTTTTAGGTTAGTAATGGTTGACCGTATGTTGTAAAATTTTACGTCAGAAAATCAATAAGTTTTGTCATCAATTGTTTTCAGTCGGCGTTCAGTTTACTTAATGCTAGACAACACAAGCGGTTTTTTATGTTATTTGAGGAATTTTATTCTTTCAAATTCATTTTAAAGGTATGCTACGTGTATATACCTAGCTAGTAAGTGTCAAAAGCATGACTTTTAATTCTGTCTACCTTTTTGCTACAACTTAGCGTTAGCAAAATACATGCTGTGTTCCATGTGGTGAACGCACCCAATAAATCGTTTATTAATAAAAAAACATGCATTAATAGGGGTCATTAATGAATGATTTTCTATACATTAAGATAGCCTATTATTAAACGGTCGACGGAAAAGGTATTTTTCGGTTAAAAACTATTTTGAGCTTCCAGCAAAGTGTCATTTCCGGTTATCTGATTTACTCCAAAATCTAATGGCATCTTTCCATATAAGATAAGGTAGAAATACAAGGTTTCAAATTTTTCTATTTGAGTTGGAGCGTAAAGAGGATCCACACATTTCTTTATGAAATATTTAATAACAAAATTAACTGCAGTGCAATTTTACAACTTTTTAATTTACATGTGCCTCAGAAAACAACTCGTTCAAGTATACTTTTTCATTTACCTAAAACCGCAACAAATAACCACAAAAATTCTCCTGTCAATAGAATGATGTCAAAATATAATGCTAGTTTCACTCACATAGATATTTTTTATTTAAATTTCACTTCATTTAAAAAAGAAATAATGAAGTCGTCCATTTAAGTGCTTTTGTTATTCATATGAGTGTATATTTCTTTGTCTTAATTTGTATATTGCTTATATATTTGAATGTATGTTTAATTTGTATTTTTGATTATGCGTTCTTGTATTTCTTTCAATCTTTTCATTATGCTATGTACCGACGTAGTTAAGATATAGACACTGTATATGTAATTATTCTTAATGTTAATATGTGGGAACCTATAATTGGTTTGTAAAAACTGTTGGTTCTCCAAATTTCATAAATAAATAAATAAATAAATAAATAAATACACACACCTATACACACATACACATACACACAGACATCATCGTGAAAATGTTAGAATTGGATTCTAGGGACCTTAAAACGTGGTCATTTATCAAAATCTCGATATGCGATTTTTATCGCGATCCCTATACCTTCCTTACCAAGGGTAGCGGGAGGTAAAAAAGGATGTAGGCCAATTACTTTGGCGCATGACTCGTAGTTTGAAATAAATCCAACACAAGATTGTTAGATTTAAGTGGAATAATGTATTGTATTATAATACTTTGATAAATACATACTACGGTGGATTTTTCGATTCCCTCTCAAAAATGGTTTTCGGTCATCAAAATAAGTATTTACTGCTTCGATAGCTCCTTCATTGGATCGAAATCTCTTTCCAGCGAGGAACGTTTTTAGTTTCGGGAAAAGAGGGAGCCAAATCGGGCGAGTACGGTGGATGGGGGACGATTTCAAACCTCAGTTCGGTCAATTTTTATTGAGCAATACGATTTGAATGAGCTGGCGCATTGTCGTGGTGAAACAAGATCTTTTTCTTAGTCATTCCCGGGTGTTTTTCTTGAATTGCTGCTTTCAGCTTGTCTAAAAGTGTGGCGTTCGAAAAACCATGGCCTTCTCATTGATTCCGCAAACTTTTCAATCTCGTATTTAAAATAAAATTCTAAAAAGCATGAACAATGTGTCTTATTCTCAATCATTCTAGTACGCAACCGATGTATTTCAACAAATTGTTTACTTTGTATTAACTGTGGTATGTATATAGTTAGTAAAAAGTAAACAATATGTAGTGCGAGAATATTGGAACTGTTAATAATGATTAGTTGATATCTGTTTGCTGTGGGTACCGCTGGCCACGGAGCTCAGCTCAACTCACGGTCGTTTAGCTTAAACGATAACACGCAGTTTAATTAATTGCAATTAATTAATAATCCCACTCGCTCGGCTCGGCTTGGCTTGGCTCGGCTCGCGGTTCACAGCACAGCACAACACAACTAGCTGGACATACAAGATCATAGGATCGCATCGCATCGCAAGACTTTCTCACCAGATGTTCAATACACGCAGAACCGTAGGGAAGATTTCTGATATTAATATGAAAATAATCTCCGTTGGTAGGTGTATAAATTTTATTAACATTTTGGTATTAACGATTTCTATAGCTCTGATAAAATCAGATACCTAAAGTTCGATTCCACGACTTGATCCACACGTCATCAATCGTAAGCATATTGTTTAAATCGCCAGGGGGGGGGATTGATGACGTCATGTTGTCGGGTGGAATCGTGTATTTTCCGAAGTATTCATTAAGTTAGTAATTTCTTTCATATAACATGATTTATACGGCAACATGTAACCTATTTGATGATGGATGTACATTCATGATACCACTTCCGGTTTATTAGTAATTAATATCCCATTAAAGAAGAAAATAATTTTTTAAACCAGTGGTTCTCAAGTTGCAACACAAAGCTATATTTTTTCAAATGGGATTATACATATTTTTATGCCTATTCGATAGCGTCTTTTTTTCTGAATTCAACCATGTATTAATTTTATATATTTACATAATAAAAAAATCTGATGTGGACACCACACGACTTCCTTGTACGATTATTAAACTATACATATTTTTTTAATAACTAAATTACAAAATATTAATTTTAACTTCAAAATAGTAAGATATATAGCGACCCTAATCTAACCTGGTTCTTTTTAAAGAGAGTTTTGATTACAACAAAGATATATTTGATTACAACAATGTTTATGACTAATTTCACAATAAAAATATAATATTTGTTATCGTACGAATCATAAAATTGCTCGTATTTAACGTAATTTGACATGAACATTTTTTTATGTTTTTGTCCTAATCCATAGCAAGCTTTATTACAAAAACAAAAAAGTATATAATTTTTAAATTTACATATCTCGCTTATACAAAGGGCTAATTTAATAATACTTGGTGTGATAGCAGAAATTAATTCTCTAAAACTTTTATTTGAAGCATTTATTTCTAAAATCAAAATAAAATCATTTTATTCAAGAAAAACTGTTAACAACTTCAAGTAATGTACCACTTCCGGTTAGCCTATTTTAACCAAAATCTATTATGTTATTTCGATTGACATAAAAGTCTTGTATACCAAATTTGAAAAGTTTTGGATTATATTTTAAAACCGGTTTTCATTAAAATCTATTATAGGCTTCATGTAAAGTGCCACTTCTGGAAATTGTGTAATAACCAGAAAGGGAGGTGCACAAGCACAACTAGATGTTATAGGAGTCCTAAATACAAAATTTCAACTTTCTACGGCTTACCGTTTTTGAGTTATGCGAGATACGTACAGACGTCACGACGAAATTAGTCAAAATGGATTCAGGGATGATCAAAATGGATATTTCCGCTGAAATCTGAAAACCGAAATTTTTCGCGATTACAATACTTCCTTTACTTACGTACAAGGAAGTAAAAAATGCGATTGAAATTTAAATAAATTTGATTTTTATAGTTATATTTCAGTATGCATGAAAAACAAAACCTGCTATTTGTCAATTTGAATTATTTAGGATAGAAATCTAATAGAACACTGTTTATAACATGTTTAACAAATATTTGTTTCATTTTAATTTAAGCTCAGTTGTTTTTCATCATAGCCTACTGAAAAAGAACTATAAAAATTAAATTTATTTCAATTTCAATTGACTTTTCTCAATATTTTTGTTCTGTAAGGATATAAATTAATCTCATGGTTGAATTAAAAAAAAAATACGCTATCGAATAGGCATACAAAATATGTATAATCCCATTTGAAAAAATATTATTTTATGTTGTAACTTGAGAACCACTGGTTTAAAAAAATATTTTATTCTTTAATGGATTGTCCCCCTTGGTGTCCTACAACTTTGTTCTATAATATTTTTTTGTAACTATAATAATAAAAAGAATAATAGCGGTGGTCGCTTTTGGTGTTACACCCTGTATAGATCTAAAATTAATAATAAAGAAAATAGCTAATTACCCCTATTTTTAATCACCCTGTATAAAGAATGCAACACTAAGTAAGAATACAGTGAAGAATATTTTGGCAAATACTAAATATTCTTGACAGCATTCCAGGTTATTATTTTACACCTTTTCATATTAAAACACATTGGTGCCAAATGCCATTAGTACGATGAATTATGCACATTTGCACTTAGATATAAATATCGCTGTAAACAAGTAATTAGGAACACACTATAAATAGTAAGAGCTCCACGAGATAAGTAAATTTGTCACTGGACCAAATGAGAATAAGTCAATAATTATATCAAATGTAGTTTAAACATTAAATATTTCAATACAAATAGAAAACTTACATGAATATTTTTACCTCTCGCTAAGAGAGGTGTTGGATTCATGCTAAAAATCGCAAATCCCGATTTTAATGATTAAGCACGTTTTAAGGTCCTTACAATTTGTTTACGATGATGTCTGTGTGTGGATGTATGTGTGTGTGTATGCATGTAGGTCGATTAGAAGGACGATACCTCAAAAACCATAATACTCGCTCAGGTCTATTCTGTAAAAAAAGTGTTAAAATTTACTGCGTTAAAATTTGGAGTTAAAAAGTAAATTTTAACTCGTGCGTTAATACTGAAATCAAATGTTGCTATTCTACAAGGCATGTTTTAACGCCAGCGTTAAAATAATATCTCTTAGCGCAGTTGTTAAAAGTATGATGTGAAATTAGTTGTATATGATATAGTCATTCTGAAAACATTTCCTAAATATGCACTACATGTGACAGATTTTCCGTTGTTTATAGGTTTTGTTAGGTTAATTTGACGTTTCATCAATCAGTATTTTAATTCTAGCTTAAATACTAAGATGTTGGAAACTGGTACGTATTCTTGTAATTTATAAATATTCTATTTACAATATTATTAATTTTTAAAACGACTAGAAATGATAAATTTTCTGGACGAAAATAAAATAATACTGGCATCAAAACTCGACCCAAGAGATATGAAACAAAGAAATGACAAGTGGAATGAATTAGTAGAATCATTTTGATGTAAGGCTCAGAGTGCATGATAAATGTTTGAAAGGTTGAAAAATATATGTAATAGCACACTGTTATTTATAAAGTTTTTTATTTATAAAATCTTTTCAATTATCGATTTCGCCTATGGATGGCCATCCTCAGATTGAAAGCGTCAAGAAAATTTTTAGAATAAATTTAACAATGTAACTTTATTCTAAAAATTTTCTTGGTGCTTTCAATCTGAGGACGGCCATCCATAGACGAAATCGATAATTAAAAAGATTTTATAAATAAAAAACTTTATAAATAACAGTGTGCTATTACATATATTTTTCAACCTTTCAAAGAATTAATAGAACTATTGTATTCATCTTCAAATGGCCTTCAAAAGACTTTAGCTGATTGGAAACATGTAATTTCATATAAATAGTATAGCAATAATTTTATTTGGTGCTGAAAAATGTATTTTTAGGTATTCAAAGAACTGAAAACATATGCATGTAGAAAAGCGAGAGAAATATGCATTGCGTAAAAAGCAAACTGGTGGAGGACCACCAGAAGTAAAAAAAACTAACCGAAATAGAAGAAAAGCTAATGGGTTTGTTATCAAAAGTGCACCTATAGTAGATGCTGGTATAATTGATGCTAATGAATTAAGTATGCAGGTTGTACATAATTGTAAAGAAGTTGGCATAATTGATGATAATGAATTAAGTATGCAGGTTGTACATAATTTTAAATCTTTCTTTATATATGTAACAAAAATTATATATATTATTGTGTAGTAGGTACAGATAAATAATTGCACAAATAAATTTAATGTTTATTATTTACCTTTGAATAACATTTTCTATTTCATTTAAAACCAGAATAGTCACAATATTCGCCATTTTCTTAATTTTAAAGGTGGTGGTTAATTGTTAACACTAGGTACTTACCATGGGTTTAATTTATTGTGTTTAACGTCAAAAATTAACTCCAGGTTTTAATTATTTTAACGCTTTTGCCGTTAGAGAATTCCAAATTTAGTTTTAACGCTTGCGTTAAAAGTTTAACTCTATCCTTGAAAATAACACAGGTATTTAAAAGTTACAGAATAGACCCGAATATCTGTTTAACTACGTATTTCTCAATCAGTCATTACTGGGCAGAGCTAAAAAGTTTTGGTAATAATTGGACAACCGGAAGTAGCAAATTCTAAAAAAAATTCTTCTAAATATTATTTTTTGAAAAATGTTGTTCTTGCTAATTAAAAAAGAGTAAAATCTCTATCTAATACATATAAATATTTTATATCTTCTATATATTTAGAAATATAGAAATATAAGGTATATAATATAATATAATCTGTTGTAATAAATTTCACAGCACAAATAGTGTCATGGAAACCAATTGACAAATAAAAAATGTTTGTAACTGACAGATAAATGTCAGTGTTAAAAAGCCAGAGACATTACTGAAGATTTTTTCTGGGAAGTACATACATTATATTATTTCTTATTGTATTAATAGTTAAATATTTAAAATTATAGGTATTTTACACATACCCTTCAGAAATATTGTTAATCCCGACAATGAATTGGAATCATCTCGAAAAATTAGAAGAGTAGGTCAAAACTTGATCATAGAATGATTTTAATTTAAAAAATCTAAATATAAAGAATAGGTATAAGCGCGAATACAGCCCGAAGGAAGACGATATTTAAATGTTATAAGCACAAGATGAAAGTGAAGATGGTCTCCATTCTGCAACGTAAAATACAGAAAAATTGTATCACATCGAAATAATGAGTGCAAGTCTACGTTGAAGGACTTAAATTTGTTTCAAACATTATTGGACAATGTACACGAGCATTGTAGACTAGAGTAACATTGAACTGCAAAAATGCTATCAAATTCTTCTCAAGTAATTTGTAAATATTAACAAAATTACACATCGATATAAGAATAATCGGAGTGCAATTTATCCATTACTTTATTAAAGGAAATCAATGTGTTATTTAGATACAGTATGCATGAAAAAATAAAATGTAAAAGATGATATGTAAGAATAGATGCACATATCCAGATATGTACTTTTTAGACCGCCCAAAATTAATCTTTTTACTAGAAGAATATGAAGAGAAAGTAAACAAGAACGTTGTTCGAATTGAAAATCCCTGTTACCAGCCATATACATGGTATACTCTACTTTGTAATTTATTGTACGTAAAATATCCTATAGATTTTGTAAATGTATGTGAAAATTGTTTTGTGTTGAGATATACTCTTATTGAATAATAAAGAAGTTTATACGTCATAGACTTATATGAATATATTATTTGTATTTCAAAAAATATTATTTGCTTTATGCATATAGCCGCGTAAAATATACGGCGAGAGGTTATGTGCTGGCAACATGCTTTGCAACGCACATGGTCTCTCGTTGCACAAGTTTTCTTATGAGCTTTTTCTTCAAGTTTTCTTATCAAACTTGCGTAGAAATAACATGACAGAAACCACGTACAGACACTTATGCCCCTAATAGAAATATAATAAATCTGCATAGCGGATTGTATTATATCTAACTCCTTCATGAAAATTAGGACTGATATTCCAATTACTGCTTTATTTACATTTTATCTCTTCTAACTCGGAGTAGGCTATGAACAAGGAAACGTATATCAATTTAAAAGTATTTAATTAAATGTCAGTTTCACACGAGATATTGTCAAAAATGTTACCAAAATTAAAGCGTTTCTTCTTGAATCTTATTTTAAAAATGGAAATAAATTTAATAATCTGTTGTGGCCAGCACAATACCTACCGTCAATCCTGTGTATTATGTATAAATTCCGTACATAAATTTTCGTGCAAAAGATTCTAAATTTCCAGTAAAATTATTTCATAAACAAACTATATAGATTACACTTGACACTAAAATCTTCTTCTTCTTCTTTAGCTTTCCTCATTCGTTAGGGTTCGCTATTTTTTATTTTCTTCTTCCACTCATTTCTGTTTTACGTGTCGTTCTCATTCAGTTCCTTTTCTCTCAAGTCTTCCGCAATACAGTCCTTTCATCGTACTTGATCTTCCACTGTTTCTGCAATCTTCTATTACTAAGCTATTCATTCTTCATCCAATATATTCTTCATTTCTCCTCATGACATTTTCAAACCAATGTAATCATTTCGCTTGTATCTTTCTAGAAATTTGTAGCACTAGAGTTATTTCCTTACCTATCTTTCCGTGTCTTCCCCAACATCTACTTCAACATCCTCATCTCTGCCACATTAATTTACTTTTTATTGATACTGACATTTGTCAATTTGCATTATATGAATATATTAGTAGTTTTCATGTTTAGCATAGCTGCCTGAATTATAAAATTTAATTTCTTTAAAATTCTTTAACTCTATATCTATTGAATGTGAAGTATAAAATACAATCAAATCGTATAGAGAATAATATATTGTTTAAGTTATAATTACGTTAAATGTCAATAAATCAAATTTAACTGTTAAATCTTCAAATGAGGCTACCTCCGGTTCACCAATTATAACCAAAATCTAATCAGTTGTTCTTTTGGATGTAAACTAGAGGAATACGAAAAAAATATAATTTTTGGAATCGTGGTATTGAAGTTATGCGCTCCGAAACTTTCGTCACACATACACAGACCTTCCTTACATAAAGGTGACGGAAGGTAAAAAATTCACTTACATAGCTAATAATTCCTACAAGTCTAAAAAAATACCTTTTATTGATACCATACTGAAATGAAAAATACGTAAAATATATGGTTTGAAACTATTTACATACTTTGCACGTGCACTTATATTCCTTTCCTCGTAAAGTTTATGGTGCGCTATTACTTAGTTAGCAAGTTATAACTTGTTTAATATTTCTCTGATTGTTCTCTCTCAGTAGTAAATTCCCACGTTTATAAAGTGTATCGAATCCGGGCCTGGCATTTCCTAGAGTGCATTGTGAATGCGCCATTAATATTCATTCGCTGGACAGACATGTGATTAGGTTTTTATTTCTTGTGTATTGAGTATACAAGCGTAAAATGTAATAAATATTTTAAGCAATTAGATTAATAAATGTGGGGATTATAGCGGCATAAATTAAACAAATCGTATGAGGAATTTATCATTGCTTTGTTAAGACACTGACCACCAAGCTAAATGAGTATATGGAGAGTGTTCTAGATTCTCAACGGATTTACATTTTAACGCAAATGTTTAGAATAGGACGAGATTAAAAGAATTAGAAATCTATCTGTCTGTACTTTTTAATAAATATTTAAGACTGATTTTGATAAATATTTCATTAAATTTCATAATATGGTGGTATTTTCTTAAAAATTAACAAAAATAAAAATAAATAAATATATCATCACGGCGTATTACCCATCACTGGGTGTGCCAATCTGCTGCGTACACAGATATCGGTAATGATGAAATATTTGTACCGTGCGGGCGCTTACCAGGCCTTACCTCATGGGCACTCATTGCTGGCGTGGAGAGTGCACCACAGGGGTTTTGTGCCATTAAAATTCGAAGGAAAAAATATGTAAATTTTTCAATATGTATTAACAAATGAAAAAAAATCGTAAGGAGCACATACACATGTAAATTTTTATACTGTGTTGTAAAACTGAATGTAAAGTACGAATGTATTTTGTGTACACGAAATGTAATATTTTGTAAGATCTTACCTGGAAGGATAATAATGTTGAAGTTATTTTGTATGTACTATTTTGTGATGTAATAAATAATGCGGTAATTTAAAAAAAAACGTTTTTTTATAAAATCGTGAAATCCGTCGTATTTAATAAATATAGTACCTAATATAAAATAACATGAAATATGCGACTTTTCATTCATAAATTTATTAATAAACTTCCGGGGCTGTAAAATTCGTGACGTCACGGTTTGTTACTCACACAAAGACATTCCTTCTCACACACATTTACGTGGTTTCTGTTTGCTGCTGTAAACAAACCAACCTAAAATTGTGACAGGTGACTGCAGAGTTAAGAGTAAAGGTATGTAAATAAAACATTTATTAAAATAAATACCAAAAGTTGTATGAAATATGTTTAGTTAACAATATGTTGCTGTCGCAAAATCAAACTGACAAGTAATAACCCAAACAATCATAATTCCAAAAAATAACCAGTAGAGCGCTACTAACTGCCGCATCCGCTTAGCCGTGACGTCAGCGTCCAAATATTTGAAATTAAAGACAACTTTTAAAAAATCATATCTCTGATTCTAAAGACTTGTAAGGTGTAAAACATACACCTACATATTTAATTTGACGTATTCTTTCAAGAAAAAATAAATAAATTAGAAAATGTGAAATGACCCCAGACACAGAAGAAGGAGCAAGTGTATACAAAAACGTCGGTGTTGTAAGAATAAATGGTGTTATATTTAACATTTTTCAAGAGACGATAAAAACTTGCTACCCATATTTTTTCTTTTGACAATTTTTACCTTCCGTCACCTATAGTAAGGAAGGTATTGTCTTTGGTCAAAAAATTCGGTGGTGAGTTTTCATTGAATAAGCACGTTTTAGGGTCTTTACAATACGATTTTACTATTTTTACGATGATGTCTGTATGTGTGTGTGTGTGTTCGTATGTGAGTGTGTGTGTGTGTATGTGTGTGTGTGTGTATGTGACTGTTTTTTTCTGCACGATATCTCCAGTACTAGAATTCCAAAAATTACAATTCTTGCGTATTTCTCTTCCTTACAACCATATGCAGAGTTGATTAGATTTTGGTTATAATTGGTCAACCGGAAGTGTCCTCATTTGAAGATTTTAACAGTTTTTCTTGAAAAAATCAGTTAAATGTTATTATAACTTAAATAATATATTATTGTCTATACGATTTGATTGCATTTTATATTTGATATTCAACAGATATAGAGTTAAAGAAGAATAAAGATAATAAATTTGATATAAATTTCATAATTCAGCCAGCTATGCTAACTTAACCATGGAAACTGCTAATTCAAATTGACAGATGTCAGTATCAATAAAATGTAAATCAATGAAAGAAAAAGGGAAGTAACTCTAGTGTTAGAAGTTTCTAGATATAAGAGAGACGATGATTACATTGGTTTGAACATGTTATGAGGAGAGATGAATATATTAATAGAAGGTGGAAGAAACATAGGAAGACCAAATATAAGATGAAAAGGCTGTATTGTAGAAGACTTGAGAGAAAAGAAACTGAATGAGGACGACACGCAAAGCAAAAATAAGTGGAATTTTAAAGAATTCACTGTTTAACACAATAAAACGCCAGAATACCAAATCTGTGTCTATATTTTATTGACAGTTTTATAACGACTACGAAAACATTTTTTAATAACATCACCATAGAAATCATTTTGATCGCTTGATCATAAAAGTACAAATTATTCCAACATCCCCTCACAATTTCAAGTATACAAAACAAAATTTAACTTGAAATTGCATATTGCTGAATACTAAACAATACCTAAAATATCTCTAAATTTCTTAAATTTATCTGAACATAAGGGTTTAGTGAAAATGTCAGCAACATTGTCATCTGACGGAACAAAACTTGTTTCTATCAAACCTTTTGACACAATGTCACGAACAAAATGTACTTTTATATCTATATGTTTGGATCTTCTTGTATTCTCATGGTTATTAATCATGAATATAGCACTTTGATTATCCATAAGTAAATACGATTTCACTTTACTTCTTGTAAATTCTTCTACCAAATTTTGCAGAAATAATAATTCCGCAGCACATACAGCAGCAGAATAATATTCGCTTTCCGCAGTTGACAGGGCTACGCTTTGTTGCTTTTTTGAATTCCATGATATTAAATTGCCTTGATAGAAAATTGCTAGTCCACTGACACTTTTTCTATCATTTCTGTCAGATCCCCAATCTGCATCTGCATACGCACACAGCTTTTCTTCTGTATTCTTTCTGAAAGTAAGAAATAGATTTTTGGTTAATTTGATATATCTTACTATTCGTTTCGCCGCTTTCCACGCTGCATTGGTAGGTTTTTCCAAAAATCGTCCCAAATACGCTGTAGCAAAGGCAATATCGGGTCTTGAAATAATTGACAAATAAGTCAAGCTTCCTATGATTTCCCTATAAGGAACATTGGCAACTTGATCTGTCGAACATATATTGCAATTTACTTCCATCGGAGTTGAACAAGTTTTACACTCTTCCATTCCAAATTTTTTGATAATTTTATTTATCAGTTGTTCTTGACTAATTTTAATGGAATTCTCATCTCGTATTATTTCTGTTCCAATAAAGCAGTTAAGTTCTCCAATAATTTTAACATTGAATTCAGTCTTCAGATTTTTTATTAAATTTTTCACTTCTTCATTTCCTCCCATTACGAGAATATCATCAACCCAAACCAGTAGAAAGACGTTATTTCCAATATACAAGCAAGCATCATGTTTACTTCGGTACATACCCTTTTTATTTATAAATGCGTCAAGTGTTTCATTCCATACACGTGGGGCTTCTTTTAAACCGTACAAGGCCTTTTTTAGTTTCAGAACTTTATTTTCTTCTTTATTTACTCCTTTCGGAAATTTTATATAAACATCTGAATTTAAACTACCATTTAGAAAGGCACTTGGCACGTCCATTTGAATAATAGACAAATTCTGTTGAAGTGCATGGCATAGAAACATTCTTATTGTTGGCATTTTTGCCACAGGAGCATAAAGATTAGCAGTTGTGTTCTCTTGATATCCTTTGACGACAAGTCTAGCTTTTTTCGTTCCATCTTGTTTCGTCCGAAATACCCATTTAGTATCAATAGCCTTTTTATCTTCAGGTAAATCTGCAACTATCCACGTATTTAATTTATTTAGTGCTTCAAGTTCATTTCGAATTGCTTTTTCCCAATCTAGACCTAAAGATACTGCTTCTTCATATGATTTTGGGTCTTCCCCATCACTCAGGAGACAATACGCTGAATAAACTTCATAATCTTGCAAATACTTCGGTTGTCTGATTGTTCTCTTTCTTTGTATTTCTTCTACATTTTCTTCATTTATACTTTCTTCTGTACTTTTCTCTTCATATATATATTTTGGTGTTTCTTCAATTTGTATTTCTTCGGGTGTCTTTTCTTCATAATATTTCAAATCAGATTCATCAAATTTTACATCACGTGAAATTACAATACTATTTGTATTTGGATCCCAAAGTCTGTAACCTGCTCCAGCATATCCAACCATTCTTGCTATATTTCCTCTTGGTTCTAATTTATTACCTTTTGGCAGTTTGTAGTACCAACATTTACTTCCAAAAATTCGCAATTTATCTAAATCTAGCTTTCCTAAAAATATATCTGCTGGAATTTTTCCAGAAAGAGCAGAAGTAGGTGATCTGTTAAGCTGGTAAGTTGCGCATCGCACTGCTTCTCCCCATAAATATTTAGGCAGATTAGAATCAATTAGTATGGTTCTAACTTTATTTATTAAGGTTCTATTTAACCTTTCTGCAACACCGCATTGCTGTGGTGTGTAACCAGCGGTAAATTCTTGTTTAATACCATTCTTTAGGCAATAATTCTTAAAACTCTTTGAAATGAACTCACCTCCTTTATCTGTTCTTATTCTATAAATTCTATTTCCTTTAACCTTTTGTTGCTCAATATATTCTACTAATTTACTTTCAGTTTCACTTTTTTCACATAGCAAATAAATTACAGTGAAATGAGAGTAATCGTCAGTAATTGATAAAAAATAGCGCTCACCATTTAGACTCGTAATATTCGTAGGTCCCCATACATCACAGTAAATAAGTTCACCTATTCGTTTAGATCGTGGAAATTGTACGTTTTTAAATGGAAGTCTCGTAGCTTTACCCATTTGGCATGAATCACAAATTTCTTTACTATAAGGGAGTTTCATCAGTTGCAAACCTCTTCTGTTGATGTGACCCAAACGAAGATGCCAGAGTTTATCATTTAAATTCGATACCATGACGCTTTCTGTAGAATTTTCTATCTTAAAATGAGCAATATACAAATTATTATTTATTTTACAATTAATAGAAATATTACCAACCATTATTTTTGCACATTTATCTTTAAAAACAATAGGAAATCCTGCATTATTTATTTTTTGAACAGAAAGAAGATTATAAGTTAGGTTTTCTACTATAA
This sequence comes from Harpalus rufipes, assembly GCA_951394225.1. Taxonomy (NCBI): domain Eukaryota; kingdom Metazoa; phylum Arthropoda; class Insecta; order Coleoptera; family Carabidae; genus Harpalus; species Harpalus rufipes. The sequence goes on from OX596282.1 coordinate 45,608,269, forward strand.
GTCCTTCAATATTAATTACAATACCTGTTTGGCAGCAGCGAACTCTAAGTTTTCCTTTGTATTTTGCTGTAATTAATTCTCCATTCGCGATTTTAATATTTACTGGATTTATTTCCATGATATCATCTTTCTTTAAGTATTTTTGTATATTTTCGCAAAATAAATGATTTGTAGCACCTGAATCTATAACGAAATACATGTCGCCCGTATTTTGTTCTGTTTCTGATGACAAAGCTATAAATGACACGTCTTTACATTCTTGAGTAATATTTGCCCCTTTTTGGAAATTTTTTCTATAATTATTAAATTTTCGTTGGTTATCATTCCTATTTCCTTCTCTATTTCCTGCTTTGTTATTTATATATTTTTTTTTTTTTTTCTTTGGGCAGTTAATTTTGAAATGTTCTGTGCTACCACAAGTATAACATTTCTGCTTTTGATTTGCATTGAATGAACATTCATCTTCGTTATTGCACATTTTACCATTATTTTTGATTTTTAATTCTGCGTCAAGCAATTTACTTTTAACAAAATCTATTGTAAGCTTTTCTGTTGTTGTCTCTAATACGGTGATAACGGTGTCATATTTTTCGGGTAGTGTCAATAGCAAATGGCATACTTTGTCCTCTTCTTCCATGGTCGCTCCTGTTGATTCCAATTCTCTTATTAGTTCATCAAATGCTACAAAATGATCCTGCAAATCTTGTCTTTCATTGCATTTCAGTTGTAACAGTTTACGTCGAATATAAAGTTTTGACAAAATACTTTTTCTCTCAAAAACCTTTTCCAAACATTTTATCATTTCATATGCCGTTTTTGCGTGCCTAATATACTCTATGTGCTTGTCTGTAATGCACATAACTATTGTAGATCTTGCTGTTGCGTCTTTTGCTAAAAATTCTGATTTTTCTTTATCATTCAGTTTGGAAGTATCTGTATTTTTCAAAATTACATCTTTTACTCGCTTTTCATCTAAAATATTGGTAACTCTAAACTTCCAATTTGAGAAATTTGTGGACGTAAGCTGAGGGTACTGAATATTAGTTGACATTTTTATTTTTAAATAATTCACTCCTGGGAATATTTTGACTAATACTTTTTACTCTCTAGCACCCTGGGCCCATAACCTTTTAAAGAATTCACTGTTTAACACAATAAAACGCCAGAATACCAAATCTGTGTCTATATTTTATTGACAGTTTTATAACGACTACGAAAACATTTTTTAATAACATCACCATAGAAATCATTTTGATCGCTTGATCATAAAAGTACAAATTAAGAAAATAAAAAATAGCGACCCCCTAACGAATGGGAAAAACTAAAGAAGAAGAAGAAGATATCAGTGTCATGTGCAATTTGCATAGTTTGTTAATGAAATAACTTTACTGGAAATATAGGATCTTTTGCAAGAAAATTTATGTATGGGGCGCGTGCAGTAACATGACTTTGACCGTGTCAAAATGACAGCAATTAATTATGTCCATAACTGGCAAGTGTTACAATTTTTCAATCAAAATTTCATAATTTTCTTATTTTATGTGGTTTGCTTGTTATCAGGAGTATGGAATTCAGTTGTCGAGAAAAGGAATCACATAATACCAAAAATTTATAATCTTTTGCAAGAAAATTTATGTATGGAATTTGTACATAATACACAGGATTGACGGAAGGTATTGTGCTGGCCACATCAGATTTTTTTATTAATTGTCCAGAAAAAAATTAATGAAATTTTAATATTTAAATTACCGCAATATATGACGTCAAATTGCCGTACCAATGAATGGCTCCATAGAAATCACATGTGCAAGTATTTTAAAAATGAAAAATCACCTGTTTGACGTTTGAGTAATAATCTAAGTTAAAATCTTTCAGAATCCTGCTAAACAACAGTTCAAAATAATGTGGTCAGAAAATGTTCTTTCTAAATTTATTTAAAAATATATACTGGGTGAATACTTTAAACCCGCACATAGCCCGTTCACAGGGGAAAACGTTTTTCGCAGACTTGCTCGACGTTTCAGCCATGATGGTATTTGAACAAAATGACAAACAAATGTTTGTCATTTTATCTGTCAGAATTCGTCAGCTATAATATTTTGTTATAATTTCTTTTTAATATTTGGTAACAGATTAGAAATGGCTTGAAATAAAATAAATTAATAAAACATTAAATAATAAAAATTACTCAAGTTAAAGGTTACAACGAATCATTTTGTTTTTCTAATTCACTTTTTCTTTTCTAGTGTATACGGCAATGTCTGAACACGAACTTCACAAAACCAGGAGAGTGTCCTGGACCTGAATCTTTGTCTCCCTTCGATTCAGCATGTTTGGAAGCCTGCACGGGAGATTTTCAGTGTCCTGGAACCTCCAAGTGTTGTAGGCATCAGTGTGGAGTTACTTGTCAACCAGCATGGGGCCTTGAAACCATCAAAGGTAAGCCAAAGATATTCTTACAAAATAGTATAGTAAGTTGAATAAAAAAATAAAATAAATATATCATCACGGCATATTATCCATTGTTTATTGTACTTATACCTTACAGGGAGGTAACCGGTACAACTGAACATAGGACTTTAACATGTAAAATCAGGCTTTCGTAATTTCCTGCTTCCCTAATTATTTTAGGTAAAAAGCTTCAAAAATAAATTGTAGGGCATAAAATTCTGCATCTGAATCAATAAACAAAATTAATTTTCGCGGCTGTAAAATTCGTGACGTCACGGCTTGTTACTCACACAAAGACATTCCTCTCACACACACACAACAGTCCACGTGGTATCCGTTTGCTGCTGTAAACAAGCTAACCTAAAATTGTGACAGGTGACAGCAGAGTTAAGAGTAAATATATGTAAATAACACATTTATTAAAATAAATACCAAAAGTTGTATGAAATATGTTTTTCGTTAACAATATGTTGCTGTCACAAAATCAAACTGACAAGTGATAACTCAAACAATCATAATTCCAAATACAACCGGTAGAGAGCTACTGCTGCATCCGACAAGCCGTGACGTATGCCGTGTCGTCAGCGTCCAAATATTTGAAATTAAAGACAACTTTTAAAAAATCATATCTTTGATTCTAAAAACTTGTAAGGTGCAAAACATACATTATTTAATTTGACCTATTCTTTCAAGAAAAAAATAAATTAGAAAATGTGAAATGACCCCATTCAAATTGACAGATGTCAGTATAAATAAAAAGTAAATTAATGTGGCAGAGATGAGGATGTTGAAGTAGATGTTGGGGAAGACACGAAAAGATAGGTAAGGAAATAACTCCAGTGTTACAAGTTTCTAGAAAGATACAAGAGAGATGATAACCATAGGATTGACGGAAGGTATTGTGCTGACCACAACATATTTTTTTTAAATGCGATTTCTCAAAAATATGACGGACTTTTTTCTCAGTTTTGTTGGTAACGCTTCCTGCTAACTTCACAGATGAAAATTCATTGTTGACTGACAGCATTTGAGGTTATATGTATTCATCTGCCAGTTTTATAAGCAGTCATATCACCTACAGAAAACGAAAATTTATAGACTTATGAAGACATCGAAATAGAAAAAAATATTTTCTAAGGGGTTAAGTATAAATACGTTACGATCGCAAATGAATGGAAATAAAATATATGTATGATGTTTCAAGCAATGTTAGATACTATATTTATCTAATAAAAATAGTATTTGTGGGAGGTAATGTTCTACCTACATCGTAGGTACTTTCGTACTTTTAAGAATAAGAAGGTAGAAATGATGAGTTCGTTTCTTAACTTGGCATTGGAATCTCCAATATAATTCCCAGTGTTTTAATATTCATAACATTATGAGTGTATTACGATTAAGTTAATGACTCATATTAAACGTTTATGAGAGTATTAATGGCACTATAAATTTATCTATATGAATTTATTACCGTTTTCAATATTTAATGTTTGTAAATTAATATAACTGTTTAAGTCTCATTCACGTCTTATTTTCCCAACAGCACTCAGCTCGCTATAATTATATTCTGTTAAACATAACCAGTAAGACATCCTATCTTGTTTACTTAAGAATGTGTATTATTATCAGCAAGCGAAACAAACTTTAACTACTTATATTATTTTTAAGTAACAATGTAAAGGTTTTAAAACGAACTGATTCACAAAATTCCGAATGTTCAGTTTTATTGATTATACTCGTATTGGGTAATTCTATTACCATTTCTATTTATGTAATCGCGAGGCTGTGTGCCTTAATACTTACAATTTGTATTATCACAAATAAGAATTGACAAATTTGTACTCGCTACAAGATTTTTTATTTTTTGTTTTTCGAAACTACTTCTTTCAAAAATCACAATTTTTAAGGGATTTTTCGCTTTATTTCGCCAAGATTTTTTTTTAAATTACTACAAAATAGATTTGATGCAGTAACGTAGATCTCGTTCCACACATTTACAAATACTTAAACGGTATCTATGAATTAAAAACTCACAGTTCTGCGTTAGAATTTTGCAATTTCTGCAAAATTCTGATTACACGAAAATGAGTGAAGTGATAATAATATTAGGTTAGATGAGGTTAGGACAATGGACCAAAAATCATTCATGAAGCATGATAATCGGCGTATATGGAGGCTACCATTTTTACCTCTCGCTAAGAGAGGTATTGGATTCATGCTAAAAATTGCATATCCAGATTTTATTGAATAAGCACGATTTAAGGTCCATAGAATCCGATTTTAACATTTTTACAATGATGTGTGTGTGTTACTTTGTTGGAGAAACGATTTCTAAAATTCTATGACTAAAGACCTGTTTGACTACGGATTCCTCAATCTAACAGTAATGGGAAGAGTTGAATAGGTTCTGGTAACAATTGGACAACCGAAAGTGGTAGTTTCTAAACAAAAATCCTAAATATTAATTTTTAAAAATTTGTTACTACAAATATTACAGATAATTAAATTCTCAATCTGACACATTTAATTTTTACCTCTCGCTAAGAGAGGTATTGGATTCATGCTAAAAATCGCATATCCAGATTTTATTGAATAAGCACGATTTAAGGTCCATAGAATCCGATTTTAACATTTTTACAATGATGTCTGTGTGTGTGTGTATGTGTGTGTGTGTGAGGTTGTTGGAGACACGATTTCTCAAATTCTATAAGACTAAAGACCTGTTTGACTACGGATTCCTCAATCTAACAGTAATGGGAAGAGTTGAATAGGTTCTGGTAACAATTGGACAACCGGAAGTGGTAGTTTCTAAAAAAAAATTCTAAATATTATTTTTTGAAAATTTGTTACTACAAATATTAAAGATAATTCTCAATCTGACACACTTAATTTTTTTATTATATTTCGTATAGGTTTGGAGATATAGTATATAATACTATAAAATAATCTGTTGTAATAAATCTCGTTGCCCGAAAAACATTTGCGATATTTAAATTTTTGTAATTGACATGTAACTGCAAAATGTCAGTGTCAGATTTTTCTGGGAGGTAAGAGTACATTTAATATATATTATTGTATTATTAATTAATTATATATTTAAATTACAGATATGTTAATATTACATATATCCTTAAGAAATACCGCTAATACCGTCAATGAATTTGAAGAATTTTGAACATAATAGAATAGTAGGATAAAATTTCTTATAGAACGAAAGAAGAGAAACAATTTCAATTATTTGTGTGTACTTATAGGGCGCGAGCAGACATGTGACTTTGTTGAAATGTTCTGATGTTTATTTGTCATCCATTAATATGGAATATACTTGTCGAGGAAAATAATCCACATGGATTTGGAAAATCATAATGTTTTGAATTAAAACTTATGATACTTGACACCTTTGTATATTACTAGCTCTCATTCTGACACGGGCCCCCACATCTGCTTGCCAAGACCAACAAAGTCACATAGTCACATAACTGCTCGCGCCCCATGCTACATAAAATGAAAATGGCGAGAGGTATTGTGCTGGCCACAACAGATTTTTTTTATTATATCTCGTATAAGTTTGGAGATATAGGATATAATATTATAAAATAGTCTGTTGTAATAACTCTCGGTGCCAAAAAAACAGTTGAGATTTTTAAATGTTTGTGGTTTGTAATTGACAAATATATGCAAAATGTCAGTGTCAAAATCAGTACTTTTAATAACATTACTGGAAGATTTGTCTGGGAGGTACGAGTTCATTTAATATATGTTGTATTATTAATTAAAAATTATAGGTATGGTAATATTACATATATCCTTAAGAAATACCGCTAATACCGCCAATGAATTTGAAGAATTTTGAACATATTAGAAAAGTAAGACATAATTTCTCATAGAACGAAAGAAGAGATACAATTTCAATTATTTGTGTATACAAGAATTGTTAAATTCGTCACTTATATGGCGCGAGCAGTTATGTGACTCTTGATAAGCAGATATGAAGATTCGTGTGAGAATGACGGCTAGTAGTTATTTACATACAATTGTCATATGTCATAATTTTTCATTCAAAATATACACATGGATTTGGAAAATCATAATGTTTTGAATGAAAACTTATGATACTTGTCACCTATGTACATTACTAGCTGTCATTCTGACACGGGCCCCCATATCTGTTTGCCAAGGCCAACAAAGTCACATAACTGCTCGCGCCCTATGCAACATAAAATGAAAATGGTAAGAGGTATTGTGCTGGTCACAACACATTTTTTACAGTGAAATTAAGGTGTGAGGATGAGGGGAATTTGATTTTAACGAAGGTTGTAAGTTTTACATTCTATTCTTTTTTATACCTATGTACAGATAACATTTTAAATCACTGTTTCAAAATCGTAGAACATTGATACATGAGACAAGAAAATAAAAAAATCATCTATTTAAAAATAGTTAATAGGAAGTACGTATAAAAGTTCTTCGATATTATCTATCCATTCTATCGTACAAGCTGGTTAAGTTTTTTTTCTTTTTTCCTATTAGTTATATATGCATATAAACCTCCTCCAACTCTTTTCTTGAATCGCCGGTAGATGGCTATGTAGTGTGCAGTGATGTGGACGTCATTATATTAATTGAAGTGTGTTGAGTGTCGTGGTGGTCCTGAAACGTGCCGCGCTGGGGCCCACCGGGACCGTGTGAGCACCGCCCCAGTCGTGACCATGCCACTGAGATTAATTCTCGAAAATATGCTTCTCAATAGGTATAACATTAAATGTAAAAAGAGGTACCTCAACTGTGATTTTGTTGGGATAGGTACTTATTTAATGAATACAAATTCTATACTTAATAATTATTAAGTAATAAACGCCACAATGTTTAAGCATTTTAAGAGGCACTAACGGACACAATTATAGGTTGTAAAGAAAACTATGTAAACTTTGTGAAAAAGAATATAAAATGGCTAAAAGAATAATATGCAGGACCAGGGCTGGTCTAGCCAACTAGCAATTCTTGCAAATACCAGAACCATATTTAATCCCCAGTCCGGCTCTGTAAGATTTGTCAAATGGTTGGGTGATTGACGAACTAGGGAAGCATGAATGAATGCTGTAAAAAATACTACATTGACTAAATTAAAACAGTGTTTAAATATTTAAACAGTGTCTAAAAAAAGTAGTCTCTCAATACAAAAATTAACGAAATATCAAAATTAAACAGTGTCTAACTTAAACACTGTTTAAAAAAGTTAGTACTTTTTAAAATACGAGTTAAAAAGTGCAGTTTCATGACTAGTGATACAAATAACCATTATTGTGTTGAAATAGAGTAATTTATGTGACTCTAATTATTAGTGAACATCTATTTTACAAAATATTTAAAAAATCATAACGACCCACGGTACAAGAAATTCAAATAGGTAAAAATAATCAGGCTTACATATATGAAAACAAGTATACATAATTATAAAATCAAGATCAATTCATATGTAAGGATGCACGAATAAGTTCTAATCATTCTTTTTCTTTATCTTTACTCAATGTCATTACCAAAGTATAATAAAAAATTTAAATCCACAACAATTTGTATTTTCTTTTATGTGTAATAAATAAATTGTAACTCATATCAACAATGTTCTCCTGCACATTTTAAAACTGTAAAGTGTACAGAAATAAAAGATACATGCAAAACTGTTTTTATCTTTTTTACCTCCCGCTACCATTAGTAAGGGAGGTATAGGAATCGTGTTAAAAATCGCATATCGAAATTTTGGTAAATGACCACGTTTTAAGGTCCCTACAATCCAATTTTAACATTTTCACGATGATGTCTGTATGTATGTGTGTGTGTGTGTGTGTGTGTGTGTGTGTGTGTGTGTGTGTGTGTGTGTGTGTGTGTGTGTGTGTATGTGTGTGTGGATCCTCTTTACGCTCTAACTCAAATACTATCATTCAGAAAGTTTTGAAACCATGTATTTCTACCTTATTCTAATATGGAAAGAAGCCATAAGATTTTGGTGGCAATCGGATAACCGGAAATGGCAGTTTACTTGAGGCTCAAGGTAGTTTTTCTTCAAAAAATACCTTTAATGGCCATTTGCACAGCTTATAGTTAATTTGTTAACCATTGGTTAAATTGACAATATCGTATCGAAATGAAATGTCAACGAGTTGTTAAATATTACTGTCAAAATTTCGATACGCATTTTTTTTGTTAACCTGTAGTTAAGATATTAACTATAAGTTGTGCAACTGGCCATTAATGTAATTTTTTCACAATTTGTTATTATAAAAATTAAAGATTATTCCATTTTCTACAAGTTTGCTTTAATACTTTTTCTATATATTTTATGGATAAATTTATAAAGTAATATAAAAATTTTATCTCGGAGCTTATGCTTTAAACACATCTCCGTGGTTACATAGTTCAGCTCAAATGTATGTAACTGACAATAAATAAATGTCACTGTCAAAAAATAATGATTTCAAATTAATAATAGTAACGTTTTAAAAGGAAAATTGTAAATAGAACAATAGTTTTATGGAAAGGAACTTAAAATACATAATTTCTAGCATTAGTAAATATGCAGATTAAATAAAGAAATAAATAAATATATTATCACGGCATATTATCCATTGCTGGGTCTGATTTATACACACATTTCGGTAATGATGATGACATATTTGTATTGTGCGGGCGTTTACCACAAGGGTTAATTTTATGCCATTTAAAATTCGAATTATTTGGCGTTGATCGGGATCGAATCGGAATCCTCAGATTCGCGACCAGACATCAGGTACGCGGCAACGAGACCCCATAGGTAAATGGTGGGAGGTATTGTGTTGGTCACATCAGATTTTTTATTATTGTTTTGTTTACTTCATACTGAATATATTATTCTTAAGAATCCTGAAATTTGCTTAAAAAAAAGTAATAATATTTGTGCTCTTATTGGATATTTCAAAAAACAAACAAATATAGGTAAGCCGTGGCTAAAAAAAATTAACCCTGCCTGAAAAAATATGTCTCATATTCAATTCTGGCTACAGCCCTGCGTCAAGCGGAGTGGTGCGTTGGTTCAAATATTTTTCAGATGCATCCTGCCAGATACGCAGGGCAAGATATGGGCAAAGAAGAAGAAGACTATACTTTCACGTAAGAAAATAGCGTTTGTTTTATATAGGGATATAAAAGAAAATAGTTGGCGCTTTAGAGTCGACTGTTGTAGGGTACCTATATACTCAGGGTATGGCCATGACGTGGCTCGCGTTTCGTCCGCCATTAGAGGGCCACTGTCATATTCGTTGTTGTTGCGCAAATTATTATGTATTTTCGTGGCTACTTGCTTTATTTTAATGCAAAACACATTTAAATATATCTCTAATATTTATTTAAAGTGTAAGTAATACTTTTATTTTATTTATTTGTATATTTTCTTGAGATACTGACTACGATGACTGGCAATATTGAAAACACATAAAAATGACCAATATTAAGCACAAACATTTAATTTTTTAAAAGGTAAGTTTAAAATATATACTTATTATGTAAATAATAACCACAGTTATTAAATTTGATGTGATAATAACAACCTATATCATATGCTATATATAACCTCTAAATCTATGTCATAATAATAATTGTGTATCTTTTAAATAAATAAATTTTTATTACCTTTATAAATTCATAGTGTGATTATTTAATATTCCTGTATAATATAATATCACATTTCTTACAAGTAAATAGGGAAATGAATTATTAGTATGTTTGACATTGGCTCGCTTATGGCGGCGATCTTGCCCCATGGCCATACCCTGTATATAAAGATACCTTAGACTGTTGTTACATGCATTAAATAAATAATTTAAATCCGTGAAACCAAACTTTGTCAATAATAATAATTTTTACCTATAAAAATTTACAAGACCTGAATATTAAAAATTACAATAAAACATGGTTAAACTTAATTCTATAGATTTTATTTGACAGGTGTTATTTTTACCTCTCGCTAAGAGAGGTATTGGATTCTTGCTAAAAATCGCATATTCAGATTTTATTGAATAAGCACGATTTAAGGTCCATAGAATCCGATTTTAACATTTTTACAATGTTTGTGTGTGTGTGTGTGAATGTGTTTTTGTGTGTGTATGTGTGTGCTACGTTATTGGAGGCACGATTTCTCAAATTGTATAAGACTAAAGACCTATTTGACTACGGATTCCTCAATCTAACATTAATGGGGAGAGTTGAATAGGTTTTGGTACCAATCGGAAAACCGGAAGTAGTATCTTAAAAAGAAATCTAAATAATTTTTTGAATTTTTTTATTAGTATTAAAGAACGTAAAATTCTCTATTCGATACATTTTAAAATGTTATTATATGTTCTATATATTGAGATAAAAAAGTAATATATAAAATAATCTGTTGTAATAAATTTCAGAGCCTAAACAACTTCATAGTAACCATCACATGTTTGTAAATTACAGAAAAATGTCAGTGTCAAAAACCAAGTAGTTCATAAACATATTTGGGCGGTATTGGCAGCTCAATTCTAAAACTTGACCTTAAGACTATTTTAACTAAACACATGACAGTGGATAAGAACCGATTCAAAATTTGTCTTCGTACGAATATGGTTTTATGTAGATTTTAGCTGAAACTAAATCTTAGAATATTTTTTTTTTTGGCAACATAGCACTGACATTATTGAAGATTGAAGATTTTTTCTGTGATATGGTAAGTTTACTATTTCTTGTTGTATAACAATAATAACAATTAAATATTTAAAATTATAGCTATATACATATACCCATCAGAAATCCCGTCAATAAATTGGAAGTAATTTTAACATTTAGAAGTTTAGGAAAAAAATTCCTCAAAATATTATAAAAATAATCTAAATATAAAGAAAAGACATGAGAAATTTATAGGGCGCGAGCAGTCATGTGACTTTGTTGGACTTGACAAGTAAATATGGGAGCTCGAGTTAGAATGACATCTAGTAATTATGTATATAGATGACAAGTGTCAATTTTCCATCTCAAATTTTATAATATTCCAATTCCATCTGATTTATTTTCCTCGACAAGTAAATTCCACATTCCTGGTGACAAATTAACCACGTGAAAATTATGACATTTGACATTTATGTAAATAATTACTGTCATTTTGACAAGGGCCTCCATATCTGCTTATCTAGCCCAAATATCACAAACTAACTACGTAAATTTAGAAAATCTTGAAATTTTTAATGAAAAATTCTGACATTTGACATTTATGTACATAATTACTAATTGTCATTCTGACACGGACCCCCATATCTGCTTGTCAAGGCCAACAATGTCACATGACTGCTCGCGCCCTATACTTAATGTAACCAGAAACGGAAGTGGCGAGAGGTTTTGTGCTGGCCACAACAGATTTTTTTCGTTAGGTTTGCATTCTGACCAATCAAAAGGCAAAACATATTCCTATCTAAACCAATGCTATTTTCTTATGTGCAATGAAGTATAAGCTAAATTTTAGTACACATTTGGTCCGAGTACCAATATAGTACGCACGGTATAAACATAGTCCGTAAATGTTTCCCTTATATTAATATTTAGCATGTATGCCAGCTTAAAGTTTAAGTCGCTTCAACCAGCTATTGTATGTGGTATCCAATGGACTTATTGGCTATCCTGTAAATTCATTGTCATGGTCTTTCTTGTTAGTGGGATGTAGCGTATTCGGTTGCATTGCGGCCCAATGAACGCGTATAAAAACTAGGCCATTATTTAGTGCCTAAACCTGTTTCATTAGCTGAACTGCAACATAAAACACACAGCGGTCTCTGTGTACGCACGCACGCCACCAAGCGGTATTGCCATTGCCACACACAGCACAGCAAACAAAACAAACGAGGAAAGGAGATGAGTCAATTCGCACACAAAGCAAAAACAGAAGGAACAACAGAATAATAACACTACTCAACAGCCGTTTTGCATCTGGTTTGTTTTTAATCATTAACTTTCAATTTTTTTCTGCTACCGACTTTGTATAGTGAGCTTTGTTACCATATCATCGATTGAATAATGCGTAAGTGAAACACCATACGCGACAAATGAGCAAGTCACACTGGGCGATGATTAAGTAGGACACAGTCATCTGGGCGACGGAGACTAATAGTATATTGTGTTATTAGGAGTAACTGATACTTTGTGTGGCGAGCGTGCAATTGTCCGACTCGCTTCGCTCGTCGTTCAAACTTCCACGATCGCCACACAAAGACATTTTTACTCCGAATGACACATTATATTTTTTCTTCAAACGTAGATATTTAAAGAAAAACATCTACTACTGATGTTACATTTTACGTAAATTACATTTGCGATTTCAATTGCCCTGTAGCTATGGATACTTATTTGTTCATTTTTACTTCCTTGTACGTAAGTAAAGGAAGTATTGTAATCGCGAAAAATTTCGGTTTTCAGATTTCAGCGAAAATATTCATTTTGATCATTTTGATAACTCAAAATCGGTAAGCCGTAGAAAGTTGAAATTTTGTATTTAAGACAGATATAACATCTAGTTGTGCACCTCCCTTTATGGTTATTACACAATTTCCAGAAGTGGCACTTTACAGGAAGCCTATAATAGATTTTAATGAAAAACTGTATTAAAATATAATCCAAAACTTTTCAAATTTGGTATACAAGACTTTTATGCCAATCGAAATAACATAATAGATTTTGGTTAAAATAGGCTAACCGGAAGTGGTACATTACTTGAAGTTGTTAACAGTTTTTCTTGAATAAAATGATTTTATTTTGATTTTAGAAATAAATGCTTCAAATAAAAGTTTTAGAGAATTAATTTAAATAATCAAAACTCTCTTTAAAAACTCCCTTTATGGTCGCTATATATCTTACTGTTTTGAAGTTAAAATTAATATTTTGTAATTTATTTATTAAAAAAATATGTATAGTTTAATAATTGTACAAGGAAGTCGTGTGGTGTCCACATCAGATTTTTTGTTATAAATATTGAAGTGAAAATTTTCACGTTTTGACGTTTAAATAAAAACTGTGCAATTTTATATCCTTGTATGCAATTATGTCGAAATTTGAAGTATTATAATGTACGCCCCCTGAAGTTGTTCAATTGGATGGAAATCTAACAGTGTGGCTGAAAGATATGTCCAGGAATCACTGCAAAACAATATAAACTTTTCTTATCACTTTAATTCTAAGTATTCTTACGTTCATTACCGTCCCTGTAATTGTAATCTGTAAGTTTGCTATTCTTTACTATGTTATTTCCTCAAAAGTAAACTCTGTTTATATTTCAACTCATAGGTTATTTATTTAAATTTGACAGCTATTCATGGTATTTAGTAACTTTATTCTTAGGTTACCTAGCGTGTTATAGTGACATTTAGGCCGATATTACAGGTTTCTTTTATTAGAGTTACTTCTTATTCGTTGATTCTGTATAGTTTCTGTGGATATTTATTTATTTTATTTCTACGCCGGCAGCGAAGAAATTAACTACTTCTATTCCGGCGGCGTAGAAATTATACTTCTACCCTATGAATCAAGTCACAAAAGGTGCAACTTTTTTGACGTTTGAAGAAAATAAAATTGCACGCTTAGTAGGCATTCAATTTGATGTACAACAAATTAAAAGCGACGCTCTGATTATTCTAAAGCAACATTAAAATAACCTAACCTAACACCGAATAGAGGCGTGCATGTGACGTCATGGGTAATTAAAAATGTCAGCCTGGTGGACCAACACACCAGACTAACATACAGGGTGTATCTAGATAATGGAACAGCGTCTTTTATTCATGTATATGTAAAGTTACACAAAAAAGTGATTATGATATTTTGTAATTCATAGAGGGGGGCACATTTTGGCATAACCATTATTATTTTAAAGCCAGTGGTACTCAACTTATGGATCAATGTTACATTTTTTTAAATGGCATTATACAAGTATATTTTTTATTAACTCATTAAAAAGAGAATTTTCTTCTGAATTCAACAATTTAATAATATCATACGAAGCCGTAGAAAGGACATGAAAGAAAAATATTTATAATTGCAAGTTGTATTAGGCTTAATTGCAACTTGTATCTTGCAATTAGGCATAATTGAACATTTATCTTGCAATTAGCCTAACCAAACCTAACCTAATTGTAAGATTTGCAATTAGGTTAGGTTTGGACTGGCAACAAGTTTTCGAAAAATCTATCAAATTATTTTCAATTTATTCTCACTGTCTTATTACTCGTATATTATTACTGAAAATTTCGATTTGCAATTTTCTTGTTGAAGCCTATATAGCTTAACATTTAAGCCTTGTTGGTGCAGCTGGACATAAATATAAAATTTTCTTTATGGAAATTGTACAAAATATATAGAACTGACGGAAGCTGGCCGCATGAAAATGTGATTTTTAACCCTAAAAACAAACATTAAAAAGACTTTTTTTATAGATTTGTAGAAAAAAGATTTTCTTCTATGGTGTAATGTGTGTAACTAACTTTAAAATTTACTGCTAGTTTAGCAACAGACTTTACTAATAAAGTTATAACAATATATATGAGAACCATGAGATTTTGGAGCCATGGGTAGTATTCGGTTAGATCGGGACCCGATCATTATCCCAATTAAATTGTCATGTAGGCAATACAGTGAAAAGATAAACTATCAACTACCTGAACAAAATTTAAGAGAAATTATCAATATCAATACAATAAAATTAGATTTTTTTCTATAGTTTTATCTATACACAGTTAATACCAACATATAAAATATCTATAACAGATATGTAAACGCAATATTTACAAACAAAATAAAACAAAACACCTTTTAAGTAGAAGTTTTTAGATTTTTGAATATAAGGCAGATTTATAACAAAACTAATGAAAATAAAATAAGTAATATATTTTCCAAGAACTTGATGAGGTGTAGTCTGAATTCAATCATCGTAAATAACTTTTTGTTTCAAATTGCGGTTTCTATAACGATTTGTGGTTTTTAAATTTGTAGTATTTTAAATTCTTTGTTCATTTTTATGCCTCTGAAAAAAGCTTTATACAGGGTGTTATATTTTAATGGACCCAGCAAATATCTCGCTTATTTATTAAGTTAGTAATTTCTTTCATATAACATGATTTATACAGCAACATGTAAGATGTAAGCTACTTGATGACGGATGTACATTCATGATACCAATTCCATTTTATTAGTAATTAATATCAACTTTGAAATTTCAAACGAAACATACTATATTTTTTTTTACAAATTTTAAAAGTACATCAAATTTGCTTTACAATCATGTAAAATAATCCATATGTTACATTATTAAAAAGTAAAATGGCGGGCACTTTTTTATACACCTAATCGAAAAGAGAATAGTGAGCCATATGACCCCACTTGATTTTTTTTATGGGGCTACGTGAAAGATTTTGTTAAAATCCAGATCCTTAAAAAACATCGAATCCGAATACGGATCCAAGTTCGGATACGGATACAGATCCAAGTTCAGATCCGGATCCAAGTCCAGATCCGGATTCTAGTCCAGATTCGGATACAAATCAGGATCCGGATCCAAATTCGAATTAAATTTTCGGATATCCGCTTCAATATTCGAACGTCGGATGGTGCAGGTAAAAAATATTCTTAGCGTTTACCAGTAAATCATATATTAGTATTTTACCAAGGTCACCAGTTCATCAAATTTTGATTATAAAACTAAAGAAAATTATGTTCTTATTCCTATACACCTGATACGTAGTGTGGAAAAATACGTAAAAAAATCGTTGAGCTACAATTTGCCAGTAAATAATATATATATACCTATTTGCATAGGTGACAACTTTTAAAAATTCTCGGAGGAGGGGGGGTGGTTGTGCTGGTTTTTTGAATAATTATTTTTAACGAGTAATATTTTTTAGCAAAACGTATCAATTCATTGTTCTAATCAATATTTTGAATTTTGTTATCAATTCGCGATACTCTTGTTCTTCTAATCAATTATTTAATTAAAAGTAGTTTTCATTAAGTCCATCATGCGTTAAATCATTTAAATAATATATTATTTACAATATTCGATTAAGCTGTGAAAATTTCTCTACCATACTTGTTAAATTTAGTTCTCTGGCCTTTTCATAGACGGCACTAAAACTTGTTATCACGGTTTATAGGGGAGATACGCAGTCTTCTACTATATATTTTTCTTAATCTATGAATTTGATCTACTAAACGTCAAAATAATTAATAAATATGTACTTTCTGTGTTTGGTTATTATAAATCCTAATAATTTATATTTAGCAATTAAATAAATAAATATATTTTTTAGTAAGATTTAGCTATTTCTTTTTAAAAATTTGAGAAATTATTTTAAAGAGACTCAATTTCCTCAATTCAATCTTAGTATGGCCAATCTGTAGGTAGTTTGGGAAAATTACAAAAAACTCATATTTGATTTTGGCCATTTATTTGGCTGAATAAACCTTTCCATTTTAACAACTATGGCCCGTATTCACACACACAAATTTCAGTTTTTACTTCCTTGTACGTAAGTAAAGGAAGTATTGTAATCGCGAAAATTTCGGTTTTCAGATTGCAGCGGAAATATCCATTTTGATCAACCCTGAATCCATTTTGACTAATTTCGTCGTGACGTCTGTACATACGTATACTATGTACGTACGTACGTACGTATCTCGCATAACTCAAAAACTGTAAGCCGTAGAAAGTTGAAATTTTGTATTTAGGACAGATATAACATCTAGTTGTGCACCTCCCTTTCTGGTTATTACACAATTTCCAGAAGTGGCACTTTACATGAAGCCTATAATAGATTTTAATGAAAAACTGTTTTAAAATATAATCCAAAACTTTTCAAATTTGGTATACAAGACTTTTATGTCAATCGAAATAATATAATAGATTTTGGTTAAAATAGGCTAACCGGAAGTGGTACATTACTTGAAGTTGTTAACAGTTTTTCTTGAATAAAATGATTTTATTTTGATTTTAGAAATAAATGCTTCAAATAAAAGTTTTAGAGTATTAATTGCTGCGTCTAGCACATCAAGTATTATTAAATTATCCCTTTGTATAAGCGAGATATGTAAATTTAAAAATTATATACTTTTTTGTTTTTGTAATAAAGCTTGCTATGGATTAGGACAAAAAAATAAAAAAAATGTTCATGTCAAATTACGTTAAATACGTGCAATTTAATGATTCGTACTATATTACAACAAATATTATATTTTTATTGTGAAATTAGCCATATTCATTGTTGTAATCAAATATTTCTTTGTTGTAATCAAAACTCTCTTTAAAAAGAACCGGGTTAGATTAATGTTAATTTAAGAATGGTAGTAGTAAATGAATTATTTTTTGTTCTATATCAAAATATTTCTCGCGCTTGGCTTAAGCCTGTCAATATTTTGTAATTTAGTTATTAAAAAATATGTATAGTTTAAAATCGTACAAGGAAGTCGTGTGCATGGTGTCCACATCAGATTTTTTTCTCTAAAAATGCAGTATCAGTGACAGATTGACAGTTCGTACATCAGTGTTGTGACGTCACAACAGGGCTATATAACGGCAGGAAAAGTTAATTCGAATCGCCAATAGTAAATCGATTTTTTTATATAGCCTGTCTACTTAACATTTTATATATTCGCTATTCTAAATCAATCTCTTAATAAGTACCTTATTATTATTCTGACAAGAAGTTTAAGTAATAGAAGAAAATATTGCTATAAAATTCCTAGAAAATGGGTAGAAAAATCAAAGACATAATGAAACATTTATTTATCTTCGTAATTTAGTGCAGGGTATAATTTTCGTGGTGGGTACCTACCTTTTCTCGTTATGTTAATGAATGCATTATACACGATCTCATTTCGGCTTAATCGTAGCTATAAACATTAAATTTTATAAGGGTAATGAACTGGATTGCGCAACGACGTTAAAGTTGCCATCCGCGACTTTCGGAAGAAAACTTCTAGGGTGGCCACGGCCCTGAACCATCATAAAACAAATAATTAAATTACTCCTATAATTATACACCTCAGTCGTAAAATAAAGATTGATTAATATGGGAAGATGTCTGTATTAAGAGGTATAAACATTACTTTATGATGACCAATTTGGGATGGTTATAATGTACAGAAGACATAATACTTAACCTTATCCAATTATGAATACATATTTTATGATTTTTACATTTAATGACTGTATTAATTGATGATTAAATTTATTTAGCTAAAACGAAACGACAATCAGTACGCGTTGTTGAGAAGTATATCATTTCATTTTGAAAATTTGATTTTTTTTATCCAAATATGAGGGATTATGTTTGTTTGCGGTAACAACTCAAAAGTGGGTATACTGGTATACAGTAAAAAATTTGAAAGATGTCCGATCAAGGTCGTCTACGAATTGTATGAATTCAAATTTTTGCTCCGCCCATTCTGACAAATTCAGTAGTGTCATTTGCTTAGTTTTTATGAGTGTACGTAATACTACTGATATTTTATTAATATAAAAATATATTACAGTAAAAGCATTCAAAAGTAAGTCAACTAGTAAGTTTATAAGCAAATGTAAAACCAAATATGTTAAAAATAAGATGACACAATGTCAGTGACTCCGACAGAAAATAACGTTATTCGTACGGCTATGAATAAAGGTAATGTATCTGAATTAATAAAAAAAATTACGTTACAACGAAAGTATTGTGAACGAGCATCGTTCTAAAATGAAATGTCCTAATTTAGTCAAAACAATATGAATTTTTGAAAGACAAGCGTGTTATATCCATCCTTATCGCACACTCTTATAGCCTTTGCATAAGAAAGAGATAAATGTTTGCCTATTTGTTAATTCGTTCGTGGCAAAGATGACCTTGATTGGACATCTTTCAAAAATTTTACTTTACATATGAACCTGGTATAGTTTTGTTCATGAAAGATGACTATTCAAGGCCAGTTATTAACAGTATGGTGTAATATTATTTGCAGATAACCACTGCATTTCGTATACATAGACGTGTAACATGAAATATTTATGGATACATTTTAACTGAAAAAAATAAGTGTAATTTATTTGAAAATTGTTTCTTTTTAAGTAATGCCTTTCTCAAAGATTTATGCTTTTCACCTATGTTTTTGCAAAACACAAAAACATAGAATTGTCAAAAACCACGGAATAATAATTTGATTTAAATGTCAACGTTGCTGGGTAAATATTAGCCCAGAGGGCAGTGTAGTAAATCATTAGGTATCTGTAACTCTACGACATACGTTACTATTATTTGTAATGTGATAGAAAGTAATGTCACCATTGACGTATATCTATCACACAACATAAACTACATACGTCAAATAATCTTCCTTTTTCTATTGCTATTATATAAAGTGCTGTGTATTTTTTCTTCGAACAAGTAACCTTGAATAGTCATCTTTCGTAAACTAAATTTCATTAGACAAAGTTACATAAATATACGCATTTTTAGAATATATATATATATATATATATATATATATATATATATATATATATATATATATATATATATATATATATATACAACTGAGTCAATTTTTAGAAAGAAATTAATGATAATAATAATATTTTGTTGGCTTTGTTACATTTTTTTACATAAAGAGTTTAAACACACTTACAAACACCCAAGCCCCTGGTGGGAATCGAACCCACGACCCCAGGGTCCGAGCGGTGAAGGTTGCTTTAGAAGTTTAGTGGTTTAGTAATGTAATTTTTTCTTCAAGTGTACAATAATATTCATATTATGCTACTATACACACACTATAGAAGATATTCATTTTATTACTAGTACAACAATGTTGTTCATTTTTGTATTAGTAAAAAAATGTTAGCTTCTTAGTTCACCGCTGGCGGCAGCAGTCGTCACAGCAACACAGACCATATTGAAAAATTGTTATTTGACAGTTGTATCGTTTGTGTTTTGTAGTGTACGCAGCCAACTATGGCTGAAATTGCAAAAGCTATAATTAAAACAATTCTAGAAAAATATTTAAAAAATCTCCAGTTTTACAAGTTATATTTCATTTTATAAGCGTTTTTTCAGGTTGATGACGTGCGTCTTCTACCTAATAATTTCTACTATAGAGTTTAGCGTAAACACTATTTAAATTTTTGTTTCTGAATAGGCGAGTATTTTTTTCTATATTTAGCGATATACAATACACATCACCCAGTAGTCCAGCGCCGACTTGCATATCGTCCTGTTGTCCGTCGCGCAGATGACCATCGCCTACTTGACCGAATCCGAATTGTACAATCTTCTTTCTTTTTTAGATTTTCCACCAATACCCTCATCTCTAACCTTAACCGAGCGTCGCCGTGGCAGAGTACTAATGGTCCGTTGGACGTCCCCATTGTCCCCCAAGAAGACTCTGTACGTCTTAGAAGAGCGCCACCATGCCGGTCGTCATTTCAGCGAGTCCCGCCTTGGAGGATGGACTGCGAGACATCGCACGATGAAGCACAGCGCCGTGCTGCGGCAAGTAGTCAAACCTGGAAGGTGGTATCAATTCAGGGTGGCGGCGGTGACGGAAAATGGAACTAGGGGGTGGAGTGAAGAGAGTGTCAAGTTTATAACAAGTTTGGGTAAGTGAAGTTTGATAGGAAATTTACCCACTATGATAAAAATATCTGTTGAATTAAATGTAACAGGTATCTAAAATATAAATCCTTCAGCGATTTTACGTTTATTTCTTCTATTGTTTCCTTTTCAACGTATTGGGGTATTTCATTAAGAATGCGAACCTGGTGAGAAAATGCGTGCTCGTGAGCGAATTTGGAACTCGCGCTAGAATACGTTGCCTTCTGTAACTTAAGTTTTAAAATCCTATTCTGATTGTCATGACTTGGTAGGACCTCGGCCGCCAGCGGCACCTCCGAACATGACGGTGGGTCCCTTAAGACTATGCGGTGATGGATTTCTTTGTGGAGAACTTCGATGGACAGCCCCAACATCAGATTTGCCTATCCAGCGATATAAGGTTTTCTGGAGTAGAAGACTGCATGGTGCTACAGCTTTGGATAGTGTTTTGGTTCAACATCAAACCGTTAGCAAGGTAGGAAACATTGTACAGTTCAGTTATTTTGTAGATACCACAGTTATTACATATTCATTTATTCACGATTCAAGTTAAGCACACTCTATCTGGTGGTTAAATTTTGAACTAAATTAGTTTAATCGTGATCCTTTTGAATCATGATTTAAAAATTATATTAAGAAAACAACAAATTAATATAAACACCATCTACTGTCAAATATCATATGCAGACCAATGCAAACTAATTTATTTTATTTGAAATCGTCACTAAATACATAAAAATCGACATTAAAAGTTCAGAAATCGACACTAAAATAATCCATTTTAGGACGATTTTATACAAATGTAATGTTGTCAACCTTATGATAATTATTATTAAATTTGTACGTAAAATGACAAATTTATGTGCAAGAAGAACGAACAAAATAATTCCGATGGACAAGTTTGTGATAAAACATAATTTTAAGTATTCTCTACGACAACTCTAATGTCCGAGATTGGCAACATTGAATGTCAGACCGACAGTTATGTATATACAGGGTGGTTTTGAACTTAATATCATAAATTTAAGGGTAAGTAGTATGATATGTGTAGATTACGAAACATTTTTTTTTAATTTCGTATATTTAAGGGTAGTTTTCATGAAACTAACATTTTTGGTACCATTGCACCACTGGAAATATTTTATCTGTTACACAATTATTTTCGTTAAACATGCTATTTAATTTAATTATTAAGAACTAATTTCAAATTTATTTTTGATAACCATATTTTTAATGAAATATTAATTAAAACAGCAGTAAAAAAGTTTCGTTAAGAAAAGTCGAATTTTCGTTTTTCGAATTTTTAAAAAATCTTTCTGTTTTGTAATCTACACATGTCATACTACTTACCCTTAAATTTATTTAAGTTCATAACGACCCTGTATAACCTATAAAAATAAATGTCTTTCATTTTCACAATTTTTCGATTTCAAATAAAATTGAATATGCACCTCGGCACTGAAGTTCCTTTTTATCACTCATATGGTTTATTTTCCTCGGTCTTGCGGCCTCGGCAACTAAATTCCATATTCGTGATAAAAAGTAGAACTTCAGTACCTTGATACATAAATAACTATTATTTTATAAATAATCTACTGTCGAGTATTATAGTCAGCAAATTAAAAATTGATCATATAGAAGTAAAAAAAATGTTCTTGGTAACATATGAAGTATGTTTACTTAAAACAAATCTTTTATGTAACATTTTCTTTGTTTTCAAAAGAATGGTGGGTCATTACATGTTTTTGTAGAAAAATCATATTTCCTTTGATACAACAAACCCCACATTGATAAATTTCTACGCTCGAAAACCTATTGTCGTTAGCCATTTTTAAATTTGCTCTGAAATGAATCCGTGTGATCAGGTGTGATCACTCAAAATGTGTCTAGTGATCACAAAATGAGAAGTGGGGATAACGAATAAGAAACGACAAAACATACTTCTTCTTAATCATGATCACTTTGATGATTTATATTGTGGATCACAGCCCGAAGGAGCACGGCTATTATTTCCTTCCTTTCATAGAAATTTTCTGGAATTTGCAGGCCATTTAAATAATTTAAAATAGCATTTAAGACAAGTTTTATGTTTCTCTAAATAGTATAAAATGCAGTATCGGTGACAGATTGACGAGCTGTCAGTTGTAACGTCACAACAGGGCTATATAACGGCGGGAAAATTTAATTTGAATCGCCAATAAAAATCTTATGAAGGGTTTTTTGACACACAATATCTTGTACCAATATAATTGACGTTACAGTTACAATCGTTACGATATAAATAACTACTATATTTATCGGACAGTAGATAATTTTAACCAGAAAAGAAGTAGATTGTTTGACGCCGGAGTCAAAGTACTTGTTAGAATTTTTCAACAATAAATTTCACATTTAGCATAAATTGAAGCACCATATGTAATTTTTTAATTAGCTTCCAGGATGCTTGCAAAGCCTAAAATAATGTCTAATATTTTCAATAATGACACTGGATAAAATGCTGATAAAATATATATTTTTGTCAATAAATACAATACAATACATAGGAGTATATAAGCACAATAGGTATACAAGGTGTTTCAAGAAAAGTGATCACATCAATTATTTTCTTTATTATTACAACTTTTATTTGAATGATTTTCGTCTATTCCCAATAATAAAGAAAATAATCGAACGGATCACTTTTCTTAAAACACCTGTATAGTTACAAGTTCCAATATTCATGTCCAAATAACAAAGGCATATACCTAGGTCATACCAACGCCAACGCAATAATACTAAATATTTAAATATAAAAACTTCCAATTTAATTTTTAATTCATATTTATACGAAGTTGGTACTCAATATACTTTAAATTTTAAGAAAAGCGAAGTTGTAATAATTCTACAAGTTTAAAGAACAAGAAATATAGTAGAAAAAAAATATACAATATAAAAAAAAATAAGGAAAAGTTTATATGAGGGGCTTATTTTCAAAGTGCAACAAATCCATTATTACCATAAGTCAAGCAAAGATGGCGTTACATTTGCTAAGTAATTTCTTTTACTACCGCGGAACAAGTTTGTCTGTTTGAACTTTTCAAATTGCAATTTTCGAATCGAAAATCAGTTGTTTCATTATGAGAACAAAATTCCACTGATGATATTAGGGGGGTAGAAGATAATGTAGTATTTTGAAACCTTGACTAACTAACAATTAAAAAAGCTGAAAGGGGGAAAACTGACCCGAATAAAAATGAACAAATTTTTATATACGGCAGCAACAAGCATGGTCGTACTGCAGTACAGCCGTGCTACGGCCGATGATGCGCAGTTTTTATTTTTTCGTTTGTCACATACCCGGTGCGGCCGTGACGCGGTCGTACTGTGCACATAACAAGACGTGCGGCCGTGCTTATTCGCCAAAAGGACTCGGAACGCCTATGGTGTGGCCGTACTGTGCACGTAACAAGACGTGCGGCCGTGTTGTAGACGCATTGCAACCGAATATCATTTTTACTCATTTTTAACAAGAAAATTGTGATTTCAGAAAGAACTAAAGCTAATAGCCTAATTTTTTGTTAAACCTTTCATTTACGAGTACAAAAAACTGTATTCTTTGTAATTAAGGTAGAATCTGAAAAATTATTGCCCCTATAACAGCATCAGAGGAATATCAAAATCAGTTATTCAACTCTAACAAAAAAATGAAAAACGAACGTATTGCACTTTGAATTTAAACTGTGAAAAAAATCTGCCGTATCTGTGTAAAACTTCCAGACCACAGTAAAAAACAAAAAAAATTGGCAAATTTAGTCAAAATTTTCATATCTTTATTACGGACCACATTCGCACGCAACCGTGACCGTAAAGGTCTCCAACACCCACTGCTTCCTCAGCGCCTCTGGCAGTGGTGGATTATTCACCTGATCTGGTTCCCTCTCTGGTGGGGGGCCCACAGCGTCCTTCCTGCGGAGCACCCTCACATGGTAAGGCCTGGGTCGGCAGTGAAATGTACCCAAAGTTCCACAAGCATCAGGGTCGCAGACTGCAGTGGGTAGGTACCTGGGGTGGTAGGCGCGACCCAGGTCCATCAGACGGTAGTGTGACCCGCAAGAACAGGGGAGGGGGATGGATGAAGTGTGGAAGTAGGGGATGATGCCTTGTTTGCTGGAGTGTAGTTGCATTAGCTTCTAGATGGAATGAAAGATGTTAATTTGTTTTCATTATAGACTTTTGGACTTTATCGAAATTCAGATGTATCAGTTATCTACTGATGTTAAATAATGTTATTTTTTATATCAGTTAGTGGATGCTTATTTCTGGTAATAAATGTAATTAATAATTATTATATGATTAATTTCAACAAGTTTGAACTATTGTCCTTAATGATGAAGACCAACAGAAACACAAACGTAAATGAATTTTTCAGCAGATTCAGAAAATGGGAATCTTGATAGTTGTTATTATTATTACTATAGAATTTTATGACAGATAGAGCCACAGTTAATTTGATTAAATTGCAATACGATATTAACTGTTTTTATTTTTGTTTTTCGCCAGTTCTTTTCGTCTCTTAATGACCCATTTCAACAAGAATCTAAATTTAAAAGCATTTCTTGTCATACCTAAAATATTTACCGATATCTGTGTATGAAGCAGATTGGCACACCCAGCAATGGGTAATATGCCGTGATGAAATATTTATTTATTTATTTTATTTTAATTTGGCTTATATCTGTTATTGTGCCTTCTATACTACTTTTTTTCTTCCACAACACTTTTAATAACAAATATTATAATTCTTTTGAGTTTAGGAAATGTCTCTTATGTAAAAAAAATCAAGTAAATAAATGTCAAATAAGAAAATGAACTAACTTCATACTTGTATACATTACAATACAATAAATTGCATAGAAACAGTTCACAAGGAGTCACGGGAATACAAAATTCATACAATATCTTAAACTATATTGTTTTCAATATTGTATATGAAACAATATTGTTTTCAATACAAGTGTCACGAGAATAAGGCTGATAGTCACTATATCAAAAGTAATCTAAATATATGGAATTTCTCTGTCAATAGTTTTTTTTTTATATAAATTTCAGTTTATATGAATAATTATTTGTTTAGCTAGGCACTAAAATACAAGATTTGCAGCAGTGGCTGCCGTTTCATGGCTGCCGAAGTTGTAAATCTGTATTTAGACATCACTATTAAATTATATTGCTATGTTGCATTTATTGAACGGTTGCTATGCATTTGTTGAGCGGTTGCTATGTAAAAAAAATATTTTTTTGCTGTGTAAGCAGTAAAAGTTACATTTTACAGATTGTTAGCACTATATTGTCATTCGAAAAAAAAAAATATTTGTTTTTGTTTCCAATTAGTTTTTTTTTTTTTTAGAAAAAGACGTAAGACTTTACGAAACTTTAATTTAAGGAGAAAAGGCCAGTGGCGTGACCGTATCCGCGTAGTTAACATCT
The DNA here is from genome assembly GCA_951394225.1 of Harpalus rufipes. Taxonomy (NCBI): domain Eukaryota; kingdom Metazoa; phylum Arthropoda; class Insecta; order Coleoptera; family Carabidae; genus Harpalus; species Harpalus rufipes. The sequence continues at coordinate 45,634,833 of OX596282.1, forward strand.
CAAAAGTGTACTTACGTCATATGCCAAGCTAGCCAATCCAGAATTTGGCTTCCTCTTAAGTTGTATTTCATTCGTGTCTATCATCTTCAAAAGTTCTTTCCCTTCTTTAGCAAAGTCGCATTGTCCATCGGTAGTATTACAATCGTAGTCTTCAGATATTTTCTGGTCTTTGGAATCATCGTAGATATTTCTTGAGCTATCCCACTGAGCTATTTCTTGCCAACGAGGGTTGCGAAGGCTCACCACGAACGAAAAGGTTAGGAGAAGACATGATACCAGCAACACCTACAGGAAAAATAGATATTTTAACTCATAACTGTGCACTTGAAATGATTTTATGAGTCCAGGCGATTACCCATCAAGAATGGGTCACATGCGCAGTTGCTTTACTGTATTGTTTGGAAAACAAGCCTTAATACACAGTCATCTCTCCATTTATGCAATGCACATTTTTTTCACGCAATTTGTGCACATTGCTTTGTAATAAGTCTCAATCTCAAATACAAATTAGACAGTATAATGAAAGGATTATTGTATTTATCTGCATATTTTTATGGAATATAGTAACGCCTTATTGTATAGGCAATTTAATACGTGTATGTCACAAAGTATATGTAGTTGCATATGAAATAGGTACTAATTAATCGTCGTTTGTCATCAAATTTATCAGAAAAAGTATGTAAAATTCATAACATCAACAACGATCACAAATACTAGTACACTAGATAAAACTTTATAGCATTTGTTATGCTTTTGGCTGGACAGAAAGAGACAACTAAGGATAAAGGATTATTTTGAGTCATCTCCTTGAGTAATCGCTAGGTGTCACTGCTTGTTCTTGTACTATATTTGAAACATTTGAAAATTTATTAACGAAAACCAATTATAAAACTGATATTAGTATTAGGAAAGGATAGAAAAAAAAACTGTGTACAGTAAAATTTTTGAAAGATGTCCGATCAAGGTTGTCTACGAATTGTATGAATTCAGATTTTTGCTCCGTCCATCATGACAAATTCAGTAGTGTCGTTTGCTTAGTTTTTATGAGGGTACGTAAGATACTACTGTTATTTTATTATTATAAAAATATATATTACAGGAAAAGCATTCAAAATTCAAAAATAAGTCAACCAGTAAGTTTATAAGCAAATGTAAAACCAAATATGTTAAAAATAAGATACTGACACAATGTCAGTGTCAGTGACTCTGACAGAATATAACGTTATACGTACGGCTATGAATCCAGGTAATGTATCTGAATTAATAAATAAACTTACGTTACAGCGAAAGTATTATCAACAACGAGCATCGTTTATAAATGGAATATCCTAACTTAGTCGAAACAATATGAATTTTTGAAAGACAAGCGTGTTATATCCATCCTTATCACACACTCTTACAGCCTTTGCAAAAGAAAGAGATAAATGAATGCCTATTTGTTAATTCGTTCGTGATACAGGTGCCCTTGATCGGACATCTTTCAAAAATTTTACTGTATATTTATTTTATCCTATTGATTTTTGTATAAATACTTCTTCTATTTGTACTTTTTTCTAAATTTATTTACGTTTTATGGTGAATCCGGATTTTGATATGTCTAAAATTAAATTGAGTAATTGAATGCCATGATTATTTAATAGCCGCATGCCTGAGTGTCTGGTCGCGAATCTGGAGAACCGGATTCGATTCCGACCGACGCCAAATATTTCTAATTTTAAATGGCTCCAAATTGGCCCCTGTGGTGCGCTCTCCACGCCAGCAATAGGTGCCCGTGCGGTAACGCCTGGTAAACGCCCGCACGGTACAAATATGTTATCATCATTACCGATATCTGTGTAGAAAGCAGATTGGCACACCCAGCAATGGGTAATATGCCGGAATGATATATTTATTTATTTAGCCTAATCCTGATATGGTTATGGCCGTCTAAATACCCGTAGATAAATTTCTAATAGTTCTATTAATTAATTGTTTTTTATTTCTAAAAAATGTTACCGTTTGCAAGTCTTATGCATTTTTCTGCAGCCCAAAATGAATAAGAACGTGATGAGTTTTTTAGAATTATGTACATCTTATCTCAATACTTACTTGAAAAAGGCATATTTATAGAAATAATAACACCGAAAAACAAAAAACAAACAAAACAGAACGACTTCACAACTGCCAAAATGCAAACAATGTTTTGTCTAGTATATTTGTGGTCGTTGAACATCTAATGTTATTTTATTTTCAAATTATTATTATTTGAAGAATTTTGTCTAAAATAATTTGGGGGGCAACGCGCAAGAAAAAACTGTTTTACCCTGTTAAATGCCTATACAACATATTTCCAGCGCCTCTCGGTATATTTATTTTACAATTTGCCTACAACATACTTATACGTGTATTGAAGAAAATTTAATATTGTGGACATTAAGTGTTTTACATATATCTATTAATTTTCCATGGAATAAATTTATCTGAAATTAATTTTAATTGCAATTAACGTAATTTCTCAGCAAAAAATTTCTTGAATACAATTTTCGTATGATCTATTTTCCTTCCGATCAATTTTTGTTTACTATTAATGTGCAGGCGACAAATTTTCGTCGCGATCAATTATTTTTGTAATAAATGTGCCGGAAATTGAAAACTGGTATAATATTTTTTTTCTCTACATTTATTTAAATTACACTTTATTTATTGAAATCTCGTTACTGATAAATTTTTATGAAGAGAATGAGTATTTTTTTTATTAATTGTGACTTTCAGTTGTATTATCAATTTGTGCTTGTGGATAAAATGCGTCTTTACACATTTGTTTCATAAAAAATAACTAAGTTTTGAAACAGATATCAAAGTTTAAATTATTGAGTTATAATTTTTACAGCGCATGCACATATTGTAATATTATTTCCGAGGTAGGCTTTCCGTGCAAAAATAATAATAATAATACTAACCAATTACCGAAACATATTGTGAAATTAAGAATCGTAAATAATAAATTGCTCTTACCTTCCTGGACTTCTGTTTCACAGCCATATTACCTTCGAACCCTGCTAGCTACTGTGCTGATCTGAATTTTTCCCTGTGCTTTTATACCGACGTTAGACAAAAACTCCATTAAGATTTTTTTTTGTGTCTGAAGTTTCAGTTAACGTATGTTTTACCTGTGAAAACTGAAACTATTCTACACTAGACGTACAAATAATAGGTACATTAGCGCCATTAACAGATTATATAGGAAGGTGTAAGATGATACTTGTTTTCGCGATGTAAATACATAACAATAGTTATAGAGTGCTCGGTATTTTAAGACTACGCACAATAACAAATAATAAAGGCCCTCAGTATAAAAAATACTAAATGTTCATTATAAATATCACTAATATGTTTATATTTTAGGACCAGACCAAATTCGAACTGAAAAAGCTTCAAGCAAATTCTTTATACTTCCTCCAAGTTCAAGCTTTGGCACAATATGGTAAAGAAAGATTGAAGGGTGAAAAAGCAGCTTTAGTTTTGAATACAACAAACTATACAAATGGTAAGTAAATAATATTTTACACTACACATAATATTGGACAAGAAATAGGTTACTTGCGGGGTACTGAAAATCCAATTTCTATACAGGCTGTAACACCAAAACCGACCACCGCCATTATTTTATTTATTATTATAATTACAAAAAAATCTGTTGTGGCCAGCACAATACCTTCCGTCAATTCTGTGTATTATGTATAAATTCCATACATAAATTTTCTTGCAAAAGATTCTAAATTTCCAGTAAAATTATTTCATAAACAAACTATGCAAATTGCACTTGACACTATCATCTTCTTCTTCTTTAGCTTTTCCCATTCGTTAGGGGTCGCTATTTTTTATTTTCTTCCACTCATTTCTGTTTTACGTGTCGTTCTCATTCAGTTCCTTTTCTCTCAAGTCTTCCGCAATACAGTCCTTCCATCGTATCTTTGTTCTTCCTCTGTTTCTTCAACCTTCTATTACTAAGCTATTCATTCTTCATCCAATATATTCTTCATTTCTCCTCATGACATTTTCAAACCAATGTAATCATCTCGCTTGTATCTTTTTAGAAACTTCTAACACTACAGTTATTTCCCTTATTCTTTCATTCCTTACCGTATCTTTCCGTGTCTTCCCCAACACCTACTTCAACATCCTCATCTCTGTCACATTAATTTACTTTTTATTTATACTAACATCTGTCAATTTGAATTATATGAATATATTAGTAGTTGTTGTTTAGCATAGCTGGCTGATTTATAAAATTTAATTTCTTTAAAATTCTTTAACTCTATATCTATTGAATATGACGTATAAAATGCAATCAAATCGTATAGAGAATAATATATTCTTTAAGTTTTAAGTTATAATAACGTTAAATGTCAATAAATCAAATTAATTTAATCAGTAATAATTGTTCTAACCTTTATTATTAGCAAGTTTCATTGTAGTACCTTATTAATTTATTATAAAATGAATTTATCTAACTCAGAAAAACTTGGAATGCTAGATGTGTATTTTCGAAGTTTAAAAAATAAATGCGTAGCTGCAAAACTTTATCCACTGAGTATTTACAGGTTGACATTTACCGTGTTACAATTGTTTTAGTTCATTGTTTTATTTCAAGCCACAGTCATGGCTCACTATTCTCTTTTCGATTAGGTATATAAAAAAGTGCCCGCCATTTTACTTTTTAATAATGTAACATATGAATTATTTTACATCATTGTAAAGCAAATTTGATGTACTTTTCAAATTTGTAAAAAATATAGTATGTTCCATTTGAAATTTCAAAGTTGGTATTAATTACTAATAAACCGGAAGTGGTATCATGAATGTACATCCGTCATCAAGTAGCTTATATGTTGCTGTATAAATCATGTTATATGAAAGAAATTACTAACTTAATAAATAAGCGAGATATTTGCTGGGTCCACTAAAATATAACACCCTGTATACCTACAATTTTTTATCCTTTTTTTAACAGTCTGTATATCTATTCAAATATTTTTCAAATTATTTTGTAACATGTAACTCGTTGAAAAGTGTAGATATATTTTGCTTGAAATTTACAAATGCATTCAGTTACAGAAATTCCCAACTCTGCAGCATTGACAGATAGCAAAGAAAATAAAAATGTTTCAAAAGTTGAAGGACTGCACGTCCAAAAAGTATATTGGAATAGAGATAAATTGCAAGCAAGGGTTGTGTGGCGAAGAAAGAAGAATTCTACTGCTAAATATACAGTAACTTGGTGGGCTGGACCTTGCCCGAATTCAAATAAAAATATTTCATCACATTTACAAATGGCTGTCACAACAAAGGTAAATAATTTTGTGAAAAATGAAATCATATCAAATTGTAAATATATTTTTCTTTCAGTCTACGCAATACGATATATACGATTTGGATTTCATGTGCAAATATAGGGTAAGTGTACGGGAAGTGACGTCAGAAGGCATGAAAACATTTTACGAATCATCGACTGTTTTTACAACTCCGTCTTGTAGCGAAATAACAAAAACTGTACACAAATATAAACCTGATTGTTCTATTTATGGTAATTAATTTTAAAAACGGTTATGAGTATTATATTTCTTAATATTCGTTTTGTTGTATTATGTTAACTTATTTTAGCGAAATAATTACAATTATGATACTTATTTTGTACGCATAGCTATAGTTTTTGATAATAAATATTTTTATTACATTTTTAACAAGTTTATTATTTCCACTTTTGTAGAAACTATAAATAGGGAAATAAGCTATGGCAGAGAACTTAGATCATATAGGCGATGGGAAATAAGATCGCAGCGCCAAAGTGGAACTAATGTTAACGAGATAATTTGGCATTTACTAATTGTATTTATGCATTAAGTGTATAATATTAAGAGATATTACATGTAAACGTAAATATTATAAACAATAGATAACACTTGTGTTTATACAATTAAGAAAATGTCACGTGTATAATTTATCCCGGCAACTATAGTTCCGCAAATACCACCAGATGTCATATTGCTTATTTCCCATCGCCTATAGCTTACGAACTGGACGGGATAAGTAGAGAACGCTTAGGAGTGATACAGACAGAAGATTCGTAACAAACGCGTACTACATTTCATTTCACGTAAGAAAATAGTAGATGGCGCGTGAGAGTCAACCGTTTTTACATGCTTTAATTAAATAAATTAAAAATGACACGAGATGTCACATGTCATGTACACAAACGAAGAAATATAACTAGACAAAACATTCCTTATCCCTCCTCACTGAATGTTTTGATTTCGGCTGGCCAGAAAGAGACAACTAGAGATAGAGATATATTTAGTCTCGTTCGAGTATTTCTCACTAGATGCTATCCAGTGTTAAAGTCAAAATTTAAGCGCCAATACGATGAAAAAAAGGTTTATCGTAATAAAAATTTAAAAAATCAACGTAAAATATTTATTAATTATATATTATAATTACAAAATACAAAATTAAGCGTTCTTCACAATAATGCATATGTTTTCTCATATCCAGTTCTTCGTCAAGTCATAGAAGTAGAACTTGAAAACAAAAAATTACAATCGCTCGTCTTTTGTTTCATGGTTAGATAGATAACATTTTAAATCACTTTTGTGTCGTTTAAAATGAGCTGAAATGAGTGTGCTTATCACTATGACAGAAAAATCTGATGTGGCCAGCACATGACCTCCCGCCAATTCCATTTTTAAAATAACTAGCATAAGTAGTAAAGTAACACTTCCGGTTGATCGTTTGCAAACAAAATCGAATTTCTTGTTCCAATAAATACAAAAGTCTGTAATTTTAATATATTTTTCAAGAAAATCTTGCCAGAGCTTCAAGTAAAGTACCACTTCCGATTTAGCAATTTTAGCAAAAATTTAATATTTTCTAATTAATACAAAAGTCTTAACTTTACCTATAATTTGACCAACTCTTTATACGAAATATGAATGCAAAAAGCTTAAATATCGTGGACGAAAAAAATCGTCTCACATCATTATAAAAATAGTAAAAACGTGTTGTGGCGACCCTAATTCGCGCTTATTCACTGTAAACGCACTATCAAATTTTTAGACCAAAATCTTCCTCCCTTACATATGCGTGTTGATGGGAGGTAAAAAAGAAATGCAATAATTTATTTTTTAATTTTCCCGCCATTATTTTTTAAGTAAATGCATTGATATTTCTATATTTTAAAATTTATTATCTCTGTGAAACAGAATGCTACATCCAACAATGGGTACAAATAAATAAAAAGTGTGTTTATTATTTATTTATTATATGTATTGTTATTGTACTATAAAAATGTTTCTACTTTTGGCAACACTGATCTCATATCACCGGCTTTTCAAAATGGCGGCATAGTGCACGCTTCAAACATTTGTGTATATTCTAAGTACAAATCAGTTAATTATATTATTTATTCTCCTTCATCATGTCAAACGAGTTCTACCTCCGATACTACGTCGGCCATAAAGGTAAATTTGGCCACGAATTTTTAGAATTTGAATTTCGGCCAGATGGCAAACTCCGTTATGCCAACAACTCCAACTATAAAAACGACACGATGATCCGGAAAGAAGTCTACGTCCACAATTGCGTCATGGAAGAGCTGAAAAGAATAATTTTGGACTCGGAAATTATGCAGGAAGATGATTCCCTGTGGCCACAACCCGATCGTATTGGAAGACAAGAACTGGAAATCGTTATTGATGATGAACATATTTCGTTTACGACGTCCAAGACCGGCTCGCTGGTGGATGTTAACCAATCCAAAGATCCTGAGGGCTTGAGGTGTTTCTATTATTTGGTGCAAGATCTAAAATGTCTTGTGTTTTCCCTAATTGGACTTCATTTTAAGATTAAACCCATTTAAGAAGGAATAGTGTAAGGTAAATTGTATTTTTATGATCAATTTTTGTCAGACTTTTGTATTAAAGTGATTTAAATACAAATTAAGTATTAATTTCCATATATTTTTATCAATGGATCTAATAACTCCTATATAGTGCAATTAATCATATAGATAATAATTTCAACTCGTACACAACAGTATTATTTTGTTTTAACAGTGGTTAAATACAGCTCCTTTCACTTACTAAAAAACAAGTTAATCACTGACCCATAACTGTTTTCATAAATAAATTTAAAATAGTACAGAATTAATTAATTTTGGGAATGAAAAACTCAATGTAAATATAATTTGGTTGTTCTTCAATTATTTACAATTTAAAAGCTCTAAAATATGATAAAATAAATGTTATGTTAATTTTTTCGTATCTGTCGGTTTGTGAGTATGTGTATTACAAATTTTCTTACTCATTTCGTGACCGATTAGTACTAGTACATAAAGAAATCTTAATTTATGCGATATCAGTTGATTACTGGTTATATCGGCGCACCTGAAGACGTTTAATATCTGATATATTAGCATTTTTACAACTAAGAATGAATACTTAGCCGACCGATAGATTCGAACCGAAGTACAGTCGATAACATGAAAGAAAATCGATTTGATAAAGGAGAGTATTCCACGTAATCGTGATTATCTAATAAACCATGGGCGTTGTTTCGATGAAATCTACTAGTGTTGCCCTGTACTCGTGATTGGAGCGGTTCACGTATTACATATAACAAGTCAAAGTGAAATATTTCTATATTTCATTTCACGTAAGAAAATAGTAGATGGTGCTTGAGAACCGACCGTTAGTGCATTAAATATATAATTTAAATTCATGAAACCAAACTTTGTCAATAATGAATATTTTTCTCTGTAAAAATGTAGATTTTATTTGATTACTGACAACCGGTGATATTTTTTTCGTTTTTATAAATTGGGTTTGCATTCTGACCAATCAAAAGGCTGAATTTATATCCCTATCTAAACCAACGTTATTTTCTTACGTGAAATGAAGTATAATAATAATGCCGTTTTAAAGAAATTCTGCTAACCCTGAACAATCCTCGGATCAGTTTCATTTCATGTCATCGAATGTATCTGAATGAACACAGCTATCTACGTTCCAAAATCCAGAGTACCGATTATTGGAGTAGGAGATAGAGTATGATGACGTAATTTAAAAGTGTAGTGTGTTTTGGAATGAATGAGAGTTTTGTTGGAATAAAAAACTGAAATGAAACTAAATTAAAAATAATTTTATGAAACACACTGCTCATAAGAATATAATGTAAAAGTGCTTGTATCATAAAAGTGTGCTCGCAATACGTGCCAATATGTTTACTTACATTTATTTTCAACCAGAAGCATGTTTTCTTCCTTAAGAAGGCAAATTACTTTTATTATAGGCATTATAATTTAAATAAATTATAAAACAGTGTGAATTAGACAAGGAAAGTTATTTCCCACTTTTTCATTTTCAAATTACTTTTATATGTTGGGAATCGTGAGCATCCATGTTTGAAAATATTGTGGAGTAATTTCTCTACCCTCCTCGATAGTAGGGTAAGTTGAGTATCACTGTGGAGTAAACTCTGTTGTTTTGGAACAGATTAAGAGTAAACTCTGAGAGTAAGTTTATGAGTTTTGCAACGACTTTGAGTATATTTTGTATTCTAGAGTATAGTTTTGAAATGCAGCCCAGGTATTTGACAAATTTTGGGAACATGTTTTAAATTGTACATATACACCTATTTATATATGCAACATTATTATTATATATATTTTTAATCGTTAATACATTCAAAATTAGATTTTTAAATTTTTGTTTCAAACTTCCCGCTAAAACGCTCTTGTCGCTCATGACGTCACGATCTAGTAGTTTAGTAAATACTTTGTAAACATATGCAGTTCTTTAGTGTTTATCTGTATTTTCTTTTTCCTACACACCAGTTTTAGAATTAATTTTTTTGGAGGAAAATACAGATAAACACTAAGAATTTCTTATGTTTTCATAGTATTTACTCAACTACTAGATCGTGACGTCATGAGAAACAAGAACTTTTTAGCAAGAAATTTAAAACAAAAATTTAAAAAACCCGATTTTAAATGTGTAAACGATAAAAAAAGATTTATAAAAATAATTTTGCATATATAAATAGGTATATATGTAGAATTTAAAACATTTTCCCAAAATATGTCAAATACCCTACTCTTAATATAAAAACATATTTTATTACGAGTTGTGTATTTGGCTTAGACTCATATTTAATTTTGTTAGAAATATTAATTATTATCAATATTATTTCACATAATTCCCTTCAACTTTTATAATGTAACTTAATCGCAATTTAATTTTAAATGACAGATAAATAACTATGGTGAAAATGATTAGGCAGAAGACTCACGTCATCAACCTGAAGAAGACCTTATAAAAAGAAATATAACTTGTAGTAATTATTAGTTGTTATTAGTATTAAAGAAACGTATATATTAATTACAACATGATTATTTTCAGTACTGCCAACGTATGGTACGAAAATAAACTACAATTATTTCAAATAATTTTATATTCCGTAAAAGGAATAACGATTGACTTAGAAATAATTGTAAATATCAATAATATATACATTACTTAATATTAGTACTTTTTTTTCTTCTTTTAAAAATAAATAACACCCAACAATTTTTACAAGTTATATTTCATTTTATAAGATTGTTTTCAGGTTGATGACGTGAGCCTTCTGCTTAATCATTTTTCACTATATTTAAAATGAATGTGTTTTCCACGGCCCATCTAGTTTTTTTATTAATAATTCAATTCTAAACCAGAAATGTATTTTCTTAAAATTTGTATTCGGAACAAAGCTTACCTGAATAAGATGTGTATTTCTCTTATCTTTACTGGAAATAAGTAACATTTTTTCATTTTAAATAAATTCTACCGTAGATAGAACAACCAAACTTAAAATTTAAATAATGAACTTAAAAACAAGTGGATAAGTTCATGTAAACAAAATCTCACAAATGCTTCGTTACAGGGTTATTCGCATGAGAAGGCATAACTGGCGCGATGCAAATAGTTTTAGTTATAACCAGGGATTGACTCGATAACGTTATAATAACATTTCATTTATTAATGTTTTTGATATGATATGGCACGTCACTACGTACCATTCGGCCAGCCTCGTAACTGGCGCTTCTCGTTCACCACAATTATTTTATTAACAAATATCTTAATATTTCTTTTTTATAATATATTGTTTCTAATATTAATTTTTAACTAATTACTTCCTTGTACGTAAGTAAAGGAAGTATTGTAATCGCGAAAAATTTCGGTTTTCAGATTTCAGCGGAAATATCCATTTTGATCATCCCTGAATCCATTTTCACTAATTTCATCGTGACGTCTGTACGTACGTACGTTCGTATCTCACATAACTCAAAAACGGTAAGCCGTAGAAAGTTGAAATTTTGTATTTAGGACTCCTATAACATCTAGTTGTGCACCTCCCTTTCTGGTTTTTACACAGTTTCCAGAAGTGGCACTTTACTTGAAGCATATAATAGATTTGAATGAAAAACTGTTTTAAAATATAATCCAAAACTTTTCAAATTTGGTATACAAGACTTTTATGTCAATCGAAATAACATAATAGATTTTGGTTAAAATAGACTAACCGGAAGTGGTACATTACTTGAAGTTGTTAACAGTTTTTCTTGAATAAAATGATTTTATTTTGATTTTAGAAATAAATGCTTCAAATAAAAGTTTTAGAGAATTAATTTCTGCGTCTAGCACATCAAGTATTATTAAATTAGCCCTTTGTATAAGCGCGATATGTAAATTTAAAAATTATATATTTTTTAGTTTTTGTAATAAAGCTTGCTATAGATTAGGACAAAAATATAAAAAAAAAATGTTCATGTCAAATTACGTTAAATACGTGCAATTTTATGATTCGTACAATAACAAATATTATATTTTTATTGTGAAATTAGTCATATTCATGTTGTAATCAAATATTTCTTTGTTGTAATCAAAACTCTCTTTAAAAAGAACCGGGTTAGATTATGGTCGCTATATATCTTACTGTTTTGAAGTTAAAATTAATATTTTGTAATTTATTTATTAAAAAAATATGTATAGTTTAATAATCGTACAAGGAAGTCGTGTGGTGTCCACATCAGATTTTTTTTATTACAACTTTAAGAAAAAATACAATTATTGTAACGAAACAAAAATAACGTGATTTTGTTTTTTTGTTGTTATTTATGATGTAATTTAATGGATTCATTTTTTTGTAACGTTATGAAATAACGTAACGTTTTGTTAAAGTTATTCCTGCCCCGGTTACAACAGTGAAATATGAATCAATTTTATTGTAAAAACTTTAATATTATAATATTGAATCTGTAGATAAGCCTGGGACCGCTTTATCACAGATGCAGTTGCAGCACGACACTTTTTTCTTCGCGTTTCTGAATTACTTATTTTATTACTGTTAAAATATCCATTTTACTACAATAATTTTTTTAATTGATTCACATTTTCGACATTATGCTTTCACGATTTTTTCCACTTTCTAGCTCCTTTATTTAAATTTTAAGTCTGGTTGTTTAATTTTGGAATACCTGTATTTACAGTGCGTCAAATAATGTTAGATTTTATTTAAAAATATACATAAATTAATTCAAAAATTGTTTTATTTAACTTAAATTAGTTACCAGCGTAATATTTCTTTATACAATTATAAAAATTTATAATTTACAGGGTTTTCCATTTAAATAACAAATATTTACATATTTAAATAATATAATCATTGACAACACACCACCTTTTTAACATGATTACAAAAATCAACAACAGAGTTCCACGTTTTTTGCGTACAAGTTTGCGACGTTATTCTTTCATCGGAATCCACATAATCTTCCCTAATTTCGGTGAACGCTTGATAATACTTCACACTTTGATCATTTTGTAAATCAACTTTGTTATAAACAATCACCTTATAGTTGACATAATTGTTATCTCCTAAAAATTTATCAACTTTGGAAAGTGGTATTACTATTTCATTATTATTAGGCAGTGACATCATGATGTTATCTTCGTTTTCAATAATATTTCTGCATCTTAACGTATCGGAAGTATAATCGGAGTATAGTTGAATTTCATAAATATATTCATCGGAGTTTTTTTCACATTCGCAAGAAGCGTTCCAGACTAGGGATTGTGTGTTTGAATCGAATTTTTGCACAAAAACAAAAATAGCTTCTGTCAAATCCAAAATGTAAACTTGTTGGATTCCTATGCTGCTTAAATGACAATAATTCCATTTTGCTAAGTTTTCTTCTTTGGTCCAATAATTGTTAGAATGTTTTTCGCTAATATGATCTACCATATCTTTTGCTGGACCTCTCCAGGGACATTTTCCGTAAATTTGCCCTAAAAGGCACAAAATATCAGGTTCTTCAATTTCTGCGGAACATCTGTGCACGATTAGTTCGTCGAGAGACAATTTTTCTTTGCACGTTTTGCATGGAAACAATACTAAAGTTGTTAGTATTTCCAAATTGCTGCTTCTTCTATGCGTCAACAAACTCTTACAAAGTGGACATTGAGAGAGTAAATCATCGCACTGTTCGCATATTCCATGCCCCCTTTCGCATTGCATAATCGGCGGTCGCATATATTCGTAACATACTGGACAAACTAATTTTGATAATTGTTCTGCTTCAACACTAACGACACTATCGCTCGATTTAAACGATTCGGAAGGCATTTTGTGACTGTATTATTCGATAAACGCATTGTTCATACGAAAATTTAATTCGATGCTTATCTTTATGAACTGATAAAATAGAAATGCGAAGCGTCTTTTGTGATAAGGTTAATTGAATTAAGAGATAACGTGGAAAATATGTTTATTTATATTTTATATTCAAGTTAAAAATCATAATCATCTGGATGATACAGTTCGGTTAATAGACGGTATACGTAGGATGGTGCATTGCCGCCCCTGCAAAACGGAAAATTATTATCAGTTTTAGGAATTTTACTCCTTGAAAATCGATAATATTGTTTGCATATTTTCACTAGATAAAATATCAATTACTACTTAAAGGTGATTTTTTCTATGAATTTTGTCATTTATGAATACATCAAACTATTATTTTCCTTCTATAGATAAAATTCAAAGGTCTGTTAACTTTTTATGGACTATAAGTACAAAGATAAGTACTGTATACTTGACACGAATTCAATTTTAGTACTAAGCAATAAAATGTAAACAAATTTTTACTCAAAACAAATTATTTTGCACATATTTCAAGTTATTTGTATTAAATAAATTGGATATAGTTATACAATTTATTATATTATATTGAATTTATTTTTATAGCTAAATAGACACAGAATTGACGTCACCCGCAGGAGAAAGATAGAACATCTTGATACAAACAAAACCCCTCCCGTGCCCCTCCCTTAGTCTTTTTCATGTGTCAATCAAGCTAGCTTTCTATTCCGAATTATTTTATTGCATAAAAAGTGCGTCTAAAACCAGATGTGCCTTGAGAAACTAATATAATTATCTATAATAACTTCAAATGACATTCACGACGTTTACATTGTTGAATTTGTAATAACAGTTCTTAGTTTGTATTGCCGTAACCATAGCAACCATTAGTAGAGTGCTCGTCAGCTAAGAAAAAGCCATTTACGTCATGAATAGATGCGCGAAGCAATGACGTAGGCTCACACATTTTGTAGGCAGTGGCGTGCCATACATTTTTATTAGAACTAAACGTCAGAATAAAACACGAACGACACTGGTGCATCACGTGAACAAGGGCAATGACAAAAATTGGTTTCTGCGCTGATGACGTAAATGGCTTTTTCTTAGCTGACGGGAACTCTAAGTAGACCTGTGCGCCGCCGACATATACGGCGCGCCGTCGTTGTTCTCGTCTGTATTAAGTTATTATAATATTATCAATGATTATATTTTCAGTAAATAAAGTCATATTAATCGTAAATATTTTTGAAAGTAATATTACAGAAATATTTTTCTTGAGATTTTCAACACTGCTTACTGCTTTTCTAATCTGTCATCTGTACTGTACACAGTGTTCCCAAATCGTAGGATTTTTAAGTAGTCACAGGGATTGAGGGTTTTTTTTTTCAATTTTGTGGTAATTTGCTTATATATAAAATTTGGAAAATATTTAAACACTCGCGCCACGCAGAAATCGTTCTTGTATAATATAGTAATCTCCTATACCGACGTAGTGAATTTAACTGCTGTATATTTAATGAGGGCCCCGATCACATTAAGAAACATGCTAAACGCATGTACTCATTTATAAATAAGTAGTAGATGGAGACCAAAAACTGATAAATTGTTTTTTTTTTAAGAATTACTATTTATTTTTTATTTGCTAGAATTATTGTTTATGTATTTGTTATATGTAATCAATTAATAGTGAAAATATTTGAATTTCCCGTTATATTCTTAGATAGGGATTTTCTGTCTGCAATTGGAATTTTGTTTAGAGTGCATTGTAAAAAATATTTAGAAAACTCTCAGAAAGAAAATGAGAATGCTACATTTAACTGGTACTAGTGGTACTGGTACTAGTACTCCGAGTGAGCGAGTATTTTCTGTTGCAGGATTTACAGTAACAGCGAAAGTTCATTATCGCCACTCTCCGTAAACTAAATTATATTCATACAAGATAATTGATATTTGTAAAGAAAAATTCATTTAAGTTTACGTTTTATATTAAAACGCCGGCGTACGTCGGCGCGCCGCCGAAACAGCAAGTACGACGTCGCCGTCAAAAAATAAATAATATAGGCCGGCGCGCCGCCGCCTTGACCTTGTCGGCGCACAGGTCTACTACTAAGCAGTGCGGCTATTTTTTTCCCATTCTATTAATTTTTATGCGAAACAAAAAAATATGGATCTAATATTTTCATCTCTACATTAACATATAAAAAAATCAAATAATCATGGGAAACCCTATTATGAACAAAGACAATTTTTAATTCATACAAAGAATTTGCAAAACAGATATGCAATCCCAACAATGAATAAATAGTTGTGACGTTTATTTACTTACTGGTGTGAGATGAACAGCGTCACCAACTCCGGCGGAACATAATCAAACACAGGATTATACACATGCACCTTATCTCTGATCTTTCCCAATTTATACGGTAGTACCATCGCCGGCGAAGCGCAAATGTTAAACGCATCTTCTTCTAATGAACATAAGTGCACTGGATTCAACTTATACATGGGTGCGAGTACCATCACTGGCACTGAATAATGCTTTGCGGCTAGGGCTACGGAATGGGATCCACTGGCTGCTCGGAGGCCCCCGTTGGCCATTACGGTGTGAGTGCCGATGATGACTTTGTTAATACGGGCCATCATGGCAAACACGGCTGAGTCTGGGATGAGAGTTGTTTGGATGGATGTTTTGCCTAAGTTCAAACACATCTCATGGCCCTAAAAATTATTAGTTTCTTACTTAACTCTTGAAAAATAGCTATTTCCGCATTAAAAAAAATTCATTAGTTCAGAAGTGCAGGACTACGAATAACTAATTTTGATTAAAAAAAACAATATATCAAGTGAGATATGAATTTTTAAAAATTTCATCGAAATTTAAAATTTCCATCATGGCGCGTTTATGATAGCTGCACCGAACTTCAGCGCCTAAACCCACGTGTTCATAGACACCCATTTGCCTGTTTAAAACTTTTAAACAAGGAAATGTAGATAAACAAACAAATATCAAAGAAACACGTAATAATTACAGTAAACAAAACAAGGTGTACACACTATTTTTTATGCAACCGTAAAAATATGTAATTATAAATTTTATTGTACTTAGGGTCGGTTTTATAATAGTATATTATTCAATGAGCATGTAATGTATGCTATTACTCATGAGAATGAATAATAGCCCTTACATGCGAATAGAATAATTGTCTAATAATAACATATCAGAGACATTTTCTATTGAAAAATAAGTAGAATTTTTTCACTGACAAAATGCATTTTTTTTTGTTTACATAGACAAATCTAGTTACCATTGTTGTAACAAATTTATGAAGTGATTTGATATTTAACAGAAAATCTTAAACCCGAGTATTTATTCAGCTACAGTTTAAGCTTACGAAGAAAATAAAAGTATGACAAACCTAGTGTAATTTTGGCTTTTTATGTGAAAAGAATTAGGTAGTTCTTAAAAGTAATTTTGTCTGTAAAAGGTAGGATTTGAATTTGACATAACGATTGAATAATATTTCATCGAACTGTCAATATTATTCAATTAGCAACGGTAATGAAGGTCATTAATTGATAAAAATTGGTTGAATTATAGGTATATTATAGACAGTTGTGGATAAAGAAATTTAATATTCACTTAAAATTTAATTCCATAGTAAATTTAATGAAAAGACAAAAAAAGCAACGCATTTTTCTGACAGCAATGATTTAAATGTCATAAGAACAGAGTAACTCATTAGAATTTGTTAAATTTATTAAATTTACTTGACAACTAAACTTTAAGTGGAAATTCAATTTCTCTATGAAACCGGTCTTTAAACATTTTAATTTATTGAAATAGAAAGGCGGCTATTATGGGATTGACATTTTATAAACAAAACAATTAGTTTTGCAAAAAAACGTTTAAAATAACTTCTATAATAACTATTTTATAATATTTTAGAAACGTCATTGTCAATTAAAAATAAAATGTCTTATTCTCAATAAATCTAGCGATTCGTAACATATTTTGTATTTAATTCAAAATTTCTTTTAAATTTTCGCAGATTTTCATTTTTTGTACAAACAAGTTTGGCAAAACTTTGTTTACACCTGTCCGCCATATGCAAACAAGTAATAGTTGTTTGTTATTTATGTGTAGTGTAGTGTGTGTTTGTTGTGACTGTTAAAATGTGACTTTTGTTTTTATCTTAAAATGTATTTTGTAGTAATCAGGTTTAACAAATTTCATTTTGTCTACATTCCAGTGCAGTTACTGGTAAGTTATTTTTACAATAATTAGTAATTTTGAATGACAATTGATAGATTTAGATAACATAACCTTTTATAAGTAACTTATCTTGTTGAACTGATAATTTTTTTAAAAATATTTGGCACATGCGTCATTTTTATGAGAAAATTAAATTATATAAATGACAAATTTTACTTACATGGCATTGTGGGGCACCTTCAACAACAATTACTTGAAATTTTCTTGTTTTCGCTGCGGATTTTAAGAACTTTTCAACAGTGTTTGATTTTCCTACGGTCATTATGATTTCGTTGGAATGTATGAGTTCTGAGGCTTGGGATGCTATATTATCGAGGCTAGAAACGTTAATTTATTAAATTATATGCTTTACGTTGACACAAACCTTTAATAAATTCATGCGAACCATCATATCAGTTACACTTTTGTATCGAAACAAATTTTAATTGCTCACATTTTTGTGAATTTGGATTTTTTTAACATTTTCCCATAAATAATAATAAGAATAATAATATTAAAATTTACAAATACTGAAATAAAATGTTTTCCCAAAATTTATCTATTAACTTTTTATTCGAACCTAAGTAAATATTTTTTTATGTATTCACTAGTTCAAATACAAGCACTTCAAAATTGTTCCCAGATATATAGTCAAATTTTTGACTCTGTCGGGTACAGTAATAAAACTATAAGTGAACTATAAATATCGCAATTATGATAAAGCGGCATATCCTTTACTTTCTGCAGTGTAATACTGTTTGGCATCGGCCCATATTTTTGAGCCGCTCTATTCATTCACTGAATCAAACGTCTACCAGGTATGTATAGGAAAATAACCTTACAGTCCTTTAACATAAATGAATAGAGCGGCTCAAAAATATGGGCCGATGCCAAACAGTATTATACTACAGAAAGTGAAGGATATGCCGCTTTATCATAATTGCGATATTTATAGTTCACTTATAGTTTTATTACTGTACCCGACAGAGTCAAAAAATTTGACTATAGTTTAGTTTACGAAATATGACTATTTAAGGTTATTTATAAACCGTTGGATATAAAATTACTTGCAACTAACTCCACTGCATTTCTTATACATGTGCAAAATGAAATATTTATGGATACATTTATTAGAAAAATGTTTCTTTTTAAACAATGCATTTCTTAAAAGATTTATGTTCTTCGCCTATGTTTTTGCAAAACATAAAAACATAAACTTGACATAAACCATGGAATAATAATTTGATTTAAACGTCAACGTCACTTGCAAAACATTAGCACCAGAATTTATATTTGTCACACAACATGAATTACATAGGCATTCGTCAAATAATCTTTCTAACAAATGTTGCTAAGCTACTGTTGTATAAAGTGCTGTGTATTCTTTCTTTGAACAAGTGACCTTGAATAGTCATCTTTCGTGAATAATAAATAGTATACCTAGTTTCTAATTCAACTTTGTATTCGGCTAAATGGTCTATTAGAGAACTTTTTAAGTCGGAAATAGGTTTTGAGTAATCGAGTATTTCGGCATCAGGTCCAGCTGTTAATAATTGATGTAAAGATTGTTCACCCTCAACTTTGGGGTTCTAAAAAGAGTAAAGACATTTCAGCTATTTTCATTTGTTTTCAAGTTACAAACAAAAAACATAAATTTGATGATTTTAACTTTTAGCTGTAACTAACTCGAAAACAAAAGAAAATATCTGTAATCACTTTTTTTCCTATTTTGCGTCTGTAACAAAGCTATAAGAGCACCCAAAAGAGTTCCTTCGAGTGCTGTAATAGATTACTGCAATTTATCTTTTTTAAAGTTGGTGGCAAAAAATATCAAATGTAATTTTTTACAGATCTAGACAGTTTTGACCGTAATAGGGCGCGAGCAGACACGTGACTCGAGCAACCTTGAAGTGCTTGGAATCAGCTGATGTGTGCGCGTGTCACTGTCAAAAACAATGGCCGCGTTCAGCACCTCTCATTGCTGAGCTCCGAAATTTGCCGATCACAAGGAATAAGCGAATGCGATTGGTTCAGCAGTTGCATTCAGTGGTGCTCATCGCTGCCGGAGTGCCGAATGCGGCCAGTGTTACTTTCACAAGACCAATGTTTTGATTTTTTGAATTGTTAAAAAAATATTTTTAATTTCATGTGTTTTACTGTCTGAAAATTGTAAAATAATAACATAACAGTTCAAAATCAAAATAAGTCAAAATATTGGTCGTGTCAAGGTGACACGCGCACACAAATCAGCTGATTAAAAACCCTAAGATCGCCCGAGTCACGTGTCTGCTCGCGCCCTATACGACCAATAAATTTAGGTCTATTTCCTACGAGTACGCACACGATCGTATGAATCAGTTACAAAATCACTTCTCTCAAACAATATCTTGAATTTGTTAACATTCAATAAAAGATTCATATTTTTTCAATTGTATATTTTTATTCGCCCATATTAAGAACCCATTTTTATAGAGCGCTTTCATTCCTCATAAGAATATGTGAAAGCACGCTTCATAAAAGTGTTATTATAATACGGGCCAATGTCTTTTATCATTCTATGTATTTATTTTATTTGTTATGTATTGTAAAACATAACGATGCTTTCTAGCAGGGCATCGAACCCGTCAAAAACTGGGTTCGGTCCAGGTTAATTTATTTTTTGAAAGATGCGTTCGTGTGCGGTTTTAGTTCAAGCATTAATAAAATTTGCGGTTTTGTTCCGGGTTCAGGTTTGGTTCGACCTAATGAAAATTGAATTAATGTTTTTTGAATAACAAATCTTTAGTTAAAATGTGAACACGAACACAATTTTCACGAACAATCAACACAGGCAGCAAGGCGGATGCCAAAGGCGTCGATAATCGGCTGTATAACGATTACGTTTCAAACTAAAAATGAACCTCCCGAATTTTAATATCCGGATCAATTCTGAATCAGTTCCAAATGAAAACGGTTTGGTTCGATGCCCTGCTTTCTACGTGCGAAAAAACTAATTTCACTAGAACAACCAAGTTTTGGAAATAAAATATTTTAGTATTTAAAGAAAAAAACCATTGAATGATGTAATATGTAGAAATCTAACCTTAAACTTAGCTACATATTCTTCTCTGATTATTTTCAACACGTGTCTAATAATATTAGGTGGAACTGCTTCTTGCGGCATAGCATTTAATAATTTCCTTCCCTCTAAGTTTAATAGTTCCATAAGTTCCCTACAATTGGAAAATTAAACACATAACCTCATTCTTGAAGTACTATTTTAAATCTATACTTTGCTGTATTCCAATTTTCATGAGTTATAATATTTTCAACGATAGATTCTGTGCGTTGTGCTATTTCATACGAACAACGCAATTTACTGTAAAATATAAACATTGTGATAAATAATGATAACAGATGTTTGGTATATTTTTACCCATGAGTAATATCGCTTATAAGATGAGTTATGCCGTCAACATTTTCATTGGCTGCAGGCATTTTTGAATAATATTTTTATTGCTATTTATTAAATATTTAATACTTAAAAAATATTTTTAGAAATGTGACAAACTGTGACACTCAATGTTGCCAATACACTAATTTTACACCAGATACAGAACCACAAAACACAACACAAAAAGTCCCTAGAAAGTTTTTGCATCCGTGCAACCGGTGCAACCATTCCATCCACGGTGGTACTATACATAGGCGTACCCAGACAAATTTTGAGAGGGGGTGGGTTTAAGAATTAATGAGGGGTGGAGTTTATAAATTAGATTCAGAAAAGTATAAAAAATATACTGCTATTAAAGAATAATTATAAAAAAGTGATAAGTAAACATGAAAAAATTACAAGAAATAAATTATATATTCTTCTAGATATTATTTTTTATGGGTAAGGGCGGCGGGCGGTTTAACTTCTAAAACCACCTCCATATGACCCTATGAATATGTCTATATACTATAAGTGTGCCAAATTACCAAAATTAATTTTAGAAATTTCATGAAAAATAAAAAAAAATTCTGAATGATAGTATTTGAATTAGAGCGTAAAGAGGATCCACACACACATACACATAGACATCATCGTGAAAATGTTAAAATTGGATTGTAGAGACCTTAAAACGTGGTCATTTACCAAAATCTCGATATGCGATTTTTAGCACGATCCCTATGCCTCCCTTACCAAGGGTAGCGGCAGGTAAAAATAAGTATTTTTTTAAGTAAAAATAAAATATGGGTTTCATTTAAAAAAAATGTAAGTTTGTGTTATAATTTTCCGATAGAAATATATATATATATATATATATATATATATATATATATATATATATATATATATATATATATATATATATATATATATCCAGGGTGTTAATAAAAAAACTTTACACACTTTAGCAGGTGATAGTAGAGATGAAAACAAGAAAAAAATTCTAATACACTTAGGTCCAATACTCATTGGTTTTTAGAAAATTTATGTATGGAATTTGTACATAATACACAGGATTGACGGAAGGTATTGTGCTGGACACATCAGATTTAACAACTAAGGACTCTAGGTGTTTACGATCAATTGTAAACAAAGTTGCAGCCGTCGTCGAAGAGACTCACGCACTTGATCGTAAACACCTAGAGTCCTTAGTTGTTAAATCTGATGTGGCCAGCACAATACCTTCCGTCAATCCTGTGTATTATGTACAAATTCCATACATAAATTGTCTAAAAACCAATGAGTATTGGACCTAAGTGTATTAGAATTTTTTTCTTGTTTTCATCTCTACTATCACCTGCTAAAGTGTGTAAAGTTTTTTTATTAACACCCTGTATATATATATTTATATATTTTCAAATTTGAAAAGTTCATGAAATTTGCTATTTAACAGTGCAAAAACAATCATATGTTATATTATTAAAAATACAATGGCGAATAATTTAAATATTAGATTTTTATTAAATACAGAAGGCTTTGCAATACTATTTTTGAATTAAACGAGATAATATTAAATAACAGGTGTAATAATGAAATATTGGATTGAAATAGCTGATTTTTTTTATTTTTTATTTGAAAGTTGTAAATAATGTAAGTATTATTGGTATTTAAAATAATCGAGTTATTAAAAAAATACCGACCGATGGACCACTCTGTATAGTAACATGAGAATTTTTGACAAAACAAAAGAACATCTAAGACGGCCCCCCAAAGGTGCACGACTTGCCCAATTTAACCGAATCTTATAGTTTTCGAGATTCCAATGGTAAGCCACTGTATTTGGGACACCCTGAATATACTCTTAAAATTTGTGACACAGGTTTTGAAACACTTGTATACAATCGTTTATTAAATGGGGCATAAGGAAGGTATATAGGCATTTAATAAAAAAATACTTCCGCATCTGACAGATTTGTATTTATGTAACATAAAGAAATTAATCACAAATCATATTTTCCTGTAAGTAAAAACAAATTACATATTTTACTCGTACTTCCTTCAATGCTAATAAAGTGATACAGAGAATATTTAGATGAATAGTAAAAAGCATGCGGATAAGAGATGAAAAGAAAAAGGATTCATTATTTTCACTATTATTTATTATAATAGTTATAGTTACAATAACAACTTAGGAATTGTAAATATTTAGATATAAATCAATGCATTTTATAATAGGTACATAATATATGCTATACATTGAAAGACGTGTGTATATAATTGTAACAAATATAAGAAAGTGGAAAATTATTTAATATTATTATCGCTTGTATAAATAAATTAATAAAAAGTCATTAAACACATCATTATTGTAAATTATTTATGTATTCTAATCACGACGTAGAATATAAACACTTGCCAGAGCACTGCCGTCTATTTTCATTGTAAAAACGCCTCTATTTTTTCTACGAATGCAAGTTGTCTACTTTACACGCTAATTACATTTGTAGTCTATTGTAAATTATAAGTTACTGTCAACACTTGTAAAAAGGTTGTATTTCTTCAGTTTGAAATAAATCAACATCATGAATAAATTACACATAGCTGAAAAGCAAAATATATTTTCTTTTCATTGATGTAACTGTCTAATAATATGGCGCTCATATAAAAAATTATAAAATTGACATTGTAATCGAGAGTTCCAGTGCAATAACCGGTCAAGTTCATATTTGGGGCATATGGAGTTATCGATGTGGTTATGTCCTGCTTCAAATTCTCATCATTCTGTGAATGAACTGGTTTCATATAATATATAGTAAACGCTTTGCAGAACTCATTTGGTTGTTGCCTGCTTATTAGAACTGTGCAATAACAAGGCATGTCCTGGACTTGGCCGATTTTTGCACAGTTTGAGTTATAAATTTTTGTGGATTTGCGAAAGTTATATATCACAGTGTGATTAGTGATTTTATAACAATTTTGAAGAATACCATACAAGTTTCCAACCGGATGATAATAGTTATTTACATACCAAGTGCGGGAACGTACGCGGTTTGTACAATATTTTTTGTACGAAAGGTATAAAACTTAATAATTAGTAATTTTTGTACAAATATTTTTTTCTTCAAACGTCATAAAAGTAGCATCTTTTGTGACTTGATTCACAAGGTAGAAGTTTAATTTCTACATCGTCGGAGTAGAAGTAGCTAATAATAAATAAAATAAATAAATATCCATAGAAACTATACAGAATCAACGAATAAGAAGTAACTTGTATAAAAGAAACCTGTAATATCGCCCTAAGTGTCACTAGAACACGTTAGGTAACCTAAAAATAAGGTTGCTAAATAACCTATGAATTGAAATATAAACAGAGTTTACTTTTGAGGAAATAACATATTAAAGAATAGCAGACTTACAGATTACAATTACAGGGACGGTAATGGACATAAGAATACTTAGAATTAAAGTGATAAGAAAAGTTTATATTGTTTTGCAGTGATTCCTAAACATATCTTTCAGCCACACTGTTAGATTTCCATCCAATTGAACAACTTCAGGGGGCGTACATTATATAATACTTCAAATACATAATTGCTCACAAGGAGGATATAAAATTGCACAGTTTTTATTCAAGATTCAAATGTCAAAACGTGAAAAATTTCACTTCAATGTTTATAACCAAACAAAAAGTGAACAAATAAGTATCCATAGCTACAGGGCAATTGAAATCGCAAACGTAATTTACATAAAATGTAACGTCAGTAGTAGATATTTTACTTTAACTATCGACGTTTGAAGAAAAAATATAATGTGTCATTCGGAGTAAAAGTGTCTTTGTGTACCACGCGTGCAAAACTTCCACGCTCGCCACATAAAGTATCACTTTTGCTCCTAATAACACAATATACTATTATTTATTAAAACTTTATTAGATATACACTGCTTTGTAGTGATAGTATTCAGAGTGATGTGTCAAATTTAAATTACAATTATTTTCATGTTTATTTTTATGTAATGTAGTGTTAATCATGGTATGTAAATAACTATAATAACTCACCAAGTATTTCACTTGTAGTATATAGCAAATTTAAACTTATTAAACTTGTTAAATTTCTTATTGTTTTGTTACAATTTACATTAAATTTGTTGGTTATGTGTTACCCACTTCCCGAGTACTCTGTCTTGCCGATTTCCTCCAACCAGAAATTGTTGCCAACATAGTGAACCAAAAGCACTAAATTCATTATTTTAAAATTAAATTTAATTTAATATTCCATCATTTTCTCTTATTATTATTAAGCGAGGGAGTGTTTGAGAAACTATACTTTATTTTCATAAATTTGGTTCTGTAAGAAATGCTTTAGAAATAGGAGAGTGTTTTTTCCAAAATTTCCCGGTCACTTATCTGGTGGAGACCTGGGAAATTGACGTTTCGAACGTTGCTTAGGCGACGCGAAACAACACATTTCAATGCATAAGTATAAAAAGGTATATTGCACATATATAGTCCCGCATGCTCGACAGTCTGAAATCTTAGTAGAATATTTTGATAAGGTACTCCTCCCTAGGGCCGACTGGCCCCAAAATATTTGTAGAAAAAAGATTCTACTATCAAATTTTCTTTGAATGTGCGAGACCAATGTGAGCGCGGGCCCCGCGCCTCGGGGCCTCGGACAAAATTCCGAAAAATTTCCGTTTGAACGGAGCATTCAAATAAATTAATCATTATCTAGTCTAGGAAAT
Source organism: Harpalus rufipes (assembly GCA_951394225.1). Classification (NCBI taxonomy): domain Eukaryota; kingdom Metazoa; phylum Arthropoda; class Insecta; order Coleoptera; family Carabidae; genus Harpalus; species Harpalus rufipes. The sequence continues at coordinate 45,660,950 of OX596282.1, forward strand.
AAGAAATAATGTCTGCATGAAATACACATAGTCATATTAGAAAGTAAGTAGATTCTCTTTTAAAAAAATCTGTTGTTACCAACACAATACCTCTCGCCACTTTGGTTACATAAGTATGGGGCGTTAGCAGTCATGTGACATTGTTGTCATTGATAAGCAAACATGGGGGCCCGTGTCACAATGACAATTAGTAACTATGTAGTTAGATGTCAAATATCAGAAATTTTCACAAGCAGTGTGGAATTTACTTGTTGAGGAAAATAAACCACATGGAATTGGAAAATCACTAAATTTAGAATGAAATTTATGATATTTGACATTTATGTAGATAATTACTAGCTATCATTCGCACACGGGCCCCCATATCGGTCAAGGCCAACAAAGTGACATGACTGCTCGCGCCTTATTGCATTTAACATTTCTTGTATACCTATATTCTACACCAAAAATTCTACTTACATATATTCTTTATATTTAGATTTTTTAATTTTAAATTCATTTTATGAAGAAATTTTGTCCTCTTCTAATTTTTCGAAATGTTTCCAATTCATTGTCGGGATTGACAATATTTTTGAAGGGTTATGTAATATACCTATAATTTTAAATATTTAACTATTAATACAATAAGAAATAATAATAATGTATGAACTTCCCAGAAAAAATCTTCAGTAATGTCTCTAGATTTTTGACACTAACATTTATCTGTCAATTACATACATTTTTTATTTTTTAATTGGTTTCCGTGACATTATTTGGGCTGTGAGATTTATTACAACAGATTATTATATACCTTATATTTCTTTATTTCTAAATCTATAAAAGATATAATAAAATATTTATATCTATCAGACAGAGAATTTACTCTTCTTTAATACAAGCAAGAACAAAAATTTTCAAAAAATAATATTTAGAAGAATCTGTTACTTCCGGTTGTCCAATTATTACCATTTGAGTTCTTCCTAGTTATGTCCGATTGATACGTAGTTAAACAGATATTAAGTATTATAGTTTTTGAGAAATCGTCTTTCCAATCGACTCACATAAACACATACACACACAAGTACATCCACACACACACGCACACACACAAGACATCGTAAAATATTAAAATCGGGTTGTAGTGACCTTAAAACGTGCTTAATCATCAAAATCTGGATATGCGATTTTTAGCATGAATCCAATACCTCTTTTAGCGAGAGTTAAAAATAAAGTAGGTAAATTAAAAATTATTTCATAGCATCCGAGTCCTGCGGGCCCCATGTCAAAGTTGGCCCTAGACCGTTGCCTCGTGAGCCTAGGCGGTAATAAGGCCCTGATAATCTTGCTAATTGCTAATAGTATTAGCAGTACTAGTTAGAATGTATGGTTTTATATAAATTTAAATCTAAGGTTATTTGTACATACAGCCATACAGATAGTGCTAATAATTATCTGCTCGCAAATGTAATAATCTAAAAAAAAGTGTTTTAAAAGTTTTCTAACATTTAATAATTTTAAATGTACATATAACACTTTCTTTTACTATAATTACTTATTTGTAAATACAGGACGTATGAATAATTAGCTAAATACATATGAATAGAGGCTAAAAAAGATTTTCGTCATTAAATTATGTATTTGAAATATATACATATCACTTTCGTGATGTAATCCTAATCATAACTAATCTAATGTAATAACTACTTGGTACTACATGTAACTTAAAAATAATAGAATTGAATATTTTATATTCTAAATTTAATAATTGTTGCCTTTTTACTGTTTCAAATAAATGACAACGAAACACGGAAATTAAGCTATAGGTCATGCGAAAGCAAAAAAAAAACTTTCTTTTATGAGGCTCATATAAAAAATCTGATGTGGCCAGCACAATACCTTCCATTAAGCCAATAAAATTATTTCTTAAATAAACTGTGCAAATTGCACTTGACACTGACATCTTCTTTAGCTTCTTCCATTCGTTAGGGGTCGCTATTTTATATTTTCTTCTTCCACTCATTTCTTTTTTGCGTGTCGTTTTCATTCAGTTCCTTTTCTCTCAAGTCTTTCGTAATAGAGTCATTCCATCTTATCTTTGGTCTTCCTCTGTTTCTTCAACGTTCTATTACTCAGCTATTCATTCTTCTTCCAATATATTTCTCATCTCTCCTCATGACATGTTCAAACCAATGTAATTGTCTCTCTTGTATCTTTCTAGAAACTTTCTAACACTATAGTTATTTCCCTTATTCTTTTATTCCTTACCGTATCTTTCCTTGTCTTCCCCAACATCTATCTCAACATCCTCATCTCTGCCACATTCATTTAATTTTCATTAGGTGCGTTCAATAAGCCCCAGGAAAACAAGTAATCGCAAGTAAAATTTGTTGAACGACTTTACTGGCCTAGCGTTTGCTTGATTTGCTCGTAAGCAATCCAAACGTCAAATTTCTCGCTTGTCTTGCTAAATTATGAAACAAACATTTTCTGTGCTCAACCTGTCGCCCTGTTGTAAATCATGTTTTTGTTTCATTGCTCTGCTGTGATTCTCGACAAAATTTGGGCTTTCAACTACTAATATTTCAAAATGTAATCTAATAATATTTAAGAGCATTTTATAAATGTAACATTTAAATTTAAAAATATTTTTCTTCATTTTTTGTGCTGATGATGGACAAATTTATAGTCCAAAACGTCCACTTGTAATAATAAAGTGACATATGTATGGTCAACTTTTTTTTTTTGAAGATTAAATTTAGTGATAATTATTTCGTTATGATTAAACTTCAGTTGATTGATCAATCAATTGAAAAAAATAGTTGATTGTGCCAACACTGATTTTAAGTACAATACTAAATATTAATTTTCAAAAGTGTTTCAAGTAAAGTATTGTAAATACTGGATGTATTTAAAGTAATACTTCTAGTACTTTTACTTTAAGTAGTTCCCAGCTCTGCTCCTGCGCTTTAGTTCACTCGATTACCGCATTGGCTTGTGTATACATATATATCTAAAAACATGATCTGAAATGCATGCATTGTTTTATTTATTTTTAATAAAGAAAGCGAAACTTTTAGAATCATCATTACGTCAACATTTTATTATCTGAAATCTGCAACATTATCACCTAGCAACACTAATTTTCAACTTACACTTTCATATTTTTTTTTAGAAAAAAATGTGGTTTTAACGATACAGGTTTGAAGTTCGCAGAATAATATAATAATTGGATGTTTATGAATTAGAAATTTAGTCGTTCAAAAGTAACTCATATGGCACAATCTCTTGAAAGGTGAATATAATAAATAACTAAAATTCAATAAATTTCATGTTTCCTGTTTTTTATTGTATCTACTATTATAAATTATTCATTTTTATAAATGTATGAATAGTATACAGGGTTTTTGTTCTATAATCAGTATATCACATTATATATGTCATTAAAGTTTCGTGCGGAGGTATAGAAACACCCTGTATAAATGTTTGTTTTCCTCTTCATATGTTTACAACGTATTACGCTTACGATTTTGCGTCTTTACTTAGTAACAGACGTATAAAATAACGGATTTACAAAACTTTTATGATAGCATAACAAAAAGGTTCTGATATGTAAAAATACATTCTGTGCCGACTACGCAATACCTATTAGACATACGGGACCCGGGGACCATCTTTTACCCCAAACGGATGTTACGTCTGTAAATTTCACGTATATACTGTAACGTTTATTTATTTGGGTGAAGTGTAAAAATCAAAGAAATATCCTATATTGGCTAAGGTATTCAATAAATTTAACAATATCTTCATTCATTATATTATGTTTCCATTTTTACCTCTCGCTAAGAGAGGTATTGGATTCATGCTAAAAATCGCATATCCAGATTTTAATGATTAAGCACGTTTTAAGGTCCCTACAATTTTAATATTTTAACGATGATGTCTGTGTGTGTGTGTGTGTGTGTGTGTGTGTGTGTGTGTGTGTGTGTGTGTGACGAAAGTTTCGGATCGCATAACTTTATATTATAATTTTTTCATCCTCAAGTTTATATTCAGTAGAACAAGTGATTAGATTTTGGTTATAATTGGTCAACCGGAAGTATCCTAATTTGAAGATTTTAACAATTTTTCTTGAAAAAACACAGTTAAATATCATTTATTGACATTTAACGTTATTATAACTTAAAGAATGTATTATTCTCTACACAATTTGATTGCATTTTATACTTCATATTCAATAAATATAGAGTTAAAGAATTATAAAGATATTAAATTTCAACAATCAGCCAGCTATGCTAATCATGGAAACTGCTAATAAATTCATATAATTCAAATTGGCAGATGTCAGTATGAGTAAAAAGTAAATTAATGTGGCAGAGATGAGGATGTTGAAGTTGATGTTGGGGAACACATGGAAAGATACGGTAAGGAATGTAAGAATAAGGAAAATAACTCTAGTGTTAGAAGTTTCTAGAAAGATACAAGAGAGACGATTACATTGGTTTGAACATGTCATGAGGGGAGATGAAGAATATATTAGAAGAAGAATGAATAGCTTAGTAATGGATGGATGAAGAAACAGAGGAAGACCAAAGATAAGATTGAAAGACTGTATTGCGGAAGATTTGAGAGAAAAGGAACTGAATGAGAACGACATGCAAAACAGAAATGAGTGGAAGAAGAAAATAAAAAATAGCGACCCCTAACGAATGGGAGAAGCTAAAGAAGAAGTCAGTGTCAAGTGCAATTTGCATAGTTTGTTTATGAAATCATTTTACTGGAAATTTAGAATCCTTTGCAAGAAAATTTAGGTATGTATGGAATTTATATATAATACACAGGATTGATGGAAGGTATTGTGCTGGCCACATCAGATATTTTGCAAATATGTTTGTTTTGTACTGTACATTTCCTTAGATATAAATTATTTTGCCATGACATTAAAATATGTATATACAATGTATTACATATTTTAATGTCATGTATATTATACATTGTACGATTATATTTATATTTGATAATAAAATCAATCGTTTTATAGTATTTTACATTAGAAGCTAAATAAAACGGATTTTACTGCTGAAAGGAGGAAGTGACTCGCGAGCCAAGCAGACGAGCCTATCACCTCCTTGAGGCAGTAAAACAGTTACGTGCCGGGTATTGTACAGTGAGTTAAAAAAAAAACCTAACTCGGAGTAGGCTATGAACAGAAAAATGTATGACTGATCATTATTCTATTCAAAAATAGAGTTGCCAAAATTGATTCTGAAATGTAATTTTAAACAGAAAAGATATAGTACTATTGTATAAAGTGCTGTGTATTCTTTCTTCGAACAAGTGACCTTGAATAGTCATCTTTCGTGAACCAAAGTATATCAGTAATTTGGTAATGAAACCTATTGCCTTGGAAACCCTATTGGTAAATTTTTTTAAAAAAACCCCGATCGTGCAAAAAACATTTTTTTGTATTTATTTTGTAAATAATATCTAATATAAAAAAATGTGTCCAACAAAAGTTGTTTGTTTTTAGAATAAACATCCAACAATACCACACATGACCTAGGTTCCCATTTGAAATTTTCAACTTGAGTGTAGTTACGCGTACTTCCGGTTAATTCCGGAAGTCGAGACTACTACCATTAAATTCTTCAGATATGATTTTGTTATGCTATTTTTTTTCCTGAACCTCTAGGACGTCGTAGTTCAGAAAAAAAGCCTGGGACGGGTGGTCTGAAACACTCTATATTGTCATTCGCCGTTTTGTTATTTATTTTCATATCTAAAATAAGATTCACGAAGAAAAGGTTTGATTTCTTGAGATTAATTATTTATACAATAAGAAATAATATAATGTATGTATTTCCCAGAAAAATCTACATTATTCATATTATTTTTGACACTGACATTTATCTGTTAGTTACAAAAATTTTAATATTTTAATTGGTTTCCTGGTTTCTATGACATTATTTGGAATGTGAGATTTATTACAACACATTATTATATACCTAATATTTCTTTATCTCTAAATCTATAAAAGGTATAATAGAATATTTATATGTATCAGATAGAGAATTTACTCTTCTTTAATACTAGCAAGAATAAACATTTTCAAAAAATAATATTTAGATTTTTTTTTAAGAATCTGCTACTTCCGGTTGTCCAATTATTACCAAAACCTTTTCAGCTCTTCCCAGTAATATCCGATTGAGAAATACGTAGTTAAACTGATATTAAGTATTATAGTTTTTAAGAAATCGTCCTTCCAACCTCCCCACACACATTCACACATACATACACACACACACACACACATACACACACACACACACACACACACACACACACACACACACACACACACACACACACACAGACAGACATCATAATTATATTAATATCGGATTGTAGGGACCTTAATACGTGCTTAATCATTAAAGTCTGGATATGCGATTTTTAGCATGAATCCAATACCTCTCTTAGCGACAAGTAAAAAATTGATGTTTTAAAATGGCCTTCTCAATCTTCGGAATTAAATCCTACACACCATTTTGGGTTCATTTAGATCGATAAATTTTAAAAAATGCCAATCTTTTTTCTGGAAGAACAGGATGAACTAGTTTTTAGTGCAAACGCGACTAATAAATTTTACGTAATAAGAGAAATATGAATTTTTAAAGTTAAGAATTTGGTGCGTCATGTACTACTTATACGAACGTCCGGAAACTGAAAGAACACATCTCCACAAATTTTCGCGTCAATATGTAAAACGATGCAGATTTGTATTGACGTCAAACTTTCGCTTTTATATATAAGAATATACCATAAATTATCAAAAAATATTATATTAGTAGACGTATAAACTGTATACTGCATCAAGGAAATTATTACTTCCGGTTGTACATTTTTTACCAAAAGCTCATCAGCAGGTCGTCACCAGTGGTCGACAAACTGTCCTAGACAATACAAATGCTTCATGTTCACATAGCTAAAATATTTCCGAAAGACGTATACGCTAACGCCTATGTTGCTAAGCAATATCGCATTTGTTATTTGTCGCACGTGAAATTTACAGACGTTATAGTAGGCACAGAATGTATTTTAAAACATCAGAACCGTTTTGTTTTGTAGACAGAATTGTCATAAAAATTCAACAATTTGCTATAGATTCTATATTTCCAGTAAAATTATTTCATAAAATATGTAAATTGCACTTGATAACGACTTTAGTTTTTCCCATTCGTTTTGGGTCGCTATTCTTGATTTTCTTCTTCCACTTATTTCTGTTTTGCTTGTCGTCCTCATTCAGTTCCTTTTCTCTCAAGTCTTGCGCAATACAGTCCTTCCATCTTCTCTTTGATCGTCCTAATTTTCTTCCATCTACTATTACTAAGCTGTTCATTCTTCCTCCAATATATTATTCAACTCTCCTCATATATCAAAACCAATGTAATCGTCTCTCTTGTATCTTTCTAGAAACTTATATCACTCGAGCGTTTCCCTTATTGTCCTATTCCTTACCCTATCTATCCGTTTCTTCCCCAACATCCATCTCTACATCCTCATCTCTCTGCCACATTAATTTTCTTTTCATTAACACTGACATCTGTCAATTAGAATTTTCTTAATATAGTAGCTGTTTCCATGGTTATAGCATGGCCGGCTGATTTATGAAATTTAATTTCTTTATAATATTTAACTCTATATCCATTGAATACGAAGTATAAAATGAAATCAAATCGTATAGATAATAGAATATTCTTTAATAATTATGATAACATTAAATGTCAAAAAATGGTATTTAACAGTGTTTTTTATATCTTCAAATGAGGATACTTCCGGTTCACCATTTATAACTAAAATCTAATCAGCTCTTCATATGGATGTAAAGAAGAGGAATACGAAAGAATTATAATTTTTGGAATTGTGTTGCAGTTATCGTTTATAAAATATCGTTACACACATGCATACATACATCATCGTAAAAATGGTAAATTTGTATTCTAGGGACCCTAAAACGTGCTTATTTACTAAAAACTCGCCATCGATTTTTTGACCAAAGACAATATACTTACCTTATCTAAAGGTGACGGTCTGGAAAAATCTGTTGTGTCCAGCACAATACCTTCCTTCAGTTCTATGTATCTCGTACAAATTCCATTGAATATGAAGTATAAAATGCAATCACATCGTGTAGATAATATTCTTTAATATTTATAATAATCTTCAAAAGAGAGTACTTCCGGTTGACCAAAATCTACCCAGCTCTTCATACGAATTATGTTAAGAAAAGGAATACGAAAGAATTATAAATTTTAGAATTGTAGTATTGGAGTTATCGTCTATGACTACGTTTATCTCGCACTAGTTTATCCACTTAAGTGCAAACCCGCTTTAGTTAAGCGGGTTAAACATGCTAGATAAACACGTTAGTTTAGCGCTAAGTGAAGTAACTTAAATAATGGGTTGAGTTAACTAACCTACTTGAAATTTTGCGAGATAAACGGTTAAGGCTAGGGATTAACCTTAACATTTTTTGAAAACTTGAAAATAATTATTAAAAATATATATTACTACACTCAAAACTTCTAAAAACTGTTTATTTCGAGGTTTGCTTCAAGATCGTGAGCGTTTTGTTATTATTATTATAGAAAGTCACCCGGAAAATTTTCTATCTGTCCTTATTTAACAGCAGTGGATAAACGCTAATTATCCTGTAGTCACTTTAAAACATGCGATATAAACGAAGTGGAGTTAAGAGTTAGTTTTAAGTCACTAGATTTTTAAGCGGGTTATGTCACTGGCGAGGTAAACATAGTCTATGAAAGAATCATCACATACACTTCAAAAGTTTGACAAAAATAATATTAACAATTGTTTTATTGATTTTTCTTCCATAGCAGTCATTGTAGCTTTTATAGTTCTCGAGATAGCAATAGTGTACCACTTAAAATGAGCACCCTGTATATACACACACATATACAGACATCAAAAATAGGAAAATCGTATTCTCGAGACCTCAAAACGAGCTTATTCATTAAAAATTCACCATCAAATTTTTTGACCAAAGACAATATCTTACCTAAAGGTGATGGAAGGTAAAAAATATAGTCATTAGCGAACTTTGTGTAAAACAGAATGATGATATAGGTATTAATATTCTAATTATAATTATTCATATAGTGAGTCAGTGGGCAAACATTTTTTTTAATTCCTATTATTAAACCTACAAGGAACAGGAACTCTAGCGTAATTAATATCATAATAAGTGTAATATATTGTAAACTAATTAACACGCATTCGATTTATTAATTGTATCCATCATTCTTCCCAAAATTACATATTATGTAATTCTTTATTCAGCATGCACCAATAATTGCATTTCACTTCCTTTTTTCTTCTGCTAGATTCGAATCTAGTAGGCGAGTAGGGATAGAAATTTCTTCAAGATATATAAAATCACTTGTTGATACAGCTGCAATCTAATGCAGCATGTTGCATTTAAAGATTGTAGTTTTTTTATTTTCATTTTTGCTTTTGCAAATTAAATGTCACCTGAGTGAAACAAAAGAGTTATGTGTAAATAGTTCAGATGTTTTGTGGAATACGTTGAAATTTTGGGATGGCGCGAATATTGTCAAAAAATGGAAATTGAAAGAGATTGAGGAATTAACAGAAAAATGTAATGATGATCTGAAGGAGATGGTTAGAGGGATAAGTAGTAGTGAATTATGGGCAATAAAAAGTAAGTAATAATAAAGTTTGTTTACCATTTTAAGTTATAAAATTTAACAAAAAATATTTGGTAATACAAATATTGATACAGACATGAATATCAAAATAAATAAATAAAAAATTGTTGTTGCCAGCACAGTACCTTCCGTCAATTCTGTGTATTATATATAAATTCCATACATAAATTTTCTTGCAAAAGATTCTAAATTTCCAGTAAAATTATTTCATAAACAAATTATGCAAATTGCACTTGACACTAACATCTTTTTCTTTAGCTTTTCCCATTCGTTAGGGTCGCTATTTTTTATTTTCTTCTTCCACTCATTTCTGTTTTACGTGTCGTTCTCATTCAGTTCCTTTTCTATCAAGTCTTCCGCAATACAGTCCTTCCATCTTATCTTTGGTCTTCCTATGTTTCTTCAACCTTCTATTACTAAGCTATTCATTCTTCATCCAATATATATTCTTCATTTCTCCTCATGATATTTTCAAACCAATGTAATCATCTCTCTTGTATTTTTCTAGAAACTTGTATCACTAGAGTTATTTCCTTACCTATTTTTCCGTGTCTTCTCCAACATCTACCTCATCTCTGCCGCATTAATTTACTTTTTATTGATACTGACATCTGTCAATCTGAATATATTAACAATTTTCATGGTTAGCATAGCTGGCTGAATTATAAAATTTAATTTCTTTAAAATTCTTATTGAATATGAAATATAAAATGCAATCAAATCGTATAGAGAATAATATATTATTTAAGTTATAATAACGTTAAATATCAATAAATCAAATTTAACTATTAAATCTTCAAATGAGGCTACTTCCGGTTCACCAATTTTAACCAAAATCTAATCAGTTGTTCTTCTGGATGTAAACTTGAGGTTATATATATACATACATACAGACATCATCGTAAAAATGGTAAACTCGTATTATAGGGACCCTAAAACATGCTTATTCATTAAAAACTCATCATTGAATTTTTTGATCAGACATTTTTTTGTAACAAAATATAGAATCTTACAAAAATAACATAGGTACTATTTAAACAATTAACTTAAATATTACTCAATATTATGTGTTTTCACAGCCTGCCTACCATGGGTTAGCAGGTTAATTATTCATAATTTTCTCTTACATTTTTGTAATTTATTTCTTCAATAAAAATACACTTCAATCATATAAATAAATTTGTAATTTTACACAGATTCCAAATATAAAAAAATATATAGTGTCCCATTTGAAATATGAAAGTTAATGTCACTTCCGGTTAAACCGGAACAATGCGAAATACTATGATTTGTGAGCCTGGTTTACAAATATGTAAAGAAAATTAAAAAATAATTATAAATAAAATATTTTGAGTACCCTGTTTTTCAGTGTCACCTGTATATTAACATTACCCCATGCTGGGTGTGCCAATCTGCTTTGTATACAGATTTCGGTATTGATGATAACGTATTTGTACCGTGCGGACGTTTACCAGACGTCACCTCACGGGCACTCATTGCTGGCGGAGAAGGTGCACCACAGGGGTCACATTTGAGCCATTAAAATTCAAAATATTTCTTTTGGTGTCGGTTGGGCCCTAACCCTGTCCTCCAGATTTATTTTTATTTATTATTTATTTTTCCGTTGTTTGTTTATTTATGCTTTTTATTAATGCATACAAAATTGTTTATTATTGACCTCTATTAATGTATAATTTTTTATTAATAAACAATTTTAGTATGTTATCTACAAATTTTTGTCATGGAATAAAATTTGATTTCCTCTAATGTGACCAAATTTTGATTTTTACGTACATGATACTAGACAAAAAAATAAAATACCCGTATTTTTTAAATTTGATTCGTAGTTTACGAGAAAATAATTTTAAAATTCGTGGAAGGGATATTGTGATGTCTGCATGGTAGAATCGTGGAAGAAGACAGATAGATTGAGAGGGAAAGAGATAACCTACCATACATAATCGCGACGCTGATCTATAACTTTCTCTGTCCGTCCTCCTCTAGTGACAATCAAATTATGAGTTTCATTTAAAAAATTACAAATGTGTTAAATCTCAGAAATTGTATCATAAATACTGTTTTCTTACGAAAAATATGTAACTTTTTTTCTCGATTGTTGATAGTTTAGAAGTTACTTGAAAATAAAATTAGATTTTCATTATTATAGTGACAATTTTTCGGAAAACAAATGTACATCTGTGATCATAGGCAACGACTACATGGGGGCACCCCGCACCGATTCTCGAGGGGGATTAGCCCCCCCCCCCCCGAGAATCGTGGTCAAATTTGTGTTTTGTATTTATTTATCAAGTAAGATTATTTGTAAAAAAGTGCGTAAATCGACTAATACTTGTCGTGATGCAGAATGGCTAGAATCGTTAGGGTGGTGATTAGGGGTGGGATCCCAAGACAACGTTATGATAGCGTAGACGTTTTACCTTCCTTTCCCTATCAACTTTCACTGTTGTTAGGGAAACTAAGTGTTATTTGTCACTAGCTTGATAAATAAATCGTTGAACATTTGTTAATTTTTTTGTTAAAGTCAATGGCTATAGCTGTTTTTGGATCAACTTTAATTTTGCTTACTGATTCAAATGTGGATGTATGTATTTGAAGATTTTTTTACCTAAAAAATTAGGGAAGCAGGAAATTAAGAAAGTATAATTTTACATGTTAAAGTCACCAATCTGTATAATATAGCTTTATTAATATAATGTTTTGCGTACATAATTTAACTTCAAAAAATATTACTCCTTATAAATAATTGCCAAAAAAATACAGCCCCCTCGCCCCTCGAGCATTTTTAAAAGTCGGCGCTTATGTGTGTGATGGTCCCCCAAAGGCTCAACAATAGCCTCATTTAATCAAGGTTTATAAATCAAGGTTGTAGATTTAGGTTAGGTTAATTTTTACCTAGGTATAGGGATCGTGCTAAAAATTGCATATCGAGATTTTGGTAAATGACCACGTTTTAAGGTCCATAGAATCCAATGTTAACATTTTTACGATGATGTCTGTGTGTATGTGTGTGTGTGTGTGGATCCTCTTTACGCTCTAACTCAAATACTATCATTCAGAAAGTTTTGAACCATGTATTTCTACCTTATTTTAATATGGAAAGAAGCCATTAAATTTTAGACGCAATCGGATAACCGGAAATGGTAGTTTAGTTGAAGCTCAAGATGGGTTTTCTTCAAAAATACCTTTAAATGTAATTTTTTCGCAATTTGTTATTATAAAAATTAAAGATTATTCCATTTTCTACAGGTTTGATTTAATACTTTTTCTATATATTTTATGGATAAATTTATAAAGTAATATAAAAATTATATCTCGGAGCTTATGCTTTAAACACATCTTCATGGTTACATAGTTCAGCTCAAATGACAGATAAATGTCACTATCAAAAAAATAATCATTTCAAATTAATAATAGTAATGTTTTAAAAGGAAAATTGTAAATAGAACAGTAGTAAAGGAACTTAATATACATAATTTCTAGCATTAGTAAATATGCAGGCATGTATTTAAATAAAGAAATAATTAAATATATTATCACGGCATATTATCCATTGCTGGGTGTGCTAATCTAATTTGTACACACATTTCGGTAGTGATGATGACATATTTGTGTTGTGCGGGCGTCCACCACAAGTGTTAATTTTATGCCATTTAAAATTCTAATTATTTGGTGTTGATCGGGATCGAATCGGATTCCCCAGATTCGCGACCAGACATCAGGCACGCGGTAACGAGACCCCATAGATAAATGGCGGGAGGTATTGTGTTGGTCACATCAGATTTTTAATATTCGAATGGTGGCAATTTTACATTAGGTTTTCATTGGCATCTAGTGGCCTATGAATTTTTTTAGCAAAACAAACAAAAACACATTTGGCAGCTTCCCAAATAGTACAAAAAGTTTCATTTAATCGAAACACTTTAATAATTTGTAAAACGTAATATAGTAATCATAATTATAAATTATTTATTATTTCAGCCTTTACTTTGTGATACATTTTTGAAGATTAAGTTTTAAGTTTAAATAAAACACAGTAACTTTGTTATAAATAAATAAATAAATATTTCATCACGGCATATTACCCATTGCTGGGTGTGCCAATCTGCTTTGTATACAGATATCGGTAATGATGGAATATTTGTACCGTGCGGGCGCTTACCAGGCGTCACCTCACGGGCACTCATAGATGGCGTGGAGAGTGCACCACAGGGGTCAATTTTGTGCCATTAAAATTCGATGTAATTTTTGGCGTCGGTCGGGATCGACCCCGGGTCCCCAGATTCGCGACCAGGCACTCAGGCACACGGCCACGAGACCCCTTTGTTAATATCACTTTTTTATTTTACACAATTTTTGTGACTAGTTTCAACCATTTCGGTCATCATCAGACAATGAGCACAATAAAGTTTTTGCATGCGAATTTATACATCGTAAAAGTACCGTTATCATAATTATAAGTATTATGTGTAGTAAACGGAAAAGTAAATAATGTCCCATTTAATTAGTAACATAAATTTATTACTGTTACTCATTAATAAATTATAATGTTTAACACTAAACCATTTTGACATTTTATCAATATTACATTATAATTTTCCTACGAACACACAATTAATTACTATTAATTTTCTAATACACGTTTACTGTTATAACTAATCGAATACATAATTGACACTAGAAGAAAGTGCATATCTTTCTGCACTTTACATTGCACATATTCATTCGTCATAATGATTATATTCGCGGAACTGGTTCAAGACCTGTTCCACTTATTCTTCTTCCGACAAGCAAAATTGATTTGGTCTCTGTACGTGTAGTCAGGGAACCACTTGCCGTATTAGGTCATTAGGTATGATATGACAATTATAAAAGAAATAAATTGTATTCTCAAAGGTTTGAGTAAAGGTATGAGGAAGTGTGGTATATATAACATCGCGGTTTATTTCCCGTTGCTGGGTGTGTCAATCTATTTTTTTATTCGCAGAATTGAGAAGGCTATAAATGTAGTTTTATCATTATATAAACGGGCACTTATATCTGGTGTAAGAGTGCACCATTTAGGTAAATTTTGTACAATAAATAATGGAGTCTGTCTTCCAAAGCCGATACATTTAAATAAGAGCATTCGTAAAGCAGTTTCTGAACGTGTGATACTTCCGATTTTTTGTATAAACTCCCTAAATTTAATGAATTTGATTTTTTGTACAAAAGACACACTTGTTTGAAGCTGGTTCGTAATGGTTTAAAACATTTTCTCAATTGAATACGGTGCAAATTTGTCATATTAAAATTATTTAAAATAATAAAAAATCTGTTGTGGCCAGCATAATACCTTCCGTCATTCTCGTGTATAATGTATAAATTCCATAATTTTTCTTACAAACGATTCTAAATTTCCAGTGAAATTATTTCATAAACAAACTATTCAAATTGCACTTGACACTGGCATCTTCTTCTTCTTTAGCTTTTCCCATTCGTTAGGGGTCGCTATTTTTGCATGTCGTTCTCATTCAGTTCCTTTTCTCTCAAATCTTCCGCAATACAGTCCTTCCATCTTATCTTTGGTCTTCCTCTGTTTCTTTAACGTCCTATTACTAAAATATTCATTCTTGTTCCAATATAATTCTTCATTTCTCCTCATGACATGTTCAAACCAATGTAATCGTCTTTCTTGTATCTTTCTAAAAACTTGTAACACTAGAGTTATTTTCTTACCGTATCTTTCCGTGTATTCCCCAATATCTACTTCAACATCCTCATATCTGCCACATTAATTTACTTTTTATTGATACTGACATCTGTCAATTTGAATTATATGAATATATTACTAGTTCCCAAGTTTGGCATAGCTGGCTGAATTATAATATTTAATTTCTTTAAAATTCTTTAACTCTGTATCTATTGAATATGAAGTATAAATTGTAATCAAATCGTATAGAGAATAATATATTCTTTAAGTTATAATAACGTTAAATGTCAATAAATCAAATTTAACTGTTAAATCTTCAAATGAGGCTACTTCCGGTTCACCAATTATAACCAAAATCTAATCAGTTGTTCTTCTGGATGTAAACTTGAGGAATACGAAAAAATTATAATTTTTGGAATCGTGATATTGAAGTTATGGGATCCGGAACTTTTGTCACACACACACAGACACACATACATACAGACATCATCGTAAAAATGGTAAAATCGTATTATATGGACCCTAAAACGTGCTTATTCAGTAAAAACTCATCATTGAATTTTTTGACCAAAGACAATACCTTCCTTACCTAAAGGTGACGGAAGGTAAAAAATGATTTGCACAATTTGGAGCAGAACAACCCGTCATTAATTTCTATGATTAATAATATTGTAACACTGATATTGAATGACTGAAGGAAGTGGCTCCAAAATGGCGGACGAGTCAGCTATAGCTACACCAATATTATTCAATTAACAACAATAACTAAGGTCATTAATTGATAAAAAACGGTTGAATTATGGGTATATTATTTGACAGACAAGGATAAAAGAAATTTATAGTAGGTATCCGGAAACTTGACAAAACAAGTTAAACAATGCACAAAAGAATGTTTTAAACATTAAATAAAACGATGTAATAAACATTACTCCTATAATTTACATAATATTTTCTCATTTTCTCGACAATTCTACAACAACAGTTTTAGATTAACTCCATTGAAACGTATCTAAAAAACAATACAATAAACAATGATTGGAAAGTAGTAGTATTTCTCATCAATTTTATTATTTACTTTTTTGTAACGTTAGCCGTCAACAAATATTCATTACGGCACTGATTTAGTGCTTTAGTATATATTGTAATAGATAGATCAGCATATCAAGATTTTATTTATCACTTCCGCAAAATAAAAGCCGAGAACTTCAATTCCGTACGTAACCAATAAATTCGCGTGTTTTATTTTAGAAATGTAGTTAATCGAATTTGATCCTAGATAGTAGGCGTCGGTAATGATTTAAATCCAGCGAAAGGACTGACTTGCAGTGTTTAAGTCAGGAAGAAAGTGTGCAAATAGTAACGTGCTATGTTATGTGATTCGTATGCAAAGTTATACATCCAGGAAAGTACAAAATGCTATGAGTAAAAGTTGATAAATTGCGAGAAATGGATTAAATGAATTTGTTGCGCGCTGCTTGTAATATCAGGAACTCATCAGCAAGGCGATTTAAAATATAATTTGCGCACGTCCTTCCTTCTGGCATGTACGAGTACTAGTTTCACAACAAGGAGTAAATCACGAAGCATAATATGTGAATACTGTAACGTTTATTTATATGGGTGAAGTGTAAAAATCAGAGAAATATTATTAGTTAAAATAATACGTTTATTAAACGATAAATAATTAGGATAAATATTAAAAAGATAATAAAAGTACCTAACACTATGATTAAATAATTATAAACACTAATTTAAGACTAAGAATATTATTAAATGCTTAAACACTAAGATTATTTATTTAAACAATATTTATATTACTATATTTATACAACTACATTTATTTATGTTAACAACTCGTAGAATATTTATTTATATCACCCACTGTTCATTGCTCGTTGCTTCTATATAACAGACTATATCTCCGCTGTCCTTCGGACGGTTTTTATACAGCCCAGTGTCCTGTAACTATCTGACGCGACCATCGTCGAATACAAAGGTTTACACCACCGGATGTAATTAACCAGTCTGAACGCGTATGGGTTTTCCCCCGCCGTATACTCTTTAGTCAGGGATGCACTTTACAATACGTTTGGGCGTCCCCTGGGCAACGGTACCTGAGTGCCGGCCAATCTTTCTTCAAATGCGGTACATGTACAAAGGAATGAAGAAAAAACTTTTGCTAAGACCATGTTTGACAATTTGGCATTGACATTATATCAAACCCACCGCCTGCTGGACATGAATTAAATTTATTGTAATGTATAGTGCAGATACGAATAAATAAATAATGAGTCGTTATGTGCAATACTTTCAATAGATTGTTCTTAATCGTAATTCCTTGATCTTCTTCTCTAGTTTATTTTGAAATAATAAAGATTATTTGCTGTAATTTAATATTGGCATGGGGTCTCGTGGTCGTATGTTTGAATATCTGGTCGCGAATCGAGGACTCTCATGGGGACCTGGGTTCGATCCTGACCGACACCAAAATGATTTCGAATTGTAAATGGCACTAAAAGTGACCCCTGTGGTGCACTCTCAACTCCAGCACAGGCTGCCCGTGAGGTGACGCCTGGTAAACGGCTGCACGATCTACAAATATATCATCCTTACCGATATCTGTATACAAAGCAGATTGGCACACCCAGCAATGGGTAATATGCCGTCAAGATATATACATATGTATGGGGTTTCGTGGCCGTGTGCTTGAGTGTCGTCGCGCATCTGGGGACCCTGGTTCGATCCCGACCGATGCCAAAAATTATTTCGAATTTTAATGGCACTAAATTGACCCCTCCACACCAGCATTGAGTGCCCGCGAGGTGACGCCTGGTAAGCGCCCTCGCGGTACGAATATTTTATTATTACCGATATTTGAATACAAAGCAGAATAGCACACCCAGCAATGGGTAAAATATACCGTGATAATATATTTATTTTATTTATTTACACTCGTGGCCAAAAAAAAAAACCGGACAGTTAAAAAAGCGTCTTGAAACAAACAAAATATGGGCTTATTTGTTAAATTACGAATAACTGATCTGTAAAGTAAAATTAGAAAATAAAAAAAACATTTAGCAAACACTTTATTTATTAAGAAAAGTTATTGAAGCAGAAAAATGAACAAAAGTAGCAACATTTTTTTTTTTATTAATTAGATTTTATAGCTAAAGTACGATTTACTTTGAGTAAGTAATAGTGTGTATTGCCTCCTCAAACTGTAAAGACTTCTACCATATGGTTTGGTAAACTTCCAATACAGTTGGTAACTCTTCGTGGTAATTATTTTTCCATTCTTCAGAAAGAGGTACTGTTAGATATTGAATAGTTTTTGGTACGGATTATCGATATAATTTGAAAAGATTTCTAAATGTTTTCCATGGTTTAATTGTTAGCATAGCTGCCTTTGGTAAAGATTTGGCTACGAATCTTCAGCAGGACAATTTTTTTATTTTTTACAAAAGTTTTTTGAACTTTTAAAAGTCTATTTTCTATTTCCTACTACAATCATTTAGAAATAATAACTTTGTAATAAATAAAGAGAAAATAATTAACAATAATTGATTACAATCAAAACACTGATATAATAAATTCATTATATTTTCTTTTGATATTAAGAAAAAATAACTTTATTTTTTATAAACACAGTAAAAATACAATATACAGGGTGTAACACCAAAACCGACCACCGCCATTATTTCTTTATATTATAGTTACAAAAAAATACTATAGAAAGTTGTAGGAGACCAAGGGGGACATCTCATTAGAGAAGAGCATATTTTTTTAAACCAGTGGTTCTCAAGTTACAACATAAAGTTATATTTTTTCAAATGGGATTATACATGTCTATTCGATAGAGTATTTTTTTCTGAATTCAACCATGAGATTATTTTATATCCTTATATAACAAAAATATTGAGAAAAATTCAATTGAAATTTAAATAAATTTAATTTTTATAATTATTTTCCAGTAGGCTATGAATGGAAAATAATTGAGCTTAAATTAAAGTGAAACAAATATTTGTTAAAAACGTTATAAACAGTGTTCTATTTGATTTATATCCTAAATAATTCAAATTGACAAATATTAATTTTTGTTTTTCATACATAGCCTACTGAAAAATGACTAGAAAAATCAAATTTACTTATATTTCAATCGCAATTTTTTCAATATTTTTATTATGTAAGGATATAAAACTGATACTTGGTTGAATTCAGAATAAAATACGTTATCGAATAGGCATAAAAATATGTATAATCCCATTTGAAAAAATATAACTTTGTGTTGCAAATTGAGAACCACTGGTTAAAAAAATATTTTATTCTAAAATGGGATGTCCCCCTTGGTCTTCTACAGTTTTGTTCTATAGTATTTTTTTGTAACTATAATAATAAAGAAAATAATGGCGGTGGTCGGTTTTGGTGTTACACCCTGTATACAAATGTTCATTATATTTCAATAATTTTTTGCCCAGAATATAGTAATTACTTATCTACGAAAGAGCTGAATTTCCTTGTAAGAAGTGATTTGTGATTAAGTTTCTTCATCTACTTGCGCAGTTTAGGTAAAAAAATCACACATTTTTTAATCATTGCGCTCCTTCGGTTGAAAAGACAGGAGTCGCCACTGTAACAACCTCAAAAGGATTTTGAATAAAAGTAGCAAAAAATTGTATAATCTATAATAGGCGTTACACTCTGTAAATTATATAAAAACGTTGATTTTATATGTATTTATACATTTTTAGTGTTGGATGCAAATGGCCATTACTCCGGAGGCATCTTCAACGGCAATGAATATTGGATGGGCTCCAACACTCTCTGCCAACATTTACAATATTTGTACTCACTTTTGGCCTCTTCTCATATGTTCAACAAGGACCAATTCTATAAAAGAACCCAGGAAAATAGAGTAATAACCAATGAAGTGGATTATTTTTCTTCTCCACCTTTTCCTGTTAAATTCACCGTGACGAAAATGATTTTTAAGCTGAGTTCTTTTTGTCAACTTTCTAATAGAAGTGTAAGTAAAGAGTAGCATTTCGTTTGCACTGAATAGATTTAATAATGGCGTATATCTTCCGCGTTTAGATTAAGGAGAATGGACAGTATGACTGAGTGAATGTTTCTCTGTTTGTTTATTTACTTTGTTTAAAGTCTGAATGTTATTATTTGAATATGATACATGGTTCGTGTAGCTAGAGAATGAAAGTTAAATACTTCAAAGTATATCAACATGGATCATTTACATAAATAGAGTGACTCTGTAGAACTAATAAAATATATTCCCCCATATTTTTAATATTCAATATATTTTCAAACTTCTTATATAATATAAAGGTGACATATTTATAAAACATTATGGACGTTAAACAAAAAATTCAAAAATATCGTACTAAATTTCAAAAGTACTTATGTATTTGAATACAGATGTGAGCTGCGACAAAAATAGAGCGACTATATTATAAAAACCGTATATTTACTTAAAAAAAAATCTGATGTGGACACCACACAACTTCCTTGTACGATTATTAAACTATACATATTTTTTTAATATCTAAATTACAAAATATTAATTTTAACTTCAAAACGGTAAGATCTTTTTAAAGAGAGTTTTGATTACAACAAAGAAATATTTGATTACAACAATGAATATGACTAATTTCACAATAAAAATATAATATTTGTTATTGTACGAATCATAAAATTGCACGTAGGTATTTAACGTAATTTGACATGAACATTTTTTTTATGTTTTTGTCCTAATACATAGCAAGCTTTATTACAAAAAAATAATTTTTAAATTTACATATCTCGCTTATACAAAGGGCTAATTTAATAATACTTGATGTGCTAGACGCAGAAATTAATTCTCTAAAACTTTTATTTGAAGCATTTATTTCTAAAATCAAAATAAAATCATTTTATTCAAGAAAAACTGTTAACAACTTCAAGTAATGTACCACTTCCGGTTAGCCTATTTTAACCAAAATCTATTATGTTATTTCGATTGACATTAAAGTCTTGTATACCAAATTTGAAAAGTTTTGGATTATATTTTAAAACAGTTTTTCATTAAAATGTATTATAGGCTTCATGTAAAGTGCCACTTCTGGAAATTGTGTAATAACCAGAAAGGGAGGTGCACAACTAGATGTTATAGGAGTCCTAAATACAAAATTTCAACTTTCTACGGCTTACCGTTTTTGAGTTATGCGAGATACGTACGTACGTACGTATAGACGTCACGACGAAATTAGTCAAAATGGATTCAGGGATGATCAAAATGGATATTTCCGCTGAAATCTGAAAACCGAATTTTTTCGCGATTACAATACTTCCTTTACTTACGTACAAGGAAGTAAAAACCTGATCGTGCAAAAAATTATAAAAAACTTAATAATTATGATGTTGGAAGGTGACACTTTTGAAAAAATTTAAAATTAACAAAAATCTCATTTAATTCGAAAAAATATAAATAAAATGAAATATTACAGCCTTCTGACATAGAATTCAACAAAGGTTTCACAATTTGATTGCGTTTCACACGCATTTTATAAAACGCCTATGGTCGCTGAAACGAGAGAATGTGTAACTAAGTCTTGAACACAGACAAGTAATTCAATTAGAAGACGATAATTTTGGAACATAGCGAATAGAATGACTTGTTTCTAATAATAAAAACTGTACAAAGTACAATTATGCGAAACTTGGTGAAACTGTTCTAAATTATAATATTATATAATATTTAAAATGAGTGTTTCAAAAATAAAACGCACTTCAATTCCAAAAAATATTCTGTAGTATAGAACTACAGGTACATTAATTGAAATATCAATTTTCAATCTCTCTAGACAAACGAACTATACTTTGGGCCGTTTTCATAATCAGGCTCACTTTAAAACTTTAATTAAAATTACTTCAAGACTCTATCTTTATTTTAATGCCTGCTACAGTGCTTGGTAAAGTGATAAAAATATATTATTAAAACAAATACAACACAACATAATTGAATAATTAAAATTCGATTGACGTGTGCTACGTTATATTTCCCCTCTTTACTTGTTAAAATTATATCCGTAAAATGTAAATAGGAGTACTTCAGTGAAAATTATAATTATGTACTTAGTTTAATAAAAGAAATAAATTTCTCTTTTCATAACATCACTTAAATATAGCCGTAAATAAGATGTGCATTCGAGTGCATTAGAGCAACGTTTGTATTAATTATTTCAGCCGTTTATCACACATAGTAAATTCCAGAGATGCACTTTGTATAACAACCTATAGTGCCGTATCAGGAAAAAAATTATAAAAGTTGCAATTAAGCCAAAAATTCTCAAAAACATTAAATTGTTAATAATAATAATATTATTACAAACTAATGTTTAGTTTTTATTAAATAAGAAGCAATAGTTATTTTATGTCATACATAAATTGAAATTCGAATGGAAATATACCTCATTGGGTTTTGGTTTAGGATATGTTTGTAAATAAAAATATGCAATCTGGAACTAATAGCTAGGGTTAAATTGTGTAAAAGCTTCATCAATTTAAGTTATTAACTTTACAGAAAAAATCTGATTAACAAATATCGTGACATTCGAAAGATATACAATATTTATTGGCGAACGTTTTGTTTATAACAATATGATTTAAATTATATTAATCACAAAATATATAAAAAAAATTACTAACAATTACACTAAATCACGCTATCTGTAATCTACTTTTGAAAGTTAATTCCAACATACATTCACACTTTATATAAACATAACCTAATTAGCTATGCTATAAGACATGTAAAACATTTTTTTGTATACTTCCTGTACGTTTGTTTTGGAAGTAGGAAACAGTAGCACATGTGGGTCTGTGCCTTCCCAGTTCGTGCAGTGCCCCAGATGTACGGACGGCACTGGAATGGGCCACAGATAAAAATATTGTGGACGTGGGAAAGGTTAGAATCTTACCAGGAGAGTATAATGTCTGGGAGGATAAGAGATTCTATTTCTTGTGGTTCGTAAGATTTTCAGAAATAATTTATTATATATTATGGTGAAGGTAAATTAATGTAGACATTTAGAGTGTTATATTAATTAAATGTGTCATAAAATTAATGTTTATTGTAGTCTCGTTTCACGGTTCTGTAGTTTTATAGTTCAGTTCTTTTTAATATGCAGGTGCTAATAGATAAAGTGAGCATTAACCATACGATTAAGATATGATGACGATATAGTCACGATGCGATACTTTTGCACCAATATTTTTTAATAGATTTACTTACATCACGATATGATTATGTTCTTGATTTACATTAGTTACGATCAAAATACAGTATCGATTCGTTTCTGTTAAAAAATAATAATTATACCGGGTATAGTGAAAATGATTAGGCATCATCAACCTGAAAAAAACCTTATAAAATGAAATATAACTAGTAGAACTTATTGGGTGTTATTTATTTTTAAAAGAAGAAAAAATCTGTTGTGGCCAGCACAATACCTTCCGTCATTCTCGTGTATAATGTATAAATTCCATAATTTTTCTTACAAAAGATTCTAAATTTCCAGTAAAATATTTCATAAACAAACTATTCAAATTGCACTTGACACTGGCATCTTCTTCTTCTTTAGCTTTTCCCATTCGTTAAGGGTCGCTATTTTTGCATGTCGTTCTCATTCAGTTCCTTTTCTCTCAAATCTTCCGCAATACAGTCCTTCCATCTTATCTTTGGTCTTCCTCTGTTTCTTTAACGTCCTATTACTAAACTATTCATTCTTATTCCAATATAATTCTTCATTTCTCCTCATGACATGTTCAAACCAATGTAATCGTCTTTCTTGTATCTTTCTAAAAACTTGTAACACTAGAGTTATTTTCTTACCGTATCTTTCCGTGTATTCCCCAATATCTACTTCAACATCCTCATATCTGCCACATTAATTTACTTTTTATTGATACTGGCATCTGTCAATTTGAATTATATGAATATATTACTAGTTCCCAAGTTTAGCATAGCTGGCTGAATTATAAAATTTAATTTCTTTAAAATTCTTTAACTCTGTATCTATTGAATATGAAGTATAAATTGTAATCAAATCGTATAGAGAATAATATATTCTTTAAGTTATAATAACGTTAAATGTCAATAAATCAAATTTAACTGTTAAATCTTCAAATGAGACTACTTCCGGTTGACCAATTATAACCAAAATCTAATCAGTTGTTCTTCTGGATGTAAACTTGAGGAATACGAAAAAAATATAATTTTTGGAATCGTGGTATTGAAGTCATGGAATCCGGAACTTTTGTCATCATTGAATTTTTTGACCTTCCTTACCTAAAGGTGACGGAAGGTAAAAAGTACTAGTATTAAGTAATGTACGAGGTCTGGCTATTAAATTACGAGACTGCGCGCGCAGAAATCGTCCTAGAGGGGAATGGGGGGGAAACCAATGCAGCGTTGGATAGCTGGAAGTGTCTACTATTCCGGTACGAAAACACGTTTTTGTAGCTGTAGTAGTATTTTTTCTATAGAGGTTAGAAACGAACGTGTTTTTTTCTCGTGCCGATAATAATGTGTGACGAAAAACACGAGCAACGGATCAATGTGAAAATTCCGGTTGTCCAATTATTACCAAAACCTTTTCAACTCTTCCCAGTAATGTCCGATTGAGAAATACGTAGTTAAATAGATATTAAGGATTATAGTTTTTGACAAATCGTCCTTCCTACATCCACACACACACACACCCACACAGACATCATCGTAAAAATGTTAAAATCGGATTGTAGGAACCTTAAAACGAGCTTATTCATTAAAATCTGGATATGCAATTTTTAGCATGAATCCAATACCTCTCTTAGCGAGAGGTAAAAACCAAAATAACTATTGTTATTATTAAAACCAAATAAGAATCAAAACTGTGAAACTGGAAAACAATAGACATTTGTTTCATGGCTTGTTTATACATTTTAAATTATGTATTATTATTTTTAATTCCTCATCTATTTCTCTTTTTATCATCATTTTAGCTTGGTATTCTTCACTCTCTCCCTCCTAATGACATTAGGAACACTTCTCGACCTCTTGCTATCCAAATCATCCAAGTTCAAATCCAGTTTGTGGTTTCGTACGCTTCAAGCATTTTCAGTGCTCAGCAACGTAAAGATTATAATGTCATTGAAAGTAGGAGATGACATACTTCCGCCCATTCATGGGTTGAAGTTCATTTCAATGATGTGGGTGTTAGGAGTGCATTGTTGCTTGATGGTATTCCAAGTTGCAGGTATGGGGATGAAAATAAAGGAATGTGTTTTTAATTCGATTTCCAATGTAAAAGCAATAATAACAAATTCATTTACTTTTTACTTTAGACTACAATTTGGTGAAAAAAAGTTTTAAACAAAATTTATTAGAAATTTTGTTTTTTACAAAATGGGGTTCTATTGGTACCAATTTTATTTATTTTTTTGGAAGAACATAAACGAATTAACGAATTAACAAATTGGCATACATTTATCTCTGCTATTGAAATAGCTAAAAGCTAATATCAAACACTGTAACAGATTAATTTTCTTTATTTTCCGTAGAAAAGTTTTTTTTTAACTGTACCACTCGCACTAAGGCATACACAAGTGTCGTATTTCAATGTACTCACACTACAGTATGAATGTTGGAGAATAACGTGGCAACGTCGCATCTAGACATTTATTGATACATTCGGGTATAAAAGTAATAAGATATTTTGAGATATAATACTAATTCTAAACTACAAATGGAAACTGCAAAACAAATTCATATATTTCTTTCTTAAAATTACAAAAGTAGTATTATACTGTTTAAAGTTTTAATGCTTTTCACGTAAAATACTAATTTAAAAAATATTTCCTTCGAATGTACGTCTGAAATTCCTTTAACCAAAGATCACCTCTTAATCGCTAATACCAAGCGGGCGTTGTTAACTTAACTGATACTCCATCTGGAACGCTTGTACATGGTTGTCAAGTATAATTGTACCTATTTATCCTATCTTCGGATTATAATTTTATAGAGGCAATAAAATTAAATATGGATGGTAAATAATTTTCAATTTTTTACATAAAATCCGTTAATTAGTTTTCTATAACATACTAGTTTTTCGATTAAATGTCGGTATGGATATAAAAGTTATCATTTAAAATTTTGTGTTTATTTTGTCATTTCCTATTCTTCACGTGTTAAAAAGGCCAAATTTAATTGCAAATATCTCAGGTACCGTGTGGTCAATTGTTTTAAAACTTGGAGAGCAGATAGATTATACTTCAGTTGAGATGTACTTAAAATTTCAATTCTGGGTAAAATGGTTTCACGATATATCTACCTTAAAGTGACAGTTTATTAACTATTAGTTAAGAATTAAACTGAAAGTTAGAATTGATGGGAATAACAGTTTAACTTCCAGTTAGCTCTAACCAAAGGTGGTAAGAAAAATATTTTTTGTAAAATAACCGTTGGTTATCACTATCACTAACTGTCACTTTAACTAGAGGTGGTAGGTATGGGTTTAGGTAATTTACCTATTATTATTATTTAGCTAAACATACTGCTCTGATGATCTCTAAAAAACTGTTCAAAAATTCAAAACGTCAAAGACGAATTCAGAAATAAATAAAAATAAAACAAAGAGATGTAACCATAGCAACCGAACCAAAAAATCTGATATACCGCGCTAATATGATTTGTCGAAAGCCATGTGAAATTATTCCAAACGGCGTGCGGAATTATTCCACACGGTTTGTACGAATAATATTGATTCCACCATAATTTTTAGTGTTGGAGAAAATGATTATTGCTCTAACAAAAGAATTTGGATTATAAACACTAATATTAAATGAAGTAATATTTGGAGTAAATATTTCAGGAAATAAAAAATTCAGGGATAAATCTGAATCAGATATTTGGTATCAAACTCTTAGTAACGCAACATATTCTGTGGACACATTTTTTACTGTGAGGTAAATATATGAAATTTATGATTACCACCGTTATGGTACACTCCCCAGAACAATTACAAGTGCCCATTGTAATTTTTAAAAGGCGTAATGTGTGATGATGTATTCATGTATTTATTCTTTCTATGTTTTCAGTGGAATCTTAGTCTCATTTCTCTTCTTTCGCACTTTATCCAAAAATCCAGTAAAACAGCTAATAGGTATAGATGGAATTGTGGGACATTCAGCGCTCTATATTTGTATGCTAGGATTTCGTTTACTCAGATTATCATTTCCA
The DNA here is from genome assembly GCA_951394225.1 of Harpalus rufipes. NCBI lineage: Eukaryota > Metazoa > Arthropoda > Insecta > Coleoptera > Carabidae > Harpalus > Harpalus rufipes. The sequence goes on from OX596282.1 coordinate 45,688,656, forward strand.
TATTTGATAACAATTGTTTTAAATGGATTTTTAGCAGAGCAAAAAAATAATAATGCTCCTCTGCCGTTACCAACTCTAGATCATGAAAATTGTGTTAAATATTGGTGGAGAAATGCGTTGTACGTTAATACGTTCTTTCCATCACATGAAATGGTTAGTAAACATATAAATATACTTATGCTTACACAATGAAATATGTATATACACGTTTCGCAATTAATCACATAATTTATTTTTATCTCGCCCATCGCAAAAACGCTCTTGTCAGCCAAAAATGTTGCAACGAGTCAATGAAGCATCCCCAATCGCTTTTTAGACCAAACCAAACTTGCTTTTTCCTTTTTGAACTTTTCCAATACACCAAAATATACGATGTTAAATCCTTGTATATTTAATTCTTGCATTGATGTTGTTACAATCATCCTTGATATTTATTTTGTTGTTAGTGTATGAATTGGAGCTGGTACCTCGCCAACGATACCCAATTCTACATACTAGGAGTACCTCTTTTATTATTAGCACTTCGCTATCGATTGGCATCTTTTATTATTGGGTCTATCTTTCTTTTAATATCTTGGATAACTACAGGAATAATAAGTTACCAGACCCAACATTTGGTGGATGTTAGAGATCCTTTTGCAAACTATGATTCGTTGTATGATAAACCATGGATGAGATTTGGATCATATTTCATTGGATTGAGTGCAGGTTAGGACTTAGTTAAGTTGGGCTTAAGGGTAAAACGTGGAGGAAATAGTTTTATTATATTATTAAAAATATACCGCAACACTTAACATGTACAATCATACTTTCGCAATTTCCTGATTCTCTAATTATTTTAGGTAAAGATGCTTCAAATTCTGCATCTGAATCAATAAGATAATTTATTTTAAGTGCTTTGTAACTGCAGAAATTAGGTATGAAAATATAAAAAATCACCCCAAAAATAGCGATAGCCATGGAAATGAAATTTCCAATTAACAAATGTATGACGTTTTATGTGTCAAGTAAGATTAATATAGTTTTATTTGGTATTATTTGTAATATCTGTTCAAGTGAACAATTATCTATTAACTTCTTGTATTATTTCATACGTTTTTATATTCTCTTGGAGGTACATTTTAAATTTAAGATAAGATTATTAATTTGTGTTTTTATTTATTTATATATTATATTATTATTGAGGTATAACATCAAGAGAATTACAAAATAAAAATTATCTATTAATTTAAATCTTATGAAAATTCACAAGCAAATTAAATAAACTTACATTTTAAATAAATATTCAAACTATGTATATCTAAATGTGTTTTCCATTAAAATAAAACAAATAGCCACGAAAATACATAATAATTTGCTTAACAATACAATATGACATTGGTCTGTTAATGGTGGACGAAAAGCGAGCCACGCCATGGCCTTATCCTGTATATAGGGCACGAACATACACGTGAATCGAGCAACATTGAAGTGCTTGAAATCAGCTGATTTGTGTACGCTTGTAACAATGAGTTGCAAAAAAATTTAACATATCTTTTTACCTCTCGCTAAAAATCACATATCCAGATTTTAGTGAATAAGCACGTTTTAAGGTCCCTAGAATCCGATAATATTTTTTTTATGATGATGTCTATATGTGTGTGTGTATGGATGTGTGTGTGTGAGAGAGAGAGAGAGAGGTTGATGTACAATTTCTCAATTTCTATAAGACTAAAGACCTGTGTAACTATATGGATTCCTCAATCTAACAGTAATGGAAAGAGTTGAATAGATTTTGGTAACAATTGGACAACCGGAAGTAGTAGTATTTTAACAAAAATCTTCTAAATATTATTTTTTGAAAATTTATGTTATTACAAATAGTAAAAACCAAAATTCTCTATCCGACACATTTTTTTTTTTATTACACCTATACATAACTACTAAATAGTATATTACATCCGAGGTGGGATGTGTTTCATTAAAGCCGAGGGCTTGTGTATATTACCAAGAGGCGAAGCCTCGAAGTGAGATACTGCACGAGGCTGTAAAGAAACTCCCACCGAGGTATGTATACTATTTTATTCACAATCATCCTCTTTTTAAATTAATTTTGTTAATATTTTTTGACAGCACTATTAAAATTGGTTTAGCCTACTTTATTATAGGGATGTATGATAATGTTGCTAAGCAATCCCAACATAAACATTTCCAACCCGTGGGATGGAAGTAAAATCTATTTCCAACCCAAGAGATTATCATTACAGTTAGAAATGATGTATTTTCCAACCTCTAAAAGGTTAGGAATCGACATATTACTATAATGATTGTGAATAAAAATATTATTTTACAATTTTTAGCTAGTAAAACATATAAAATTAAAAATAATAACGCTTTCAGTTCAAAATTAAAATAAGTCAAAATATTGCTCGTGTCAAAGTGACATTGTTGCTGTCAAAGTGACAAGCGCACACAAATCAGCTGATTCCAAGCACTTTAAGGTCACTCGAGTTACGCGTCTGCCCGCGTCCTGTCTAAAATCGTACGTCACCATTTCCATTAAGCAGATCAGTTGAATGACATTACACATTGGGTATGGTGGTGGCCTAATATTGCTTTGTATCATTTAAACGACGCTGTAATATCAAATGAAAACGTACATATTAATATATATATATATATATATATATATATATATATATATATATATATATATATATATATATATATATATTTTTCGTAGGATGGTACCTATTCAACATCAACTGCACTTTGAAACTACCACGACGATTATCCATAGCAGTATGGTTTATTTCATTAGCATCTATGCTTTTTATAGTATATGGTCCATTGTATTTTCCACCAAATGCAATAATTGCTATTATAATTACTACGTTTTCACATAGTATATGGTCTATAGCAGTAGCTTGGATTGTAATAGCTTGCGTTACAAATAATGGATTTTGGATTGACGACATTCTCTCTTGGAAGTAAGATTCAGAGTTGCCACATTTAAAATGATTAAAAAAAAATATTTATTTTTTATATTGTAGATATATGTATCCATTCAGTAGAATATCATATTGTGTATATCTAATACATCCATTGTTAATTAGAATGATATTGTTGAGCGCCGATACATCATATTTTATTAGTATTGAAATAATGGTAATTCAATGTATTTATTATTAGTATAATTTTATTATTTTGTATTATTTTCAGACGGTTTTATTTTTGGGATTTGCGGTGTTGTCCATTCTATTTGGAGGTATATTATCTTTAGCATTCGAATCTCCAATTGTAGCGTTATTAAGATTAGGATCTCCTATGAAGAAAAATAATAATTAAATACCTGTACGTTTTATGATTTTTTTAAATATGTAGCTTAATATAAAGATACACACAAATCACACCATTTCTCACAAAGGGTGTTAGTCTGTTAGATCAGTTTCTAAAACCATTTATATAAACAATCATACCATATACTTCTGGGAGGACTTAATATTCAAATCACAGCCATGATAACATTTTTAGGAATAATCTTTGATTTTAAACTTACATGGATTCCTCACATCGAATACATGCTAACAAAATGTGAAATTGCAATTAACATGCTCAGAGCAATAAATGGTCTCAAATGGGGAGCAGATCCAAACATATCGATATTATTCTATAAGCATTTGTCAGATCAATAATAGATTATAGAAGTTTAGCTTATGGATCAGCATCAATCTCTTATCTGAAGTAGATAGCGTGCAATATGAAGCTTTAAGGTAGTTGTCAGGCGAATGTACCTATTTCAAAACTTGTTCTATGTTCAAAATAAAAATTAAGCTAATGCAGTTTATATTTGCAATAACTTATATTTTTTTAACATTATATTATATACACAGATTGCATCAAAATAGTTAAAAGCTAATATCAAACACTGTAACAGATGAATTTTCTTTATTTTTCTGTAGAAAAGTTTTTTTTTTAACTGTAGCACTTGCACTACCACATACACAAGTGTCGTATTTCAATATACTCACGCTACAGAATGAATGTTGAAGAATAACTGTGGCAACGTCGCACGTAAAAATTTGAAAATTATTTACCATCCAGATTTAATTTTATTGCCTCTAGAAAATTATAATCTGAAGATACGATAAATAGGTAGAATTATACTTGGCAACCATGTACAAGCGTTCCAGATGGTGTATCAGTTAAGTTAATAACGGCCGCTTGGTATTAGCGAATAAGAGGTGATCTTTGGTAAAGGAATTTCAGACATACATTCCAAGGAAATATTTTTTGAATTGGTATTTTACGTGAAAAGCATGAAAACTTTAAACAGTATAATACTACTTTTGTAATTTTAAGAAAGAAATATATTAATTTGTTTTGCAGTTTCCATTTGTAGTTTAGAATTAGTATTATATCTCAAAATATCTTATTACTCTTATATCCGAATGTACTAATAAATGTCTGGGTGCGACGTTGCCACAGTTATTCATCAACATTGAAATACAGCGGTACAGTTAAAAAAAAACTTTTCTACGGAAAAATAAAGAAAATTCATTTGTTACAGTGTTTAATAATAGCTTTTAACTATTTTGATGCAATTTGTGTATATAATATAATGTTAAAAAATGTAAGTTATTGCAAATATAAACTGCATTAGCTTAATTTTTATTTAGAACATAAAACAGGTTTTTGAATAGGTACACTCGAGTGACAACTATGCCAAGTAGAAATGACCTGCGCGAAAAACGCATTTACGCATTCTCCGCCCTTCTTCTTAAAGGGCCAATCGCATGCACTGTACTTAAGCGGATTTGTCTCAGTGGCGTCCGAATAATATTATTACAGATTTAAATTTATTGTGTATAGTGAAGTTGACAAGAAAACATGGTACTAAATAGTAAAAGTAGGTTGTTAGTGTACAAGGTAATCAAATTTATGGATAATATTAAATGATCTTCATTTATTTTTAGGTATTTTGTACATATTTTAGTTTTTAAGCTTAATTTAAATATTCTAAATACTATTGTTGCCTAATTATTTCTACGCCACTGACACAACACAGTGTTTACATCCATTGTCAGTTGAACGCTTGTGTCTTCATCGGTTTTGCATTTATGTCATTACAGTACTTACACGAGCGACTAGTGGGCAGTCCCTAGAATTCTTTTTGGGTAAGCGGCGCACCGAAAAGGTGCATGTATCACTATGAAATGGATAGAGACTACTCCGCTCTAAAAATAGTGGTACACAGTATATGCGCAAGAAATGATTGACAGGTCATTTCTATTTGGCACGACCTATACAAACTATACTATACAATACTCAGTCCGGGTTGCATAAAATGTAAATGTAAATCTAAAGTTTGAAATTTGCAAACTTTAGTTTTAACTGTACACCGGGAAGTGTGAATACTTGCATATAGTTACATGGACACAAAAAATCTAAAACGTAAACATAATTGTAAACTTTAAAACCAGGGCTGTAAACCGCTGCTAAAATCGGTTCGGTTTTGGTGTGCGGTCCGGTATAGTTTACCGGTTCGGTTTTTGTTTCGCGTTAACGAAAATTCTGGGGCGGTACCTGAACCGGTTCATAAGATTGATTCGGTTTGGTTCATCTTATTTCATAAATATGTTTTCCTCGTACCTATCTTGTAACAGCAGTTTTAAACATGTGCCAGCATTGGCAGTGGCAGCACTACGCAAATACATTCTGGGGGCATGCGTAATCTTAGTAATTAAACCGGTTCACATATATGCGTTTCGATTCAAAACGGTTCGCGTATGCGGTTTAGTTCATTTAGCAGGTTCAAAATAATCGATTTGGTTTGAGCTAGTGGTTCATATAAAATATCCGGTTCGTTCCGGTTTCGGTTCAAGTTCTGGTACGGTGCAAAGCCTGCTTAAAACTAATTGCTTATGTGAATGCGTCTTAAAGTTTTTACAATTTGTATTTAGTTTCATTCAGGGTTGGCAAAAATCTTCATTTATTTAAAAAAAATCACAAATCATTGATTAAAAAATCATGATTTTTTTATTTCTTTGTTTTTAAAGATCTGGTGTTATTGCACTTATTTAATTGTTTTAAAAGCAATATAAATATTTTATTTAATAAACGAAAATGTAATCTGTATAATAAAAGGCAAAGAATGCATATGAATTTTTGCTGATACCGAGTATACATATAACGCGTCCACGCGCGTCTGTTTGAACAATGCCTAAACAAAACAGGTCAAAACATGTAATCATAAAAATAAATAATAAAAAAATAAATAAAAAAGTAACAAAGAATTTTTACTTTTTGTTATATATTTAAATACTTATTTCTTTTCTTCTGTTATATGAAACTTAAAGTGATAAAATATTATTTAATTTTTTGATATTATTATGTTCAGAACATATTTTTGTTGTTATTAATAGTTTTTTAGCAAATAAATATATTTTTATTATAATTTGAATCTTTTTTCATCTTTGATAAAAATCAATGATTTTTATTTAAAAATCAGTTGATTTAAATCACGATTTAAATCAACAAAATGAATGTTTATATTATTAATTTATTTGAATATCTGCTAAACTTCACATAGATGACACTAGTAACTAAAACCAAAACTATTTAAAATCTTATGTGAACTCTATGTTGAGATAGTCTAAAACGTAAAACCAAAATTACATATGTGAATGCACCGTAAACGGTTAATAAACAACTGAAAGCTACTTTGAAATTGCCGCCAACTCATTGACCTCCAAAGCGACAGTTACACCCCAAACATGGATTGGCCACAGACTAAGGATCACGTGTGAGCACGTGATGGATAGATTGGCAATTTTATAAGAATTTGCGTAGCACACTGCGGACACTATGTATCATGCTGCCGTCTTTAAATATTACTGATTAGCAGAAATGTAGAACAAATTATAAAATATAATCGAAGGCGCATTTATTACACATAAATTTACTCGTAAATTTATAATATAATAATCTTGCTATCTTGTAACAAGTAATAAAACTGTGCTGCTCAAATTTATTATAACGTTATCAATCTCTCTACAGATTTAACCAATATTATAACGGTGTAATTAATTTAGAAGTTCAAATATGGTCGTTTCATAATACTTTTTTCTACAGTCTACATAGAAAGTAGCCATTTGCACTCTCTTTTGTCAACGCAAAATATCACTATGCCGCTCGAGCGCGACAAAGTAGAAAAAACGCTCGCTGTCCAAATTTATAACTATACAATGTTGAGAAATGTCACTTGTCTACATTCTCAATGGAAACGTTTAGTCAAGAACTAATGGCACTGTAGTGACACATTTACCACCTTTACAAATCAATCTGACATATAACTACTCTGTCGGTATATTACATAACCAAAAAAAGGCCGCACTATTGTGAAAATAAAATAGGGCATTCATTTACAAAAACGAAAGTATAAAATGTTTAGATTAGATTGAAGCAATAGGTCAAGAAGAATGGGAAATAACGATAAATTAAAATTAAATATAAAAGACGTTTTCTCTTTATATTAATCCTTATTAATTGAGTAGTAATGTAAGTATTTTTGTTATGGTGGAGGACCCCACTGTGGCGACTATAGAAAAAATCTTGTGTGCGTTGCGAGCGCAAATGGACATTGTCGATTTCGAGAGAATGCCGCGCTCTTAATACACAAATAGCTATTAAATAATAATTGTTAATAATGTGCATAGCTTTATACATTAAATAGATATATTAATTTGTGATATTATTAACTATAATTAAGTATTTGTAAATTAGAAATATATGATTATAATGTTTGTCAATAAAATAATGTAAAATAAAGACTCGTTATAAACAGAAATAATTTTTATTTGTCTCTTTTTTATTGTTACAACATCAACAGTCTAACTATGTATCCTCGGCTGGTAGATTTTAATTCTATTCTAAAATAAACAGAGATCTAAAATAAATGGAACTTAAATATTTATTTCTCATCCATACTGTTGAACCGTTTAGGATATTCGGTTTCTTCTACTTCGTTAAAATTTGGTGGTGCTACCTGTAACAAAATTAAATATTACATTTTGGTCATAACTAGTATTGTGTACTTTTTACGTCTCCGTCCAGTATGACTAATTTATCGTCCAAAAACATTTTCTTATCTGACTAGGCCGGCAATATGTAGGTACTTTTTATGGCTATAAGTTGGCATCACTATTCTGTGAATTTTTGAGTATTTTAACAAAAATTAGCAAAATGTTTACAAATTTTAGGGATGTCGCTCTTCGGCTGTTTCACACACACATTTACTCTATTCCAAATTATTACTACTTTCAAGGTCCCTCTGGTCGAGAACAAAATAAGATTAACATTCACATTAAAATACTAAAAAAAATATAACTGCTTACAAATAACAATAAAATACTTTCTACGATTTTAAATCGTTTTATATTTAATTTAAATATCATAAAAAATTAAAAAAATCGTGGTTGGGGTCATTTAAAAATATTGTCGATTTCTTTTATAAAATCGTGAAATCTCTCATTTAATTATACATACAGAAATATAAAATAATTTGAAATATGCGACTTTTCATTCATAAATTTCGCGGTTGTAAACACGGACTAAATTGTGACATCAAAGCTTCATACTCACACAAAGACATTTCTCTCACACACGCACACACACCTACATTTACGTTCTTGGTACGATGACGGCACATTGATATTCACTGATTTACATTAGCGATACGACCACAGTACAGTACAGTTTTGTTTCTATTGAAAAAATCGAGGTAAAAATATTGTATCATAGTGACTGCGTAGTATTTGCATGCATCAGGGAGTGGAAGGTTGCATTTGAAGAGTACGTGCACATGCCAAAATCAGCTGAGTTGAAGTAAACATATGTTAGTACGTGATTGACATCTTACACGTCACAGAGAAGAGGTCGATTTGAATCATTAATATTTTAAATAACTTTTTTGAAATACAGTCAAGTCCGACTATAACGAACCCTTATTTGTCATTAGGAACAGTTCGCTATACCCGAGGTTCGCAATATAAGAAAAGACGTAAATTCGTGTTTTTACCTTCCGTCACCTATAGGTAAGGAAGGTATTGTCTTTGGTCAAAAAATTCGGTGGTGAATTTTTATTGAATCAGCACGTTTTTGGGTCTTTACAATACGATTTTACTATTTTTACGATGATGTCTGTATGTGTGTGTGTGTGTGTGTTCGTATGTGTGTGTGTATGTGTGTGTGTGTGTGTGTGTGTGTGTGTGTGTGTGTGTGTGTGTATGTGACCGCTTTTTCGTGCACGATATCTCCAATACTAGAATTCCAAAAATTACAATTCTTGCGTATTCCTCTTCCTTACAACCATATGCAGACATGTTTAGATTTTGGTTATAATTGGTCAACCGGAAGTACCCTCATTTGTAGATTTTAACAGTTTTTCTTGAAAAACTCAGTTAAATGTTATTATAACTTAAAGAATATATTATTCTCTATACGATTTGATTGCATTTTATATTTCATATTCAACAGATATAGAGTTAAAGAATAATAAAGATAAAAAATTCGTATAAATTTCATAATTCAGCCAGCTATGCTAACATAACCATGGAAACTGCTAATATATTCAGGTAATTCAAAATGACAGATGTCAGTATCAATAAAAAGCAAGTAATTGAATGAAACAATAAGGGAAGTAATTCTAGTGTTAGAAGTTTTTAGATATAATAGAGACGATTACATTGGTTTGAACATGTCATGAGGAGAGATGAATATATTAATAGAAGGTGGAAGAAACATAGGAAGACCAAATATAAGATGAAAAGACTGTATTGCAGAAGACTTGAGAGAAAAGGAACTGTATGAGGACGACACGCAAAACAAAAATTAGTGGAAGAAGAAAATAAAAAATAGCGACCCCCCTAACGAATTGGAAAACTAAAGAGGAAGAAGATGTCAGTGTCAAGTGCAATTTGCATAGTTTGTTTATGAAATAACTTTACTGGAAATATAGGATCTTTTGCAAGCAAATTTATGTATGGGGCGCGGCAGTAACATGATTTTGCTGACTTTGGCAAGCAGATATGGGGACCTGTGTCAAAATGACAGCAATTAATTATGTCCATAACTGACAAGTGTTATAATTTTTCATTCAAAATTTCATAATTTTCTTATTTCATGTGGTTTGTTTGTTATCAGGATTATGGAATTCAGTTGCCGAGAAAGAGAATCACATAATACCAAAAATTTAGAATCTTTCGCAAGAAAATTTATGTATGGAATTTGTACATAATACACAGGATTGACGGAAGGTATTGTGCTGGCCACATCAGATTTTTTAAAATTAAAAACATAAACAGTACATAATACATACAATTTGCGTTTTTCGGTGCCTGAGAAATTAGCAGCAACCAAAACAGTGATTCTTTGTTTTGACAATTTGCAACCCGTGCATGTTTCGCCTTTAAATTTTAAGTTTTATCGGGAGTTTAAAAAACAGTCCTGTTTCGTCAGCATTGAAAATTTCATTATCTTTATAATTCTCTCGAATTTTCGGCCACTCTTCCTTTAACCAGTCATGCATAGTTTCCATATTGACTGAAGCCGACTCACCCACAATATTTCCACTGCAGATACCATGTCGTTTTTTGAACCGCTCAATCCAGCTACGACTGCATTTGAATTCCTTATTTTCTATCTTGCTTCCCAAGTCACTCGCCTTTTCTTGCAATATTGCACCACTAATAGCCGGTTGCATCAACGTAACTTAAATTTTAAGCATTCCCTAAATTGACAATATTGCATCGAAAGAAATGTGAAATGAATGGGGACTTATGATTTTGACGTCATCGGCGGCGGATCGGCAGCGGACCTCCCTCCACATAATTTAGAAAGGGACATGAAATTTTTAGAAAGAGCGAGGTGATATACCATGGCCGAGTCGATCAAATGCTTTCCCTCTTCAGCACCACCCCGGTGATCACATAATTTGTTATTTAGTCAGCAAAGTTTGGTAAAGTTATCAGCGGAATCGAATCTTTCTGATTCTCACGGAGGGAAAACAAATTCGATTTCATCGTTTCAATTTGAAAAAACACGAACTGAATCCATGTAAACACTACAAATTCCACTGTTGAGGAGGCGGAAAAAATTATGAAATTTCTTTTAGTGTATATCCACGTCTTAATCTTATTAAAGTCATACATAATTTGTCTCTGGATGTTAAATTATTAAATTTAGTTTTCTTTGGCGTTTTTTTGGAAATATCTGTATTTCAACTTTGGCATACCTGGGATTTAACAAATGATATAGAACATTAAAATGTTCTACTGATAAGCCGGTGAAACATATAAATTTTACAGCATCATTGCTTAATAAATTATAATTTAGTTTCCAATTATTGACAAATTTAGTTTCATTTCTCGATGTCTCTACAGCACCAAATAAATTTCTTACATAATAATTATTGACTATTTGGGTACTGTACTACTTTCCTTATTAATCTTTATTTCTGTTTGTGTGGAGTTGTTCTGCTTATTATCAATTTTTATGTGTTTTTATTAATATAAACTTGGTCTCTTTATTAGTAGACAGCTTTATTAAAGTTGCTGTACTTGTTTTTCCAAAATAAATTTGATTATGTTTGTCCACTTTACAAACATAGGTTTGCGTCATTTTATTGTTATTTTGTACATAATTAAACTTCCTTTTATCACAGGTTCCTGTAAATACATTACTAATTCATATTCAATTTATATTAATCATATTATTTCAACTTCCGTGTTCAGTCTCAGACATGTTCATGTTTCTTGTCAAACAATGGTTGTTGTGATCATGTGGGACCAAATATGGATCACGTGATAAACGTCAAACTTAGAACTTGCTCACTACATAACTAATTATTAAATACTTTTTTACACACTAGATGGCGACCAAAATATTTGAATTGTATAAGTCCCCATTATTATGCATTGCCGTCAAAATTTCGATATACATTTTTTGGTTTAAGGATCGCTTAAAATTTAAGCCTTGTTGGTGCAATTGGGCATAAGTGTCACATTATCCGCCCTTTTTTGGGAAAACAATTTCAATAAACCTCGATCCAGCTCTTCATGATGCGATTAACCCCATTTGTAGACAGATCTGGCTTTGCTTCATGCCATTTTAAAGTTTTTGTATGATTTCGTATTTTTTTCAACTGTAAATTGCAGTTGATGCAGACATGGCTTTACATTCGTGCTTTACACCATGAAAAGTTTACTACTGGCAATGTTTTTACTATAATATAGCGCGCATGTTTTTGTTATTGGGGGATTCCCAGAATTTCATTGAGCAAGTTCGTTATAGGCGGAATGTTTACCTGCTAGCGACAAAGAAATGGTTCGCTTTAAGCGGACGTTCGTTATAAAGGGAAAAAAATATTATTGTGCATATGGGTTGTTGTTTGTGCTTGCCCAAAAAGTTCGTTATAGCCGTGAGTTCGCTATAAACGGGTTCGTTATAGTCGGACTTGACTGTATTTACATAATAAATGGCAAATTTTATTACAGTATATATCTTATTATGAGTCATATATTGTAAACAAATAAGAATATCATTAAATTTTAACATTATGGTAACTACCCCATTATAGAAAAGTCGGTATTTAATAAATTTTTAAACATTGCATGATATTTTCTACTTTTGATAGACATATGACATATGCACAACAATACATAAAAGACAAAATGATTTTGTCATGGTATTTTATTATGTTCGTACCGTCGTGGTACCGTCTAATGCAAATTGACATACCGTCATTGTACCGCTAATGTAAATCAAGCCTTCGTTCCACTTAATTTCCGTTTTAGCCATTGTAAACATAAAACATTAACCTAAAATAATTACAGGTGGCAGCAGAGTATACTAGAGAGATTCTTATTATTTTGTATTGTTTATGTAAGTAGAATATTTATTTAAATAAATAACAGACGAAACAATCGTAGTTCCAAACTAAACCGGTAGAGTTCGACAGTCGTATCCGTTAAGTTGTGTCGTCAGCGTTGAAATATTTGAAATTAAAGGCAACTATTAAAAAAAACTCTGATTCTAAAGACATAATAAACGCCACCACTGCAGGGTTAAATTTACTGACTTTTAAGAACTGGAAGGAAAGAATGCTGATGTGTTTATTGTTGAAGGGAACTTCTTTCAACATACGGCGGTCATTTCATAAATAATACACAGATTCGGATCCAAATTCCAATACTCAGCCATGGATTTTATTATCAGTAATTATTCATGCATGACCCATTTAATATTTGAACAATAAATCAAATTCACGTTATAACAATTTTTTTTGTATTTGTTGATTACTACCAGTTTAAAAATATTTTATAAAGCCGGATTTTCACAGCGCAAGTCAACACTTGCCACTTAGAAGTTAGTAATTGTTATGTAATGTTAGTGAAATAAAACTTCATATAGAGAAATATAATTTATTTATTATTATTTAAATACTTATTGCATTTTGTCCGTATTTTCTAATTTTATCATATTGAATTGAAGCTTAATTAGTTGTTTTGAACTTATAATTTCTAACTCGATTTAATTGTTTGAAACTTTTGAAGATTCTCCTGGCTTCTCGTACTGCAACCTTAACGTAAAATAAAAAGAAAATTAGAAAATAAAATAGTTACAAGCAAATTCAAAAATTGGTCTGTTCAAATCGTAAAACTATACAGAATGATCCCATCGGTGTGTTCTTTTTTTAATAACTTTATAATTTTAAATATGGAAAAAAATTCAAAGTTTATTTTTTATTAAAATATGTCTATAAATCTACACTATATGTTTTTCTACAGGTGTTTCATTTTTAAGCAATGAGTATGTAACTTTATATTTTCAAATGGAACATCTATATATTTATTCAAATTTGAAATATTTATTTACATAGAAAATACAGGCACGCGGTTTGTACAATATTTTATGTACGAAAAGTATAGTTAGTAATTTTTGTACAAATAATTTTATTTATTAAGACTTTGTAGCTTTGTAGCTAATTTCAGAGTGGTGTCAAATTTAAATTCGAATTATTTTAATGTTTATTTTTATGTAATGTAGTGTTAATCATGGTATGTAAATAACTATTTATTACTTATCAATTATTTCATTTGTAGTTTATAGTTTAACTTAATAAACATAAACTTTTTAAATTTCTTATTGTTTTGTTAACATTACGTTTGTTGGTTATGTGTTACCGACTTCCCGGGTGGTCTGTCTTGCCGACTCCCACCGAGTAGAAATTGTTGCTATCATTGTGAAACAAATGCACTAAATTTATTAATTAAGTAAAATATAATTGCAAAGCCTTCTGTATTTATTTATTTTTATTATTATTGTTAATAATATTTTAATAATTCGCCATTGTATTTTTTAATAATATAACATATTATGAATGTTTCTATACTATTGGAAAGCAACTTTCAAGTACTTTTTAAATTTGAATAAATATTATAAGGTGTTCCATTTGAAAATATAAAGTTGCATACTATTGCATAAAAATGCAACACCTGTAGAAAAACTTATACTGCATATTTATAGACATTTTTATATAAAATAAACTTCGTTTGAAAGTTTTTTCCATAATAATTAAAATAATCGAGTTATTAAAAAATAATAGACCGATGAATAACCTGTATAGTGATGCATTTTTGTAATAAAAAAATATATAATTACAATAAAATAAAAAGAAATATGCATTAAAATTATTTTCATACCTTAATGGGTTTAAGTCCAAAATCAACCCTTTGCGCCGGTTGATATCGGGGATTTGTGACTCGGAGAAGTCGGGTTCGAGGCAGGAAACCGTTCTTGTAAGCTGTCACCTTGTAGTGACCTGGTGTTAACAATCTACAACAAATACAAATTGTTATTGCTTTATTTTAATCGCAGGATGAAAATGAAATATTTTAATTTAACTAGGTTATGTAGAGCAACTTAAACATGGAATGTTAAAAGTATAAATTTTGGTATTAATTTTTATTTTATTTTTTATTTACATAAATATAGAATAAAATAAACTAATTGTGAGTTTCTTTTTATAGACTATGTGCAACTGTGATTGAAACTGTCGTCCTCACAAGACATAAGACGGTAAGTGGTTTTTTAACAGTTCTATTAATCTGTTAATGACAAAAGAATAGTATATTAAAACATAAGTTACAGAAGGCAACGTATTCTACGGCGTTTATTTACATTATTTTTTTAGAAAAATGTTTGACAATTTTCAAATAGTAGAAAGGACTTATTTTATTCTTAGGCGTCTTATAAAACTCGTTAATATACTGATTAGGTATTTTATATATTCATATTTCTAATATTTTCTTCTTAAAAGTCTCCCATTATTAATTTAAAATTATTTATCTCTCATTTCTCTACGCTGTCAACATGAACTGTGAATAGTTTGATTCACGAAAGATGACTATTCAAGGTCATTTATTGACCGTATGGTATAATATTACTTGCAGATAATTTCACTGCATTTCGTATACATAGACATGAAATATTTATGGATACATTTGAACTGAAAAAATAAGTAATTTATTTGAAAATTATGTTTCTTTTTAAATAATGCCTTTCTCAAAGATTTATGTTCATCACCTATGTTTTTGCAAAACACAAATACGTAGACTTGACATAAACCATAGAATAATAATTTGATTTAAATGTCAACGTCACTGGGTAAACATTATCACAGAGGACAGTCTAGTAGATAACTCTACGACATACGTTATTATTATTTATAATGTGTTAGAAAGTAATGTCACCATTTACGTATATCTGTCACACAACATAAACTACATAGACATACGTTGAATAATCTTTCTCTTTCTAACATGAAATGTTGCTAAGCTACTACTACTACTGTATAAGTGCTGTGTATTCTTTCCTCGAACAAGTGACCTTGAATAGTCATCTTTCGTGAACCTAAGTATGCCTAGGACCTATGTTTATCGGATAAATTTTTAGTTTGTTAATGAAATATATTAATGACTGAAACGCGCATACTTATCAGCATACATTGAACTAATGTTCCATTGAATGAAAATTGCACTAGACGAAATAATATTGGTCCTCACGAATTGTTCCGACGTTTACCGATTCTTCCAGCAGCCGGCATTCAAAAGGCATTTCACTCAATAATATATTTCAGTGGTACTTGCATATCTGTCGTTAAATTGAGGCTCATACCGCGCATACACTTAAAAATGTCGACTACTATTACTGAATCAATGAATACCCTTCCCCGTTATACCAATTTTAGATGTTGTTGGAGTGGTTCCCTTGTTGTGACAATAGCATGTTATAAATACTAATAAATAGAGGCTAGGTATGCAGCGTCATATTGTTTATACATCGCCCTGTTCATTTCTTGTTTCATTTAGCTAACGTTCAAATCATGACCACGAAGCAAGCACAGATTTTTTAAATAAATACTAACGTTAGCCGTGTTTCTTCGGACTGTGATTGTGATTTTGTGAATCCTGATTAGTTTATTCGTGATCCTTTTGAATCATGATTTAAAAATTTTACCAATAAAACAACTTGAATAATATAAATATCATCTAGCGTCAAATATCATATGCAGACCAATGCAAACCTATTTATTTAATTTTATAAATAATCTACTGTCGAATGTTATAGTCGGCATATTAAAAATGGATCATATAGAAGTAAAAAAATGTTCTTAGTAACATATGAAGTATGTTTACTTAAAAATCTTTTATGTAACATATTTTCTTTGTTTTCAAAACCCACATTGATAAATTTCTACCCTCGGAAACCTATTATCATTAGTCATTTTAAAATTTGCTCAGAAATGAATCTGTATGATCACTCAAAATGGATGATTCAGAAGGGAAAGGGGAAGGTTGTCTATTGATCACAAAATGAGAAAGTGGGGATAACGAATAAGAAACGAAAAAACATACTTCTTAATCATGATCACTTTGATGATTCAGATTGTGAATCGCAGCCCGAAGGAACACGGCTATTAACTCTACCTATTCCGATTCAATAAATAATTTTCATGTACGTTTTGTACTCCAGAGTGTACTTTTTAAATTGTAAGCGCGCGAAGTTCATCTGCGCCAACTTCATGGTCAAGATTTGAACGTTAGGAAACTGAACGAAACAAGAGATGAACATGGCGATGTATGAACATTAGGATGATACGTGTGGTCCCATAAATAGGGCACAATGATTGTAAACATACGGCTAAACGTCAATATAAAGGTGTTCAAAAAAACCTAATTCGGAGTAAGCTATGAACAGAGAAACGTGTGTTTGATCATTATTCTATTCAAAAGTTGTCAAAATTAATGAAATGTAATTTTTCTGAATTTCATTGTGACAGGCAGCAAAAGAATATTGCCATTCGCTGTTTTCTAATTTATTTCCATTTCTAAAATAAGATTCAAGAAGAAAGGGTTTGATTTCTTTAGAAAATATCAAATTGTCATGTAATTATATATTATAAATACTTTCAAATTAAGACGTACCTTTCTCTGTTCATAGCCTACTCCAAATTAGGTTTATTTTTGAACACACTACCTAACTGTCCTATTTTTACATTTCGATCCGTCTAAAGTACGAATTTTAGGTTCAGCGAATACAAGGTCAGTGTTAACTTCACGTACGCCAACTATACTATAAATAGCCACTCTTACCTGTAATAATCTCCTCCTTTGACACTCGTTATATCATGCTGTATATCCTTTTCAATTCCTGCCGTTATATTTTTCACATGTATAATCGCATCGGGTATTGCTTCCTTCGTCACTATATTATACACATATCCTTTTATCCCTATATGCACTTGCCACATAAAGTTGACAAGTGCGTTTTTGTTCCTCCTCCATTCTTTTGTTAATGTATTCTCCGACGGATACTTATCACACCCTAGTTCGAGGGTGATTTCGAAATCGTTGGAGGAGAGGTAGTTGAAGTCTTGCATCCCTCCACGGAGGGAGTACCACTGAGCGCCGTTGGTGATGCCTCCCACTTTGCCGAAGTTGGCCGAATCGCGGTCGCCGCATCCTCGCCGATTCGGAGAGGCCATGTCTTGGTGGTGCATGGAGTATGAGAGAGCTAGGTGTCTGAAAAATTTGAATTATGAGTACGAGCTGTAAATTGGCACTAAATCTTTAGATTATTGGTCGGTGCTCTAAATCTAAACTAACGTTCAAAGTTATTACTTTACAATTTTCATGCAGTGAAGCACATAGCGGGTGTCCCAACTAGAGCGCCGGATTTAAATTTGCCGCCATTTTGTTAATACGAGTTGTAAGGTTATTTTTTTTTTTATATTTGTCACATACAGACCACGCGATTTAAGAATATGGAGAAGTATTCAAACGAACAACGTTTAATTATTGTAAAAACACATTACAAAAATGGTGAAAGTTTTGCGAAAACAGTTCGCCAATTACGTCAAGTTTTCGGTCGCAATAATGCGCCAAATGAATCGACAGTGAGGCGTTTAATTACAAAATTTGAGACCAAATTTACGCTGATGAATGAGAAGATCATTGTTCGTCGTTGTCCTTGTCGGTCACTCGAAAATATAGCCACAGTAAGGGAATCTGTGGCCGAGAATCCAGGAACTTCCATTCGGCATCGTGGTCAAGAATTAAACATTTCCAGAAGCACTATGCAACGAATTAACGGAGTTTTTGTGGCCCGAATTGGATGTAATTGATGTGGAGGACATGTTTTTCCAACAAGACGTTGCGACCTGCCACACAGCACGTGAAACAATGGTGTTACTGCAGACCAAGTTTCCAGGCCATGTCATTTCTCGATTTGGCGATCAACATTGGCTACCAAGATGGGGCGATCTAACACCGATGGACTTTTTTCTTTGGGGCTATGTGAAGGAAAAGGTGTATGCGAATAAGCCTGAAACAGTTGAACATCTTAAAGAGGAAATACGGCGCGTTATTGGTGAAATACAGCCACATTTATGTGAAAATGTTATTCAAAATTTCAACAAAAGAATAACCCTCTGCCAGAGGTTTCATGGTGGCCATTTGCCTGATGTTGTATTTCACGTTTAATCGGAACTATTTTTCGTTATGTTGAAATAAAAATGTTTGCTTAATTTAAAAAATAAATGACTTTTTCTTTAAAATTAAATCCGGCGCTCTAGTTGGGACACTCTTTAAAATTAAAAACAAGTTCTTCATACTTCACAATTAAAATATGTCAAAACCACGGTGTATAAATATAGAAAGTAGAACAATTTATCAAAAATATCGTGTTTACGAAGTTGGCATCCGCCAGATGTCTCAGCGCGTAAGGTTGGAAATGTTCCCGACAGATAACTGTCATTTGTCGATTTGAAATACGTTAATTAATTTTGTGTACATTATAAAATGTATAAATATGTTCCGGACACATAACTGTCATCTGTCAATTTGAATTGAAATACGTTAATTAATTTTGTGTACTTATTATAAAATGTATAAATATCGAAAATATTGTTTCGTTGAAGGTTGTAGAGTAGGAGAACATTCAACGAAGAAAAAAATCCGACTTGCGATCCTTCGCAAAACATTGTAAATGTCTGGCGGAAAGTTGTACCTTCTGCAGCTAATAAAATCCTTGGTACTAAAGATGGTATTTGCCAAAAGCATTTTAAAAAAGATATTTTACAAGAATCGGAATCTGGGGATGTACGTATTTTGAATAATTAAATATATCATTATGGCTTATTACACATTTCTGCTTCTGTTCGCAGATTTCGGTAATGACAATATATCTATAATTGTAGCGTTAGCGTATGCGGATGATGTAGTTGTAGGAGAAAATGAAGAGCAACTCAGGAGAATGATAGAGAGAATACATGTAGTTGGAAGAAGTATGAATCTGGTGTTGCATGTTTATAAATTCAAGGTGTTAGTATTTCAAAGGAGTAAATTGGTGACTGTTGAGCATGGACGGGAAAACAAAAAAGAGAGTGACTGCCGTGGAAATGAGGTATAATTTAGTGAATGAAGAATGTATGATTAGGAATAAAGTTATTAAGAGAGTTGGTGTGAGTCAGTTGAGATGGTTTGGTCATGTGGAGAGAATGGCGAAGGAACGGCTTGTTAAGCGTATATATCTTGGTGAAGTTGAGGGTTTTCGATTGCGTGGCCGACCAGTGTGTAAGTGGATAGATGTGTTTGGTAGAGTGCTTAAAGAAAGTTTCCAAGTGGGAAGAGAAGAAGAGCATGTATGAATGCGATTATGAGTGTAGCCGAGGCGAAAGAAGTGTGCTTAGACAGAAATGTGTGGCGAAGGATGATGGTTTCGTAACTGTTATTGTGATCCGGATGCGGTATTTCGCTACCGAAATTCGGTCACTTTAATATGTTTAAGAGTGTTGTATGATGTTGGTGTTGTTGTTATTATTTTCGGGTTTGTACTAACCCACTAAGTGAGACACGTGTGATTTTATGTATCTATGTATGTCTACTTATTTATCTCATACATCTTGCCGCCTAAAAAATAAATTTTAAATAATTTTTCTACCTTTATGACCCTCCGCTGTGAATAAAGCAAAGTTGCTTGAGAGTTAAAGGCACAAGTATAAAGTGGATCACTCATGGCGACCCTATTTCACCCCGTCCTACACTTGCTTTATGATTACTATCACATCCTTTCTTTTGAACCTATCTATTAATTTTCTTTGTCCTTACCTGAAAGTTTCGTCGTCAGGACTTCTCGAGTACTCCTTCTTGCTTCCCGACCGGCTGCTATCGTAAGGGTAGTTGGCCACCAAGTCTCCTCCGTGTAGATTCGCTGACAGAACGAATGGGATTTGCATGATCAGCCGGATAACGGCTTTCGTCTCTGGTTGAAGCTAAATTTACACAATCAATACAAAAGTAAAAATATACGTCAAGTGGGAAGAAAAACAGATTTTATGGAGGTAGTGGTAATTAGAAGAGTTTTTACAAAGTTAAGAAGAAGTAAATCACAAAGGAAGGATGCAATTATTGGCTGGGCTATACCAGTAGCACATCGACATTTTGACGATGTTAGATATATGTAGAAGCGTGCAAAAGTATTGAGCCAAACTTATTTGATCTCTTTTAAAATAATATTTGTGTTGTTACATTTATATATTACTACTGTTAGGAATGTTAAATGCAATGTGCCGAATTCTGAACTCTTTTTACCCTCCGTCACCTTTAGGTAAGGAAGGTATTGTCTTTGGTCAAAAAATTCAATGATGAGTTTTTACTGAATAAGCATGTTTTAGGGTCCCTATAATACGATTTTACCATTTTTACGATGATGTCTGTATGTATGTATGTGTGTGTGTGTGAGTCTTTGTGTGTGTCTGTGTGTGTGTGACAAAAGTTCCGGATCCCATAACTTCAATACCACGATTCCAAAAATTATATTTTTTTCGAATTCCTCAAGTTTACATCCAGAAGAACAAGTGATTAGATTTTGGTTATAATTGGTAAACCGGAAGTAGCCTCATTTGAAGATTAAACAGTTAAATTTGATTTATTGACATTTATCGTTATTATAACTTAAAGAATATATTATTCTCTATACGATATGATTACATTTTATACTTCATATTCAATAGATACAGAGTTAAAAAAATTTAAAGAAATTAAATTTTATAATTCAGCCAGCTATGCTAAACATGGAAACTACTAATATATTCGTATAATTTAAATTGACAGATGTCAGTATCAATAAAAAGTGAATTAATATGGCAGAGATGATGATGTTGAAGTAGATGTTGGGGGAGGCACGGAAAGATACGGTAAGAAAATAACTCTAGTGTTACAAGTTTCTAGGAAGATACAAGAAAGACGATTACATTGGTTTGAAATGTCATGAAGAGAAATGAAGAATTATATTGGAACAAGAATGAATAGTTTACTAATAGGAGGTTGAAGAAACAGAGGAAGACCAAAGATAAGATGGAAGGACTGTATTGCGGAAGACGAGAGAAAAGGAACTGAATGAGAACGACACGCAAAAATAGCGACCCCTAATGAATGGGAAAAGCTAAAGAAGAAGATGTCAGTGTCAAGTGCAATTTGAATAGTTAGTTTCCAAGAAAAATTATGTATGAAATTTATACATTATACATATACAGGATTAACGGAAGGTATTGTGCTGGCCACAACAGATTTTTTTAAGTAATGAAGCTTATCTAAAAACAACAAAATAAAGAGAGACATACACATTGATGAACCAATAAGAAAAAGATGCAAACTGTTTCTATGGTTACTAGATACTAGAGAAGATCATTATGGTAGTGAAGAATGCTGCATTTAGCTCATTATAATTAGTATCGTTGACATGTTTTAATAGTATTTTATGTATCTAGGACGAAAAGTGATTTTTTAAGGTATGAGCAAGTTGTTTACGGCCGAGGCGGGCAGCCGAGGCAGTAATTACCAACACAGTACCTCCCGCCATTTACCTGTGTATATAACTTTTATATTAACTACTTTATAAATTTATCCATACAATATATAGAAAAAGTATTAAAGCAAACTTGTAGAAATGGAATAATCTTTAATTGTTATAATAACAAATTGAGAAAAAAATACATTTTAAGGTATTTTTTGAAGAAAAACTATCTTGAGATTCAAGTAAACTGCCATTTCCGGTTATCCAATTACCACCAAAATCTAATCAGATATTTCCATATTAGAATAAGGTAGAAATACATGGTTTCAAAACTTTCTGAAAGATAGTATTTGAGTTAGAGCGTAAAGAGGATCCACACACACACACACACACACACACACACACACACACACACACACACACACACACACACACACACACACACACACACACACACATACATACATACATACACACAGACATCATCGTGAAAATGTTAAAAATGGATTCTAGGGACCTTAAAACGTGGTCATTTACCAAAATCTCGATATGCGGTTTTTAGCACGATCCCTATACCTCCCTTACCAAGGGTAGCGGGAGGTAAAAAACATATAAATTTTTTATAAACATTTTTTTATTATCTATCATAATAAGAGAGATACGAGGTGTTTTCAAAATAAGCGAAAATCACGTATTAGTTTGTAGTTTAAATGATAATAAGATTACAGAAAATTCCTGTGGTGTCTATGAAAATTATCTCAAAAAGTTGGCTCATAAAGACCTACATCAATTTTCTGTAGCGTGTATAATAAGAACTGGAATTTGTTCCACCTGTACACACCATGCAATGTTTTATGAATTTTTCCGTTGATTGCCATCGATTGCTTCGCGTCTTCCCGTAAATACTAATCTACGATGATAGATGTCTCTACTTACTGGCTCATCCAACGTATCCACCATATTGAGCAAATGATTATTGATCTCCCAGTGATGCATCTCCTCATTTTCATACATAATCCTATCCAAATCCGGGAAGTTTCTATTGAGATCGACCGAATTATTGTTGGTCCTTCCGATGAGGTAGTCTTTGCCCCCGTTGTCCGTAGCGGTTTGCCAACCATCAGGGTTCATTGAGGGCATTATGTGTATCCTTGTCATTGCCAAAAGACTGTGAATTGTGGGATTGCGAGACCAGTACTCCTGGCAGAGGTAGTGGGCCAAAGCAAGGAGGAGTTCTCGACCGAGGACTTCGTTGCCGTGCATGTTGCCGATGTATTTGAACTCGGGTTTCACTGAAAAGAGGAAAATTGTTTTAGTTTTTGAATTATCTACTATGAGCCCTAACAACTATACAGGATGATTTATCGATCTCTTTTTTTTAATAACTCGATTATTTTAAATATAATGGAAAAAATATCAAAGTGTGTTTTTATATTAAAATGTCTATAAATCTGCAATACAGATTTTTCTACAGTGTTCCATTTTTACGCAGTGGTATGTAACTGTTTTCAAATGGAAAAACCTATACAGGGTGTTGACCGAGACACCAGAAGATATAAGACTTTAACATGTAAAATCATACTTTCGTAATTTCCAGCTTCCCTAATTATTTTAAGTAAAAAAAAAAAATCTGTTGTGGCCAGCACAATACCTCTCGCCACTTCCTTTTTTTTGTTCCATAAGATAGGGCGCGAACAGTCATGTTAAATTGTTGGCCTTGACAAGCAGATGTGGGGGGCCGTTTCAGAATGATAATTAGTAATTTTCAAAAAATAATATTTAGAAGATTTTTTTTCAAACATCTTGTACTTCCGGTTGTCCAATTGTTACCAAAACCTTTTCAGATCTTCCCATGTCCGATTGAGAAATATGTAGTGAAACAAATATAAAGTCTTATAATTGTTGAGTAATCGTCCTTCCAACATCCCACAAACACACATACACACACACACACACACACACACACACACACACACACACATACATCCACACACACAGACATCATCGTAAAAATGTTAAAATCGGACTTTAGGGACGTGCTTATTCAATAAAATCTGGATATGCGATTTTTAGCATGAATCCAATACCTCTCTTAGCGAGAGGTAAAAATCTGTTGTAGCCATTTTTCTCAGTTCTCGTTTTTGGCTTTTTGATAAAAAAAATGCACACCAATGAGTATGTAGTATAGTTATACTAGAATTTTAAATGAACAATTAAAATAATTGTATTCTAAAATTTGAAAGTTGTTGCAACATCTACCGCTCGGTACCTTTGATTTACCGTCAAACTTTCTTTTGTAATAGTGTTCCAAATTTTACTATTTATTTATTTATATAAGTTCGACTTACTTTAGGACACATTTTTTTCATAATATCCGACAAGTTCTCAGTAGAACAGAGAACTTAAATTAAAAAAAAAATCATGTTCCTATTTGCAAATTTTATTGAAAATAACTGTTTCTAGTATCTTATATAATATAATAATCTAAGTTTTTGTATTTCTTATTATTATTATTATTGACCTTTAAGATAAAGTTCAAAGCACTTTGCAAAGGGGAGAATATTTATAAATGCAAATTTGATGACGTCAATAGCAAGCGTGGAAGTGGAAGAAAGCTTTTATTGAGTCTATATTTAGGACACCTACGTTAATTTACCTACTGGAGTGGAATATCTCAAATTTAATTTATTTTGTTATTCTGTCTTTTGACACCGCATATAAAATCATATACTCCGCATATATTTTCATAATATTACAATATATTATAATTAAAATCAAAGAATAAAAAACAAGAATATTCTAACAGTGAAATGAATTTTAATTACATTTAAAGTACATAAACTTGATTAATCTTGGCTAGGTATGCAGCGTTATAATATTTATACATCGCCCTGTTCATTTCTTGTTTCGTTCAGTTTCCTAACGTTCAAATCTTGACCATGAAGTTAGCACAGACGAACTCCGGACGCTCACAAAAGTACACTCCGCAGTACAAATTTTAAATAAAAAATACGAACAACTTTACCTATTCCGATTTAATAAATAATTTTCATGT
Organism: Harpalus rufipes; assembly: GCA_951394225.1. Taxonomy (NCBI): domain Eukaryota; kingdom Metazoa; phylum Arthropoda; class Insecta; order Coleoptera; family Carabidae; genus Harpalus; species Harpalus rufipes. The sequence continues at coordinate 45,714,106 of OX596282.1, forward strand.
ACATTTTATACTCCGGAGTGTACATTTTAAATTTTGAGCGCGCGAAGTTCATCTGCGCCAATTTCATGGTCAAGATTTCAACGTTAGAAAACTGAACGAAACAAGAAGTAAACTGGGCGATATAAGAACATTAGGACCATACGTGTGTTCCCTAATTAAACCAATTATTGTAGTTCACCTTAAAATTTTATGAAGGTAACGAGAATTTATTTCGCTCGTGTGACGATGGTCACTAGATTTGAATTTAATTTTTATATTTAACGTAGTAGTCTTGTGGTTAGCAAGTTAGCTTTTTACTAAAGTTTAGTTATTCAAACCGAAGTTCAAATCCCACAAGTGAAAATGTTGTTGTTGCATTTTTAATTACTTTGTATTTTGATGATAACGCATACAATGTAATTGTTTGAATATATTGTTTGTTGTAAAATATATTATTGTATTTTGTTTCAAGCTGCTAATGTCAAATGCCGCGGGCTCGAGTGGAATCGTAGGTTCGATTCTACATTATTTTTTATTTTTATATTTTTTATTTGAAATAGCAAGTATTTGCAGGATGGTTAGAATCAAGTTTAAACTTTTTTACCTATTTTTAACGGTTTTTTGGGGTATAAATACGGGTCCATTCGACAGTTTTAGGAGAGAGTGTGTGCTCTCCATTGAGGCTTAGACGGTGTGTGCTACCGCGAACCTGGTGAGTGCCGGGCGAGAAAGTTTATTATGACCTTGGCTGCCTCTGAGTCAGCGCTGTTGGCGTGTGCGAGAGTGCAGAAGGTGTACCGTACCGGTGTCCGTAGCCGGTTGTTTCCGTACAGTGGGGTTTGCCATTGTTTGCCGTAATCGCGATTGTCGATGAGTGTTGGTGTATGCGAACACTGTCCCGTTCCCGTTCTGAAATCACGATTGTTGTATTGTTGATGAGTGTTGTCGAACGACAACACTGTTACCGTTTCCGTTCTGTTTCCCATAACTGTGGTGTGTGCCATTGTTAACCTTCCGTTGCCTACTTTGACAGCACAGAGAACTACAAAGGACGTCCAATAAAGGTTATAGGAACCACCGTTGGCTATTACAACATGGCGCCCGAACAAGAACCTGTGGCTATTACACTCGTTATCCGTTTTAAATGTAAACTGGCCGAACTATTATGAGTTTGTGCTCGTAATGTGGACGATAATGTATTATAAATATTAAATTTCTGTTTACGATGTAATTACTGTTGCAATTATAATATTGCATGCAGATTTTAAATCCCATTTCCGATAACTCAGATGCCCGAGTATTTCGTATACTAACCCTAACCCTACAGATTTATCAGAGCGCTTAAAGGCTCCCGGAGCGTCCTTCTTCGAGAGTTACGTGATAAAAACGAACGCAGATAGGTACGCTCTGAGACAGTAAACGAACACTTACGATCCTTCAGAGCTCTCCGAAATAGTTAGTGAAAACGCCATAGGCGTTGGAAAATAGATCGTAGTGCCAAAGTGGCTTTTAAAGGAAATAATGTTAACGGGATAATTTGACATTTACTAATTGTATTTATGCATTAAGTGTATAATATTAAGAGATATTACATATGTAAACGAAAATATTATAAACATAATAGATAACACTTGTGTTTATACAATCAAGAAAATGTAATATAATTTATCGTATCAACTATAGTTCCGCAAAATATCACCAGACGTCATATTGCTTATGGCCTATATAGGGTATGGCCATGGGGCAAGATCGCCGCCATAAGCGGGCCAATGTCAAACATACTGATAATTCATTTCCTGATTTATTTGTAAGAAAAGTGATTTTATATTACACAGGAATATTAAATAATCACACTATGAATCTATAAAGGTAATAAAAACGAATTAATTTAAGAGATACACAATTATTATTATGACATACATTTAAAGGTTATGTTGAGCATAGGATATAGGTTGTTATTATCACATATAATTTAATAACTGTAGTTATTATTTACATAATAAGTATATATTCTAAACTTACTTTTTAAAAATTTAAATGTTTGTGCTTAATATTGGTAATTTTTATGTGTTTTCAATATTGCCAGTCATCGTAGTCAGTTATCTCAAGAAAATACACAAATAAATAAAATAAAATTATTACTTACACTTTAAATAAATATTAGAAGTATATTTAAATGTGTTTTGCATAAAATAAAAAAAAATACAAAATGTCCCAACCAATTTTTTTAAAAATGTATTTTTAAAAACAAAAAAAGTTGAGAAATCTCGGAATAATTGTCGAGAATCTCGACATATAAGTTTTGTCTCGTCTCGTGAGTTCAAAAAGCTTTCTCGTCTCACCGAGACGAGGTATTTCGAGACAAGATTCGAGAATATCTCGTCTCGTCCGAAACACTAAGTGCAGTGAAGTGGTGCAAGTGTTGAAGAAGGCTTTTGATGAGGAAGCTATGTCGAATCAAGGGATTATGATTGGTACCTTTTCATGATAGCCTTGAAGATGTGGTACATAACTAAGAGAGCACATTAATCAACGATAGAAATGTGGAACAATTGAAGATAATGTGCTTAGTAATTGTTGAATCACAATGGGGGATAAATTGATGGGGACGACTATATTAATATTGTTCAATAAATTGTGTATTACTTTTTGAAACAAATGAATATTCTCGTTAATTTACAGGCTTTCATCTAATTACGTTCCATAAAAAAAATGTATACTACAACCTCGGCAAAAGTTCCACGTAATCTATAAATATTTCATAGTGCATAAAGTTAGGGGAATTAATTCTGTTTCTACACTACAGTGGCCACAAGTTGTGACAAATTGATGTGACGTGTAATAGCAAACATGCTCAGGAGAATAATGAGGGCGCCTACGGCCTGCCCCTCGCATTATACGCCCACGGAATCCTTAATTTTGTCTGATTGTTTTCCACCCAAGTGAATAGAATTTTATACAGCTTCTTAACTGAATCAGAAAGGTGTGGGTGGTATAGACAGACAAAGACAAAAAGGTAGTTCAAAACCTAACCATAAAGGACGAAGAAAAACAATTAACACGTTCGCGCCGTAGTGTTATTCATAGCTTATTATATTATACCTTGTAATTCACTACCGGTAACTTTAAAAGTAATATTGCAAATCTTAAATTATAAATTTAACATAATACAAATTATACAAAATTTAAATTATGGCGTATAATAAATTATTTTATTTGTAATAATTATTTGCGAGTGAGGAATAGGTGGAACTAGGCGTGTGACGTAACAATATGGCCGGCCTAAGGTAGATGCTTCGTTTCCCGCAACTGTCTATTCTCGTACGATGCGGCCTTTGAAGTCCAAAATAATACTATATATCTCGGTATTATACCAAAGCCCTCGACTGTAATGAAACATATCCTACCTCGGACGTAACATACTATTAAAAATGTATTACGTGTACCACTGGTGGTACACGCCGGCACTCAAAAAAGAACGTTCTGTACCACAGGTGGTACACATCGGTGCAAACGTGTTAAATGCAAAGTAATATTTAATTGCTTCTGACATTACCACTTTCTTAGAGTTAGTTCACCTTCTCCTGGTGCACCCTGGATAACGCAAAAAGAACTAGCATAATTCGGCGACCAGGCAATCCTGAAGGATTTTGAGGATTTCATGGTTACTACATTTGTCACAGTGGCTCAAGTACATTGGCAGCGATGCAGCAATTTCAGTAGTATGTTCCGGCAATCTAAGAAAGAGAAAACAAGACAGCACTACCCGATCTTCAACAGTGCCTTCCACCTTCTGAACCAAGTATGGTACCTATCTTGGTAACTTTATTGCAACTACGCCTTCGCCCAAGAAATTATTTAAACATCTAAATGTTTGTACATGTTAGATTTGAAAAAGACTTACAAGAACAATAATCAGGACACAAAAATCTTTATAAATCAATTAATTCGGCAATGTTCACTTCTAACAATCACAACATCGATTTAAATACCATAAATATATCATAATATATCCCATTAATTATATGACCACATAACATAATCGAATATAATGTAATATAGTAAATAATCATTATAATATTAGGTAACAAAATTTTGGACGACAAATATGAGAAAATCTTACATACATTTATATTTTATATGGATGTAATATACTATTAAAAAATATATATTTATATATTTATACATTAAAATAAATAAAGTAAAATGACGCCATCGGATTCGAACGATACGAGGTGTGTTCAAAAACTATCGCGAATTTTGAATTTTCGCGGGTTACGTATATTCGAATTTCGATCTTTTTGTGGCTTTATGTTGGTACTCATGTCTCTCACTTATGTCGACAAGCTCGGCCATTTTGAATGTTCACTTACTTGTTGACAGCTGCTTTGCTTGCACGTGTTTTGGATCGTCTTCGATTTTTACCTAATGTGCTTATTCGTTAAAAACTGACTATGAATTTTTTGACCTACTCGTAGAAATGAAATAACTTCTTTGATAAAAACATTTTATGACAATGACAAATTTTAAATGAATTATTTTTTTCTACGTTCCGTCGCCTTTAGATAAGAAAGATATTGTCTTGGTCAAAAAATTCATAGTCAGTTTTTAACGAATAAGCACAATAGGTAAAAATCGAAGACGATCCAAAACACGTGCAAGCAAAGCAGCTGTCAACAAGTAAGTGAACATTCAAAATGGCCGAGCTTGTCGACATAAGTGAGAGACATGAGTACCAACATAAAGCCACAAAAAGATCGAAATTCGAATATACGTAACCCGCGAAAATTCAAAATTCGCGATAGTTTTTGAACACACCTCGTATGTCACCACGATCAGGAAACTTCATGAATGAATTTGTTCGATTCTTGTGGGAAACCCCTCAATTACAATTGCTCGTTTTTTGTTTCATGGTTCGGTGTAGATAACATTCTATATCACCCTTGTGTATTTGTCATTCATAATCTAACTTACTATTAACAGTTTATTGTCGAGTAATAAATTCACAGCGTTAGCCAATCTTGTTACCATAGCAACACCCTTTTGTGTTTAGTTAACAATGATGTATCGCTGACGTCAGGCATTGTAACTACTTTACATGTGATATTTATATCATGTTAATACATGGATTCTGTTCACATCTTACAGATCTATAAATCTATGAATAATGAACAAAATCGCAACGAAAACTGCCACTCTTATGTACATATTCTGGCGACCGGCCACCTACATATCTAGCGTTAACGGAAACATATAATCATTGTGAAGTGAATCAATATAATGTATTTAAAAATATAATATTCATTTGGGTAAAATAGTTACTCAGTTGCCTGGTCAGATGTGTTTTGACCCTAGTTTAGACACTTCTATTGTGTGCAACTAGAAGTTTAATAAAATATATGGTAAGCTAGATTATTCCTCTCCCTAGGTCAGCACACATATAATTTTATATTAATCAACAAGAATAGATGCGCAGTGGCGGCGCCAGAATGTAAATGCAGAGTGAATACAATAAAAAAAAATCTGATGTGGCCAGCACAATACCTTCCGTCAATCCTGTGTATTATGTACAAATTCCATACATAAATTTTCTTGCGAAAGATTCTAAATTTTTGGTATTATGTGATTCTCTTTCTCGGCAACTGAATTCCATACTCATGATAACAAACAAACCACATGAAATAAGAAAATTATGAAATTTTGAATGAAAAATTATAACACTTGTCAGTTATGGACATAATTAATTGCTGTCATTTTGACACAGGTCCCCATATCTGCTTGCCAAAGTCAGCAAAATCATGTTACTGCACGCGGCCCCATACATAAATTTTCTTGCAAAAGATCCTATATTTCCAGTAAAGTTATTTCATAAACAAACTATACAAATTGCACTAGACACTGACATCTTCTTCTTTAGTTTTTCCCATTCGTTAGGGGGTCGCTATTTTTTATTTTCTTCTTCCACTCATTTTTGTTTTCCGTGTCGTCCTCAATCAGTTCCTTTTCTCTCAAGTCTTCTGCAATACAGTCTTTTCATCTTATATTTGGTCTTCCTATGTTTCTTCCACCTTCTATTAATATATTCATCTCTCCTCATAACATGTTCAAACCAATGTAATCGTCTCTCTTATATCTAGAAACTTCTAACACTAGAGTTACTTCCCTTTTTCTTTCATTGATTTACATTTTATTGATACTGACATCTGTCAATTTGAATTACCTGAATATATTAGCAGTTTCCATGGTTAAGTTAGCATAGCTGGCTGAATTATGAAATTTATATCAAATTTATTATCTTTATTCTTCTTTAACTCTATATCTGTTGAATAACAAATATAAAATGCAATCAAATCGTATAGATAATAATATATTCTTTATGTTATAATAACATTTAACTGAGTTTTCCAAGAAAAACTATTAAAATCTTCAAATGAGGGTACTTTCGGTTGACCAATTATAACCAAAATCTAAACAGGTCTACATATGGTTGTAAGGAAGAGGAATACGCAAGAATTGTAATTTTTGGAATTCTAGTATTGGAGATATCGTGTCCGAAAGGGCGGGGACACATACACACACACATACACACACACACGCACACACGAACACACACACACACACATACAGACATCATCGTAAAAATAGTAAAATCGTATTGTAAAGACCCTAAAACGTGCTTATTCAATGGAAACTCACCACCGATTTTTTTGACCAAAGACAATACCTTCCTTACCTATAGGTGACGGAAGGTAAAAATAAATGTGTTTTTCTTTAAAATTAAATCCGGCGCTCTAGTTGGGACACTCTTTAAAATTAAAAACAAGTTCTTCATACTTCACAATTAAAATATGTCAAAACCACGGTGTATAAATATAGAAAGTAGAACAATTTATCAAAAATATCGTGTTTACGAAGTTGGCATCCGCCAGATGTCTCAGCGCGTAAGGTACCAAGTACCATGATTTGCAACTTTTAATAGTTTTTCTTGAAAAAACACGGTTAAATATCATTTATTGATATTTTATGTCATTATATTTTAAAGAATCTGCTATTCTCTGCTCTTCTCTATAAGATATTAAATTTCATACATCAGCCAGCTATGCTAACCATGGTAACTGCAAATATATTTACATAATACAAATTGATAGATGTTAATACCAATGAAAAGTAAATGAATGTGGCAGAGATGAGATTGTTGAGATAGATATTGAGGAAGATACGAAAAGATAGGTAAGGAATTAAAGGATAAGGGAAATGGCTCGAGTGATAGAAGTTTCTAGATAGATACAAGAGAGACGATTACATTGGTTTGAACATGTCATAAGGAGAGATTAAAAATATATTTGAAAAAGAATGAATAGTTTAGTAGTACAAGATAGCAGAAACAGAGGAAGACCAAAGATAAGATGGAAGGACTGTATTAAGTAATTTAATTTTCGTAGGCATAAGAAAAATAAGCATTTTTTAACAGTAATAAGAGAATAAAACACTGTCCCCAATTTCTTAAAACAAACTGCCAAATTTAATTTTAAATAACATTATATCGAATTAGTATTCAAAAGAATGTTTGCTAAATGTATCCGTATAGTCATATGCAAATGACAGACCACACAAAAATTTCAGGTCAAGTGGTTGAGAAACGATTTTGTTTTGCTTTGTTTTTGTTTGACATGAAAAATTGCGAGAATTACTTCGCTGTTTTGTTTGCTACCCTGAAAATTTAAATGAAAATATTTTTTAAGTGAATTTATGACCGAGGTCTTGAAGACATTAATCTAAGCTAAGCTAATGATATATTTTGAATAGTCGGAGAAAAAAAAGTTAAAGCAAAAATATGAGATGCTACACAGCTAATGGACTGTGACGCAGAAAGGATATTTTATAGGGTCATTAACTTATAGTTCGTAGCATTACGGAATTTTTAATTAAGATATTAATTTTTCCTTAATTTTCATAAGAATATTTACAAAACATAAAGACTGATTTATAGGGAGTGTACCAAACTTTAACAGTTTGTTAGGGAGGTCATTTCGAGTGAAAAAAATCATATGAACTTAGGTTCTATTCTATCTAGTTAAGCAACTACAAGAAATTAATTAATTAAATTTAAATTTTCAGTTACGCGTCGAGCTTTAAACATTCCTCCGTTCTACAATTTTTTAATTATGCCCTTCTTTAATACATAATTAACAATTATCGTTATTCGTCGTCAGCGAAATCTGCGAACAGAATCAGATTGGCACACCTAGAAATGGGTAAGCCGTGATGATAATTATTTTTTAGGTATTTAACACATATTTACACGTATACATATTTAATTATTAATATGAAACAGAAACAATTTTTATACTCTAGTGAAAATTACAAAATAATGACATTCATTTCTCATATATTAAACCCCAAAAAACTATAAAATAAACTCCATAACAACATAAGAGCCTGTGAGGTGTCTCACCCAACAATGGGTAAAATAAATCTGTTGTGGCCAGCACAATACCTCTCGCCACGTCCGTTTTTGGTTACATAAGTATAGGGCGCGAGCAGTCATTTAACATTGTTGACCTTGACAAGCAGATATGAAGGCCCGTGTTAGAATGATAATTAGTAATTATGTACATAGATGTCAAATGTCAGATTTTCTCATTAAAAATTTCAAGATTTTCTAAATTCACATAGTTAATTTGTCACCTGTATGGAACTTACTTGTCGAGGAAAATAAACCACATGGAATTGGAAAATCGTTGAATTTAGAATGAAAAATTATGATATTTGACATCTATGTATATACTTACTACCTATCATTCTAACACGGGGCCCCATATCTGCTTGTCAAGGCCAATAAAGTCACATGATTGCTCGCGTCCTATTGTATTTAACATTTCTTGCATACCTACACTCTACATCAAAAATTCTACTTACATCTATTCTTTATATTTAGATTTTTAAATTTTAAATTCATTCTATAAAAAATTTTGTCCTCTTCTATTTTTTCGAAATGTTTCCAATTCATTGTTGGGATTGACAGCATTTTTGAAGGGTATATTATGTAATATACCTATAATTTTAAATATTTAACTATTAATAAGAAATAATATAATGTATGTACTTCCCAGAAAAAAAATTCAGTAATGTCTCTAGATTTTAGACACTGATATTTATCTGTCAGTTTTATTTTTTCATTTGGTTTCCATGACATTATTTAGGCTTTGAGATTTATTAGAACAGATGATTATATACCTTATATTTCTCTATCTCTAATTCTAAGAACGATATAATAAAATATTTATATGTATTAGATGGAGAATTTGCCCTTCTTTAGTACAAGCAAGAACAAAAATTTTCAAAAACTAATATTTAGAAGATATTTTTAAGAATCTGCTACTTCTGGTTGTCTAATTATTACCAAAATCTTTTCAGCTCTTCCCAGTAATGTCCAATTGAGAAATACGCAGTTAAACAGATATTAAGTATTATAGTTTTTGAGATATTGTCCTTCCAACATCCCCCCCCACACACACACACACGCACACACCTACAGCCCCATACATACACATACATCCACATACAGATATCATCGTAAAAATATTAAATCGGATTGTGGGACCTTAAAGTTGGACTGACCCTATTCTAAACTTTCTGTATGGAATTCGTACAAGATACAAGGACCTAACGGAAGGTAATGTGCTGGCCACATCAGATTTTTTTAATTTAAATGTGTTTATACAAAAATTTTGACAAATCAAAAATGTCGATTTGTTGTTCCTTTCGTCATTACTAAGGTAACTAATTCACTTTTAACACTAGTGTTACAAGTAACAATGATTATTTATAAATAGAGACGTCATAATTAAAACACTGATAAAAAGTTTATTATATAACGTAAAATTTCCGTATGTTGCTATTAATATTAATATTTATTACCAAATCTCTGACGTCAGTCAAACTGGCTGATAAGTATATCAAATTTAATATCCTCAAAATTAATTTCCCATTCCTGGTTTATTGAAAGGTTTCATTACTACGAACCGAATTTAATTAAGTCAGAAATTCGCTTTAAATTTGATTTCATGTTAAACATTATTATAAAATTAGAACATAACCTTATTAAAGTTTGACGTTTAATACCCACGAACTCCACAGAGAAAAAGTAGATGACAGAAGAAATTGTAGATGAAATTCTACGAGATCCGAGGGATTTGAGTCCCACAAGATTTGTAAGTGGAGTAGAAATAAGTTCTAAAGAGAAAAAGTTAGTTTGAGAACAGATATACGTTGTTCTCACTGTTCTCAGGTTGTCTAGGAAGAGAAAATTGCGAACAAGATGTCGTCTTTTTCTCAGTGTTTCTATAAATATATCTTACCGTCTTTTATTCATTTTTTGACATATGATAGCTTTGTTGGCAAATTGATTACATTGGAAAAGATATTTTATCTGTAACTGACTGGAAAATATACAATTTCCCGACAATATTTTAATCAGAAAGTAATATTTTAGTTTTATGAAAATACAAATGTTACTAGGGTCACGGGGTTGTGTCCATAAGTCATAGACTTACAAAGAGATTTAGATAATTTTTTCAATTATTGTACATTAAATAATCTATCTGTTAATATTAAGAATTGTCATTATGGTACGTTTACAAGAAATCAAGACCCTTTAACATTTCACTATAATCTCAATATGATTACTATAAAAAGAGTCAATTGTTAGAGATTTGGGAATATTTTTTGATCCGAAATTAACTGATAATAATCATATAGCTGAGATAGTAAAACAATCCTATAGGATGCTTGGTTTCATATTACGTCAGTGTAAAAACTTCACTGATCCATTCTCTATTATTACTTTGTATAATTCCCTTGCACGTTCTAAATTAGAATACGCATGAGTAATTTGGAATCCCATGTATAATAAAAACGTAAGGCTTGTTGAAAGTATTCAAAAAAAATTCTGTACGTATTATGTAATAAATTTAAAGTAGATGCGAATAACTATAAGCTAGACTTCATCATTTCAATATGATCAGTCTAAAAAACAGAAGATTTTTTGCAGACATGACACTACTCTAACAAAATTAACTGCAGTGCAATTTTGCAACTTTTTAATTTACATGTGCCTCAGAAAACAACTCGTTCAAGTATACTTTTTCATTTACCTAAAACTGTAACTAATAACCACAAAAATTCTCCTGTCGATAGAATAATGTCAAAATATAATGCTAGTTTCACCCATTCCATTTTCTACAAGTTTGCATTATTACTTTTTCTGTATATTTTATGGATAAATTTATAAAGAAAGTACTATAAAAATTATATCTCGGAACTTATGCTAAACACAACTCCATGGCTACACATTTCAACTCAAATATTTGTAACTGACAGATAAATGTCACTGTCGAAAAAAAAATATTATTTCAAATTAATAACAGTAACGTTTTAAAAGGAAAATTGTAAATAGAACAATAGTTATATGGAAAGAAACTTAATAGGTATACATAATTTCAAATTAATAATAATAACGTCTTAAAACGAAAATTGTTAAGAGAACAATTGTTATATGGAAAGGAATTTAATATACATAATTTCATTAGTAAATATGCAGATATGTATTTAAATAAAAAAGTAAATAAATATATTATCATAGCATATTACCCATTTGTAACACGAGGGGGGTGTTACAGAGGCTTATGCTGGTGGTGGTTTTGCACTTCTTTTACCAACGATGACCACGACTTGATTAACCGAAGGACGAGCACACATACATTTGCACTTAACTTTGATGGCCGATGAACACTTATATTATGGACACAGACATTATTAATATTACTAACTTCTATATTTACACATATTTACACTAACAATATCAATTATTAACTATTAAACTTATTATTATTGATTACTAAACTAAACATAACTAAATGAAATAAACTAAATAGTTACATTGTAACTCAGCAGGCGGACTTTTAACCCGCGCCAGAAACTAAACCACAGACTACATGTCTCGTCGACACGAGTATCTAAGACAGACTATTTCAAACAAAACGTTACTTTCGTGAGAGGATTATCTATGAGGGGTTGAAGAGGGTATCATATGGCATCCATATCAAAATATCAACCCTGCACGTAGGCTTGCAATAACTTCTAATAACTGTCCAATGTATTTGACAGCTAGACTAAACAGTCAGTTAATAAAAGATAATAACTATTTCTAAACAGAATTTTGACTAACAAAGATAACAATTTGAAATATTATTCCTGAAACTATAATTTAGAAAAGATTATAAAAAGTTATTTATTTGTTATTGCTCGCCTTGTCACACATTGCTGGGTGTGCTACTCTGCTTTGTACACAGATTTTGGTAATGATAGGGACATATTTATATCGTGCGGGCGTTTACCAAGCGTCGCCTCATTGCTGGCGTGTAGAGTACAACACAGAGGACAATTTTGTGCCATTTAAAATTCGAAATATTTTGGGTTGATCGCGATCGAATCGGGTTCCCCAGATTCGCAACCAGACATCAGGCACGCGATATCGAGACCCCATAGATTTGTATTCAAATTAATAAAAATTAAATGGCGGGAGGTATTGTGTTGATAACAACAGATTTTTTTTTTACAAAATTTTGAACTACAACGTAATTGGTCAGTTTTTATAGAAAGCATGTAAAACAGAAATTATTGCCGGATTTACTATCTATAAGGCTAGTTATACCATCGGTTTAGCGTTGTACACTTACATAAATAACACCCTGTATACAATAATAGCACACAGTTCATAGAATACGAATATACAGAAATAATTTACAAATGTAATATGTACATATTTTTTATAAAGTATGTTAATAAATAACGCTTTACCCATATATCGCGTGATATATTTTTATAACATATACCTACACGATATTTTTGTTTGTTTCATGGGAAAGTATTTAAAATAATTTATTATAGAATTAAACGAATGGTTACACCTAAAAACCACAAAATTTAAAAATATTGCAACAATAAATATCCAAGTTTATCCTTGTGAACAGTTTATGTATGCGTTGTATAAATTCAGTAAATGAAAATAAACGGTGAGGGTTGTCCAAATCCTCTTTTTATTGCACGCCATAAAGGGGATTGAACTGTGTAATTTAGAAATACGACTTCACCCCTGAATATATGTACCTACATACAATGTTATTGTTTTTAATTAATTAATTCAAAGATTATTGAAGAGGATCTGTACAGAATTAAAAGTAGATAATTAATTTTAATTGGGGTGTCTTTAAAAATGACAATAAAGTGAAAAGCTAAATAAAAACGTTATTAATTAAAATGCTGTGATAATAATGAAAGATGAGGTGTACGTTAATATAATTCAAAATATATACAAGGTGGGTCAGAAGGAAAGTGTCAAACTTTGAAAGTGTACACTTTGCACAAATACACTACTAACAAATTTATTCTGTAAAAAATCGTTATATAACAACTGTCGTTTTTTATATACAGTGTGTTTGAAAAACTGGACACACCTTTTTTTCTCGCTTATTATTGCAAAAATACTTATAGGATATGATTTAATCAGTGCAATATTTGTGATTGAAATGTGTAAAAATTGTAATTGTAGAACTTCCGGTATAACTGGAAGTGACATCAACTTTGTAAAGTTAAATACAGTAAAATTTTTGAAAGATGTCCGATCAAGATTGTCTACGAATTGTATGAATTCAGATTTTTGCTCCGCCTATCATAACAAATTCAGTAGTGTCGTTTGCTTAGTTTTTATAAGGGTACGTAAGATACTACTATGTTATTTTATTATTATAAAAATAAATATTACAGGAAAAGCATTCAAAATTCAAAAATAAGTCAACTAGTAAGTTTATAAGGAAATGTAAAACCAAATATGTTAAAAATAAGATACTGACACAATGTCAGTGTCAGTGACTCTGACAGAATATAACGTTATACGTACGGCTATGAATCCAGGTAATGTATCTGAATTAATAAATAAACTTACGTTACAGCGAAAGTATTATCAACAACGAGCATCGTTTATAAATGGAATGTCCTAACTTAGTCGAAACAATATGAATTTTTGAAAGACAAGCGTGTTATATCCATCCTTATCACACACTCTTACAGCCTTTGCAAAAGAAAGAGATAAATGTATGCCTATTTGTTAATTCGTTCGTGATACAGGTGCCCTTGATCGGACATCTTTCAAAAATTTTACTGTACAACCTATACTATTTTTTTATAAATTTGGATTGCATTTTTTGATTTAGATTTTTAAAATTTAAATTCATTCTATGAAGAAATTTTGTACTACTCTTCAAATTTTTCGAGATGTTTCCAATTCCTTGTCAGGATTGACAGTATTTCTGAAGGGTATATGTAATATACTTATAGTTTTAAATATTTAACTATTAATACAATAAGAATTAATATATGGTTGTATCTCCCAGAAAAAGTCTGCAGTAATGTCTCCGGATTTCTGACACTGACATTTATCTGTCAGTTACAAATATTTTAGTTTTTCAATTGGTTTCCATGGCATTATTTGGGCTGTGAGATTTATTACAACAGATTATTTTATATATCATATTCTTTTATCTCTAAATCAGTAAATATTGTAATAACATATTTAAATGTATTTAATTTAATCTTCTTTAATGCAGGAACAAAAGTTTTCAAAAAATTATATTAATAGATTTTTTTTTAAGAATCTGGTACTTCCGGTTGTCCATTTGCTACCAAAACCTTTTTAATTCTTCCCATTAATGTACGATTGAGAAATACGGAGTTAAGCAGATATTAAGTCTTATAGTTTTTGAGAAATCGTCCATCAACATCCACACATACACACACACACACACACACATACACACGCACACAGATATCATCGTAAATTTGTTAAATCGGATGGTAAGGTGCTTATTCATTAAATGAATAGCGGGAGGTAAAAATACGCTCAATCTTGCATCATTGTCCAGAGTTTCCGGAATGAAATCCGATCTAGCAAGTTCGGGAAATTCTTGAAAAATAATGAAGACCAATCAGAAAAATTTCTACTCTTAATTTTCTGTTTGTAGCCGTCTTGAATAACATCCCAAATGGATGAACGTCATTTTTTAGACAACCTGTATTAACATCATAGTACATGTGTTAGCAAAACTCACTTGTATTCTTGTATAATAAATAACTATTTTGTTTCAGTTTTGTTTTACACAATTACGACAATATCCTTGGGCATCTGGAAACTGGAATATATATTGTGTTTTTTCAGAAGCTTTGATATAATGTAAATAAAAAATATTGCCCCTAATTTGTTTTATTGAATTACTGTCGCATATGTTTTGCTCTGTTTTCAGTTACGTATTACTTGTTTACAAGAAAATAAAAGACAATTGATATATTGACAAGAAAATTGCACATTATTGTTTTATAAATTTCAAGTAACATACCTAAATATATATAGTGCTGTGAGAATCTAACAAAATTTTGATCCGAGTACCCGGATATCAAAATATCCGGTTCCTCGGATATCCGATATTCGGATATTGAAGCGGATATCCGTAAATTCGGATTTGGATCCGAATCTGGACTTGGATCCGATTCTTCATTTTGAATGTGAAGGCAAACATCTGGAATTTAGTTCAAATTCAAACCGTTAAAGTGGGTCTGTTTATTTTTACAGCGGTAGTAAACAAACAGTAATAATTAATAAACATAGTATATACCGCTAAAAGCTATAATGTATAATGAACATAAAATTATGAACTAGGTTAGGTACTTAGCATGTAAAGAAAAGAAGGAGGGGATACTTCTTAGAATATAATATTGAAGATTCTGTACTTCTATGATTTCATTACATTCATTATAACAAATGTTTCAAATAAAAATGAATTAAGGTCAAATTTGAGAAATAATGGCCATAGGTTCATTGCAGGTGGCACAATACCTATTTACGAATAAAATAAAATATATATATATATATATATATATATATATATATATATATATATATATATATATATATATATACACGGGTCCTTAAAAACGTGTTGTCCCCGCACTAGGCCTGCATCCTCCGCAACTTACGCCTTCCTTGGCCAAAAACTTGATAATAATTCGGAGACATGCCCTTTTTGTACGTTCATGGTTTTCTTTAATACTAAAGAGACCTAAGCGAATTGGGATCATGTCTATCCCCTTCCTATAACAGCCCAAGCTACCTGTTAATCAACTCCATACGGGTTTATGACCCCTCTGGAATTAAAAAAAAATCAATCCCTTTTATATTTGATTCACCCTCGTATTTACATCTCGTGCGCGTGTTTCACATAAAAAGGATTGTTTGTGTTACCTACTTATATTAGTGTGCAATGGAGGAATTTCTTTCTTAGCAGATGCTAAAAGTTGTCCAACAGAAATTTAAATATCAGAAATGGCCGACTATTAATTAACTACATGAAACAAAAATGCATAGTGGATTATTTCATAATCAGATTTATGGGGTTTTAAGACCCAATACTAATATTTGAATGTAAGGTTCAATACTGAGAATATTCGCATTCGAGAACCGATCCGGATACTGAAATTCCATATACAGGGTGTTTATTAAACATAAGGCAAAAATTGAAGGGATTATTCCCTGGGCCATTCTAAGATGATTTTGTCCTTTGATGATTTTTGAAACCCGTTTACAAGATTCGATACAAGATTCGATATTCGGGTCCGGTTTCAAGATGCGATACTTAGATCCGGATTCAAGATGCGATACTTAGATCCGGATCCAAAATCCGATACTGAGATTTGAATCCGAGATCCGGATAGTTCAACATTCAATTATCCGGATATTTTTGAATCCGAAACTGAAACTATCCGGATTCGGATCCCACCACTACTTAGATTTCCTATAAGTAACTTAACTAAAAAATAAATATAGGTAAAAAATATTGGCTTATCAATTAATAACGTTATGCTTATGTGTTTACAAATAAGAAATGTAAATATTTGGCAAGCTGCAAATAATATTTTCATTCAATATTTATTTTATTTTCTCTTGCAATAGTTTTCTAAAGATTTATTTCAGGTTTTATTTTATCAACATTATAATAGGAGATAAAATTTCAAAAACAAATAGTTTTTTGTTACTTGATTAGGAACAATGATTTATAGTGAAAAAATATTGTTTCGGAAATCATTGTTTTTGATAAACAAAAACCATAAGGTCCAATTTAAATTTCTAAATATTTAATTTAATTATCCATCATGGACTCACAATATACTTGTTCTTGTTACTATGGTGTTATTTGAAATAACTAATGTACAACATTACGCACTTCGTGAAAAAAATCAAGGAGAAATTATTACTGGTTTTTCGTTTTTTTTTTTAAATAAAAATAAAAAACGAGTTTACAAAATTATTTTATATACATAACTACAAATTTTGTGTTGCATTTAAAAATTAATTTCCTGTATATCCTTGACAAAATGTAAGCACACAAATAACTAAAATTATAATCTGGTAACCATGAAATGTGATAATTTAGCAAATTTTTGCAATGAATACGAGAAGCCGTGACAATAATTGTGACATACGTGATAATATGTGAATCATTTCTCCCAAATATTATCTGTTCCATAAAATTGAATTGATACGTTTGGTGACCAAGTGAACTTAATTGAAAGTACACTATGAAACTAAATAAGAAAATAATAGTTATTTGTGTGTCAAGGCTATAAAAATGGCCGAATTATATGAGGCTAAAAAGAACTTTTGAGGCGAGGTGGACACAACAATTTTTAGGCGACTGTTTTATACACCTGGGTAACAAAACTTAAGGGTGTATAGTATTGGACGCACTGATCATAAATCAAAAAGAATTTTGTTGAAATTCGCAAATTAAAAAATCTGCTGTGGCCAGCACAATACATCTCGGCGCCATTTTGGTTACATAAGTATAGGGCGCGATCAGTCATGTGACATTGTTGGCCTCGTCAAGCAAGATATGGGGGTTCGTGTCAAAATGACAATTAGTAATTATTTACATAAATGTCAAATGTCATAATTTTTCACGTGGTTAATTTGTCACCAAGAATATGGAATTTACTTGTCGAGGAAAATAAACCACATGGAATTGGAATATCATGAAATTTTGGATGGAAAATTGACATTTGACATATATGTACATAATTACTAGGTGCCATTCTAACTCGGGTCGCCATATTTACTTGTCAAGTCCAACAAAGTCACATGACTGCTCGCGCCCTATAAATTTCTCAGGTCTTTTCTTTATGTTTAGATTATTTTTATAATTTTAAATTTATTTTTTGAGAAAGTTGAAGTTTTCTCTTATACTTCTAAATATTCGAATTTCTTTCAATTTCTGGACGGAATTTCTGATGCGTATATGTATATAGCTATAATTTTTAATATTTAATTGTTATTATTGTTATACAACAAGAAATAGTAAACTTACCAATAGCACAGAAAAAAAATTGAATAATGTCAGTTAAACTTCTTCATTTAACGTAAAAGCGTAATTTGACGTTTTACTACTATGTTGCCAAAAAAGAATATCTAAGATTTATGTTCAGCTAAAATCTACATAAAACCGTATTCGTACTAAGACAAATTCTGAATCGGTTCTTATCCACTGTCATGTGTTTAGTTAAAATACACTTAACGTAAAGTTTTAGAATTGAGCTGCCAAAATAGGTTTATGAACTGTTGGTTTTTGAAAATGACATTTTTCTGTCATTTACAAACATCTGATGGTTACTATAGAGTTGTTTATTACGACACATTATTTTGTATATTACTTTTTTATCTCAATATATGGAAGATATAATAAAATTTTAAAATGTATCGAATAGAAAATTTTACTTTCTTTAATACTAATAATAAAAATTTTCAAAAAAATAATATTTAGATTTTTTTAAAGATACTATTACTTCCAGTTTTCCAATTGGTACCAAAACCTATTCAACTCTTCCCATTAATGTTAGATTGAGGAATCCGTAGTCAAAAAGGTCTTTAGTCTTATAGAATGAGAAATCGTGTTTCCAACAACCTCACACACACACACATAGCGTGAAATACGTATAGGCACCAAGAGGGTAAAATTTTTATATAAATTTTCACTATTTTTTACATAGACATTTTTTGTCTGATTGGTGTTCCTAAAAAGTAATGTCCAATTATTCATTAAAAAGAAATTATTTACTTATACTCTTTTCTTTTTGTGCCAAATCCATGCTACCACTAAGAAATGGGAGCAGTTATACGATTAGGAATGATAGACACAAACAAAAATTGTTAAGGGCACTAAAAGGCACCAATTAGGCACTAAAGAATTATATGATTTTTTTTTTAAATAGAAAATTTTGGTGCTGGCGTGAAGTTAGCACGAACAACAAATAAATAAAAATAACTCGGAAACTATTAATAATTAATTTTCCATTTTAAATGCATTAATGGGCACCAATTAGGCACTAAATAAATATTAAAAAACATTTTAAGAAATATGTAGTTTTGGTGCTAGCGTGAAGTTAGCACAAAACAAAACTAAACGTTAATAACGCCATAAATATAAATAATTCAAAAGTAATTGTTAGGGCACTAAACGGCACTAATTGGACACTAACAACAGTACTTGTTTCATAATTCGTGCTTTACCCTTTGGTGCCAACTTGACGGACCCAAGGGCGAGAGGTATTATGCTGGCCACAACAATTTTTTTAAGAGAGGAAGCAATACGCTGTGAAAGTAACTTTCTCGTGACTAACTCTGTTGTAGATATCTGGAAATTCAATAATATTTGCGTGGAAAGTAATAAAATTAAACATTAAATAAAATAACGGTTAAAACCGCGATATTAATTATTTTGTTTTCAATCATAAACGAAAAAAAAATTATTGCTTTGTCGTATTTATAAATATTTCGGTTTATTTCGTTTTCGTTTCCATTTCGTTTTTAGTCCCTGCTTGTTAGTTTCTAGTACGTACGAGTAAATTATCATAAGACTCTAATATGTTTATGCATATTTATTCTTTGGTCTTTTTACCTCTCGCTAAGAGAGGTATTGCATTCATGCTAAAAATCGCATATCCAGATTTTATTGAATAAGCATGTTTTAAGGTCCCTACAATCCGATTTTAACATTTTTACGATGATGTCTGTGTGTGTGTGTGTGTGGATGTGTGTGTGTGTGTATGTGTGTGTGTGTGTGTGTGGGATGTTGGAAGGACGATTACTCAAAAACTATAAGACTTTATATTTGTTTAACTACGTATTTCCCAATCGGACATTCATGGGAAGGTTTTGGTAACAATTGGGCAACCGGAAGTAGAAGATTCTTGAAAAAAAATCTTCTAAATATTATTTTTTGAAATTTTTTTTTTTGGTAATATTAAATAAAATTAATTTCTCTATCTGATACATTTAAATATTATATTATATATTCTATAGATTTAGAGATAAAAGAAATATAATATATAAATTAATCTGTTTTAATAAATTTTACAGCCGAAAGAATGCCATGGAAAATAGTTGAAAATTTGAATGTTTGTAACTGACAGATATATGTCAGTGTCAGAAATCCGGAGACATTACTGAAGATTTTTTCTGGGAAATACATACATTATATTATTTCTTATTGTATTTATAGTTAAATATTTAAAATTATAGGTATATTACACATATCCTTCAGAAATACTGTTAATGCCAACAATGAATTGGAATCATCTCGAAAAATTAGAAGAGTAGGACAAAATTTCTTCACAGAATGAATTTATATATAAAAAATCTAAATGGAAAGAATAGATATAAGCGAGAATACAGCTCGAAGGAAGACGATATTGAAATGTTATAAATACAAGGTGAAAGTGAAGATGGTCTCCACTCTGCAACGTAAAATACAGAAAAATTGTATCTCATATCTCATCGAAATAATGAGTAATGAAAGAAAAATGTACTTGGAGAATCTCTTAATTCTTGATCTGTGACTATTATGGAAGTGACAAGTCTAAGTTGAAGGACTTAAATTTGTTTTAAACACTATGGGACAATATACACCAGCACTGTAGCTAGAGTAACATTGAACTGCGAAAA
The DNA here is from genome assembly GCA_951394225.1 of Harpalus rufipes. Taxonomy (NCBI): domain Eukaryota; kingdom Metazoa; phylum Arthropoda; class Insecta; order Coleoptera; family Carabidae; genus Harpalus; species Harpalus rufipes. The sequence continues at coordinate 45,735,191 of OX596282.1, forward strand.
AGCTATCAAATTCTTCTCAAGTAAGTTGTAAATATTGACAAAATTACACATCGATATAAGAAAATAATCGGAGTGTAATCTATTCATCACTTTATTAATGGGAATTAGTATTATTTAGATATAACATGTATGAAAAAAAAAAATGTAAAAGAAGATATGTAAGAATAGATGCACAATTCAGATTATACATTTTAGCCACCCAACATTAATGTTTTTACTAAAAGAATATGCAGAGAAAGTAAACAAGAACGTTGTTCGAATTGAAAATCCCTGTTACCAGCAAAAAAAATATATATAGTAAACTTTACTTTGTAATTTATTGTACATAATTTATGGTAAAATATCCTATAGATTTTGTAAATATATGTGAAAATTGTTTTATGTTGAGTCATGCTCTTATTGAATAATAAAGAAGTTTATACGTCATAGACTTATATGAATATATTATTTGTATTTCTAAAAATATTATTTGCTTTATGAATAGAGCCAGGTAAAATATACGGCGAGAGGTTATGTGCTGGCCACATCAGATTTTTTATTATCCAAAGAAACTTTAACATAAGTACTTTCACTTTGATAACAAACATAACAATAAACTTCTTAGTATGTACTTTACTATAGGAACTAAGGTAAGGTCGGTTTATTATTCTTATGTTAAGTTCCTAGTAATTACTTAAATGAATGTATAAAAGTAAATAGGTAAAAAAAATAAAGTGAATGTATCTACTCACACAACTCATGATGCCCTGGCTTGGTGGAGAACTCAATCACATACAGGGGCCTTCCATTGACGGAAGTCTCGCTGAGCGTATACACCCTGGAGATGTTAGGACAATCCGCATGGACCTCCTCGAGGAGTTCAGCGAGCTCGTCGTTGTCGTGGTGTCGCAAATCAACGATCGAGGCCAACGATACCTGGAGAACGGTACCGACGAGCAATAGGCGCCAGCACCACGACGTGTCCATCCCAGACCAGCGATAGAGCAAGACTAAGTGATAAGGGACGGGGGCAAAGCGCATGGGCGCGGATATTGATTAAGGATGAAGTACTAGAGGGGAATCTGAAAAGGATATATAGTTTGTGGGTGTGATAATGGCTTGGAGATAAAGAGGTCACTTTGTGTATTTGGAAGTTTGACGTCGACAGGATTGAACCTGGGCCGTCGGAACTTTTAGTAAGTACTGGTCACATAATGAACTCAGAAATGCGACCCCAAAGAAATGATAATAATAATAATAAATCATAATACAAGGTGAATGTATTCCAAATAGCGTGCTCTGAATAGGCATTTTGAGAACTATAACAGTTGCAAATTTTATTAATTTAGACAAAAATTGTTCCATTAAAAGGTGTCCGGAAAATTCATCGCAAAAAAATCTTTATAGAGAAAATTATTTGCCATTTTTATCTTCCGTCACCTCTAGGTAAGGAAGGTAATGTCTTTGCTCAAAAAATTCTGTGGTGAGTTTTCATTGATTAAGTACGTTTTAGGGTCTTTACAATACGATTTTACTATTTTTACGATGATGTCTGTATGTGTGTGTGTGTGTGTGTGTGTGTGTGTGTGTGTGTGTGTGTGTGTGTGTGTGTGTGTATGTGTGTGTGTATGTATGTGACCGCGGTTTCGGTGACAAATTCCAAAAATTACAATTCTTTCGTATTCCTCTTCCTTACAACCATATGCAGACTTGATTAGATTTTGGTTATAATTGGACAACCGGAAGTATCCTCATTTGAATATTTTAACAGTTTTTCTTAAAAAAACTCAGTTAAATATTATTTAACTTAAAGAATATATTATTCTCTATACGAATTGATTGCATTTTATATTTTATATTCAACAGATATATAGTTAAAGAATTATAAAGATAATAAATTTCATAAATCAGCCAGCTACGCTAACTTAACCATGGAAACTGCTAATACATTCAGGTAATTCAAATTGACAGATGTCATTATCAATAAAAAGTAAATGAATGAAAGAATAAGGGAAATAACTCTGTTTCTAGAAAGATATAAGAGAGACGATTACATTAGTATGAACATGTCATGAGGATGAATATACGAGTATTGGAAGAAAAATAAGAAAATAGTTTAGTAATAGAAGGTGGAAGAAACATAGGAAGACTAAATATGAAATGGAAGGACTGTATTTCGGAGGACTTGAGAGAAATGGAACTGAATGAGGACGACACGTAAAACAAAAATGAGTGGAAGAAGAAAATAAAAATAGCGACCTCTAACAAATGGGATAAACTAAAGAAGAAGAAGATGTATGCATCTAAATATCTATCATTATTAATATGTTTTTCAAGTTTAATATTAGAATTGTTAATTTTGTGATTATTAATAAACGTATGTTGAGCTACGCTAGATTTTTCGGGATTACCGCTTTTTAGATGATAAAAATGTTCAATTTGTCTTTTAGTTTGACCGATGTAATCTTTATTATAATCATTACAGCTAATTTTATAAATACCGAATTTTTTGTTAGTATTTATTTTATCTTTATGATTACCTAATACGATTTAACGGCATTACTTGAATTGTAAGTTACGATTAAATTTTGAAAAAAATTGTTTAAATTTTTAGAAGCGTTATCGTACTGTAGTGTTATGTATTTATTATTATTTTTATTATTAGATGGTGTTAATGTTGTAAAATTAGAAACGGATTGGCGATGTTTAAATTTATGAACTAATTTATCTATAGTTTTAACCGAGAAACCGTTATACTTAGCTATTTCTTTAATATAATTTAGTTCAATATTAAATCGTTTTTTGTTTAAAGGAAACTTTGTTAATCTGTTTATTAAAAAATTAAACGATGCTAATTTATGTTGCCAAAAATGATTGGAGTCTGCATTTATACATCTGAAATTACTAGTGAAAATTGTCAGTGTAAATCGTATGTGATTGATTCAATTCACCAAAATACTTTCATTTAATTGGATGACAGATTATGACTGGAATTGTCACAATAAATTTTCTCTGCAATTAATTACTCCTTTAGGATGACATTTTAGTGATCTGTGATCTGTGTTAGTGGAAATTATACAAGCTGTATCACAACTTCGGGTACAAACTTTAAGAGCATATAGTATTGACCCAAATAAGGATCGTAATCAACATATGTAGGTCTGATCTTCAACTGTTTCAGAGAAAGAAACCATTTTATATTAGAATCGAAGAAAAACTGACAAAGATAGTAATGGTACAAAATTTTGTCTATGTCAGTAAATAGACCATAAAAAAAACAATAAGATGTTTAATGAAATATTTTTCTCAATTTCTAATAGTTACGAAGTTATTTGAAAATTAAATATTGGTCAAGGTTGCCACAACATTTAACTTTTACAATTACTATTTTTTTAAAACAAAAGCATATCATAAGTGTTTCATTTAATCGTAACTATTATTTTTCGAAATAGCAGAGGTACACCTAAATATTATTTTTTTGAAAATTTTAGTATTAAAGAAAGTAAAATTCTCTATTCGATACATTTTAAAATTTTATTATATCTCGTATAGGTTTGGAGATATAATATATAATAATATAGAATAATCTATTGTAATTAATCTAGTTGCCCAAAAAACTACATGGAAACTAGTTGAAATATTTATGTTTGTAATTGACAGACAAATTCAAAATGTCAGTGTCAAAAATCAGCATTACTGGAATATTTTTCTGGGAGGTACGAGTACATTTAATATATATTATTGTATTAATAAGTAATATGTTTTTAAAATTATAGGTATGTTAATATTACATATATCCTTAAGAAATACCGCTAATACTGTCAATGAATTTGAAGAATTTTGAACATATTAGAAGAGTAGGACAAAATTCCTCATAGAACGAAAGAAGAGATACAATTTCAATTATTTATGTGTACAATCAATGTTAAATTCGTTACTTCTAGGCCGCGAACAGTCATGTGACCTTGTTGACCTTGGCAAGTAGATATGAGGATTCGTGTCAGAATGACGGCTAGTAGTTATTTACATCTACATGGATTTCGAAAATCATGATGTTTTGAATGAAAAATTATGATACTTGGCACCTTCCATATCTGCTTGCCAAGGCCAGCTAAGTCACAGGACTGCTCGCGCCCTATGCAACATAAAATTAAAATGGCGAGAGGTATTGTGCAATAATAATACTTTTTTCGTCGCCCATTTAAAAATTGTAAATTTGTCATTATACGTATACTTCGAAATTTTAAGCTAGGTTTACCTACCTAATACCTAATAGATTTTTTCTTAAATTATTAAAATAGGAAAATAGAAATATGGTTTAATATAAAAAACTTATATTTATATACGATAAGATAAAATATATTATCACATTAATAAAAAAGTTTATTTTATTTTTCTATATGTAAACAGTCCATATTTTATGTTACAATAAAACTTTAATTAATATGTGAAATTAAAATTTCAATACTTTTTTTTAAATTTATGATACATTAAATCTTTATTTTTACATTAAGACGAACATTATAATTTTAAACACAAGATAAAAATAATATTTACATCTGTTAAGAAAATTACACTTTTTTCCATTAAAATAAGGTTTATGAAGTATGTATGTTTTTAACACAATAAAGTGTGAAAAAAATGCACTTTTTTAACGCAAACGCGTGAAATTATGAAACGCTATGGCACTTTGTCACACTTTTATTATACAGGCTATTAATTTTATGGGCCACCATTGCTATATAGACATCTATAACTAACTATAACTATAACCTAACCTAACTTTTTTATTTTCAATGAGAACATATATTTTTTTTTATATATATAATCTATAAAATAATCTATTGTAGTAAATCTCACAGCCCAAACATCTCCATGGTAGCTACTACTAGAAATTAAAATGTCGATAATTGACAGATAAATGTCACTAATGTCAGTGTGAAAAATTCAGAGATAGTACTGAAGGCTTTTTCTGGGAACGATATTATTTAATATTTCTTATTGTATTAATAATTATATATATTAAAATTATAGGTATATTACTTGAACCCTTCAGAAATACCGCCAACCCTGTTAATGAATTGGAAAAACGAACATTTAGAAGAAATGGAGAAAACTTGCTCATAGAATGAATTTAAAATTATAGAAAATACGTAAATATAAAAATTAGGTGTAATTAGAATTTTTTGTGTGTAAAATACAATACTTATATATACCACAATGGAAAAGGCGTAAGGTATTGTGATGGCCACAACAGATTTTTTTTCTTTTAGGACATTTAATAAATTGGAGAATGCTGAGAGAATGAACAATTAATAACAGAATTAGTGCAGCTTCACAAATAACGAATGCTATTAATTCTTTTTATAATCGTTTAGGATATTGTTTGGAAGTTAATGGTACTAATTTTGAGCGTTTGATAAGTTAAAATAAAAATTCCTCGCTAGTTTAATGTAGTTTTAAAATGTATAAACATAAACAAATAATTTTACATTTCTTTAATTCATAAATTAATATTTATTTTACTATGATAATTATCCCTATGTTTAATTATAAAATAAACACTTTAATACATTGCTGTCAATCATTTTATACAATACTGTAACTATGGTAATGATATAGCCTATGGTTACTAATAAAATAAAATCACGATATAAAGTTTATTACTAATTTATATTTGATTAAAATATGATTATAGTAAGAGTGCTGTGAATGAAATAATGAATACGTGTTATTTTTAAATATAATTAGAGTGCCCTGACAGAAAGAAGTGAATATATATTTTTTTTTTTTAATTCATCATAAATGTCAACGCAAACAAAATATTCACGTATTTCTTTCATGGCATTCTAATTCTATGTTTAAAAAATCTGTTGTGGCCATCACAATACATCTCGCGCCCTTTCCAGTGTGGTATATATAAGTATTGTATATAACATTTCTTGAACACACAAAAAATTCTAATTACACCTAATCTTTATATTTACGTATTTTCTATAATTTTAAATTCATTCTATGAGCTTCTAAATGTTCGACGTTTTTCCAATTTATAACGGGATTGGCGGTATTTCTGAAGGATTCATTTAATATACCTATAATTTTAAATATATAATTAATAATGCAATAAGAAATATTAAATATCGTTCCCAGAAAAAGCCTTCGGTACTATCTCTGAATTTTTCACACTGACATTAATGACATTTATCTGTCAATTACGGACATTTTAATTTCTCAAGTAGTTACCATGGAGGCGTTTGGACTGTGAGCAGGCTGTGAGATTATTTTATATCTATATCTTTAAATCTATAGAAGGTATAATAAAAAAAAAATGTGTCGGATAGAAAATTTTGTTTTTTAATATTTGTAATAATATAAATATTCAAAAAATTATATTTAGAAGATTTTTGTTAAAATACTACTACTTCCGGTTGTCCAATTGTTACCAGAATTTATTCAACTCTTCCCATTATACTGTTAGATTGAGGAATCCGTAGTTACATAGGTCTTTAATCTTATAGAATTTGAGAAATCGTACCTCCCACAACTAACAACCTAACACACACACACACACACACACACACACACACACACACATACGACATCATCGTAAAAATGTTATTATCAGATTCTAAGGACCTTAAAACGTGCTTATTCACTATAATGTGGATATGCGATTTTTAGCATGATTCCAATACCTCTCGTAGCGAGAGGTAAAATTTAACACGTAGTAATTTTTTCCATTCATGGCACTCTTATTATAGCCATATTATAATCAAATTAATATTAAACTTTTTATCTCTCAAAAAATTGTAATGTAAGGATATAAGTTGCTAATGCTAAGCAACAACAAAATCATTATTTTTCTTATTTATTTCTATTTTAAATAAAAATACAATAGTATCGCAATATGCCTGCAATTATTTATTCAAACATTTTCATTTAACAAAAGAATTTGTTAGAAACAAAAAACGGAAACAATTACGAAATGATATTATTGTTCCGATATAAATTCTAATTTTAATTTCTTTATGAGGATATAAAATGCTAACAGGAAAAGTAACAATTAAATTAAAATTTACATTGTGCATTATCGATTATTTTGATCTCAGTAATTTATAGTATTTTAATTCTTTTAAAGTTTACAAACTTGAGTTTATATTGTTCATTATAATTGCCGTCAAATAAGTATGAACTGGAGGTTTCTACACTGTTACCAATTCAGTGGCAATGTTGAAAAATGAAAATGCTAAGTTATGAAGAAGCGGCAAAACCGCATGGCAAGGGACGGGGTGCGAAGAAGGGAAAAAAATGAGCATCACTCCATACTTATTTGACGGCGACTATACATAATTACTGTGTAACAATCGGACCTATTCAGTGGTTAATTTTTAACAACTGTTTAAATTTTTTAACCAATCAAGTATGGTGATATACAGGGTGGTGACCGGCACAACCGACTTTAACATGTAAAATCAGACTTTCGTAATTTCTTGCTTCCCTCATTATTTTAGGTAAAAAAGTTTCAAATAAAAGTTGTAGGGTATAAAATTCTGCATCTGAATCAATAAACTAAATTAATTTGCGCCTTGTAACGGCAGAAATTAGGTATGAAAATGTCGAAAATCACCTCAAAAATAGCTATAGCCATGGAATATAAACAAAAAATTAACAAATGTTAACAATTTATCTGTCAAGCGAGGTTAATTTATTTTTATTATTATCTGTAATTTATGTTCGATTGAACAAATATCAATTTAAATTAACAGATAATTGTTAACTGGAACAGAAATTAGAAATAATACCTAATAAAACTAAATTACCCTAACATGACAGATAAACCGTTCTACATTTGTTATTTATTTTGTCTGAATTCCATGGCTATTGCTAGTTTTTACCCACTGAGTTACAGAATAGGTCTCAATTTATTTTAAAATATTAATAAATGTTCATCGTTTGTTTAAATACTGTGGAGTCAGTATACAATAACAACAACCATTGTTTTTAACGCATAAATTTAATAATTTTTACATATTTGCAATTTGAAACAAATAAACATAGTTGGAAAACTAAAAAAAATCTCTTTTCAAAGGTGTAACTTTCCAATATTGGGTCTATAAAAAAAAAAAAAATTGACGTCATGACTCGAAAACCAACAGTGATAAAAAATTGAGCATCGCCATTCGAAAGAATATAAAAAAGTGCCTTAAAGATATGCAAATTAAAATCCAATTTTTTTTTTCACATTTGAAAGTTATTATTCATATTTTCTCCTATATCTAGTAAATAAATAAATATATCATCACGGCATATTGCCCATTGCTGGGTGTGCCAATCTACTTTGAATACAGATTTCGGTAATGATAATGATATATTTGTACCGTGCGGGCGTTTATCAGGCGTCACCGCACGGGCACTCATTGCTGGTGTGGAGAGTATGCCACAGGGATCAATTTTGTGCCATTTAAAATTCGAAATATTTGGCGTCGGTCGGGATCAAACCCAGTTTCCCTGATTCGCGACCAGACACTCAGGCACGCGGCCATGAGACCCCATATCTAGTGACCTATGCATTTTTTCGCAAATAACGAAAGACCATTAAAATGGTCTCCTAATGGGGTAACTTTTGTCTAATCGAGTTCCCCATGTTGGACAAGTTATCCTGGACACTCTGTATAAATTGACAGTTATCAGATGTATACAAAAATATTTATATGTATTGAGAATAAAAAATATGGCTGGCCGTGGAAAACAAAATTTGTATTATTAATCTTATTATTTATATGTCATTGCAAATTAAGTTGTGAAATAAAAATAATTTGATAAGGGCCGTTGTCATATTAAACTGTATCTTCACTTTAGCACTGTAAATTAAAATTAATATTGTGTTCGTTTTCATAATAAAAATTTAGCACTTTAGCGAGCATTGTAGCATTACTTATTATGAAAACGGCCCTTAGAACCATAGGCGAAGCTAGAAACTTTTATTAGGGGGTGCCAGATACAGAAAATACAGATTATTAAAAAGGGTATTTTTAAGAGCATATAGTACTGACCAAAATGAGTTAAAAAATTAATCAACATAGGTCCGATGTTCAATAGTTTCCGAGATATAAGGCAGTGAAAAATGAGTTTTTATGGGATTTAGACACCTTTGCTATAACTTTATAAATGAGACTTTTTGTTTAAAAAATAATCGTACAACATAAATGTTGTGACCTTGGTCAATATTTAATTTTCAAATAAAATGAAAAAAATGTTTCATATAATTATTTATAAATAATTTTTAAAAATAGAAAAGTCGGATGTTAAAATATATTTTGTACACTACAAAATACAAACAATACAACTGTCAAATAACAATTTTCAAGCGGTGAACTAAGAAGCTAATATTTTTTTTGTTGTTCATTATTGTATTAGTAAAATAATTAATATCTTCTATAGTGCGTGTACCGTAGCATAATATGAATAATATAATACGCTTGAAAAAAATATATATTTTCATATTTTTAAGATTATTTTATTTACTCAAAGCCGTTGATACTTCGTCAAATATAGTCACGTGACCGTACTCGAAGTAGGGGATCCACATAAGAGTACATTATTCTCGAAATACGTACAAATTCATTTTAAGGTTAGGGGTAATTTTTAATTTTATGATCAATTAAAGCAAAAAAATGTATTATTAATGATTTTTTTTATCCTTTCAATGTGTAAAATTTATTCTTAAAGTAGGATTTATTGATTTATTGTATGTCCCAAATTTGGTACTTTAAAAGTACATATAAAAATTATTATAAATTATTACGATTTTATTTGTATTTTCTTATTTATGTTTCTAAAGAAACGAAAATTGTAAATAATTTGACACTGACCTTTCATTTTGACAACAAATTTTTGGTAAAATCCTTATATTCTCCAAATACATTTACATTCCCTTCACCACATGAAAATTACTGTAATTTGTGTTGAAATCTCGAAAACTATCATTCCCAGATTTATTTATATTATGTTATATTACTGTATATTTTCTTTTATGTCCCTTGTCAACCATGACACGTGTGTCATGTATTAAAAGGTTATGATTTATTAAACAATTGCTCTTATTCTAAAAGATATTTTGTAAATGTTTACTAGAAGAAATATATGTTTGAAAACTGTATTATAATTTAATAAGGATTGTTTGAATTCAGGTCATGCTTTTAATTCGTAAATTAAATTAAACTAATTAAGGAAAACTGAAACACAACAAGTGCACTTTTCCACATTTCAAAGTTAGTTCCAAGAGTTTGCAGTAAAATGTCGTTTACTCGTAAGTTTCTGCATAAATAATAAAATTATTCGTATTCAAATAATGAGAAATTTGATTTTAATATCAGTGTTTCATAACACGTTCGCTGCATATAAATGCACGCGTCGCAGCCGTAACGCGGTAATGAGTTTTGGTGCAATTCTAGTTTTTTTTCTCAATTTGTTAATATTGTGTGTATGTAGAAGACTTTACTCTTATTTTTCAGTATTTTTTTTTTAACGCATACGGTGCGTCGGCAGCATTGTGGACACCTTTTGTTCGGCAGTGCTAACGACCAGCCTCTTGAATTCTGAAATCAACATATTGTTAGACAATTCATGTTTATTTGCTTGATGTTTTATCTTTTATTTATGATTCTGAAGCCTTTTTAGCCATTTTGAGTTGTAAATAGCCCTGGTCGTTGTCTCCCATGACGCAAAAAAAAAACTGTAAACTAACCCCACAAATCCTTTTCTGTAGTCATCTGACAATGCTGACCAACGCACATGTTCTCTTTACAAGGCTGACGAAACGATGTCGGTTGAAACAAGATAGAGTACTGGACGCAACTATTGCGGCGTGCGCAATGGTTCAATAAGATACAGGACGCAAAGTGTGCGTCGTACGCAACGAAAGTGTTAATACACATAATACCACTTATATAATAATCTTTTTTTTTAATATTTCATCCTATTCTATTTACATTTTATATTTCTTTGAGTCAGTAGCGCACCCCTATATGGGGGTGTGCCAGTTTAAAAAGAAGGCTGAATAATGGGTCTATTTTTTTATAAGTCTATAATTTTAAATATTATGGAAAAAAATTCAAACGAAGTTTGTTTTATATTGAAATGTCTAACTCTGCAGTATAGGTTTTCCTAACAAAATGTTCTATTTTTACATGAAAATTGCTATCCAATAGTATAAAAACAATCATATATTATATTGTTAAAATACAATAGCGAATGATTCAAATATTACATTTTTATTAAATGTAGAAGGCTTTACAATACTATTTTTTAATTAAACATATAATATAAAAAAACAGGTGTAATAATGAAATATCGGATTGAAAGAAATGAAATTTTTAATTAATTAATTTTCTTTAAAATTGAAAGATGTATTGTTAAAATAATCTAATGCAAAGCCTATTGTGTAATATTTAAATCATTCGCTACAGGTCCGGCGGATAATGTGGGTATGGTGGGTAGCTATACCCACACGAAAAATTCCGAGTGGGTAAGATACCCAGTCGGGATTTGGGGTGAGAAAAATATTCCATAAACGTCAAATTACAGAAATGGCAAATTCCGTAAACGTCAATTTCAATTTTTATAGCCTGGAATTTGATGACATGCATATGGGGACAACTGGAATAATTCTGATAATGATCTTTTTAAGTACTTAAATATAAAAAACTAAAACTTTCTTTTGCATGGTAAATCGTTTGGTAATAGTTGTTAAATGATTAAACAAAATGAAAGAAAGTTTATTATATTTTAATACTTAAATAAGATCATTGTTACAATTATGCCAGTGTCACATTACTTCAGTTGACTCTTCGTATTTATTAATAAATATGATCGAATTCCTACTTTTGAATTTACGGCGGGAAAAACCCGCGCTTCGTGCATGCGCATTAAGTTACGCGCACCATACAACGTCTATGGCGGCATATCTGCGTGTACATGTGTGAACAAGTAAAGGGACGGGGAGACAGACAGATACATTGCAAAAATGAACTCCGCGGAAGTTACATAAAATAAATGTGATAACAATTTGATGACAAATTAATGATAAATATGACAATTTGAAAAAAATCTGTTCTGTATTTTTCCCTTCATGTACATTTTGGTGGGAGGTGGAGGGGGAAGGGAGGCGCTGACCCCCACCCGGGTCAACTACCCACTCGGACTTAACACCAACCGCCGGCCCTGATTCGCTATTGTATTTTTTAATATAAGATAATTCGATGGAGAATGATCCGTCTTCGGCGGTTAGTTTTCCTTATTTCTCCGAAGACAAAGTGCTTCAACCCGAACGACTTTTGTTGGGTTTGGCTTTCCTTGGAAGACCCATACAGTCGACTGATTGGATGTATGTTTGTCCCACTAATGTCCAAGGATACCTCAATCTAACGATAAGTCACATAACGATCTTGCAATATCAATTCACGCACCGCATCAATGTTCACCTTCACGAAATTTGTCCTCGAGCGAACTACGGCCACGATTGAATTCGGTAAACCATCGATAAACACTGGTCCTTGATGGTGCGTCATCGCTAAAAATCGAATTAAGTTCATCGATGCACTGTTGTTGAGTTGTTGTAAAAAATAATCGCACGAAAATGTTTACGATTTAATTCCATTTTTTGGCCGATATGAATTTTTGCAAGTTACTGTAAACAACACAAATAGCGCTCGTACGTCAAATGTTCTGAGTACGTATACCGTCAAAAATGTCAAACTTTACGATAGAGACGCTAGTTACCAGATGGAATTTTTTTTTCCATAATATTTAAAATACTCGTTATAAAAAAAGAACAGACCGATGTCCTATTGTTTAGGTCACGTAAAAAGTAAATTATTATAAACTAACCCATCTAATTACATTTATTTAAAGTTATTCTTTTATGTATTCGTATTTGATTTTATTACTCTTAATACATTTATTCCTGTTTAAATGTTTACGATTTTATATTTCTTATTATTCATCTTATTTTCTTGTTTATTGTAGAGGTAGCTAAGTCAGGCGGTATCCGCTACCCTTCAGGAGCTGTGTATGTGGGTGGCTTCACCAACGATGGTGTACGATCAGGTCTAGGTCACCTGGTGCTTTCTGATGGCACCAGATACGATGGTAGATTTGAAAATGGTCTTTGTGAAGGTCTTGGAGTCCTTTGTTTCCCTGATGGCGCAAAGTAAGAGAATATGATAGCTGATAGAATATGAATCTGATTTTTTTAATGCGCATGCGTGTACATAAACTAGTTACTGACAAGTTTGAAACACTTAAGTGTTAGAACGCTGAGTGACGGTACCAAATTAAGTATTTGTTGCATATAAGCTAGCTAATCTAAAAAGTAAATAATATAATAATATGAAATATGTTTTATGGTTCTCTAATATTGTAATTGTAATAAATATAAATTTCATTTTCCCTTGACATATGGAAAATATGAAAACTGAACACTGAATTTGTAATAATTACGTAGGCTCTGACTCTTAAGGCCTATTTATAACAACGCAACGCAAGACGTAACGCAAACGCAATAGGTAACGTAAAGAGTTAAAACACATGCTTGTTGTAACGATACGAAAGAGATGGCCAACTTTCAACTTGACTTAGGGCCATAATCACAGTCGCTACTTGAAAAATTCTTGACTAGCTTCAAATGATAGAAATGTCAATTTCCGTTTTCATAGTCCGAACTTGACTTGAGTCGAAATAAATCTAAAGTGAGCTTCTCCATCACTACTTCACATAGTTTTTGGTATTTAAAAATGAGTAATTTTCCTCGAAAATAAGTTTTCTTATTTTTACTCGTTGACATGTTTTTTTGTTATTAATTCCTGTATTTGTAGTAAGTTAATAATTGTAACTGATTACCATAAATTATTCAGATATATTGTGTTAATTGAGAAGCGTCTAGTTTTTAACTTTAATTTGGTGTTTCCAATTTGAATTTGAAAATGAACAATTTTGAAGATGAATTTGAGGAGTATGATAATTATGAAGAGTTTTTGGATTTGGGATACATAATGAACACATAGGATTGCTAAACAGGACATAAGAAGCAATAGCCCTTTAGACATTTTAAATGACTATTAACCACTGTAATACAGATTTTGTAAATTGAATAACCAACAGTTAAAACTAATAAGTTCAGTTAAAAACTCAATAATAGTTACTGACCTTTGCTAACAATAAACAAACAGATGGCTGTCACCACGCTGTCATATCATAGAAATCTTAAATATGACCTTTGAATATATAATACATATAAGAACGGCAACGTAATGTATTTAGATTAAATATTTCGAGAGAAGGTGCCTCCGTATACGAATTATTTCCGAGTTAGTTCAAAAAATACATAATAGGTGAATGTTGCACAGTGTTGCCACGTAGCTAGAACAACAAGATAAGATTTTAAAAAGGTTTTTAAGTTTGCTACTGTAAAATAAGTATACATGCACATTGAAGATTCAAAATATATTATCTGGTTATTATGAAACAATATTTTTGAATTATTGATTATTGAATACCTCTAACAAATACTATTTGGCAATGCTGTCAGCACGATTTATCATAGTTCACAGTTTTGTGGTAGGAGTCACTAGCTATCTATAATAATTTTGTGAATAAAAAGAGACAAATATAGTATCTTGCTAGGTCATATGTGTTGCCGTTCTTATATGTATTATATATTCAAAGATATGACTCAAGATTTACTTGAATGAAGTAAAACTTAAGAATCTTTTATGAATACGAAAACATATTTGAAGCAAGTGTGCCCTAGGCTTAGCGAATTTCAAGTATTGACTATGGATATGGCCCATAGTCATCAGAAAAACGTTTTGTTTGTGATAGTTCGACAGTACAGATCTAAATATAAATTTATATGTAGATTTGTGGTTCGACGGTACAGGTTACACATGTATCTGACAGTCACAAACTATTAGCAATGACAGACTAGCACAAAGCTAATATAATGAAATAAATTAATATGTTCTCTTTTTTATCATAAATATGACTAAGAAAATTATCTATCTATCGCTCTGCTTTGGGGATTTGGAATTTACAGAACCATTTTATATTTTCTTTGTATCTTTATTAATTTTGTATTTTGTACCAAATAACCTTCATAGTTCGTCTGAATAACTATTAAAACCATTCCATTCTTTCCAGATACGAAGGCGAGTTCATATCCGGGTGGTTCCATGGTAGTGGCTGTTTCTGGCGTGCAGACGGCACTAAATTCGAGGGTGAGTTCCGCGGTGGTCGTCTTTGGGGCTTAGGACTGGCTAGCTTCTCTGATGGAAGCCATGGATTTCCACGAAACGAAGGACACTTTCAAAATGGGAGACTTGTAAAACGAAGACGGTGTTCGGAAGTCGTGCAAAGAGCACAGAAAGTGGCCCTGATGGCGAGGATGAACGTGGAACAGTAGGTAAAGGGCAATTAATAAAGTTCATGGTGGAAATCCGATCCTCAGTATTTATTTTATGATATAGATAGATATCTGCTTTTAATGTAGGTACATATTTCTGTATACACATAATTCATACTAAATAATATGTAATATGTACAAACTCATAACTGTTTGATAAATAGAACATTTATCATTTTCTGAACATATGTGATATTTATTTATTTACTTATTTATTTACATACTACCGTGTAATAATGACACATTATAAACCTGAAGGCAAAAATAGTTTTGTATGCAACTTTTAATTATGAACTTTTCACTCTACAGTTTTTGCCGTAAAATGAATTGGAAACAACATATTGCATAAAACAAATTCCTGTGATGAATTAACACAAATGACCTAAAATCGACGTCACTGTGACGTCCTAACTTACGTCACATAGCGTGGAACTTGCAAGATATTTCTTAAATAAAATAAATAAGTAAAATATATAATCACGTCATATTACCCATTGCTGGGTGTGCCAGTTTGCTTTGTATACATATATCGGTAATGATGAAATATTTGTACCGTGCGGGCGCTCACCAGGCGTCATCTCACGAGCACCCATAGCTGGCTTGGAGAGTGTACCACAGGGGTCAATTTTGTGCCATTAAAATTCGAAGTAATTTTTTGACATCGGTCGGGATCGAGAACCCGGGTCCCCAGATTCGCGACCAGACACTCAGGCACACGGCCACGAGATATTTCTTTATAATATTATATCTCTAAATTCATTGCAGATATGAACAAAAAAAATAGAATAGAGAATAAAATATTCTTTAATATTTATAATAACATAAAATGTGAAAAAATATTATTTAACAGCGTTTTTTTTATCTCTTAAAATCTTCAAATGAAGGTACTTCCGTTTGACCAATTATAACCAAAATCTAATCACATCTGCATATGTATGTTAGGAAGACACACACATACACATCTACAGACAAATCTTCAAATGAAGATACTTCCGGTTGATCAATTATAACCAAAATCTAATCACGTCTGCATATGAATGTTAAGAAAACACACACATACACACCCACACACACATACACACCTACAGATATCATTGTTAAAATCGGATTTTAGAGACCTTAAAACGTGGTCATTTACCATAATCTCGATATGTGATTTTCAGCACGATCCCTATACCTCCCTTACTAGGGTAGCGGGAGATAAAAATGTGTAGTAATTTTTAAAGAAATAAGCGATCCTTACATAAAAAAAATTAAATACATATTAACTACTTGTAATTGTTTTGTTTGTTAAAATGATTATTTGAGAATTTAATTGCATTGTTACCTAATGCCTCCAATTATTACATCGGTCATTTTGGCAGTTTTATTATGATGGTGCTAGTGTACAAACGTGTGTATGGTGTGCTCGTGTACTGTGCCTTTGAAGAAGAGTTCCTGGTGCGTGGAAACGACTTTTGGACACCTGGAGGACTTGTGGTAAAATTATTTCGTTTAGAAATTAATTTCTCTCATTTTGTTTCATATTTATAAGTTACGTAAGGAAATGAACCCTTTGTGACCCTATTAAACTAAAATATTTTAGAAAGAAATTACTGTATAAACAATTTAAAAAAAATTAAAAACCCCACGTCACCAATTGTGTTCTATTTTAACCACATCAATAAACAGTGAAATGAAATAAAATTTATTACATGAAATAAGAAGAAGTTCTTTCCTATATAGGGTGATGATAGGCACAGCACCGAATATAGGACTTTAACATGTAAAACTAGACTTATAGTCGGTCATTATGACGAATCGTTAAAACGTTATATTGTCATGGTAATAACGAAAATCGTTTAATAGGCTTATTCTGTAAACGATCGTTATGACATGCATTGTTATATCGTTATTATAACGATAATCGTTAAAGTGATATTCTGTAAACAATAATTTATTTCTACATAACGAAAAAATCTGTTGTGGCCAGCACAATACCTCTCGCCACTTCCTTTTTTTGGTTACATAAGTATAGGGCGCGAACGGTAATGTTACATTTTTGGGCTTGACAAGCAAATGTGTGGGCCCGTTTCAGAATGATAATTAGTAATTATGTACATAGATGTCAAATGTTAGAATTTTTCATTAAAAATTTCAAGATTTTCTAAATTTACGTAGTTAATTTATCACCAGGAGTTTAAAGTTTACTTGTATGCCTTAGATATTTAACATTTAATTCTGCTCCACATGGAATTGGAAAATCACTAAATTTAGAATGAGAAATTATGATATTTGACATCTATATACATAATTACTAGCTATCATTCTGACATGGGCCCCCATATCTGCTTGTCAAGGCCAACAAAATCATATGACTGCTCGCTCCCTATTGTATTTAACATTTCTTGTATACCTACACTCTGCACCAAAAATTCTACTTACGCATATATCTATTCCATATATATTTAGATTGTTTAATTTTAAATTCATTTTTGATGAAGAAATTTTGTCCTCTTCTAATTTTTCGAAATGTTTCCAATTCTATTAATACATTAAGAAATAATATAATGTATGTACTTCCCAGAAAAAGTCTTCAGTAATGTCTTCGGATTTCTGACACTGACATTATCTGTCAGTTACAAACAAATTAAATTTTCAACTATTTTCCATGGCCATTCTTTCGGCTGTAAAATTTATTATAACAGATTATTTTACATACTATATTTCTTCTATCTCTAAATCTATAGAATATATTGTAAAATATTTAAATGTATCAGAAAGAGAATTTATTTTTCTTTAATATTATCAAGAAAAAATTTCAAAAAATATTATTTAAAAGATTTTTTTTTCAAGAATCTTCTACTTCCGGTTGTCCAATTGTTACCAAAACCTTTTCAGATCTTCCCATGAATGTCCGATTGGGAAATACGTAGTTAAAAAAATTTAAAGTCTTATAGTTTTTGAGTAACCGTCCTTCCAACATCCCACACACACACACACATACACACACACATCCACACACACACACACACACACAGACATCATCGTAAAAATGATAAAATCGGATTGTAGGGACCTTAAAACGTGCTTATTCAATAAAATCTGGATATGCGATTTTTAGCATGAATGCAATACCTCTCTTAGCGAGAGGTAAAAAGGATAACGATATCGTTATTTTTTAGCGATTGGAAAAAGCATTCGTCACATAAACGTTTCGTCAATAAGTCAGTATTTTTATTCATGTCAAAATAAAATTGCTATTATGTTGAATAGTGATTTCAAAAACCATTCATATTACAGTTTTCTGCAAGGTAATATTAAAGTAATTTAATAAGTTTTTATTCGTAGCGCCTAGCGCGAACTTCCCAATTTGTCTACAGATGGTAGAAAAATAAAGGTCCGACAGCTGACAGGTTGACAACAGACTCCCACTAGAACTAATCTAACCTAGAAGTTTTGTAAGTTATATTGAATTATTTTAGATATTTCATTTAAAATTATAATTTGATTTTAGGAAATAAAGTTCTAAAGTTGATCTCAAGGTTATTATTTTTCAAAATGTGTTACATAATACGGATACGAAGATAACGATTATCGTTAAGTAGAAATAACGATTTTCATAATAACGATTTCGTTATGATAACGATTCGATTTTACAGAATAGGCCTCTAACTATGCATTTCCGGCTTCCCTAATTATATTAGATAAAAAAGCTTCAAATAAAAATTGTAGACCATAAAATTCTGCATCTGAATCAATAAACAAAATTAATTTTGTATGTCTTGTAACGACAGAAATTATAAAAATGCTAAAAAACACCCTAAAAATAATGTGCTATGTTCGCTTGTGCCAGTCACCATGCTGTATATCTTTGAATTATATAAATTAGCAAATTTTGATTCATTATTTATTTTTACATCTAGGGAAATAATAAGCGGTTCGTATCGAATCAGGATAAGCTGTACAAGGATTATTCGTAAAAGGCGTTGCAGACGGATCCAGACATTTTTCAGCAGATGTAGTACCGACTTTCCAGGAATTCTGAGTGAGGGTCCAGGACTTGGCCATACCCCAAACAACTCCCAATATGTATTTTAACCCTTGCACCCTTAATAAATAAAACAAACCCTACCCAAACATTTAAATAAATTTTATTTCATTCCTGATTTTTTGATGTTTACATTATTATAGAAACATGCGCTGAATAATATATACTTTCATATTTCATGCTTCATATTCTTGTAGTTATACCATAATACGTATTAGAGCTCGGAAAATATGCACTATAAAATCTAAAAATATGCATGCAAATATGTATTAAAAATATACTATAAATATTTGTTTTTTCTTCAAACCAAGTACATGAAGAAATGCACAAACGGTGATACGAGAAAAGTTTGAGGAATGTTACATTGTAGTAGGAATTCTGTAAAGCGACACTCGATTAGAAATATCTACACTAATTTTTACCTCTCGCTAAGAGAGGTATTGGATTCATGCTAAAAATCGCATATCCAGATTTTATTGAATAAGCACGATTTAAGGTCCCTACAATCCGATTTTAACATTTTTACGATGATGTCTGTGTGTGGTTGTGTGTATGTGGGATGTTGGAAGGACGATTACTTAAAAACTATAAGACTTTATATTTGTTCACCTACGTGTTTCCCAATCGGACATTCATGGGAAGATCTGAAAAGGTTTTGGTATCAATTGGACAACCGAAAGTAGAAGATTCTTGAAAAAAAATCTTCTAAATATTATTTTTTGAAATTTTTTCTTGGTAATATTAAAGAAAATTAAATTCTCTATCTGATACATTTAAATATTTAATTATATATTCTATAGATTTAGAGATAAAAGAAATATAATATATAAAATAATCTGGTGTAATAAATTTTACAGCCGAAAGAATGCCATGGAAAATAGTCTAAGGCTATAGTCCACCTAAAAAAAATATTTGGTCTAAAATAAAAAAAATCGAGTTAGACATGCCACCACCTTAATTCGACCCTTAGGATTACGAATCCGGCATCGAAAAATATTTGCGCGATTAGTTTTTGCGTAATAGTCGATTAAAATACATTTTGCATATTTTCTGAGCTCTACATACGTAGAAAAAAAACATATATCATAAATCACAGCGTCCATTATTCGTAAAATAATTTATACGCTGTATTTTCATAAAACATATTAATATATAATTATTATTATTAAATTCAAATATCAGATGAACTTTCGAGTAAAATATGTCGAGCATAACTCCAATACGCACGCGCCATAAACGTCATTTTTTGTTAATTATTCATTCCTTCCAAAATGGCAGAATAGAATGACAGTTGTTTCGTGCGTGATCTTTGTTAAGTGTTTCCATGTGCATTTCATTGTTGTATTTACATTGTTACATGTTTTAAACAAATGACAATGAAGTGATAGAAATAAAAGTCCAGCTGATATTTGCAAGGTAAAATGTTTATTTTTGCACTAAAATTGTTTTAGAATACATGCTGATGTCATGTTTGGTTCCTACACATGAAAATAATTTATTCAAAACAATTTTTACTCATAGGTATTTCTCATATTATTTTCATACATAAATATAGTTATAAAATACAGTAGGTACAGTAAATTTTTTGAAAGATGTCCGATCAAGGTCTTCTGTATCATGAACGAATTAACAAATTGACATACATTTATCTCCCTCATTTACAAAGGCTATAAGCGTGTGCGATAAGGATGGATATAACAAGCTTGTCTTTCAAAAATTCATATTATTTCAACTAAGTTAGAACATTCCATTTTAAAACGATCTTCGTTGTTGATAATACTTTCGCTGTAACGTAAGTTTATTTATTAATTCAGATACATAACCTTGTTTCATAGCCGTACGAATAACGCTATTTTCTGTCAGTGTCACTGATATTGACACTGTCAGTAATTTAATCAGTATCTTACTTTTCACATATTTGATTTTACATTTGCTAATAAACTTACCAGTTGACTTATTTTTGAATTTTGAATGCTTTTACTATAACATATATTTTTATAATAATAAAATAACAGTAGTATCTTATGTACCCTCATAAAAACTAAGCAAACGACACTAATGAATTTGTCAGAATGGGCAGAACAAAAATCTCAATTCATATAATTTGTAGATAACCTTGATCGGACATCTTTCAAAAATTTTACTGTACATATTTGTATCCTGAAAAAACAGATAATAAAATGAACCAAATATGACAATAAATATTCATAATGTTTTTCTTCAAGTCCATTAGTTCTAGTCCTACACAATACGTACAGTAAAATGTTTTAAAGATGTCTGTATTATGAACGAATTAACAAATTGGCATACATTTACCTATCTGTCTCATTTGCAAACACTACAAGCCTAAGTTAGGACATTTCATTTTAAAATTATGCTCGTTGTTGATAATACGTTCGCTTGTAACGTACCTTAATCCATAGCCGAACGATTTTTCTGTCATTATCTTATTATCCATATATTTGGTTTTGCATTTGCTAATAAACTTACCAGTTGACTTAGTTCTGAATTTTGAATGCTTTTAGTGAACACATATTTTTATAATAATAAAATAGTAGTATCGTTATGTACCCTCATACAAATTTGTAGAGGACCTTAATCAGACATCTTTAAAAAAAGATCTGGTGTCGACACCACACGACTTCCTTGTACGATTATTAAACTATACATATTTTTTTAATAACTAAATTACAAAATATTAATTTTTACTTCAAAACGGTAAGATATATAGCGACCATAATCTAACCCGGTTCTTTTTAAAGAGAGTTTGGATTACAACAAAGAAATATTTGATTACAACAATGAATATGACTAATTTCACAATAAAAATATAATATTTGTTATTGTACGAATCATAAAATTACACGTATTTAACGTAATTTGACATGAACATTATTTTTTAATTTTTTTGTCCTAATCCATAGCAAGCTTTATTACAAAAAAATATTTTTTTAATTTACATATCTCGCTTATACACAGGACTAATTTAATAATACTTGATGTGCTAGACGCAGAAATTAATTCTCTAAAACTTATTTGAACCATTTATTTCTAAAATCAAAATAAAATCATTTTATTCAAGAAAAACTGTTAACAACTTCAAGTAATGTACCACTTCCGGTTAGCCTATTTTAACCAAAATCTATTATGTTATTTCGATTGACATAAAAGTCTTGTATACCAAATTTGAAAAGTTTTGGATTATATTTTAAAACAGTTTTTCATTAAAATCTATTATAGGCTTCATGTAAAGTGCCACTTCTGGAAATTGTGTAATAACCAGAAAGGGAGGTGCACAACTAGATGTTATAGGAGTCCTAAATACAAAATTTCAACTTTCTACGGCTTACCGTTTTTGAGTTATGCGAGATACGTACGTACGTACGTACGTACAGACGTCACGACGAAATTAGTCAAAATGGATTCAGGAATGATCAAAATGGATATTTCCGCTGAAATCTGAAAACCGAAATTTTTCGCGATTACAATACTTCCTTTACTTACGTACAAGGAAGTAAAAATACTGTACATATATCATATATGTATGCATATGCTAACTATTCATATCGAAATGATATGTATATTTATTTCTAATTCCCGTATTACACTTAACAATAAATTGCACAACTTATTATACAATAAATCGCACAATTTATTTTGAAAATATGAGCATTTTACACGTCACAAGTTTCTGCCAATTTATTGTTGTTGGGACCAGGGCTACCAACCGCTTCATTTTGAGGTTAACCTTTTGTTGTATGTGTTTACAGTTCGTGCTTTGGTCCGTGTTTGCATCAAGGCAAATATTACTTGTTTTAAATTTTCGATTTTCCTTCTACGCCCGTTGTGTGACGCGTAGTCAAACATCGAAATAGTCAAATAGAAATAGTTCAATATGTCAAATATTATTCAGTTGGCACTGGTGAAGTAACCAAAAAATTGTGGAAAAATAGAACACGTTCTAATATTCACAATTTATTGTGCAATTTATTTTCAAAAGAAATTGTACAATTTTGCTGTATTACACTTGCCAATAAATTGTCAATAAATTGAAGGTCGCAAAATTGTACAATTTATTGTGAAGTGTAATACAAAATACAGCTATAAGACATCTATTTGTATTGACAATTTCGACGGCAATTAAAATAATGATCCAATTTTTAAATGTCTTGTTATATAGTTATAATCCAAAATATGTTCATCTTGATAAGTCATAGAAAAAATATTGAAATACATACAAAATGTAATTACGTGTAAAATGCAAATTAATATATATATTTGATGATACATATTTTATTTTATTTAGGTTATTTCTAAGTTCTAATGCATATCATATTATATAATATTGATAAATGTAACATTGTATTATATATGTGGCCAATAAACACAACAAAATGAATACAATATTTTAATTCAAAATATCAATTTTACCATTCCCAAAATTTCATTCAGGTAACCTGCAATTCACCAAAATACGAACTAGATCATCAAAATGAGAGCACAGGATATGAATGATTTACAACATATAGGTAAGCAACCAGCAAAATTCGATCCGAGAGCACCGCAAAGCGATCCACAGCACAATCGCCGATCTACAACCTGCATGAATAATCCTAGCGCCTAAATTCCAACCTAGTGCACAGCAGATTATATAAGCATGTAGCCTACGACAAAATTTCTAGCTAGCAAAATCCAAGCCGAGCAAGGCTTCTGGTCGACAAAATTCAAAAATCGTGTAAAATCGACGATTTAGAGCCGCAACGGCCGAAAAGTAGCATTCTACAGCCGCTACGAGCATTTTTAAGCTCTCAGGCAGATTTTCAGCCGATCCCAAGGCATTCACCCACCAAAATTTAAAAATTCATCGATTGAAAGGCTATAGCAAGGCTTCTGGCTGTTAAAATTTAAAAATCGTGAAGAATCTACAATGTACAGCCTATAGCAAGGCTACTGCACACGAAAACTTGAATTTTGCAATATCTGGCAGATATTCAGCCGATAGGAATATACTTACTCACAAAAATTCAAATATCTGATTATTCAGACGGCTATAGTAAGGCCTGGTGACCAAAACATGAATCTCAGCCCCCCTCCATAGATTTCTAGCTGTGTATAATACTGGCTGTCTGATGATTTTACAGTCATTCGTGCAGCATGAGCGATGGAGTCCTACCGGACACTCTGCTTCGTGAACCTCGGTTATAACGAGCATATAGACTTTTTTTATTGATTTTTGCTTGCTGGTCGCCAGGATCCCCAGGCTGGGGGCTGGCGGCTCGTGGATCGCCGGCTGGGATGCTCGGATGGTTGCTGGCTAGCTAGTAGGATGGAATCGAATCTGGGTCTTTAGTTCGCAAGCTCTTGTTGCTCGTCGCTCTGGTTTCAGATATGACGGGCTACTAGAGCATTGCTAGCTAGCGGGATATGAACCTAGATGTTCGGAATTTAATTTTTGATATTTGTATTGTAATGAAATAGTTTATTATTTTAATATGGATTTATTGGTCAAATATATTACATAATAATAATGACATATAATACATGAAATACATTATTTTTAATAGGTCGATTTGTGTGTTTATGACACATTACATGACATTAGCAATTTTACAAATACGAAGATGATATGTACTCTAAAAAGATCAAATTTGACTTTGAAAAAGTAATTATGCATAATTGCCTATCTTATATACATATATACATAAGGGATGATAGTTTTTTTGATAGGGAGATGTAGTTCAATTTTTAATAAGAACATGTTTATTTTTACGTGTACATAAGCATAAAGACATAAATCTAAAGTATATAACATATTTTTGATGTGTGTGCGTGTGTATATACATGAAAATACATTTTCTACCATATGAATATTAATCTAAACACATACATATTTGTTCATGATTTTATTCTACTATGCGTAATAGCGTAAAAGTATATCATATTTTCGCAGGATGAAAGATAATTTTGTTTTAAGTCTATGAATATATGAACGCTTTTCTGCATTGTAAAGTCCGTAAAAATGTTTCACAAAGTGAATATAATTACTGAGAGCAACAATACAGGATTTTCTTCCAACGTAATAGTATAAACATATTTTGAAAAGTGCGATGTGTAAGAATATAATATCAGTGTAGCTAAAAATGATTATCACCGAAACAAAGTTAAATCATACCTCGTGCTGTTCAAATTTAAATTCAGCATGCATTTTTCTATTAGGAAATTAATTTTCGAAGAATTTAAAGTATTGAAATTTTTTCAGACTGGCTTGTTTCAAGTCCAGTAACGTTTGTATAGGAAATTTCAACATCAAAATGAATATCACGAAAACTAAACTAGATAAGAACTCGTGCTGTTCAAATTTGAATTCAGCATGCATTTGTTTATTTGGAAATTAATTTTCAATGATTTTGAACTAATGAAAAAAAATTCAGACTGGCGTGTTCCGCGTCAAGAACATTTATAAAGGAAATTCTAAATTTAAAAATTAATATCGCGAAAACTGAGTGAAATAGAAACATGCGGTGTTCAAATTTGAATTCAGCATGCATTTTTCTAAAAGGAAATTAATTTTTAGAGTATTGATTTATAGGAAAAACTGTCACATTTGCTTGCTTCGAATCAAGTACATTTGTAAAGGAAATTTCCATTTTAAAAATTAATATCGCAAAAACTTAATGAAATTGGAACGCGTACTGTTCAAATTTGAATACAGCATGCATTTTTCTATTAGGATATTAATTTTTAAAGATATTGAAGTAATGAAAAAAAAATCAGACTAGTTTGATGCGAGTCAGGCACATTTGTACAGAAAATTTCAATTTTGAAATTAATATCAGGAAAACTGTTCATGTGCTGTTCAAATTTGAATTCAGTACGCATTTTACTATAGGGAAATTAATTTTTTGAGTATTGAATTACAAGGAAAAATTGTCATACTTGCTTGTTTCGAATTAAGTAAATTTGTAAAGGAAATTTCAATTTTAAAAATTAATAAAGTGAAAACTGAATGAGATAGAAATATATGCTGTTCAAATTTGAATTCAACATGCATTTTTCTATTTGAAAATTTTCAAAGACTTCAAAGTAATGAAAATTTTTTGAGAATGGCTTGTTTCGAGTCAAGTATATTTGTATAGAAAATTTCAACTTCGAAATGAATATTGCGAAAACTAAGTTAGATAAGAACTCGTGCCGTTCAAATTTGAACTCGACATGTATTTTTCTATTAGGACATTAATTTTTAAAGATTGAAGTAATGAAAAAAATTCAGAGTGGCTTGATACGAGTCAAGTACATTTGTAAAGGAAATTTCAATTTTAAAAATTAATATCAACAAAACTGTACATGTGCTGTACAAATTTGAATTCAGTACGCATTTTTCTATAAGGAAATTAATTTTTAGAGTATTGATTTACTGGAAAAATTGTCATACTTGCTTGTTTCGAATCAAGTACATTTGTACTCTAAAAATTAATGTCGCAAAAACTGAATGAGATAGGAACACGCGCTGTTCAAATTTGTTTTCAACATGCATTTTTCTTTTTGAAAATTATTTTTCAAAGACTTCAAAGTAATGAAAAATTTTTGAGAATGGCTTGTTTCGAGTAAAGTATATTTGTATAGAAATTTCAACTTCAAATTGAATATTGCGAAAACTAAGTTAGATACGAACTCGTGATGTTCAAATTTGAACTCAGCATGCATTTTTCTATAAGGAAATTAATTTTCAAAGATATTGAAGCAATGAAAAAAATTCAGACTGGCTTGATTCGAGTCAAGTACATTTGTAAAAGAAATTTCGACTTCAAAAAATATTATAGCGGGAACCATGGACTTTGTTACCCTACAGATAGTACGTATGTTGTATAGATTTGTAATGAAATATGTACTTACGCTTTGAATATGAATGAACATGAATAAATGTATGTGATGTATATTGTACCTACAATGTACCTATTATTTAAATAGGGCTTATACGAGCATGAAATATCAGAAGTAATCATTTATCAAGTTATAATATTTATAATTATGTATATAGGAGATTAAGTTATATTTATATAGTATACATATATTTTACATATAAGATCTTAGGGGTTACAAATACATATAGAGGGTGGTTTTGGGGAGATCCAAGGCGCATTCTTTTCCAAGGTTTATTCCTCATGTTTTTGGAAGTGCAGTTTTACCATTTCTAGCGTTGAAATCAGCATTCATGTCCATCTGCAATTCTCTCATTCTGCTGCAGCACGTTTTAGTCCATAGCTCTCCTCTTTGCTACAGAATTCTGTAACACTGAAATATGTTTTTGTAAAATTAGTAAACTTGTATTACTGGACATACAAAATAATATTAAACTAATATAAAAGTAGAATGCAAAGAAATGTTTCAATCGTTCGTACTTATTAAAAACAATTCTAAATGCAACAAAAAACTGATATACAATTATAATTTAACAATAAAAAATACGAATATCACCTTTTATATTCGTATATATTATTCATAATTACGTAAATATACGTTTATAGGTAATTTCAAAAAAATCAAAATAGCTATACATCCAGTGACACAAAAAAATGTATGACTGGGAAACGTGAAAATATATTTTTCAAGTTTTTGAAAATTATTTTTGATCCGTAATCAGCATACAATAAATATATAATACACGCATTGGAATACAAGTGTATATGATAGTAACTCTAAATATTCTCATTAAATGCAAACTATTTTCGATAGAAAATCAGTAATAATGGCTAATATACCCAATGATAGGTACAACTACAAATTTTTACAAAAATAATCTGAACTTACTATGAATAAATGATGTAGCTAGATGTAACCCCAAGTCCTGCAGGTGACCAAAAGTCCTCTTTAACCACCAGAAAGTCGTCGTCGAAGCCACACTACACGAGTACACCATACACACGTCTGTTCATTAGCACTGTAACAATATAACTGACTAAATTAATCCATGTAATCGTTACATTAGGTAACAATCAAAATACCGCTAGTCAATAATTACTACGAGTAAATTATAAAAACTAATGTCTATGTATTATGTAACTGATATTTGTAGACAAGGTCTAAGGGTATACAAATTTTCTAAATAAAATATAGAAAATATTATTTTGAAAACAGCTATTACAATTTTAGTTTTTTCAACTTTACTATAAACTACATTTATAAATAAATAATTCAAATGTTTAATTATGATTTTTCTTTTAGGTGGATAGGAGATTTGGACGTCCTGACCATAAGTCTACAATGTCCTGAAACTTCTCTTCGGACATATGAAATGTAAGTCAATTTTTTTATTCATATTTGTCATAGTTATTTACAAATTTATTTGCCTTGCGACAAATTTAACGTTAAATATCTCTGAAAGTAAAAGAAATAACGACCAGTAATACTAAACAAAAAAATCTGTTGTGGCCAGTACAATACCTCTCGCCACTTCCTTTTTTGGTTACATAAGTATAGGGCGCGAACAGTCATGTTACATTGTTGGCCTTGACAAGCAGATGTGGGGGCCCGTTTCAGAATGATAATTAGTAATTATGTTCATGGATGTCAATTGTCGATTTTTCATTCAGAATTTCAAGATTTTCTAAATACACGTAGTTAATTTGTCACCAGGAGTGTGGAATTTACTTGTCGAGGAAAATAAACCACATGGAATTGGAAAATCACTAAATTTAGAATGAGAAATTATGATACTTGACATCTATATACATAATTACTAGCTATCATTCTGACAGGGGCCCCCATATCTGCTTGTCAAGGCCAACAAAATCACATGACTGGTCGTGCCCTATTGTATTTAACTTTCTTGTATACCTACACTCTACACCAAAAATTCTACTTACATATATCTATTCCTTATATTTAGATTGTTTAATTTTAAATTCATTTTATGAAGAAATTTTGTCCTCTTCTAATTTTTCGAAATGTTTCCAATTCATTGTCAGGATTGGCAGTATTTTTGAAGGATATATGTAATATACCTATAATTTTAAATATTTAACTATTAATTCATTAAGTAATAATATAATGTATGTACTTCTAAGAAAAAGTCTTCAGTAATGTCTCCGGATTTCTGACACTGACATTTATCTGTCAGTTACAAACAATTTAAATTTTCAACTATTTTCCATGGCATTTTTTCGGCTGTAAAATTTGTTATAACAGATTATTTTATATATTATATTTCTTTTATCTCTAAATCTATAGACTATATTATAAAATATTTAAATGTATCAAATATAGAATTTAATTGTCTTTAATATTACCAAGAAAAAATTTCAAAAAATATTATTTAGAAGATTTTTTTTCAAGAATCTTCTACTTCCGGTTGTCTAATTGTTACCAAAACCTTTCCAGATCTTCCCATGAAATTCCGATTGGGAAATACGTAGTTAAACAAATATAAAATCTTATAGTTATTGAGTAATCGTCCTTCCAACATCCCACATACACACACACACACACACACACACACACACACACACACAGACGTCATCGTAAAAACGTTAAAATCGGATTGTACGGACCTTAAAACGTGCTTATTCAATAAAATCTGGATATGCGATTTTTAGCATGAATCCAATACCTCTCTTAGCGAGAGGTACCTTCAAATATTAAGTAACCAACTAAAAATTAAACTATCCTGTATTTAAATGAAAAGTATCATTTTCCACAAATCTGAACCCGCTGATTATGGAAAAAATAATAAAAATAATTCCTTGGGCCTTAGTTTCCAAAATAGAAATTTTTATTTTGAATGGAAATTCACAAGATTATTTTATTTTGGCGGACTATAGCTAATGAACGATAAATAATAGATGCACGGGTGTTACGCCATTAGATTCTATGGACTTTTCTACATATGTACACTAATTTTTAATTGCCGTGTCTATGTGATACAGTAAGACAAAGCAAAAAACCAAAAATTGGTACTTTCAAATATTCAGTAATCCCATTAAAAAGTAAACCACAGACTTTAAAAATTAATACCGCGAAAACTGAGTAAGATAGAAACACATGCTGTTCAAATTTGAATTCAGCGTGCATTATTCTATTCGAAAATTAATTTTCAAAGACTTGGAAGTAATGAATTTTTTTTTCAGAATGGCTTGTTTCAAGATAAGTACATTTTATAGAAATTTTCAACTTCAAAATGAATATTGCGGAAACTAAGTTAGATAAGAACTCGTACTATTCAAATTTGAACTTAGCATGCATTTTTCTATTAGGAAATTATTTTTCAAAGATATTGGAGTAATGCAAAAAAATTCAGACTGGCTTGATGCGAGTCAGGCACATTTGTAATGGAAATTTCAATTTTTAAAATTAATAAAGTGAAAACGGAAAGAGATAGAAATATATGCTGTTCCAATTTGAATTCAACATGCATGTTTCTATTCGATAATAAATTTTCAAAGACTTCAAAGTAATGAAAAAATTTTGAAAATGGCTTGTTTCGAGTAAAGTATATTTGTATCGAAAATTTCAATTTTCAAAATTAATATTGGGAAAACTGAGTGAGATAGGAACACGTGCTGTTCAAATTTGAATACAGAGTGCATTATTCTATTCGAAAAATAATTTTCAAAGACTTGGAAGTAATGAATTATTTTTCAGAATGGCTTTTTTTCAAGATAGGTACATTGTACAGAAAATTTCAATTTCAAAATGGATATTGCGAAAATTAAGTTAGATAAGAACTTGTAATATTCAAATATAAATTCAGCGTGCATTTTTTATAAGGAAACTAATTTTCAGAGTATTAAAATTACTAAAAAATATATATATTTGCTTGTTTTGAGTCAAGAACATTTGTAAAGGAAATTTAATCTTTGAAATTAATATCGCGAAAACTGAATGAGATAGAAACACTGCAGTTCAAATATGATTTCAGCATGCATTTTTCTATTAGGATATTAATTTTCAAAGATATTGAAGTGATATGTATTTTTCTGTAAGACAACTAATTTTCAGAGTATTAGAATTACTAGGAAAAAAATCATATTTACTTGTATAGAGTCAAGTACATTTGTAAAGGAAATTTCGACTTTAAAAATGATTATAGCAGAAACCATGAACCATGTTGGAAAGTTTGGATTTTTTTACCCTACAGATAGTACGTATGTTGTATAGATTTGTAATGAAATATGTACTTACGCTTTGAATATGAATGAACATGAATATATGTATGTGATGTATATTGTACCTACAGTGTACCTATTACTTAAATAGGGCTTATATGAGTATGAATTATCAGAAGTAATCATTTTTCAAGTTGTAATATTTATAATTATGTATATAGGAGATTAAGTTATATTTATATAATATACATATATTTTACATATAAGATCTTAGGGGTTACAAATACATATAGAGGGTGTTTTTGGGGAGAGCCAAGGCGCATTCTTTTACAGGATGTACTCCTCATATTTTCGGAAGTCCAGTATGACCATCTCTAGCGCTGAAATCAGCATTCATGTTCATCTGCAACTCTCTCAGATCTTGCTGCAGCACGTCTTAGTCCATAGCTCTCCTCTCTGCTACAGAATTCTGTAACACTGAAATATGTTTTTGTAAAATTAGTAAACTTGTATTACTGGACATACAAAATAATATTAAACTAATATAAAAGTAGAATGCAAAGAAATGTTTCAATCATTCGTACTTATTAAAAACAATTCTAAATGCAACAAAAAACTTATATACAATTATAATTTAACAATAAAAAATGGGAATATCACCTTTTATATTCGTATATATTCATAATTATGTAAATATACGTTTATAGGTAATTTCAAAAAAATCTAAATAGCTATACATCCAGTGACACAAAAAAATGTATGACTGGGAAACGTGAAAATATATTTTTCAAGTTTTTGAAAATTATTTTTGATCCGTAATCAGCATACAATAAATATATAATACACGCATTGGAATACAAGTGTATATGATAGTAACTCTAAATATTCTCATTAAATGCAAACTATTTTCAATAGAAAATCAATAATAATGGCTGATATACCCAATGATAGGTACAACTACAAATTTTTACAAAAATAATCTGAACTTACTATGAATAAATGATGTAGCTAGATGTAACCCCAAGTCCTGTAGGTGTCCAAAAGTCCTCTTTAATCACCAGGAAGTCGTCCTCGAAGCCACACTACACGAGTACACCACACACACGTCTGTTCATTAGCACTGTAACAATATAACTGACTAAATTAATCCATGTAATCGTTACATTAGGTAACAATCAAAATACCGCTAGGCAATAAATACTATGAGTAAAATATAATAATTAATGTATATGTATTATATAACTTATAGTTGTAAACAATGTCTATGGAATATTCTCGGAATATAATTAAGGGTTGATAATAAGGGTGATATGAATTATTTGATTTTTGCGGACTAATGTACGGTAAATGGGCACGGGTGTTGCGCCATTCGATTCTATGGACTTTTCTACATATATACACTAATTTTTAATTGTCGTATTCCAGTATCCCAATAAGACAAAGCAAAAAACCTAAAAATGGCACCTTCAAATATTCAGTAGCCCACGAAAAATTAATCCACCCAGAATTTAAAAATTAATATCGCGAAAACTAAATGAAATAGATACATGTGCTGTTCAAAATTGAATTCAGCATGCATTTTTCTAAAGGCAAATTAATTTTTAGAGTATTGAAATAACTGGAAAAATGTTCATATTTACTTGTATAGAATCAAGTACATTTGTAGAGGAAATTTATTGCAAAAAATAAGATAAAAATGCGTGCTATTGAAATTTGAATTCAGCATACATTTTTTTAAGGAACCTAATTTTCAGAGTATTGAAACTACTGGAAAAATTATCATACTTGCTTGTTTCTAGTCAAAAACATTTGCAAAGAAAATTTCAATTTTAAAAATTAATATCGCGAATACTGAGTAAGAAAGAAATCCGTGCTGTTCGAATTTAAATTCAGCAATACATTTTTCTAGTCGGAAATTAATTTTCAGTAGTAATGAAATTTTTTTCAGACTGGATTGTTTCGAGTCAAGTACATTTGTAAAGGAAATTTTGATTTCGAAATGAATATTGCTTGCTGTTCAAATATGAATTCAGCATACATTTTGCAATAAGGAAACTTATTTTCAGAGTATTGAGAATACTGATTTTTTTTCATATTTGCTAATTTTTAATTCGGTTAATTTTTCATGTACCATTCCTACATGGTTAAAAATAGAATAACGGGCGATGAAAATTTGGATTGAGCATGAAATTTTCATTCTTTTCGTGTAACACACGATTTATTTACATCACCGAAACTCGAGTTACAGATGCTTAAAATTACTTACTTGTAATGATAGGCGAATTTTCTCAACATATCGTCCGCTAGCACTTCATCTCTGAACTGTAATGTCTTCGGCGATATACACTGATTATAATACACTTTCAAGTACTCATTACACAACACTCGCACCAATTAAATTTAAAATTACAGCACTAGTTTAAAATATGCTCTGATAATGATCAAATAAATATAGTTTCAGCGTAAATTTTAATACTTTTATTTATATCGCGAACTATATATTGAATAAGAGAATGATCGTAATAAAAACTACTAAGTTTTTCGGTTCCTATCAACACTATACTATCGCAATACCCCATGTTCACTTCACCAAAGTCAGAAAGGAACTGAAGTCTCCCTTACAAAAACATAATATTAAATATTATAACGTAACAACTAACACCAATTAAATATTAATTGATTACATTTTTTATATTTTGGCGCACAAAATAAACAATGTTTATGTTTGTTTTCAGGTTCCGCGAAGGGCCCTACTACAACCAGCAACAGGATACGGCAACTACAACACTGGACGTAGATAATAGATGATTTTTATAAGAATAAATAAACAAAAGAGTCTTTTTATTTACCTTTCCTATGTAATAATACAAGAGACAGGGAAATATCCTAATATTTAAGCATTTTTCCGAATTTTCCTATCCTATTCTTTAGTATTAAGTTCTCTAGGTACGAAAATAACCATCCGACAGGAGTCCGCTCTTTTCAAAGGACTTAGGGCTTATTTGAGCCCTTTGGGAAAATCTGGCCACGGATTTCAAATATGCAGGTCCAAGTAAGTTTAAAAAAACTTGTCCGGCCCTTCTAGCCCTTTTAGTTCCGGAGTTAGCGCAAGCCCTTCGCCATGAACTTGAAGGGTAAATATATTATTATGCAGGTCGAAAGAAATCTAATAAAATTTGTCCGGCCCTTCTAGCCCTTTTAGTTCCGGAGTTAGCGTAGGCCCTTCACCACAAACTTGAAGGGCAAATATATTGTAAACCAAAGGATTTTCATCAATTATGCGCAAGCTAATGGAAAGGGCGGATTCAAATCCTCCCGATACGCTATTTTCCGGCCTTTTAACCCTTTTAATTAACATTTTTATGTATTAAACCCGTCAAAAACTTTAAGGGCTCGTATCTCGGAAACGGCTGGGTCTTCAGCGATTTCCTTGAAATTTCGCGTTCCATTAGCATTCTTTGAAATATCGGGGTCGTAGAATAACATATTTAAGTTTCAAGGGCGTAGGGCCAAGGGTTTAAAAATAGCCTAATTAAAATTTGACAGCTTCGTTCTTTCAAAAATCTGAACAAAATTCAATTTTTTTTTGTCATGTTTCGTCAATGTATCATTTAATTTTTTAAAAAATTCATTAATTCATACTGCTAAGGGATTATTGAATCCTTCGGGAAAATATAACCACGGATTTCAATTTGGAGGTCCATGTAAGTTTAAAAAATAAATTGTCCCGCCCTTCTAGCTCTTTTAGTTCTATAGTTAGCGCAGGCCCTGCGCCACAAACTTGAAGGGCAAATATATTATAAACCAAAGGGTTCAAATCCTTCCGAAACGCCATTTTTCGGTCTTTTAGCCCTTTTAATTAATTTAAAAGACAAAACGGCCCTTAAAAAACTATCTCGTGTTCTACGGGTCGAAATTAGCCTAATAAAATTTGTCCCGCCCATCTAGCTCTCTTAAATAACGAAGTTAGCGCATGCCCTTCGCCATAAACTTGTAAACTAAAGGGTTTTCAACAATTCTGCGCAGGCCAATCGAAAGGGCGTGTTCAAATCTGCCAAATACGCTATTTTACACCCCATTAGCCCTTCAAATAGACAAATTATAGCTATAACCTCTCGGAAATTCAGCAATTTCCTTGAAATTTCGCGTTCCCTTAGCAACCTTTGAAATGTCGAGGTCGTAGAATAACATATTTAAGTTTCAAGGGCGTAGGGCCAAGGGTTTAAAAATTCGCTAATTAAAATTTGACAGCTTGTTTTTTTAAAAAAGTTGAACAAATTATACATTTATTAATATGCATAATAGAGTTCATATACATCTTTTTTGTCCCAATTAAGCCGAACCATTTGTACATACTTCCCTGTCTCATTGTTGTGGTATTTTCCTCTGGAATAAATAAGGGGTTGTTAAATAAATACTTGTATTAGTTTTAAGTATGTTTTATTGTTTATTTGTAATACATTGTTGTCTTTATTATGTTCATAGCTTAAATTGTATTTTTTATTCTTATTCTTCGTATTTTATATATAAATATACTTACCCTTGTCCTGAAAAATTAGAAATAGGGATGTTTAAATAATAGTTTGTGTAAATTTTACTTGTATTTATTGTTTTTTGTATCTTACATTGTTGTATTTCATGTAAATGTACAATATATTATACAATAAAATATAAATTAAAATATAATTTGTCTATTTTTTTTATTCCTTCTACTTAGGGGATGAATACTGGAAATTTTTAAATCCTTATACGTATATAGTTCTTAAGACGGCCGTTAGAGGGCAGCACTAGAAAGCATTGCGCCTAAATTATAGGCAACCAGAAATAACCCTGTGTTTATACATACGTACATACAGGATTCTAAATAGTTCCAAAAATGGCCGTTAGGGGGCAGCATCTATCGAGAAGCATTGCGTCTAAAAGTTTAACAAGCAGAAATAATGCTGTGTTTATACATACGTACATACAGGATTCCAAATAGTTCCAAAAATGGCCGTTAGGGGGCAGCACCTACTTCGGTTAAACGATTTAATTAAGGCCTTTTGTGAATTTGGAATCATTGGAGGGACATATATTTCAGGGTCTAAATATGGGAATCGGATACATGGATGTTATACAATTGTAACTTGACCGTTTTTAAAACTACGTACATACAGGGACTTAGAAAAAAATTCATTTTGCAGGTATCAGAAGCAGATACATGGATGCTATCTGTAAGCCCTAAATCAAAATGGACATAAAATCCCATTTTTAATTAGTCTAAACACTAAAGGCTATTGAATATTATGTATGTACGTCGTTATGTACACAAAAAAATATTTTTTGGTCGATTTTACTCTGTGATTATCGACAGGTGCTGCCAACTGGTGGCCATTTCAAAAACTACATACGTGAAGGAACTTAGAATTAAAAATCAAGTTTTTTAAATATAAAAATATATTTATATTATAAGAAATTACAACACTTTATCTTTTGAAAATTAAAGTTTATTGGCATTATTATTACAAAGAGCTGTTTGACAGGCACAAATTGTTAACAGGTTTGTTAACAAATCTAGTAACAATTATGAACAGAAATATAACAAATGAATTGTAAAAGATTTTAAGTAAAAATTCTGTTCATAATTATTTCTTACTAAATTTATTAACAAATCTATTAATAATTTATAACAGTGTCACACAGGGTTTAGTTATAAAACTAAAACATTTGTTACAACTGTGATTATTATGGTTATTTTATTTGTTGTTAATTATTTTGCATCTTTATTCTGCAAATAAAAGTTTATCTGGAGATGTAACTTTTATTTACAGAATAAAGATGCAAAATAATTAACAACAAATAAAATAATCATAATAATTTTATTTGGTAACAAACATTTTAGTTTTATAACTGATACAAAACTCCAAAATTAATATTATATATAATATATTAGAGTTCCGTTTACAATACTTATGGACTAATTTAACAAACTAAAACTTTGGATCCCCAAATAAGATTCCTTGTTCTCATTGTTAAAGGTACAAGATTTCTTATTCGGCTTTAAGACCGTTTGCAAACCTTTATATTAATTATATCATATATTTTTTGGTGTTACCACCTCAACCACCCACTCACCAAAATATATAATATTTAATATAGAGCTTCGTTCACATTAAATATTTAAAATCTAACATTGCCCTGACCGCGTCAAAATACTTAATAATAATTACAATTTTTACTACAACTACCTAACTTTAGAACTAATGGGACGGGTTTAAATTAAAATAAACAGAATTAAAAGATTGTTTTATTAGTACATACATTTTAAAAAAGTCATTATGAAGAGGAATCCATGGAGACGCATCCCAATCGGCACTGCAATCTCGGCGACGGCGGCGGCGGAGGAATTGTTTTAATTTATAACTATCTTAAAACTATAACTGAAATGCTTTATTTAATAAATGGTATATATATAGGGAGACACCACCCTCATGCCAAACCCACGCTCCCCATATATATATCATTTATTAAATAAATACAATTCCGTATACAATAATACCTTATAATCTAACTTAAACTATTGTAGTTCCCCCCAAATTAAGTTTATGAAGTGCGCAAAAAATCCTATCTTACGTTAATATCTTTTTCAAACAAAAGCAAATCTAAAAATGGTAAGTTACGTTAATTTGTTCTCTCTCTCAAAAAGCAAAAACAACCCCTGCCTATCTTATAATCTAAGCTATCTTATGTCTACGCAAGCTATCTTATATCTAGACTATGTTAAGCTAAGTTGAAGTGAGAGAGAGATATACGATCTAAGACAAAAAGTGAGAATACCGGGGTGATTCTCACAGTTGTTTACGTGGGGGCTAAGCCGACCCCAGTCGCGACCCCAAGGGTTTACGGCCTACAACGCGAGCCAATTAAGGACAAGGGAAGCAATTAAGTGATATTCCACGGCTTGGATGCAATAAAGAGCTACTCCCGATGGCATCGCCCGGCCATTCCCGAAACACCTAACACCGAACGCGGACAACCCGTGTGCTCAAACAATGTTAAATCAAAGAAAAACTTTATTTTCTCTTTAATTATTCGTTGCCATTAAAATTAAACGATGATTACGTTGCCTCCGGATGAGGAGAGCACATAACGCCATAAGAGAGCTTCCTGTGTAAGCATTCAGGTTTGTTTAAAACTTTTCTCAGTTGAGTCTAGCGGTTTTAAAGCGTCCAAACTAGAGCAGAGGCCAATACGAACGATGGTCAGCACTGGTACAAAAGAATTAAACTGTCCCTAGAAACATTCACACAAGTGTGAAGCGATCCACCAGAATAAACAACTGGTTTCACATGGCGTTGTGAATTACTATACATATCAGTCCACTCAATTATGGAAATCGCGCACGAACCCTACCTAACCATCCCACTAACCGTGATATTAATAATAAAAAAAATAAGGAAACCCGAACCCACAAACAAGTTTCGAATCTCACACCCCCTACTTCCTGATTCTCTCACCAATCGACAGCAAGCATGCCCCGACACACCAATTCATTCAATTTTTTTTTTCACATTCACTCTCCCTAGATGCCGTCTGGGCAATCAAAACGCACGATTTTATGATGAATCTTCGTAAGGGAATGCACTTCAAGTTAAATAAATTTATTTTTAATTTTAAAGAAAACGCGTGTTTGCTCAACGGCGCGATGAGCCAAAGTTTAATTAAGAGCTGAAAATACATTTCAAAGAACTTAAACTAACTTATATTCTATATTATTCTTCACGTAAGAATGGCATTGTTTAATAATGTTTCGTTTATAAGTAGTTCAATTCGCTCTATAATCTGTGCTGACACCGACTAGAAAACTAACTTTTTCTACAGTGCACAATGTTATTCTTACGCAAAGAATCCTATACTATATTAATTTAGTCTTCTTGATGTCCCATTCCTGAAAGATCTATACTAATCATATGTTTCCAGATATTGATTTTATTGATAAACAGTCGACATTTCAATTTTAAATTGTTTGAATATTATACAGACATTCATGAAAGTTATATTTCTTTCAATGTAGTACTCAAAATCGAATTTGAATACAAGATAATATTTAGACATTTATAATAGTCATATTTCATTGATTAAGTTCTCATGGTTGAATATGAGAACAAGTTAATAATTAGATATATAGTCATAATTCTTTGACTATAAGTTCTCATGGTTGAATATGAGAACAAGTTAATAATTAGGCATATAGTCATAATCCTTTGACTCTAAGTTCTCACGGTTGAGTGTGAGAACAAAATATTTTATAAAAAATTAAAGTTCCTACCAGTTCATCCATAGACGGTCATCTACGCAGGAGAAGATTTATCTGGAGCTCAGCTATCCTTCAGAAAACTGCTTTAGAAGATTTCCAGTCGAAAGCTGCATCCAAATACTCCAAGTTTCTTGACATCTCATACCAGCCAAAGGTCTGCCTATTAAATAATACTTATTAGTTTGTGGTGTTCTTTAAACCATTTCAAAAACTGTTGGATAAAAATTCGTACAGCAAATTTATCTTCATTAAAAAAACACTTGATTTATATGATGAATGTATCATGTAATATTTTCTCCAACAGTTTTTACATGGTTTCAAAAGTATTTGAAATTTTCTTCAATTTGATATTTCGAAAACACGTTTGATAAAAAAAAATGCAGAGAAATTCATTTTGCACCCCTGTCCGGCGGGTGGTTATACAAGTGGAAAGTGCACCACTTTTCAAATGCTTAGTTATTCTAGTGCAAATATTTCACGCACAATACAGATAAAACTGTTTCAGGTAGTCCTTATTGACTAGTAACTAGATTTGAACTAGTTCATTTTTATTCCAAGTTTCAACCCTTGGATTATAATGTATTGTTGCATTACCAACAATATTAGCGGTTCCAACCACATAAATACATTTAATAATGATAAAAAGAATAAAAGTTAAATGAAACATATATAGAATTGTAAAGCAAGTAAATAGTATGAAATGTAGGAAGATTCTTACCTTATACATGTTGACAGCACGCTTGAATTTTTGAGTTGTAGGGCCCCAATGCAGTAACTCCGTTGTCTCCTGTTTCTCCTAAAGGTGCCTTCTTCTGCTTTCACTTCCATGTTTCCTAAGCCCTCATGGTCATGCATGCAATCTGAAATAGAAAGAGAAGAGTTACTTCCGTTATACTTTTACGAATTTCTTTTTGTTCATGTATTTCGTATTATCTTTAAAAATCTTTACAAGTAACGCAAAAGTTGTTAACAATTAAAATATATATAACAAAATTGATGTTTGACTTACATTTTCTACATGATTTCAGCTGAGAAATCCACCGCGAATGGACACGTATTTCATCGCCACGCCATGTTGTCGCTTCAGTTTCCCTACGCCGCCGTATTGTCTTTCGAGATGGAGTAACATCTATACGAATACGTGGAAGTATTTTCGAAATAAAACCAGAACGTATTTCATCGCCACGCCAAGTTGTTGGTTCAGTTTACACACGCCGCCGTATTGTCTTTTGAGATGGAACAACATCTATGCGAATACATGGAACAATTTTCGAAATATCGCCAAGTCTGCCGGGGATGAACGAAGATTTTCTTCAAACATGATTTTTGGTGAATTCTGCTGAAGTTTAACGGAAAATGTTGCTCGGTTTATTATTCCACAATATTTGATTTCTTCGTTAAATACTGCGTCTGTATGTGGTTTAAAATAATTGATTTAATTATGAAGATATCAGCGTCAAAAACATTAAATTCGATTTGATGTATCTTGTAATTAGATTATATCGAATTTCTTTCCCATTCTTCGGCGGTGGACGCTTGCTGTTCATTTAGCGTTAACCAGGGGGCACGTGTGGTATTCTACCACGGACGCGAACAGCTTTCCCCCCCATTCAAATTAAATTGGTTGTATTCTAGCTCCACCAATTTTGAATTTCTTTCTAAAGTTGTGAAAGATGTATCCGTTTTCTGTAAATAAAATGTTCAATTCTCAAACACAGTAATAATTATAATTTACCGGTTGGACAAATATGGATGACGAACGTCGTACAAAAAAATCTGATGTGGCCAGCACATAACCTCTCGCCGTATATTTTACCTGGCTGTATGCATAAAGCAAAGATTATTTTTATAAATACAAATAATATATTCATATAAATCTGACGTATAAACTTCTTTATTATTCAATAATAGCATGTCTCAACATGAAGATATTTTACCATAAATTATGTTACAATAAATTACAAAGTAGAGTTTACCATATATAAATATTAGGCTGGTAACAGCAATTTTCAATTCGAACAACTTTGTTTACTTTCTCTTCATATTCTTCTAGTAAAAACATTAATTTTGGGCGGTCTAAAATGTATATATCTGGATTGTGCATCTATTCTTATATATCTTCTTTTACATTTTATTTTTTCATACTTGTTATATCTAAATAACCTTAATTCCCTTTAATAAAGTGACGGATAGATAGCACTCCGATTTTGTC
Organism: Harpalus rufipes; assembly: GCA_951394225.1. Taxonomy (NCBI): domain Eukaryota; kingdom Metazoa; phylum Arthropoda; class Insecta; order Coleoptera; family Carabidae; genus Harpalus; species Harpalus rufipes. The sequence continues at coordinate 45,777,269 of OX596282.1, forward strand.
AATATTTACAACTTACTTGAGAAGAATTTGATAGCTTTTTCGCAATTCAAAGTTACTCTAGTCTACAGTACTGGTGTACATTGTCCCATAATGTTTGAAACAAATTTAAGTCCTTCAACCTAGACTTGTCATCTCCATAATAGTCACAGATCAAGAACTAAGGGATTCTCCAAGTACATTTTTAATTCATTACTCATTATTTCTGACACTGACATTTATCTGTCAGTTACAAATAATTTAAATTATCAACTATTTTTCATGGCATTCTTTCGGCTGTCAAATTTATTACAACAGATTATTTTATATATTATACTTCTTTTATCTCTAAATCTATGGAATATATAATAAAATATTTAAATGTATCAGATAGAGAATTTAATTTTCTTTAATATTACCACGAAAAATTTTCAAAAAATAATATTTAGAAGATTTTTTTTCAAGAATCTTCTACTTCCGGTTGTCCAATTATTACCAAAACCTTTTCAGATCTTCCCATGAATGTCCGATTGGGAAATACGTTGTTAAACAAATTTTAAGTCTTATAGTTTTTGAGTAACCGTCCTTCCAACATCCCACACACACACATACACACACACACATCCACACACACACACACACACAGACATCGTCGTAAAAATGTTAAAATCGGATTGTAGGGACCTGAAAACGTGCTTATTCAATAAAATCTGGATATGCGATTTTTAGCATGAATGCAATACCTCTCTTAGCGAGAGGTAAAAAGAGACCAAGGAATACCTAAATGTGTGTACAGTAAAATATTTGAAAGATGTCCGATCAAGGTCATCTACGAATTGTATAAATTCAGATTTTTGTTCCGCCCATTCTGACAAATTCAGTAGTGTCGTTTGCTTAGTTTTTATGAGGGTACATAAGATACTACTGTTATTTTATTATTATACAAATATATGTTACAATAAAAACAATAAAAATTCGAAAATAATTCAACTGGTAAGTTTATTAGCAAATGTAAAACCAAATATATGTGAGAAATAAGATACTGACACAATGTGTCAGTGACAGAAAATAACGTTATTCGTACGGCTATGAATCAAGGTAATGTATCTGAATTAATAAATAAACTTACGTTACAGCGAAAGTATTATCAATAACGCGCATCGTTTTAAAGTGGAATGTCTTAACTTAATCGAAGCAATATGAATTTTTGAAAGACAAGCGTGTTATATCCATCCTTATCGCACACGCTTATAGCTTTTACAAAGGAAAGAGATAAATGTATGCCAATTTGTTAATTCGTACATGATACAGATGACCTTGATCGGACATCTTTTAAAAAAAAATCTGTATGCATGTGTAGATGTATGTATATATGTGTGTTTTATCGCCATTTGTAATTAGCGGGAGGTATTGTTGGTGAAAAAATCTACTGTCACATTTACACTTTAATTGTGTAGTTGGCGGGAAGTACCGCCACTTTACTGTATGTATGTGTGTGTGTTTTATCGTCATTTATAATTAACGGGAGGTATTGTTGGTGAAAAATATACTGACACTTTAATTAGTTGGCGGGAGGTACTGTTATTTTATGTATGAATGTATGTATGTAACTATATTAAAATATAATTCAAAACTTTTCAATTTTAGTATTTAAGGCTTTTATATCAAGGGAAACAAAATATTAGATTTTGACTAAAATTGATACACCGGAAGTGATACTTTACTTGAAGCCTGTAACACTTTTTGATGAAAAACTATATTAAAATATAATCCAAAACTTTTCAATTTTAGTATTTAAGACTTTTATATCAAGGGAAAAAACATTAGATTTTGACTAAAATTGATAAACCGGAAGTGATACTTTACTTGAAGCCCATAACAGTTTTTAATGAATAACTATATTAAAATATATGTAATTCAAAACTTTTCTATTTTAGTATTTAAGACTATTATATCAAGGGAAACAAAATATTAGATTTTGACTAAAATTGATACACCGGAAGTGATACTTTACTTGAAGCCTGTAACACTTTTTGATGAAAAACTATATTAAAATATAATCCAAAACTTTTCAATTTTAGTATTTAAGACTTTTATATCAAGGGAAAAAACATTAGATTTTGACTAAAATTGATAAACCGGAAGTGATACTTTACTTGAAGCCCATAACAGTTTTTAATGAATAACTATATTAAAATATATGTAATTCAAAACTTTTCTATTTTAGTATTTAAGACTATTATATCAAGGGAAACAACATATTAGATTTTTTCTAAAATTGATAAACCGGAAGTGGTACTTTACTGAAAGGTCTGAACAGATTTTTTGAAAAAATATATTAAAATCTGATTCTATACCTCTCAAATTTGGTATTTAAAACTCGTATATAATATGAAACAGCATATTGGATTTGGACTTGGTACTTAATTTGAAACTCTCAACAGATTTTCGAGAAAAAGCAATAAAATATAATCGAAAATTTCATATTACAGACTTTTCTATTTATTGGAACAAATTAAATTAGATATTTGTGTTATGTAAGGATATATAATGATTACATGGTTGAATTCAGAAAAAAAATACTCTATCGAATGTGTCTAAAAAATATATATCATCTTATTTAAAAAAATATAATTGTGTTATAATTTGAGAACCACTAGTTAAAAAAATATTTTTCTTCAAGTATGTTACATTATAAAAAAGTAAAATGGCGGGCACTTTTTTATACACCTAGTCGAAAAGAGAATAGTGAGCCATGACTATGGTTTGAAATAAAACAATAGTCATGGCTCACTATTCACCTTTCGACTAGGTGTGTAAAAAGTGCCCGCCATTTTACTTTTTAATAATGTTACATGATTGTAAAGCAAATTGGATGTACTTTTCAAATTTGTAAAAAAATATAGTATGTTCCATTTGAAATTTCAAAGTTGATATTAATTACTAATAAACCGGAAGTGGTATCATGAATGTACATCCGTCATCAAGTAACTTACATGTTGCTGTATAAATCATGTTATATGAAAGAAATTACTAACTTAATAAATAAACGAGATATTTGTTGGGTCCATTAAAATGTAACACCCTAGTAAGATAAATTTTCGTTAACAGCAAGATAACTAACAGTTAATTAAACTACCAGTTAAGAGTTTTATCCAAAGAATATCGTACCGAGTGCTCACGAATGGAATCACGAAGTGAAGAGAAACGGAATATACGGTACGGAACGTTTGTGCTGTTTTGATTATTCAAGTTGTTTGTTAATATTAATAATTATTATAATAAATCAGTACAATAGTGATGATGAAGTATTGGATTTCATTTTTGATAATACTAATTTTCGAAAACAGTATCCAGTACGAGAAAGATGTAATAATTTTGAAAAATGGAATGATTCAGAATTTTTTGAGGTTTCGAATGTCAAAGAATACAGTTCTTTATTTGTTAGATAAAATTAAAGACCAAATATTGTTCTTATTTTTTAAAGAAAGCATAATTTGAGAAATAAACACTTATTTGTCTACATTTGTTTTTCTGAATCACGAATCCCGCTTTATCTTCGATATGCCAGTTATTGATAGCTTTACGATTTTATTTTATTCTCATAGAACGAAAGAAGAGATACAATTTCAATTATTTGTGTGTCCATGAAATGTTAAATTCGTTACTATAGGGCGCGAGCAGTCATGTGACCTTGGCAAGTAGATATGAGGATCCGTGTCAGAATGACGGCTAGTAGTTATTTACATCCACATGGACTTCGAAAATCATGTTTTGAATGAAAAATTATAATCAACAAAGTCACAGGACTGCTCGCGCCCTATGCAACATAAAATAAAAATGGCGAGAGATATTGTGCTGGCCACAACAGATTTTTTTGTCTAATATCATATTTTGTAATACTAAAAATTTGGTCACATATCCCATTGTGCACCGCATGCAAATAGCGTTAGATGCTCAAACGCGTAACGACTGGGCACCTCAAAGGGAAAAGTTACCCCAGGAGGCCTCGTTGAAACTGCTCACGTCTTAACCACAATGTATATAAACATGCACATGCACAAATACATATATAAATAAATACATAAGAAATCAATAATATATACGGACGAAATCGCGGCGACGAGCGGATGAAAAGGTAACATGAATAAAAAAATAAAAACACATTTTGTGCACATTTATTTATTTTTACATAACATATATCTATTAAGTTCAATAGATATATGATTTCGAGGGTGTGTGTGTATGTACGTTTGCAAAATTAATACAAAAGCAAGTGTGTGTAAGTATAATTTAATAAGTTAAAAACTTTAAACTAATAAAATGCAAGTGAACTAATTGAAATTAATAAAAACTGTAGATAAAAACTTTAAAACGCAAATAAACTAATTGTAATCATTTAAAACTGTTAACATATACTTTAAAATGCAAGTAAACTAACTACACTTTTTTTTTAAATTGCAAAATGAAACTTTAAAATTCAAGTAATTATACTATTTTAATTTAACTTTTAACTGCAAATTTAATTAAATCTAGCTATAATTTAGTGTATATGTTCCAATGGCACAAGAGCGCCTCCTTTGCAACAATCTCCATCCCAGCGATGAGTGTCCGTGGGGCGACGCCTGTTAAGCATCATACTAGAAATAGCTGCTTGGATATTTAAGAAGAACTGAAAAAAAATCAAAATCATGCGGGGGGGAAGGGGGGGCTGTTTTTCATCTGTTTTCGTCACCTGATGTTTTCTTCACTTTATATTTTCTTCACCTGAAATCGCGAAAAACCTAATGTTCTTAAAATCTATAGTCGGTACTATAGATCATTGATAAATGTAGTTTCATTTCTAAATGAAGTGCCTATTTTTTATTACAAAACTAATAAAAAAACATTGGATCGAAATTTAAAAAATATATTAATATGTGTATGTCTGTAAGTAATTATACAATGGGGTCCTCTACTATTTTTTTATTTTTTCTATAATAAAGTCTTAATTGTTATTCGTTCAGTTGTAATAATTTTTTTAAAATTCTATGATGTAGTCCACATTCACATAAATTGATCTATTTTCAGATTATTAAAATATATAAATTTGTTTAAATATTTAAAATAATTTTCGTGGTCAATAATTTAATAAATTAAATAATGGGGTAGACATACCAAATAAAAACTCCACTACCCTGTTCTTAAATAACGCGGAAACCGACCCGAACACAAAAAAGTATCGGCGAAACATTAATTATATTTTATTAACTTTATATTTTATCCTAACTAAAAAATCAATAGCGATTTTAATAACTACAATATTCCTTATTATTTGCTGCCTTCTTGTGGTTGTAGATTGGCATTAAAGTCTTTAAAGCCTTAGACAAAACTTTAGAAAAACCTTGCTGTTAATCAAAGGCTCAAACCAGCCTTTACCCTCCTGGAAACTTCGCTGAAACTCTGTATTGTAACCCGTACTTGCTAAAAATACAATTCTTTTGGGAGAAAAATACCTATCACTGAACGAACGGATATTTATTTAAACTCAAATATTAAAAAAAAATGTTTCGCCGATTTATTTACTACCTTATAACGAGTTACGACGCCCGGTATATGTTAATAACATAGACATGCATAATGTGCCTCGGAAAAATATAGAGAAAAATGAATTTACATTTGTGTTATACTGAAAAATAGTAAAAAAAGCGATAATGAACAGAGGCACATAATATAACGACTTACATTGATGAATACAGCTCAACAACCCGCAAGACGTCTCAGCGACCCCCGAACGGCTGCTTGGAACACCAAACTCCAATTCAGGAACTCTGAAACATAAAAATAATTTATTTTAAAATACAAATATTTCAATAATAAAACATATTATCAGCATAAATAACTATTAAAACAATTTAACTATTGTTTAAACTTACCATTGTTGCTAATTTGCAACAATATACAACAATATTTCACTATTAAAACAATTAAATTATGCACGATATTTCAATAACATAAAAATATGGCTGCTTGTGTTTGTTGACAAGAAACATAAGACAGGCAAACCAGCAGTGCCGTGGTTATTAGATAATTAATTGGTATTAATTGATTACGCTATTAAATGAATAAATATTTAAATAAAACTATATTTAATTTTTTCAAATACCACCTATTTAAATATTTTAAATCAAAATCAATACTTATAGCATTTAATAAGTAATATCAATAATGGCAACCTAATGGGCAAAATCGTTCGCGTTCATTTGAAGAGTTAGTATTCGTTTAGTGCTGCCTCTAGCGTGCAAGTAAAAAATTATATTGAGATATGGGAGCCCAGAGTGGTCAGAAAAAAGTTTTGATAATTTTTAGTGCCGTTACTTGTGTTGTAGCAGGTAGCATTTGCCTAACAGAAATAAGGGATGTGGAAATAATGGAAATTGAAATACTTTTGTCATCACTTTCAATTTTTTTTATTATTTATCAAAATATTTACAGATTTTGAATTATTTTTCTCTTTCTATCATAGCTGTTTTTGTTTTTAGCAAATTAAAAAGATTTTGACATAGTTGCTAACACAATTAATATAAACACAATAATTCGCCGCTGTATTCATTTTAAATAAAATAATTTGAAATGAATCACTATTACAAGATAATTGTAACACTTTCAAAACACCAAATTACACGAAGTAGACTGTATGAAACTCAAACAGAAATGATAAATTTATGAAGAGTACAAAGAGAACCACTACCATTACGTAAAGGGCAAAAATATTAATCCTAATTTCAAACAACCCATCCATAGTTCATAATGAAAGGAAAAACCCGTCACCTACGTTCCAAGAATCGTATGAAATTAAGAGAGACATGAAGGGGTGTATGAAATCTATGAATGGTCAACTAGATCTTATTCATTCAAATTTATGGATTGTATAGTGGCCGGCATTTCCTAATCCTTTCTTTTAGTTATCTATACCGACGTACGAACCTTTTCTCGTCATTGTATTCATTCTAATGAATCTCTCAGATACAGGTCATTATATGGGTGAATACCTATGTATTTATTATATATTTTCTTCACTCATTCGTTTATGATGTCTAGTCTGTCGGAAATTGAGCTGAATATTGAATGAACATAAAATTATGAATAATAAAGCATGTACGAGAAATGAAGATGGAATGAATATTAAAATTTCACTTATTCCATGATTTTATAAGAATGAACTAAACTAAACTTTAAAATTAAAATAAGCCGAAACGGATTTGTACTTCTATAGAAATTTAATCAAAGGTTTATGGTATCGGGTGGGGAAGATGTATCTGCATTTTGCATATGTTCTTAAGGGAAAAATATTATATATCAGTTTTCAGAATATTTGCTAACAATTTTCCTAAATAGTTACGAGCCCAACCGCAAATGTATTCGTACCCTCTGAAATAAATATATTAACAGTAATGAAAAATAAATTTTTAGGTTCAGTTAAGATTATATTTGGGCATTTTTTATTTTATGTATTAATAAAGTGTACTGGATTTAAATAGAATGTTATTAACTAAATTTCTTATTTAAACAACAATCTACGGGCAAATATATGACAAAAGACATGTCCCAAATTTTTTCGTTCCAATAGTAAATAATACAATATTTATGTTAGTATTATCTATAAAACTGAGGGTAAAAGTAACTGACAACATACTGAATTAATTGTCATTTTAAATGTTATTATTTAAAAAAAAATATTTGCGAATTATTAACGACGAAAACATTTGTCACATGCAGACAATGGTTTTTTTGCAAATAAATTATTATTAAACCCAAGAAATTTTATTATAAGCAATGTATTCAAGTTCTATACACTCTATTAATACACCATATCAAAATTTGTTGAATTGGAGTAATAATCATAGCATTAATATAATTGTAGGTAGTACCATGTAGTACTTTAATAAATAAATATCACTTTGCAAATAATTTTACTAAAAAAATAATATTTAATATAGTAATTAATTGAATATATTGTCAGTTTCCTTTACCTTCAGTTTTATAAATAATACTAACATAAATATTGTATTATTTACTGTTCTAACCATAACTAAAAAAATTAGCACGTATCTGTTGTCATATATTTGCCCGTAGATTATTGTTAAAATGATAAATTTAGGTAAACATTATATTTAAATCCGGTACACTATATTAATACATAAAACAAAAAATTGCCCAAATATGGTCTTAAATAAATTAATAAATATATCATCACGGCATGTTACCCATTGCTGGGTGTGCTAATCTGCTTTGTATACAGATATCGGTAATGATGAAATATGGTCTTAACTATTGTAATCTAAAAAAATATTTCTTCTTGCTGTTAATATATTTTTTTCAGAGGGAACGAATAGATTTGGGGTTGGGCTCGTATAAGTAATCTGTAACTATTTTATAAATTACGTTTTCTTTTCAAAATAATAGATTTGTTCTTGATAATATAATGAATCATAGTACAAAATCAAGTCAAGCCATACAACGGATTTAAATATAAATATTGCAAAACACATTAAACAAATGAAAATCGCATTTACAGATTATAATAATCTTCAGAGACAACTAATCTACTAACGTAATTTTACACTTTATTTAAATTTTCAATTAATAAATTTAGTTAGTTCATAATATTTTTATAATTTGGAGAAAAAACTACATAAATTGCAAGCGATGTATTCTCCGACCATCGACAATGTAAAACTTTATTACCCATAGTAAATATCTAATTCAATAGAAAGTATATACCCTTACAAACAAATATCAAACTTAATTTCCATGCTCTTACACCTTATTTTAAAACCGAAATACAGTATTCTGAAATACCGACTTTAATTCATATATCTATGGATAGATGGCTCTGTATCGCTAAGCATCTTTTTTGGCGCAACACTTTTTATCCTTAGGTTGCCATTATTGGTATTACTTATTAAATGCTTATAGGAAATATACAAGATGGCTGACCGGCACAGCCGAACACAGGACTTTATCAGACTTTCTTAATTTCCTGCTTCCCTAATTATTTTAGGGAAAAAGCTTAAAATATAAATTGTAGGGCATAAAATTCTACATATGAATCAATAAACAAAATTATTTTTGTGTGCCTTGTAACGACAGAAATTAGGTATGAAAATGTCAAAAATTACCCCAAAAATAGCTATAGCCATGGAATTGAAGCAAAAAAAATACAAATGTTAACGATTTATTTGTATATGTATAAATGTTATATTTAAATACATTAATTGAAATAACTTCTGTAAAAAAATATATACATATGTATTAATCATAACTGCCATATTTCAGTATATTTTTACCTTCCGTCACCTTTAGGTAAGGAAGGTATTGTCTTTGGTCAAAAAATTCAATGATGAGTTTTTACTGAATAAGCACGTTTTAGGGTCCATATAATACGATTTTACCATTTTTACGATGATGTCTGTATGTATGTGTGTCTGTGTGTCTGTGTGTGTGTAACAAAATTTCCGGATTCCATAACTTCAATACCACGATTCCAAAAATTATAATTTTCTCGTATTCCTCAAGTTTACATCCAGAAGAACATCTGATTAGATTTTGGTTATAATTGGTCAACCGGAAGTAGTCTCATTTGAAGATTTAACAGTTAAATTTGATTTATTGACATTTACCGTTATTATAACTTAAAGAATATATTATTCTCTATACGATTTGATTACAATTTATACTTCATATTCAATACATACAGAGTTAAAGAATTTTAAAGAAATTAAATTTTATAATTCAGCCAGCTATGCCAAACTTGGGAACTAGTATCAAATTCATATAATTCAAATTGACAGATGTCAGTATAAATAAAAAGTAAATTAATGTAGCAGATATGAGGATGTTGAAGTAGATATTGGGAAATAGACGGAAAAATATGGTAAGAAAATATCTCTAGTATTACAAGTTTTTAGAAAGATACAAGAAAGACGATTACATTGGTTTGAACATGTCATGAGGAGAAAGGAAGAATTATATTGGAACAAGAATGAATAGTTTAATAATAGGACGTTAAAGGAACAGAGGAAGACCAAAGATAAGATGGAAGGACTGTATTGCGGAAGATTTGAGAGAAAAGGAACTGAATGAGAACGACATGCAAAAATAGCGACCCCTAACGAATGGGAAAAGCTAAAGATGAAGAAGATGCCAGTGTCAAGTGCAATTTGAAAAGTTTGTTTATGAAATAATTTTACGGGAAATTTAGAATCTTTTGTAAGAAAAATTATGGAATTTATACATTATACACGAGAATGACGGAAGGTATTGTGCTGGCCACAACAGATTTTTTATGCATATTTTCCGAACTCTAATGATGGAATATACATATTTATTTAAACAAATTGATATTCAAACTTAGTTTTTCCTTTTGGAATATGATTTATGCACTTTGATTCAAATATTCAATATTTAAAAACGACTAATCGTTTACATAATGGACGACGCGTTGGAATAAATCATGCACTTTGTATTGAAATTTAACAATTTACCTTCTAAATGCAGGTCGGCATTTTGTTTCTACAGCTTCAACATCATTTGAATTTGTTTAAAACACATTACATTATAAATATAACAACAAAATTAACTATAAAAAGCACAATAAAAAGCGGACAGCAAACAACGAACAACGCACAATCTACACGCCGACATGTTCTCGCTGGAGATGGAGTAGTCTTGCCAACTGTGTTTCACGAACTTTTTTTACTTGCCGTCAAAAAAATATTTATTATAATATGTTCGAAAATTGAACCACGACGGTACCGGTAAAATTTTTCAGGATACCGGCACTATTTTCGTACGCGGTAACTGAAATGTGTGGTAAATTTTAATTACCGCCGGAACCGTGCTCAGAGCACGGTTTTTGTGGTAATTTATAGTCTAACCTAACTTTTGAAGTATACACACGTTCTTCTTTGACATCATTTAAAGGTAAATTGTGTTTAAAAACAACTGAGTACTGTACATAGTACAAAACAACAAAAATATCTTGCGATGCAAACTAAAATGATTTTGACAGTTATTAATAACCATGAATACCAATGCGTTCGACTGCTTACCGCGCGAACCGTAACCTTTCAGTTACCGTAGGCGAATTTTCGCGACGAACCAAAGCGGTTTGGTTAATGAATTTTATGAACCAGTACGTTCTCGCGACGAACTAATGACGTCAATCATGAACCAGGTTCGTCGAATCACGAACCGAGCTAGCGAGCAGGTTCATGAATCTGGTTCATCGGTTCTCTCTTTCTAATCTCAATCCATCTCAGTCTACCTTTGTTTTATTTATACATTTGAGCGTTTGAGATTTTGATTTAAACTAGAATAAATTACAAACATGGAAAAAGTCACAATTTCCAATGGATTAGAAATACTTGAAGTGGAAGTTGACAGGGGAACTGTTGATATATTAAATAAAGGTAAAAGTTAGGTTAAAGTTTTGTTTACAAATAAAACAATCAATTATTTGCAGATCCTGTTGTTACATAATATTTCGAAATGTGTAAAGATAGCATACTAAATAACTCATGTCCATCTCAATAAATTCATCTATAATATAACTCATATACTTCTCCATCGTTTAAAATTAACCGCCGAATGATGCAACAGGTTTAACCAAGCTGATTTCTCGCGATATCCTATCTTACGTCATAACAGTGACGTTTTCATGAACCAAACGTATAACCGTGGTTCATGTTTGGTCCGTCGCGAAAAATCGCCTCGTGTAAAATGACCACGATAACCGCGGTTGAATTTTCGAACATACTATTTTTATTTAAATAAATATATAATTAATAATAATTGCAAATTTATTCATATTTTTTTTATATTTCAATGTATATTTAAATATATTTGTGTGAAAATTATTAATTTCAGAATAAAATCTATTATTTTTGTATTTTTTTGTTGACGAACAAATGAATCTAACAATAAATGCTTAAAATTCAAGATATTATTATACTTCGTTACACCTAAGAAAATAATATATGGTGCTTGAGAGCCGACCGTGTTTACATGCATTAAATAAATAATTTAAATTCGTAAAACCAAATTTTGTCAATAATTAGGTGTTATTCACTGTACCAACGTTTCGGTGCACCCTTGCACCTTCTGCAGGATAGTAAAATCTTACAAATTGTTACAAATCATATAAACAAAATACATTCGTACAAAACATTGTTATTTTTTTTTTTGTACGAATGTATTTTGTGTACAAGAATTGTAACAATTTATAAGATCTTACTAAACTGAAGAAGGTGCAAGAGTGCACTGAAAAGTTGGTATAGTAAAAATAAATGCTGTTTGACTGAACTTTCAAGTAATTATTAACACCCCTAATCCACATCACAGTCGAGAAATGACCCACAATTTGTCAATAATAAATATTTTTATCTGTAAAAATGTACAAGACCTGAATAGTAAAAAATAAAAGCAAAACATGGTTAAATATCATTTAATTCTGTAGATTTTATTTGATAATTGATGACTGGCAGATGATATTTTATCGTTTTTGTAAACTAGGGTTGTATTCTGACCAATTAAAGGGCAAAATTCATATTATCTTAATAAAAATTATATGAAGTATAATTATACATGTATAAATGTAATATTTAAATATATTAATTGAAATAGTTCAAGAAAAATATATATATGCACATGTATATGTATTAATAATAATTATTCAATATATTTTCCGGACTCTAATGATGGAATATACATATTTATTTAGAAAATTAATATTCAAACTTTGTTTTCCCTTTTGGAATATAATTTATGCATTTTTATTCAAATGTTCAATATTTAACTACAACAAATCGTTTACGTAATGGACGACGCGTTGGAATAAATCATGCACTTTTTACTGAAATTTAACAATTTACCTTGAAGATGCAGTTTGGAATTTGGTTTCTACAGCATCAATATCATTTGAATTTGTTTAAAACACATCACATTACAAATATAACAACAAAATAGACTATTAAAACATAATAAAAAGCAAACAGCAAACAAGGCACGCGACCTCCATCCTCCGTCTCCACGTCAGCGTTGTTGTTGGAGTGGGAGCAATGTTGCCAACCGTGTTTCATGAACTTTTCCTTTACTTGCGTTACAAGCATTATTAATTTTATTTAAACAAGTACATAAGTAATAAATAATTGCAAATTTATTCATGTCTTTTTTATATTTAAGTGTATATTTAATTATATTGTTATGATAATAATTTCAGAAAAAAAATTGTTATTTGAAATTTCGTCCATCATTTAATTTCTAAAATATAATATATTACGATTACAAAGTATTGTTATTTCCTAAATTTAAAAATCAGTGGCGGAGCTAAGAGGGGACCAGGGTGAGCACGTGCCCACCCTAAAAAGTCAAGTAGTGCCCATTGCATGCACTACCCTACTTCAAATAATATTTTGTACATATCTAAAAAATCTGATGTGGACACCACACGACTTCCTTGTACGATTATTAAACTATACATATTTTTTTAATAAATAAATTACAAAATATTAATTTTAACTTCAAAACAGTAAGATATATAGCGACCATAATCTAACCCGGTTCTTTTTAAAGAGAGTTTTGATTACGACAAAGAAATATATGATTACAACAATGAATATGACTAATTTCACAATAAAAATATAATATTTGTTATTGTACGAATCATAAAATTGCACGTATTTAACGTAATTTGACATGAACATTTTTTTTATGTTTTTGTCCTAATCCATAGCAAGCTTTATTACAAAAACAAAAAAGTATATAATTTTTAAATTTACATATCTCGCTTATACAAAGGGCTAATTTAATAATACTTGATGTGCTAGACGCAGAAATTAATTCTCTAAAACTTTTATTTGAAGCATTTATTTCTAAAATCAAAATAAAATCATTTTATTCAAGAAAAACTGTTATCAACTTCAAGTAATGTACCACTTCCGGTTAGCCTATTTTAACGAAAATCTATTATGTTATTTCGATTGACATAAAAGTCTTGTATACCAAATTTGAAAAGTTTTGGATTATATTTTAAAACAGTTTTTCATTAAAATCTATTATTGGTTTCATGTAAAGTGCTACTTCTGGAAATTGTGTAATAACCAGAAAGGGAGGTGCACAACTAGATGTTATAGGCAGAGCCGTGTTTAGCTAACGCGGGGCCCGAGGCCCGAGTAAATTGCGGGGCCCCTTCAAAGGGATTTTTATCCATAAAAATCTACACATGCTTACATAGACACAGTTCTATTCTACACAGAACATGAGTTTCTGATAATTGTGGAAAACATTTGTCTCTCTCTTAGCCGCAGCAGTAAGCAACGACAAAAGTTTTTCACGTGTTCCACATTTTCACGATTTTTTATTTCAAAATTAAACAGCGCGGGGCCCCATTTAGCGCGGGGCCCGGGGCACGTGCCCCATGTGCCCATAGGTAAAACCGGCCCTGGTTATAGGAGTCCTAAATACAAAATTTCAACTTTCTACGGCTTACCGTTTTTGAGTTATGCGAGATACGTACGTACGTACGTCACGACGACATTAGTGAAAATGGGTTCAGGGATGATCAAAATGGATATTTCCGCTGAAATCTGAAAAGCGAAATTTTTCGCGATTACAATACTTCCTTTACTTACGTACAAGGAAGTAAAAAACGAACATAATACATTTAATAAAGTATTATTATTCATTATTGTTGTAGTAATTGTTTTCATACAAATATTCATAATCTTGTTTAAATGTTATAAAATGGATGCATACAGTAAAAAGAAAATTTTTGTGGTAAAATTATACTACAGAGTATATCAGGACTAGTGTAAAAGGCCCATATTCCAAGCACACTTTTATAATAAAAGCGCTTTTATGAAGCACGCTCCTCATAAAAATATAATTTAAAAGCGCGCTTCATAAAAGCGCTGTTATTATAATAGTGCGCTCAGAATACGGGCCATAGTGTGTGGTTATTTAAATGAATGGGTGGGCGTTAAACGAAGTATATCTGAGAATGTATTGGGACGTTTTGGTGATTGTCGAGGTAATGGCAATGGTGAGAGAATTGTTTCATTTTGTTTAGAGAGAAATCTCTTCATTTCAAAATTGAAAAAATTAAGAATTTTATATTTCGGACTTTAAACTATCTTGAGCTTCAAGTAAACTGCCATTTCCGGTTATCCGATTGCCACCAAATCTAATCAGATATTTCCATATTAGAATAAGGTAGAAATACATGGTTTCAAAACTTTCTGAATGATAGTATTTGAGTTAGAGCGTAAACAGGATCCACACACACATACATACATACACACAGACATCATCGTGAAAATGTTAAAAATGGATTCTAGGAACCTTAAAACGTGGTCATTTACCAAAATCTCGATATGCGATTTTTAGCACGATCCCTATACCTCCCTTACCAAGGGTAGCGGGAGGTAAAAATTAATATCTCGTGAACTGTAATTTTTTTTTTTCAAATATAAACACAGAGCGCTTAACCGTATTTGTATATATAGAAAAATGGTTATGTAGTTGTTTAAAAAATTAACTAACCTGGGTTCAAATCTGGTATTTTTATAGGTAAACATTTTAGTATTTAAGACTTTTATATTAAGGGAAACAACGTATTAGATTTTGACTAGAATTGATAAACCGGAAGCGAAACTTTACTTGAAGCCCATAACAGTTTTTAATAAAGAACTATATTAAAATAGAATCCAAAACTTTTCAATTTTAGTATTCAAGACTTTTATGTTAAGGGAAACAACATATTAGATTTTGACTAGAATTGATAAACCGGAAGTGATATTTTACTTGAAGCCCATAACAGATTTTAATAAAGAACTATATTATAATATAACCCAAAATTTATCAATTTTAGTCTTTAAGACTTTTATATCAAGGGAAACAACATATTCGATTTTGACTAGAATTGATAAACCGGAAGTAATATTTTACTTGAAGGCCATAACAGTTTTTAATGAAGAACTAATTAAAATATAATCCAAAACTTTTCAATTTTACTATTTAAGGACTTTTATATCAAGGGAAACAACATATTAGATTTTGACTCGAATTGATAAACCGGAAGTGATACTGTACTTGAAGCTTTGAACAGATTTTTGTGAAAATTATATTATGATATAATCCAAAACTTTTCAAATTTTGTATTTAAGACTTTTATATTAATGAGAACGACATATTAGATTTTTCTAAAATTGATAAAGCGGAAGTGGTACTTTACTGGAAGCTATAAACAGATTTTCTTTAAAAAATATATTAAAATATTATCCAAAACTTCTCAAATTTGGTATTTAAAACTCGTATATAATTTGAAAAAGCATATTAGATTTTGACTATATGATAAACCGGAAGTGGTACTTCTTTGGAACTCTCAACAGATTTTTGAGGAAAAAACATAATAAAATATAATTAAAAATTTCGTATTACAGATTTTTCTATTTATTGGAACAAATTAGATTTTGTTTACAAACGACCAACCGAATAGTATTTGCCATGGAATTAAAAAACAAGAGACGAACAAAAGAGTAACGTTTTATATGTCAAATTATTAGTATTTATTTTGACAATCATTATTCTGACACTGACGTATAAAACGTTACGCTTTTGTTCGTCTCTTGTTTCTAATTCCATGGCTAATGCTATTAAATTGTAATTCCGGGAATTTTCAAATTTTATTTCTGCAGTTATGAAGTAGCCAAAATGATTTTTTTTATTGATTCGGATATAGAAATTTTTGTTTTACATCATCCATTCGAAACTTTTTGTCTAAAATAATTAGGGGAGCAATGCGCACGGAAAAACTGATTTCCCATATTAAACGCCTATGTTTCACTTTCCGTGATATACACCCTGTATAAGAAAACAATATATACGGACGAAATCGCGGCGACGAACGGATAAAATTATTCAAAGGTAAGGTGAATGAAAAAAAAACACACATTTTGTGCACATGTATGGTTTCGTGGGTGTGTATATTTGGCGAAATTAATGCAAAAGCAAGTTTTTGTAACTACAATATTAAAACTTTAAAACGCAAATAAGCTAATTAATTGTATATGGGGTTAAAATAATATTAGTGGGGCGCTACTTAAAAAAAATGTTCATTTTGAATGGGCCACCATTGCTATGTCGAGAACTATAAGAGCCCAAATGGGCAAACAATTTTATTTTCAGCCGGGTTCACACTGAAACAAACGTTGTTAGCTAAAAGTGTTTGCTAACAAATTTCTTAAGCAGTTCTACAATGTTTGTACTACATTTTGCGACGTAATAACAATACTCGCTAACAAAAATTGATGTTCCAGGAATAGGCGGTAACTTCAAAGAATTAAATGTTGATGCAGGTTTTGTGAACATAAAATGTATATTTTGTATATGAAAGTAAGTAGTGAATATTTTTTCTGGAAATTACTGTCCTGGCGAGGAAGTTTGGACCCTATTAAATTTATTAAATATTAAAAATTTGATGGTGACATTCATATATAAATTTTAAAGCCACTGCCGTCTTCGATTTACAAATTTACCAAAGGAAAACTACTCTTTCTTTTCAGAAAACTGTGGCGAATGTATACATATAAAATCATACTTGCATAATTTCCTGCTTCCCTAATTATTTAGGTAAACATACTTCAAATAAAAGTTGTAGGGCTTCAAATTCTGCATCTTAATCAATAAACAAAAATAATTTTGTGTGCTTTTTAACGGCAGAAATTAAGTATCAAAAATATCATAACCATGGAATTGAGACAAATTATAATGCTCTACAACTTTTATTTGAAGCTTTTTACCTAAAATAATTACGAAAGCAGGAAATTATAAAAGTCTGATTTTATATGTTAAAGTCCTATGTTCGACTGTGCTAGTCACCACCCTGTATGTTAACTAATATTATTGCCAACAATAATTCACAAACTATGTTGTTGAACATTTGTTCGCTAACAAAAACTGTTAGCTAACAATGTACGTTTCAATGTGAACCCGGCCTTAAATATTTAACACCAAATATTATAATTTGATTACGTAGGTGTTTTAAAATGTACATACAGGCTGTAACACCAAAACCGACCACCGCCATTATTTTCTTTATTATTATAGTTACAAAAAAATACTATAGAACAAAGTTGTAGGAGACCAAGGGGAACATCTCATTAGAGAAGAACATATTTTTTTAAACCAGTGGTTCTCAAGTTATATTTTTTCAAATGGGATTATACATATTTTTTATGCCTATTCGATAGAACATTTTTTTCTGAATTCAACCATGAGATTATTTTATATCCTTACATAACAAAAACTTTGAGAAAAATTCAATTGAAATTTAAATAAATTTTAGTTTTATAGATATTTTTCAGTAGGATGAATAAAAAACAATTCAGCTTAAATTAAACTGAAACAAATATTTTTGTTAAAAACGTTATTAACAGTGTTCTATTTGATTTCTATCCTAAATAATTCAAATTGACAAATAGTAGTTTTTGTTTTTCATACATAGCCTACTGAAAAATGTCTAGAAAAATTTACTTAAATTTCAATCGCATTTTTTTCAATATTTTTATTATGTAACAGTATAGAACTAATACATGGTTGAATTCAGGACAAAATACGATATCAAATAGGCATAAAAAAATATGTATAATCCAATTTGAAAAAATATAACTTTGTGTTGCAAATTGAGAACCACTGGCTTAAAAAAATATTTTCTTCTTAAATGGGTTGTACCCCTTGGTCTACAATTTTGTTCTATAGTATATTTTGTAACTATAATAATAAAGAAAATAATGGCAGTGGTCGGTTTTGGTGTTACACCTGTATAAATTGTACGTATACATTATACATACAGAGGAACAATATATTCAACAAGGTATAAACAAAGTAAAACCTTATAAGCGTCTCATTTATAAAACGCATTTTCCTTTGGAAAAAAATATGTAACTTACCATCCGATAACATATTTTCAACACAGGTACCTTCGTCTAATTTCTAAATACACCCGTATTTGTATAAATGTTCATATTTTACTTTAAATATTAGTTTAAATAATTAATATTTACTGCACAGATATATACGTCCATTCGCTCCAATGTCTCACAAGACTCTAAGTTGTGCCAACGTGTACCAGTCTGCCGCTTTAAACATGTTACGCACAGCTCACGGCAACACAAATTAATGTAAAATTAAATATATTTTTTTAAGATTTATAAAAATAATATATATGTATAGTGTAATAATATTTGTTTAAGAAAATACAAATAGTGAAAAAAAATCTGTTGTGGCCAGCATAATACCTCCGTCATTCCTGTGTATTATGTATAAATTCCATACATAAATATTCTTGCAAAAGATTCTAAATATCCAGTAAAATTATTTCATAAACAAACTATGCAAATTGCACTTGACACTAACATCTTCTTCTTTAGCTTTCCCCATTCGTTAGGGGTCGCTATTTTTTATTTTCTTCTATCCGAAACTTTTGTCACACACTCAGACATACACACACATACATACATACGGACATCATCGTAAAAAATGGTAAAATCGTATTTTAGGGACCCTAAAACATGCTTATTCACTAAAAACTCATCATTGAATTTTTTGACCAAAGACTATACCTTCTTTACCTAAAGGTGACGGAAGGTAAAAATGTAAGAACAGTTTTATATACAAATTCTGTACAACTTTGCACTCTACGTAAAATGAACAGGTGAGCAGGAAATTGCATAAAACAAAAATCCCATGTTAAATCTCTATGTTTACCTCCAACAACCACTAATATAAGACAAGAAAACTTTAAATTTAATTGTCGACTCTTTGGATAATTTGTCTAGTATATAATCTATTGATGGAGTTAAATGTCTATGGATATTTAACAAAGCCAAGCCACTTAATTGATTTTCAGACACTGCATTTCGCAAATATGATTTGAGCCGAAATAAAATTGAAAATGAACGTTCACTGTGCAATATGTTACGGGTTATGTTACCAAAATAACAAAAAAATATGAATAGATTCAGGTGAATATTATCATTGCATATTGCTAATGCTTCCAAAGCGATACATGAGAATTTCTCCCCCATTTCCAAATGCTTACACCAAAGTATAAGATTTTCTAAATTCACGTAGTTAATTTGTCACCAGGAGTGTGAAATTTACTTGTGGAGGAAAATAAACCACATGGAATTGGAAAAATCACTAAATTTAGAATGAGAAATTATGATATTTGACATCTATATACATAATTACTAGCTATCATTCTGACATGGGCCCCCATATCTGCTTGTCAAGGTCAACAAATTTGTTGTGACTTAAGTCACATGACTGCTCACGCCCTAATGTATTTAATATTTCTTGTATACCTACACTCTACACCAAAAATTCTACTTACATCTATTCCTTTTAGATTTTTTAAATTGAAATTCATTCTATGACGAAATTTTGTCCTACTCTTCTAATTTTTCGAGATGTTTTCAATTCATTGTCGGGAGTAACAGTATTTCTGAAGGGTATGTGTAATATACCTATAATATTAAATATTTAACTATTAATACATTTAAATGTATGTACTTCCCAGAACAATAAGTCTTCAGTAATGTCTCCGGATTTCTGACACTGACATTTATCTGTCAGTTTTCAACTATTTTCCATGGCATTCTTTCGGCTGTAAAATTTAGTACAACAGATTATTTTATATATTATATTTCATTTATCTCTAAATCTATAGAATATATAATAAAATATTTAAATGTATCAGATAGAGAATTTATTTTTCTTTAATATTACCAAGGAAAATTTTCAAAAAATAATATTTAGAAGATTTTTTTTCAAGAATCTTCTACTTCCGGTTGTTCAATTGTTACCAAAACCTTTTCAGATCTTCCCATGAATGTCCGATTGGGAAATACGTAGTTAAACAAATATAAAGTCTTAAAGTTTTTGATTAATCGTCCTTCCAACATCCCACATACACACACACACACACAGACATCATCGTAAAAATGTTAAAATCGGATTGTAGGGACCTTAAAACGTGCTTATTCAATAAAATCTGGATATGCGACTTTTAGCGTGAATCCAATACCTCTCTTAGCGAAGGTAAAAAAGTATAGGGATCGTGCTAAAAGTCGCATATCGAGATTTTGGTAAATGACCACTTTTTAAGGTCCCTAGAATCCAATTTTAACATTTTCACGATGATGTCTTTGTGTAGTGTATGCGTGTATGTGTGGATCCTCAAACTCTAACTTAAATACTATCGTTCAGAAAATTTTGAAACCTTATATTTCTACCTAACTCTAATACGGAAAGATGCCATTAGAGTAGGTACAAGTTTTCCAAATTTCTTCACATTAATATCGAGCAGCCAACTACACCGGTAATATTTATACGATTTTAAACTCCGGAAAGCGATTAATTGCTCAAAAAAGTGTAAACACTTTCTTTGTTAACAAAATAATTGATTATATCCATTGGCAAAATATCACTTTCATCACAATCGTACGGGCCAATATTACAAATTAACTTGGTTTTAGCTAAATAGCGAAGTTGCATATCAGGTGATTGCTTCTTCTTGAAGTACACATATATTATAAAAACCATTAATTAATCTCGCACAATGAAGACAACAAACTTATTTCAGATTTTGAATTAGCGCTAAGGAAAACTCGCTTTTAATAGATGGCGTACTTGTCGCTCGGCCACATTAATTTGCTAATGAAATGAGTTACACGCCGGGGGCACTAAGATCAGCTGTTTCGAAGGTTACCGGAAACTCTAATATTTTAAACGTACTTCAAAAATAATTATTTTGAATCATACTTACCGTAAAACAGTTATTTATTTAACAGACGTAAAAAAGTTATTTACTTTTCGTTATAACAGTTTTAGACCCCATTCGTTTCGACGAAACGGATTTTAGAAAGTATAAAATTAGACCCACGAACATGGTTAGACATATATCAGCGGGCTGTCAAATGTAGTACGTATTATGATAATTGAAGTATTTACAAACATAATTTGCATCGTATAAAGGTGAACTATTTTACATCCCAGGTAGTTATTTAAAATTACAAATTCATTGACATTATTTTCAGGTTATTTCTTGTATGTCAAAATGTCAAAAATTGTGACAATCAACGAACTACCATCAAGCAAACTTCCAGAATTTTGGGGAGACAATGAAAGAATTAACGCCCTGTATGCACCATTTCGAGATCGTGCTGTAAATGCAAGAGATTGGGACTCCAAATTGCAATTTTGGAAATCTATCATAGATACATGGGCAAATTATAACAACACTTGTTGTTTTTCTGAAGCAGAACTCAAGAAATGGTTCATCAAAAATGGTCGAGTTCCCGCTTGCTTAAGTATCGTGTTGCCAGAGATGATAAAAACGCGAGAAATTCAAACTTTCAACGATTTTATGGTCTGTCCACAGAAAACTTGGAGTGGATGGGCCGTTGATATTATGGTTAAAAAACCACTTATGTGGTCGTTTAATAAAGTTAAAAACACTTTTCTATCTCCTATTAACATAGACACAAAACTTGTGCATTTACCTACTGTCAGAAAGTTGAGCGAAAAACTTTTCAACTCCGTACCTGACGACTGCAGAAACAAACTACTAACAACAAATGAAACAATTGAAGTTACTAATTTTAAAGATGTTGATAAAGACACAATTAATTTACTTATACATTATTTGCAATGCCAGGATCAAATAGAAACATTTATTACAAATATCAATTCAGAATATACGGAGAAAAATGTTTTGCTGATAAAATTTGCTTCGAATAATAGTCAAAAAGTGCAACCTATTAATGAAATAGATGTAGCTAAGCATAGGTTAGAAACAAATGAAAAGATGTTGTTGAAAAAAATTGAAGGTCTGGAATCTGCCAAGGCAGAAGCGACGAAAAATGCCCGGGAATTTGTTTCAAAAGGAATGCGGCAAATGGTGAGTTTTTCTTTAAAAAAATCTGATGTGACCTTTCATCAATTCTGTGTATTATTTACAAACTCCATACATAAATTTTCTTGCAAAAGATTCTGTATTTCCAGTAAAATTATTCCATAAACAAAGTATGTAAACAATTGACACTGATATCTTCTTTAGCTTTTTCCATTTGTTGGGGGCGCTATTCTTGATTTTCATCTTCCACTCATTTCTATTTTGCTTGTTGTCCTCATTCAGTTCTACTACTAAGCTCATTCTTCTTCCAATATAGTATTCATCTCTCCTCATGACATATCCAAACCAATGTTGTATCTTTCTAGAAAATTCTATAACTCGAGCCATTTCCCTTATCCTTTCATTTCTTTTGCTATATTTATGTGTCTTCCCTAACATCCATCAACATCTTCATCTATCTACCACATTCATTTTCTTTTCATTGACACTGACATCTGTCAATTAGAATTTTCTTAATATAGTAACTATTTCCATGATTATATCATAGCTGGCTGATTTATGAAATTTAATTTATAATTTTTTAACTCTATATCCATTGAATATGAAGTATAAAATGCAATCAATTCGTATAGATAATAAAATATTCTTTAATATTTAAAATAACATTAAATGTCAAAAAAATGATTTAACAGCGGTTTTTCAAGAAAAATATTTTAATAATCTTCAAATAGGGGTACTTCCGGTTGACCAATTATAACCAAAATCTAATTAACTCTTCATATGGATGCAAAGAATAGGAATACGAAAGAATTATAATTTTTAGAATTGTAGTGTTGGAGTTATCGTCTCTGAAAGAATCGTCATACACACATACACGTCATCATCATCATCGTAAAAATAGTAAAATCGTATTCTCGGAACCCTAAAACGTGCTTATTCACAAAAAAATCCTTACCTAAAGGTGACGGAAGGTAAAAATCCCCTAAAATATGATTTACGTAAAAAAAATGTTTGTCGTGAATAAACGAATAAAGATAGTTTATCAACTTCCACTTGTTGATAAAACGTATCATTATTCACACGTGTCATAAATAGAAACAGATTAATTTATTTTGTTCTAGGCTAAAACCTGTCTGCGGAAACAGCACGAATTTGATAAACGCATAGAAATGCAAGTAAATGTTTTAGATAATGTTCAAACTTTACTAGGAAGAATAGGTAATGCTGAATCTGACAGTAAAGTGCTAGACTGTTATAAGAGTGGATTAGCGGCCTTAAAAAGAGTTTTCAAGGAAAATAGTATGGATGAAGATGGTGTATCCGACACCATGGCCGATATGTCAGACGTAAGTGTGACTATAATTTGCTTATATCTAGTGACCAGAGCTAAACCCCGTAAAAAATACTTCGTAAATATTTTAATATATTTCATTTTACTTACTGTACTTTATGTTTTCAGACTATGGAAGCCCACGACGATATGCAGTCAAGTCTATCTCAATCTGTATTTTCTGTTCCTGACTCCGAATTGGAGGAAGAACTTGCAGAACTATTGAACGAGTCAGAGTCCTCTAAACCTCCTCCCACACAACCCACGTCACCTGCTGGAGGTCGAGGCCTCCCAACAACCGACAAATCAGTTGAAGACGACTTAGAGCGAAGATTACATAATTTGAAATTCCCACCAGTGCCTTCAGAATCTCCAGAAACTTTGCCTGTTAAAAATATTTCATCGCCTTCGTAATTTATGATGGTTTGTTAATGAAATATTTACTTTGGAATGTTATTTTGCACTAATTGTGAACTGTGATTGAAATGTATATTTGTCTTTTATGTACTCTGAATAAGATATAATAAACAATTTTAATGCTGAGTGTTAGTCTTTGTTTTTTACAATTAAGCTCGATTTGAATTCTGGCATATAGTTAGATTAAAATTATAACTATGTCTCGCTTTGCCTAATATTCTAGTATTCTTGCATATAACAAATAATATTGTAACTAAAACAGTAAAAGATAAACCGTTAACTAATTTATTTATATGAGAGATACGATGACGATACAATTTCGTTTTGATAAAATATAATCTCATTTATATTTGACGATACCAAGATATACAACTGTTTTTTCTCTTTTCAGTACCGTGTTATACTCATCATAACACTTAAATTTTAAGTATTAAATTGAGAACTAAATCTATTCTGTGTCTCAGTGATAATTTTTTTCAGTCACTTCAAGTAAAGTCGTTAAAGATTTTTACTCAATCAAGTATATATTTTAACCAGTTGCTAAACATTAACCACTATTTACAGAATAACTTAGAATATCGTATGTTCAAGTCTGTTCACATCTGTAGGCCGGCTCCTACCACCTCTAGTTAAAATGACAGTTAGTGTTAACCAGCGGTTATGTTGCAAAATTGTTCTTACAACCTTTGGTTAGAGCTAACTGGAAGTTAAAGCTGTTGTTCACATCGCTTCTAACCTTCAGTTTAATTCTTAACTAATGGTTATCACTTTAACTAGAGGTGGTACGATCGGGCTTAAGCCCAGATTCACTATATATAGTTGTTTTAATTAATCACGACAATCGCTGAAACTTTAGATACTGCTAGAGCCTAAACGATGCGATCGATTTTAATGAAACTTGCATCAAGTTGTACAAAATTATTGTCTTCAGTGCCCTCGTCATGGGTCAAATTTTTGTAGTATAAAAAAAATACTTGAAGCCCATAACAGTTTTTAATGTAGAACTATATTAAAATATAATCCAAAATTTTTCAATTTTAGTATTTAAGACTTTTATATCAAGGGGAACAACATATTAGATTTTGACTAAAATTGATAAACTAGAAGTAATACTTTACTTGAAACTCTAAACAGATTTTCGTGAAAAATATATTGATATAATCCAAAACTTTTCAAATTTTGTATTAAGACTTTTATATTAATGAGAACGACCTACCAGATTTTTTATAAAATTAATAAACCGGAAGTGGTACTTACTGAAAGCTCTAAACAGATTTTCTTGAAAAAATATATTAAAATATGATCCAAAACTTCTCAAATTTGGTATTTCAAACTCGAATATAATTTGAAACACCATATTAAATTTGGACTATGTATGATAAAACGGAAGTGGTACTTAATTTGGAGCTCTCATAGACTATCATAAAATACTATCGATGGAGCCCTAGGGAAAGCTCGACTCTGTAAATAATGAACAAAATCGCAAGGAAAACTACCGCTCTTATGTATATAATTTTACATTAATCAACAAGAATGTTTTTTTGTCACTTTTTTACAGATGTGAACAGAATCGACCAATAAAATGGGCATTAAACACTATTTATGTATTAAGGGCATAATTAAAAGATTGTAGCACGGGCGCGTACTATAATCATGATAATGCCCGTGGTACATACGTTTTATTTTATTTTGGTTCTCGAAATTTAAGGATTCGATAGGTATATTTGTATATTTTTTCTCATTGTGCTGGGCGTTGTGAATTTTAAGTATGCTGTGGTTTCTACGAAATTTATTGGTTACTATATTGTTTGATATAAACAATTTTAATTTAGTTAAAATAAAAATGACAGATGATTATTCCAAAGAAACATCGGATGAATTTGATGCTGCACAAGAGCAAGTTATTTCCACAAAAGTCAAGTCGTATTCGAAAACAATACGCGAGTGGCGGTGTTTAAAAAATGTGAATATTCGAATTTGTTGTCTGATATTTATCCATTGCGCCCGCTTTTGAAGACAAATAAACAAGTTTATGATTACATCTTTTTTACTCACTTTCATAAAAAGTTGCATCAGGGCACTCGGTTGTATTTTCATTTCATGGAGATCATTTTTTTAAGAAATGAAGCACATGGCACTGATTTTTGGACAATTCTTCGTGGAACTCATAAATTATCACAGCGTTTCAGTTACGAATTAGTTTTTGGTTTAACGTGGATTTATGTGTATTAAACTAAATTAGCACTAAAATTAACATTATAATTCCACTATAAATTTAACATAAAAAAGCGTACAAACTTTCAATAGATTTGCATAGTAGATGAGGTAGATGACAACTGAAAAACCAGGCAGTTGACGCATGTGCAGTGGCAAAGAAAATTAATAACAGCACAACTAAAAAATTACGTTACGCTGGCCAATTTTCTTATTTAGTATTAGTGGAATGTATAAAGTATTCCATATATTTATTAATTATTTGTTTTATGGACAAGGCGAAGCCAAGACTTTGAATTTTATCTAAGCAGGTAGTAAATCTGCCTTTTTTACTGTGCTGAACCCATAATTTTTCTCGTCGATTATTTCGAATTTATATTAATTTTATGATTATTTTCAATATTTTACATGTAATTTCTAATTCTACTCGTGCGTAATTGTTGTCATTATAATACACAATATTAATTTGTAATAGGGGTTCCCAAGTTTGTTTTTTTTTTTCATTTTTTAATATGTTAATCTATACATAAAAATATTAGATCCGTATTATTATATATATTATATGTGATGAACATTCATATCCAATAAGTATTTTTTTAAAGTCTTGTTGACGGGTTTCCCATAAAAATGGAATATCCATTTTTTGAAGTTTGCGGTTTTTGGCGCCATTTTTTTTATATTTCGGTCGCGGAATATGTGAGCAATGAGTTTTGCCAAAACTAAACAAACATGAAAAATAATGGGGGAAGAGGGGGAGGTACGTTTGTAATGTTATTTTAATTTTTAGATGTTTCGTTTTTGTTGTTCGTTCGTGACGGTATAGAATCCAGTGTACATCATTGTACCGAAAACTTGAATAAAAATTGGAGCAAATAATGAAAAAGTATCGTTATCGTATCGTTATTATAAATAAAGCCTAATAAAAGTGTGTATTTTCAGAGGAATGAATGATTAGTTTGTAGTGTAAATAAATATTTGATATTGTAGTATTTTACCAATTAAAAATATAGATTGCTTATTAAAATAATGTATTTACTAAAGTGAAATACGTTTATTAAAATTTATTATACAATTTCTTTTATGAATATCAAATAGTTAAATAATATTGTCCTATATGCCAGATATACTTATGAAATAATATGACAACAAATTAATTAATTAAATAAAAATGAGAATTAATTAACTAATATAGTAATAGCACAGAATGATTGTTTTAGGGAACTGGCACGGTAATACAAACATAAATAAAAATTTAAAAATATTATATCCGTATAAATGCTACACTGGATTGTAAAATTGATATAATTTATATACAAAGACAGTGCGGCAAATTGACATTACATACACATACGATACGAACCAATGAATTGAACAAGACACACAACATATTAAATAAAGTTCGATTGATCTAATGTAAGATTAAAGCTAACAACAAACAATGAAATCGTTGTGAAAGATCAAAGGAACAAAATTACCCACGTGTCATAAATTTATTCAGACCAAAGGCTCCGTTTTACAATATATACAACAACAGAGAAACAAGGTAGTGAATTGAATTGACTACATAAATGTACGAGAGATACTTGCTCAGTCCCAAAACTGCGTGGTTTGCTCAGTTTTCGGAAAGCCCTGGTACTTAATTGTATTTATCTATGAATATTAATGCACTTGAATAGGGACTGAACAAATAAGAATTATTCATTTGGGGTTAAGTTAAAGAAAAGCTGGTTTCATAACATTTCCTCCAGAATTTTTAATAACCTTTGCCAATTTTTACAAAAAGTATAAATTTTCAAATACAACAATTGATGACCATTAGCCAAAAATTATAGTATTATAACCGTTTTGAACCGAGAACATTTTAAGATATCATCAAGATGACACAGAACGAACTCACTATGTATGTCTTGTTTTTTTTTTTTTTTAAATTCAACTTCTTCAACTGGATTACAAATCTACTTTAGCGTCATCCGAAAGCTGGCCGTCTCGTGTATTCATATTCATTCGCACTTTATTCCACTTGCTTAAAATATAAACTGTTTCATATATATACAAATTGTAAATAAAAATAATACAAGTATATTCTGAATCAAGATGTAAATAGTTTCCTTCTTAGATTTAAAACAATAAATAATTATTATACTTATAAATGAAGTGGACACATTACATAGCAATAATAATCATCATCGATACCGATACGTTTACGTCATTGTGAACATTTTGATATAAATTCTAGAGTCGAGTGATAAGGCCAGCGTTAGGAACAAAAGCTACGCAATACGAAGGTCTCTTGCTTCTAACCAAACCAATCCTTTCCTTTTTGCACGCACTGATACTCATGTCAAATTGTTTTGTTTTAATTTGCTTTATGTAGTGAACTCGATAAACAATTGTAGAAAATTAATTCATTTCCTAATATTCGTCCAAGTCAAAATCATTGTTAAGGTCCATGTCATCCAACTGCATACTCTGGAAATCTACCTTGTAGCGCAAGATACCTGTAACACCCCATAACAATCAACAACTAACTCTCCGGGACGTTGCACACTAAACTAAAGGCCACAAACAATTAAATTCTGTCCTTTTTACAAATTTTTCGTTAGTATTTTATTGCAATAAAATACTAACTTGGAGTTGGCTATGGACAAAGGAACGTATGTCTTAATTTAAAAGTATTTAATTGAATGTCAATTTGACATGATATTGTCAAAAATGTTATTTAAAGAAATCAAAGCTTTTCTTCTTAAATCTTATTTTAGAAATGGAAATAAATTAGCAAATGGCAATATACTGTTTCCTTCTTTAATATCTTTTCTCCTTATAATTTACATTTCAAAGTCAATTTAATAACTTAACTTTTGAATTGAATAAGGATCAGATATACGTTTCTCTGTTCACAGTCTACTCCCAGTTAGGTTTTTTAGCACACTGTAAAATTCCTGGGAAAGCAAGTTTTTGTAAATTTTCCCAATTACTTATCCCGGAAAAGACATTTCCGGTTGTTAGTGGTATGCCTACTACATCACTTCCGAGGTTGTGAATACAAAAAATAATTTATTTGAAATCGTCATTAAAAGTTCTGAAATCGGCACTAAAGTAATTCATTATTGGACGATTTCATGAAATGAAACCTATAAAAATATTTTCATTTTCACAAAATTTCGATTTCAAATAAAATTTAATATGCACCTCGGCACTGAAGTTCCTTTTTATCACTCATATGGCTTATTTTCCTCGGCCTTACGGCCTCGGCAACTAAATTCCACATTCGTGATAAAAATAAATACATAAATAACTATTAGTCTAGCATTTAATTACAAAAATAATTACTTCATAAAATTGGTCCGAATTTTTAGTTTTACAATTTAACCGTCTGGAATTTTTTTTTTTCTAAAATATTGAACTTTCCTCACTGACTCCTTTCATGCAAAAATATATTTTTTTGGAACTTATTTTTTTACAAATTTCTATCAACTAGTTTAAAATATGGATTTTAAACTTACAAAAACTGAATGTTATTCAAGTATTTCGCCATTACAAATTGGGTTGCATCGCCTTTATTGTTAATACCAACTTTAATTCTATTAGGTATTGCATCCGCAAGCCCCTGCCTATTCTTCTGGTATTGTTCCATTTGTCTTACAAGCAGGGAGACGGACTTTTATATTTTTAGGTTCGGGTCTGGTTTCGTGTTCAAGCAAAATAAAGATTAGGGTTATCACTCCGGTTTTCAAAGCCCAAAAAATATGCTCCCGTTAACCGTTTAAAATAACGGTTGTCGGTTCGGGTTAAAAAAAATTCAATACAAAAATAATTTAATAATGTATTGTTATTAGATCGAGAATGACCTTCCTTTGACAATAGTACAAGGTTGAACTGAAATGATTGTGAATCAAAAGATTGACACCCAAATAATTGTTATTTCGGAATAATAAAATGTCTTCTATTTTTTTTTCTTTTTTTATATATTTTTACGGAGGCAAAATAAAATTTAGTGATGAAAATAAATGTTCAACACTCACTTATGACGGTACAGACTAGGGCATCGAACCCGAACCTGAACCGAACCAAAATCGGTACCAAACCGTAACATTTTAGTGAACCCAAACCCAGAACCGAACCCAAATATATTTTTGAATTGAACCCGAGTCGGAACCGATTCGGGTATTAAAATTCGGGTTCAGCTCCGGTTCAGGTTCATTTTGAGTACGAAACGTAAGCGTAATCGTAACACAACCGATAATCGACGCCTGTGTTGTCTGTTTGTGAAAATTGTGTTTGTGTTCTTATCTGGGGCAAATTCCGGCTCGGATTCATTAAAACATTAATTCAATTTTCATTGGATCGAACCGAATCTGAACCCGGAACAAAACCGCAAATTTTATTAATGTCTGAATCAGAACCGCACACGAACCCATCTCTCAAAAAATAAATTAACCTGAACCGAACCCAGTTTTTGGTGGGTTCGATGCCCTGGTTATCAACCGTCATTTGTCACAGTTTTTGTAAGTTTTAAGTCTATAATTAAAGTAGTCGAAAGAATTTTGTAGAATTTTTTTACTATTTGTATAGGTTTTATAATATGTTGAAAACGTAAGCCGGCCGGACTATTATATCGATGCTATATTTTTCTTTTTAACTGACATTATCAAAACAATTTAACCGAGTCCTAATCGGATTATTGTAAGCAATGATAAATTTGTCATTTGACAGTATGTAATTGGCAATTAAAATTTTAACCGGAGATTGTAAGATTGGTCTTAGACAATGTTACATTTTGGAATTATTTGAAAATTACAGATTTTTGTTTTTAATTCATTATGGCAATTCCTTTTTCGTTTGTGGCCTTTAATTCTAAAGTTTATAAACACCAAAACAACAACGAACATTTAAAAACATCAAACGTGGCCACATCACACATCTAATCACATATCAGTAAAACATAAAAACCAATAATATTACATATTATTAAAAACATATTAGTAGTAGTTAGTTATAAATAGCATGCAAACAAAATAAAATGCAATAAGTAAACAAGCATTATGTACAGAATACATTACAAATAATGAGATAATACGTCGAGATCGAAAAATTCCATCAAGATTTTAAACAAATAAAACTTTTAATTGACAAATATTTATTTATATTTTATATCTACTAATTTCGTTTTCATGTCAACCCATGTCATTGTGGGAAATAGCGTGACTATATTGTATGTATAATAATTATATTGTGTAACATAAAATATTCAACATTTGAAAACCAGAATCAAAAACCCCTTAAATCCACTTTAATAAAATTTTAAAAATCACAGAAAAACTATCTAATTTCTAACAGCAACTATTTAATGAGTTCTGATTTTTTGGATTTTTAACAGCGTTCTGATCAATAAATATCAACAAAAACAATGGATTTGTTTATTATAAACCCACAAATTCAAAAATTAGTCCAGTGGCGTTTGAATTAAGGCTAGGATTTAATGGAATATCGGGTCTATTCTCTTAACAACTGGTTAAGAAAATTAACCAATCAAGTATGTTGATATACAGGATGAGTCTGGGAAGACGCCCCCCCCCTTAACTTATTTATTATAAAAGAAAAAAATGGCCCATATTTTAAATATACTTATAATTTTTATAAAGTCAGGTCAACTATCAAATTTTATTTTTTAAATAGCAACCTATAATTATTTTACTAAAATATAAACCGCCCCTTTTTTGTATTTTCAACGATGTGTTAGTTTTTATTAATGTATTTGAAAAAATTCGAGAAAAATAAGATAATTGAGATATATGGGAAATAATTTTTATTCAATTATTCTAGGTGGCTGTGTGAAAATAAATAATAAATAAATAGATAAATAAGTAAATAATAAATAAATAACTAACAAACAAATGTATCTATATCAGCCATAAAATAGTATATTTAAAATAATAAAACTTGTATATGAGCTATTTTTTTCTATTACTTAAGTTAAAATGGGGGGAGTGCGTCTTCCTAGTCTCATACACTCAAACAAGGCACAGAAAAACACCGTAGGAAGAAAACAAAAAGCGCTTTTATTTGTTTACTTATGATTCGTGTGGGCTCTACGTTGGCAAACGCGAAGTTAAAGCCGAATCGGTCAGTTCTAGTTATTTTCACTTCTATCTATCGTGTCGCATAGGCGTATCTTCATGCTTTTTATTTATCATGGATTTTATTTATTTTCAAAAACGCCGTGAATTGCGCTAAACTATTTATGTACCTCGTACAATATTAAACGTTTAGTTTATTGTTAATTTGGACATTTCTCTTTTATCATACACCCTTTAATCTTAACGCCTCGTACTCTCCTATATCGTGCGTTGAATCACTTATTTGGTTGAGAGTTTGAGAGGGCTTGGTATATTCAACTGGCGCCTAACCCTTAACAATCATTTTACCCAGCCCTATTTCTCCACTGGACTATCATTCTCAAACCGCGTGCTCGGGCCTACCGATTTGTTCGTTGCGACACTTTAATAATGAAAAGAAACAATTATTCAAAAAGAGAAACTGCATTTTTAAATTAAATATTTACTGGAAAATCTGAAGATTTAAATATATAGAATAGTGGAGAATTGTCGTAAGAATATTTCAATGTATTTAACTCAATTTGCACCGGACGTAGATTTAAGAGGTTCTCATTTCTATTCTAATATAAGTAATTTCCATCTAGATGGAATTTTTCATCGTAGTGGTACTTTCTGCTGAAAAATAAATAAAATGAAGAAAAGTAATAAGTAAGCGTTGAGTGGGTTCCTGTGATACCTGTGTTAGAATAGATTTAATAGTCATCGAGATCCACATCATCGAGTGGCTCATCCGCTTGCAAAGACTGAAAGTCGACCTTGTAGCGCAGAATGCCTGGCATCCAGTAAGCACAACATACCAGAGAATAGCATCAGCTATCAGCTAACACACGCACGCACACAAATAGAGACGAATTGCAATACATAATAATAGGAAGAGAAACACCTCAAATCACAAAAATTAACGAAATTTGATAATGAACAACAAATAAAACCTATTAATAAGCGATTTATGGTCAATCGAAGTTTGAAAAATAGATGTTAAATGTTTCTATCTCGGTCAAAACAGTATTGCGTAACTTTTTTGTTCAAATATATTATCGAGTTTGGGTTAAGAAACCAATTAAAATTTATTGTTATCAAGGTAGTACGATTGTTAAAAAAGTACGCGGAAAAGTACACATAAAACTGGGCTTTCTGGGCAAAAAATTTCAAAAAAATTTAGTATTCCTCAAGAAACGACGAGAAACATAATTTTGCAGTTTCCAAATACCGGAAATATTGAGACAAACGTTAAACTGATTTGTCTGTCAAATGGGAAATGTGATTGATAGACCGATGTTTAAAGAAACTTGCCTGGGAAGTATGAAAAAAACTGAGATATGGGTTCTACAAGGCAAAATGAATCATAAAACAATCCAAACTGGTTGGAAAAGTCTCTTCTCACACAAAAACAAAAGCAAGCCCGATTTTTTTGGACAAAAGAACACAAGATTGAATCCGGGAGTAACAATAAATTTAAATTCTGAAAAATTAATTTTATACAGGTGACACTGAAAAACGGGCCACTCAAAATAACCTTTTTATTTATAATTATTTTTTAATTCTCTTTGCATATTTGTGAACTAGGCTTAGGGGCTCACAAATCATAGTAATTGGCATGATGGCAGCGCTTTCGGTTTAACTGGAAGTGACATTAACTTTCATATTTCAAATGGGACACCTATATATTTTTATATATTTGGAATCTACGTAAAATTACGAATTCAACGATATGGTTGAAGTGAATTTTTATTGAAGAAACAAATTATAAAAACGTAAGAGAAAATTCGGAATAATTAGCGTGGTAAGCCATATCAGGTAGGCTGTCATAACAAATTCATTTTTTTTTTTGTAACAAAATATGGTATTTTACCGAGAATATAATTCCTTAGTCACGTGACATGTTTTCCGCCAATCAACATTCAGAATCACCCTAGCTATATGTCTATCACAGCGATGATAAAAAACAAGGGAATTATTACCGTATTTATAGTCGTTACTAAGGGATTTGTTTTCTTTATTTATGACATTGACAGTTAATTTTGAGTATAAAAATAAATAATAACAATAATTCAAACTCCGAAATATTAAATAAAACTCGTAAGTACCATGTTTTAATACAATATGAATATGTATGTCAAAAGTTAGGTTAGGTTAGATTGCAAAAATTCATTATATTCTCTCATTAAATAAATATAAGCTCGTGATATGATTAATAGTCGAAGATATTGCTCGTGATCGTTTTCACAGATTACCTGATATCATGGCTTAGTAAGTTAATTATGCATCATTTTCTCTTACGTTTTTGTAATTTATTTCTTCAATAAAAATGCACTTCAAACATACCGTTGAATTCGTAATTTTTCGTAGATTTCAAATATATAATAATGTATAGGGTGTTCTATTTGAAATATGAAAGTTAATGTCACTTCCGCTCAAACCGGAAGCGCTACCATCATGACAAATACCATCACCCCTAAGCTTAGTTTACAAATATGCAAAGAGAATTAAGAAGTAATTATGAATAAAAAAGTTATTTTGAGTGTAGCCCGTTTTTCAGTGTCACCTATATACTGGACTCATAGGCTTATTCGTCAATCAAAATATAACAAAAACTCCCATATTTCGAAAGTATTTCAATTATATAATTTCATTTCTTTATTAATATTCATTATTAAGCGTATTACTAATATTTTTCTTTCAATTCAACAGGGCGGTAATTCCCCATTAGTTTAATCTGCATTTTTCTAGTTTGTTTGCGATTAATAATAACATTAAATCCCAAAATAGATAAGAAATTACAAAGAACTTTTACGATAAACAAAAAATAAATAAAGATTTGTGTCCTTAGATCATTAGTGTTTCATAAAATTTTATGTATTTTTCACAAATATTATAGAGATTCGACCATATTTTTAAATTTCTTTCTTTCATATTGTAGATGTAAAATATATACGTCACATCCGGTGACCTTGACTGAAATCACGGAATACGGAATAATAAAAATTGACACTGAATTCGAACAAATTACAGTTCAAATTAGTAATTTTATTTACGTTTTTCCCACAGAATTACTGGAAAACAACACTTTCCTTCAACAATTTCTTCTCTCTATTTGTGCGTCAAGCGTTCTCACAAATCACAAATCTAAGTTAAGTCTTGTATCCGGATACGGTTAAGATACCCGGTTGTAAGTAATGATTAGTGAACTGGTTGCGGTTAAGCGAATGGAAGCTGGTGATGATAAGAATGAGGAAAAGCTAAAAGAAGAAGTTACTGACCTCCGATTCCACCGAACCCTCTGACGAACTGTGAACCCTCTTGAGATTTGTCCGTGATGATTTCTAATGTGGCACCAAAGTTCTTGTAGTTGTTCGCTAACCACTCAAGCAGCGGTTGGCATTCTACCAGTTCTAGTTCCACGCCGTTCTACAACGGAATATAATTGTAAACTTGTGAAATTGCTAATAAAAAATCACTAATAGCGTTTTCCATATATACAGGTAGTCCATCGGTCAGTATTTTTTTAATAACTCGATTATTTTAAATATGGAAAAAATTCAAACGAAGTTTATTTAAATTAAATACTGTAATTTTTACGGAATGGTATATAACGTTTTATATTCAAATGGAACAATTAATTAACAAATAAATGGCGAATGATTTAAATATTACATTTTTATTAAATACAGAAGGCTTTTCAATATTATTATTTTTAAATAAAACATCTGATAATATTAAATAACAGGTGTAATAATAAAATATTGTTCTACCGTTTGAGAACCACTTAATGAATTTTCAGTTTGTTATTACTGAAAAAAATTAGCCCCTTATTCTTGATCATTTTTTGTATAAAACATTTTTCTCTAAAGTTATTAGTTCGCCCAAAAAAGCGCTGGTTGTTTTAAAGGAAACATCCTTTATAGGGTGTTCTATTTAAAAATACAAAGTTATATATCATTGCGTATAAATGGAACACCTGTAGAAATCTATACTGCATATTTATAGACATTTTAACGTAAAATAAATTTTAAAAAAAATTCCATAATATTTAATATAATCAATTTCACAATTTTATAAAAAAATCGATTTTTTTTATAAATCACCTCATTAAGATCGAAGAACAATATATCGCTTTCAATTTGAATGCAGTATCATAAAAAAATAATGGAGGACAGCGTTGTATCCTTAATTTAAAATATGTTTCTGAACAAATACAATTCGTTTGGAACTAATAAAGACTGTTTACATTCTACATAAATTAATTTAAATTTGCGAAAAAAGTATATTATTAAATTTAAAAGGTGCGCAAACAACACTAATGAGCTATTAAGATATGCGATTCTTGTAACTCATAATTATTTATGTGAGTTTTGAAGCCACAACTTATCGGTTACTTAACAAATGTGTTAAGCACTAAACAATCACTCAGGATAATATTAAATTACATACAACATAGTATTTTTAAAAATGTTTTAAATAGAATAAATTATATATCGAATTGTATTTAACAAATATGTGGTTCATTATTTACTACAAACTACAGTTTTTTAGTATCGTCAAAAATAATAATATATTAAAGAATGAATGTCATAATTGTCATTTTATTTTGTGAGAAGGAACCCTTCGAACAAAATAATCGACAATTATGAAATGAGTTCTTTGTAGTAGTTTTCCTATTTCGCATTCACACAGGGAATTTTGTACAATTGTTTTTGGGAAGTTGGTAACAGTCTAAGTATCAAATACATATTTTTCATTGTAGTTGTCATAACCTGTCATCATTACTCATGAAAAAATACTGCCACTCGATTTTTTATAATAAAATAAATACATCAAATACTCTTTTAAATTAAAATACAAAGTATTTATTTGTAGGTTCGTAACATAATAAATATAAGTTGTAACTCTAAACTAACTTCTAAATATCTGTTATCAAAATGACAAATGTCAAAATAATTAAATTTCACATGTTTATTGACACTATCGAGTTACCAACCGTGATATTTTAATATTTCTTTCAATAATAATTTTGAAATAAAAGTAAATTAAGGCGAAATAGGAAAAATAGTAGTTTCAAAATTTAGGGACTTTGGTGTCAGTTAGTGATACTAAAATGTGAAGTTGGAAAATTCAAATTCCAACCTTATTTTTGTTACACTAACTATCAACGATGTTTTCTATTTCTTTTTAACTTTATTATTATGTTTCTTCCTCGATTTCTTCTCTTATTTTTAAATTCAAAATATAAAAATAAAATTCTTAATAACCGTTTGTGTTCGTTTATTTAGGGAGATTTGATATATTTGGCATTCATACGCACCAACATTAAAAAAATAAATTGTACTATGCCCATAATCATAAACACTCGTAAAATTTCAAAACGGCTCGTTATAATTTTTGACAAATAGAATAAAATTTGACCGTTTAATATTTTAGTGTTTATGGATATGAGCACTGTTTTGGGTGCTGTAATAACTTTGTTATAAACGCAAAATAGAAAAATATTATTTTTAAAAATGTAATAGTTTTAATTAGAATAAATTATATTTAAAAATATAAATGCTACACCCGAGCAATTAACTGTTTATTGCAAATTAAAACTGAAGAAATTTTTGTTTCCTTCAATAAATAATTAAACGCTAAATAGTGAAATTGTATTATTAGCGATTATTGTAATACAAATAATGGGAAATGTGCCAACATAGAGGTATCTGAAAAGAACATTTCTTGTAGTTCTAAACAGAGCATAAATGCGGTATTTAATCTTCGAGGAACTGTAGCACCAATCCAACACAGAAACAGTTAGACCGGTGACTCTAGTCTCGAATACAAAACATTTTACTGTTAAAATATGAAAGTAGTTTTCGAGAAGTGACAGTTAGAAATAACAATCTAAACTATTCCAAATTATTCCGTTCTGAGAAGTACTAATAATCTATTTAAAAGCTTGTAAACAAATGGCAATAAATTACAATTGTAATGGAATACAAAACATAATTACTGGAAAGAATAAAAGCGAAAATGCAAATTACTTGTTATGGAATGTTTCCAAACACTTTTTTGATAGTGTAATAATAGTTTTGAAAACATTTTATAAATGTAGGAGCACTTGCGAAAATCAATAGAAAGATTGATAAGGCAGTAATTATTTTACAATGAGAAAATAAACTGGAATAAATCCGGTAAACGTTGGTTAAAGGTTGTTAGCTTTCACAAACCGGTGTTAAACCAGTATTAACCGGTTAACATTTTTAAATGTATTCATAGAATATATTTTTGTTTGGTAAAAAACACGCGAATATTTCTCACAGCCTTTGTAGCATATGGTAATGGTTTTGCCATTATATTCAACCAATTTAATTCAGATTGAGGGGATCTAAGTGCCATTTTTATGCTAAACATTAAATAAGAAAATATATTTTTCACTTACTTCTTTGTCGGTGAAGTGCGTCTTGTCCTTCTCCTGTTCCGGCGTTAGGTGCAAAATAGTTTCCGTACTCGTTATATGATTCTTCAGTACATATCTTTGAATATCTAAGTTCTCCCAACAAATAAGCGTTTCAACAGAGCCTAATTCTAAACCTTTTAGCGTGTCTTCAACTCCGAAGCAATATTTCCCCGTATCTTGGCTAATCTCATCGAAGTATCTACCAATTAGTTTCTTTTCTTGAATAAATTTAACGTTCTGAAGAGATTCGGCCGCCAGTTCAATGGCTTGGTTAAAGCCGTTTTCTCCTCCGTAAGACACGTCAACTAATTTGATTACTCTTGCTTGTAATCTCTGTAGAAAACACATCAATCAGAAAAACTACACTTTTTACACATGAAATAATAATAGACACAATAGAGAAAGGATTGTCCATACCACGTCGACAAAAAACAGTTTTCTGAGAACATATTGCAAAAATTTTCTGGATGTTTCATAGATTAAGAATTTAATTATTGTTTTAGCAGAAATATGTCTGTAATTGTCTTATTCCTATTTCTAGATAGTAATAAAGTTGAAATGTGACATTTATACGAGAGTCACGCTAGAATGATTGAGAATAACAAAATCAGGTAGGCCGTGGAAAACAAAATTTGCATTAGTATTTTAAACAGTTATTTGTCTGTCATTTAAAATTAAGTTGCGAAAGTTAACTTAGAACTTAGTTAATTTTTTTTTTTATAGTATCGTTGTGAGTGAAAATATAGCATTAAC
The DNA here is from genome assembly GCA_951394225.1 of Harpalus rufipes. Taxonomy (NCBI): domain Eukaryota; kingdom Metazoa; phylum Arthropoda; class Insecta; order Coleoptera; family Carabidae; genus Harpalus; species Harpalus rufipes. The sequence goes on from OX596282.1 coordinate 45,817,462, forward strand.
CAACGAGCTCCTTCGTCGGGCTTCAAACAGGTCCATTGATTGTTATAGCTTTCTTAACAGCCCTTAGTACGTAAAAACTAGCTTTCAATAGCTTTTAAGTCAGCCTGAAATTAATTTAACTGCTTTTAAATTCCCTAGTAATTAATTTGGCAGGTTTTAAGTTACCAGAAATTATTTTGACAGCTTTGGCAGTTTTTAAAACTCTCAGACACTTGTTTGCATTTCAATAAATTGGTTGGAAGCTTTTAAATGGAAGGAAAGAATGGTGAAATGTATTATTTAAACATAGAAGTAGGCCGTAGGGTCGAGGAATTATTGTAATAAACGAAGAAAGAATTTATGAAAAATTCATGGACCTCGCAAATAATTCTTATCGAAAGGTATTATTGTTATAGAAAACTACATTGAACATAATTATTTAAAATAAAATTCTAAAAAATATTAATCATGTGTCTTATTCTCAATAATTCTAGAGTGACGTTCTACGTCTTTCTGTTTGCTCTACTATCAAAACTACCCCTCAAAGAAATTGTGTATATTTTATACAAATATGTACAAGAAAATGTACATAATTTCTGATGGTTCCATAGTTGGGGGCGCATTTTTAAGCTCTTCCAGACAATTTCTGAAAAATAAAAGCCATTTATCTTTCAAACGCGAGTTGAATATATTGCTGTACTTAAATTTTAAATTAAAATTTTCAAATTAAATACCTAATTTCAACTATAAAACATAACCCGCATGTTGATCGTACTTTTATAATAAATTATTGTGTTGTTTTATATAAAAAAAAAATATTCATCACGGCATATTATCCATTGCTGGGTGTGCCAATCTGCTTCGTATGCAGATATCGGTAATGATGGAATATTTGTACCGTGTGGGGCTTACCATGCGTCACCTCACGGGCACGGGCGAGAGTGCGCCACAGGGGTCAATTTTGTGCCATTAAAATGCGATGTAATTTTTGGCGTCGGTCGCGATCGAACCCGGGTCCCCAGATTCGCGACCAAAAACTCAGGCACACGGCCACGAGACCCCATGGTTATAAAACCGGTAAGTGCAAGAAAGAACGAGTACAAGAACTTTTTTCTTAAATATTTTGATGAAAAGTATAAATTAAGATTACAATACATAAATATAAATATATCATCATGGCATATTACTCATTTCTGGGTGTGCCAAATGTGTTTTAGTCGCAGATTTCAGTAATGACGATACATCTGTACGATTGCGGGCGTTTATCAGGCGTCACCTCACGGGCACTATAAATTACTGGGGTTATAACGTCAATTTAATTAAATTTAGAAAGAGAAATTTGTTTGTCGAAAAATTCATATAAAAAAAAATCGTTCGAATTTTGTACTGGTGAACACGAAAATCCGTGAGATAGGCATTTAACATAGGAAAACAGTTTTTTTCATATATTATCTGCCCCGTAATACTTTATACGGCGCGAGGGGACGTGACTCGAGCGACCTTGGAGTGCTTGAAAACAACTGATTTGTGTTCGCTTTTTATTTTGACAACAATACTGTCACTTTGACAAGCAAAATCTTTTGACTTATTTTAATTTTGAGCTGTTTTTAATTTCATGAGTTTTACTGCCTCAAAATTATAAAATACAGTAGAGACCCTTTAATCCAAAATGCTAAATGTAAGGGGGTGTTCGGACGATTTATTCGGATTACTGAATTTGTATGGAAGAGTGTAAATAACGTCAATTTAGAAAGTTATGAAATATTTATTACAGTACTCCAGAGAACAAATAGCGTTGAAATTAAGATATTTTATCCAGCTGTTCGGATTAAAGAATTTTTGTTCGGATTGCTCGTTTTCTATTGAATGTTCGGATTATTGGATGTTCGAATTAACGTGGGTACGAATTAAAGAGTCTCTACTGTAATAACTTTTTAGCAGTTCAAAATCAAAATAAGTCAAAACATTGTTCTTGTCAAAGTGACATTGTTGTTGTCAAAGTAACATGCGCATACAAATCAGCTGATTCCAAGCAGTTCAAGGTCGCCAAGTGTTGCCAACAATTTTCAACTGTTTCCCACTAGTTCGGACATTAAAAACCGCTAAATATATACCCAAATAGGGCGCGAGTAGTCATGTGACTTTGCTGCCCTGCAAGCAGATATGGGGGCCCGTGTCAGAATGACAGCTATTAATTATATCCATAACTGACAAATATCATATTTCTTCATTCAATATTTCATGATTTGTTGCTATTGTATGATTTATTTTCCTCGGCAACTGAATTCCACACTCCCGATAACAAATAAACCACATGAAATAAGAAAAACATGAAATTTTGAATGAAAAATTATGACATGTGAGTTATGGACATAATTAATAGCTGTTATTCTGACACGGGCCTGCATATCTGCTTGCTAAGGTCAGCAAAGTCACGTGACTGCTGGCTCGCTATAGCTGTGATTGTATATTTTTATATTTTAATAATTGCTTGTAAACAAATTTTGAAGCGCTAAATAGAATATATTTATTAGAGAAGGGAAAATATAATGTACACATTTATAGATTAACAAAATAAATGTAAATGAACATGTATGCGTAACGTGCAAGTCGCACTTACGAGTAACAGAATAGTTGGTACCTGGAGTGAAGTGGCAGTAAAATTTAAATCCTCAAAAGATAACAGATGGCGATAGTATTAATGCGAAATACTAAATATATGAAAATTTTAAACGGGAACTACCCTAAATAACAAAACTGAAGATATGAAACCGCTAGAAAACCATTTAAACCGCCAAAAGCAAAAAGATCCCGCTAACGATATATAAAAACCGCTAGATTTAGCGAGAAAATCGCTAAATTAGCAACACTAAGGTCGCTCGAGTCACGTGTCTGCTCGCAGCCTATAGGATAATTTATTTCGGAGAATATATTTTTTTTATTGTTAAAATATTTAAATTTACGAATAAATTTAATATAAAGATGAGCTAAAAATAGATTTAGTTTTTTTTTCAAAAAATGAGTGTCGATTAACTGTCCATTTACTCCGTCAACAAAGGAGTATTTTTTTTAAATTTTGGCACCGGAAATTCAGAATTTTATTCCCTACAGATAATAATTTGAATAACAAAAATATGCTTTCTCATGTTAAACCTCTATGTCACGGATTCTTACGTTAATATTAATGAAAATTAATTTTAAAGTATTACATTACTAATGGTGATTTGATAGTTTAAACATTTCGTACTTTTTGATTTAGCAATACAATAAATAAAAACGCTAATAAAATAGAATTCAACATACAGGCCAATTAAATTGTAACTAAATTTGAAATAAATCTAGCATTTTAAAATACAGGCGTACCTATGTTTACGAATTAATTCGTCCGTAATTGATTTCGTTAAAAGAAGTATTACTTCTCGTAGAAAACAACGTACATACAAATTAAATTTTGATAGATTCGCATTAAAAACATATTTACAAAATATTTCATTTGAAAAAAGAAGACTAATTTTATCAAATCACAAAATATACAAATAAAGTTTATCTTAATCTATTAATTGTCACTTCAACGTCATATCTGCTATTCGTAAAGCCAAGGATTCTTAAACCGAGGTTTTGTAAAATGAGGCATGCCTGTAATCCAGCGAAGACTAGATTTAACATTTCTTATTGTATAACGTGCGGATTTTACTCCAGGTATCGAAGTATGTCACTAAACCGATTCATACTGGTGCAGTCAGACTTTTACTTGTAAAACAACCTTTGTCTACTATTAATACATAAACTGAGGTAGAATAACAGAAATTCTAAAGCAACCAGAACTAAATTTTAATACGTATAAATGTCAACATGTTTTTCTCATGTTACTTAAAAAACATTAACCGGAAAGAATTTATATTTGGGAAGTTTCAATTTAAATGCAGCGCAAATTTATTTAGAATTGGTGAATTTTTTTTGTCGTTTTGATATGGACAACCAATCATTTTTTTTTACTTGATTGCTATCTAGTTTTAACCTGAATTATCTAGAAAACATTTACTATTTCATTCAAACATTATCACAAACGTATTTTTTTCTACAATCGTGCGGTAAATATGTTCTTAAACTCAAAATGAGTACGGGAAATAATTAAAACATAAGTTTTTTGTTGTTACGGAAGCAATACGCTATTTCACGGTATTTTTTTTAATTTTTATTTTTCTTGAAACAAAAATATAAGACCATATGTGAAAATTAAAAATTCCTCCCAATAAGTGAGATAGGTCCGAATTTTAAATTTACATGAAGTATATAACTTGGAATAACTTTATCGCATAACCCAAGTCGTAGTCATGCGTATTGAATTACTGTAATAAGAACAAATATAGTAAATAAATGATTAGGGACAAGACGCACGTCATCAACCTGAAAAAAACCTTATAAAATGAAATATAACTTGTAGAAATTATTCAGCGTTATTTATTTCTAAAAAAAGAGAAAAAAATACTAGTATGTATATATAAATGAAATTTACATTTTTTTCTAAGTCAATCCTTATTCCTTTTACGGAATATAATAGTATTTTATGTATCTACGACGAAAAGTGAATCTTGCGAGTACCTTAAAGACACTTTTCGTCTGAGGTACATACATAATTTTGTCATACTGGTTTCTAGTATGAATTATTAAAAGAAATATGCATCAATTCCTAGTAGTATGAGTTTTGTATAAGTAGACTAAGCCGCAATTGTTCGAAAATCCTAGCAAAATTTTAACAGATTGACAGATTAATATTGAATTTTTCTGGTTTCGTTAACATTCTAATACTTTGGATGAAGCTGCTGAGGTGAAGAACAATTTAATGTCCCATAAATAAAGAATTCAATATGAAGGTAAAATTTTAAAGTCCTAGAACTTTAAAATACCATTTTAAAGTTCTCGGACTTTAATGTTTCACTTGTTTTGTAAATTGTTCAAAAAACGTTGCTTAGAAACCAGTATGACATAAAATTATTTGAAAATTGTCATTCTCAGTAGAGCCAACGTATGGTACGAAAATCAACTAAAAGTATTTCAAATAATTATATATTCCGTAAAAGGAATTAGGATTGACTTAGAAATAATTGTAAATATCATTAATATGTACGTTACTTAATGTTAATATTATTTTTTCTTTTTTTAAAAATAAATAACACCCAACAATTTCTACAAGTTATATTTCATTTTATAAGGTTTTTTTCAGGTTGATGACTTGCGTCTTCTGCCTAGTTATTTTTTTATTTTGCTTTTATAAGAACGACTGATTTTGATTAAGCCGAAATATATCGTAAACAGTGGAATCCCGGTACAATGCTCGCATTCATCCGGAATAGCGCTAATTTAACAAAAATTAACGCTAGTTGCGTACTGAACGGTACTCATTTATTAAACTTAGTGCGCAAGCGCAAGTAAGAAAATAACTGACAGTTCTATCTATATAGTATCGAAAGCTCGCAGACTTTATTTTGAAATGGAAATTATTACTTGAACTGTTAGAAGATGCACCAGAAGTAAATATTATTAACCAGTGGCCTGTTTCATAAAACACTAGTAATTACTTCAGTATATTACTGAGGTAAATATTAAAATATAAAGATATTCTGTTTGGCATATTTTCCAATAATTTAGCATTAAATGCAGAAGAGAAGAAATGGAATGAAATTGAAGATTTTGCAGTTTCTTTCGCATTACTAATTAATGATAGTACAAAACTTTTTTGTACGTTTTATTTACTAATACATATTAAATAATGAATTAATCTTTCTTATATATTAACCAAACGCAGTGCAACGGTTCAAGTCGTATTTCATTTATAATATTTATTTTTGTTAACTTGTACTTTTTAATGCAAAAAGAGACAAGGAACTGGTTCAGGTGATGGGAAGAAAGCTAAATTATATGAAATAGAAAATTTAGAAATAATTGGAATAGAATATCCAGTTATTAGTGCATTAAATGTAACAGATAATTTTCAATATTATAGAGGAATTTGCACTACCTTCCTGTACTAATAAACACTGAACATACTATACAAAACATTTCGTGAATGCAAAAATATTAAAATATTGAAAACGGGTCCACGAATAAAAGTCAAAACGGGTTTTTAATATCAAATATATAAATAATAAATTAGATATATGAATTTTAAACGTTCAACACTCTTTTATTTATTTTACCCACCTTCCGTCTGGGATAATTTCTGATTTTAATATACAGCGGAAATTTTTGACATGTAGTTTTTATGAAATGAAATTATTAGTACCGAAGTAAATACTGGATACCGGTTCTTGAAACGGTGAGAAATTTGTAGCATGAGATGAGAAATATTTCTCACTTATGACGCATACGATCGATAGTTTTGATTCTTGAAACTATGTGAGATTTTCTCGCCGATCATTTAGGTCATGGTTATGCAGTGAGATGTGAGTGAGATATTTTATGCGCGCGCAGTTTGTTAATGTCAAAACATTTCAAGACGTAATGGAATAATATTAATTGTTTTAAATTCGGGAGGTTAAACTAGTTGAAATGTTAGGAATGTATTCAAGTTTTTTATAAATAAATTCTGTTGAATTTGGTTTTTGTATGTCACTTTATAAAGCTCTGTAAATTATACATAAATTCCTCAATATGAAACAAAAAAGTGTTATCTTTAAAGAGTTTTATAAAGTGACAAACAAAAACCAAATTCAACAGAATTTATTTAAAAAAACTTGAATACATTCCTAACATTTCACCAATCAATTTAACCCCCCCGGATTTAAAACAATTAATATTATTCCATTACGTCTTGAAATGTTTTCACATTAACAAGCTGCGCGCGCATAATATATCTCACTCACATCTCACTGCATAACCATGACCTAAATGATCGGCGAGAAAATCTTACATAGTTTCAAGAATCGAAACTATCGATCGTATGCGTCATAAGTGACAAATATTTCTCATCTCACGCTACAAATTTCTCACCATTTCAAGAATCGGTCCCCTGGAGTAAATTCTACTACTACTACAGTATTTCATTTTTTACATAAGTAGTTTTATGAAACAAAATTTAGAAAATATCACAGAAAATACCGGTAATTTACTGGTATCTACCACAGGTAGTAAATTTGTTAGAAAGTGCCATTCGTTATAATCAAACATGACGCATACAGCTGCCCACCAGTTCGCTAGATGTTTTAGCGAAATATTTCTCGCTAGCTATTTTCTTTAGCGCTAGATTCTAGCGAACCGTTCAATTATTTTGCTAGTTTAGCGCTAACCCGGCTGAACACGAGAAATGCTAATGAATTTAACTAACGTCCGTATATGAGAGATCGTTTCTTAAAAATGGGATCCAAAATTAGTGTCCGTATCTGTAGCATGTCCGCTTTAATGGAGATATGTTTATCAATATAAAAATGCCGATTCCCGTTAACAAATTTCGTATTTTTTCTTATTTTTTGGACGATTGTAGAAAAAAACATTGTTTGCAACACATGCGGAAAACGACTAATTTCCCGCACGTGTTTATTTTCAAATGTGCCAACATGGAGGTATCTGAAAAGAACATTTCTTCTAGTTCAAAACAGAGCATAAATGCGGCATTTAATCTTCGAGGAACTGTAGCACCAAATCAACACAGAAACAGTTAAACCGGTGACTCTAGTCTCGAAATAACAAAAATAACTAAACGATTACTCACAGGATCAAACATATCTGATTGACTAAGTTCAGTCTTGAAGTCTGCACTACCGGCCAAAATAAGTCCAGCGATATTTGACTTGTCGTTCGTGATGAACAATTGGGTGGCCACTTCAGCGACCTTTCTGACATAATTATGTCTCTTCTCCATACGCAACCGGGCGAAACGCAACGCGGATTGACCTCCTCTTCCGTGCTTCTTGGGCAAATCCACCGTGAATTTATGCAGCACCTCTCTCGTGTTGCCCTGGAGGGTTCCAAACAGCGCTCCGTTACCGTCCATCACAATGAAACCAAATTTGTTATCGTCGGCCAACAAGGCGGTCAACGCCTCCGTGTGGAATTTGTTGTCACATAAATATAAAGAGGTATTAATTGGTTTAAAGGGTTCGAAATCTATGTTCACTTTCTTCTCCTTTCCTTCGTCGGTGACGATCGTGCCACAATAAATGACTAAACCATTTGGCGGGACTTTAGTGTAGAGTTTTAATCGGTGTTGTACAGATGTAATAGCACCAAGTACAGACAACCTATTGACTCGAGACTTAATGTTGGACGCGGTACCAAATTCATCTGCCAACATCTTACTGACACGGGAGATCTGATCTTTGGGTGGTATTATGAGAGATATCATGCTGGTACCATTCCTGGAAAAATCACAACATATGTAAGAACAATGTATCCAGATCAAGGTCATCATTTGCAAGGTCGATGACATTTAGAAAATTGACACGAATTAATTAATCAAAATGTAAAATTTTGTTTAAAAATTGGAGAAATGAATGAATGTTCCATACCCTCGAGCCAATTCCAAGCTTTTGATCAGTTTCTTGATCTTCCATATTTCTACGTTGCGGTCGGCAGAAGTTTCTTCGTTGGACATGACTTTTATTTATATAATAAAATAACTAAAACCTTTAATAAATTCTTCTACAACTAAAATACTAGTAAAAGAGGAAAACGTGTGTCCCGTGGCAAAATGGCGCGGTGCAATACGGCACTTCAGACGGTTGGCTCACTTTTGTTCCACAGACTACTCTTAACGGTTCACCGACACACAAAACACCCAAATATGTGCTACGAACTACTGTCGATTTACATTCACTCTAATTTCGGAAATTAAATTTCATGAAGAATTTATTTACTGCACATCTTTCCGTAGAAGCAATACCCCCGTGCCATGTGCTTACGACAGATAACGTGAAGGGAAGTTGCATGTATTTGCAAGGCCGCACATACACTGGATACGTCAGCGCGGTAGTAATTTTCACGATACAACACAGGAGGTTGGTAGCGCGTTCTACTTTCCCTCCTCTCTTCAAATTCAACCTTTGCCACGTGCTTTTTGTTGATACCAACAGCAAAATACCAAAACACTAACCTAGCGCTAGATTTAAAATGCACCAAATATTTTAATAAAAATATAAAACAAAAACGCAGTGGTAGGATTTAACTGGTTCACACCGGTTCAGTGAATTGTTTCTTAAACTTAGACAGTTCGGGTGAACCGGTTGTTAATGATACTTATAAAAATATTTAGTACTTGCTAGACCCAACACTTTAATGAAAATAATAAAACAAAAAAGGTGTGGTAGGATTTAGCTGGTTTACACCGGTTTGGTGAATTGTTTCCTTAAATTTTGATAGTTCAGGCGAACCGGTTGTTAATTTATTATTTTCGATACTTATACTAGTTATTTAAATATTAATGTCCAGTTGCACCGCTGATCCTTAAATTTTAAGCCAGGCTCAAACAAAAAAATGCAAATCGAAATTTTGACAGCAATACTCAGTTACTTATTTGACGTTTCGATAGGATATTGTCAATTCAAGGAACACTTAAAATTTAAGTGTCAGCGCTGTAACCGGGCATAAGAGCAGTAAGTGTTTCCCACCGGTTGAAGATAATTTTGGAGATTGAGATCTCCAATACTATTGATAGTTTACTTGACCGTCTTATTACGTTTTGAAAATACAATTTTCTGATTTGTTTTTCATGTTGAAAGCAATTCTTTGCAGCTCTAGTGTTGCAAAATTTTGCAGCACGCTTCGCTATCCTAGTAACGAATTTTACTTATGAATGTTGTATGGAACGCTTGTTGTTGTCATACGCATCACAAATACAAAATTGAAAGTAAATGTCAAATAATTTAAAAATGTTTTTGTTTTTATCTTGCAGGAGTAGAAAAAATAGTGTGTATAAAGTTCTTTGTCGCTCAGACTGCAACTTTCGTTTTGGTTCGATAAAGAAACACTTTCAACACTTGGTATACAAATAACTATTTTGCATGATCAACGCACAAAATTAAAATAAGATTTGAAAATTATTTTCACATTAAAACTTTAAGTTGTCATTTTTAAAGTAAGCTTTGATCGTTTTTATTTACTTTTGTTGTTCTTATATTTTAATCACTTACCTATCAGCAATTTGTAAATAAAACCTACAGATTTGGAAGTCCTAATGGTAAACACTAAAAAAACCGATTGTGCAAAAATGTATTTTTACCAATTGAGATTAAACGTGCGATATTTTTGACATCTAAGTCTGTAAAATGTCACTTTTACTGCCTATTACCCCGTAATAACCGTTTTTCGAACGCATAACAACATAATTTGATGGCGATAAATTTCAAAATAAGTATTAAAAATAATCTCTAAATTAATATTAATTCTAAAATCGACAAAAAAATATGTTCACAAACGGGATCACATATTTACAGTTTCGGCAGCATTCATTGCAGAGGCGAAGACACTGCAGTCTAGTTACACAAATAACTACTAATACTGCTAGTGCTAGATTTTTTTTTTACATATGAAATAACCAGTGTCGCTCCGTGGGTAAAAAGCGCCTTTGGTTAAAGTTCTATTTCAGCATCCTCCATCATGTATAATTTGCAAATTAATACACACTTTAAATTTGAAACTATACTTTTGATTCTTCGAAAAATGCTAAATTCATTTTTGTAATCTTATAATTAAAATCGTTTGTTGTAATGAACAATTTTACAGTCGGACGTCGGATTCATTCTTGTAATCAATATTATTCAACTATAACCAAAATATTCATTGTTGTAATCAACATCTTTACAATTGTTATTTGAATATAACAATGCTAAAAAATATTCGTTTGGTAGGATAATTATTTTACTTAATCTTAATTAGCTCTAATGCAAAAAAATTAACAAAACTTCATCACCTTATTGTGCAAGTTGTATAGCATTTTTTTTCTTTATAAATAAGAGCGGTTTGAAAAAAAATATATTATTTACTGTCATGAAATGGCGCCCCGCATGGTCAGGCGCCTTTGTGCGGGGCACAACTTGCCCACCCTGGAAATAACCCTTAGTGCTTCCAATCTGTGGTTAAAAGTTTTGAATCCTCCACCACTGAAAAAACAGTATCCATTTGTATCCAGAACAATTGACCAGAAAAGTTTCATTTCATTATCATTATACTGCTTAAGCTCCTTATTATGCAATAAGTGCAAAATGTTATATTTTTTGTAAGAGAAATACACTCAATGCAATAATGACTTTTTGTAAGAATTGAATATAATATTAAACATTAAAAAGGATGAAAATATGATTTGAAAAAAAAAGTGAATGTTTTAGTGATTGCGAATGAAATGACGAGAGAACATGGAACTAATTCTTGAAGAGATAAGTTGTCTATTGGTCAAAAGAGGATAATTTTGGAGCCGAACCAATAGAATTTGTTTCTGTCCAAGAATTAGTTCCACATTCTCTCCTCACAGCAAAAGGAGTATAGTAACGTAAAATAATAAAAAAAAAAACGAACGTAGAATATAGCGCACACAAGATTTTTTGTACAACCATATGGAATAAGTGTAAAAATGTTAATATTTACAATAAATAAAGCTAATTGTTATAACAAAAAATTATAATAAACTTATACGTACTGAGTGCGGAAAAAATAATACTTTCCCATATTGAAATACTTTTTATAAAATGTAAACATTAAAATAGAGGATAGTAGGAAAAATAATGAACACTCAATAATTAACTAATTGAAGGATTAAAAGAACTTGTATGAATGAAATGTGTATCGAACGATGCATAAATATTTGGATCAATTCTCAAAGTGAGAAATATGTAAGTGTGTATAATAAACAATAAAATATGTAATACTCACTGAAAATTCATTGAAAAACACATATTGCAATACTACTTACCATTAAATATACAAACAAACAATAACAGACATTGACTAATATTCTGAGCTCCTGATTAAACATGTGACTATGGCTACACTCCACGATCGTAATATAATATTGTATTCTTTAGTCGGACGATTAGTTAGTCTCCTGTTTAGTTAAGAGCTCAGAATACGAGTTATTGAAACTAATCTTAAAAAATGTAGATTAATTCATAATAAATATTGATAATAATTAGATTTTCTCGGAGTTTATTTATATCCTTATAAGTACTTCTAAAATTATTTATTATACAGTAAAAAAAGAATCAATTTTGAACAATGTTGTACTTCTTTGTGCAATACAAAAATTTGATAATATATAAAAGAACATTTATTATGAAACTTTTTTGCTGATTTTACATTCTATGATCGAAGCATTAAATTATAAACACAAAATGAATTTCATTATCTGGATTGTTGGTGTTGGTTTACAGTATAAATAAGTGCGTTTAATATGGATGTGATAAAACATAAATACCTTTGAATTTTCTGCCATAGAAAATTTATCACTTTATTTTCCATATTAGGTTTAACGCTTTTTGGAATGTTTAGGAAAACTTGTTCACTTAATTATAATTAAATAGCGATTGATCTACGTATATTTTATAATAATATAAAATAATGAAACCGATATTCGATGTACGTAAACCTGAACGTAATTATCAACTAACTAAACACCCATTCATGAAGACTTTCCCAAACCAACGCGAAATATTCGCAGCGATAACGAAACTTTCGTTTTTCCAAATTGTTGTCCACTGGCTGAAAATACACAGCGAAGTTACCGCGCAGCTGAAGCGGATTTATTTAGTTTCGCGCACGCACGGTTTTTGTCGCCATTCGCTAGTGATGTATTATGCTATTTACAGAAAAATAGATGAAAATAGTAATAAAATACTCAATTAGTCTGCATTTTTCTAAGGCATTAGTGTATCAAATTCTCCAAAATCCTTATTCTTTGATTTTATGAATGGGTAAATGATTTCAAGCGGTATACAAATAGAAATGTGGCATTATGTTCATCGTCTACTAAAGTCTAAACAAATTAATAAAAGTGCCTCTTCACCATCTGATGTGGAGTACATTGTCGCAAATCCTAACCCAGAACTGACTCTTTCGTGGCGAATTTCGTTGCAGCAATAAACGCGAAATTGTCGTCCACTGCTGCGAATCTTTAGCGTCAGTTTTGTGTTTGTGGTAGCATTTGCGACAATGTGCTCCAAATCAGACGATGAAGACACTTTTATACCTATTAATTTATGAGGAGAAAAAAAGTGAATTCATTTATAAAATCAAAGCATAAGGATTTCAGAGAATTTCATATACTGATGCCACAATTTCGCAAAATATTGACGGTATGGCGTCGCCACTATCCACAGTGGATGGGGGACACCTTCATGCGCATGCCTGAATTTTCGCTTCGTCATCGGAAGCGTCATTCGCTGTTTTGTGAGATGCTGTTCCAAGTATTCGTCGGATTTCCGATTCGCTCGAAATGACTGAACGTGTTGAACAAAGATGCTGGATACTGAGTTTTTTAACACTTTGTTAACTGGAGATGAGTTATGGGTGTACGGGTACGACCCGGAAACAAAAGCACAGTCCCCAAGACTGAAAAAGCGAGGTAGATGAGAAGCAAAATCAAGGGATGCTGACATAGCCGTGGAATTGTGGATCACGGAGACGTACCGGAAGGACAAATAATGATAAAAAAGTACTATCAGGAAGTTCATCGCAGCCTCTTTGATGCAGTTCGGCGCAAAAGGTCAAACCTCTGGACGGCGAAAAACTAGCAGACGCTCCAGCTCATTCATCGCACTTGATCCAGATTTTCTTGGCAAAAAATGGAATTCCAGTCGTTCGCCAAGCTCCCTACTCTCCAGACATGGCTCCTTGCGACTTCTAGTTGTTTCCGAAATTAAAGAGCCTACAGAAAGGATCTCGTTTTGAGAGTAGAGATAATGCGGAACATGACGGCGGAGCTGCAGACCATCCAGAGATGTTTGCAGCAGTGGAAAGATCAGTGGGTTAAATGTGTGTAGGCACAAGGGCCTACATTGAAAGGAATTCGGGCCCCAATCTCGTCAGGCATGCAATATTTTTTGAGTATTTTATTACAATTTCTATCGATTGTTCTGTAAATGTCACAATGAAACCGTGCATCCAATGAATGTAAATAAATCCCTGAATTTCGCGGACGTTTGCGCGATAATTTCGCGGCAGTGTGGTGTCTGTCACATGTAAACAGTCGACGACAATTTGGAGAAGCAAAAGTTTCAGTATCGCTGCGAATATTTCGCGTTAGTTTGGGATAACCTTCATTTTGTTGTTGGGTGTTTATTAATTGCGAAATACGTTCGATTGAGATTAGGTAACAGGTAGAGAGTAATTAATTAAAACCGGAAGAGGAAACCGGAGGCAACGTAGCAAGGGTTGAGTTGGGAGTCAACATGAATGAAATGATTGGATTTTTGTGAATGTTGTATTGTGACGTTGCAAATTCGGAGTGCTGTACATCACACAGACTCCTTCACATCAGGTTACAATCGAAATGGAAATTAAACCAAACAACCTGGACGAGGAAAGACAAACACACACAACTACTGACAAAAGAGTTGTAAAAATACATTTACATACACAGCAGGAAATGAGACCTTGTGAAAAATACTGTAAAGTCCCAAAAGTTCATCCTCATTGAACGTAATTCTTATGGATATTACTTTCACTCCAACACCAACACAACTGCCTGCATCAAAACAACGTGCTCGCAACATGTCAGCAGTCAGACTTTTATATAAAATACATCACAATGTGGATGCAAATCTTCATTTTACAATTTTATTTAAGTGTTACAGTTCAGATAATTTCACTATACAAAATTGCTGCTAAACTGGAACTTTTCAGTTCCGCACTGTCGCTGTGTGCCTCCGTGGAAATGTCTTTATTCACTTTCATTTAACAACACTCGTACTGCTCTACGTTCACGCTCGGTTTTGCTGGCTTCTTCTTGTCATGTGGCAAGCGCGCGTTCCACCCTTTACTTTAAAACTTAATAGGAACAACACACTCGCTCTGCAACACTTTTGTACTCGTTTTACATTCGCTGCACGTGATCCAAATCTATAGCATTCTTTCTTTCTAATCTGTATACCCTGTTTATAAACTAGAAGGAGTTAACTCAAAAGTCACCAGAAATATATTTACAAGAAATTTAGGTTATTGAATTTTCAGTTCGACAATATGACATATTGCAATTAATTTTGAAAATAATTGTTTTTGACTGAAAATTTCATAATAGCATTATTTTTGTAACAAGTACGGAAAATTAGTGATTCTGAAACAAAAGCAAGTTCTACGAAATGAACGCAGCGAGTTTTGAAATTTCAACAAAGTTTCAGTATCATATTTTCCACATTTTTTTTTCTACAATCGTTTACAATATGTAAAATGCACGGTATTTTTAAGTGGTCATAACAATTGTTTTCAAGAATTTACTATTTTTGCAGTCATTTTGATTTTCCCGTCACAATTGTAGAAAAAATGATTTATACAAGGGCAGAAAGTGGAACTTTTTTATACGGATGATCTGTTGCAAGTCTATGTGTTCAATAAAACCCTTCTGCACGAGTTACGTACGCTATTTTTTCTACAATTATGTGTAATTTACTAATTTTGAAGAAAATATTGAAATAAGATATTAAGAACCAATAAACCATTTTTTTAAAATTTTTATGAAACCTTGTACAAAGATATGATCATTAATGAAAATCCGAAATGAAAATTCCTTATATTAAGCAAGATATGATTTTTTTTAAATGCGATGAGTTTATGACGTCACCAGCGTCAGAACAGTGGCATTAATACAATATTTTTTTCCATGAGAATTCCACCATCTTTACTCGTCAATGGGAATAGTAAATGAATAGTTTGTGGGCGAAGTACTTTGGAATTATAGGCAGGATTCTCAGCTTTCATATTTCTGACCAATAGAATCAAATCCACACCCGTCACGTCATAATATGTTTAATTCGTTATAACTTTATAATGAAGAAAGAAAAATATTTAGCTTTACTAATTATTAATCAGTATATTACGGTTTATGGGCTCATTGTGAGAAAATTTTAGAAAGAAAATTATGTTAATATCTCAAAATTTCGATTTCAACCTCTTTAAATATGTTGATAAAAAATACAGAAAATGGAACAAACGAAAAATAAACAATTTATTGAAACATTCATAGAAAATGCCTCAAGTTACAAAGTTCAACGTTATTAATTTAATAAAAAAAAGTCCCAATAGCTCCAAGTTTAGCTACATTTATTTTATTACGTTACTAAAAGTTAAGCTATTCAACATTTTTTCCGTTATTGTGTAGTCGTAGCGTATCAATAATTTAATTTATTAATATACTAAAGAAATTATTTATGTTAAATGTTGTAATAGTTATTTACACAACGCGCTAAGAAAGGTCATTTTATAACGGGATGCATACTCAACGCTCGAATATTCAAAACCAGAATACTTAGCCAGAATATGCATACACAGAATCATTCATATCCCGAATATTCAAAAACAGTATCGCGCATTGCATGAAAGCGTATCTAACCAAACCCACTCGAACCTAACCTCACTAAAGTGACCTCCGCTTGGACACGCCCACTTATTCAGTTTTTGTATGATTCGGGCGAAACACTTTCTTTGAATATTCGGGATTTGAATGATTCATGCAAATTTTGCCTCTGAATATTCTGATTTTGAATATTCAGGCGTTGAAGACATTCCCTTTATAACGAGTATGAATGTTGATCAGCAATAAAAACCTCTTTCTAGAGAGTTTTATACATTCTTTTTCTCACGACCACAAAAAACGGCACAATATATTTTTAACCTCAAATTAGCTGTCACCTGCACGACACCCGGTGGTGACCATTCCATAGACGAATCGCCGTCACTGATACTCATTTTTATGATAATCACATTCACGTCTCTACAAATAAGTTTTATTGTATAATATTGTATTAACCACGTATTCACTGTTTTATATATGGTCGAACGATTCTAACCTCAAATCAAATATCAAATAAAGCAAAGTAAAATAGAAGTGAACTGTCAAGGGCGACAATATTACCAAATGTTCTGTGTATAATACTTTATCATAAATGTGAAATTATCGTCCCAACTATAATTATTATAAAGAAAAAGGATTAAATTTGTATATTATCACTCATAAAAGATGGTCGAAATATTGGTCAGTTGGCAATATTCCTGTGCGTTATAATAACACACTAGTGTGTTATGATTTTTCTAATACATGTGAACGATATTGTCAATCGTGTGGAAACAATGTTTCGGATGCGATCGTGAGAAAAATAGATTAACAAGACGTAATGAACGAAACATATGGTGCTGCCAACAAAAATATTACTTGATTCGTAAATAATGTGTCAAATTATTTATGTCTAAACGCTTGCTTAACACCAAAATTGAAAAAAAAATATTTATATTTGGTTTTAAATAAAGTCAACCAAATCGTTTTACGGAGTTTTGAATGTACTCCTGTTAGTTTAGAAACAAATTATAGGAATGTGAAACGAGTAGATGTGCAGACGGTGAAACAATAAATATTCGAAGATGTATGAGGTTGGCTAAGGGCGCAGGGAGGAACGTAGGGCGGCGCACGCGCGTTGGCACACGGCTGGAGCGCGCATTCGCATTCGCTCGTCATCACTCGCTCACTCATCATGCAACACATGAGTTGGATGCCATTAAATAACAAAGTAATCATCATAAAAATGTACAAGAGATAATTAGAAGTAAAACCATAATCATAGTAAAAATGATTCTTGCTGTTCTTGTCACGATTACACTATCTTCTTTCTCGATACGATGGACATCCTCCTCTTCTTCTTTCACTCACACGCGTTCTGTTTCCTCATAATATAATATATTTTGTATATATTTATAAATTTATATATAGAAATTTAAATAAAAATAATTGTAAAAAAAAAACAATGTGCTAGAGACACTGGTCAGGAGTGTTTGAATACTGATTGACGGGCACGGTTGCACTGAGTCTTGTCACTGTCACTGTTACTGACTAACCGCGGGCGACTTCTTGTCAGAGTCCTGGGAGGAGGGCGTGTTGCCAGCAGGGGGCCCCACGCCGGCGACGGGCCCGCGCTCCCCGCCCACGGGCCCGCCCCACGAGTTGGCGCCCGTCATGGGCGAGTCCGCGTGGAAGCCGTGGTTGTCGTGCTCTAGCGAGTTGGCCGCGTCGTACTGCGTGTTCTCCAGCCGCGTGATCAGCCGCTCGTCCTCGTCGCCGAACTCGCCGCCCATCAGCGACGGTTCACCCACCACCATCACGTCCTAAAACCACAAATATGTTATTCATAATAACACAATACAACCAAATTATAGATATTCATCGAAACGAAAAGCGCTAAAAACTGTGCGTTAACGTCACAGAAATGGGAATCTAGAAAACTAAAACAATGTCAGTTAAATTAAACATAAGTTGCGCTATTATAGTGGATTAAGCAGAAGGCTCACGTCATCAACCTGAAAAAAACCTTATAAAATGAAATAACTTGTAAAAATTTTTGGGTTATTTATTTTTAAAAGAAGAAATAAAGTACTAGTATTAAGTAATGTACATATATATTAATGATATTTACAATGATTTCTAGTCAATCGTTATTCCTTTTATGGAATATAAAACTATTTGCAATAATTGTACTTTATTTTCGTACCATACGTTGGCACTACTGAGAATGACTATATTGTGTAAAATAATTTTATATTCCGTAAAAGGAATAAGGATTGATTTAGAAATAATTGTAAATTCATTTTCTTCTTTTTTACAACTAATGATTTCTACAAGTTATATTTCTTTTTATAAGGTTTTTTTCAGGTTGATGACGTGTGTATTCTGCCAAATCATTTTCACCATAGAGGATAATTTTAGTGGAGAATTATTTATATGGAAAAATGCATAGCTCACTAGATAATGGTGAAAATGTGTTTTAATTATTATATGGGCGTCATATTATATAAAAAGTTACATAAATGAAAAGGAAATATTTTTTGCTTTCGAAGGATGTATAATTTGTTCATGTTGCTGTATAGTGTCATTTGTTTCAAACGTTAAAAATACAGCAATAAATTATTTAATTTATGGGTTTAAAAACAATAGTTAACAATGAAACATTTTTCATATTTCGTTTTAATGTCATTGCCTACTATGATGTCCATTTAAAAATAATAAAATAGATTACACCGAATATTTTGGGAAATTGGAAATAAACAAATTATAATCTATAATAATTGTATTTTTGCTGTTTTGAACAAATGAACACAGACAAATTATTTAAAAATTAACTACCAAGAGTCATAGGTGCAGTTTTTTTGAAAAAATAAATGAAGTATATATCATTTTTTACACACATCTGTTACATCAATAATTAATGAATGTAGTGGGGCTTTGAATATCCTTGACAATCAAATAGCACATATAGGTATTTATTGCCATAAGAAAATTTCAAATGTGTTACATGTCAGTTAAATTTATAATTTCGAGTAATAAATTTGTATGAAGTGATCCATGTTTTTTTCCAAATAAACAATACGTCACTAAAATGACCTACTAACGGGGTAACTTTTGTCTAATTTAGCAGACTTCATATTTTATAGTTCTAGAGATGTCTATGTTGTTGAACTTATCCTTAAAATTAAACATTTTTATAACTTTTCTCATTTAATATAAACTATTATTTATCTATTTACAAATAATCAAAATATTTTCAAGAGTTTTCGATAAAGAAATTTTAATATTAAGTACTGTTTTAAGTACCACACACACTCAACTTAAGTATCTATCATAAAATATACACTTATATATTTGAACCAGTAAATATATAATGAAGTATGTATTTATTATTTTATGAAGAGAGCATAATATTTAAAATCAAACTTCACTTACATTGATTTTAGTACGATTGCAACCCATTTAAATATTCAATAGCACTAATAATGTTTCCAACTACTATTTATGAAAACTAATACCAGATAACAATAGTTTTACATATTTTTATTATTTTCACTACTTTTGGTTTAAAAATACATACTTTTATCAAAAACTTTCTAGTCTTATCTTGTATAAATAATAGCTGTATAGTGTCATATAGAATGATAGAAAACTAAATAATTTTACAATAAAACTAGGATTCAAATAAACAAGAAGAAATTAAAAAAATATATAATAACGTATGTACCAAAAGTTTTAAGAAATTTATGCGCTCCAAATTTATTACTAAATAAGGTCTAATCTAGTTGTTACTGGAGATAATAATAGTTGTTATATCAATTGCCAGAAAAGTTTAGTTGGACAGATAGCCGAAACGTGAAATTGTTAACGTTTTTGGGGATGAAAACATTGGACAGACGACTATTTACCGAACTATACGGGACTCGAACTTTTGCCCCCAAATCGAATCAGCAGACTCAATCAAAGTGCTCGGGACAAAGTTAGCACGCCATCGCGCAAATTAACTCGTCAATTTAGAATTTTAAAAATGATTGTTAGTAGAAATTTGATCAGAAATGATTTAAAATTTCGAAAAAGAAATAATAGAACCAGATAGACTGCGGCTCAGCTTGAGCGAATCTCCAGATGATCAGTGGCGTATTAACGCAGAAGCCCAAGAAGCCCGGGGTTCTGGCGAAAAATTTACAAGGGGCGCAAAAATTCAGAGACGCATGTAAAAATCCAGAGATGCACAACTAATTTCGAGCCGCAAGGAGTCAAAAAGAACAAAATCTGATGTGACCAACACAGTACCTCCCGCCATTTACCGATGTATATAATTTTTATATTACTTTATAAATTTATCCATACAATATATAGAAGAAGTATTAAAGCAAACTTGTAGAAAATGGAATAATCTTTAATTTTTATAATAACAAATTGAGAAAAAATTGCATGTAAAGGTATTTTTTGAAGAAAAACTATCTTGAGCTTCAAGTAAACTGCCATTTCCGGTTATCCGATTGCCACCAAAATCTAATCAGCTCTTTCCATATTAGAATAATGTAGAAATCCATGGTTTCAAAACTTTCTGAATGATAGTATTTGAGTTAGAGCGTATACACTATACAGGATCCACACACACATACATACATACACACAGACATCATCGTGAAAATGTTAAAATTGGATTCTGCGGACCTTAAAACGTGGTCATTTACCAAAATCTCGATATGCGATTTTTAGCACGATCGCTATACCTCCCGTACCAAGGGTAGCGGGAGGTAAAAAACATTATCAGAGTTTAGGGCCGCGAGGAGCTAAAA
Organism: Harpalus rufipes; assembly: GCA_951394225.1. Lineage (NCBI taxonomy): Eukaryota > Metazoa > Arthropoda > Insecta > Coleoptera > Carabidae > Harpalus > Harpalus rufipes. The sequence continues at coordinate 45,838,714 of OX596282.1, forward strand.
AAAAAAGAAAACAAGAACCGAGACGTATCCAGGGAGGCGCTAAAATTCAAGGGCTTCTGGCGGCAAATTATGTTAACACGTCACTGCAGATAATGCAGAGTATTAAGGAGCCAAGATTTTATAGAAAACGAAGAGAGTATAATTCGCCAATGTTTCTCAGGCGCGACTGATTAAAGACTTTTGAGCAATTTTTAGCAGAAAAGTATACACAATAATAGCTGAGATTACCAAAAAGAAACAACAGTTATAGACAAGAATATTTCTGACGATCCGGTAAGTAGATTTAACATCGTCTAGAAACAAATGAAATAAGAGGCGTATTAACTTCGGGCTGTAATTCGTAATCTAAATGATCAAAGTGATCATGATTAAGAAGTATGTTTTTTCGTTTCCTATTTGTTATCCATAATTTTGTCATTTTGTGATCACTAGACAACCTTCCCCTTTCCCATCTGAATCATCCTTTTTGAGTGATCACGCAGATTCATTTCAGAGCAAATTTAAAAATGGCTGACGAAAATAGCTTTTCGAGAGTAGAATTTTATTAATGTGGAATTTGTTGCATCAAAGGAAATATGATTTTCTTACAAAAGCATGTAATGGCCCACCATACTTTTAAAAACAAAGAAAATATCACATAAATCTTTTTTTTTTACTTCAATATGATCCACTTTTATTACTCACTATAACACTACTGGACAGTATATTAAATTATTATAAAATCTTTCAGAACTCATATTTCAATAGAATAATACAACCTTTTTAGTATATTATTTATGAAATAGAATAAGTTCAGCTGCATTGGTCTACATATGACATTTGACGATGTTTTATAAATATAATTCAAAAGGATCACTATTAAACTAATCAGGATTCACAAAATCACAATCATGGCCCGAAGGAACACAGCTAAGGTATTAAAAAACTGCGTCGCATTGAAAATAATGATCCCCTATAAGATGTGTAACATTAGATTTCTTATCTTCTTAGATTATAGGAACAACCGCTTATGTCAACGTTTGAATAAAAAAAACTTTCTATTTGACGAGAGGTTTAACTTTTCCTCAAAATTTTTGTTACATACGTTCAGAGCATTAATTGTAATATAGTGAAAATGATTTGGAAGAAGACTCACGTTATCAACCTGAAAAAAACCTTATAAAATGAAATATAACTTGTGGAAATTATTGGATGTTATTTATTTTTTAAAAAAGAAGAAAAAATACTAGTATTAAGTAATGTATATAAATTAATGATATTTACAATTATTTCTAAGTCAATCGTTATTCCTTTTACGGAATATAAAATGATTTGAAACAATTGTAGTTTATTTTCGTACCATACGTTGGCACTGCTGAGAATGATCATGTGTCAAATAATTTTATATTCCTAAAAGGAATAAGGATTGACTTAGAAATAATTGTAAATTAATTAATATATACGTTTCTTTAATATTAGAATCTTTTCTTTTTTTTTTTAAATAAATAACAATTAAAAATTACTACAAGGTTTTTTCAGGTTGATGACGTGAGTCTTCTGCTTAATCATTTTCACCATAGTAATAGTCACTTATATTTTTTAACAATATTTGCAATAATCAATTTATTTCACTATAAAAATAAAATTAATTTTTATTTGACGTATTATTATTTAAAATAATTTGAATTTTATGTCAAATGTAACGAATTTTAGTGCCCTCCCCCCCAGAAATGTTTCGATTTAAGTTGAAGTACTAGAGTATTTTGTTTGTGTTGTGTTTGTCTCACCTGCGACGCCAGGGAAAAATTTGGTCCAGGGGATCGTTTCTTGTTCGGGGCCGGGGGTGCGTTGTTGGCAGCTCCGCCCGAGTTGGAGCCTTTCCGTTTCCGTCGCTTGTTGGCGGGCCGTTGAGATTCTGCGAAGAGAAGAGAGACAGGGATTAGTGGATGGTGCAGCGCGCATCAACGTACGAGGGTCAACAGTGACAACACCGCCGTTGTTGTTTAGAGACTTTATGCAAGTGGTACCTCTCTTACCCGGCGGGGCTACCATCCTCTGCCACTTCTGAAACAACGTCGTCTTCAGACAGTCTCGCGGGCTTAGCGCGTATGCCTTATGGCGCGACATCAGCTCTTGCATTGGTTCCAGGATCACGCAAAGCTAAAAAACATTAAGTTTATTTTAATAAAATATAAAAATAATACATTTTTTTCTTAATAAAAATATGTATACACTACCGTACAAAAATTTGAGTACACTGCTAGTATGTATAAACAAATTTATTTTTATTTAAAGGTGAAAGTTTGACGTCTTTACAAATATACACCGTATTGATACCAAATTTTGTACAGATGTTCTTTCAGCTTCCGGACGTATCATAGAAGTAGTTAGAGTTCAAAATTTTACATAGTTTTTTTTTATAATTCATTTCCAAAGTTTACATAAGAAAAGCATTGGTATGGACCTTTTACAGGAAAAAAGAGAGAAAGAGAAAAAATGACATATATGTAGTGCGCAGTAGTTTGTTTGCGCATAGAGAAGGCCAGATATATTTCAAACAAAATTTGAAATAGCGGAAATAAGAATGTAACTATATTAAATAAATTCACACAAAGCGTTTGTGATGATAAATATTTCAAGACGAGAGGACGGGTAAATGGGAATCAGAAACGTGGTTATATGTTCTAAAGACGCGAAATAAACACCACATAAAGTGACAGATAATTGCGTGGTTGCCAGTTTGTTATTAAGAAAATTACAAACAAGAATAAAACTATTGTTATTATTTTTAAATAAATTGTCTTGTCTTTATTAATAATTTATTTACAATCAAAGTCAAAATAATTTCAGTTTTTGTGCTGTTTAAATAATTTTTTATCAAAAATAAATGCTTTTCCTTTTAATCATTTTACTTGACAACATGGTGCCTACTCATCTCTAGTTCATAAAAATTTAACTACGTGGTGTATTGAAAAATTACGTCACGCTGCAATAAAAATGTAAAAGGTCCATTGGTTTCCAGAGCGGCCTTACCGACCTAGTCTAAATGTCACAACATAGTTCGAGTATTTTGGTGCTGTAAACTAGTCGAAAATGTTTTTGTGACGTCCATGATTTTTAACCATACTTTTCTGCTATCAATCAAATATTTTCATTAAATAAATCAACATTTTCGACAAATTTTAAGTATAAATTAATAATTTTCAGTTAATTTTATATGTTTCATGTAAATTACAGCCGAATTCAAAACCAAATAAAGTTTTGATGTTTTGGAAGAATTAGGAAAAATTCGTAACGGGCGTCATCTTAAAAATATTTAAATAAAACTTTGTCCAGGTGGTGTTAAGATTTGGAAATGAGTTAATTTATATTTTTAACTCCGTAGAACACAAATTTCGTGTTAATTTGAAGATAATTTAAACCGCTGAGGAGTTGTAAGCAAAATAAAATGCATGTTTTTGGACAATTTTTTCCTAATTTTTTTCCAAAATTTTGACCTTATTTTCCGGAATTCCTAAGGCCGTTTTGACACTTTTAAAATATTAATATATCAAATCAACCCTCCAAAGTTCGCTTTTGAAAAAATTAACACTCTATCTTCAACCGACATCGAGATATTGACCGATTTTTAACCTCCCATTATAAGCCAAAAATGTACAATTTTTAAATCGGCAATTTAACCACTTTTATACGGGAAATATAAAAATCAACCCTATAAAGTTAATTTTTGAAGAATATATACTCTATCTTTAATTAAAATCGAGATATTGAACCATTTGTAACCTCACATTTTTGGCTAAAACTAAACATGGAAACATTCATTTTTGGGGGCTCATAACACCGGAACTGTTTGAAATATTTTCAAATTAACACAAAAATCGTGTTGTACGGGGTAATATAAATTGACTCGCAGCAATAGATGTACCAAAGAAGGTACTTATATAATCAGAATTGACAATATCGTTATATTTCGTTATGGTACGATATATAATTTAATTAAACAACTGCAAACAAAATCGCAAGCACAACAAATAAGTTAGTATCAACTAATTTCTTGTTAATCTGTTTCTGTAGTTAAAAATTTAACTACAAGTAGTGCATTGAGCATAATTTTGATTATTATGATATTACAGATTCCGTATGTCTTACCCTGAGGTAGTTTAAGGTGGAGTTGGTAATCCCTTGTCGGGTGATGTTCTTAGACAGCTGGTCGAGCATACTGGGGTCGTTTTGCGAGTGCATGCCCACAACAGATCGCGGGATGAGCTCTCTGTGCGTTCGCACACTGAAATGCCACGACTTGATTCGCATCAAGTCGTCGAATGTGAACTCCAGGATCAGCCGACCCTCTGTACACACCTACAACACATGGTATTATTTAGCTCAGTAGGAGACAAAATAGTAAACAAAAAACAAACACATGGTTTGAAATAAGAGATGTTTCAATTTGTAACACTGTCCAAATTATGTTACGTGTACAATAATTATCATAAGGTTGGCAACACTGCATTTCTATAAAATCGTCGTATAATGGATTACTTTAGTGCCCATTTCTGAATTTTTAATGACGCTTTTTGTGCACTTTAAAGACGATTTCAAATAAAATAACATGTATTCATTTTTTCCATTCGAGACACTCTTATTATAGCCATATTTTAATCAAATTAATATAAAACTTTATATGCATTTTTTCACTGAATTCAGAATTAAATTTTCTACAAATGAGCAAATAAAAATTATATGTTCTCATTTCAAATAAAAAAGTTAAGTTCTGTATGATAAGAATAAAAAAAAAATATTTTTTTTCTTTTCTCTAAAGTTGTCTTGTGAAATAGAAATTGTTTGCCCATTTAACCGTCTTTGTAGCTCTTATAGTTTACGAGATAGTAATGGTGGCCCATTTAAAATGAATACCCTATATATTATTCTCAGTCCAAAACCTAAGCTAATAAATACAGAATTTTTATTGAATAATAGTAAATTAACAATTATTTTTAATTGTAATCAGTATTTGTAGTTTTATAACTAATATTACTAGTATTTCAACCTAACCAGTAATGTATAATTCTCATTCATTACCATTTTATGAAAATAGTAAAATTTTAATGCAAAAATTACATACAATAGAAAATACAAATATTTTACATAGTGTTTCTGGCTTTATTAAATTGCAAACAATACTTGTAATATTCTTATGTTGATTACAATAAAGGATATTATGATTACAGTTCAAGAACATTCATTACAACAATGAATCCAAATTTCAACAAAGCAAATTTCATCAATAGCATTTAGCGTAAAATAAAAAATGAGGCTTACGCATTAAGCATTATTGTAAAATATTTTTTTTACTCTTTTATGTACACTGTAGATTATACAATAGTTATTTTGATATGACGGCGTCTTTATTATTTCTCTATTACTTTGCTACTGACTTCAGCTAAAAAAGCATAAGTAATTCACATATATTTAAAAAAGTTGTTTAGATATTTCATATTTTCTTCGGCCAATTTCCACATTCGAAGTTGGTTAACCTATCTTGTGATTAATACTAGGAATCTAAGGTTAAATTATAACTAAAATGAATAAAATTACCGCTTAGCCTTAAAATAGAGTTGTCAGGACCTCTGGCATGGTTGACATGTCGAGTAATCTTGGCTACTCTGTTTAACTTTTCCTTTTTTGTACTACTAATGATGAGAATTTGTTTTTATTATAATTTTAACGTTAAAGGGTAATTTTATTCATCTTAGCTATCTTGTTAAATCTTAAATCCAAAATATTAAATTTATTTGAGCTGTTCTTGCTTATATTTATCCATATTATAATTGTGTAATAATTACTTTTCATTTTTATAGTCCAACTATTTTTAGCCAGTTTCATGTGTGACAGTCAATATGAATTAAGGTAGTTACATCGCGAAACCATTTTACCCAGAAATAATTGAAATTTTAAGTACATCTCAACTGAAGTATAATCTACCTGCTCTCCAAGTTTTAAAACAATTGACCACGCAGTACTTGAGATATTTGCAATTAAATTTGGCCTTTTTAACACGTGAAGAATAGCAAATGGCAAAATAAACACAACATTTTAAATTATAACTTTTATATCCATATCGACATTTAATCGAAAAACTACGAGAGTCATTCAATAAGGAAAGAGACAAATTCTATAATTTTAAAACTATTCAATGAATGTGTACAATCTTTTCAGGGGTGTTAGTTGGCAACCTTGGGATATGCTCTGATCAGCTGTTTCATCATTTTATGTCAACATAACCTCAAAATTTTCAGTTCACCATGGCAAGTCCACTAGAAGATTGCACCTTAGAAGAGCAGCGCTCAGTCATTAGATTTTTAGTCGCAGAAGGTGTAAAACCAAGTGATTTTTTTTCTAGAATGTTAATACAGTACGGTAAAAGTTGTATGAACCGTGCGAATATTTACAAGTGGGTTGATCGGTTTAAAAGTGGCCGAACAAGTGTAGGTGATGAACCCCGATGTGGACGTCCAGTGGGAGTTTCTGGTCCCTCGTTGGAATCGAGGATTGACGGACTTATTCGTGATAACTATCAATAGCCAATACTACTCTGAGATGCTAGAACACAAAGTTAGACCAGCTATCAGGAGCAAACGCCGTGGACTCTTGTCAAAAGGAGTCATTCTTCAGCACGATAACGCCCGCCCTCATACAGCCCAGCTGACCCGTGATAAGCTTCAAGAATTGGGTTGGGAGGTCTTACCTCATCCTGCCTACAGTCCCGACCTCGCCCCATCTGATTTTTACCTGTTTGGACCACTCAAAGACGCCCTACGTGGAAAAAGATTTGCTAACAACAAAGTGGCTTCGGAGTAAATCGAAAGAATTCTTCGCCAAGGGAATTAGGAAGCTGCAAGAAAAATGGGACAAGTGCATAACTGTGGGGGGTGATTATGTTGAAAAATAGCCTTAATTTTGAAAGATTGAAATAAACCGTTTTTGAGCTATAGCCATTTATCTCTTTACTTATTGAATGACCCTCGTAGTATGTTATAGAAAACTAATTTTATTGCCTCTAGAAAATTATAATCTGAAGATACGATAAATAGGTAGAATTATACTTGACAACCATGTACAAGCGTTCCAGATGGAGTATCAGTTAAGTTAACAACGCCCGCTTGGTATTAGCAAATAAGAGGTGATCTTTGGTTAAAGGAATTTCAGACGTACATTCGAAGGATTTTTTTTTTAAATTGCTATTTTACGTGAAAAGCATGAAAACTTTAAACAGTATAATACTACATTTGTAATTTTAAGAAAGAAATATATTAATTTGTTTTGCGGTTTCCATTTGTAGTTTAGAATTAGTATTATATCTCAAAATATCTTATTACTTTTATACCCGAATGTACCAATAAATGTCTAGGTGAGACGTTGCCACAGTATTCTTCAACATTCATACTGTGAGTACATTGAAATACGATACTTGTGTATGTGTTAGTGCGAGTGTTAGTTAAAAAAAACGGAAAAATAAAGAAAATTAATTTGTTACAGTGTTTGATATTAGCTTTTAACTATTTTGATGCAATCTGTGTATATAATATAATGTTAAGAAATATAAGTTATTGCAAATATAAACTGCATTAGCTGAATTATTATTTTGAACATAGAACAAGTTTTTGAATAGGTACACTCGAGTGACACCTACCTTAAACAGCGCGCTTTGAAATATGAATATTTTAGGTGATTTTATTCACTCATTTTACAAAATGTTTTTGTTTATTGAGATCGTATAATTTAGATGAAATTAAAATTATGAAATAACCTTATTGTACTGTAAATAGTACATAATACACATGGACCGTTTTCCGGCTAGAATTTAGCGTATGATTAATATGTACCTTGGTGAACAATGGCTTCCCGTGATGCGTTACCATCGTGCACTGATCACAGTCCAGCGTAATACTCGTGTTGTGGAAGGACTCTTTAGGGTGCTTCATGTTGTAGTATAGCTCCGTCACGCCACCCTCAAATATACTCCGGAAATACCGCGGTATTAACGTTCTTCCTATTGCTGGAACACAAATCACACACACATATTAGCATTACACACGACATAGACATACAGTTAGCAATAAAATAATAGCTACATAGGAGAACAAGTAAAATGTGGATTGCATAATTTGGTGTTACTGTCCTATTAACTGTTTTATTATGCCTTCCGTACTTTGAATTATATTCAATTTGCTATTACAAGAATTTTATATGCCTTCTAAGTATTAAATTTTAAATTAATATTGAAATTTGTGTAATATTTCGAAAATGTTACTTCACCTGGAACAGAATGTGACGTCAAAGTTCATACAGCTTAACGTGACAAATTTTCGTCTACGTTTATTTATATAAAAAAGGTAGGCGATGGACAAATTGTTTCCCTATTGGCTATGAATGACGTGCTGCATATATTTTGTCGTCACAGGAGTGGGGGGCGGGTTGTTTTTCATGACTATTTCTGGTACCAATATTTTTATTTAATTAGTTACGAAAATAACAACAAACTTTACTTTAAAAAATACTGCATAAACTTTCATTTAAAATACTGTTTTAAAAATGTGGAACCGGCTCACTGAAATATATGAGATGGGAAATAAGATCGTACCGCCAAAATGGCGGGATAATTCGAAATTTACTAATTGCATTTATGCATTATATGTGTAATATTACGAGATATTACATATTTAAACGTAAATATTGTGAACATAATAAATAACTTATGTTTATTGAAAACTGACATGTCCGATGGCGGCAGCACCATCGGGCCGATCAGCTGCTTCTGAATTGGTACTCGCAGTGTTGTGACATATGAAAACAAACAACAAAAGCAATTTTTTTCACTTAAAATGGGGTTTGGTACCATAGAAAATTTTAGATTTCTGGAAGCAACAGCTACTTCTAAATGTATTATAGAAGATATGTTAAAATGTATTTATAATTTTATATGTATTTAATCAATCGAAATTGATGATCGCAGGTGAGCAAATTATAAACGCTAACCACATAATATTATGTGGAGTATTAAAAAATGACGGTATAATGTGGGTAATATTTGCACTTTGTCTGCGAACCAGTGCAATTTCTGCAAAACCACATGAAATCAAAATACATTTAGAGAAAATTAAAAAATTATTAGCGCAGAATGCTAGATAAAGACCACGAAATATGTAATTATCCGATTAACTTTCATATGTTTTGTTATTTGTTTTGCACTACTAATTGCATATTCCCATGCTTTTCGTCGATTCATATCCATTTCAACACTTGCTCTTGTCGTAATTTTAACTTTATTTTGGCCATGTTTCGGAAAATTATAAAACCCAATGCCTATGTCTCGACCAGATCTTGAGAGTGACGTCAGTATATACAACAATTTGTACGACTTTTTCCCATTTTTATTCACATCAAATGATCAAACCACATGTAACTCAAGCATACCAGTCACAATATAGTACCAAATCGGAAAGTTCATATTTTTCCCACCAGATGTCATGTCGCAGCATGTCAGTTGTCAATAGAACCAAGCAAATGTCACGTGTATAACTTATCCCATCCACCGTAGTTCTGTAAAGTACCACCAGATGTCATATTACTTATTTCCCATCGCCTATAAGAGAATCTTATAGAAGACCAAGGGGGACAACCGAATAGACAAAAGTTACAACTCAAAGTTATATTTTGTTAAATGGGATGGTATTTATTTGTTAGCCCTATTCAATAGAGTATTTATTTCTGGATTCAACCATGAAATTATTTTATATCCTTACATAACAAAAATATTGAGAAAAATTAAAATGAACTTTAAATAAATTTGATTTTTATAATTATTTTTCAGTAGGCTATGTATGAAAAACAACAGCTAAACATAAAACAAAACAATTATTTGTTAATAACTTTATAAATAGTGTTCTTTTTAATTTCCATCCTAAATAATTTAAATTGACAGATAGCAATTTTAGTTTTTCATACATAAGCCTATTGAAAAATAACAATAAAAATTAAATTTATTTAAATTTCAATTGTTTTTTTCTTAATATTTTTTTAAAGTTAGGATGTAAAATGAATACAATACTCTATCGAATGGGCCTAAAAAATAAATACCATCCCTTTTATAAAAATAAATGTATGGTAACTTAAGAACCACTGGTTTAAAAAAATATTTTCTGCTCTATTCGTATGTCCCCCTTGGTCTTCTATAAGATTGTCTAATGATATTTTACTGTATTTTTAATAATATAGAAATTATTTAAGGTAGTTCGTTTGGCTACCTTATATATATATCCGATTTAATTATGCTATTTTATAATATTTAAGTATTTTCCAAAATATGATCTAAATAATGCAGAATTTAATTAAGTTACATACTGTATAAACAAACATCCAAATATGACCTAAATATAATGCGAGTTGTTCCGTATGTACATTTAAAAATCTAGATCATATGAATTTACAGCATATATTCTAGATCACACTATTATATGAAATAGAAGTCAACCAGATCACAGGCGCAGCTGGTCTGAGCTTGTCGCGGTGGAAGGTAAGTGTATTTATAGTGGAAGGAGTAATAGGTGGGGGTATTTAGGGGCGGAGCTACAGGTTGACCAATAAGAAAAAAGCATGAATATATATTATAGGAGGGAGAAATGCAGTATGAAATCGGAAAACAAAACTAGAGTAAGTAGATCATCTTTCAGAAATTATATAAACGAAATAAATTAACAATAATCAGATAATAATAAGTATAAATAAAAACTATACATACGATTATGTATGTAGTAGTAATATGGTAACATACTTGTATTTAAATATACATTCATTTATATATTTGTAATTGATATTTAATAATTATTACAACTGTAACATAGTTTGTAAAGGAAATAAATATGAATACATTAAGTGAATGTAATGAAATATATATAGAGTGACACTGAAAAACGGGCCACTTAAAATAACTTTTTTATTTACAATTATTTTTTAATTTTCTTGATATATTTGTAAACTAGGGTCAGGGGCTCATAAATCATGGTATTTGGCATGATGGTCCGATTTATAGTGGCCATCTATCGAATAAGTTCCAAATGAAACTTAACCAGTGATGCAATTCCTGCAAATTCCGTGATTGAAATATTTTAAAATTGTATATGGGAAGGGGGGGGCCAAAACATAGGTTCGCCCCCTCTATATTTTGTCAGGGGAGGGCAACGCCCCCTTTGCCCCCCATAGTCGACGCCTATGCCATCACTATAATTAATTACTTTAGTACGTTACCATATGAAGAAACTAATATAGAGGATTAAATGAAAATTATCTCTCACATTAAGATCAATTTATTTAATAGGGTGGTATTAATCTAGTTTGCTGGTTTTAAGTCTTCTGATTTAACACATTGTACATTAATTTGAATAGGGGGCTGCAGATGCAAACAAATGAGTTACTTACTGTATCTTTTGGGGCCGTCTTCCAAACAGAACGTCAGTGTTAACGACGCGTCGTCTTCGAAGAATTCTGTCGCGAACGCGTCCCACCATAGGTTGTCGCTCTCCTGTAATTACATGACACATATTACTATCACATAATGACAAATTTTAATTGTAATTGCGCAGCAAACTAATACACACACAATACAATCATTCAGCATATTTTTTTTATAATTTCATTTGAAATGATAACTAAACTACACGACTATTGGTGAAAATTCGATGATAAAAATCCTATAAGCGAGTTATGGTCTCTCAAAGTTAAAAAAAAACTAGATGTGACGTTACGAATATAATTTTTCGTGGCAAATTGTTTTCTTAGTGGACCTAAATATATATTTATAAACAAATAAATATACAGGGTGGTGATTGAGACCCCGGAACATAGAACTTTAACATGTATACTTTGGTTCACGAAAGATGACTATTCATGGTCACTTGTTCGACGAAAGAATACACAGCACTTTATACAGTAGTAACTTAGCAACATTTGATGTTAAAAAGAGAAAGATTATTTGACGTATGTCTATACACTTTATCTTGTGTGATAGATATACGTAAATGGTGACATTACTTTCCTACACATTACAAATACTAATGACGTATGTCGTAGAGTTACAGATATCTAATTATCTACTGCACTGCCCTCTGTCCTAATAGTTGCCCAGTGACGTTGACATTTAAATCAAATTATTATTCCATGGTTTTTGTCAAGTCTATGTTTTTGGGTTTTGCAAATACATAGGTGAAGAGCGTAAATCTTTGAGAAAGGCGTTAAGAAACATAATTTTCATATAAATTACACTTTTATTTTCAGTTAAAATGTATCCATAAATATTTCATGTTGCACGTCTATGTATACGAAATGCAGTGAAGTTATCTGCTAGTAATATTATACCACACGTTTAATAAATGACCTTGAATTGTCATCTTTCGTGAACCAAACTATAAAATCAGATTTTCGTAATTTCCTGCTTCCCTAATTATTTTAGGTAAAATAGCTTCAAATAAAAGTTGTAGGGCATAAAATTCTTCATCTGAATCATTAAGCAAAATTAGGTATAAAAATGTCGAAAATCATCGCAAAAATAGCTATAGCCATGGAATTGAAACAAAAAATTAACAAATGTTAACGATTTATCTGTCAAGCTAGATTAATTTAAATTCATTATTATTTGTAAAATCTGTTCAAGTGAACAAATATCAATTTAAATTAACAGATAATTTTTAATTAAAACAGAAATTAGAAATAATATCTAAGAAAAATAAATTACCCTAACGTGACAGATAAATCGTTAGATATTTGTTATTTATTTTGTCTCAATTCCATGGCTATTGCTATTTTTGAGGTGATTTTCGACATTCGGCATACAAAATTAATGTTGCTTATTGATTCAGATGCATAATTTTATGCTCTACCTAAAATAATTAGGGAAGCAGAAAATGAAGAAAGTATGATTTTACATGTTCAAGTCCTATGTTCCGGGGTCGCGGTCACCAACCTGCATAAGTCTATATACTTTATAATTGCAAATGTACTTAAATTATTAAGTTTAATGCAAGACATTTATATTCAAATAAAAACTGTTTGAGAATTGCAGTGCTGGACTCATGACCATTCCGCCGCTATTCGAATTTCTTTACTTCCATTAGTATTACGAACCTCCTCCCAACTCGATATTCGTTATGCATTTATAGGCGGTCTTTCAAGCGCCAATCAAAATATTTTTATATTCGTGACGAACTGCCATAACAAAAAATCTGATATGGCCAACACAAAACCCCCCAACATTTAATTTTTATTAATTTAAAACGTTACTATTATTAATTTAAATGATTATTTTTTTGACAGTGACATTTATCTGTCAGTTACATACATTTGAAATATGAATTGTGTAACCATGGAGTTGTGTTTAACGCGTAGGCTCCGGGATTTAATTTTATAAATTTATCCATAAAATATATAGAAAAAAGTATTGATGCAAATCTGTATAAAATTTAATAATCTTTAATCTTATAATAACATATATCTCGAAAAAATAACATTTAAAGGTATTTTTCGAGGAAAAATTATTTTGAGTTTCAAGTAAAGGGCATTTCCAGTTATCTGATTTACACCAAAATCTAATGGCTTCTTTTCATGTTAGAATAAGGTAGAAATAAAAGGTTTCAAAATTTTGTGAACGATAGTATTTGAGTTAGAGCGTAAAGAGAATCCATATACACACAAAGACATCATCGTGAAAATGTTATAATTGGATTCTAGGGACCTTAAAACGTGGTCATTTACCAAAATCTCGATATGCGATTTTTAGCACGATCCCTATTCCTCTCTTACCATGGGTAACGAGAGGTAAAAAACTTCTATTTCTGAAGTATTTCAATTATATTATTTTATTTACTAATATTCATTATTAAGCATACACTTTCGCTTTTTTTCTAATTTCTTTTAATTGGATTAAATTGGAATACGCCATTATAATAGATTTATAAGCAATTGAAAATCAAGAGAAATATATAAAACTACCAATTTTACAGTAGGTAATTAAAACGTCTTTGTACGTATTATTTTTTCTTATTTCGCGCCAAAAATATCTTAATAATTATTGCTCCTGTTTGTTATCTTCTGTGCCATAACCTATAATCGCATGGTTGGTGTCTTCCCATTGCAAATATTCTATTTTCATGGTAGTAAGTATGGACGGGGAAGTGTGTCAGTTCACATACATTCACACATCTACACAGCCGAACCTGTCGCGCTGTGCTTTATCTCTCTAATCAATATGGGACAGGCTTCGTACCTCCCTCCGCACACCCCTCGCTCCAACGATCTGAACTTCGCGCAGGCAAATGAAGAATGAACTTGGACTTTTATATACGATTTTTTTGGTTAGAATTGCTTTTTACCTTCCGTCACCTTTAGGTAAGGAAGGTATTGTCTTTGGTCAAAAAATTAGTGAATATGTTTTAGGGTTCCTATAATACAATTTTACCATTTTTACGATTGTGTCTGTATGTATGCATGTGTGTCTGTATGTGTGACAATAGTTTCGGATCGCATAACTTCAATACCACGATTCCAAAAATTATAATTTTTTCGTATTCCTCAAGTTTTCATCCAGAAGAACAACTGATTAGATTTTGGTTATAATTAGTGAACCGGAAGTAGCCTCATTTGAAGATTTAACATTTAAATTGATTTATTGACATTTAACGTTATTATAACTTAAAGAATATATTATTCTCTATACTATTTGATTGCATTTTATACTTCATATTCAATAAATATAGAGTTAAACAATTTTAAAGAAATTAAATTTTATAAATTAGCCAGCTATGCTAAACATGGAAACTACTAATATATTCATATAATTCAAATTGACAGATGTCAGTATAAATAAAAAGTAAATTAATGTGGCAGAGATGAGGATGTTGGAGAAGACACGGAAAGATAGGTAAGGAAATAACTCTAGTGTTACAAGTTTCTATAAAGATACAAGCGAGATGATTACATTGGTTTGAAAATGTCATGAGGAGAAATGAAGAATATATATTGGATGAAGAATGAATAGCTTAGTAATAGAAGGTTGAAGAAACAGAGGAAGACCAAAGATAAGATGAAAGGATTGTATTGCGGAAGACTTGAGAGAAAAGGAACTGAATGAAAACGTCACGTAAAACAGAAATGAGTGGAAGAAGAAAATAAAAAATAGCGACCCCTAACGAATGGGGAAAGCTAAAGAAGAAGAAAATGTTAGTGTCAAGTGAAATTTGCATAGTTTGTTTATGAAATAATTTTACAGGAAATTTAGAATCTTTTGCAAGAAAATTTATGTATGGAATTTATACATAATACACAGGATTGACGGAAGGTATTGTGCTGGCCACAATAATTTTTCTATATATTTTATAGATAAATTAATAAAATAATCAATTTTATAAATCCCGGAGTCTATGTTTTAAAGATAAATACAATTTCTTAGTTACACAGTTCATATTTCAAATGTATGTAACTGACAGATACATGTCACTGTCAAAAAAAATCATCAAATTAATAATAGTAACGTTTTAAAAAGATAATTGTAAATAGAACAATATTTATATGGAAAGGAACTTAATATATACATTTTCCAGCATTATACAGGTATGTACTTATATAAAAATAATAATAAATATATCATCATGGTATATTACCCATTGCTGGGTGTGTTAATCTACTTTGTACACAGGTTTCGGTATTGATGATGACATATTTGAATCGTGCGGGCGTTCACCAAGCATCGCCTCATGGGTACTCATTTCTGGCGTGGAGAGTGCACCACAGGGGTCAATTTTGTGGCATTTAAAATTCGAAATATTTAGTGTTGAATCCGGTTCCCCAGATTCGCGACCAGACACTCAGGCACACAGCCACGAGACCCCATAGGTATATGTGTTTAAATTAATAAAAATTAATTAGCGGGAGGTATTGTGTTGGTCACATCAGATTTTTATATTTTAATTTATTAAGAAACTGGCTCATAATTCGTCGGCTTTACACACCCATAACGTTTACAACTTGACTGATTGTGCAGAATATGTTTAAAGTTCTCTTTATCATGCCATGAACTTATAGCACAGTACTTACATAACACCCTGTATACATATAAATATTTGTAAATATTTAAGGGGTACGAAATTCAATGTTGTGGAACTTGTGCATAATAAAGTGAATCTAATAGAATTGCTGGTCTCATAAATATGGATAAAAGATCTAATGACATTATTTATTTATAATTTTAATAAACAATGGCGTTTTATCGCGCTAATGACCTTACAATTGTAATAGTAATAATAAATAAATGGACAAGCGACGAGCTGTATTCCTAAGCCTGAAAGCCCAGCTCATAGCATCGGTAAAGTTGGGGCCAGTGACTAGACTAGTGGTTTAATGGCGAAACTTTATTCAATCCCTCGATTAGTTTGAATTGATTGTTATTCGAGTATGCAGCTAGTTCTCAACTATTCACAACATTGGGTCACTCTCACAATTAGCTTATTATTTGTTAATGAAACGGACATGGCTACAACAACAATTTACATTGCAATAAATTGGTAATGATTAGTTTCTAAAAAAAGAGAATAAAATAATCTTGTGATCAGATTAAATAATTTTTGGTGATCATATTATATGCAAATTGTCAATCTACACCTCTACAGCCTTTCCAAGGAATCTTAAACAAAAAGTAGGCAATAAATTTCTATGTTTCAAACTTAATCCATAGATATGCTATAAAATAATCATCAATAGCATAAGAGTTGTAGCAGGAGTTGTTCGTATTATTGTAGTATAGTTCTTTGTGTGGTTTAATATAATAGTATTATAATGAAAATGAGACGAATCGAATGCAACCAGTATTACATATATGTACGCCGAATAACTGGCCAGCTCAAACATCCGAGTTTCTCAATATAGGACACTTGCACGTGAAGTTTCAACATGGCGGCTAACAGCTGATTCTAGACAAGCAAACTTTCAGTTTACATTGCCTCTTACGGAGAAATATCGTCCCGTAAGCATTTATTATTTTTTTACAGAACTTAATGTTTTCTTATGGAAAAAGTGATTAGAGTGTGCAAAGGTGAATGTATGAGCAGTATTTTTCCGTAAATATATTTGAGCATAGTGAGTTCGTGGTTATAAAATTAAAACTAATATAATTGTAGTTATTTGTGTATACTTTTATTACATATAACACAATTTAAATATAATCAGAAGGCATATATTAAAATAATGTTTAAATATGTGCATTTTTTTTTAATAATTTGTATAAAAAACATGAAAAATTATTTTTTAAATAAAATCATAAAATTAAGAGAATACTTTAAATTTTAAAAAATGAAGTACGTTTAGACGGTTTAACACATTGTCATAAAAATAATTTAATTAATTCCTTTGTTTAAACAAATAAAACTGTATCACGAACGAATTAACAAATAGGCATACATTTATCTCTTTCTTTTACAAAGGCTGTAAGACTGTGTGATAAGGATGGATATAACACGCTTGTCTTTCAAAAATTCATATTGTTTCGAATAAGTTAGGACATTCCATTTATAAACGATGCTCGTTGTTGATAATACTTTCGCTGTAACGTAAGTTTATTTATTAATTCAGATACATTACCTGGATTCATAGCCGTACGTATAACGTTATATTCTGTCAGAGTCACTGACACTGACATTGTGTCAGTATCTTATTTTTAATATATTTGGTTTTACATTTGCTTATAAACTTACTAGATGGCTTATTTTTGAATGCTTTTCCTGTAATATATATTTTTATAATAATAAAATAACAGTAGTATCTTACAATAAAAACTAAGCAAACGACACTACTGAATTTGTCATGATGGGCGGAGCAAAAATCTGAATTCATACAATTCGTAGACAACCTTGATCGGACATCTTTCAAAAAATTTACTGTACATACCTACTGTGAAGCTAATATATTTGGAAGAAGGCGTGCGAGCATTACTAGCGAAGAGCTCATTAATGTAATTATATATTTAAATAAAATAAAAGTGAATTTCTTTTGTTGTAGACAAAGAAAATCCTTTACGATGTGTTGGTTAAAGGAAGGCCGATGTTTGTAATGTACGTGTAAGAGGTTAAGGCTATTCGCTGTGTAAAGGATACGGGCCTGTTCTGGTTCACAACGCAACAGGTTAATAACATCGGTCATTCTTAACATTTCACGTCACTTCTATGTACACCACTTACATCTATTACTACCTAACTAACCTAACTTAACTCTCCACAACCTCTACCACACATGAGGGCGACGTTTCCCGCCAAAATATCACACGATAAAGTTAGACAAAAGGTCGATGAAAAATAAAATTTATCTCTAATGCTTATATCCAAAATAAAATAGATTGTTACCTTCCGCTACATTTAGGTAAGGAAGGTATTGTCTTTGGTCAAAAAATTCGGTGATGGGTGTGTTACGATCCTTTCGGCCGCAATAACTCCAATACTACAATTTTAAAACTTACAACTGACTTGATTAGATTCTGAACAACCGAAGTACCTTAATTTGAAGGTCTGAACTGTTTTTCTTAAAAAAAAAACAATTAAATATTTTTTGACATTTTATGTTATTATAATAATTTAAGTATATTTTATTCTCTATACGATTTGATAGCATTTTATATTTCATATACACTGAATAGAATTTAAAAAAATATAAAGAAATTAAATTTCATAAAGCATGGAAACAGCTATTTTATTAAGAAAATTCTGATTGAAAGATGTCAGTGTTATTGTCAAGTGCAACTGACATAGTATGTTTGTGACATAATTAAATATAGAATCTTTTGCTAGAAACTTTCTGTATGAGTGATGGAAGATAATATACTGGAAATATAGAATCTTTTGTAACTTTCTGTATGGAATTTGTACAAAATACATAGAACTAACGAAATGTAATATGCAGGTTACATTACATTTTTTTTTATTCTGTCATGATTTTGACATAAGAAATATGTGTTACGGTGAAGAAATATATATTTATGCAACAAGATTGTTTACACTTGAGTTGCATATAATATTTTTATATGACCTTAAATAAAATTCCTGAAACAAATTAGAAATTTGACAGACGAGCAGACGACAATTTGAACACACTAAATACCGAATTCGCATTAAACAGATAACAGATCTGAAGTTGAATCTGCAGTTCTGTCAGTATTACCAACATGAAAGTATAGAAAAAACTAAATTTACGTAAGACAATTTAAATGCCAAACGTGTATTGATGTTGCTAGCTCTGTAATGTGTAAATAAGATGAAATACGAAAATCGTTTACTTTACACATTGTCTGCAGTGTGTAAAGTATCAACTTTACACATCGCAGGGTAAAAAATGTTTTATACTTGTGTGGTAGAATTTGTAAAGATGGCCAGTTGTATAAAGTATTGTTAACTCTAACCATCAACCATCTTCTATAGAATCTATGCCTTTTCAACTTTAATTTCAGAAAAAGTAAATTCAGTTTTGGAAAAAGTAACTTCAATTTCAGAAAAAGTGTGTGTGTGTGTGTCTGTCTGTGTGTGTGCATGTGTGTGTGTGTATGTATGATAGGTTGTTGGAGGTACGATTTCTCAAATTCTATAAGACTAAAGACCTGTGTAACTACGGATTCCTCAATCTAACAGTAATGGGAAGTGTTGAATAGATTCTGGTAACAATTGGACAACCGGAAGTAGTAATATTTTAACAAAAGTCTTCTAAATATTATTTTTTGAAAATTTATGTTATACAAATATTAAAAAACAACATTCTCTATCCGACACATTTAAAATTCACAGCCCAAACATCTCCATGGTAACTACTTGAAAAATTAAAATGTCTGTAATTGACAGATAAATGTCACTAATCTGAATGTCAAAAATTCAGAGATTGTACTGAAGGCTTTTTCTGGGAACGATATTTAATATTTCTTATTGTATTAATAATTATATATTAAAAATTATAGGTATATTACATGAACCCTTCAGAAATACCGCCAATCCCGTTAATGAATTGGAAAAACCTCGAACATTTAGAAGAAATGGAGAAAACTTGCTCATAGAATGAATTTAAAATTATAGAAAATACGTAAATATAAAGATTAGGTGTAATTAGGATTTTTTGTGTGTACAAGAAATGTTAAATACAATACTTATATATACCACATTGGAAATTGTGATGGCCACAACAGACTTTTCTGAAATTCTTTTTCCGAAATTGAAGTTGAAAAGGTATATAGCTAGACAGCTAGAGTGTCTTTGATATAATTTATGTTTTTTGTAGTGTTCCTTACGTCATTATTTTTCGAAGTAATAATCAATAAATTATTGTATCTCTTCCTACTTGTTATGCATGTGTATAACAGAGGAAGGGACATAATAGTTTGTCGAATATTCCTTCGAAAGATAATAACGTAAAGAACACAATAAAGTATGTGATCAGTTAACAATAATTTGTGCAAATGGTTCTTATATACTAACTACAGACTAAAAAGAATTGATATAAAAAGTGACAACAGACCATGCTCACCTCAGTCCTCTGCTGCAGCCTCTTGTTGAGTTCATATATCCGGTAGTCGGGCTGGCCGAAGTAAGGGGTGTGCCTTCTGGGAACAGGCAGAGATCTACGGATGCAAAATCAGTATGCAACGCATTAAAACACTGACGAAGCACCTAGCACAAGCAATAATATACAGCAAGCTTACGAGTATGACGAATCATACTCTGCAGCACATAGATACACACATGTATACTCATTTCATTTTAAATACTATTGTACTACCCCTGTCCGATAATAGTTATTTATGTATCAAGGCATTGAAGTTTTATTTATTGTCACGAATGTGGAATTTAGTTGCCGAGGAAAATAAACCATATAAGTGATAAAAAGGAACTTCAGTGCCGAGGTGCATATTAAATTATTTGAAATCGAAATTTTGTGAAAATGAAAGATATATTTATTTTTATAGGTTATAATGACAAATCAGTCAATGGGCCTTTTACATGAAAAGAGAGAGATAAAGAAAAAATGACATATATGTAGTGCGCAGTAGTTTGTTTACGCAAAGAGGAGGCCAGATATATTTCAAACAAAATTTGAAATGGAGGAAATAAGAATGTAACTATATTAAATAAATTCACACAAAGAGTTTGTGATGATAAATAGACGAGATGACGGGTAAATGGGAATCAGAAACGTGGTTATATGTTCTAAAGACGCGAAATAAACACCACATAAAGTGACAGATAATTGCGTAGTTGCCAGTTTGTTATTAAGAAAGTTACAAACAAGAATAAAACTATTGTTATTATTTTCAAATATATTGTTTTGTCTTTATTAATAATTCTTTACAATCAAAGTCAAAATAATTTCAGTTTTTGTGTTGTTTAAATATTTTTTATCAAAAATAATTGCTGTCCTTTTAATCATTTTACTTGACAACATGGTTGCCATCTCTAGTTCATAAAAATTTCACTACGTGGTGTATTGAAAAATTACGATACGGTGCAATAAAAATGTAAAAGGTCCATTGCTGTCAGTCAAACAAACGAATTTATGTTTAGTGTTGCGTTATGCCTGTTATCTCAAATTTCTTCATCGGAATTATTTAATACGTTCTGCTTGCACATATTTTTTGTCATTTTACATACACATTGGCTATTGTACAACGTATGTCTGCCCAAATTATCTTATATGTATAATAATTAGCATAAGGTTGGCAACACTACATTTCATGAAATCGTCCAATAATTAATTACTTTAGTGCCGATTTCTGAACTTTTAATGACGATTTTTGTGCACTTTAGTGACGATTTCAAATAAATATATATTTTTTGCTTTCAAAACTTATAAGTGAATGAATATACATGGTAGTCAAAAGTATTATTTACAAAACAGGGACATTATTAACACAGATTCTACTAGCAATTTAAGGTTAGTCACAACTAATTACTAATATTATCACTAAATTTGTATGAAGTGTGAAATACACAATTAATATAATATATGAACAGTATTACACCCGAAAATGGGACAGCTGATTTATGACAATTATTGTCCGAATAAAAATTTCGCAATGGGGTAGTTTCGCCTTTTTTGTTTATTTTATTACAAGCAAGTATTTTTAAATTTTCCATATTGTTTTATTTTGCATAATTTTTGTTGTTAAATGAGAAAAAATTACTGAAAATACCGGACATACCTATTCCCGCCACTGTGACATTACCCTTGCCGCTTCCGTTGCAACTTAGTTTCGACGTGCTACTTGAACTATGACAAAGATATTTTGCAACGTATGTCTTGCGAGGTAAGAACTTGTTTGTTAGGTTAGATTGCTGTCAAGTTAGCACGTATTTTTACTTATTTATTTTTGTTTAAGCAAGTTTGTAACGTTTTGATAAATATTTCTAATTATTTTGTCAGGTATGTATATAGAAAAATTTGCGAAAGAATATTCAATTACTCAACGTATTTAATTATGTTTAGTATGGGAACTAAATACTTCATAATGCTAATAAAGAAAGACAATTCATAATCATGTATATTTTTTACTTACGAGAAATATAGAATAAATGCCTAAGAAACAAATAGAAACAAGGTTATGTCCACGGCGTCAGTATCACCATCAACTGTCATTTTGACATATCACATTCCATCGCTGTAAAACGACACTAGCGACATTTGCGGCTTTAAGTATGTAAGCGGGACGTCACAGAGAAGAATATTTTAAATAACTTTTTTGCAATATTTACATAATAAATGGCGAATTTTATTACAGTATATATCTTATTATGAGCCATATATTGTAAACAAATAAGAATTTTATTAAATTTGAACATATGGTAACTATCCCATTATTCATTCCCATTTTGAGGTGTTCGTACTATACGATCCTAAACTCATATTAGTTCGGTCGGTTAACATTTTCAACGAATAAATTATAAAACCTACGCAAATGGTAATAAATTTCTACAAATTTCTTTCGACTAATTTAAAATATATATTTTAAGCTAACCAAAACTGAATATGTTATTCAAGTATTCCGCCATTTAATATTACGTTACATCGCCTTTATTATTAATACCAGCTGTAATTCTATTAGGTATTGTATCCCTAAGCCCTGCACATTTTCCTGTGAGTATTGTCCTATATAGGGTGGTGACCGGCACGGCCGAACATAGGACTTTGACATATAAATTCCTGCTTCTCTAATTATTTTAGGTAAAAAAGTTTCAAATAAAAGCTGTAGAGCATAAAATTCTGCATCTGAATCAATAAACAAAATTAATTTAGTATGCCTAGTAAGGGCAGAAATTAGGAATAAAAATATCGAAAAGATCGCATATAAATGCATAACGAATATCGAGTTGGGAGAAGGTTCGTAATACTAATGGAAGTAAAGAAAATCAAATAGCGGCGGAGTGGTCATCAGTCCAGCACTGCAATTCTCAAACAGTTTTTGTTTGAATATAAATGTCTTGCATTAAACTTAATAATTTAAGTACACTTGCAATTATAAAGTATATAGACTTATACAGGTTGGTGACCGCGACCCCGGAACATAGGACTTGAACATGTAAAATCATACTTTCTTAATTTTCTGCTTCCCTAATTATTTTAGGTAGAGCATAAAATTCTGCATCTGAATCAATAAGCAACATTAATTTTGTATGCCTTGTAACAGCAGAAATTAGGGATAAAAATATCGAAAATCACCTCAAAAATAGCAATAGCCATGGAATTGAGACAAAATAAATAACAAATGTCTAACGGTTTATCTGTCATGTTAGAATAATATATTTTATTAGATATTATTTCTAATTTCCGTTGCAGTTAACAGTTATCTGTTACTTTAAATTGATATTTGTTCACTTGAACAGATTTTACAAATGATAATAAAAATAAATTAATTTAGCTTGACAGATAAATCGTTAACATTTGTTATTTATTTTGTCTCAATTACATGGCTACTGCTATTTTTGAGGTGATTTTCGATATTTTCATACCTAATTTCTGCCGTTACAAGGCATACAAAATTAATTTTGTTTATTGATTCAGATACAGAATTGCTCTATAACTTTTATTTGAAGCTTTTTTAATCGAAAGTCATATGTTGGCTATACCGGTCTTGCAAGATAGGTTTTAGAGTGCTCGTCAGCTAAGAAAAAGGCATTTACGTCATCAATAGATGCGCGAAGCAATGACGTAGACTCACACATTTTGTAGGCAGTGGCGTGGCATCTTATTCTTATACATTTTCATTAGAACTAAACGTCAGAATAAGACACGAACGACACTGGTGTATCACGTGAACAAGCTATTTAACCCGTAGCTATGACAACCAAGGGCAATGACAAAAATTGGTTTCTGCGCTGATGACGTAAATGGCTTTTTCTTAGCTGATGGGACTCTACTGTACGCACTGGATTTTGACGAAGTTGTTTTTCATTTTGTCAAAAGTAAAGGGTCGCGGTACAAGCTAAATCTGGTCTTGAAAGTGACCCTTAAAATGCTGGTCGAACTATTATCACCAGTCGTTTGGCCCACATTTTTTTATAGGTTTAAGTCTATATTTAAAAAAGCCGAAATGATTTTGTAGAAATTTCTAACCATTTTTGTAGATTTTATAATTTGTTGAAAATGTAAACTAGCCGAATTATTATGAGTTTAGACTCATACATATAACCTTAAATGTCTAGTGAATTTTATATTATAATGATGTGCATATGTTTAAATATTATTTAAACTATAAAATATACGTATGTGTAGAATACGAAAAGACCAGATGACTTATTATGTCAAGTCATGTCACATGAAAATATGCAATAGGTATACAACAGTAATGAAAGAAATATGAACGAGTTTGTAAATATGTATTATTTATTAATACATTTTTATTTATTAGTATTAAGTCAGCGATATTTTTAATTTATTTATTGCGAAAGTAAGTATAAATAACATTTTTATCAAGTAACGTAATATTTTTATGAAATTGTACAGCCACCGTCAACACATATGTGTGTTACGGGTCACGTTCAGTATATAAAATATTCTCATTTCACGTTTTCAAAGTCATTTTTTATATTTTGCGTTCATAATGAAGTCATTACGCAAACCAATTGTGTACTGAAAGAGCCTTCATTTCGATACGCAATTCTTGAATTTTAGAAGGTTGGTGCTGATATTTACTTATGTTCATAAATCAGAATATAAAATAGATTAAGTTCTAACATTACTTTGGCTTAACATGTTTTCAAATGGCAGATAAATAACTGTTTAAAATTTTAGTTAAAATTTAATTTTTCACGAGCTACTTGATTTTCTTAAATCTAGTGTGACCGACATATTAATTGCATTGATGTTATTGCAAGAACTGATATTCAAGGATTTAACAGCGTATATTTTGGTGTATTGGAAAAGTTCAAAAAGGAAAAAGTTCAGGCCAAACTGCGTGACGCCTGGTAAGCGCCCGCACGGTACAAATATTCCATCATTACCGATATCTGTGTACGAAGCAGATTGGCACACCCAGCAATGGGTAATATGCCGTGATGAAATATTTATTTATTTATTTATTTTACTGCGTTCCATTAATTTCTTAACATTTTATATAAATTCCTACAACTTGCTACATTATTATTGGTGCACAGACGACCAATAGGAGTCCGTATCAATGATGTCACCAGAATCCTAACACAGGATATTTCCGGCTATTTTCCGTATTATTCGGTTGTCCTTTTTTGAGCAAATGGATGTGTGTATGCTCTTTGAATTTTTTATACGATGTTTAATAAATAACTAAATGTTTTGTACGAATGTATTTTGTGTACATGAATTGTAACAATTTGTAAGGTCTTACTGCAAGTGTGATAATGTCCATGTCATTTTGTATATATTACATTTTTGTTGTATAATTGTTGTAGACCCTGAAGAAGGTGCAAGGGTGTACCGAAACGTTGGTATAATAAGAATAAATGCTGTTTGACTGAACTTTCGAGTAATTGTTAATACCTAATCCACATCACAGTTGAGAAATTTTATATTTTGCGTTCATAATAACGTCATTACGAAACTCAATTGCATATCAAAAGAACATTTATTTCAATACGCAATTTTTTATTTTAGAAGGTTGGTACTAGATGACATTTACTTATGCTCATAATTTAAAATTGACATGAATTTCCATAAAAATGAATAAAAAACGTTATCAACCACAATATTACACATACAAATTTACCTGAATGAACTCGATTTAATTTAGCAGTTTTTTAAAAATATTTTAGTATATGAAATCCGCAAAATATAATAAATAGTATAAAGAACTAATTTTATAATACTTTTGACGCGTACGAAAAACAAAATATTATAAAACTTGTTCTTTAATCAATTATTTTTTATTTATTTTTAACACCACTGTAAAAAGACTTGTAATAGTACACAAGAACTTTTGTTTTTTACCTCTCGCTAAGAGAGGTATTGGATTCATGCTAAAAATCGCATATCCAGATTTTATTGAATAAGCACGTTTTAAGGTCCCTACAATCCGATTTTAACATTTTTACGATGATGTCTGTGTGTGTGTGTGTGTGTGTGTGTGTGTGTGTGGATGTATGTGTGTGTGTATGTATGTAGGATGTTGGAAGGACGATTACTCAAAAACTATAAGACTTTAAATTTGTTTAACTACGTATTTCCCAATCGGACATTCATGGGAAGATCTGAAAAGGTTTTGGTAACAATTGAACAACCGGAAGTAGAAGATTCTTGAAAAAAAATCTTCTAAATAATATTTTTTGAAATTTTTTCTTGATAATATTAAAGAAAAATAAATTTTCTTTCTGATACATTTAAATATTTTATAATATATTCTATAGATTTAGAGATAAAAGAAATATAATATGTAAAATAATCTGTTATAATAAATTTTACAGCCGAAAGAATGGCCATGGAAAATAGTTGAAAATTTAATTTTTTTGTAACTGACAGATAAATGTCAGTGTCAGAAATCCGAAGACATTACTGAAGAGTTTTTCTGGGAAGTACATACATTATATTATTTCTTAATGTATTAATAGAATTGGAAACATTTCGAAAAATTAGAAGAGGACAAAATTTCTTCATCAAAAATGAATTTAAAATTAAACAATCTAAATATATATGGAATAGATATATGCGTAAGTAGAATTTTTGGTGTAGAGTATACAAGAAATGTTAAATACAATAGGGAGCGAGCAGTCATATGATTTTGTTGGCCTTGACAAGCAGATATGGAGGCCCATGTCAGAATGATAGCTAGTAATTATGTATAAATTTCTCATTCTAAATTTAGTGATTTTCCAATTCCATGTGGAGCAGAATTAAATGTTAAATATCTAAGGCATACAAGTAAATTTTAAACTCCTGGTGATAAATTGACGTAAATTTAGAAAATCTTAAAATTTTTAATGAAAAATTCTAACATTTGACATCTATGTACATAATTACTAATTATCATTGTGAAACGGGCCCACACATCTGCTTGTGAAGCCCAAAAATGTAACATTACTGTTCGCGCCCTATACTTATGTAACCAAAAAAAGGAAGTGGCGAGAGGTATTGTGCTGGCCACAACAGATTTTTACTCTCGTTCAACAGGTCCCGTTGTCTATCTACCCTATTCTATCCCTGGCAAGACTACCACGCGTACATACATAACCTATAGAATCGATAATTTACTTGCTATGCGTGTGCGTATGTTGATGCGTGCGTAAGTGCGTGTACGTGTGTGGTCATCAGACAAGGGTCTGGCTCTGGGCTGGCAGAGGATCACGCATGCGTAAACGTGTCAAGGAAAATTAGCTGAATTAAGGCGAATCACATGGGTGGTTACGTTTCAACTATTCAAACTCGCTTTAATTACCCAAGTTTACCCGCAATGACAAGAGAAAGTCACAAAAAAGTTACTTCAACCTAGATTTTTTCACGCTTTTGAATTTACATTTTTTTGAAATGAACCATGTAAAGGGTGTTAATGAATACGTGTTACAAATTTATAGGGTATGTAGGGGATACAAAATAAGACATCTACTAATAAACTTAAATCCGGAAATGCACCATTTTCGAGCTAAAGTCTCTTAAAAGAGTAATTAACTACCTTCATTTCAGTTGGCCGTGACCTACCACTTCAGTTATTGTTTTGTTTATACATACTATTTGCAATGCTTGCATTCAAGTTGGTGGCCGTAATTTGAGTAATAATTATAATGGGGAACACCCACATCGCCTTAATGTTCATACATCGCCCCGTTCATTTCTTGTTTCGTTCAGTTTCCAACGTTCAAATCATGACCATGAAGTTGGCGCAGGTGAACTTGGCGCGCTCACAATTTAAAAAGTACACTCTGGAGTATAAAATGTATATGAAAATGATTTATTGAATTAGAGTAGGTAGTTGTTAGTATTTAAAAAAAAAATTGAACTGCGGAGTGTACTTTTTAAATTGTGAGCGCGCGAAATTTATATGCGCTAGCTTCATTGTTAATATTTGAACGTTATGAAACTGAACGAAACAAGAAATGAACATGGCGATGTATAAACATTATGACGCTTCATACCTAGCCATTATAATGTATTAGAAAAATCTGTTGTGGCCATCACAATATCTGTCGCCCTTTCCATTGTGGTATATATAAGTATTGTATTTAACATTTTTTGTACACACAAAAAATTCTAATTACGTACACCTAATCTTTATAATTACGTATTTTCCATAATTTTAATCTCATTCTATGAGTAAATTTTCTTCATTTCTTCTAAATGTTCGTTTTTCCAATTCATTAACGGGATTGGTGGTATTTCTGAAGAGTTCATGTAATATACCTATAATTTTAAATATATAATTAACAATACAATTAGAAATATTAAATATCATTCCCAGAAAAAGCCTTCAGTACTATCTCTGAATTTTTTACACTAACATTAGTGACATTTATCTATCAGTTACACACATTTAAATTTCTCAAGTAGTTACCATGGAAATGTTTGGACTGTGAGCAGGCTGTGAGATTTACTACACCAGATTATTTTATATAGTTTATATTTCTCTATTTTTAAATCTATAGACGGCATAATATTTTATTTTATTAAGGTAGATAATTACACTTTTAAGAGCCTATAGCTCGAAATGGTGTGTTTCCGGATGAGTTTATTAGTAAAAGTTTTCTTGTATCCCCTACACACCCTATAAATTTTGTAACATGTATTCATTAACACCCTGTATAAAATATCTTTTACTTATATGAAATATATAGAAAAATGAAATTTTAAAGATTGTCTTTAATTCTGTGGCTAAATATAAGAATAACCAATGTCAATTTTAGACCAAAGTAAGATTAAATATGTAATTGCCTACTAAAAACCATAATTTTACTCGTATATACCAAAACAACCAAAGTCCATCTGTCTAACTTACAGGAATCAACATCCATTGAACCAATGTCATGTCATAAAACAAAAACATATTCACTTATTGCAATAATAACCAATGTAATGCTACCGTTTTTAATTAGCCATTCCCAAAAATTATGAAATGATGACATTGTTTGTTCTTTCGAAATTCCAAGCCGGAATGTGTTACCGTGATTATCAGATTACATAGTACAATTTATAGTTTTCTAGTTTCTGTATTTCTGAAATACAGTTTTATTTTTAGTTTTAGCTCTACTCATTGCTTCTAATGATTTTTTTTTGTTGTACAGTTATTTTTATTTTCAAACGACAGTTACCTTTTCGGTACAGAATGAACGTAACCGTTACCTAGCTTATTTCTAATTCCCATGAAATGTTCTGTGTTAATTTGTCTCGTACGACAGATAAAATGATCTTAATTTATCCTAACCTCTTGTTAAACGGTGAATCATGAAGATTTGTAAAATTATGAGCTCATATTAGGAATATAAAGAGCAGTATTACCAACATGCTCTATGCAAATGAACTAAGTTAAATACCTAACAAGATACCATTAGTCTAAACGAGCAACATACGATAATTACATTCTTCCTCCTTTCTTTTAACGAATTAAAATTTGTAGTAATTTAATTATATACTCGTAACCCGGATCCTTTCATTATTGGGATGGACAGAAAAATATAAACTAGAGCTTATAACAGTATGAATTACAAAATGGTTATATGAGGGTAGCGTTGATAATTTTTGCAAACTAATAAATTAAGCATTTTAAAACAAAGTTGTAAAATTAATATTTCGGTGACATGTGTTGCAAAAACATTTTTTTTACAATCGTCCCCAAAGTGTGTTCTAAATTTTTGACATATCTACTACTTGAGCCGGCTGTGCATGGTATTTGGATTTTGAAGCGATCAACACAATTACTTTTTTTTACAATAAAACAAAAATCTTATTTTTTAAATATTTCCCTAAATCATTTTTAGTTTGAGAACACTTATTTCCCGTACGATTGAAGAAATAATACTTTGCAGGCGTGGTGTACACAAACGTAAGTATAGTCTATATCCTTAAAACTGGAAGGATCGACACAAAACGGTTAAACGCCCCTGGCCTATGAAACTATAAATAAATATCTGTTAGTGTGTTTACCGCACATTTTTTTAAGGAAGTTAATCCGTTGTGGCCAAAAATCAAAATGTGACTGAAATTAATTACAAGTCGTACAATTTGGATGCAAATTCTGACTGAAATTGAAATAACGAAGATAAATGAATTTAAAGTTTATGAAATGCATTGCGTATATGGAGGTTAACAGTAGTTTCACTAAACGATTAGAAAATATCATAACAACCTATGTTTGAAAAAATAATATGTTATTCTTTGATATATGAGATATTTACTTAAAAAAAAACAATGAGACACCATAATCATTGTTGAGAAATCGCAGGCTTAAGGAAAATTATATTTTTGACACTATTAAATTATATAAGAAAAAATTGTAGAAGATTGAACCTTTTTACCTCCCGCTACCCTTGGTAAGGGAGGTATAGGGATCGTGCTAAAAATCGCATATCGAGATTTTGGTAAATGACCACGTTTTAAGGTCCCTACAATCCAATTTTAACATTTTCACGATGATGTTTGTGTGTATGTGTGTGCGTGGATCCTCTTTACGCTCTAACTCAAATACTATTGTTCAGAAAATTTTGAAACCTTGTAATTTCTACTTTACTCTACAGGATTGCATTAATACTTTTTGTATGTATTTTATGGATAAATTTATAAAACTATCTATAATTTTAATCCCGTAGCCTACGTTTTAAACACAACTCATTCACATGGTTACACAATTCAGATCTCAAATGTTTGTAACTGATAGATTTATGTCACTGTCAACGAAGTAATCATTTCAAGTAATAATATTAACACGTTTCATTAAGAATATAGTAAATGGAACAATAATTATATGGAAAGGAACTTAATACAGTTTCCAAATATGTAAAAAAGGTCAGATAATAAAAACATACATATATCGTCACGGCATATTGCCATTTGATGGGTGAGGCAATCTGCTTTGTACGCAGATTTTGGTAATAATAATGACATATTTGTACCGTGCGGGCGATTACCAGGCGTCACTTCACGCGAATCTAGGGAACGGGTTAGATTTCGACCGACGCAAAATATTTTAGAATTTGAAATGGTACAAAATTGACCGCTGTGGTGCACTCTCAAAATGTCAAAATAATAAAACTCCCGTAAGGGAACATAATTCCCTTTCGGTGCTAGAGTCAAACTGGTGTATTTTTCTTTGATAGTACAGAATTGATTTTTACTCTCGGTCATGGAAAAATATATTTTATAAATGAAAATTGTTTCATTAAATTTCAGAACAACGCGAAAAGCAGCTGCTACAGTTATAAAAATAAACAGTGAACTAGAAAATAATAGACATTTGTTTCATGGCTTTCTCGATTGTTTAATACATTTTATCTATTAGTTCAGTGTTTCCCAAACTTTTTATCCTCGCGACCTCCTTCAGGCTTCAAAAATTCTTCGCGCCACCTTAACAACCTTGTTCTAGTATTTTTTAAACCCGATATAATAAATTAATTTCCTTTCGCGCCCCAGTTTAGGAAACACTATTTATAAAAAAATAATTATCCTAATCTAGTAGAGCAAATAATTTAAAAACTCTTTCTTTTTCCGTTCGGTAGATAACTACCGTTTTCTTGTTGACAAATCAGTGTTCTCGTATTGGTGGCAGAGAAAATAGGTAAATAATAAATCAGGGAGTGACAAGACGCTGCTATCACCTGGTACCGGGGGGCCCTGAGGCGGTTTCACCCCCTACAACCCTGTGACAGGCACCGCGAACTGTCTTACCCCGACACCAAGCTGCATTGTGCATGCGACAGCAACATAGTGGAATATGTACAGGTAGTATGTGGAAGCTATATGCAAGTATTTAGGGCATTAATTGTGTTTGGAAGGAAATTGTAATGGCTAATATTACTAATATTAAGAGGGTCAAAGTACGATGCATTTTATATTTAATAAACGGCAAAGTTTTATGAATTGCATTCCACAAACGTTAGTTTTCGGAATATTGACTGATGCTAATGGATTTCAATTTATCAGTATTTTATTATTTGATCAGTATTTTGTAAAATAAGTAATCAATTAATATGAATATTATGTTCAGGTTAGATTAGATTAGGTTAACTTATGGTTACGTTAGGTAGGTTAAATTTCTTCAGATCAAATAATATAAAATACTGATCAATTAAATACATACCATAATAAAACATGTTTATTTGTTAAAAATTCACAATCGGATTTTTGACACACACACTTGACCCTTAAACTGTAGCCAAGTTTGGGGTGAGACTGTCACTTTCCGTTGGCGACAATTTGAATGCTAGGTTGTATTTTTACCTCCCGCTTCCCTTGGTAAGGGAGGTATAGGGATCATGCTAAAAATCGCATATCGAGATTTTGATAAATGACCATGTTTCAAGGCCCATAGAATTTGATTTTAACATTTTCACAATTGTCTGTGGGTGTGTATGTGTGTGGGTGTAGATCTTTTGGACACTAGCTCAAATACTGTCTATCGCAGAATTTTGAAACCTTGTATTTCGGCCTTACTCTAATATGGAAAGAAGCCATTAGATTTTGGTGTAAATCGGATAACTGGAAATCGCACTGTACTAGAAGCTCAAAATAGTTTTTCTTCCAAAAATACCTTTAAATATCATTTTTTCACGATTATGTTATTATAAAAATGAAAGATTATTGATAAATTAATAAAATAATTTTATGAATCCAGGCGTCTATGTTTTAAAGATAAAAACAATTTCTTAGTTACACAGTTCATATTTCAAATGTATGTAACTGACAGATAAATGTCACTGTCAAAAAAATAATCATTTCAAATTAATAATAGTAACGTTTTAAAAAGATAATTGTAAATAGAACAATAGTATACAATATATATCATCACGGCATATTACCCATTGGGTGTGCTAATCTGCTTTGTACTCAGATTTCGGTAACGATGACATATTCGTATCGTACGGGCGTTTACCAAGCGTCGCCTCACGGGTACTCATTTCTGGCGTGGAGAGTGCACCACAGGGGTCAATTTTGTGCCATTTAAAATTCGAAATATTTGGTGTTGGTAGGGATTGAATCCGGTTCCCTAGATTCGCGATCAGACACTCAGGCACGCAGTCACGAGACCCCATAGATATATGTATTTAAGGTCGCCGTCGAATTGGGCTTGACAAACTAATCCGCTGCGGATCTCTAGCGCTACAATCGCAGGGAGAGGCGCCAAAATCTCAAAGAGCAAGATTTAAAAATTACGGCCAGCGCGAACGATACCTCGCCTGGAGGCTAGTCTAGTACGTACTGGACGGGAAATATCTCTACACTGCAGTATTTTCATTCTTTCATACTTCAAGAACAAAAAGTATTTAATTTTGGTTTGAAGAAAAATTGTATTTTTATAAATATAATTAGGGTTTGAATTTATACTACGAGTACATAAAGAACATATCTAGAAAAAAACGCGGCTCCCTATAATTTCTCTATTATTCAAGTTAAAAATAATAATAATAATACTAATAACAATAATAATAATTTATTCTTCAAGTAAGACCAAAATTGCATCGGTATATGGAATGTCAAAAATACATACATGTCACAAATATAGTGTTCATGATATTTCAATAAACAAAGTACCATACTTAAAATTATCCGTATAATATTCATTAAATGTAGTAACATTTATCAATTAATAAATATTTTAGTTTCCTTTTAAATAAATTAAACGAATCAATGTTCTTTATATGTTTGGGTAATGGTTATATAATTTGATTCCTATTACAAAAGAATTATTTAGAGTTAAAAATGTCACTTGTTTTGGAAGCACTAAATTCTCTTTATCTCTAGTATTATAACTATGACAATTCTTATATTTTAAAATTTTATTTTTAATTTTTTCTAATAATTAAAATGACATTTAAAATATACAAACATGGCAGAGTAAGAAACTTTTCTTTTATAAAACTATGTTTACATGTATTTCTGTAGATAAGGTTATAAATATTTCTAATATGTAGCTCGTTTCTGTATTATAAAAATGCGAACGGCATTGGGAGAGCAGCAATTATGCCATATGACTGACTGACTATAAAATTTTGCAACATATTTTTTTTTGCTGTATTTACTATGGTATTTTGTGCAAGTTTTTTAAGAGCAAAAGCATATATGTAAATAATAAAATTGTAGGAGCCAAAAGTGACAGCTACTTATAAAAGAAAATAGTTCTCCAAATTGGAATACGTATATTTTTACCTCTCGCTAAGAGAGGTATTGCATTCATGCTAAAAATCGCATATCCAGATTTTATTGAATAAGCACGTTTTAAGGTATCTACAATCCGATTTTAACATTTTTACGATGATGTCTGTGTGTGTGTGTGTGGATGTGTGTGTGTGTGTGTATGTGTGTGTGTGGGATGTTGGAAGGACGGTTACTCAAAAACTATAAGACTTAAAATTTGTTTAACAACGTATTTCCCAATCGGACATTCATGGGAAGATCTGAAAAGGTTTTGGTAATAATTGGACAACCGGAAGTAGAAGATTCTTGAAAAAAAATCTTCTAAATATTATTTTTTGAAAATTTTTCGTGGTAATATTAAAGAAAATTAAATTCTCTATCTGATACATTTAAATATTTTATTATATATTCCATAGATTTAGAGATAAAAGAAGTATAATATATAAAATAATCTGTTGTAATAAATTTGACAGCCGAAAGAATGCCATGAAAAATAGTTGATAATTTAAATTATTTGTAACTGACAGATAAATGTCAGTGTCAGAAATAATGAGTAATGAATTAAAAATGTACTTGGAGAATCCCTTAGTTCTTGATCTGTGACT
The DNA here is from genome assembly GCA_951394225.1 of Harpalus rufipes. NCBI lineage: Eukaryota > Metazoa > Arthropoda > Insecta > Coleoptera > Carabidae > Harpalus > Harpalus rufipes. Next base: position 45,874,161 of record OX596282.1, read on the forward strand.
ATTATGGAGATGACAAGTCTAGGTTGAAGGACTTAAATTTGTTTCAAACATTATGGGACAATGTACACCAGTACTGTAGACTAGAGTAACTTTGAATTGCGAAAAAGCTATCAAATTCTTCTCAAGTAAGTTGTAAATATTGACAAAATCGGAGTGCAATCTATCCGTCACTTTATTAAAGGGAATTAAGGTTATTTAGATGTAACAAGTATGAAAAAATAAAATGTAAAAGAAGATATATAAGAATAGATGCACAATCCAGATATATACATTTTAGACCGCCCAAAATTAATGTTTTTACTAGAAGAATATGAAGAGAAAGTAAACAAAGTTGTTCGAATTGAAAATTGCTGTTACCAGCCTAATATTTATATATGGTAAACTCTACTTTGTAATTTATTGTAACATAATTTATGGTAAAATATCTTCATGTTGAGACATGCTATTATTGAATAATAAAGAAGTTTATACGTCATAGATTTATATGAATATATTATTTGTATTTATAAAAATAATCTTTGCTTTATGCATACAGCCAGGTAAAATATACGGCGAGAGGTTATGTGCTGGCCACATCAGATTTTTTTAAAATGAAAACATATACTTTTACATAGAACAATAGATAATTTTATTCTGAATTTATTCTAAATCTAATTCCCTCAAGTGACTTGTTTCTCTTTTGTAGAATAACCCATTTGAAATGGGATTGTAACGTACCGCCACATTGTCAAATATTCGTTGACTACAATGATTTACAATCTGGCTAGTCATGTGCACTTAGCTTGTATGAAAGCTATTCTTCGTTTATTAAAACGTCTATCCATATTGTGAAATGCATAGGTGTTTTATAATTTGGCTAATTTTACAATCTGACTAAGACATAATTAGAAAACCGGGATTAATACCGATACCGACGTGGGAGGCTAGGCACAGCTTATAAAATATCGTTTATGAAAGCAATTTTTATGATATATGTGACAGAAGTTTATGTTTCCGAGATATTTTTTATTAATCAGCTAAATAAATTTATTAGTGAATTTATTAGGAGGTAGATATACCTTTTCATTTTCAATTTTGTAAAATGTATCCTTATTCAGAGAGCAATTCTTATTTGTGCGAATTTATATTACCAGTTGCTATATTGCCCCATACGCAACCAATATTTATTTGTGATTTTTCTTTATTTGATTCTTCGGTGTATTTAGAAATTTCAATATCATACATTGAAAATTTGAAGCATGTTAGGCTTACTAGACCTAATCCTCTGCAGGTTTCGGATATAAGTGACCCATAGTGCAAATTTTGGAATGATCCAGTTGTAATTTCATGGCCCATTTTAGAACATATCCTAATTGCTCAATTCTATTACCTGTTATGGTTTTCTCAAAAGCAAATTCACTCGTAGGATTAGGATCACTTTCAATACATAATTTATAATTTTTTATATTAAAAATAAATTATTTATTAGAACCGTAAATATCAGAGTAGTTTTCACCTTCCGTCACGTTTTAGGGTCCGTAGAGTACGATTTTAGCATTTTTTTACGATGATGTGTGCGTGTGTGTGTGTGTGTGTGTGTGTGTGTGTGACGATAACACGAACACTACAATTCTAAAAATTATAATTATTTCGTCTTCCTTTTATTTATATCCATATGAAGAGCTGATTAGATTTTGGTTATAATTGATCAACATTTAGAACATTTTATTGGTACATATCTGCCAACCCTGCACTATATAATCCAACAAAATTCTTCTAGTTGCTTTTTTGGCCAAATTTATATTTGTTTGCAAGTTCTTTTGTTGAAGAAGAGCATTTTTTCGCCTCCTTAAAGCAGTAGCCGTTCGTTTCTTTGATTTTGAAGGCCTGTTTTGATTTGAATTTTTAGTTTTAACCATTTTATAATAAGAGTATATAAACTTGGCGCATAAAATTTCAAAACTGATGCTAGCCAGCTAGCCTCTATTCGGACCGAGCCAACAAGATTTCATGCGAAATCGTTTTCTCTCCTCTCTCTAGCTTGTTGGTATGACCTGAGGAAGGGTGGTGGCGAGCGCGGTGTAGAGAGAGCGACGGCAGAGCTCCAGTAGTGCGCTCCGACAAAACGCTGCACTAAATTTACATTACAGTATAGGCCAATATCGTAATTCAATTGATTTATAACAATTACTTATTGCATTAAATTTTTTTTTTTCATTATTCATTATAAAAAAAATATCTGCATATGACGAACATACTTTGGACCCATTTTTTTATTTTATTACGTGATTTAATGTTATAAACAATATTATTATTGTTAATAAAAAAATGAATATAAGTTCAACCATTAGATTTACATTTCTCAAAATCAATAAACAAAACTGCATTTGTTTTAATAAATTCCTTCAATCAAACCAACTGAATTAAGATTGGACTGTATTCGACGGCGACCTTAAATTAATGAAAATTAAATGGCGGGAGGTATTGTGTTGGTCACATCAGATTTTTTTTGTATTCGCGTGAAGTTTTATTGTGTTTGTTATGTTTTGCTGCATTTTTTGGCTCTTTTAGTATGTTTTGTTTCTTGTCGTTTTAATTTTTACTGCTGGTTTGAACTTATTTAATATTCATTTTGTTTTGTTGTATTATAGTATTTGTGTTTTGTTAAATAGACTTTTTAAGTAAACCATGCTCCGTGTAGTAGGTAGGAGTCTGTTGTGTTGTGGGATGTGTAGCATCCAAAAAGAAGTTGTCACTTTTCCGCACACGTTCTGCGACAAACACACGAAGTACAAAGAGTAAATGTCTATTCATAGTATAAACTAATGTTTTTTTTAATCTAGGTCGTATAGATTTAAACAATAACGAACAAACTCCTACTATATGGGGCATGGTTTACTTAAAAAGTCAATCTAACAAAACACAAATACTATATGTAATACAACACAAACAATAAATATTAAAAGTTCAAAACAAAACACACTAAAAGAGTCAAAAAATGCAGCAAAACAAAAGATCAACCCAATTTTTTAAACCTCAGTTTGATGGTTACACCCACAGAACACTATACTCCGTTCGCTGAAACAAGAGAATGTGGAACTAATTCTTGAACAGAAACGTCATTCTATTCGTAAAGTTACTTAACGAAACGCCGCCAATGTGGCACTAAAATTTCCTTCTTCAGCAGCCATTTTGAATATTGAATGCTGATTGTTGACATTTGTTATGTTTGAAGGTTATAATTTTTTTTAACTCTAAACTTTTATGTTTATAAACATTGTTAGCTATAGTTAATACGTTTATACATAATTTGTGCTAAGTATTTGCAAAATGTTATGTAATCAAGCGACCATTAACAATTAAAAACCAAATATGACATTTGAGTAACAATGTTGCCGGTGGTGTACATAGTTATCATATTGCAGAAGACGGAACTACTGCAATGCTATTTCACCTTCGATGTTAAATCACTTAACCAATTGTCGGCTCCAAATTATTTCCACATTCTCTCGTTTCAGCGAACGGAGTATCATATTCAAATTGCCGCCAACGCAAAGTAACAAACTCACCTCAACCATGGATCGGCTACAGACTAAGGGTCACGTGAGAGCCCATGTGTGACCCATACATTCATATTATATTCCTTTCTTATTTGCAAGTGACAGAAGGTAAAGAATATCAAAATTGTGTTTTCAAACGGTAACCCATTCGGAATTAACTATCTTTACCCTTGCTTCATGTTTGGCTCTGATCACACACGCGTTGATATACTGTCAGCGACAAGATCATTAGCAATTTATATGTTATTAACCATCTTGGAACATTTATCATAGGATAAATTGATTAATTCGATTACATGTGTTTTTCTCTTTAACAAATCATTACTAAGTACCATTTAATGCAATAACAAATCAATTTCTCATCAACTTATCTAACCGCAATCTCTTTTCTTAATCTTTTCTTCGCAGCGTGATACATCACGATTTTCACACTTGTTATCGAGGGTAAAGCTCACACCACACTTATTAATACTATCGACTTTAACATATATTATCCATCCATACATGTAGTGTTCATAGCAACAGTGTGTACCCTACAACTTTGTACTTAATAATCAACATTCAGAATCTCCCTAGCTGCATGTCTATCACAGCGATGATAAAAAACAAGGAAATTATCATCGTAGTTATAGTCGTTACTAAGGGAATTGTTTTCTTTATTTATGATATTGACAGTTAATTTTGAGTATAAAAATAAATAATAACAATAATTCAAACTCCGAAATATTAAATAAAACTCGTAAGTACCATGTTTTAATACAATATGAATATGTATGTCAAAAGTTAGGTTAGGTTAGATTGCAAAAATTCATTATATTCTCTCATTAAATGTAAGCTGTAAGCGTGATATGATTAATAATCGAAGATATTGCTCGTGAAACCGAAGCAGCACATTTCAACTCGTCCTTCGGACTCGTGAAATCTGCAGCTCGGTTTTACTCGAGATATCATCGATGATAATCATATCACTTGTTATATTACGTATGAAAATAATTTTGATGATTATTGTGACAGTTTTTTAGCTTTGAAGGTGAATTAAAAAAACAAATACTCGATATAATAGTATATTACAATACAAGTGAAGAAACTTAAGTATTTCGCTCACGGATGTGCCAGTATGAACACGAAGCGCTAGCCGAGTGGTCAAGGGTATATAAAGTGAGCGAATTTGTTTGTTTACGAGTGTTGTTCAATCCTGCTTTGAAATATTAGAAAAAATCTGTTGTGGCCAGCACAATAACTCTCGTATAGGGCGCGAGCAGTTATGTGACTTTGTTGGCCTTGGCATGCAGATATGGAGGCCCCTATCACAAAATAAAATTATGGTAAGATTCTGGAGAAAATATGGATAATATATAATAAATTGGAACAATAGTTATCTTACTAATCACCCAAAGAAACTAATACACTAGCCAGCATTAGTAAATGTGTACAGTAAAATTTTTCAAAGACGTCCGATCAAGGTTATCTACGAATTGTATGAATTCAGATTTTTGCTCCGCCCATTATGACAAATTCAGTAGTGTCGTTCGCTTAGTTTTTATGAGGGTGCATAAGATACTACTGTTATTTTATTATTATAAAAATATACGTTACAATAAAATCATTCAAAATTCAAAAATGTGTCAACTGGTAAGTTTATTAGCAAAAATGTAAAACCAAATATGAGAAAAATAAGATACTGACACAATGTCAGAAAATAACATTATTCGAACGGCTATGAATTAAGGTATTGTATCTGAATTAATAAATAAACTTACGTTAAAGCGAAAGTATTATCAATAACGAGCATCGTTTTAAAGTGGAATGTCCTAACCTAGTCGAAACAATATGATTTTTTGATAGACAAGCGTGTTATATCCATCCTTATCGCACACGCTTATAGCCTTTGCAAAGGAAGGAGATAAAATGTATGCCAATTTGTTAATTCATTCATGATACAGTTAACCTTGATCGGACATCTTTAAAAAAAATACCGTAGCTATGTATTTGTTAACAAAAATTAAATGGCGGGATATATTGTGTTGGCTACATCAGATTTTTTAAATTTACCTTCTTGGTAACCGAAAAACCTTAATTTAAAGTCACTGTAAAAATAAATCTAATAGCATGTGATTATTTAAAAGAAAATGAAAGTATGTTAACTATCATCAAACATCAATTTTACTTGGTGTGTGAGTGTGACACATAAGCAACGTTAAATAATAACTTTTATTTTCTAGACAAATTATATCTTCCCTGATATTCGTCTTAATTTTTTAATTTCTTGTATCTTCTTAATTGCAGTACGCATGTTTCTATTCATTCAGCTTTATCTAGTTGTAGCACAAGCATTGTGATCTGGCATGTTGCGAGTGTAATGACGATTGTCAGCGCGTCTTAATTGATTAACAAAAGCAAATAGAGGAATGCTAGCGTTAAGGGTTGTTTATGTAGCGCTGAACAGAGCGGAAGTGAATTTGTTCTTGCGGTGGGAAGCTTTTAACGCCTGCGGTATTTGGATAGGAAGGGCGACAAAGGTCTCAAATACAGTGCGATTGATTCGGGGGTTAAAATAGTTTTTTAATCAAAGTTTACTTACTATAATCTAGAACTAGAACAATGAGAGTTTTATGTATGGTATGTCAATTTATATTAATATAATACGTTTAGAATAATAATAGTTATTTAAATCACTAGTCTTGAAACTGCACTTTTGCGAGTGTGAGTATGAGGCGAGGCCTTTAAATACTTAAGTACCTAGATATTTATAGCCATAAACGATCCTATCTTTTTGCTGGCCTAGATCTGTAAAAAAAGCGTTTCTGAACAATTTAGAGATATGTAAAACAACTTATACCAGACGGTGACACAAAAAATTAATATTTAATATCAGTTTATGAAAAATAAATTTCTTTGTGAGTAATTTATATCTTATTAATATTTTTGTTTAGAACAATATTTTGCTATTTTTTCTTGTGTAAAACCAGCTTTAATGTCTATTATTTTAAACAGTTTATATATATATATATATATATATATATATATATATATATATATATATATATATATATATATATATAATCTGATCTGGCCAGCACAATACCTTCCGTCAATCCTGTGTATTATGTATAAATTCCATACATAAATTTTCTTGCAAAAGATCCTAAATTTCCAGTAAAATTATTTCATAAACAAACTATGAAAATTGTACTTGACACTGACATCTTCTTCTCTAGCTTTTCCCATTCGTTAGGGGTCGCTATCTTTTATTTTCTTCTTCCATTCATTTCTGTTTTGCGTGTCGTTCTCATTCAGTTCCTTTTCTCTCAATTCTTCCGCATTACAGTCCTTCCATCTTATCTTTGGTCTTCCTCTGGTTTTTCAACCTTCTATTACCTAGCTATTCATACTTCTTCCAATATATTCTTCACCTCTCCTCATGACACGATCAAATCAATGTAATCGTCGCTTGTTTATCTTTCTAGAAACTTGTAACACTAGAGTTATTTCCGTATCTTCCCCAACATCTACTTCGACATCCTCATCTCTGCCACATTCATTTATTTTCATTGATACTGACATCTATCAATTTGAATTATCTGAATATATTAGCAGTTTCCATGATTAGTATAGCTGGCTGATTTATGAAATTTAATATCTTTATAATTCTTTAACTCTAATATTGAATATGAAGTATAAAATGCAACCAAATCGTATAGAGAATAATATATTCTTTAAGTTATAATAACGTTAAATATCAATAAATCATATTTAATTAACTGTTAAAATCTTCAAATGAGGCTACTTCCGGTTGACCAATTATAACCAAAATCTAATCATTTGTTCTTCTGGATGTAAACATGAGGAATATGAAAAAATTATAATTTTTGGAATCGTGGTATTGAAGTTATGCGATCCGAAACTTTCGTCACACACACACAGACACACATACTGTCCATACGATTTAACTTGGCGAGTTGGGGCAATTCACAGTATCACTGCGGTAATGGGGAAGTTATAAAATCCATAGGTGTACCGAAGAAGAATGAAGTTCAATAAAATTTCGAATATTACAAAAAAAAAGAAATTATTTATACAAAAAAAAATATTACAAATATTGGAATGAATTATTTATTATATAAATCATATTATAATTAATTACTTTCTAAAATAATTAAGTTAAGAAAATAAAATTTCTATTGCTATTGAAAAAAAAAATGCACCAACGTTTATGTATGAATATAACTTCTTGGGTTGAAAAGTACCTGACACCCCGAGTTTGAGTGTATTAGGGTGAAATTTGCTTTGTGTAAGGCAATAAAACATTGTAAAATCACTATTTCACTTCTGAACCTGTGCGGCATCGAAGTAAAAGTAAATATTTGACAAAACGCAACTTAGGAATAGTGAACTGAATTACATTCTTTTGGATCGCCAAGTTACATCGTACGGACTGTACATAAATACATATATACATAATCGTATTATAGGGACTCTAAACCATGCTTATTCACTAAAAACTCAACATTGAAATTTTTGACCAAAGACAATACCTTCCTTACCTAAACGTGACAGAAGGTAAAAAGAAGATTAGCTAGTCATACCACATCAAAAATGTTATAGGAATGGTCAGTTTTTTAATGTTATTGTACCTATCGTAAAACATTATGAGGATATAAAATTGTAAAGTATATTACCCAGGTATAAATTATGCTGTGTATCATAAGTAAACATATTTTTTCGAATTTTTAACGCATTTCCGTTGTACGTATTCCACATAAATAATACTCAAACATCCATAAAGCAACGTAAAACATAGGGTACAAAATGCACACTGATTAACGAAAATACTGCTACGTTCGTTATTTACCGTTTATCGGACACTATGCAAGTCCAAATATATCAAGGTAGGTAGATAGGTGAAAACTCAAGTAAAAATTTCTCCATCTTATAGGAAATTAACAATAAACAATTAGGATAGTGTAAGGGCAATATAGACAATTCGCAAACCAAAAGTTCCGACTTCGAATCTTGCTCGGGCATACCTGCTATACAGCTCAGCTGACTCACTACACTCTTTTAAAAACATTCTTACTAACCGTATATCATACAACAGGTAGTAAAATACCACATCCGAACACAATAATAGTTTCCCATTCGTTAGGGGTCGCTATTTTTTATTTTATTCTTCCACTCATTTCTGTTTTGCGTGTCGTTCTCATTCCGTTCCTTTTCTTTCAAGTGTTCCGAAATACAGTCTTTCCATCTTCTTTGGTTTTCCTCTGTTTCTTCAACCTTCTACTACTAAGCTATTCATTCTTCTTCCAATATATTCTTCATCTCTTCTCATGACATGTTCAAACCAATGTAATCGTCTCTCTCGTATCTTTTTATACTCTTGTATCACTTGAATTTCCTTACCGTATCTTTCCGTCTTTCCCAACATCTACTTCATTTACTTTTCATTGATACTGACATCTGTCAATTTGAATTATCTGAATATATTAGCAATTTCCATGGATAGCATAGGTGGCTAATTTATGAAATTTAATATCTTTATAATTCTTTAACTCTATATCTATTGAATATGAAGTATAAAATGCAATCAAATCGTATAGAGAATAATATATTCCTTAAGTTATAATAACGTAAAATGTCAATAAATCATATTTAACTGTTAAAATCTTCGTTGACCAATTATAACCAAAATCTAATCACTTGTTCTTCTGGATGTAAACTTGAGGAATACGAAACAATTATAATTTTTGGAATGGGGTATTCCAATAATATTTTTTTTTCTGAAACTTCAATAAATTTGAAATACAAATGTGAAAATTTGAGTTCTTTATTGTGTCATTTCCGCGAGATATGAATTTTTGAATTATGCTTAAAAATTTGAATTATATGGTATGACGTCAATTCGCTTCATGTCGTAGACTACAGCTGTTAGTCGCTTGGCTTGGAGCGAGTAAGGAAAGGGGATTTGGTTTGTTCACAGTGTCAGATGCTATTTTGTTTTGGATGACTTTCATTTGTTTTATTTTTGTTATCCGTGGATTTTAGTTGTAACTATATTAAAGTATTATTAGTTAAGAATTTGGTTGCTGTCATTCTTACAGCAAAATATCAAAACTAGCAAGAAACACAAACAAAGATCAGCTGAGAAACGAGAAAGCATCAATGGTGAACGCACTGCTTCTTCTGTTTCCACAAGCAGACAAGTACGTCATTACATACGTCATACATCACGTGTAATCTTTTCCGTGCTAAAATAAAACACATGGAAAATCATATTAAATAAAACAATTTTGAGTTTATTTTTCAGAATTCGGTCGTTTTTCAACCTAGTTAATAATATTATAATATTTTTTCTTTTAAATTTTACTACACTGGAATACCCCATTGTGGTATTGAAGTTATGCGATCCGAAATCCACACAAAGACACACACGCATACGTACATACAGACATCATCGCAAAAATGGCAAAATCGTATTATAGGGACCCTAAAACATGCTTATTCACTAAAAACTCTTCATAATATTTTTTGACCAAACACAATACCTTCCTTACCTAAATGTGACGGAAGGTAAAAATACGGGTATTTTATTTTCTTGTCTAGTATCATGTAACATGTAAATATACCCCATTTAACAAATAAAAGGTTATGTTTAATATGTTGCATCTGTTTCTTAAACAGTTGGTAAGCCGGTCGAACTGAATATTATATCATTATATGGACATAATTGTTGAATACAAATATTCTAATTATATTTAAGATTAAAAAATGAACTGTATTTCATATTTTCTTCTCTCGTATACCTATTAAATATTTTAAATAAACATGCACCATATTTAAAGCGATGCTGACATACATATTAGCATTTTACAACGAGCTGATGATATGTTTTCATTAATATCATAATTATTAACAGGTAATAATTTATATTAATTATCTCTTTTCATCAGTTCGACTTCGGATTTATAAAAAATTCACCAAATCATTAATTAGCAATGCACAAATTCATTACTGTCATCATCATTCAATATACATTCATCAATTAAAAACTTTGGAGTAAAAAACATTCTCGTTTGTGATGATGAACTAATCAATAATAATTTTCTAATCAGCTCATTATGGCTAGGCATAAAAACGTCAACAAACGGCGATCGACTAATTGGTGGAGGGGGTTGGGAGGAATGGTTCCAATGCCTTCTAGATCATAAAGGAGGCAATGGCGATTCGGTCTAATTTGACGAATGGGTTCCAATTATTTACTATTTCGTCCCTGAAGAAAAATCGCCTCATTAAAATTTAACACCATAATTTGTGTTTTGCGTGTCGCAGAGGAGAATTCATTTGAATTTATAATATTATTGTCATGATATTTTTTAGATGATCGTAAACGTATTATGGGCATAAAAATATAATTATAATGACACCCACTTATGCGTAATAAAATAAATGTTTTATAACTGTAAAATTATTTTATTTAATATTTGACATAATTTACTTTTTATGGTATGTAAAGCTAAAAAAAAAGAATTCGGTTGTTGTTTTTTAGAGCAAATGGATGTGTGTATGCTCATTGAATTTTTTTGTACCATGTTTAATAAATTAACTGAATGTTTTGTACGAATGTATTTTGTGTGCATGAATTGTAACAATTTCTAAGATCTGTCTACACTGAAGAAGGTGCAAGGGTGCACCGAAACGTTGCTATAGTAAGAATAAATGCTGTTTGACTGAACTTTCGAGTAATTGTTAACACCTAATCCACATCACAGTCGAGAAATTACCCACAATTAAAAAAGAAATTCGAGCAGAAATTCTATCTATTTCATTTACAGTTTTATGTGTATCTAAATGGTACTTCAGCCTTTTGCTTTCGATTAATAATAATTGAGTATGAAATTATATTATTATTACAGTTATGATGTCCATATAAAAAAATTAAAATTAATTGAAATACATCAGACCAACAAAAATAACCAAATTATTATTTTACAATGTGCGTTTAAATTGTTTTATTGCTACAATCAGTGTTTTTAACCTATAAAAGTAATAATTGTTACATTTTTGCTGAATCATGATCAACAGATTCACAGTTTTGTTTTGGTTTTTGACAGTTAATGTAACTGATGAGAGATCATTGTTCGTCGTCGTCCTTGTCGGTCACTCGAAAATATAGCCACAGTAAGAGAATCCAGGAACTTCCATTTGGCATCGTGGTCAAGAATTAAACATTTCCAGAAGCACTATGTAACGAATTTTGGTAAAAGATCTGCATTTGCACGCGTACAAGGTTCAAGGGACCACACAGCACGTAAAACAATGGTGTTACTGCAGACCAAGTTTCCAGGCCGTGTCATTTCTCGATTTGGCGATCAACATTGGCCACCAAGATCGTGCGATCTAACACCGATGGACTTTTTTCTTTGGGGCTATGTGAAGGAAAAGGTGTATGCGAATAAGCCTGAAACAGTTGAACATCTTAAAGAGGAAATACGGCGCGTTATTGGTGAAATACAGCCACATTTATGTGAAAACGTTATTCAAAATTTCAAAAAACAAAAGAATAACCCCGTGCCAGAGGTTTCGTGGTGGCCATTTGCCTGATGTTGTATTTCACGTTTAATCGGAACTATTTTTACCTCTCGCTAAGAGAGGTATTGGATTCATGCTAAAAATCGCATATCCAGATTTTATTGAATAAGCACGTTTTAAGGTCCCTACAATCCGATTTTAATATTTTTACGATGATGTCTGTGTGTGGAAGTGTGTGTGTGTGTGTGTGTGTGTGTGTGTGTGTGTGTGTGTGTGTGTGTGTGTGTGTGTGTGTGTGTGTGTGTGTGTGTGTGTGTGTGTGGATGTATGTGTATGTGTGTGGGACGTTGGAAGGACGATTACTCAAAAACTATAAGCCTTTAAATTTGTTTAACTACGTATTTCTCAATCGGACATTCATGGGAAAATCTGAAAAGGTTTTGGTAATAATTGGACAATCGGAAGTAGAAGATTCTTGAAAAAAAATCTTCTAAATATTATTTTTTGAAAATTTTTCGTGGTAATATTAAAGAAAATTAAATTCTCTATCTGATATATTTAAATATTTTATTATATATTCCATAGATTTAGAGATAAAAGAAGTATAACATATAAAATAATCTGTTGTAATAAATTTGACAGCCGAAAGAATGCCATGAAAAATAGTTGAAAATTTAAATTGTTTGTAACTGACAGATAAATGTCAGTGTCAGAAATCCGGAGACATTACTGAACACTTTTTCTGGTAAGTACATACATTATATTATTTCTAAATGCATTAATAGTTAAATATTTATAGGTATATTACACATACCCTTCATATATACTGTTATTTCTGACAATGAATTGGAATCATCTCGAGAAAGAAGAGTAGGACAAAATTTCTTCATAGAATGACTTTAAATTTAAAAAATCTAAATATATGGAATAATTTAAAAAATCTAAATATATGGAATAGATATAAGTAGAATTTTTGGTGTAGAGTGTAAGTATACTAGAAATGTTAAATACATTAGGACGCGAGCAGTCATGTGACTTTGTTGGCCTTGACAAGCAAATATGGGAGCCCATGTCAGAATGATAGCTAGTAATTATGTATATAGATGTCATATATCATAATTTCTCATTCTAAATTTAATGATTTTCCAATTCCATGTGGTTTATTTTCCTCGACAAGTAATTGCCACACTCCTGATGACAAATTAACTACGTGAATTTAGAAAATCTTGAAATTTTTAATGAAAAATTCTGACATTTATGTACATAATTAATAATTATCATTCTGAAACGGGCCCCCACGTCTGCTTATCAAGGCCAACAATGTAACATGACTGTTCGCGCCCTATACTTATGTAATCAAAAAAAAAAAGAAAGTGGCGAGAGGTATTGTGCTGGCGACAACAGATTTTTCTTTATGTTGAAATAAAAATGTTTGCTTAATTCAAAATATAAATGTGTTTTTGTTTGAAATTAAATCCGGCGCTCTAGTTGGCACACCTTTAAATCTAATAACTTACGTACCGAATGTACGTCAGACATGATTCAGGAATCCAAAAATCTTTGTGTAGATATTTGGTATAATAAATTTAAATATTTTTTTGTATATTAACCCTTGCATTAATTCTTAACTTATCTAGTTGTGTGGGGTGAAATTTGGGTCGTGTGCGTGTCTGTTCATTGATCGTAATCAACCCCTTGCCCTTTGCGCCCTCAACCCTTGTACATACACATACACGCACATATAGATAAAAACCACTGGCACTGTAGTTCTCTGTGGCTACCTACTACTAGCACTACATATTGATCACAAATATAGGGACTGCCTGCGTGCATGTGTCCAATGGATGTGGAAGGGTAGTAATTGATTAGGGAGGAACTATGCCATACTTGTTGATTATAGGGAACAAACACGAAAACGAAAAGAAGAATCGAGAACCTGTCATAATCCTTGTAAACATACAGTTTAAATCTCTACTCTGTTCAAAGACAGATTTTACAAAAAGTAAATAAAGATATCAAGGCGTCTTTTATCTACTGTCCTAATCTTCTCGACTATGTACATATATTAGAGTCACTATACAGGATGTCCACGATACAGTATCCAATGTGGGGCGTTCGAGAACTATAGGAGATACGAAGTCGATTAAATTTATGGAGGTAGGAATAATACGGAGGGAATATTTTCAATCGTAGTGAAGCTGCTTGGCTTCCCCCTTTACAATGTGTCCCATGTCATTTTGAAATTACGTCATTTCTGTCAATTGTGCATTGCATGTTTTTGCACTTGTATATGTGAAGTGTTTGCCGTTTGCGACTTTTTGATATATTACGTGTTTGATATTGTTTCCATATCCTGATTTTAATGATAAGCACGTTTTAAGGTCACTACAATCCGATTTTAATAATTTTACGATGAGGTCTGTGTGGGTGTGTGTGTGAGAGAGAGAGAGGTTGTTGTATGTACGATTTCTCAAATTCTATAAGACTAAAGACCTGTGTAACTACGGATTCCTCAATCTAACAGTAATGGGAAGAGTTGAATAGATTCTGGTAACAATTGGACAACCGAAAGTAGTAGTATTTTAACAAAAATCTTCTAAATATTATTTTTTTAAAACTTATTTTATTACAAATATTAAAAAACAAAATTCTCTATCTGACACATTTAATTTTTTTATTATACCTTCTATAGATTTAAATATATAGATATATAAACTATAAAATAACCTGTTGTAGTAAATCTTACAGCCTGCTCACAGCCCAAACATCTCCATAGTAACTAATTAAGAAATTAAAATGTCTTTAATTGAAAGATAAATGTCACTAATGTCAGTGTTAAAAATTCAGCGATAGTACTGAAGGCTCTTTCTGGGAATAATATTTCATATTTATTATTGTATTATTAATTATATATTTAAAATTATAGGTATATATTACATGAACCCTTTAGAAATACCACCAATCCCGTTAATGAATTGGAAAAACCTCGAACATTTAGAAGAAATGAAGAAAACTTGCTCATAGAATGAATTTAAAATTATAGAAAATTCGTAAATAGAAAGATTAGGTGTAATTAGATTTTTTTGTGTGTACAAAAAATGTTAAATGCAATTCTTATATATACCAACGATATTTTCTTATGTAAAATGTATTATAGTTATATATTTGCTCATCTTTTGCCATAAGTATTATGAAGTATAATTTGTAATAAATAATTGCTATTTATGTACTGAGTTCTCCTCGATTTAAATTTAACCACCCAAGTGTTCCAATTGTGCAACACGGTAAAAATATTCCAAAATTCCCTCCTCGTTTATTCCGGAAATGTATACAATAAAATTAGATCAACTTTAATAATAGTCGTACAGCGTTGCAAGCCTCACACAGTTGCCAAATATACCCATCTCTTGATAGTTAGTCCTCGGTGTATACAACTAACAAAGTATGAAACTAAAAATATCGATCGCATATTGGTAGTGATCGACCATCGATATATAGTCATATATAGTGCAGTGCTTTGCTATCATCTACATGGATAATTCAGGTGCGTGGACAGGCAATTGTTTGCGGACAATGCATGATAGATGGCGTTGGTATTGCATTGTGTCTGTTTGATTTATGTTGTGTTTGCGTTACGTTATGCTCCGTGTTGCCCAATAATGGAAGGATTACTATTCCAATGACTGATTATACCCCATGTATTGAAGGATTTCTATTGATACCGCACACACTAGATTGTTTTATGCAGGGAGATCATTATATAAAAATATGTCACAGTTTTTTATTCATTACTAGCTTTGCCGATGAATTTTGGACAATAATGACAATGACGATATATTTTATATTTTGATTTCAGCTGAATTTGATCAATAGGGCTGTTGCAAGAATTTTTATATAAATATGACGAAAGTTTCGGATCGTATTCCTCAAGTTTACATCCAGAAGAACAAGTGATTAGATTTTGGTTACAATTGGTTAACCGGAAGTACCCTAATTTGAAATTTTTAACAGTTAAATATAATTTTTAACTTAAAGAATATATTCTCTATACGATTTGATCGCATTTTATACTTCATATTCAATAAATATAGAGATAAAGATATTAAATTTCATAAATCAGCCCGCTATGCTATCCATGGAAACTGCTAATATATTCAGATAATTGAAATTGATAGATGTCAGTATCAATGAAAAGTAAATGAATGTGGCAGAGATGAGGATGTTGAAGTAGATGTTGGGGAACATACGGAAAGATACAAGAGAGACGATTACATTGGTTTGAACATGTCATGAGGATTGATAAAGAATATATAGCTTATTCATAGAAGGTTGAAGGAACAGAGGAAGACCAAAGATAAGATGAAAGGACTGTATTGCGGAAGACTAGAGAAAAAATCTGTTGTGGCCAGCACAATACCTCTCGCCACTTCCTTTTTTTGGTTACATAAGTATAGGGCGCGAACGGTAATGTTACATATTTGGGCTTGACAAGCAAATGTGTGGGCCCGTTTCAGAATGATAATTAGTAATTATGTACATAGATGTCAAATGTTAGAATTTTTCATTAAAAATTTCAAGATTTTCTAAATTTACGTAGTTAATATATCACCAGGAGTTTAAAGTTTACTTGTATGCCTTAGATATTTAACATTTAATTCTGCTCCACATGGAATTGGAAAATCACTAAATTTAGAATGAGAAATTATGATATTTGACATCTATATACATAATTACTAGCTATCATTCTGACATGGGCCCCCATATCTGCTTGTCAAGGCCAACAAAATCATATGACTGCTCGCTCCCTATTGTATTTAACATTTCTTGTATACCTACACTCTACACCAAAAATTCTACTTACGCATATATCTATTCCATATATATTTAGATTGTTTAATTTTAAATTCATTTTTGATGAAGAAATTTTGTCCTCTTCTAATTTTTCGAAATGTTTCCAATTCTATTAATACATTAAGAAATAATATAATGTATGTACTTCCCAGAAAAAGTCTTCAGTAATGTCTTCGGATTTCTGACACTGACATTATCTGTCAGTTACAAACAAATTAAATTTTCAACTATTTTCCATGGCCATTCTTTCGGCTGTAAAATTTATTATAACAGATTATTTTACATACTATATTTCTTCTATCTCTAAATCTATAGAATATATTGTAAAATATTTAAATGTATCAGAAAGAGAATTTATTTTTCTTTAATATTATCAAGAAAAAATTTCAAAAAATATTATTTAAAAGATTTTTTTTCAAGAATCTTCTACTTCCGGTTGTCCAATTGTTACCAAAACCTTTTCAGATCTTCCCATGAATGTCCGATTGGGAAATACGTAGTTAAAAAAATTTAAAGTCTTATAGTTTTTGAGTAACCGTCCTTCCAACATCCCACACACACACACACACATACACACACACATCCACACACACACACACACACACACACACAGACATCATCGTAAAAATGATAAAATCGGATTGTAGGGACCTTAAAACGTGCTTATTCAATAAAATCTGGATATGCGATTTTTAGCATGAATGCAATACCTCTCTTAGCGAGAGGTAAAAAGGAACTGAATGAGAACGTGAATAAGTGGAAGAAGATGTCAGTGTCAAGTGCAATTTGCATAGTTTGATTATTAAATAATTTTACTGGAAATTGAGAATCTTTTGCAAGAAAATTATGTATGGAATTTATACACAAGTGCTGGCCACATTTTATTAAAAAAAAAAATTGCCCCCCCCCCCCATGGGTAATAGAAAAGTTGCGCCTGTGGTCTCTAATCATACAGTTTCAATGTCTAGTTTTAATATAAATGACCAATTTTCTAATGACTTAATTAGGTGGAGGACCCAATACACATATTCATGTTTTATTTCAGTTAGTGAAGTTTAGAGCAATTTTAAGTATTTATCGAGGTATTTATACAGCACTCACAGAGTCATTGATAGAATATGGAAGACTCTTTAGAAACATGTTGATTGACAATACATGTAATTAAATTAAATATATTCGGAAATAGCTAGACATTAATACAAGATTTAGATTAATATTAGAACAGATTTAGATTTATACATAAATAAGCCATTATCGAAATAGAATAATGTAGTTTAGAATATATTGAACAATGGATAATTCAGATACAATAGTGATTTAGAAGACTTTTAATGTAATACAATTATTACATAAAGTTAGATATTTATTTTAGATCCTAATTCACATTTTATGTTTATCAATTTAAGTTATTAACACACGTGACAATCTGAAGAACATATAGGGATAGTTACGCCAGCTATGAGTGCCCGTGAGGTGACGCCTGGTAAGCGCCCACACGGTACAAATATTCCATCATTACCGATATCTGTATACAAAGCAGATTGGCACACCCAGTAATGGGTAATATGGCGTGATGAAATATTTATTTATTTTATTTTTATATTTAGGTGTTAACAAATACTCGAAATCTCAGTCATACAGCATCTCACTTTCAAAATCGACAACAAAATCAAAAATCGTTATTATATTTTGTCTTAATAGTTACTATAGTCGCCGTCAAATAAGTATGGACTGATGTTCAACTTTTTCCCTTTCCGCACCCTGCGGTGTTTCTTCATAACTTAGCATTTTTAACATGGCCACTAAATTGGCAACAGTGTAGAAATCTACAGTTCATACTAATTTGACGGTAAGTATAGTACATTATTGTTTATTAATGTCATGGATAGCATGTACATTATGTAGTGTATAATGCTCAAGGGCATTATGTGTTATTGCTATGGTAATGTTGTCAAGTAATTGATATTAACACGGATAAAGCCTAAAAATCAAACACTCATAGCATATCTTCGTAAATTTTATTAAAACTTTCTGATCCGTTAACCGTAGAATAAGAAAAAGTATAGTAAGACATAAAACGTCGAAGGCACCACGGGAGTTATAATAGGTTTGTTCGAAACTGTTCCAGAATTGGGAGTTCTGCGCATGACATTTAAGAAAGTAAATTCAGAACTGTTCTCACTTGGACAGGTTCGAACGCTCGTGGTTTAAATTTGGCCGTATAGTACTCTGTAATAATTTGTAACCTGCATTTTGTTTTAAATAACATAAAATTGTTTAAAAATGAGCGATCAAGGTGGAAGTATACATATAGTGAAATAATAAATAATTATACTATATTTTAAATTTTCCTATATAATAATAATAATTGTTCATTATCTTAAAGTATAAAAGCATAGACAACAAAATAGTGAATATATGTACAAAGTAAAAGGTTAAAATTGGAAACAAATGCAATAAAGAAAGAAAATGTTTAGAGAAAATATGTCAAATGCAATTTAATAAATATGATTGTAGTGCTAGTAATTATGAAAGTATTAAGAAGAAATTACAAAAAAAATGTGTAGATGATAAAAGAAAAACAGTGAGGAAGACAGTATTTTGACTATTACAAAAATATGGACATCTACGAATCCTGTACTCGGTAGCTTTACGTGTAAAAATATTTGACATTATGACAATATCAGACAATACCTTAAGAAAAATAATTATCAATAAATAATAAATAAAATTTTGTAGGAATGGAACTATTTTTCGCCTTCTCGAGGTACAAATGAATATTTATTTTATATAAAAACCAATCGTCTTTATTGTACAAAAATTGTTCTTGGACGCTTCGAGAGCCCCCAAGGCTCTCTCATCTTCAGCAATATTTTTTTTACAATAGCTACAAAACACATGGTGTTAGATTTACATATTAAAATAGACATATTTATTAAATAACAGATATAGTCATAGCTTATCGTTATTACATTTTAATTATACATAGTAAGCAGTTTTCGCTCACGAAACCCCCAAAAAACATTGTATTGAAATAAATAAATAAAATTTGTACCTCTATTAATTTATTACTTTCTAAGACTTCTAAACGTCAAGCAGAATTTTTAAACTTTTCACTGCGCATGAGCGAATGGTCAGAATTTGAAATACTTGTTCCCTAGCACGAACTAGTAGAACAGTTGATAGTTTTCTGAATTTCGAATTTAAAACTGTAGTATGCGAACGCTTTTAAATGAAATGCTCATGCTCACTAGTTCGCGAACTGCTTAGATCTGTAGGTTTGAACAAACCTAATGATATGCTTTAGGCCTGAGGTCCTCGAATGTACACTGCCGATCTCAAGCCTTATCATCCTTATAACTCCCTTAATACTTTAATTACAAAAATATATTCGTTTGGGGTAATGTTTAATAAGAACGCGTGCACATATACCTAAGAATATTATTGTTTGAAAACAGTTTATATTTGCTATAGAAAAATAACTGGTATACTATTATTCTATCCGTGTGTGTTGATATATGATCACGCATGCCATGAGAATATCAGACGGAGCATAAATCTTCATTCCAGGACGAAACATCCGAGCATCCAAGCGTCGTGGCGGGAACAAATGACGCCAAGCGTCGTGACGATGTGAAGACGACCGCTGGTCTTATTAACTGCTTACAAACACATACGACTCACAAGATTTGTTTTTGTGAGCGGTCAAATATTAAAAGGCGACTCCACCATATTTCTCTCAGTTGTTATATCTGTTCGCCTTTTTATGTGGAGCATTAAACAGAAGTTTTCCCTGTTTCAAAGAGGTTTCGTATTAAGCCTGTTTTATATTTTACCAGGGTAACACTAAAATTATTCAGAATTAAAAAAAAATGTGGTTGGCTGCGGAAAACAAAATTTGCAAAAGCGAAAGTTAAGTTAGTTACAACTTAGTTAAGCAATTTTTTCAAGTGTCGCATTTTCGAATCATGATATAACGTGACAGCTTCGACAGTTCAAGCAGCCTAAAATTAATTTGACAGCTTTTATATCTTTCAGTAATTAGTATGAGAGTTTTGGCAATTTTTAAAAAATCACAAATTAGTTTACCAGTATTTAAGGCTCCCAAATTTAGTTGGAAAACATTCCAAAAGTGGGTGGAAGCTTATACACGATGTTGACCGCAACAGAACGTTTTAACATGTAAAATCACACCTACTTTCGTAATCAATAAGTAAAATTAATTTTGCATGTTTTGCAAGGGCAGAAATTAAATATGAAAATGTCGAAAATCACTTCAAAACTAGTGATATAGCCATGGAATCTAAAAATCTTATCTGGCCTACATACCTACAGTAAAAATTTTGAAAGATGTCCGATGAAAGTCTTCTGTATCATGAATGAATTAGCAAATTGGCATACATTTATCTCCCTCCTTTACAAAGGCTATAAGCGTGTGCGATAAGGATGGATATAATACACTTGTCTTTCAAAAATTCATATTGTTTCGACTAAGTTAGGACATTCCATTTTAAAACGATCTTCATTGTTGATAATACTTTCGCTGTAACGTAAGTTTATTTATTAATTCAGATACAGTACCTTGATACATAGCCGTACGAATAACGTTGTTTTCTGTCAGTGTCACTGACATTGACACTGTCAGTACTCTAATCAGTATCTTATTTTTCACATATTTGGTTTTACATTTGCTAATAAACTTACCAGTTGACTTATTTTTGAATTTTGAATGATTTTACTATAACATATATTTTTATAATAATAAAATAACAGTAGTATATTATGTACCCTCATAAAAACTAAGCAAACGACACTACTGAATTTGTCAGAATGGGCGAAACAAAAATCTCAATTCATACAATTCGTAGATAATCTTGATCGGACATCTTTCAAAACTTTACTGTACATATTTACTAATACTAGCTATTGCATTAAGTTCCTTTACATGATAAAATAACAATTGGTCCAATTTATTATGTATTATTCGTATTTCTTCTCCAGAATCTTACCATAATTTTATTTTGTGTTAGTGACGTTCGTTAATATCTTTTCATTTACAAACATATGAAAATTAATTTATTAATTAGATATTTTATAAATTCATATTTTAATGTTTTTCTCTTCAAACACTACCATAATTAACTTGAAATGATTAATTTATTGACAGTGACATTTATCTGTCAGTTACATAAATTTGAGATCTGAATTGTGTAACTAGGAAATATGTTTATCTTGAAAGCATAGACTCCGGGATTTATAAAATAAATTATTTTATAAATTTATTCATAAAATGTATAGAAAAATTGTTAATGAAAATATGTAGAAAATTTGATAATCTTTAAATTTTATAATAGCATAAATCGCGAAGAAATGTAATTTAAATGTATTTTTAAAAGAAAAACTATATTGAGTTTCAAGTAAAGTGTCATTTCTGTTTATCTGATTTACACCAAAATCTAATGGCTTATTTCCATATTAAAGTAGCAAGAATACGTACGCGGTTTCAAAATTTTCAGAATGATAGTATTTGAGTTAAAGCGTAAAGAGGATCCACACATACATACATACACTCAAACACACACCCACAGACATCATCGTGAAAGCATAAAAAACTGATTCTAGAGACCTTAAAATTTGCTTATGTACCAAAATCTCGATATGCGATTTTTAGCACGATCCCTATACCTCCCTTACCAAGGGTAGCGGGAGGTAAAAATTAACAAATGTTAGCGATATATCTGTCAAGCTAGGTTAATTTATTTTTATTATTTGTAATTTCTGTTAAAGTTAAATAAATTATTTATTTATATTAATAAATAATTGTTCAATTGAACAAATTTTACAATTAATACCAAATTAAAATATTCATATTAATCTTTCTTGGCATTTTTCGGGTGATTTTCCACATTTTCATATCAAATTTCTGCCGTTACAAAACATGAAAAATTAATTTTGATTATTGATTCAGATGCAGAATTTTAAATTGTACAACTTTTATTTGCAGCATTTTTACCTAAAATAATTAGGGAAGCAGGAAATTACGAAAATATGATGTTAAAGTCCTATTTTGCGCTGTCACGGTCTGTATGTATTGTTGCCAATAATTCTAGCGTGACCCTTGAATAAGACGAAATATTGGCTACTCAAAGTATTAGTCAACCTGACTAACTATGAGTATAATATAAAAATACATTGGAATGATCAACAAAATAATAATACCAGACCAGCAATTGTAAAGTAAATATTAAACTGTATTATTTTTATATAAATGTTCCATTTTCAATAATAAATAAATACTATATCCATTGTGTGAGGTATTAAAGACCAAACATTTCGGTAGTAAATCACCCGAGCTGTCTGCAATGAATTTATGCTGTGTTATGCCCACCTTACGAAAAGGTGATGACAAATTTTATGCCTTCCATAAACAACTTTATGATGTCCATAATGTGAGAAAATTAATAAAGTGTCAAACATTTGAAAAATAAATCATAAAATCGTGCTTTTAAAATGAGTGTTAAGTTATTGCTGTGTGTAAAGCTACACATTAAAGTTAAATAAGACGTTTAAACTTTTCACATTTTAGAAAAAAATAATATATTAATAGCAAGAAGAAATAAATTTTTAGTTTACAATAGTAAGTGGACAATTTTTACCTTCCGTCACCTTTAGGTAAGGAAGGTATTGTCTTTGGTCAAAAAATTCAATGATGAGTTTTTACTGAATAAGCACGTTTTAGGGTCCATATAATACGATTTTACCATTTTTACGATGATGTCTGTATGTATGTGTGTCTGTGTGTCCGTGTGTCTGTGTGTGTGTAACAAAAGTTCCGGATCCAATAACTTCAATACCACGATTTCAAAAATTATAATTTTTTCGTATTCCTCAAGTTTACATCCAGAAGAACAACTGATTAGATTTTGGTTATAATTGGTCAACTGGAAGTAGTCTCATTTGATGATTTAACAATTAAATTTGATTTATTGACATTTAACGTTATTATAACTTAAAGAATATATTATTCTCTATACGATTTGATTACAATTTATACTTCATATTCAATATATACAGATTTAAAGAATTTTAAAGAAATTAAATTTTATAATTCAGCCAGCTATGCCAAACTTGGGAACTAGTAATATATTCATATAATTCAAATTGACAGATGTCAGTATCAATAAAAAGTAAATTAATGTGGCAGATATGAGGATGTTGAAGTAGATATTGGGGAATAAACGGAAAGATACGGTAAGAAAATAACTCTAGTCTTACAAGTTTTTAGAAAGATACAAGACAGACGATTACATTGGTTTGAACATGTCATGAGGAGAAATGAAGAATTATATTGGAACAAGAATGAATAGTTTAGTATTAGGACGTTAAAGAAACAGAGGAAGACCAAAGATAAGATGGAAGGACTGTACTGCGGAAGATTTGAGAGAAAAGGAACTGAATGAGAACGACATGCAAAAATAGCGACCCCTAACGAATGGGAAAAGCTAAAGAAGAAAAAGATGCCAGTGTCAAGTGCAATTTGAATAGTTTGTTTATGAAATAGTTTTACTGGAAATTTAGAATCTTTTGTAAGAAAAATTATGGAATTTATACATTATACACGAGAATGACGGAAGGTATTGTGCTGGCCACAACAGATTTTTTATTTTATGTATTAATAAAGTGTACTGGACTTAAATATAATGTTATTACCTAAATTTATCATTTTAACAATAATCAACGGGCAAATATATGACAACAGACACGTGCTATTTTTTTAGTTCAAACAATAAATAATACAATATTTATGTTAGTATTATTTATAAAACTGGAGGTAAAGGAAACTGACAATATTCAATTAATTACTATATTAAATTTTATTTTTTTAGTAAAATTATTTACAAAGTGATATTTATTTATTGAAGTACCACCTACAATTATATTAAAAACAAGAAAAAATAAACTTCTGGATGCTACAATTATTACTCCAATTCAACAAGTTTTGATATGGTATATTAATATTGTATGTATAGAACTTGAATACATTGCTTATAATAAAATTTCTTAGGTTTTATCATAATTTGTTTGCAAATAAACCACTGTCTGCATGTGACAAATGTTTTCGTCTTTAATAATTCGCAAATAATTGTTATTAAAGTAATAAAATTTAAGATGGCAAGTAATTGAGTATATTGTCAGTTACCTTTACCGTCAGTTTTATAGATAATACTAACATAAATATTGTATTATTTACTGTTGGAACGAAAAATTTTGGGACTTGTCTTTTGTCATATATTTGCCCGTGGATTATTGTTTAAATGAGAAATTTAGATTATAACATTGTAGTACATTTTATTAATACATAAAACAAAAAAAATGCCAAATATAGTCTTAACTATTGTAACCTAAAAATTATTTTTTTATTGCCGTTAATATATTTATTTCAGAGGGTACTGTAACGTCATCGCCACCGCCGCTCCGTAGCCCTCGCCGCCGCTGTGCCGGACCCGAATGTCCGCGGGTAACAGACCTGTTCGAACTTGTTAAGTATTGCGATGACGTGATCTATTGTGCACTATGTAATTGCCTCGCGGACGTTCTAGTCGTTTCTAGAACAAAAGTCGCCGGGTATATAATCCGTCGCCAAAGCCAGCGAACATAGTCTGTGATATAGAAGCAACGAGTAAAGAAGTCTGATATAAATAAGCGTCGTGTCGTCAATTGTTGGTGATGTAAACAAACAGTCGACAAGAAGTGAACATAAATAAATGTAATTAGTGACATAAATAGTAGTGTTAATTGTTTAAATAAATAATCTTAGTGTTTAAGTGTCTTTTAATATTCTTATTCTTTAAATTAGTGTTAATCATAGTGTTAGTTACTTTTACCATCTTTTATATATTTAATCTTAATTATCTATCGTTTAATAAACGTATTCTTTTAATTAATAATATTTTTGTTATTTGTACACTTCACCCATATAAATAAAACGTTACAGTACAAATACATTTGGGGTTGGCTCATATAGTATGACCCTTGTATATTTGAGTGACCCTTTGTAATATTTTCCATGATTCGAAACGAGAAAAAATATTTTTCATGTTTACATTTTAGAAATAATCCAAAACACATTTATTATCGAAATTTCAAAACACATTCATAATTCATTTCCAACGTTAGTTCATTAGAAATACTTAGTCCATTTCAAAACAAACCATAAAACAATCCAATACGAGACGCCAATTAAAATAGTGACATATTTACATTTCCTGATAAAATTCTATTTTTTTTTATGTTGTCAATTGCCAAACACGCAGTCACGACATCGCGTGCCATTTAGCGCTAGAAAATTTGTAAATCAACGCCGGGCAAAACGAAAAGATGTAAATACGGACCTGGTGTGCAGTTTTTTCATTGGTTAACGATGATCGGCCCGTCAAGTTAACGTCACGAATGTTTTGATGGTATATTGTTGTCCTTGTTGCGCCTGTCACTTATAATTTATGGAAGAAGGTGCAGAGAAAGAAAATTGATTATTTGTTGTATACACGGAAAGGGATAATTAACGATGGATATGAAAATATTCACTCTTCACTTTATTTTATATTACCTTCTGCTATTTAGGGCAACATTGAACGTCTTTTTTAATAAATAAGTAATAAGTAAATTGAATATTTCATTTGCCAATAATTTTATTGTTGTTACATATGTTCAATAAATAGTAATCTCAAGAAAATATTATTTGTTACGAACTAGAATTAACGTATGTCATATAAATTTTGGCACAAATTTCAACAATTTTTACCTCTCGTTAAGAGAGGTATTGGATTCATACTAAAAACATTTTTACGTTGTGTGTATGTGTGCGTGTGAAGATGTAGATACGATTTCTTAAATTTTATAAAACTAGAGATGTGTGTAATAACGGATTCCTCATTCTAACAGTAATGGGAAGAGTTGAATAGGTTCTGGTAACAATGGGGTCATTTCACATTTTCTAATTTATTTTTTTCTTGAAAGAATAGGTCAAATTAAATATGTAGGTGTATGTTTTACACCTAACAAGTCTTTAAAATCAGAGATATGATTTTTTAAAAGTTGTCTTCAATTTCGCTGACGTCTCGGCATACGTCACGGCTTGTCGGATATAGCAGTAGCTCTCTACAGGTTGTATTTGGAACTATGATTGATTGAGTTATCACTAGTCAGTTTGATTTTGTGACAGCAACATATTGTTAACGAAAAACATATTTCATATAACTTTTGGTATTTATTTTAATAAATGTGTTATTTACATACCTTTACTCTTAACTCTGCTGTCACTTGTCACAATTTTAGGTTAGCTTGTTTACAGCAGCAAACGGATACCACTTCACCGTTGTGTGTGTGTGTGTGAGAGGAATGTCTTTGTGTGAATAACAAGCCGTGACGTCACGAATTTTACAGCCGCGAAAGTTTATTAGCAAATTTATGAATGAAAAGTCGCATATTTCATGTTATTTTATATTACTATATTTATTAAATGAGACGGATTTCACGATTTTATAAAAAAACGATTTTTTTTAAATGACCCCATTAGACGACCGGAAGTGGTAGTTTCTAAAAAAAAAAATTCTATACAGTAGAACCCCGGTTAACCGAAATAAAGGGGGCGCAGCGGTTTCGGATAACGATTTTTTCGGTTAACCCATTAACATCTAAAAATAGCCTACATATGTACTAAAATGGATGTGTAAGGGAAATGAATTATTTTGAAACAATGTACATTACATAATATACATATGTAGTTACAGTTTTTAGATACAGTATAGTATGTACGTAAGTTTTCAACTTCTTTGATAGCAACTAATTTATCCGCAATAGAAATCACAACACGCTTCCGCTTAGATGCCATCTCACAACAATACATAAAGACACACACAAAAAACCTACGTTCCACTCTACTATTCATTTGCGAGCCCCGTGCGAGCTCCCCGTTGCTACAGCCCGTCTGTGGTATGAAGGAGCCGGACAGTAAGTGGGCTACATAATCATTTGTGGAACTGATAATTATACGTGGAATTGTTTCGATTAACCCGGGTTTCGGTTGACCCGAGTTCGGTTAACCGGGATGCTACTGTATATTATTTTTGAAAAAATAAAGATAATTAAATTCTCAATCTGATACATTTAATTTTTTATTATATCTCCTATAGCTTTACAGATATAGTATATAATATACAGAAAAATCTGTTGTAATAAATCTCGTTGCCCAAAAAACAGATGAGATACTCGTTGGTGACGATTTTGTTTTCTGACGAGATCATGTGTCCTGTCACTATGCAAGGCAAACTCAAAATTGGCTAACAGACCAAAACGTTAAATTTGATTGGGAAACCTTTACGATGACCGGTCGAAAAGATGATTAGAAGTGTAGGAGTTAATTACGCGGTTGCTGATAAAAAATATCTAACTAAACATATATCCCTTTTCAATTAAATGTTTCGATCACTACTCGTAATTGTTTGTGTCTATGATCTGGCATATGGTAGCATTGGTTTAGTGGTTGCGCTTTGCGTTGAGCCACTACAATTTGTTCCGTGTTTTGCACACGATTAGCTGTGTTTCATCACAGTGGTGTCGGTTGGGTGCACGTGGTTCACGCTCACGCGTCACGCGGTTTGTCATCATCTCACGCGCACACACAGCATGAACAGGTGATCTACAGCTACACCCCTGGCTAATACCCGGATATTGGATAGATTACTAGTCATTGTTTACGTAAAGGAGATGTATTAGAATATAGGGAATTGGAGAGCTGTATATTAGGGGTCAGTGAAGTTGGCACCAAAGGGTAAGGCACGAATTATGAAACAAGTACTGTTGGTTAGTGCCCAAATAGTGCCGTTTAGTGCCCTAAAAATTACTGTTGAATTATTTATATTTATGGCGTTATTAACGTTTAGTTTTGTTTGGTGCTAACTTCACGCTAGCACCAAAAGTACATATTTCTTAAAATGTTTTTTAATATGTCTTTAGTGTCTAATTGGTGCCCATTATTGCCTTTAAAATGGAAAATTAATTATTAATAGTTTCTGAGTTATTTTTATTTATTTGTTGTTCGTGCTAACTTCACGCCAGCACCAAAATTTTCTATTTTTAAAAAAAAATCATGTAATTCTTTAGTGCCTAATTGGTGCCCTTAACATTTTTTTTTTAAAAATGTTTACGGATAGCGATTTATTAATGAATATTTTTTACGAAACGTAAAGTTAGTACCAAGGGGGTGAAATGTTTCATTTTTCTCGATCTTTTTTTACATAAATGTTTAGTGCCCAAAAAAATTATTTCAAATTGTGTACAGGAAAACAAATACAGAATTTTATTTTTTTGTTTCGGTGCCAACTGCACGCTAGCACTGAAAGTACAATTTTTTTTTTAATTTCCTTTCATAAATGTTTAGTGCCTAATTGGTGCCCTAAACAACTTTCAAAGATGTTTACGTATAGCGATTTATTAAAGATTACTTTTATGAAGCGTGAAATAGGCACCAAGAGGGTAATATTTTTATATAAATTTTCACTATTTTTTACATAGACATTTTTACCTCCCGCTACCCTTGGTAAGGGAGGTATAGGGATCGTGCTAAAAATCGCATATCGAGATTTTGGTAAATGACCACGTTTTAAGGTCCCTAGAATCCATTTTCACGATGATGTCTGTGTGTATGTGGATTCTGTATACGCTCTAACTCAAATACTATCATTCAGAAAGTTTTGAAACCATGTATTTCTACCTTATTCTAATATGGAAATATCTGATTAGATTTTGGTGGCAATCGGATAACCGGAAATGGCAGTTTACTTGAAGCTCAAGATAGTTTTTCTTCAAAAAATACCTTTAAATGTATTTTTTTCTCAATTTGTTATTATAAAAATTAAAGCTTATTCCATTTTCTACAAGTTTGCTTTAATACTTTTTCTATATATTGTATGGATAAATTTACAAAGTACTATAAAAATTATATACATAGGTAAATGGCGGGAGGTACTGTGTTGGTCACATCAGATTTTTTTGTCTGATTGATGTCCCTAAAAAGTAATGTCCAATTATTCATTAAAAATACATTATTTAGAAACAAAAGGGAAGTTATAGGGCATGTTTGTCTAGTATATTTTGGTCGTTGATTTTACCAATCATCCTTTCGTGAATATTTTTGTGTAAGAATTTTCCAGTATAATATTGGTCCACCCCACTCATTTTCTTGTACCAAACCATGGTAAATAAGCAGACGAATATCATCACAATAACTTGACAGCAAAAAAATACAATCCCTCTTGTTTTGTTTTCATAACATTGTAAATCCCTTGTAAATAATTGCAGCGTGAGTAATTGATAATATGCAGAACAGATTTGGTATTAATGCCAAAGTTTCCAACCAAACTATAATCCTTTGATTCACTCAGAATTAGCATGATTTAATTAATAAAACACGTGTTAATTACGGGCTTTACAAATAGTGTTTTAATAACAATGCCATCAGTGCATTTAAATCATTAATATGATTGTATGCATGCATGTATTGCAATTGTTTAGAATCCAACAATGATTTGCTGTATTAAAATTACTGCATTAATGGTAATTGCTTGATTAAAATAAATTAATATATGCTGCATCGTATCGTATCGTATCGGATCGGACACTGTACGCGTGCGGCATGCCGTATATTACTTATATTTGTATAATTGATTTGAAATGTAAATGTGTGTATTTTGAATCTGTAACGGTTTGTATCTGTCTCGCGAAATGGATATATTATTGTTTCATTAACAATTGAAATTGCTCATTTATTTTTGGACGCAGGGAAATTGTATATTGTAACATTCAATTCCCGTTTCGAATGCACATATAAACTTTGCTTAATTTGTTTGTACATTTTGTATTACATATATATAGGTATATGCTGATTCAAATCCGTCATTATACGGTGCCCGTTTTTAATGATGTATTTTTCAATTTCGCATTCACAAAGTGAATTTTGTACAACTGTTTCTGTCAAAAACAGTGTTACAATGAACAATTTTGTAGAAATGGGATTTTTTTAAATTGTGAAATTGAAAATTTAGTCTAAGAGTCAAATAATAGTATAATGTGTTGTTAGGAGTGAAAGTGATACTTTGTATGGCGAGCGTGGAAGTTTGCACGACGAGCGAAGCGAGTCGGACAAATGCACGCGAGGCACACAAAGACACTTTTAGATATTTAAAGAAAAATATGTACTACTGACGTTACATTTTACGTAAATTACGTTTGCAATTTCAATTGCCCTGTAGCTATGGATATTTATTGGTTCACTTTTTGTTAAACATTGAAGTGAAATTTTTTTAAATAAAACTGCAATTTTATATCCTCCTTGTGTAAAATTATGTCGGAATTTGAAGTATTATAATGTACGTGCCCTGAAGTTGTTCAATTGGATGGAAATGAAATCTAACAGTGTGGCTGAAAGATATGTCCAGGAATCACTGCAAAACAATATAAACTTTTCTTATCACTTTAATTCTAAGTATTCTTATATTCATTATCGTCTGTGTAATTGTAATCTGTAAATTAAATTTGACAGCTATTGATGGTATTTACTAACTTTATTTTTAGGTTACCTAGTATGTTATAGTGACATTTAGGGCGATATTACAGGTTTCTTTTATATAAGTTTCTTTTTATTCGTTGATTCTGTATAGTTTCTATGGATATTTATTTATTTTATTTCTACCTTGTGAATCAAGTCACAAAAGATGCTACTGTTATGACGTTTGAAGAAAAATATCTGTCAATAAATACTTAAGCTTTCACGGCCGGAGTCTATCAAAAAGGTAAAAACTATTTTAAATTTTAAAAAATCCTCTGAAGATGCCTAACACAATCTTAGGCGAAACGTCAGGTTGTAAAGCTACTTTTAAACCACTGCCCAACAACCCGAAAAAGAATCATTCTTTCAAATATCTTTCATTTTAGTTTGTCATACCTGTCATTATTCATGGAAAATTACTGCAATTAGATTTTTTATAGTACAATATTTACTTCGAACAGTAAAGCACTCTTTTAAATTAAAATTCCAAGTATTTATTTGCAAGTTCATAATATAATAAATACAAATTTAACTCTAACCTAACTTGTAAGTAACTGTTGTCAAAATGTCAAAATAAATTGTGTACATGAATTGTAACAATCTGTAATATCTTACTAGCCTGAAGAAGGTGCAAGGGTGCACCGAAACGTTGGTATAGTAACAATAAATGCTGTTTGACTGAACTTTCGAGTAATTGTTAACACCTATAGTTCTTATTATTTATTAAAAGTACTATACTATTATATTCCCAGGTGTTTTCCCATCCAAGTACTAAATTTTAATTCTTTTGTATTTAAAATACGCTTAAAAGAAACCTCATGATTTCTTGAAACAATAACTGTTGCTACAAACTTTAAATATGATGCACTAAATATTCTAGTTGTATTGCATTTACACACTACCCCCGTATGTATATGAAGGCATTTGGGCCTAACCAACAACGGGAGAAAGTTTGTAAAAGTTAGTCGTACAGCACAAACACTTTAGGAAAAGTTTTCGCAAACTTTTCTTCCATTATTTCTTTTTTCCTCTTTACTTATTCTTCTTTCGTTGTTCTTTTTTAACCATTAGTTCTTAAAAGTATCACTGGTCAGGGAATTAAAATTTAATTAGTGTACTAAACTTTGTATTGATGCTATGTTCCTTAGAATATGCTCTAGTTACTAGTCAGTTTATTTTTAATCATATTGGGATAGAATTTTTAATAATAGATTGTAAATTATACAGCGTGTTATTTAAGTAAGTGTACAACGCTTAACCGATGTTAGAACAGAACTAACCTCGAAGATAGCAAATCAGGCAATAATTTTTGTTTTACATATTTTTTACAAGAACTGGAGCTTCTTAAAACTGACCAATTACGTCAAAATTCAAATTTATAAAAAAGTGAAAATCAATGTATTCTCTGGAAAAAATGTCACACCTGTCATAATTAACATATAAGATCATTTTAGACTTTCATCCTGTGTATTATGTATAAATTCCATACATAAATTTTCATGCAAAAGATTCTAAATTTCCAGTAAAATTATTTCATAAACAAACTATGCAAATTGTACTTGACGCAGACATCTTCTTATTCTTAAGTTTTGCGTGTCGTTCTCATTCTGTTCCTTTTCTCTCAAGTCTTCCGCAATACAGTCCTTCCATCTTATTTTTGATTTTCCGTTTCTTCAACCTTCTATTACTAAGCTATTCATTCTTCTTCCAATATATTCTTCATCTCTCCCCATAACATGTTCAAACCAATGTAATCGTCTCTCTTGTATATTTCTAGAAACTTCTTACACAAGAGTTATTTCCCTTATTCTTTCATTCCTTACCGTATCTTTCCGTGTCTTCCCCAACATCTATTTCAACATCCTCATCTCTGCCACATTCATTTACTTTTCATTAATACTGACATCTGTCAATTTGAATTATCTGAATATATTAGCAGTTTCCATGGTGAGCATAGCTGGCTGATTTATGAAATTTGTAATTCTTTAACTCTATATCTATTGAATATGAAGTAATGCAATGAAAGTATAAAATCAAATCGTACAGAGAATAATATATTCTTTAAGTTATAATAACGTTAAATGTCAATAAATGATATTTAACTGCGTTTTTTCAAGAAAACTGTTAAAATCTACAAATAAGGGTACTACCGGTTGACCAATTATAACAAAAATCTAATCACCTCTTCTTCTGGATGTAAACTTGAGCAATACGAAAAAATTATAACTTTGAAATCGTGGTATTGAAGTGATGCGATCCGAAACTTTTGTCACACACACACACACAGAGTGAAAGAGAGACATACATATATACATCATCGTAAAAATGGTAAAATGGTATTATATGGACCCTCTAAAATCGTGCTTATTCACTAAAAACTCATTGTATTTTTTGACCAAAGAATCAACACCTTCTTTACCTAAAGGTGATGAAAGTTAAAAACTACATGTTTATCAACACTGTTGCATGTCTGCATACTCTTGGTTGGTGAAGATAATTATTGGTATTTTGAGATTATCAAATAAACAGAATATAAATTGTAGGTACACCTTGCAAAAGTTGTTTAATGTCAATTTTGACAATCAATTTTTTTTATCATAGAACACACTGATTATGACTTTCTTACAAAATTTTAAACTACGATGTAATTGGTCAGATTTAAGGGGTTCCATTCTAATAGAAAGCATGTAAAACAAAAATTATTGCCAGATTTACTATCTATGGGGTTAGTTCTACCATCGG
The DNA here is from genome assembly GCA_951394225.1 of Harpalus rufipes. Taxonomy (NCBI): domain Eukaryota; kingdom Metazoa; phylum Arthropoda; class Insecta; order Coleoptera; family Carabidae; genus Harpalus; species Harpalus rufipes. Next base: position 45,908,427 of record OX596282.1, read on the forward strand.
TTAAGCGTTGGACAAAAATTTCAATAACACTGCATATGCACTGCATTGGAAAATTTAACTGTAAATTCAGAAAAGTAAAAAGTAATTATTACATTACTATAAATCTATCATATTATTTTTATTAATATTTGTCATGCAGTATCTTATTTGCAATACGGTGCATGCTGTTTTCGATAACACACCTTATAATTGCATTAACAATATATACCGATAAGTTGTTTACTATCAATTAATAGATCAATCAACATAGCTTTTTTAAAATCAACATACAAAGAGCGCGCCAATGATATATAGCAGATATATTTCATAAATGCTGTCAGTCGTATGACATATTGTAAACTTGGTAATTAACTCAAATTATTACTATAAAATAAAAACGACATCAGATAATAAACACATTATATAAAATCATGCAAATGTTATAATTATAGTAGTGACAAATTGGCAAATATTTATGTTTCTCAAGGGGGAAGGGATCTCTGAAAAAACATTTTCTATGAGATGAGTAATGAATTTGAGCTGTATTAACGATGGGCTACTTGCATGATATTAAGAAAATTTTTTTTTGGAATATAGATATAAAATAAAAGACCCCCTATTTTTTCTTTTTTCAAAAAATAAATATTTTCTTTTTATGACGTCACAATCACGGATGGGATACGTGCTAGTTCTGTAGTTTGGGAAGACAGAGACGGAGATAGTGAATGTTGTCTGATCCTCGATCTTCCTTTCACCTCTCCCACTCACATTAACGAATCAAATGGTAGTGATTGTGTCGTCATCAAGATAGGGGGTATACAAATGCATACATTTATGTTAAATTTATTAAATAATAACACAATGTATTTTAAAAATTTATACTGTAAATAATGTAGTTCAGTAAACTAAACTTGAAAAATATAATAGTTTTCAAAATCCTCTTGTATGCAAGTAGCCCATTACTCTAAATATCAATCAGAGCATTTTTTTATTTTTACAAAACCGACGTTTCGTGTAAGTACTCTTATGGCCGTTTGCACCGACGTAATCATAAGTTTTATTTTGCCAAGTTTTACTTAAAGATAAAGTTCACCTTGTAAATTTTATGTTCTACTTAGGTATTTAAGAATAGGATTTGCTTAAAAAGTCAACGTTTTTGATTTGGATAATACAGAACAGACAGTTAGTTTGACGTTTATCATTTGAAAAATTTTGACAGTTTATTATTAAATGTTCGTGATAATGTTAATGCTTGGATAATTCGGTATTAAAAATGACAGACAGTTTGTTACTTGTATTCTCGTTTAAAAAAATTATACTGATCTTAGTAGTGGTGAACTAGATTTAGCAAATTAAAATTCATAAATAAAATAAAAATAAATATTTCATCACGGCATATTACCCATTGCTGGGTGTGCCAATCTGCTTTGTATACAGATTTCGGTAAATGATGGAATATTTGTACCGTGTGGGCGCTTACCAGGCGTCACCTCACGGGCACTCATCTTCATCGTAAACAATCATATCCATTATCAAAGTCGATTTTTTAAAAGTTAAGTGCACCTTACGCCACAGAAGAGGCTTAAAGTAAGTGTACGGATGGTTCAAAACTAGAGTCAGGAGAAACTGGAGTGGGTGTATTTGGTCCAGGTTACCAAAGAAAGTAATCCACAGGCACCAGTCCCACCATATTTCAAGCAGAGATCTACGGAATAAATCTCTGTGCTTAAATTAACCTAAACAAAGATCTCAATGGAGCAACAATCAACATATTGTCAGACAGCCAGGCTGCTTTAAAGGCACTTTGTACCTTCACTTGTGAGTCAAAGCTAGTCTGGAATTTCATGAACACCCTACAATAACTGGCCAACGATAACCATGTCACTTTGTAGTGGGCACCGGGGCATGAGGGAGTTCTTGGTAATGAGAAAGCAGATAAGTTCGCTAAAAAGGGAGCTAAACTACCGTGTTACGGGCCTGAACCTTCTTGTGGACTCTTGAAAAACCATATAAAAGGAAATCAAAAACTGGGAGGAAGCAGCCATAACCTCACATTGGAGAGACATCCCGGGCCTTAGTCAGTCGAAAAAAATCATTTCACCCTCGTTGACAAGCGCCAAAGAGCTATTAGCTCTCAGCAAGAAGGACCTTAGAACTATGACAGGTATCTTTTGTAAGACTAGTATAGCTGAAAACAATATGTCGACTCTGCGAAGAGGATGAAGAAACTTAGGGACACATTGTATGTGAATGTCCAGCTGTGGCCGTAAGTAGACTTAACTATCATGGTAAAAGGTACCTCGCGGCAAAATGAGATCGGGAAACTGACTCCTGGAGCAGTAATTGGCTTTATAAGAACTCTGGTACTATTTCCAAAACTAAGATAGGGCCATGTTACAACAGATCTTACAGGTCGCAGTGACAAAAGCGGTTAGCGCTTAAAGCCCTCAACTTAAGAATGAATGAATGAAAAAAAGTGTACCTTAAGTATAACTTAGCATACGGTAAAATATATTTTTAAAATTTAAGTTCCACTTAATGTTATACTTAAGTAGATGCGCCCATTACACGTCCACAGAAAACAGCAAACAAATAAGATTTTACAGTTTCACTTATACTTCTAGAGATCACCAAGCCAGATACATTATTTGGGCCAAATTACCAACTGGTCATGATATATTCCTTTCAGGGTAAAATAAGAGAATAGTAATAGGAAAATGAGATATTTACGTTCTGTATAATATAATAAAATATTTGTCAAATTATTAGTGAAATACGTTTTTATATAATTAATACCCATATTTATGTGTGTCATTATATTTGTCGGTGAATTTTCGAGGTTTCTCGTATAGATGGTAATCGCATTGGCACAGGAAACAAATGAATGAGATGACAGGCAAATCGCGTGCTGCATGACTTTGTAATTTTATTGCATTTATCTGGATCAAAACACTTTTCTTTGTGTGTCACAAATATTTTATGTTTTATTTTCGTGTTAACAAAACTGCGAATTTATAGAAAATAACTCGGTGCAGACAGCCGAGAATTTATTCAGGCAAATTTCCAAGTTCAAGAACCTCAATGACACAAATGATTTATTTTCTTACTAAATCTAGCCTATTTTAATTTATCAATTATTGTAGTTCAATGCAAAACAACACCTTGCTCATTGTTCCTCAATTTTTACCTCCCGCACCCGCTGCCCTTGGTAAGGAAGGTATAGGGATCGTGCTAAAAATCGCATATCGAGATTTTGGGAAAAGACCACGTTTCAAAGTCCATTGAATCCATTTTTAATATTTTTACGCTGATGTCTGTGTGTACGTATGCATGTGTGTGTATGTGGATCCTCTTTACGCTCTAACTCAAATACTATCGTTCAGAAAATTTTGAAACCTTGTATTTCTACCTTGCTCTTATATGGAAATATCCCATTAGATTTTGGAGTAAATAACCGAAAATGACATTTTACTGGAAGCTCAAATACCTATAAACGTTATTTTATCGAGATTTATGTTATATAAAAATTAAAGATCATTATATTTTCTACAGGTTTGCATTAATACTTTTTCTATATATTTTACGGGTAAATTTATAAAACTATCTATATTTTTAATCCCGGAGCCTACGTTTTAAACACAACTCATTCACATGGTTACACAATTCAAATCTCAAATGTTTGTAACTGACAGATATATGTCACTGTCAACGAACTAATCATTTCAAATAATAATGTTAACGTTTTTAAAATATAAAAATTTATTTATGCTTTTAGGTTCACATATTTAATTGAAAATGAAGTCAGTATAATTGGACGTTTCGGGTGTAAAACCCACCCATCATCAGAAAATACAAATTCGTAAAAAAATTACATTGTGAAATAAATATTTTGAAACATAATTACAAAAGTCGTCTTTTATGATACAACAAGGTTATAGAAAAACAGCACCATTTTGCGGCGACTAAATGGAACAATAATTATATTATATAGGAACTTAATACATTTTCCAGCATAAGTAAATATGTAAAAATATAGGTAAGGTAATAAAAACATACATCATCACGGCATATTACCCATTGATGGTTGAGTCAATCTGGTTTGTAGGCAGATGTCGGTAATAATGATGACATATTTGTTCCGTGCACGCGTTTACAAGGCGTCACTTCACGCGAATCTTGGGAACGGGTTCGGTTCCGGCCGACGCCAAATATTTTAGAATTTAAAATGGCACAAAATTGATCCCTGTGGTGTACTCTCCACGCCAGTAATAAATATAAGTATATAAATAAATAAAATAAATTTATCATCACGGCATATTACGCATTGCTGGGTCTGCCAATCTGCTTTGTACACAGATTTCTTTGGTAAAGATGATGACATATTTGTACCGTGCGGGCGTTTACAAGGTGTCACCTCACGAGCACTTATTGCTGGCGTGGAGAGTGCACCACAGGGGTAATTTTTGGCGTCGGTCGGGTCGAACCCGGTATTTAAATTTAATTTAATTTTAAGTATTTACATGAATAAAAATTAAATTAAACGGGAGGTATTGTGTTGGCCACATCAGATTTTTGTGCATAGCTTTCATGAAATTATTTAGATTTCCATTTTAATTATTGAATCATCTGTCAATTAAATATCTTTTAATTATAAATAAAAAGAGCAGTGTAACAACTCCAAATAAATAAGTTTTATCTTCGGATCCTACACGTTGAAGTTTTATAATGTCAACGTAGCTTTAAATGATACATGCTGTAACATTTTTCTAGAGGTATTTTCCGGGTTTTACTCTAAAGGTTATGGTTCAACTTTAGCCTTCAACAAGGATTTACTGTACATAAGGACTGTAATTACAATAAATGAAATAAACTCATATACACCTTCATATACAGATATAAACGTTTGTTCTAAAATTGTCAAGAAAAATTAAATAATAAAATAGACACACAAACAATAGTACAATAAATTCTTTTTTCAAAGTTTGACTTTGCGGCTCATATTATTTTTCAAATTCTATAACAATTAATTCTACTTTTTACCTCTCGCTAAGAGAGGTATTGCATTCATGCTAAAAATCACATATCCAGATTTTATTGAATAAGCACGTTTTAAGGTCCATACAATCCGATTTTAACATTTTTACGATGATGTCTGTGTGTGTGTGTGTGTGTGTGTGTGTGTGTGTGTGTGTGTATGTGTGTGTGTATGTGTGTGTGTGTGTGTGTGTATGGGATGTTGGAAGGACGATTACTCAAAAACCATAAGACTTTATATTTGTTTAACTACGTATTTCCCAATCGGACATTCATGGGAAGATCTGAAAAGGTTTTGGTAACAATTGGACAACCGGAAGTAGAAGATTCTTGAAAAAGAATCTTCTAAATATTATTTTTTGAAATTTTTTCTTGGTTATACTAAAGAAAATTAAATTCTCTGTCTGATTCATTTAAATATTTTATTATATATTCTATAGATTTAGAGATAATAGAAATATAATATATAAAATAATCTGTTGTAATAAATTTTACAGCCGAAAGAATGCCATGGAAAATAGTTGAGAATTTAAATTGTTTGTAACTGACAGATAAATGTCAGTGTCAGAAATCCGGAGACATTACTGAAGACTTTTTCTGGGAAGTACATACATTATATTATTTCTTATTGTATTAATAGTTAAATATTTAACATTATAGGTATATTACACATACCCTTCAGAAATACTGTTACTTCCGACAATGAATTGGAAACATCTCGAAATATTGGAAGAGTAGGACAAAATTTCTTCATAGAATGAATTTAAATTTAAAATAATCTAAATATATGTAATAGATGTAAGTAGAATTTTTGGTGTAGAGTGTCGGTATACAAGAAATGTTAAATACATAAGCGCGCGAGCAGTCATGTGACTTGACAAGCAGATATGGGGCCGATGTCAGATTTTCAAATTCCATGTGGTTTATTTTCCTCGACAAGTAAATTCCACACTCCTGGTGACAAATTAACTACGTGAATTTAGAAAATCTTGAAATTTTGAATGAAAAATTCTGACATTTGACATCTATGTACATAATTACTAATTATCATTCTGAAATGGGCCCCCACATCTGCTTGTTAAGGCCAACAATGTAACATGACTGTTCGTGCCCTATACTTATGTAACCAAAAAAAAGGAAGTGGCGAGAGGTATTGTGCTGGCCACAACAGATTTTTATGTATTTTTTGTTGGAACTTATCCGTTTTATTAAACTATTTGTATTGAATCCGGACCAGCATTACCAACGACGAAATATAACTAGACAAAACTTCATTTGGTTTGTTTTGATTTCGGCTGGGCAGACAGACAACTAGAGATAGAGATATGTTTAGTCTTGTTTGAGCATTGCTCACTAGAGGCGCAAGTGTTCTTTCGAAATAAAAAATAAAACTACTAAATTATGATTAAAACCAACAAACGAATTATAATCAAACATATTTTAAGTCAATTAATTCAGTACCTATCTACCTTAGTAAATAAGTTAACATTGTTAACAACTTTCGTTTGGTGGTGTATTCTGATTTTAAAATAAATATCTAAAATTAAATATAATAATTGTGTTCCGTGATTGTTCAGAGGGTCTTGATCAAGTATCCTGCAAAGGTGTTAAAACAAATACAAATCTTTGTATGTATGTATGTATATATATAACTTCCCTTTCTCATCCTGAACTATTCGCATTCCTTATCGAGACCGCAAAGGCTCTAAGTTGAAAACTATGCCACAAAGTAATTCAAACGATTATCACGTATTAGAGCCATTTGGCTCGACCGCCTTGTCTTGTCAGCCACGCTCTTATATATGGCTAATATATGATCAAATGTAGTGTTTCAATCTTTCCTCTCATTGCCATCTAGATCTGAATGGGAATCAGAATCAGATAAATGAATCTTATATTTTCACTTATCGCTCATCCGTGTTTACTAAATGCTTATCATCCTGTGCGCGATTACGGTGTTGTTGTTTTCAATTTAACTATTTTTTACAAATTTATTATAAAGAAACGAGAGGAATTTACACATTATTGAAAAAAATATACGACGGGGTACCCAAAAATAACGAGAAATATTTTTTGGTGGATGTGCCTTTTCCCGATAGGTGTCTTTGACCAAAGCCTTGTTCCTTTGGGCTGTGATTAGCAATTAAATTATCAAAAAGATTATGATTAAAAAGAAATATATATTTTCGTTTCCCATTCGTTATCCCTATTTTTTCATTTTGTGGTCACTAGACAACCTTCTTTTTCCCCTTCCGAATCATCCTTTTTGAGTGATCACATGGATTCATTTCAGAGCAAATTTAAAAATGGCTGATGCCAATAGGTTTTTGAGCGTACAAATTTATCAATGTGGGGTTTGTTGCATCAAAGGAAATATGATATGTAATGACCCACAATACTTTAGAAAACAAAGAAAATATGTTACATAAAAGATTTGTTTTAAGTAAACATACTTCATATTCCTTACCAAAAACATTTTTGTTACCTCTATATGATCCGTTATTAATGCTGTCTATAACACCTGACAGTAGATTATTTATAAAATAAAATAAGTTAGTTTGCATTGGTCTGCATATGATATTTGACGCTGGTGGTGTTTATATTATTCATGTTGTTTTCTTGATATAATTTATAAATCAGGATTCACAAAAAAGTGTTAGGGGAAGTCAGGGATGGATGCCCCACCTTTTTATGTTCTGATATTTTTTACAACAAAATGTAAGATAACTCAATATATGTATATTCTTTTATTTAAACGTAAAAGTAGACAGTTTAAAGAACAAAATAAGTTTCTCTCAAAAAAAAATTTAAAAAGTAGCTTTGGCCATCTTCCTCGGACTGTCGAGATAAGATGCCCCAGTAGTCCGGGATAGATGCCCTTTCAAAAATGCCGTATATACCTTAGTATTAATATTAAGAAAAACGTAGATCTCTCCTTTTTTACCTCTCGCTAAGAGAGGTATTGCATTCATGCTAAAAATCGCATATCCAGATTTTATTGAATAAGCACGTTTTAAGGTCCCTACAATCCGATTTTAACATTTTTACGATGATGTCTGTGTGTGTGTGTGTGTGTGTGTGTGTGTGTGTGGATGTGTGTGTGTGGGATGTTGGAAGGACGGTTACTCAAAAACTATAAGACTTAAAATTTGTTTAACAACGTATTTCCCAATCGGACATTCATGGGAAGATCTGAAAAGGTTTTGGTAACAATTGGACAACCGGAAGTAGAAGATTCTTGAAAAAAAATCTTCTAAATATTATTTTTTGAAAAATTTTCTTGATAATATTAAAGAAAAATAAATTCTCTTTTTGATACATTTAAATATTTTTATACATATTTTATAGATTTAGAGATAAAAGGAATATAATATATAAAATAATGTTGTAATTAATTTTACAACCGAAAGGATGCCATGAAAAATAGTTGCAAATTTAAATTATTTGTAACTGACAGATAAATGTCAGTGTCAGAAATAATGAGTAATGAAAGAAAAATGTATTTGGAGAATCTCTTAATTCTTGATCTGTGACTATTATGGAGATGACAAGTCTAGGTTGAAGGACTTAAATTTGTTTCAAACATTATGGGACAATGTACACCAGTACTGTAGACTAGAGTAACTTTGAATTGCGAAAAAGCTATCAAATTCTTCTCAAGTAAGTTGTAAATATTGACAAAATTACACATCGATATAAGAATAATCGGAGTGCAATCTATCCGTCACTTTATTAAAGGGAATTAGTGTTAATTAGATATAACAAGTATGAAAAAATAAAATGTAAAAGAAGATATGTAAGAATAGATGCACAATCCATATATACATTTTAGACCGCCCAAAATTAATGTTTTTACTAGAAGAATATGAAGAGAAAGTAAACAAGGTTGTTCGAATTGAAAATTGCAGTTACCAGCCTAATATTTATATATGGTAAACTCTACTTTGTAATTTATTGTAACATAATTTATGGTAAAATATCTTTATGTTGAGACATGCTATTATTGAATAATAAAGAAGTTTATACGTCATAGATTTATATGAATATATTATTTGTATTTATAAAAATATTCTTTGCTTTATGCATACAGCCAGGTAAAATACACGGCGAGAGGTTATGTGCTGGCCACATCAGATTTTTTTTCATTGTTAAGACTTTACCTTATAAATGACAAAGGTTTTCATATTTACAACAACCTTTATGGGGTCATTTTTTATATTTCAGACATTGTATCTACTCATCTGTTCTCTTTGTATTTGTGTACTTTTCTCCACACCCAACACATTTAGAATCGTCTATTGCACTCATTTCGTTATGTTCATCCTCATAAGGCACACTTTCATCTGTTCCTGTGTCCAAATCTACTTGTAAATTTTTTCTATTCTTAGGTTGTTTCTTGTTTGCATTTTGTGAATGTTGTTTCTTTAGCTTTTTCTCATTTTTCTTCTGCATTTTCCTTTTTTTTTAGTCAAAAATTCTGGGCTTGTCAAGAGTGTACAAGGGGCATATTTAACTGATGTAACCAGGGCATCTTTCCCGATTGTCCGGGATAGATGCCCCGGCCAAATACCAAATTCAAAATTAGCGCCAGAATATCAATCAAATCATAAACACTAACCTACACTTTATTTATATCTATTGCAACACAAAAACAATGATAAAAGTACTACAACTTATAGGGCTATTCTGTAAGATCGTTATGACATAACGAATCGGTAAAACGTTATATCGTCATGGTAATAACGAAAATCGTTTAATAAGCTTATTCTGTAAACGATCGTTATGACATTTTTCATTGTTAAATCGTTATCATAACGATAATCGTTAAAGTGGTATTCTGTAAACAATAATATAACGAAAAACAGATAACGATATCGGTATTTCTTAACGATTGGAAAAATCATTCGTTATCTAAACGTTTTGTCAATAATTCAGTATTTTTATTCATGTCAAAATAAAATTGCTATTATGTTGAATAGTGATCTCAAAAACCAGTCATATTACAGTTTTCTGCAAGGTAATATTAAAATAATTTAATAAGTTTTTATTCGTAGCGCCTAGCGCAAGCTTCCCAATTTGTCTACAGATGGTAGTAGTTGCTCTAGCATAACCTACAAAAAGAAAAAGAATGGTCCGACAGCTGATAGGTTGACAACCAGAATCAAACTAACCTAGAAGTTTTGTGAGTTATATTGAATTATTTTAGATATTTCATTTAAATTATAATTTGATTTTAGGAAATAAAGTTCTTAACTAGATCCCAAGGTTATTATTTTTCAAAATGTGTTACATAATACGGATATGAAGATAACGATTATCGTTAAGTAGAAATAACGATTTTCATAATAACGATTTCGTTATGGTAACGATTCAATTTTACAGAATAGGCCTGTTAGTGTACTTGTCGAAAGAAATTATGGTGATAAATTTTACGAAGCTGATGAAATTAATTTTTGCAAATAATTTACCTAAATTTTTTTTTTTCGTGTTCAAACACGACTCACTCACTCGCACATGCTACAGCCACAACTGATAGAAGCTACTAGTGCAACCTATCGAAAAGTAGTAAAGTTATTCCACTATCTTTGGGGAAATATTTGAGCGGTCAGTATGATTTTCGTAAGCGCTGTTTGTCCTGTTGGGCGATTTTGCAATAAGAGATATTAAAGTTTTGTTTCCTGCTAGAGAAATTAACAGTGGAAACTGTCGCAATGCTTCGGAGGGTTTACGGGGAGGAAGATTGGAGCCAAGCGAGGCTTTACGATTGGTTTTCTCTTTTTAAAAGTGGTTGAATATCAATTGAAAATGACCTTCAATCGATACGTCCCTAGACTTTCAGAACGTTTGAAAGCACTAAAAAATCAATGATGCTATCATGTTCTGATTGTTGTAGTTTATGCCAACGACTTTTGATTGAAAACTTGTTCAAAATTACAGCCTGGATACGTTCTTTCCTTTAGCTTCCTAAAAGCTCCCAACAATTTTTCTTTTTTGAACGCCCTATCAGGTTTCAAACCAAGAACCTTTAATACATGACGTTACATCACTACCACTTGTGTTATTATGCTAGATTATGAATTATTATAACTGTTACGATTCTAGAGAATATTTTTTCCATTCGTTCTATATTTCACGTATGCCGTTCTCGGTTTGGTCCTTTTCTTGTTACGTATGAACATAAATCGTCCTTATTTTAAGTCTGAGAGACGCGGAGCGTAAATCTAATAATAACCTCGGGCTCTCCTATGGCGCCTGCCTCTCAGCATGGTTCTTAGCACGCACATACGCACTCGCAAATCACGCGATATACACAGTCGAGATATACTCCTAGGATACAGAGAGTAGGTAATTGTTTTGTTCTATACCAAGACTTAATTATGATAGAGATAGTAAGTGTAGTAATCTATTAATTTATGTACCTGTTATAGCATAATAAAGTTCATAATAACACAACAGTATAAGTTGTAAAAAGAATGCTGTTTGAAGCATAGACATCTTCACAAAAAGACCTACCTACATACAGGATGGTGACCGGCACAGCTGAACATAGGACTTTAACATGTAAAATCTGACTTTCCCAATTTCCTGCTTCTCTAATTATTTTATGTACGACAGCTTCAAATAAAAGTTGTAAAATTCTGCATCAGAATCAATAAACCAAATTTATTTTCTGTGCCTTGTAACGCTAGAAATTAGGTATGAAAATAAAATCACCTCAAAAATAGCAATAGCCAAGGAATTGAGACAAAATAAATAAATATCTAACGGTTTATCTGTCATGTAATTTATTTTTATAAGGTATTATTCCTAATTTCTGTTGCAGTTAACAATTATTTGTTAATTTTTAGCTCCCGCTACCCTAGGTAAGGGAGGTATAGGGATCGTGCTAAACATCGCATATCGAGATTTTGGTAAATGACTACGTTTTAAGGTCCTTAGAATCCAATTTTAACATTTTCACGATGATGTCTGTATGTATGTGTGGATCCTCTTTACGCTCTAACTCAAATACTATCGTTCAGAAAATTTTGAAACCTTGTATTTCTACCTTGCTCTTATTTGGAAATATCCCATTAGATTTTGGAGTAAATCAGATAACCGAAAATGGCACTTTACTGGAAGCTCAAAATAATTTTTCTTCGAAAAATACATTTAAATTATTTTTTCAAAATTTATGTTGTATAAAAATTAAACATTATTAAATTTTCTACAGGTTTGCATTAATATATTTTCTTTATTTTTTATGGATAAATTTGTAAAACTATCTATAATTTCAATCCCGGAGCCTACGTTTAACTGCAACTCCATGGTTACACAGTTTAGATCTCATATGCAGGGCAGCGAACCCCGTCAAAAAGTGGGTTCGGTTCAGGTAATTTATTTTTGACAGATGGGTTCGGGTGCGGTTCTGGTTCAAACATTAACACAATTTGCGGTTTTGTTCAGGCTCGATTCGACCTAATGAAAATTGAATTAATGCTTTATGAATAACAATCTTTATATAGAAATAATTTAAAATGCGAGCCGGAATTTATGCGAGACAAGAACACAAACACAATTTTCATAAACAGACAAAACAGGCGACGATTATCGGGTGCATTACGATTAATCTTACGTTTCGAACTCAAAATGAACCTGAACCGGAGCTGGACCCTGAACCCGAATTTTAATACACGGTTCGGTTCCAACTCGGGTTCAATTGACAAATATATTTGAGGTTCGGTTCTGGGTTTGGGTTCACTAAAATGCTCAAATGCATGTAAGTGACAGATATATGTCTCTGTCAACAAATTAGCATTTCAAATAATAATAGTAACGTTTTAAAAAGAAAATAGTAAATAGAACAATAATTATAAAGAAAGGAACTTAATACAGTTACCAGCATAAATAAATATGTAGGCATATAGGTAACTATATAAATAAATAAAATAAATATATCGTCACAGCATATTACCCATTGCTGGGTGTGTCAATCTGCTTTGTACACAGATTTCGGTAACGATGATGACATATTTATACGTGCGAGCGTTTACTAGGCGTGGACAGTGCAACGCAGGGGTCATTTTTGTGTCATTTAAAATTCGAAATATTTAGCGTCGGTCGGGATCGAACCTGGTATTTAAATTTAATTTTCAGTATTTACATGAATAAAAATTAAACGGGAGGTATTGTGTTGGCCACATCAGATTTTTTGTTTCAATTCCATGGCTATAGCTGATTTTAGGGCGCTTTTCGACATTTTCATATCTAATTTCTAGCTTTACAAGGCACACAAAATTAATTTGGTTTACTGATTCTGAAGCACAATTTTATGCCCTATAACTTTTATTTGAAGTTTTTTTTACCTAAAATAATTAGGGAAGCAGGAAATTACGAAAGTCTGATTTTACATGTTAAAGTCCTTTGTTCGGCTGTGCCGGTCATCACCCTGTCTATCAGAACGAGGCAAATGTAAGAAGTCAACACACGAGATGTGTACTGAGTAATAATAGTAGAATTTGAGGGGGTTGTAGGTGAAGGTTAGTCAAAAATAGTCTGGATGCCAATTCATAAATCAATCCTAAATATTTTTAACCACACTGTGTATTTATTGTTTGAGTACACTGTATGCGAATCTATTTATTTAATAAATACTATAATATCAGAATGGCTTCGGACAAAAGTATACAGAAAAGATTTAACTGATGATAAGATATCTATGTATGTATTTATCACAGTTCTGCAATATAATAAACGTTGATATTATACTATATTATGCGGTTGAATACTACCCCAAAAGGTATTATTAAAATCACATTACAAGTACAACAATTACAACGTGTTTTATCGTAATTTTTGCCAACACATTCCGATGTAAAAAAAATCTTATCACATGCTATGATTTGCACACATATTGTATGGAAATTATGTGTAAAAAATGACACTTTTACGAGTAATAAAATATGAACAAGACATAAATGATTCACAAGAAACATATGATGTGCTAAATAGATTTTTTTAAGGTAGTTGTCACTCGAGTGTACCTATTCAAAAACTTGTTCTATGTTCAAAATAAAAATTAAGCTAATGCAGTTTATATTTGCAATAACTTATATTTTTAACATTATTATATACACAGATTGCATCAAAATAATTAAAAGCTAACATCAAACACTATAACAGATGAATTTTCTTTATTTTTCCGTTTTTTTTTTTCACTGTACCACTCGCACTAACATACACATGTGTCGTATTTTAATGTTGAAGAATAACTGTGGCATCGTCGCACTTAGACATTTATTGGTACAGTCGGGTATAAAAGTAGTAAGATATTTTAAGATATAATACTCATTCTAAACTACCCTATGGAAACTGCAAAACAAATTACTATATTTCTTTCTTAAAATTACAAAAGTAGTATTATACTGTTTAAAGTTTTCATGCTTTTCACGTAAAATACCAATTTAAAATATTTCTTTCGAATGTACGTCTGAAATTCCTTTAACCAAAGATCACCTCTTATTCGCTAATACCAACCGGGTGTTAACTTAACTGATACTCCATCTGAAACGCTTATACATGGTTGTCAAGTATAATTCTAACTATTTATCGTATCTTCAGATTATAATTTTCTAGAGTCAATAAAATTCAATCTGGGCGGTAAATAATTTTCTAATTTTTATATAAAATCCGTTAATTAGTTTACTATAACATACAAGTTTTTCGATTAATTGTCATTATGGATATAAAAGTTATAATTTAAAATGTTGTGTTTATTTTGCCATTTCCTATTCTTCACGTGTTAAAAAGGCCAAATTTAATTGCAAATATCTCAGGTACCGCGTGGTCATTTGTTTTAAAACTTGGAGAGCTGGTAGATTATACTTCAGTTGAGATGTACTTAAAATTTGAATTAATTCTGATACAATGGTTTCACGATATAACTACCTTAAAGAGATCGCTATAAGTTTCTAGACTATCATATTTTAATATACTATTCGTATATTTATTTTAAATCTAGTAATACATACAATGAAATATGTATTTATAGATTTTTGTTTATAGAAATATACGTGGTTTAGTATAAATGCGCATCAAATCCGATTTCTATACCTGCTATTTAAATCTCGGTGACGTCACAAGAAATACCCCTGCCCTTAAGCCTTAAGGGATCAAGGGTATTACAAGGGTTACGAAAAGAAGGTTTGAATAGAAAAAAGTTTTTCAGAAAAGGAAACAGTTTGCAATAATTACAATTTTTATTTTTTGTGATGTTTCATACCTACTTATATCAGCAAACATATTTATTTTTAAATAATGTTTCTTATTTCACGTGTACAAAATAAATTTTGTGACATTGTTTTGAACGAAGAGTATTACAAAGTTCAACTGTTTTTAAAGATTTTTTTCTAAACGAATAGCGTTTTCCGTATTTACTATAATATGAACCGTCTTTTCAACGATGTATTAGTTTATATTAATGCATTTGAAAAAAAAAAAAACGAGAAAAATAATATAATGTGGAAAAAAAATAATGTGGAAGTTTAGCGTGATTGAAATTTCATGTGAAATATTTTTTAATAGTAAATATATGAATAATTATAAGTTAAAATGTAATTGAAAATTAAAATTATGTTCCCGTACCGGTACCTGAGATATTTGCAATTAAATTTGGCCTTTTTAACACGTGAAGAATAGGAAATGGCAAAATAAACACAACATTTTAAATTATAACTTTTATATCCATAATGAAATTTAATCGAAAAACTAGTATGTTATAGTAAACTAATTAACGGATTTTATGTAAAAATTAGAAAATTATTTACCACCCAGATTTAATTTTATTGCCTCTAGAATCTGAAGATACGATAAATAGGTAGAATTATACTTGACAACCATGTACAAGCGTTTCAGATGGAGTATCAGTTAAGTTAACACCCGCTTGGTATTAGCGAATAAGAGGTGATCTTTGGTTAAAGGAATTTCAGACGTATATTCGAAAGAAATATTTTTTAAATTGGCATTTTACATGAAAAGCATGAAAACTTTAAACAGTATTTGTAATTTTAAGAAAGAAATATATTAATTCGTTTTGTAGTTTCCATTTATAGTTTAGAATTAGTATTATATCTTAAAATATCATTACTTTTATACCCGAATGTACCAATAAATGTCTAAGTGCGACGATGCCACAGTTATTCTTCAACATTGAAATACGACACTTGTGTATGTGTTTGTGCGAGTGGTACAGTTCAAAAAAAAACTTTTTTACGCAAAAATAAAGAAAATTCATCTGTTACAGTGTTTTATATTAGCTTTTAACTATTTTGATGCAATCTGTGTATATAATATAATGTTAGAAAATATAAGTTATTGCAAATATAAACTGCATTAGCTTAATTTTTATTTTAAACATAGAACAAGTTTTTGAATAGGTACACTCGAGTGACAACTATCTTAAATAAGAAGCTAAAATTATTTTATGTTGCCACAATATCTATTTTCAAGCGGTAACCCATCCTAATACTAACCCCACTAATTCCAACATCATATTTCAATATGATATAACATTTCTATATAAATAATCATCCGTATTCCTCGAAATTTCTTCCCTTACTTTCTTCATCCTATCATCCCCCACCCACCCACTGTATATACCGTCATCCCTATATACCCTCGCATCCACGAGAGCTCCAGCCAGCAGTGGTTATGTACAACTCGCAGGAGCCGTAGCTATAGTATATAAGCCAGCAGGCAGGCAAGCAGCAGGAGTACATAGCGGCTATATACTACAGCAGATCCGTGCTGTGCTAGCTGAAGCTGAGGCTGTGCCACGTATGTACGGGGTTCGGGTCACACGGGGAGGGGTGGCGCCTCAAACGCGGAGGTTCCAAAAAGGTGGCAGGGACAAATAAAAGTAGATGCAAGATAAAAGATAAGAATGGAAATGATGTGTACCTATTGTTTAAATTAGTTGCTATAGTTGCCCTCAAATAAATATGGAATAGAGATTTGTACATTGTTGCCAGTTCACTGGCAATGTTTAAAACGCTAAGTTATGAAGAAGCGACAACACCGCGAGGCAAGGGAAAAAGTTGAATATCAGTCCATACTTATTTGATTGAGTGACGGAGAATACAATTATTGCTCCTGTCCCTACAGCCTCCTATAGTGTTAAACAATAATTATTTATGTATCAAGGACGTAATTAAACGACTATAGTACGCGGGAATGTTTAAAGCTCGATGCGTAGCGGATACCTTTAATTTTCTCGAGTGCTATAATCTTGATTAATCCCTTGGTACATACAATGTTTTATTTTATTTTGGTTCTCGAAATTTAATGATTCAAAAGGTATATTCGTATATACGTTATCGTTGTGCTGGTGTTGTAAATTTTAAGTATGCTGTGGTTTCTACATAATTTGTTGGTGTTGCTATGTTAATTAAAATGACAGATATTGATTATCCCAAAGAAATATCGAATAAATTTGAGGCTGGACAAGGCAAGTTAGTAAAATAAGAAAATTTTGCATTATTAAAAAAATGTGATTTATTGACTTTATTCTGTTCTCTGAAATTTATCCATAAATCACGATTTTGATATTTTTGAAGAGCTACAAAGCAACATTATAGGCCCTCGGGCAATAAAAGCCAAATCGCGCCCGCTTTTGAGGACGAATAAACAAATTTATGATTCCAAAATAAAACGAAATTTAAATTCACATTTTTTGTGAGAAACAAATTATTTTTATGAGACTAAAATCAGATATGGGTTCAATTTAAAAAATGTAAGTTTGTGTTATATCTCCAAAATTTATAAATAAAATATAAACAATATGCAACTTTTATATTTAGATTATAAATATGTGATCCATCCTAAATGTTTAAATCGTAGATTTTAACTTTTATATTAGCACTATTTTTCTTGATTACGAATGGTTTAGAAGTACTTTACAAAAGAAACAATCATAAAAATTCAGTTATTCGTCATTATTTAGTACTTTATGATTTTTTTTGGAAAAACAAAAGCACATTTCATAGTTCTCGAGATCCTAATCCTAATGGTGGCATTTAGAACTACAGTCCATAGGATGTAACTTGGCGATCCAAAAGAATGTAATTCAGTTCACTATTCCTAAGTTGCGTTTTGCCAAATATTTACTTTTACTTCGATGCCGCACAGCTTCAGAAGTGCAATAGTGATTTTACAATGTTTTGTTGCCTTACACAAAGCAAATTTCACCCTAATACACTCAAACTCGGGGTGTCAGGTACTTTTCAACCCAAGAAGTTATATTCATACATAGGCGTTGGTGCATTTTTTTTCAATAGTAATAGAAATTTTATTTTCTTATCTTTATTAATTTAAAAAATAATTAATTATAAAATGATGTATATAATAAATAATTCATTCCAATATTTGTAATATTTATTTTTGTATAAATAATTTCTTTTTTTTTGTAATATTTGTAATTTTATTGAACTTCATTCTTCTTCGGTACGCCTATGGATTTTATAACTTTGCTGTTTTAATTCGTGACATCAATGCTAATTTATAAATTCGGAATATTAAGCGACCCTTATACATTATTTTTTTTTGTATATTACTACTATTGATGCTGCCCCTATATAAAATGAAAAAAGTTCTGCAATAATTCAGTTTTTTTTTAAATTCACATATTTTTTTCTATTGTCAATACTTCCAGCGTTTAAGTTTAACGGAAAAAACTCCAGAAATTCGTCAGCAGTCGTAGTTACATATAAGGATTCAGACTAGCGTCTAGCCGACATAAGCAACTTTCATCACGAAAACGAACGATTGTAATCGTTATGCAATTAATTATAATTTTGATATGAAATGCCTATAAAATTATTGTAACCATCCGAGTTTTGTCAAACAGAGTTCTGTGCGTTAAGTTACCTTTACATTAAAGTATTTTTTTGCAAATTTACAACAAAAAATTCACATTTTTTACAAATAAATCCTACTAATAAACATTTTGACGCGAAGTGTATTAGTTTTTTAGCTGCATTTATGAAAAATGATTTTTTCGTTAGCAATTTCTTAAAAAATATTTTAAGGTAGCGGTAACTTAACGCACAGAACTCAATTTGACGAAACTCGAAGGGTACATTCATTTTACATATTGCACCAAATGATTATTAGTCTTTTAAGCTGTATTTGTGAAAAATGTTATATTTAGTCAATTTAACCAAATACAACAATAACATCATCTAACGCACAAAAATCACTCTTGGAAATCACATTCGTCGCACTTATATCTCATGATAAGGTAATAATTATAACAAATAACACTAATAAAATAATGTATTTTTTAGAAATAACACGTACAAGTGTCAAAGAGTTAAATAATATGAAAGGAACAAAATGTATGCCTCCATTATTATAGTATATACGCAAGCGCACATCGGCCCTACATCGGGTATCTTCGGCGATACAAGTAACTATGTCGGCTAGACGCTAGTGGGATTCAGTTAAAATCTGTAATAGTTATTATAAATGACAATACAGTTGAAATTAGTAATAGTTACTTGGTTTAACATTTTTAACCCACGCACAGTAAATAAAAACGTTACTATATGTATTAAAAGTTACATTGGCGAAATTATTCAAACTCTAAGAAAAACAATATACGTATGAGCATCAATATAATTGTAACAAAGAATCCAGATCACATATTTTACAATGTTAAGATTTTAGAATAGGTTAAATATACAGCGTGTTTATTAAACATAGGGCAAAAATTGAAGGGCTTATTCCCTGGAGCATTCTAAGATGATTTTTGAAAAACCGCTTTGTTTCGAAGATACAGGGGCGAAAAAAAAATTCGACAAAACCAATTTTGATATTTTTCAAATTATTAATCTAGTAACAGCAGGCAAGTTATGTGTCAAATTTATTGAGACGTTTGGTTGTTTGACGTGTATTTTCTGTCTATAATACTTAAACTTTTGTTAGTGAAGTCCTCTTATCATGAATAGCTATACGAACGCCGAGATGACTGACATGCATTTCATTTATGGACTTACCGGCGAGGTGTATCGCAACTTTTTGGAACATACTCTACCTCAGTTTCTGGAGAATGTACCATTGGCAACAAGAAATACAATGTGGTTTATGCACGATGGTGCACCAGCGCATTTTAGTGTGGTTGCTCGTGATTTTTTAACAATAACATACGGAGATCGCTGGATTGGTCGAGGTGGACCTCACTTATGGCCTGCTCGATCCCCGGACTTAAACCCCCTGGATTTTTTCATTTCCTATGGGGCCATCTAAAATCATTAGTATATGCTACTCTATTGGCAAATTTGGAAGATTTAAGACATCGGATAATTGCTGCCTTTAACTCCATAATAAACGACCCTGGTGTTTTTGAAAGAGTTCGGCAATCAATGAGAAGATGATTGGATTCTTGCATCGTAGCTGGAGGTAGTCATTTTCAACAGTACTTGTAGATTAAGAAACTTTACATGTAATTTTTGGTATTAAATGTTGTTATTGTCGAAATTTTTTTTCGCCCTGTATCTTCGAAACAAAGCGGCTTTTCAAAAATCATCAAAGGACAAAATCATCTTAGAATGGTCCAGGGAATAATCCCTTCAATTTTGCCCTATGTTTAATAAACACCCTGTATAAATACCTACCCGTTTACTATATAAGACCTATCACATAAATAATATATGAACAAAAATAAAAACTTAAACCATAAAACATTACAACAATTTTCTTATATATTAATGCCCTTGCTGATGATTGGTTATTAATTGCCCGAAACGTCCAATTTATCAGCTTTTATAATATATGCAACATTGGAACTTTAAGGACCCGGGACATAACCTTTACGTAAAAAATATTGTTGTAACTCGGCAAGCCTCGTTCAAAAATCCAGATTAGCTATTTATGCGTCTAGGTGCATAATGATGGTGATTTTCACACTAGACGCGAAGATGCCATGTGTAAAAATTACGATTTAAATTTAACAAGAAGCAAACTTTTTGTGTAATACGAAAAAATGGCAGATAAACGCATTAATGCGAAAAAGAACGTCATGAATGACAAATATAATTTATAATGTGGAATTAATACAAAGAAAATATTGTAACATTATTCCTAATAAATATTTAGAAAGCCCAAAAATACCCAATAAAACCCAAACGAACACACTGGGTTGTTTTTTAAACCCTGGGTTTTTGTCAGCCCTGTCCAAACATTCTCATGGATGATTGGATGATTTATGACATGACTATGTACAGTAGAAGTCGCTTACAAGTCTTCACCTCAAAGGATCTCAATTCTATCGCACTATTTGAAAATAATTTTCATGTTTCAAGTATTCGTCGGTCAGAATCTCAGAGTCGACCCCGGGTCATCCATATCACAACTTTCATCATCTACTAGATATATTAAATTCCAAGACATTATTGAAATATTGTTTGCTTTCAAGCAATATAAATATCCATACAATAATTTGAAAAAATTATGCAAATATATTTGCCTAACAATGCAGTTCTGAATAAGAAGTTAAACAAATCATATTCTTATTCATTAATATTTCGCCAAAAAAGTAAAAGTCTACGTTATATGGATAGACCGGGTATTAATTCGAGCTATTCATCATCATTGGAATGGATTTATGTGTACTAGTGTACATCAATGTGTGTTATGAATCTGTAAAGCGTGAATTACAAAATGAAATTTTTTTTTACAACTGACTTGAAAAGTGTTTTTATGAGTAATCTTACAAGTATCACACGATCAAGAACGTGAATTAAAATTTCCAAGTGTCAAAAGTTGTTATACCAAAATAAATTGTGATTGGATTTACATCATTTAAATATTTCGTATATATTCATCAAGATTTCAATTACTCCTCTACTTCATTTTGGCATTTTTCAATTTAATATCAATAACTGATAACACCAGACTTGTACAAATAAAAAATAAATCTATTGTGGCCAGCACAATACCTTCCGTCAATCCTGTGTATTATGTATAAATTCAATACATAAATTTTCTTGCAAAATTTTCAGTAAAATTATTTCATAAACAAACTATGCAAATTGCATTTGACACTAACATCTTCTTCTTTAGCCTTCCCCATTCTTTAGGGGTCGCTATTTTTTATTTTCTTCTTCCACTCATTTCTGTTTTACGTGTCGTTCTCATTCAGTTCCTTGTCTCTCAAATCTTCCGCAATACAGTTGTTCCATCTTATCTTTGGTCTTTCTCTGTTTCTTCAACCTTCTATTACGAAGCTATTCATTCTTCATCCAATATTCCATTTCTCCTCATGACATTTTCAAACCAATGTAATCATCTCGCTTGGATCTTTCTAGAAACTTGTAACACTAGAGTTATTTCCTTACTTATCTTTCAGTGTCTTTCCCAACATCTAATTCAACATCCTCATCTCTAACACATTAATTTACTTTTTATTTATACTGACATCTGTCAATTTGAATTATATGAATATATTAGTAGTTTCAATGTTTAGCATAGCTGACTGATTTATAAAATTTAATTTCTTTAAAATTTCTATTGAATATGAAATATAAAATGCAAACAAATCGTATAGTGAATAATATATTCTTTAAGTTATAATAACGTTAAATGTGAATAAATCAAATTTAACTGTTAAATCTTCAAATGAAGCTACTTCCGGTTCACCAATTATAACCAAAATCTAATCAGTTGTTCTTCTGGATGTAAACTTGAGGAATATGAAACAAATATAATTTTTGGAATCGTGGTATTGAAGTTATGCGATCCGAAACTTTTGTCACACACACACACACACATACATACATACATACATACAGACATCATCGTAAAAATGGTAAAATCGTATTATAGGGACCCTAAAACATGCTTATACACTAAAAACTCATCATTGAATTTTTTGACCAAAGACAATACCTTCCCTAAAGGTGACGGAAGGTAAAAAAGTAGCGCAAATTTCAGTTTTTTGTTAAAAGTCTATACACCTGTCTCTCTTGCACTCACATCATTGTGCAAGAGAAAACTTTTCAAATCACTTGGAAAGTAAAACTTCATCGGCAATAAGATTTTATTTAATTTAATGAAAGTAGGTATGTATATCTACACCAAAACGTCAGGTTTGTAAAAATCGAGTAAATAATTGTCTATATCACAGTCGAAATATTTGAATATATTAATTATATCTAGTTAATATTGATTAAAAAACACGTGATTTTTTTTATTTACCTACAGCAAATAATAGACATTACGTTATTTTGCATTGAACATTTCTGTTATAGTACAACAAAGTAAAAAGTTTTAATTGAATATTTAATCTACTCAAAATAAAAAAAATTGTTCAAGTTTAACAATAATCAAAAATAAATATTGCACAAAACTATTATTCATCATAAACTTTGCCAGAATAGTAGAATAGCTCCCCCTACATTGTAAAAACTTTTAATTGAGTAATCATTAACTCCCATCTCTACATTTTACACAAATTCCATTCATTCATTCCCCTTCTGAAATTCCAATTCTGAACATGTTTGGAGCCACTGACACAGTGAACGAGCTCATTCCTCCCTCCCCCCTAGCTATCACAGAACGCTGTTGTCAAATTTCTCTCCCGCGCAGCGAAAGCAACGTTGCCACATCTACGCTACCGAAGTTTAAATCATACTCTTCCAAAGAATTTTTATACAATGCCCCGGCGAAAAGTAATTGCCATCAACAGGTAGGGAGGAATTCAACACAATTGATAAGACGCTGATAAGAAGTTTATGACTATTGCTCGAGTTTGGAATTCTGCATTGCACTATTTAATACAATATTTTTCTTAATATTTCTTATTGTTACTCGCTATTTTCACATAAAGTCAGCCGTATTCATAGTGCCGCTGTTCGAGTTTAAACCAGGTCTATCTCAAGTCTAACTTAGACCGGCACAAACAGTTATTCATAGAGGCAGTTTAGCGCTAGTACGGGTTTAAACCTAGACTTAAATTTAGACCTCCTCGCATCCTAGTTTATTGTGGGATTAAGTCAGTTGACAATAGTTTAATGTAAATTATTGTTATTTAATATTTTTTTTTTGGTAAGTAGTATGTTATAAATAATTTTATATTAATGTTTACAATACTACTTTGCCATGAATTTGTAGTTCATATTATTGCCTTTTAGGAAGTTCATGATGGATAATGATCTTCAAGAAATTTTTGATCATGGTAATGATGTAGAAGATATTAAAAACCTCGTTAAAACCGTAGTGGAATATCGGAAAAGGAACCGGGCTTATTTAAATCATAACAATCTGAGGTATTTATTAATATCGAATAGAAAAATTGTAGGTTAGTAAAATAAAACTGTAATATATAAAAAGAATTAATTAACAAATATAATTTGGTTGAAATCCATGTATGTTGTTATTTAAGTATTATTATGGAATGTATTTTTGAACAATTTTTAATAACTCATCTGATGAAGTCGCATGTGGCGTACGAAACCGGTAGATTGAGATAAATAAATTAAATTTGACTGCAATCATAACATTTAAGTTTTTTATTTAATTTAATTTATTTTTTATTTTCATCATTTCACATTTAAAGTTAAGTTTAAATATTTATTCTTCCCATCTCTTATTATGCAATTCTCTTTCATATTTAATTTGTTGTTCTATTTTCTTCTCGTATAGCTCTAGACATTTCTCCACATACATTACCATAAATCGATTAGTAGTGATATTCTTTCTTTTAGACATTAATTTCAAATTATCTCGTCCAAGTAAATTTTGGGGAAGGGATGTTTGTTTGGATATTGATGAATTATTGAATTGATTTAATTTGTATCTACTGAATACTAATATTTTATTTTTGGAAGTAGTAGGGGCATTAATTTCGGGGAACTGCAAATTATGTTCGTCTATATTTACAACAAATCCATCTTTTCTTGCAAATCCTGATGTACTAAAACCATGAATATGTGTTACCTCAATTAACATACAAATATTAATTTCGTAGTTAAAAGCTAATAAAAAGACCTCAATGCAGTTTTAGTTGTAAGAAATCAGCGCAGTGAACATCAGCTGTCATCAAAATTAAAAATTGTATTCACTACGCATGAGCAGTACATTGGAAGACCATGGCCGACTAGATAGACTGGTTTAAGTTCGATTTACTTAGACCAGGTTTAAATTAGACTATGAATAACCATTTTTAGACCTGGTTTAAAGCTAGTGTTTCTCCTTTACTATGAATACGGCTGATAAAGTATGTACAAGAGTGATTTAGACTATTTTGCTGTCAAGTTACTGTGACATATTTTTATCCAATCAAGTATGTTGATATAAAATGACAATGAAGGCGGGGCTGAGTCGCCACTATCTTTGTTTAATTTTCTAAACGTACGTCGAACGTTGTGGTGGCGCGTTATATGTTTTGACGTAAAAAAATAACCTCACTTTGTGAATGATGTATACTTCTACCAATATATTATTACTACTATTATATCACTAATTATTATTATTCACCAAAACATCACAGAACACAACACCTTCGTCATAACAAGTCTGTTGACAGTTGACGTTTTGAAACGAGGTAAGACAAGTGTTTCGTATAATTTTTTAATACCAAATAACTTTTTTTTCTTATGAGTCTATAAAAAAGCACTGCAAACACGTCATTTAGAAGATCTATAAGCGCACTGTTTGATACAATGTATTAATGTATACAATCAGACAAAATTCACTGTCAAAATGTGAAATTTCAATTGTTAACGAGAAGCGCCATCAAGTGACAAAAAAAAATTCCAAGTCATATTTTTGACGTCGCATTTTTTAAAAATCTTATTGAAAAATTACCTCATTGGAAAAAAATGGTATAAAAAACATGTTTCATAATTCCTGTTAACGCATCGTTCTTCGTAAAACTTGGAGTCGTACGTTAACAGACTGCCTTATGATACTTGTTTTTACATTCCGTCACCTTTAGGTAAGAAAGGTATTGTCTTTGGCCAAAAAATTCATGATGAGTTTTTAGTGAATAAGCATGTTTTAGGGTTCCTATAATACGATTTTACCATTGTCTGTCTGTATATATGTAAGTGTGTGTGTGTTAGTGTGTGTGTGTGTGTCTCTGTGTGTGTGTGTGTCTGTGTGTGTGTGTCTGTGTGTGTGTGTGTGTGTGTCTCTGTGTGTGTGTGTGTGTGTGTGTGTCTCTCTGTGTGTGTGTGTCTCTGTGTGTGTGTGTATATGACGAAAGTATCGGATCGCATAACTTCAATACAACGATTCTAAAAATTATAATTTTTTCGTATTCCTCAAGTTTACATCCAGAAGAACAAGTGATTAGAATTTGGTTATAATTGGTGAACCGGAAGTAGCCTCATTTGAAGAGTTAACAGTTAAATTTGATTTATTGACATTTAACGTTATTATAACTTAAATACGATTTGATTGCATTTTATACTTCATATTCAATAGATATTAAATTTCATAAATCAGCCAGTTCTGCTAACCATGAAAATTGCTAATATATTCAGATAATTCAAATTGACAGATGTCAGTATCAATAAGAAGTAAATGAATGTGGCAGAGATAAGGATAAAGTAGATGTTGGGGAAGACGCGGAAAGATACGGTAAGAAAATAACTCTAGTGTTACAAGTTTCTAGAAAGATACAGGAGAGACGATTACATTGGTTTGAAAATGCCATGAGGAGAAATGAAGAATATATTAGAAGAAGAATGAATAGCTTAGTAATAAAAGGTTGAAGAAACAGAGGAAGACCAAAGATAAAATGGAAGGACTGTATTGCGGAAGACTTGAGAGAAAAGGAACTATATGAGAACGTCACGCAAACAGAAATGAGTGGAAGAAGAAAATAAAAAATAGCGACCCCAACGAATGGGAAAAGCTAAGAAGAAGAAGATGTCAATGTCTAGTGCAATTTGCATAGTTAGTTTATGAAATAATTTTACTGGAAATTTAGAATCTTTTGCAAGAAAATTTATGTATGGAATTTATACATTACACAGGATTGACGTAAGGTATTGTGCTGGCCACAACAGATTTTTTAATGTACTATTATAATAGACAATAGGCAAGATTAAAACTTTTCGTCATAAGTTCAAGTTTCCAATAGTTCTTATTACAAACTTTTATTTATGTCCGATCTACTTACACAGACACTTTTTACAACTCAAATTATATAAATTTGGTAGAATACACTGGTAAGAACTGACGATCGTGTGAAGTGCAAGAAAGTGTGCACTCAGTAATGTTCAGGTCATTCGAAATGTATATATGAAACACATAAAGCTCAGCTAATGCGCACTGATTATATACATGAAAAATGAGTTATGCACTCAGTGCAAAAAAATTCGCACTAAATATATAGATGAAAAATTGTATTATTCTGAATAAGTGTACCCGTCGTCAGGGAGTAGAACCGGACCCGAACCCCAAAACCCATATTAACCAAAAAAATTCTAAAATCTGAACCCGAATCCGAACCTTAATTTTCAATTTTAAGAGTGAACCCGAATCCGAACCGATATTTCTTTAACGGGTTACCCGAAATACACATCATGGTAAACATAAGCGTATTATATCCAATTCTTCAATTATTTTTCTGAACGATAGTATTTGAGTTAGAGCGTAAAGAGGATCCACACACACAGACATCATCGTGAAAATGTTAAAATTGGATTATAGGGACCTTAAAACGTAAATTTACCAAAATATCAATATGCGATTTTAGCACGTTCCCTATACCTCCCTTACCAAGGGTAGCGGGAGGTAAACAATAAATTCATTAGTTTTTTCGACAACGCTGTGGCAAATTGATTTGAAAAATCTAGAATTTTGTGTATTTTGTACTTAATACGTTATGAATACGTGATATTGTTTTAAGAACAAAATATTATGGTTATCAAACAATATCACCTTTCTCATAACTGATTATGTAAATAACTATTATTATTTCTAACGCGTGTTTTGATATTTTATATTGTGTCATATTATTATACAATCTCTAGAATGCATTATTTACGGATCCCGTTGAAATATCTATTTAAAAATCAGTATAAAATTGGCAACCTCGCTCTTACTCAAGTACACCCACCCACACAGGTATACGGCTCTCACACTAACATATGCGTTATCAATACAGCGCGTATTGTTAGTTGATAAGATAACGCTATGGTAACAAATAAAATCTACTTTCAGGAAATTAATGCAATGTTTATCCTTCGCAGAAACACAGGAATTCATCAGGAATTAAAACAACTACACTACGACGGTTCTTAATAAGTTTCCATGTTGCAGATAAGTCAGAAGGGTCTGTTTGAAATACGAAACACGTGGTTAGATAGGCCTTATTGTAGAGGATGTAAGGGTCACATTAAAATAGTCAGACATTGAATGCAGATGTGTAAGAATCTTAATTTGACAATAGAGTTTTTGGAATAGTTTAGTGTTGTTTAATAAATATTTATCCACAACTGTCAAATAATATACACATAATTCAACCGTTTTTTATCAATTAATGACATTAGTTACTGTTGCTAATTGAATAATATTGACAGTTCGATGGAATAATATTATTCATCGTTATGTCAAATTCAAATCTTACCCTACAAAAAGTACAAACAAATTTCTTTTAATAAGTATTTATTTCCATATAAAAAGCCAAAAGTATACTAGGTTTCTTGTTTTTTATAGTTTTATTTTCTTCTTAAGCTTAAAATGTAGCTCAATAGTCGGTTTAAAATTTTCTGCTAAATGTCAAATCACTTCATAGTTTTGTTAAAACAAATACCCTACTCAACGCTAACTATTTTTATGTAATTTCTAAATTTTCCAAAATTTGTTAGGTTATTTTTGATTTTATAATAGTACAGTATGTTATTATTTGACAGTTGTGGATAAAGTATAGTATTCTATTCGCATGTAATGGCTATTACTCACTCGAATGATTTACATCACTCGCCTTTCGGCTCGTGATGTAAACTTCATTCTCATGAGTAATAGCATACATTACATTATACACCAAGTGAGTTAGGATACTGTTTATTCATATTTTATTCAATTTTGAGGAAATAATAAGAAAAACCATTATAATATTTAATTTTTATATAGTAAAAAACTAAATAAGTAGGTCATTTGTGTCGTGAAAAATAATGAAAATGGCTGAGCTATCTAATAAAGGCTGTAGTAAGTTTTATTTCGTGCCTAATCTTATTTTAAATGCATTTTTTGTTGCAGAGTGACTTAAACAGTCATTTATGATACATGTACGTAAAGCTAGTCTTTAGTCACGAATGAGTGAGAATTAAAAATTCAAAACCCCTGAGTGACTAAAGATGTTTTACGTATGTGTGTCTTACAATATTTTATCTACGAATAACGAAAAAAAAACCAATAAATATAAAAAATACTTTTATTTATTAATCAGGATCTCAATAATAAATGAGAACAACATTTAGCGTATTTAAATATTTTAATCACATGTTGCTCAACAACCCGTGACTAATGAAATCATGTTACTAAACAACCGTTTTACACACTTAAAACTAACTTCTAAACATCAATTTTACGCACTATTGTAGATAATATAATTAATTATAGTTGTTGCTATGGAGTTAATAATGATACATTAAAACGTCAAAATTGAATAAAATATTTTTTACAAATACTTTAAAACTTCACCATTAAAAACTTACTGTAACGTTTATTTATTTGGGTGCAGTGTAAATATCAGAGAACTATTAATAATTAAAACAGAAGTTTATTAAACGGTAAATAAATAAATAAACAAATATAAACACTAATTAAATCATTTAAGAATATTATTAAACACTTATGCCCATTTGTCTTTTTATACAGTATCAACCTACTGTTCCGAAACTCAGACACAGCTTTAATTTTACAATATTTTGTAGCGCGTGCAGCCGACGCCACTAAGTCTAGCGAGCACACAACCAACATCACTGGTCAAACGCTTAGAGAATATAATTGCGGCGCGCCTCAGGCGGCTAACGCAAGCGTAAATAGGTAGGGGAGATAAGCTGATCATTTAGTTCTATCGTTCTGGAACGTAACTGGAAAGTTCTAGAATAATAGAAAGATATAAAAACGACGCAGCTCTGTGCGGACAGTAAGTTCAGTTGATCCAGTATAGTGTTCATGAGTTCAGGGACTGGAAAGAGTTGGTCAGTGGAGTCCAGATAGTTGAATGGTGAAATAAATATCATTTATCATAGTGATCGTTATTTTTAATAACAATTAAGATATAGTTATTTACATACTAAGTGCGGGAAGATACTCATCCCGCATGAACGCTTATTTGAGGCACGAGCGAGCTTGCGAGCGAGGGCTTCATTTGCGTGAATGCGTGGATGACGTCTTCCCGCAAGAAGTTTGTACAATACTTTTTGTAACGAACAAAATCATTATTAATAGAGTATAAATGTCAAGATAATTGTACAAAATTCGCAAATATACAAGTAAATAGCACAGCAGCAATTTCATAGCAACGGTTGTTAAGTAATTTGTTGATTTCGGAAACATAATTGTTTGCATATTTTTTCAGAATTAAAAGCTGTCAAAATGTCTGATTCTGATATTTCTTGTACGCCTCCCGAAATTTAAGGCCAGAGACAACGAATAAACGCTTTTTTTAACTTACCATAATGGCAAATATGTTAATTCACCTGTATTTCAGTATGTAAAAAAAAATATAAATTAAATTAACCAAAAGTTCTAACGCATATTGTATGTTGTACTTACCAACTTTTCAAATAATTAAATAAAGAACCATGTCCGGCACATGCCTCTATTTTACTGGTAGTTTAATTGTCAGTGTAAGTGTAATATCTGATAATTTAAATTTAAGGTTATGTTCTATTTTGATATTGGACGGATGACAGATTGTTGTTCTCCAACAGATGGCACTGATGGTAGGCAAATTTATTAATAAATTATTCATTAATATAGGTTTTTAATGCTTGAAAATCGTTAATTTTCGAAAAATTATAAACTATATTTTGTTTTTAAAGATTATTTTGTTGAAGAATGCCCAGAAATTGTCAGTGTTTTTTGCTTAATTTCCTGGTGCAGTGCATCGGGAAAGTGACGATTCCGGTTGTCTATAGCGTCTGTCAAATATCACTTCCAACATTGTGAGTACAAAAAATTATTTACCGTTTAATAAACATTTATTTTAATTAATAATATTACTTTGCTTTTTACACTTCACCCAAATAAATAAACGTTATAATATATTTATTTATATTTCATATGACTTCAAACTTACTTTAACATTTTTTTATTTTTATTTACCAATGTTCAACTTTCTGTACATTTTTTTTTATATATAGAAACAGTGTAAATCAACACACAAATAAATTTATTATAATCTTTACTCCGATTAATTGTGGTTATTCCAGGTTCCACGTGCAAAAACATCAATAGATGATAAATTTAACCACAATGATTATCTATTTATATGTATAACCACAATTTGTGTTTGTATATGTATAAAGTATATTCTAACGGTTAGAGATAACAGTGACCCAAATAATAAACAAATTACTTATTCTTTAAGAATAGAAATACGTCTAGCTGTTTGTTTTTCATATTATTTATCTTACTAAGTTTTAGAAAAATTTTAGATAGTAAGTACGTAGTAAAGTTACATAAAACTGTTTTTTTTTGTAATGTTAATATTTGCATACGTTTTATTATTTGGCCTGAAGATAAAACGTTCGTTCCAAGTATTCGACAGACTTGTGATCTTGTGAATGTGGACTAGGTATAAACTTGTTATGTTCAATGAATGACTTTGAGATTCGTGTGAACATAAATAGTACTAATATTTATTGATAACGAAAAATGAACCTTAACCTTCAAATTAAATGAGAATATAAACTATATAAGTATTTTGAAAACAATGTTATCTTCAGTAGAAAATTTTTACGCGAAAGCGTATTAAGAGGAATGGCTACTCCTGAAGCGAAAATTCAAATAAATTGTTTCTGTGTTAGAACGATTAACATTTATAAAAATAACATTACATGAGCATACTTCTGATATGAACCTGCATTTTAAAAAAAAAAAAGTATTATTGAAATGTATACTTTGATTATATAGGGAACGCGAGAAATGCTACTGAATTTTGGTTTTCCCTCTAAAATCAAGGTCAAATACTAATAGATTCCAATAAAAAAAAATTAATCCAGATTCATACCAGAAGTATATTCGTCTAATGTTGATTTTTTAAAATGCCAATAGTTCTAGTATAGAAAAAATGTATTTTCGCTTCATAGAGTTAGCCATTCCCCCTAAAGAGAAATTAGGATTACTCAACATGTTTACCATGCCCAAGATCTTAACAGCCTTTTTTTCTGAGAGAGTGGTTTAGATTACTCAACATGTAAATTTTAAAACCACTGTACACTCGCGCAATCGTAATACAGCCGATAATCGAAACATGTGCTGTCTGTGAAAATTGTATTCGTGTTCTTGTCTTGCGTAAATTCTGGCTCGCATTTTATATTATTTGTATATAAAAAAGATTGTGCTAGTCTTTAATATGTTATTTCCCCAAAAGTAAACTCATACGTTATACATTTAAATTTGACAGCTATTGATGGTATTTAGTAACTTTATTCTTAGATTACCTAGTGTATTATAGTGACATTTATGGCGATATTACAGGTTTCTTTTATACAAGTTATTTTTTATTCGTTGATTCTGTATAGTTTCTATGGATATATATTTATTTTATTTCTACCTATCAAGTCACAAAAGATGCTACTTTTATGACGTTTGAAGAAAAAATATTATTATCCTATCAGTTTAAGATAAAACTATTATAAATTAATTTATTCATTATATACACATGTATAACATTTGAAACAACCAAAAACAAATGGGTCTGTACCTGTAGTAAGGGTTGGCGAAGGGCGAACAATAAAACGGATCCCCGGGATGCGGATGATGCCCATGCGTTAGAATCGGGGGCCCTGCAGGCCCGCACAGTGGTCCCCCCGGTACGGCACCCCCAGGTCCAGGTCCCATGTGCGGGTGGGGGTGCGGGTGTGACAGAGGGGGATGGTGGGAGTCCGATGCTCCCACCAGTGCGCCGGGACCGCTGCAATTCGTACTGCTCGAGCGGCTCCGAACTGGCATGCGACTCAGTGACACAACACCACACACACCATCACACGAAGGGAGATGAAGATGAGTTGGGGGATGCACTCATATAACTATTTCATCATTTTAGAATTTCAGTATTTATTTGGAAAGAATTGTAGGAAGACAGTACAGTTGTGCAGTACAATTTAACCTAATTTGGAAAACAAATATAAATTCAATTTTGTTAAGAAACTGAATTAGAATTATGAAACTTAAAAATCATGTACCGGATATATCCCAAGCAATGCTTGACATTGCAATTTACATGAGAAAACAGTTTTTTCAAATATTATCTGTTCCGCAAAATTTTATGGAGTGATTATTTTATACAGGTGTTATATTTTAATGGACCCAGCAAATATCTCGCTTATTTATTAAGTTAGTAATTTCTTTCATATAACATTATTTATACAGCAACATGTAAGCTACTTGATGACGGATGTACATTCTTGATACCACTTCCGGTTTATTAGTAATTAATATCAACTTTGAAATTTCAAATGGAACATATATTTTTTTACAAATTTGAAAGTACATCAAATTTGCTTTACAATCATGTAAAATAATCCATATGTTACATTATTAAAAAGTAAAATGGCGGGCACTTAAACCTAGTCGAAAAGAGAATAGTGAGCCATGACTATGGCTTGAAATAAAACAATTATTTTATGTATTATTATGACAAGAAAAATATTATTTCGTTTAATAATAATAGTTACAATTGTTTTATTTCAAGCCACAGTCATGCCTCACTATTCTCTTTTCGACTAGGTGTATAAAAATGTGCCCGCCATTTTACTTTTTAATAATGTGACACATGGATTATTTTACATGTTTGTAAAGCAAATTTGAAGTACTTTTCAAATTTGTAAAAAAATATAGTATGTTCCATTTGAAATTTCAAAGTTGATATTAATTACTAATAAACCGGAAGTGGTATCATTAATGTACATCCGTCATCAAGTAGCTTACATGTTGCTGTATAAATCATATTGTATGAAAGAAATTACTAACTTAATAAATAAGCGAGATATTTGCTGGGTCCATTAAAATATAACACCTTGTAGATACATAGAATTTTGGAACAGAAGTCTGAATTTTTTTAAACTAAAACTTTTGAATTTACGTCTTTGAAACCCAACAAACTTAATTTAAAGACACGGTAAAAATAATTTTAGAAAGCAATTATTTAAAAAAAGCACGAAATATCGAATGGGGTCCTATCATATATTTTTTTAATTTTCTTTCTGGAAGGAAGAACAAAATTTTACGTAACAAGCGATATGAATTTTCAAATTTCAGAATTTTCAGACATAGCTTGTCTTCACCAGTGGTTGACAAACTATTAGTTCTAAAGGGTAAATATTTGACATGTTGTTGATAATTGAAATATTTTAATATACAGTAAAAATTTTGAAAGATGTCCGATCAAGGTCATCTACGAATTGTATGAATTCTAACAAATTCAATAGTGTCGTTTACTTAGTTTTTGTGAGGGTACATAAGATACTACTGTTATTTTATTATTATAAAATGATATGTTACAATAACATCATTCAAAATTCAAAAATAAATCAACTGGTTAGTTTATTAGCAAATGTAAAACCAAATATGTAAGAAATAAGATACTGACACATTGTCAGTGACACTGACAGAAAATAACGTTATTCGTACGGCTATGAATCAAAGTAATGTATCTGAAATAATAAATAAACTTATGTTACAGCAAAAGTATTATCAACAACGAGCATAGTTTTAAAATGGAATGTCCTAACTTAGTCGAAACTATATGAATTTTTAAAAGACAAGCGTATTATTTCCATCCTTATCGCTTAAAGTCTTTGTAAAGGAGGGGGATAAATGTATGCCAATTTGTTAATTCATTCATGATACAGATGAAATATTACAAATAATTATTATCTATATAAAGTTCTACGTTATATTCAGAAAGAAATTATTATTAAACATAAATATAAATAAAATGTATTTTTCCTAATAAATTATAGAACAGTGAAACAGTTTAACCATTGTTAGTGCTACTGTTTGTCCATTGATGGTTTCACGGTGGGCGGGATATCTAATTGTTTAGGATATGATATGTCATCTTAATTCTTAATCGACTACAATCGTTTGTAATTTGTGAACTAATTAACATTTAAATAAAATTATTTTACTAATACTCATTAATTTAGGTATATTTTTGAATTCTTATCTAAGATAGTTAAAATTTGACTATTCCCCATTAACTGTTAATACCACTTTTACATGGTTTGACAGAGAAGCAATGTTACTTTTTATAACCGTTATTTAAATTCGGAAATCTATGAAACTGCTTGCAAACTGTTTTGTTTATAATCGCTTATGATTTCAGGGGTGTTCAGAGAACTGACCTGAAAAATAGGGTACCTACTTCTTAGCAATCGTTTTTGGTACTTATAAGACCACATGTTGTTTATTTTAGAATTAGAACGTACTCTATTTAATACATTTACTGCGTTTAGGGATCATTTTGTCCCCTTTTCTACATTCCTTAGTGCGGTACAATTTAATGCCTATTTACAATTTCTAAGAAACTATAATTTCTATGGGAATTACAAGTAAAAGGTAGCATGTTGGAGCTAATAAAGGGAGAACATGGTTTTAAAGTTCACTTTGTTAAGCTGTTTAGTCCTTCATGTATATTATCAAAAATATAAATCATATACCTACAAAGACAGAAACGACTCGTAATATGCTCGTATCATCACTAAATTTGTTGTTTTGTATATATTTTGTTCTCTATAATGAATAAACGTATGAAAACATTATACAGGTTGGTGGCGGTCATGGGATTTCTGTTTCATGCAACTTCCTGCTCTCCTATTCATGAGTGCAAAGTTGTTCAAAATTAAAAATTGCAAATAAAACTGTTGTTATATTTTTTGTTGTTTCTGATTTCTTCGCAATTTTAAAAATTTC
Source organism: Harpalus rufipes (assembly GCA_951394225.1). Classification (NCBI taxonomy): domain Eukaryota; kingdom Metazoa; phylum Arthropoda; class Insecta; order Coleoptera; family Carabidae; genus Harpalus; species Harpalus rufipes. The sequence continues at coordinate 45,944,577 of OX596282.1, forward strand.
AAAAATTCTTCTAGTTCGTAACAATAGCCATGACATTCGTTTTTACCTTCCGTCACCTTTAGGTAAGGAAGGTATTGTCTTTGGTCAAAAAATTCAATGATGAGTTTTTAGTGAATAAGCATGTTTTAGGGTTCCTATAATACGATTTTACCATTTTTACGATGATGTATGTATGTATGTATGTATGTATGTATGTAAGTATGTATGTATGTATGTATGTGTGTGACAAAAGTTCCGGATTCCATAACTTCAATACCACGATTCCAAAAATTATATTTTTTTCGTATTCCTCAAGTTTACATCCAGAAGAACAACTGATTAGATTTTGGTTATAATTGCTGAACCGGATAGCCTCATTTGAAGATTTAACAGTTAAATTTGATTTATTGACATTTAACGTTATTATAACTTAGAGAATATATTTTCTCTATACGATTTGATTACATTTTATACTTCATATTCAATAGATACAGAGTTAAAGAATTTTAAAGAAATTAAATTTTATAATTCAGCCAGCTATGCTAAACATGGAAACTACTAATATATTCATATGTCAAATTGACAGATGTCAGTATAAATAAAAAGTAAATTAATATGGCAGAGATGATGTTGAAGTAGATGTTGGGGAAGACTCAGAACCGAATGGGAAAAGCTAAAGAAGAAGATGTCAGTGTCAAATGCAATTTGAATAGTTTGTTTATGAAATATTTTTACTGGAAATTTAGAATCATTTGCAAGAAAAATTATGTATGGAATTTATACATTATATACAGAATTGACGGAAGGTATTGTGCTGGCCACAACAGATTTTTTTTCTGGATTTTAAAAATTATTAACAAACGTCAATCCAACTTATGGAAAATAAATTCCGTATTTTTCGATAACTGTTTTCACCGCAATCATTATTTATAATAATGATACGTTCCTTATTCGAATAAGCATTTATTATTTAATTTACTTAAAAAGAATTGACAGAATATGAATAAGATAATATTGTTTTCTACAATGTTTGAAAATTCTTTATAAAATTATGAAGAAACTAACACCATAAAAAATATAAGATCAGTTTTGTATACAACTTTTAATTGTGTACAACTTTGCACTCTACAGTTTTGTCGTAAAATGAATAGGAGAGAAGGAAATTGCATAAACCAAAAATCCCATATTAAATTCCTATATTCACCCCTAACCGCCCTAAAGTGTCTTTCAACGATGCTATTTGGATATATTTAAAATAAAAATTTAGGAATATTATAACGTTCGCTGCAGAATTGAAATTGGTATGCCAAGGTCCAATTGTATGTAAATAATATTTATGATTTTGGATTTTACCTATTAAACTGCAAGCATTCAAATACGGCCCTTAAAGTCGTAAATTGTACATAATCCAGTTATACAGTTCTCTAATGGTCATACTTTCATTGCATTTACTAAGTAAAAAAATTATATAACAAATATATCACAGAACAATTTTCTGAATCCGTCAAAATGTAAGCGATTATAAACCTAAACAATTAGTAAATAAAGACTACATATTTTATTTTGCTATAAATGTTTCATTTGATGTTCTATATTGTTATCCCATTGGTATAGTTCAAAAAGTCAAAGAAATGATCGTAAAATGTAATATGCAAAAATGTAGGAATTAAAATATTCGAACAAATTAAAAAAAAATACAATTTTATAATTTAAATAAATATCCAAAAATTCCAATTACTATCGCGATTACGTCAAACTGTTTCAAAATTTGTCAAAACCGTATACAATCAAACAATGTTTTATGAATGCAAATGCTCGCAACAAAACAACTGCAGTATTATAAACTCATGGAACTGATTTACAGCTTCTAAAACAATAAAACTGTTCATTTTCATTTCATTATTTATGTTTGCCGGTTGATAATGCAAAGGTTATGTTGGTTTCTGATAAAGGTTTTGAAAATAAAAAATGTTTGATAATTTTGCACAATACACAAGATTTGTAGTTTTCTAAGGTTATATTGTACTGCACATGAAATTAGTAATTGTATACACTTATACACACACATAACCTGCAAGCTAGACGAGTACAAAAAAGAAAAAATTGGACGTTGAGATATGTATTTTATACTGACATAAAATTTAAAGAATTTTACGAAGAAATATATTATGACAAACATTTTGAAGTTTATAATAAACAGCAATTTATTTCAAAATAAAAATGTCATTCAAAACATTATTTTACGTTTCAAAAACAGATTTGTATCAATATTTACAGGATGACATCTTTGTTTATATACAGACCTCAACAGATGATCTATATTAAATATATTTATGTTTAAATACTGTACTTTATACCGTAAACATATTTAAAAATATCAAATTGTTATTGTTTTGCAATATAGGTTAATATTAATTAATTAGCCATATTTTAATATCTTTCAATTTTAGTTATTTTGTATAACACATATTGTCAACTGTTTTTTGATGAACCATTACTGTTCATGTACCAAATAAAATGTATTATTTTATGCCATGTATAAGTGCATAAACTACTTTTCATCAACCCCTGTCAACTCACTTTCCCAAATCCAAAGTTAGGTTATGTCAACCGTACTATCACAAATCACCAACTTCACTATCAGCTTTTCTGATCCGTCACCTCACAAAACACTCGCACAGCACTTATTTCACTCAAAACACGTGTGTTTCGCGGACCCGAAGATACTCATACAACACGTACACGTGCCGCAAGTGTTGTGTGATTGTGACGCCGGCTGAGCTCGGAATCTAGTCGGCCGGGAGCCATGCGCGGGAAAATGCGCGCGCAGCTTGTTACGAAGTGCGAGATGTTTAGGGATGGGTTTTGGAAAGAGAAGTTTGTTACCTATATTTTGGAATCATGGGCAAAGTTGGAATGTTGAAGGAACTATGAACATACATAATTTAAATTGCAATAAAAGTGAATCATATGTCTTATTCTAAATAATTTTAGCGAAACCTTCAGTTTAATAAAAGTTTATACAAAAATTCGTAAATGAACAAGCCCAGTGCCGTTTGCCTGACGTAAAATTGACGTCATTTGATCGCCAGACGATACGGCAAAGTCGCTACACAAATAGTGAGAAATTTTTACAAATATCTTTCGACTACTTTAAAATATTGAATATATAAAAATTTTAAATTTACAAACACTGAATATGTTATTCAAATATTCCGCCATTTAATATTGGGTTACATCGTCTTTGTTAGTAATTCTATTAGGCATTGTATCCCATACCGGGTGAATCTTGAAATCCGTTACATAGATATTTAACATGGGAAAATAGTTCTTCCTTGCGCGTTCCTTCCCAAATTATTTTAGAAAAACTTACTTCACATATAAGTTGTAGATAATAAAATTCTGCATTTGTATCAATAAACAAAATTAATTTTAGAAATAGTGATAGCCATGGCTAAAACAAAAGGGTTAACAAATGTGATTTCTTTTACGACAAAATTTAATTTAATTTTTTTTTTTATAAAATTATCATAATGCAGCATAATACCTAATTTAATTTTATACAATTTTTCTTGACATAAAGTCACAATATTTAACAATTAAAACATCAATATTTGTTTGTTTTTTGTTTTAATTTCACAACCTTCCGTCACCTTTAGGTAAGGAAGGTATTGTCTTTGGTCAAAAAATTCAATGATGAGTTTTTAGTGAATAAGCATGTTTTAGGTTCCCTATAATACGATTTTACCATTTTTACGATGATGTCTGTATGTATGTATGTATGTATGTGTCTGTGTGTGTGTGTCTGACAAAAGTTCCGGATCCCATAACTTCAATACCACGATTCCAAAAATTATAATTTTTTCGTATTCCTCAGTACCCTCATTTGAAGATTTAACAGTTAAATTTGATTTATTAACATTTAACGTTATTATAACTTAAAGAATATATTATTCTCTATACGATTTCATTACATTTTATACTTCATATTCAATAGATACAAAGTTAAAGAATTTTAAAGAAATTAAATTTTATAATTCAGCCAGCTATGCTAAACATGGAAACTACTAATATATTCATATAATTCAAATTGACAGATGTCAGTATCAATAAGAAGTAAATTAATGTGGCAGAGATGAGGATGTTGAAGTAGATGTTGGGGAAAACACGGAAAGATACGGTAAGAAAATAACTCTAGTATTACAAATTTCTAGAAAGATACAAGAAAGATGATTACATTGGTTTGAACATGTCATGAGGAGAAATAAAGAATTATATTGGAACAAGAATGAATAGTTTAGTAATAGGATGTTGAAGAAACAGAGGAAGACCAAAGATAAGATGGAAGGGCTGTATTGAGGAATACTTGAGAGAAAAGGAACTGAATGATAACGACACGCAAAAATAGCGACCCCTAACGAATGGGAAAAGCTAAAGAAGAAGAAGATGTCAGTGTCAAGTGCAGTTTGAATAGTTTGTTTATGAAATAATTCTACTGGAAATTTAGAATCTTTTGCAAGAAAAATTATGTATGGAATTTTTACATTATACACAGGATTGACGGAAGGTATTGTGCTGGCCACAACAGATTTTTTTTACTAATTTATAAGTAGCATTTTATGTTCCACAACTTTTATTTGAAGACTTTTTTTTCTAAAATAATTTGGGGCCAACGCGCAATTAAAAACTGTTTTACCATGTTAAATGCCCATATAACGGATTTCCAGCGCCATCCGGTATGTCTTGCAAGGTAGGATTTACTGTACGCACTGGGTTTTTCGAAGTAGTTTTTTATTGTGCCAAAAGTAAAGGGTCTCGGAAAAAGCTAAGTCTGGACTAGAAGATAATCCTTAAAATGCCGGTCGAACTTTTATCACCCGGCATTTGGCCAACAGTCTTTCTTTTTTAAGTTTTTAGTTTATATTTAAAGCAGCAGAAAGAATTTTGTAGAAATTTCTAACCATTGGTGTAGGTTTTATAATGGGGTACTATACCCAGGCATGGAAACCGTAACGTAACGATAACTGATAACGTTATAATAGCGTTTCATTTATTATTTGAAACTTGTATCTTAATGTACTATTAATGAAAAACTGTTTTAAAATATAATCCAAAACTTTTCAAATTTGGTTTACAAGACTTTTATGTCAATCGAAATAACATAATAAATTTTGGTTAAAATAGGCTAACCGGAAGTGGTACATTACTTGAAGTTGTTAACAGTTTTTCTTGAATAAAATGATTTTATTTTGATTTTAGAAATAAATGCTTCAAATAAAAGTTTTAGAGAATTAATTTCTGCGTCTAGCACATCAAGTATTATTAAATTAGCCCTTTGTATAAGCGAGATATGTAAATTTAAAAATTATGTACTTTTTTGTTTTTGTAATAAAGCTTGCTATGGATTAGGACAAAAATTAAAAAAATGTTCATGTCAAATTACGTTAAATACGTGCAATTTTATGATTCGTACAATAACAAATATTAAATTTTTATTGTGAAATTAGTCATATTCATTGTTGTAATCAAATATTTCTTTGTTGTAATCAAAACTCTCTTTAAAAAGAACCGGGTTAGATTAATGTTAAGTGATAATAGTAAATGAATTATTTTTTCTATATCAAAATATTTCTCGGGATTGGCTTAAACCTGTCAATATTTTGTAATTTAATTATTAAAAAATTATGTATAGTTTAATAATCGTACAAGGAAGTCGTGTGGTGTCCACATCAGATTTTTTTTCTCTATTCTACACTTTATAAGTAAATACAAAAACAATCATATTTCTCAGAAGATCATCCATAGTATTGATACTCATAACTCTTTTCATATCTCCTCAGATTTAAAAATAATTCCCCACTCATCCCGTGCTGGTAGAATCTATGGTATGTTCCTAGAACGGCGGGTACAGTGACTCTATAACCCGCTCGACTGGTACTTATACAGGTCTAGTGTCTAGGCTAGGATGTTTTGTTGTGTGCGTGGTAGGTGGACGTGGAACGCAAGAGCAATAGCTATGCGGTGTGAGTGTCTTGAACTTGAACCGCGAACCACGCGTCCACGTCACACAACGGACGGGGACGACCAGAGGTTAGAGTTAGAGTTTGAGGTGTGAGGAAGCAAAACCGGTAATGAGATGGGTAAACAACGAGAAAACGCTGGAGATGGAGATGAACGAGCCTTACCTTACAACAGAATACGAGCAAGGTTTCAGATACTAGATCAAAAAATCTGTTGTGGCCAGCACATGACCTCCCGCCGATTCCACATTTAAAATAGCAATGAGTTTTAAGTAAAGTATCACTTCCGGTTGATCGTTTGTAAATAAAATCTAATTTTATTTGAGAATTTGAAAATCAACTTATTATAAAATTCTTAAATATGGAAAATATAATTTTTTGGAAGTGTAATATGAGTTAAAGCAAAACATAGTTTATATTCAAATATTTTGAAAAAAAACTCTGATGTGACCAACACAATACCTCCCGCCATTTATTTTTTATTAATTTAAATACATATATACCCATGGGATCTCGTGGCCGCGTGCCTGAGTGTCTGGTCGCGAATCTGGGGAACCTTCAATTCCTACCAACACCAAATATTTCGAATTTTAAATGGCACAAAATTGACCCTTGTGGTGCACTCTCCACGCCAGAAATGAGTACCCGTGAGGCGACGCTTGATATACGCCCGCACGATACACATAATATGTCATCAGCATTACGGAAATCTGTGTACAAAGCAGATTAGCACACTCAACAATGGGTAATATGCCGTGATGATATATTTATTATTTTTTATATAAATACATATCTGTGTTTACTAATGCTGGGAACTATGTAGGTATATTAAGTTCCTTTCCACTATTTACAATTTTCTTTTTAAAATGTTCCTAATATTAATTTGAAACGATTATTTTTTGACAGCGCCATTTATCTGTCAGTTAAATACATTTGAAATATGAACTGTGTAACTAAGAAATTGTGTTTATCTTTAAAACATAGATTCCGGGATTTATAAAATTGATTATTTGATTAATTTATCTATAAAATATATAGAAAAATTATTAGTGCATGCCTGTAGAAAATTCAATAATCTTTAGTTTTATAATAACATAATCACTAAAAAATGATATTTAAAGGTATTTTTGGAAGAAAAACTATTTTGAACTTCTAGTAAAGTACGATTTCCAGTTATCCGATTTACACCAAAATCTAATGGCTTCTTTCTATATTAGAGTAAGGTCTATATACAAGGTTTCAAAATTCTGCGGTTGATAGTATTTAATAATAATGTCTCATTTATTTAGCTAAACGCTATATACAATACAAAATGAAAATATATAACAAAATATAATATGATAATGTTGATAATATTGGAATAACTAATAATATAATAAAGATAAAGAAATATTAATAATTAAAAAATCAGGTAACTTGTAATAATACTGAAAACAAACTTTACAGAGAAAGTAGATCAAAAAATAAGTTACCATTTGAAAAGGAAAAAGAACAAATACACTATATTTATGCAGATTTCAAGAATATTTTTAGACTTTTCTTAAATGCTTTTAAATTCGTTAAATTTTTTATATCTTCTGGTAACTTATTGTATTCAGCTAAACCACTATGAAACAAGGATTTTTGTGTTGAAGACTTTTGTTGAGCTAGAGTGACCAGAAGATCCATACTCACACCATACACACCCACAGACATCATTGTGAAAATGTTAAAATTGGATTATAGGGACCTTAAAATGTGGTCATTTACCAAAATCTCGATATGCGATTTTTAGCACGATCCCTATACCTCCCTTACCAAGGGTAGCGGGAGGTAAAAACGTTTTCAAAACAGTGTTTTCAATCAAGTCTTGTGGTACCAGCCATTGTTTTTACTGTAAATTACTAGTGTAATTCATTTGACGTTTTATTTAATAAAACCTAACTTCCATACAACTTAAATTTATTTAAATTTATTTCAGTTTTTCTGGAATGGTTGGTAAAACTAAGTATTATTTCATTGTACATTAATACAATAAAATATTTTAAAAAACATATCTTGCTATGTGTCATTAGAACGACAAAATGTCTGTAATATTAATAAAGCTTGGCGATCATTTATGTTAGTTATTATTTGTATCATAAATTGACTAAATAAAATGAAATTACGGTGATTGTGAATAAAATCAATTTACCCACTCGTGAGTTAAATTTTCCACTTATTGATAAAGTATGTCTTTACTTGTGCCACAAATAACTATAAACTATATTTTAATAATTTAAATATTCTCAAAAATGTCACCACCAATCGTATGCACTGCATTAAAATATGAAATTTACAATACAAGTTTTGTATAACCCGATTTTTCCCTTGTATATTCTTGACACGTCTTTGGATGGTGACATCATGTCCCCATTTAGTACATAAACACTAAGGGTTTCTCTTGTCCGTATTTTTCCATGAAATATCTACCATTGTGAACGTCTCAATCTGGCTGGTTATCTCAACCAGTTCTTCTTCTGCCTGCCCTGCACGGCTATACGACTCGTCGATCGACGTGTGTTAATATATTAGCCTAGTGGACGCCTCACGGATCAAAACAACTTTTTTCTCTGAAATAAAAAACTACTAGTGTCGTATGGGATTGCTGGGAGGAATTTCAAAGTAGCCCGGCTTGATTGCCGGCTAATGGCATACGCGACATTCTTTTAATGCAAACAGGATTGTTCCGAGTGATAGATCTCTTTGTTCTCAAACATTTCCAGTTGTAATTAGTGGATAAGTGATATATGAGACAAGAAAAATGAATTAAAATAAGGATTAACAGGAATTTAATATGAAATGGATATGTTGTTGACCGCATTGTTGCTAAGAGTTCAAGTTTAAGGTCAAAATCTACTACCAAAAAAGTGATACTTCAACAAGCCTCGACTATAATACTTCGACTGGCTTTGCAATAATAGTTATTTACGTATAGAGGGTCGAAAGAAAAGGTTTATGTCTGCGGACGAAATTTAAAGCACGACGCGTAGGGGAGGGCTTTTATTCGTCCAACGCTGCAAATTTATTTCGGCCTGAGGTACAGTAAAATTTTTGAAAGATGTCCGATCAAGGTTGTCTACAAATTGTATGAATTCAGATTTTTGCTCCGCCCAAACTGACAAATTCAGTAGTGCCGTTTGCTCAGTTTTCATGAGGGTACGTAAGATACGACTGTTATTTTATTATTATAAAAATATATGTTACAATAAAAGCATTCAAAATTCAAAAATAAGTCAACTGGTAAGTTTATTAGCAAATGTAAAACCAAATATGTGAAAAATAAGATACTGACACTGACAGAAAATAACGTTATTCGTACGGCTATGAATCAAGGTAATGTATCTGAATTAATAAATAAACTTACGTAACAGCGAAAGTATTATCAACAACGAACAACATTTTCCTATCTTAGTCGAAGCAATATGAATTTTTGAAAGACAAGCGTGTTATATCCATCCTTATCGTACACGCTTATTGCCTTTGCAAAGGAAAGAGATAAATGTATGCCAATTTGTTAATTCGTTCATGATACAGATGACCTTTATCAGATATCTTTCAAAAATTTTACTGTATGTACAACGTTTTATGCACAACTTCAATCAAATGAAATGTTTTAAATACATTTCCATTTGTATTTTTGTCGTTTTGTTTACAATTCGCTGGGGTTTTGCTCTACTTTATCGCCCGCATGGCTATTTTAGCGCCCGCTTGTGCAACTTTACCGTCCGCAAGGTGTAATGTTTCAGTTTCCGCCATGGTAACTAAAATGTAAATAAACAATTTTAATAAAATGAGGTGCTGGAAAAAAATGAACATATCTTTTTTATCTCTCGCTAAGAGAGGTATTGGATTCATGCTAAAAATCGCATATCCAGATTTTAATGATTAAGCACGTTTTAAGGTCCCAACAATCCGATTTTAATTTCTCTGTGTGTGTGTGTGTGAATGTATGTGTGTGTGTGTGTGTGTGTGTGTGTGTGTGTGTGTGTGTGTGTGTGTACTGGGAAGAGCTGAAAAGGGTTTGGTAATAATCGGACAACCGGAAGCAAATTCTTAAAAAAATTCTTTTAAATATTATTTTTTGAATTTTTTTTTGCTAGTATTAAAGAAGCATAAATTCTCTATCTGACACATATAAATATTTTATTATATCTTTTATAGATTTAGATATAAAGAAATATAAGGTATATAATAATCTGATGGAATAAATCTCACAGCCCAAATATGCCATAAAAACCTATTGACAAATTAAAATGTTTGTAACTGACAGATAAATGTCAGTGTCAAAAATCCAGAGATATTACTGAAGATATTTTCAGGGCAGTACATACATTATATTACTTCTTATTGTATTAATAGTTAAATATTTAAAATTATAGCTATATTACATATACCCTTGAAAAATACTGTCAATCCCGGCAATGAATTGGAAACATTTCGAAAAAATAGAAGAGTAGGATAAAATATCTTCATAGAATGAATTTAAATCTAAATATAAAGAATAAATATACGTAGAATTTTTGATGTAGAGTGTAGGTATACAAGAGATATTAAATATAATAGACCTTGTTGGCTTTGACAAGCAGATATGGGGGCCCGTGTCAGAATGATAGATAATAATTATATGTATAGATGTCAAATATCAATTTTTCAAACTAAAACTACTTTTTTACTATTATTACTTCTATTTGCGCCGCAAATGTAAGCCAGTCCCTCATTGGTGACTAGTTTTCTGACGTCACCAAGCGACAGAAAAGGCGGCAATTATTTTCTTATTCCTTCAATCAAAGAAAAAAATGTGGAACACCTCATTGGAGTTACATAAATTGATCTATTTCAACACCTATAAAAATGTTTAAATATGTTTAATATTATGTAAACGTTTTAAAAACGAGTGTCTGAAGAGTTTATAAAACTAATCACATACACATGCTATACTTTTTCTACGACTGCAAATTAAAACAGGAGAAATAAAGAAATATACTTTTTCAATTATTTAAGAACTAAATTCCAGATGCCACATCCCAACTGCAGGATTCCTGAATCAGGACTATTTCCCATTCCCACCCTGAAAGATCAATGCATATCAGTGATAAACATTTACATTTTAACAAAGCTTCTTTACATTTTAAATGTAAAGAAACAAATGAAATTGTAAATAATAAATAAGTGTAGATAATTGTGAAATCAAAATTTAAGGTTAGAAATTAAAAATGACCGTTCATGTGACAAATGAACAAACTCAGACCATTCGTTTATTTATACTACGTTATTATTATAATTATTTAAATATCACTTACTCATTATTAATTTCCGATTGTAATTAAAATAGTATACAAACCTCGGTGAACATTTTCATTGTTTCGGGCTATAGCTAACCTCGACGCTTCGCGTCTTGTTAGCTATCTTCGTCCTCGACAGTAATGAAACACTTTCCACCTCAGTTAAAAATATATTATTTCTAATGACATCGCAAAGTTTTTGTTTTTTCTACTCTTTGCTGTAGTCGTGTAGCCTCAACATTTCTCGATTTTTCGTTCTAGTTCCTGTTAGATCTTTCAGGCTGGGTATAAACCTTTGGTCCCATGCGTTTCCCGGGGAGGTAGAAGCGTGACCACACACCGCCGACCACCAACCCATATTCCTGCCTGCATTATTGATTGTACGTGGCAACCGCGACAAAAGCTGTGGTATTCTACCACCATATACTCTAATATTGGGTTCGAATACCCAGCCCTTCATCCTAGACATCTCTCTTCAATGAGGGAAAAATAGTCATGAATTTGTGATCAATACATCACAAATATTTCGTCACGTTTAGATAAGAATTTTTACATCTTTATAAGCGATTCCGCACTTTTCTTTAACTAGAGTAGCTTATCTAAAAATAACAAAATAAAGACATACATTCTTATTTCACGTAAGAATTGCGCAATAATGTTTATAGGTAGTTAAATTCACTTTACAATATATCCTGACACCGACCAGGAAAATATCTTTATTCACAATCATTATAGTAATTAGTAATATGTCTATTCCTAACCTTTTAGAGGTTGGGAAATACGTTATTCCTAACTGCAATGACAATTTCTTGGGTGAAAATAACAGATTTCACTTCCACCTCACGGGTTGGATATGTTTATGTAGGGGTTGCCTAGCGACACTATCATATCCCTATAAACAAATTTTAATAGAGCTGTCAAAAAGTATTAATAAAAGTAAAGGTTATAATAATTCAATGATTCATTCTGAAAATTATTGATTTAAAAACAGGATGATTGTGTATAAAATAGTATACATACCTCGGTGGGAGTTTCATTACAGCCTCGCGCTGTAATATACATAAGCCCTCGGCTGTAATGAAACATATCCCACCTCAGATGTAATATACTATTTCTGCCTAAAAACGTACATGCAGACAAGGCTATTATTTCGATAGTTTTTCTTAAACAGATAAATCACGTAAATCAACACGAAACACAGAAATGCTAAAATACACATTTACCTGTCAGTTACATTTGAAATATGAAATGTGTAACTAAGAAATAGTATTTATCTTTAAAACATAGACTCCGGGATTTATAAAATTAATTATTTTATTAATTTATCTATAAAATATATAGAAAAATTATTAATGCATGCCTGTAGAAAATTCAATAATCTTTAATTTTTATAAAAACATAATACGCTTTAAAGGTATTTTTGGAAGAAAAACTATTTTGAGCTTCTAGTAAAGTGCGATTTCCAGTTATCCGATTTACACCAAAATGGCTTCTTTCCATATTAGAGTAAGGTCGAAATGCAACGATTCAAAATTCTGCGATTGATAGTATTTGAGCTAGTTTCTAAAGATCCACACTCACACACGTATACATACACACACGCACACATACACAGACACACACACACCCACAGACATCATTGTGAAAATGTTAAAATCCATGGACCTTGAAACATGGTCATTTATCAAAATCTCGATATGCGATTTTTAGCATGATCCCTATACCTCCCTTACCAAGGGTAGCGGGAGGTAAAAAGTATGTTAATTTTTTTGCAACACCTCATTCCAAATTATTTCCTGAACATATTATGTTATCTGTCACTTTATGACTTTTATGACCTCCCTATAAATAAACAAATAAAGCTTAGCTAGTTCGGAGACTAAAGGTACAGTAAATTTTTCCAAAGATGTTCGACCAAATTCATCTGTATCATGAACGAATTAACAAATTGGCAAACATTTATCTCTTTCCTTTATAAAGGTTATAAGCGTGTGTGATAAGGATGGATATAACATGCTTGTCTTTCAAAAATTCATATTGTTTCGACTAAGTTAGGACATTCGCTGTAACGTAAGTTTATATATTAATTCAGATACATTACCTTCATTCATAGTCCTACGAATAACGTCATTTTCTGTCAGAGTCATTGACACTGACATTGTGTCATTATCTTATTTTTCACATATTTAGTTTTACATTTGCTCTCGCATTTGCTAATAAACTTACCAGTTGATTTATTTTTGAATTTTGAATGCTTTTATTGTAACATATATTTTTATAATAATAAAGTAACAGTAGTATCTTATGTACCCTCATAAAAACTAAGCAAATGACACTACTGAATTTGTCATAATGGGCGGAGCAGATATTTGAATTCATACAATTCATAGATGACCTTGATCGGACATCTTTTAAAAATTTTACTATACATGCGGATCTGAAAACACTAAAGCCGGACTACGGATCAGTTGCCGCCGATAATTAAGAAAACTCTCTTATTTCTCTTTCAAAACTAGTTTTTAAAATCCCCCAATAAACATTCTCCTTCGACAGAAGCCGATTTTTCCCCTCTGTTGTAAACAAATGTTTGTTGGTGTTGTACACGACATGTGGATTGTCAGTTGTCTGATGATTCCGGGAATGAGTCGCAAAGAGCGTCGCGGCGCTGACGTCACAACGCTGCGAAACCCTAGCACAGAACTAGCATCCAGCACCGAGTATACGAGAACAGATGGATTTCTCGTGTAGTCAGAATTTTTTTTTTTTGTTCGTTTTGTGTTTTTACCGACCAGAAACGATTTTGTTGAGATGAAGGTTTTTTAACCGAGTTAAGGGTGATTGAGTTTTATTAATAAACGATTTCTAGGGGAAATAGATAGTACATGAGAAACTGGGGTTCTCGTGGCCGCGTGTCTGGTCGTGAATCTGGGGAACCGGGTTCGATCCCGACCGACGCCACATATTTCGAATTTTAAATGGCACAAAAGTGACCCCTGTGATGCACTCTCCACGCCAGCAATGAGAGCCCTTCAGGTGACGTCTGGTAAACGCCCGCACGGTACAAATATGTCATCATCATTACCGAAATATGTGAACATAATACATGCAGATTGGCACACTCAGAAATGGGTAATATGCTGTGATGATATATTTATTTATATATGAGAAACTGTAGTTGAGAAAAAATATATGTAAGTTTGAATACAAATGTACACACACACACACACACACACACACACACACACACACACACACACACACACACACACACATACACACACACACACGCACACACACACACACACACACACACACACACACACAGACAGACAGGCATCATCGTAAAAATGTTAAAATCGGATTGTAGGGACCTTAAAACGTGCTTATTCAATAAAATCTGGATATGCGATTTTTAGTATGAATGCAATACCTCTCTTAGCGAGAGGTAAAAATAAATTAACCGAACCTGAACCGAACCCAGTTTTTGGCGGGTTCGATGCCCTGGATCAAACTGAGTGTAATTTTCAATATTAATTAGCCATTTGTTTCGAATTGAATTATAATTTTATGGTAACGTAACAATTCGAAAAAAACCTATAACTACAGATATTGTCGCACGGATTAAAGACGGTATTGCCAATCTATTTACATTTAATATTATCATCTTTTGCTACCCTTTTATAGTTGGTATTATGATTGAGGTTATGCGATGGCATCCTGCAGCTCATTAACCGCAACCACGTATCCTGAGCGAGGGTGGGGGGTGGTGCATTAACAAGCAGCCGACCGGGCGCTGTCCGTCCACCAATCAATCAATGCGGCCTCAACATTACCAACCCCCACCATACACGGGGTATCAATCATAATCCGACAGCATCAGATATATACAAGATATGATGCGGATGTGATGCGCCCCCTATAGCATTATGCGATAGTTTGTAGCCAGGATTTTTCTTTAATGTTATGAGAGATATGTGGATTTTTTAATGCTGTGTCATTGTCATTAAAACATATTTTATATGAGAATATATTATCTTTTATAATCTACTTTTATTCGCAGATTTCAATAATGACAACATATTTGCACCGTTGAGGACGTTTATCAGGAGTCACCTCACTGGATCCAGAAGCTGTTTTTGAAAGAGAACCACAGGGATCATTTTAGTGCTATTTGAAACTTAGAAATATTTTTTAATGTCAATTTTGACGTAGATTGAATTCGAACCCGAGTTGACGGTTGGTACATACTTTTTTGATAATTCGAGTCCACCGTCCACCTGTTTTTGAAAACGCAGGATTTTTTTAAATGTGTGATTCCAGTTTATTCATATATTTTTATTATTCGTTATATAGTTGTCCATTTATTACCTGAAGGATTGTAGAAAAAAAATCTGATGTGACCAGCATATTACCTTCCGTTAATCCTGTGTATTATGTACAAATTCCATATATAAATTTTCTTGCAAAATATCCTATATTTCCAGTAAAATTATTTCATTAACAAACTATGCAAATTGCATTTGCACTGACATCTTCTTCTTCTTTAGCTTTTCCCATTCGTTAGGGGTCGCTATTTTTTATTTTCTTCTACCACTCATTTCTGTGTTGCGTGCCGTTCTCATTCAGTTCCTTTTCTCTCAAGTCTTCCGCAATACAGTCCTTCCATCTTATCTTTGATTTTCCTCTGTTTTTTTTTACCTTCTACTACTATTTATTCTTCTTCCAACATATTCTTCATCTCTCCTCATGACATGTTCAAACTAATGCAATCGTCTCTCTTGTATCTTTCTAGAAAATTATAGCACTCGACCAGTATCCTTTAATTCCTTACCCTATCTTTCCATGTCTTCCCCAATCTCCACATCTTCATCTCTGCCACATTCATTTTCGTTTCAAGAATACTGACATCTGTCAATTTGAATTATCTGAATATATTAGCAGTTTCCATCGTTAGCATAGCTGGCTGATTTGTGAAATATAATAGCTTTATAATTCTTTAACTCTATATCTATTGAATATGAAATATAAAATGCAATTCAGTCGTATAGAGAATAATATTTTCTTTTTCTACAGTCTACATAGAAAGTAGCCATTTTCTTTTGTCAACGCAAAATGTCACTTTGCCGCTTTAGCGCGACAAAGTAGAAAAAACGCACGCTGTCCAAATTTCTAACTACACAATGTTGAGAAATGTCACTTCTTAATGGAAACGTTTAGTCAGGAACTAATGGCACTGTAGTGACACATTTACCACCTTTACAAATCAATCTGACATATAACTGTTCTGTCCGTATGTTACATAACCAAAAAAATGCCACACTATTGTGAAAATAAAATAGGGCATTCATTTACAAAAACGAAAGCATAAAATGTTTAGATTAGTTTGAAGAAATAGGTCAAGACGAATGGGAAATAACGATAAATTAAAAATGAATATAAAAGACGTTTTTTCTATATATTAATCCTTATTAATTGAGTACTAGTGTAAGTACACTGGCTTGCAAAAAAATCGCGTACACCTATTTTTTGCTGTATTGAGTGTGTCTTGAATTTTATCTTGTCAATATCATTATTGTCAATTAAGATGTCAGAGTTAAAAGAAAACGAGAAATACATACTTGGTTGTTCTTTAATTTTTCTGGTATATATGTATATGTAAGGTGCGTGAACTTGGCACATAAACTGTGGGTGCAAATTCTGAAATTTTGCAAATATTTTGCACCTAATTTGCACCTATTTGCACCCTAAATTTTTTTTAACTTCCTTTACTAGTTCAAAAGTTATAAACAATTAAACTTTTTTGTGCCAACTTCACGCCAGCACAAAGAAATATTCGGAATTAAAAATTTTATTTACCAATAATTTGCACCCAATTTGCACCCATTTGCACCATCAAAATATTTATGTTATCTTTTTAAATAAAAAAGTTATTAACAATTACTTTTTTAATTGCCAGCACAGAAAGTGTTCACATTTGATAATTTTTTACGGGAATAATTTGCACCCAATACAACAAAATTTGCACTCTAAAAATTATTTCCCTATCTTTATTATTTCTAAAGTTATAGACAATTACATTATTTTTGTGATAACTTCACACGAACGTACATCAAAGTCATTAATTATGGATTGTTATAAGGGTGCAAATTACGAAAGTTATTTATTGTTATTAACTAGGATAGGGTACAATTTGCACCCTAAAAATAATATCATTTTAACATGTATTTATTTAAATAATTGCGTTCAAATGTAGGAGTATGACTTACATCGGTATATATATTGCAACAATGTCATTTATTATGGAATGTTATGAGGGTGCAAATTACGAAATTTATTTATTATTATTAACTAGGGTAGGGTATAATTTGCACCCTAAAAATGATGTCATTTTAACATGTATTTATTTAAATAATAGCGTTCAACCGTGGGAATATGAATTACATCGGTATATATTGCAACAGTGTCATTTATTATGGATTGTTATGAGGGTGCAAATTACGAAATTTATTTATTATTATTAACTAGGGTAGGGTACAATTTGCACCCTATAAATAATGTCATTTTAACGTGTATTTATTTAAATAATAGTGTTCAAATGTAGGAATATGAATTACATCGGTATATATATTGCAACAATGTCATTAATTATGGATTGTTATAAGGGTGAAAATTACGAAAGTTATTTATTGTTATTAACTAGGATAGGGTACAATTTGCACCCTAAAAATAATGTCATTTTAACATGTATTTATTTAAATAATAGCGTTCAAATGTAGGAATATGAATTACATCGGTATATATATATATATATATATATATATATATATATATATATATTGCAACAATGTCATTTATTGTGGATTGTTATGAGGGTACAAATTACGAAATTTATTTTTTATTATTAACTAGGGTACGGTACAATTTACACCCTATAAATAATGTCATTTCAACATGTATTTATTTAAATTATTAATAGGGTTGAAGGTCAAACATATTTTTTATATTAAATTAAATCTTTTTTTATTGAACAAATGTCTAATGATAACAATAATAGTGAAATAAATATGTTTCTCTATACCTACCCAATTATAAATACTTACCGCTTTTGTAATTGTGTGTAAAGGTATGTTTTATTAGGTAAAAAATGAAAATAAACAAAAACAAAATAAATAGAATATTTATTAAATTTCAAATTCAACTTACAAAAATATTATACATATGCAATGCATGTTAATTGCAAAGTGTATGTTAATAAATGAGCTGTTACACTACAGTATTTCTTAACATTTTTATATTGATCACACTGGTCATCATACAACTCCCACATCGAATCTAGACAATAAACATAGTTCTAATATTTAAAGCATATTTCTTGCTAATTTATTGCTCATGTTTAAAATGTATTGCTCTTGCCGATTCGAAGAAAATTGATGTGAGCTAGCTTAAAGACAAGCTGCTCACAACCAAAAATTAAAAAAAAAAACCTGTCGCAAGACAGAATACAATCTGTTATAATTTATTGCTCTAATTAAAAATTTATTGCTTGCAAATAATGAAGGTTTTCGTTACACAAATTGTATACAAGACGTTTTAGCGTACTAAATGAATATGACATCAAAAACTGCTTTTCTACGGAAATTATACTTTATCGTATTTCATTATTAGTTTTCAATAATATTTACGCGTGTAAGCTGGAGCAATAAATTATTTAAGGGGCGCATTTAGCTAAAACTCCAATTTTACAGGATTACCTCGCAACAAAATCTATCTGTCGCTATAGAGCATTTCAAAAACTGTTTGCCTACGGAAATTATACTTTCTCGCAGGTCAAAAATTAGTTATCAATAATATACAAGTGTGTGAGCTGGAGCAATAAATTATTTTAACCGCGATTTAGCTTAAACTCGACTTTTACAGAAATATTTCGCGAAAATTATCTGTCGCTACAGGGCACTTCAAAAATGTTTTTCTACAGAAATTATACTTTCTCTAAGGTGACAAATTAGTTATCAATAATATACACGTGTTTGAGCTGGAGCAATAAATTATTTTAACCCCGAATTTAGCTTAAACTCGACTTTTACACAAATATTTCGCAACGAAAATTATCTGTCGCTATAGGGCACTCCAAAAATGTTTTTTCTATAGAAATTATACTTTCTCACAGATCTCAAATTAGTTTTCGACAATATACAAGTGTGTGAGCTGGAGCAATAAATTAGTTTAGAAAAACATTTTTGAAGTGCCCTATAGCGACAGATAATTTTCGTTGCGAAATATTTCTGTAAAAGTCGAGTTTAAGCTAAATTCACGGTTAAAATAATTTATTGCTCCAGCTCACACACGTGTATATTGTTGAAAACTAATTTGTGACCTGCGAGAAAGTATAATTTCCGTAGGCAAACAGTTTTTGAAATGCTCTATAGCGACAGATAGATTTTGTTGCGAGGTAATCCTGTAAAATTGGAGTTTTAGCTAAATGCGCCCCTTAAATAATTTATTTCTCCAGCTCACACGCGTAAATATTATTGAAAACTAATAATGACATACGATAAAGTATAATTTCCGTAGAAAAGCAGTTTTTGATGTCAGATATTCATTTAGTACGCTAAAACGTCTTGTATGCAATTTGTGTAACGAAAACCTTCATTATTTGCAAGCAATAATTTTTTAATTAGAGCAATAAATTATAACAGATCGTATTCTGTCTTGCGACAGGCTTTTTTTTAATTTTTGGTTGTGAGCCGCTTGTCTTTAAGCTAGCTCACATCAATTTTCTTCGAATCGGCAAGAGCAATACATTTTAAACATGAGCAATAAATTAGCAAGAAATATGCTTTAAATATTAGAACTATGTTTATTGTCTAGATTCGATGTGGGAGTTGTATGATGACCAGTGTGATCAATATAAAAATGTTAAGAAATACTGTAGTGTAACAGCTTATTTATTAACATACACTTTGCAATTAACATGCATTGCATATGTATAATATTTTTGTAAGTTGAATTTGAAATTTAATAAATATTCTATTTATTTTGTTTTTGTTTATTTTCATTTTTTACCTAATAAAACATACCTTTACACACAATTACAAAAGCGGTAAGTATTTATAATTTGGTAGGTATAGAGAAACATATTTATTTCACTATTATTGTTATCATTAGACATTTGTTCAATAAAAAAGATTTAATTTAATATAAAAAATATGTTTGACCTTCAACCCTATTAATAATTTAAATAAATACATGTTGAAATAACATTATTTATAGGGTGTAAATTGTACCGTACCCTAGTTAATAATAAAAAATAAATTTCGTAATTTGCACCCTCATAACAATCCACAATAAATGACATTGTTGCAATATACAGTGTGCGATTAAAGTGTGGAATATCAAAAAAAAGCCGAACTCAGCCAGTTTTTATAAAAACGCTGAAACACGTCGATTTTAAATTTTAAAAATACACATTAATATGTACGATTCATCTTCCGACTTTCATTTGTTTTTCAGTTATGACGTCATCACAAAAAAATTTAAATGACAACATAGATTTTTAGTAGTGAAATCCGATAGTGTTTTTTCTTCTCTTTATGATCATGCAAATAAATCATAACGTTGCATAACAAAAATTCTGAGAAAAATCGAGTTGAACATTTAATAATAATGAATAATCAAGATACCCTGATAAAAACATTTAAAAGTTGATTATGAAACTTATAACTTATAAAACATGAAAAACGAAAAGTTTTAAACTGAAAAATGAAAAATAAAGCAAACAAAATTAACACTATTAAATTAAATGAATGCAAATGAATTAAATAAAAAAAAGCAAACAAAATTAACACTATTAAATTAAATGTTCAAAATGCCATCCATTGACTTCTTGGCAGTAAGCTAGTCTATTTACAAATTCACCTAAGACATTATTAATAACAGGTGGTTCTATTTTGCGAATTTCATCTTGAATACGCTGCTTTAGTACTACTAAATTTTCTGGTTTAGTTAAGTAAACTTTTGATTTTAAGTAACCCCATAGAAAATAGTCTAGGGGTGTCCGCACTTATTTCTGGACGACCGCCTTTTGAAATATTTTTAACATCTCCTGTCTCCCTAAATTTGTTTTTGATTTTACTAGCTGCCGATTGCGTAGGTCGATTTGGGTATTTTGCATTAAACATATCACACACTTCTTGCTGGGATCTTGTAAGGTTCCCACAACCAAGAAAAATTAAAATTTCTATTCGTTGCCTTATTGTTAAATCCGTCATGGCCTTGATAATTTAGAAGAATATTATTAAAATTCAACAATAAACTACAATATTTATGTCTCGAGAGTTGAAGATTGACAGATTAATTGAATGAAACAGTTTGCTACATTTAAATTTTTTATCGAGGTAGGTATCTTGATTATTCATTATTATTAAATGTTCAATTCGATTTTTCTCAGAATTTTTGTTATGCAACGTTATGATTTATTTACATTATCATAAAGAGAATAAAAAACACTATCGGATTTCACTACTAAAAATCTGTGTCGCCATTTAATTTTTTTTGTGATGACGTCATAACTGAAAAAAAATGAAAGTCGGAAGATGAATCGTACATATTAATGTGTATTTTTAAAAATTAAAATCGACGTGTTTCAGCGTTTTTATAAATACCGGTTGAGTTCGGCTTTTTTTTTTGATATTCCACACTTTAATCGCACACTGTATATACCGATGTAATTCATATTCCTACATTTGAACGCTATTATTTAAATAAATACATGTTAAAATGACATTATTTTTAGGGTGCAAATTGTACCCTATTTTAGTTAATAACAATAAATAACTTTCGTAATTTTCACCCTTATAACAATCCATAATTAATGACATTGTTGCAATATATATACCGATGTAATTCATATTCCTACATTTGAACACTATTATTTAAATAAATACACGTTAAAATGACATTATTTATAGGGTGCAAATTGTACCCTACCCTAGTTAATAATAATAAATAAATTTCGTAATTTGCACCCTCATAACAATCCATAATAAATGACACTGTTGCAATATATACCGATGTAATTCATATTCCCACGGTTGAACGCTATTATTTAAATAAATACATGTTAAAATGACATCATTTTTAGGGTGCAAATTATACCCTACCCTAGTTAATAATAATAAATAAATTTCGTAATTTGCACCCTCATAACATTCCATAATAAATGACATTGTTGCAATATATATACCGATGTAATTCATACTCCTACATTTGAACACTATTATTTAAATAAATATATGTTAAAATGACATTATTTATAGGGTGAAAATTGTACCCTATTCTAGTTAATAATAATAAATAAATATCGTAATTTGCACCCTCATAACAATCCATAATAAATGACATTGTTGCAATATATATACCGATGTAATTCATATTCCTACATTTGAACGCAATTATTTAAATAAATACATGTTAAAATGACATTATTTTTAGGGTGCAAATTGTACCCTATCCTAGTTAATAACAATAAATAATTTTCGTAATTTGCACCCTTATAACAATCCATAATTAATGACTTTGATGTACGTTCGTGTGAAGTTATCACAAAAATAATGTAATTGTCTATAACTTTAGAAATAATAAAGATAGGGAAATAATTTTTAGGGTGCAAATTTTGTTGTATTGGGTGCAAATTATTCCCGTAAAAAATTATCAAATGTGAACACTTTCTGTGCTGGCAATTAAAAAAGTAATTGTTAATAACTTTTTTATTTAAAAAGATAACAAAAATATTTTGATGGTGCAAATGGGTGCAAATTGGGTGCAAATTATTGGTAAATAAAAATTTTGATTCCGAATATTTCTTTGTGCTGGCGTGAAGTTGGCACAAAAAAGTTTAATTGTTTATAACTTTTGAACTAATAAAGGTAGTTAAAAAATTTTTAGGGTGCAAATAGGTGCAAATTAGGTGCAAAATATTTGCAAAATTTCAGAATTTGCACCCACAGTTTATGTGCCAAGTTCACGCACCTGTATATGTAACTTAATTAACAGTAACATCACAATTTGCTCTACAATAGATAAAATACTGACGTGATAGTGACAACAGTGACAGTTCCATTGACAGTTGATTAAAAAATCGTATTTACATAGCTGAGAAATAGTAAAAACTCGGTTACTTGATTTTTAAGGTGTACGCGATTTTTTTGCACGCCAGTGTACAAAGTGTACATTTTATTATTTTTGTTATGGTGGAGGACCCCACTGTGGCGACTGTAGAAAAAATCTTGTGTGTGTTTCGAGCGCAAATGGACATTGTCGATTTCGAGAGAACAACCTCTCTATCGACAATGTCCTATTTTGCGCTCTTAATACACAAATAGCTATTAATAGTTTTTTAGTTTTTTAACTGTCAAGTGTGTTAATGAGGGCAATTAATGATCAAGACAATTGTTGAGATCATTAATCGCCAATTAATACACGTGTTAGTTACAATATTTTTTCGGTGACCGTATCTTACTTAAATGGAAAATCTAATTTTATTCCATGACAATTTTTTTTAGATTAGTAATGTTTGACCGAACGTCAAATTTTACGTCAGAAAATCAATAAGTTTTGTCATCAATTGTTTTCAGTGGGTGCGTTCAGTTTACTTAATGCTAGACAACACAAGCGGTTTTTTATGTTATTTGAGGAATTTTATTCTTTCAAATTCATTTTAAAGGTATGCTACGTGAATATAGCTAGCTAGTAAGTGTCAAAAGCATGACTTTTAATTCTGTCTACCTTTTTGCTACAACTTAGCGTTAGCAATACATGCTGTGTTCCATGTGGTGAACGCACCCAATAAATCGTTTATTAATAAAAAATCATGCATTAATAGGGGTCATTAATGAATGATTTTCTATACATTAAGATAGCCTATTAATAAACGGTCGACGGAAAAATTTATTAACATGTAATGGCTATTACTCACTCGAATAATTTACATCACTCGCCTTCCGGCTCGTGATGCAAACTTCATTCTCATGAGTAATAGCATACATTACATGCTCATTGAATAATATACTATTATCTTCGTTGTTCATTCAAAGCTGTTTTCGTTTATATTAATTGTTGTAATTAATTGTATTTCATTTAATTTTATGTTCAGTAAAACACTTGCTCGAGAAGTCGAGAGTCCATAATTTTGACTACAGATGTCATCTCCATCAATTAGATCCATCGGCTTCACTACCTGGCTCATATAAATTAACTAAATGACGTCATCTCGTTGGAATGCAATTTTTAAATAAATTTGACTTTAGTAACAATTTAATAAAAAG
Organism: Harpalus rufipes; assembly: GCA_951394225.1. NCBI lineage: Eukaryota > Metazoa > Arthropoda > Insecta > Coleoptera > Carabidae > Harpalus > Harpalus rufipes. The sequence continues at coordinate 45,969,201 of OX596282.1, forward strand.
ATATTCCTTACATGATCTATTAAACCATAAAATATCAATTCTTGGTGAGATCAAACGGGTTAACCTCTCTTTTGCTTGTGGCAAATTCATTCCCGATATCCTGCAATCGTCGCTTCGCAATCTTGATTGATGCGTGGTCCAGGTGACCTAGTGCGCGATGATTTGGGGTTGTAACCCTTCTACTGTTGACGCGTGCGCCTTCACGCCCCGGCCGTGGCCAGGCTACGCGCCGTAATAAATTATTTACGGGATTCAATTATACCCCGCGCTCATGATAAATTATAGCTGGAGGAATATTCGGCGCGGCGCGGCACGGTGTAATCCGTCTTGGAGAGAGAAGCACCAGCACCAGCAGCTGTAGAGGCCGCGTGTGTGTGCATGTGGACGATTGTGGAATTGTGGAGTGTTTTATGACTTTGTTTGGGTTGTGGGATTTTTACGAGTGGAATGTTGTGTTCGAGGGAAATTTGTGGGGGAGTAATTAATATTATTGTCGATTACAACCGCACCAGGCAACGCGTACTAGTTAGCGATACTTTTAATGCTTTATTTGAATAAATAAATATATCATTAGGGTTTTATTCAGTTGTGGTTGTGGTAGAATGCTTTACATTTTACATAGATTTTAGTAATAAAGATTTATAAATACAATATATAAGTATATTATTCAACAAGTGTGTAACTATGGCTGTAACTCAGAAGGGTGTATTTTGAAATACTCGCCTCCGGCTCTATGTATAATTCGTCTGAATAAGTTACAGCAATAAATTTCTCCACTATTTTTTACCTCTCGCTAAGAGAGGTATTGGATTCATGCTAAAAATCGCATATCCAGATTTTATTGAATAAGCACGATTTAAGGTCCATAGAATCCGATTTGAACATTTTTACAATGATGTCAGTGTGTGTGTGAGGTTGTTGGAGACACGATTTCTCAAATTCTATAAGACTAAAGACCTGTTTGACTACGGATTCCTCAATCTAACAGTAATGGGAAGAGTTGAATAGGTTCTGGTAACAATTGAACAACCGGAAGTGGTAGTTTCTAAAAAAAAATTCTAAATATTGTCTTTTGAAAATTTGTTACTACAAATATTAAAGATAATTAAATTCTCAATCTGATACATTTAATTTTTTTATTATATCTCGTATAGGTTTGGAGAATATAGAATAATCTGTTGTAATAAATAAATCTCATTGCCCGAAAAACAGTTGCGATGTTTAAATTTTTGTAATTGACAAATAAATGCAAAATGTCAGTGTCAGATTTTTCTGGGAGGTATGAGTACATTTAACATATATTATTGTATTATTAATTAATTATGTATTTAAATTACAGGTATGTTGATATTACATATATCCTTAAGAAATACCGCTAATATCGTCAATGAATTTGAAGAATTTTGAACATATTAGAATAGTAGGATAAAATTTCTCATAGAACGAAAGAAGAGAAACAATTTCAATTATTTGTGTGTACTTATAGGGCGCGAGCAGTCATGTGACTTTGTTGACCTTGGCAAGCAGATATGAGGATCCGTGTCAGAATGATGGCTAGTAGTTATTTACATAGATGTCACAATTGTCATGTCATAATTTTTCATTCAAAGTTTCAAAATATTCTGATGTTTATGTGTCATCCATTAGTATGGAATATACTTGTCGAGGAAAATAATCCACATGGATTTGGAAAATCATAATGTTTCGAATGAAAACTTATGATACTTGACACCTATGTATATTACTAGCTCTCATTCTGACACGGGCCCCCACATCTGCTTGCCAAGGCCTACAAAGTCACATAACTGCTCGCGCGCTATGCAACATAAAATGAAAATGACGAGAGGTATTGTGCTGGCCACAACAGATTTTTTTTACTAAACTATAGGCTAAATTCTACAAAATCTGAATTGTTATTCGACAAGATATATATTTTTTTAATATTCAATGACATATTTTGTTCTCAAATATTGGACTTCGCTAATAATGAGGTAGTTACCATATGTTAAAATTAATATATTGTAATAGAAGGTGGAAGAAACATTGGAAGACCAAATATAAGATGGAAGGACTGTATTTCGGAAGACTTGAGAGGAAGGGAACTGAATGAGGACGACACGCAAAACAAAAATGAGTGGAAGAAGAAAATAAAAATAGCGTCCCCTAACAAATTTGAAAAACTAAAGAAGACGTCAGTGTTAAGTGCAATTTTGCATAGTTTGTTTATGAAATAATTATACTGGAAATATAAGATCTTTTGCAAGAAAATTTATGTATAGGACGCGTGCAGTGACGTGACTTTACTGACTTCGGCAAGCAGATATGGGGACCCGTGTCCAAATGACAGCAATTAATTATGTCCATAACTGACAAGTGTCATAATTTTTCATTCAAAATTTCATGATTTTCTTATTTCATGTGGTTTGTTTGTTATCAGGAGTATGGAAATTAGTTTAGATTTTTTTTGTAAACTTTGATAGTCTCTTTTATAGAGAGAACTCCATTGTAAATTTGGAATATATGCTTCTTTGATATTTAGTAATTTTATTTCTGTTGGTCGAAGTTCTATTTTTAATTATTTATACACAAGTTATGAAAAAGTAGTGCATTTAGTCGTACATTTCATACTCGTACCTTGCAGAGAGACTGGAGCAGATTAAAAAGAAAACTTCTAAATGCTGTCTGGAGCAAAGTAAACAGACCAGTATCAAATATCCCCGCAGCTCTTCAAAAATATTTACATTACGTGCCGGAATCACATTGCCCTGGATGCATCTCCTTTACATCCACCCAGAGAAGATTCATTTCACTTTCCAATTAATTCATAATTACAACTGCTTTGCGAGGAATTCATAAGAATTAACGGCTAATGAAGTATTCAAGATTTCGAACAAATTAAATAAGAGACGGGAGAATACTTAGAAAACTTAGAAAATTATTTTGCCGGTACGATAGCCGCTACAGCGTAGCTGGAAATATTTAAGTACTGGTAAATTAGACCAGAGATATTTTAGTTTTAACCGTTTGAACATTCAGATCGTCGATTTGAATAATTCGATTTATTTTAGAGTACTATCAGGACGCGTGGTTGTTTGCATTAAGTAATGGGTTGTACAGTAAAAATTTTGAAAGATGTCCGATCAAGGTTGTCTACGAATTGTATGAATTCAGATTTTTGGAGCAAAAATGATGGGCGGAGCGCCCATCATGACAAATTCAGTAGTGTCGTTTGCTTAGTTTTTATGAGGTTACATAATATACTACTGTTATTTTATTATTATAAAAATATATATTACAGGAAAAACATTCAAAATTCAAAAATAAGTCAACTAGTAAGTTTATAAGCAAATGTAAAACCAAATATGTTAAAAATAAGATACTGACACAATGTCAGTGTCAGTGACTCTGACAGAATATAACGTTATACGTCCGGCTATGAATCCAGGTAATGTATCTGTATTAATAAATAAACTTACATTACAGTGAAAGTATTATCAACAACGAGCATCGTTTATAAATGGAATTTCCGAACTTAGTCGAAACAATGTGAATTTTCGAAAGACAAGCGTGTTATATCCATCCTTATCACACACTCTTACAGCCTTTGCAAAAGAAAGGGATAAATGTATGCCTACTTGTTAATTCGTTCGTGATACAGGTGCCCTTGATCGGACATCTTTCAAAAATTTTTACTGGAGTTCGATTTCGACCGAAGTCAAATTTGAAATTCGAAATTAATTTTCAAATAGTACAAAAGTTAACTTTGAAAACCAGTGAGATGACGCCTGGTAAACGCTCTCAATGGTAACTATACAGTAGAGACCCTTTAATCAGAACCTAAGTCAATGAAATAGAAAGTAATCCGAACAAAGACTCTTTAATCCGAACTGTGAAATAAAATTTCTCCAACCGCAACAACTAGCATGTGTGATTCTTGAAAAAACTATCAAATTTTACTTTTGTTTCCACCCCTCAATTGGAGGGATGTGATAATCATTTCAGCCCGAAATTACAATTGGCGGATGTATGTATATATTATACATTGTTTATTAAATAATAATATATAATACTTCGGGGACTAGCGATCAAATTATTATTATATTACATAGAAATATGAAGAGTAAATGTAAATACATCCATAAGAAAATATTAAAACTAAAAAATCTGATGTGGCCAACACAATACCTCCCGTTTAATTAAATTTTTATTCATGTAAATACTTAAAATTAAATTAAATTTAAATTGTACCTGGTTCGATCCCGATCGACACCAAATATTTCGAATTTTAAATGACACAAAAATTACTCCTGTGGTGCTCTCTCCACGCCAGCAATAAGCGCTCGTGTGGTGACACCTGGTAAACGTCCGCACGGTACAAATATGTCATCATCGTTACCGAAATCTGTGTACAAAGCAGATTGGCAGATACAGCAATGTGTAATATGCCGTGATGATATATTTATTTATATACTTACCTATATTGATTGCTGGCATGGAGAGTGCACCAGAGGGATCAATTTTGTGCCATTTAAAATTCTAAAATATTTTGCGTCGGTCGGAATCGAACCCGGTTCCCCAAATTTATTCCTACATATTTACTTATGCTGGAAACTATATTAAGTTCCTTTCCATATAATTATTGTTCCATTTACTATTTTTTTTTAAATGTTATTATTATTATTTGAAATAATTAGTAACGGTGAATTTTTCTGGATGTAATGGAGTCTGTTATTGCATCATTTAGAGAGTATGTGGTATTAAATATATCCACAGTTCGACGGATGGCTTGCTTAGATGGACGATTATGTGCGCCATAAAAATCACGAAGTCGTCCATAAGTTACGCGAATCGACGACTGATTTTCAAAGTAAATTTGGATAATTTGGTAGCGTTGTTCAAGCGTGCGTCTATTCATGATGATTTGCCAGAGTATACTGATTATAAATGTCAAAAAGTGAGCGCAGTATGACAGCTCGTTTGACAGTTAACCCTTTCGTAAGTTCTATCTAAGCAAAAAAACACCTTTAGTTTTCGAGATAACCATAGCGTATATCAATCGAATTAAGATGTAGTGTTCACAAATGTTTTGAGTGTTCGTAACACAATATTTGGAAACACCGTCTATGGAATAACAAATATATTTTGGTTATTAATGTTGAAGGTATTATACCGTAAAACTGCAGTATATAAAACAAGAATCAGTAACTGTAATTTTATGTATTGTTATTTGTAGTTTTTATCATGTGGTTTAAATATCAGACGACAGAGAAATCCGTAACGGGCCGGGAACTACGACACTCCAACGCCCGTCTGTCTCGCTTTGAGTCCGGCCTAGCAGTCTCGACTCGGTCACCGGCCGTTGCAATTAATCACAGCGATTAAACGACGGTAATTAATTACGCGTAATACGATTCAATGGCGCGTTAAGTGACGAAAACTCTCTAGAATGTTTTATTTATTACTCCTACTCCCCACCATGCCAAGGTTTGATTGACTACTGACACATTCCCACGATAATAAATAAATATGTTACTGAGGCGCTTTTTTTGCTGTTTATTGAAAGACGCAATCAACCTACCGGAGATTTTGATAATGACGATATATTTATTCTGGAAGGCATTTTTTAAATATTCATAAGTTTTGGAACGGAGATACTACAGTTCACATTTGACAAGTTATTTACGAACTACGGGCGACATTGATTATTTTGCATTATACCGGGTGTCAAATTTTTGTGGACTATTGGAAATACAATGGTAAAATTTTTATATGTAATTTTAGAACTAAAGTTAAATAGAAAAAAAATGTTCAGATTTAAATAATGCACCAAATGAGTCTAAATTTATTTATATAATAGGCTCTTGGCATGAGAACCGTAAAAAGCTTTTTACAGAGTGCCATGCAAAGACAAAACATAAAATTCAAATAGTGGTATTATTTGACTTTGGCAGATACAAGTTTATTAATTGATATTTAATAATGATTAATACAGTTCCATTGAGTGTTTTCTGCGATGGTAAATGTATCCATGCTTACTGATATAGTTATTTAACTATCAAGTGTGTTAACGAGGGCAATTAATGATCGAGACATTTTAACGCGTGAGCGTAGCGAACGCGTTAATTGTTGAGATCATTAATCGCCAATTAACACACGTGTGTTACAATATTTTTTCGTTGACCGTATCTTACTTAAATGGAAAATCTAATTTTATTCCATGACAATTTTTTTTAGGTTAGTAATGATTGACCGTACGTTGTAAAATTTTACGTCAGAAAATCAATAAGTTTTGTCATCAATTGTTTTCAGTGGGTGCGTTCAGTTTACTTAATGCTAGACAACACAAGCGGTTTTTTTTATGTTATTTGAGAAATTTTGTTCTTTCAAATTCATTTTAAAGGTATGCTACGTGAATATACCTAGCTAGTGTCAAAAGCATGACTTTTAATTCTGTCTACCTTTTTGCTACAACTTAGCGTTAGCAATACATGCTGTGTTCCATGTGGTGAACGCACCCAATAAATCGTTTATTAATAAAAAAAATCATGCATTAATAGGGATCATTAATGAATGATTTTCTATACATTAAGATAGCCTATTAATAAACGGTCGACGGAAAAATAAATTAATGAATTCAATAATTATTAAAACTTTATGACAAATGTCATCTGTCAAACTCAAACAATACAACTGTTTAAAATTTTGTACTGTTGCTCATGGCACTCTGAAAAAAGTTAAAAATTAATACTTTTATTTTGCCTCTCTTTTGCAAACAAAACGCATGTAAAAGTTATTTACATACCAAGTGCGGAAACGCTTGGTCCCCGGGCCGGGAACCAAGTTTACGTACGCGGTTTGTACAATATTTTTTGGACGAACAGTATAAAACTAATAATTAGTAATTTTTATACAAATAATTGTATTTATTAATAATAATTAATAAGACGAGCCTAACCCCAAAAGTATTCGTACCCTCTGAAAAAAATATATTTTTAGATTACAATAGTTAAGACTATATTTGAGCATTTTTTTATTTTATGTATTAATAAAATGTACTAGATTTAAATATAATGTTATTACCTAAATTTATCATATTAACAATAATCTACGGGCAAATATATGACGACACGTTCTAATTTTTTTAGTTCCAACAGTAAATAATACAATATTTATATTAGTATTATTTATAAAACTGAAAGTAAAGGAAACTGACAATATATTCAATTAATTACTGTATTAGATTATTTTTTTTAGTAAAATTATTAGCAAAGTGATATTTATGTATTAAAGTACCACCTACAATTATATTAAAAACAAGAATAAATAAACTTCTGGATGCTATGACTATTAATCCAATTCAACAAATTTTGATATGATGTATTAATAGAGTATATATATAATTTGAATACATAGCTTATAATGAAATTTCTTAGGTTGAATAATAATTTATTTTGTCTGCATGTGACAAATGTTTTCGTCTTTAATAATTCGCAAATAAATTTTATTAAAGTAATAAAATTTAATATGGCAATTAGTTACTTTTACCCTCAGTCATATAGATAATATTGACATAAATATTGTATTATTCACTGTTGGAACGAAATTTTTTTGGACTTGTCTTTTGTCATATATTTGCCCGTAGATTGTTTAAATGAGAAATTTAGTTAATAACATTGTATTTAAATCCAGTACACTTTATTAATACATAAAATAAAAAAATGCTCAAATATAGTCTTAACTATTGTATCCTAACAAAATATTTTTTATTTCTGTTAATATATTTATTTCAGAGGGTACGAATACATTTGGGGTTGGGCTCGTACATACACTGCTTTGTAGCTAATTTCAGAGTGATGTGTCAAACTTAAATTCCAATTATTTTCATGTTTATTTTTATGTAATGTAGTGTTAGTCATGGTATATAAATAACTATTTATTACTGACCAAGAATTTCGCTTGTAGTATATAAAGTTAATAAACTTGTTAAATTTCGTATTGTTTTGTTACAATTTACAATACGTTTGTTGGTTATGTGTTACCGACTTCCTGGGTACTCTGTCTTGCCTATTCCCGCCGAGTAGAAATTGTTGCCAACATTGTGAAACAAATGCACTAATTTCATTATTTTAAAATTAAATTTCATTCAATATTCTACCATTTTCTCTTAATATTATTATTAAGAGAAACTATACTTCTTTATTATAAATATAGTTCTTTAAGATATGCTTTAGAAATAGGAGTGTTTTTTGCAAAATTTCCCGGTCACTTATCTGGTGGAGATCTGGGAAATTGACGTTTCGGACGTTGCTTAGGCGACGCGAAACAACATATTTCAATGCCTGAGTACAAAAAAAATAATTTTGAATCATGAACATATAATATGAAAATTTTACCATTGTCCACAAAAAAAATACACACCCGGTATGGTAAACGATGCGACGCCTGGAGATGACAATAATATCGACTATGTTTATATCTCCTCCTGTTAATACTTTTCCGCTCGAAGCAAAAACCGAAAGTATAGTGTTGAAACAAAGTATCTCGTTAGGTTCTGTCATAATAAACCGAACAGCACGCGCGTCCGGGAAATTTATAAGCTGTAAAGGCTGACGCGTCGCTGCTGTCATTAAATTCACTTCAACCAACTTCGATCTAATAATTATGTAAATTAAATAAGCTTGATCACTTCCACCGTGTCTTATCAGACAGATTATAGCAGAGCTGATTCATAAGGCATTCCGAACACATGCTAAGACGGTTGCGTTCGAAAGTTTCGAGAATGAGGCTGCTAGAAGATTTAGACTATGAAATTTAATTGGATTATGATTATAAAATGAGAACGATTGCTGTAGTAATGCGATATTTGTGAGGTTACTGTATTTCACTTAATTTTCTTGACTTCTCAGCTTCTCTAATTTTAAAAAATCTAATGATTCCAATGTAGAATTTTATGCTCTACAAAAGTGACGGCTCGGTGCACTAAAACTTTGGTGAGGCAAGGTGTCTAGAAAAAAATGCGCCGCAGATGAATTTTTTTTTTCATTCAAGGTCAAATGCCTTATAATTGAAAGTTACATTTTTTCAAGGGATGTGCAAATGCATATTTTTTCCACTCTCATGTACAAAAATATATTGCCAGATCACAGAACATTTTAGGAAATTCTTTGATAAATAGTTTATCTTCATAAGACAGTTGATTAAATCGATTTTTGTTAATTAAAAAATTAACAATATCTTCAGAATTCCTTATATTGTCACTAAATTCTTTTAAAGTTGAAGTCGAAGCCATTATTTGTTTTTTGTTTTCAACTAAAATTCAAATTACAAAAACACTACATGGATAAACTATAAAAACAACGAAAAAAATAAAAGAATTAAATATTTACTGCAATACGTATCAGTCGCAAACAAGACAGGTTATGTTATGTTTGTTTATTGTCGTGAACCTACTTACAACATTTATCAGTACGTGGCGTTGATTGTATTCATGTATGGTAACGGCCTCTATAGGGCCGCGTGGTAGGTAAAGCGACTATCTTTTATCCTTTATGCACTCATTGCCTTTAGCATTTGAAGCAGTGCCTCAAACAGCTCTTTGTCTAGCGCACGTATTTCTTACCGGAATGAACGCTTTATCAAAAATATTAGGCACTATTCATTTCGAGAAGCACTTTATAGGGTGTAAATTAGGTGAACTGCATTACATATTAGTTATGATCGTGGCTTAAATTATTCTTTTGATATTTATAAAGACAAGCATTAACGGAATAAGTTTAAATTTAATTTACATACTACTTTACTTGCAGCTTTATTTCTTTTCTGGTGAGGCACTGCCTCACCTGCCTACCCTGACAAGCCGCCACTGACTCTACAACATTTATTTGAAGCTGTGTTACCTTAAATAATTACGGAAGCAGGAAATTACGAAAGTATAATTTTACATGTCACAGTCCTATGTTCCGGTGTCGCGGTAAACATGCTGTATATTACTGGTCAAAATAAAATTATTATACACTAAGGAGGGAAGTGTGTGATTTTTTTCCCGAGGAGTAAAATTGTGGCACGAAGCGAAGCTGAGGACTATACTACAATATAAAGGGAAAACACTTCTCTTCTCTAACGTGGTGTGTATATTATTTCTTTACTATTTCAATAAAATCAATAATCTTATGAATAACTGAAATATTATTTTATTTTAACATAAATATTTCCTTCAAATAATTCGAGTTTTAGCGAATTGTAGCACTGCAGTTGTAGCCTTGGATTTTTGTTTTTGTTTCGCAACAAGCGACAAAATTATAATATACAGCATTAATTTGTTTGTAGTACTAAAAATAGACTTTACTAGTATGTATGCTAAATTATATGTAAGTACAGAAATAATTAGAAATTATATTGTAACAATTTTCTGTACATTTCGTCTGAATAATTTTTTGGATTATTTCCTGTGGGGCAAAAAATGGCTATTTCTCAGACACTCAGGCACACGGCCACGAGACCCCATCTATGTACATAATTACTTATTATCATTCTGACACGGGCCCCCATATCTGCTGGTCAAGACCAACAATGTGACATGACTGCTCGAGCCCTATAGTTATGTAACCAAAACCGGAAATGGCGATAGGGATTGTGCTGGCCACAATAAAATTAAATTCAAAATTATATAAAAATAAAATTCCTGACAATAGTTTGTGTTCGTTTCTTCGTTTTTGACCAGAGCTTCGAACCCAAACCTGAACCGAACCAAAACCGGAACCAAACCGTAACATTTTAGCGAACCCAAACCCAGAACCGAACCTCAAATATATTTTTCATTAAACCCAAGTCGGAACCGAACCAGGTATTAAAATTCGGATTCAGGGTTCAGCTCCGGTTCAGGTTCATTTTGAGTTGATAATCGACGCCTGTTTTGTCTGTTGAGGTTCTGTATTGCGTAGCATTTTAAATTATTTCTATATTTATGATTGTTATTCAAAATACATTAATTCAATTTTCATTATGTCGAACCGAACCTGAAACCAATACCTGAACCCGGAACAAAACCGCAAATTGTGTTAATGTTTGAACCAGAACCGCACTCGAACCCATCTCTCAAAAAAAACAAATTAACCTGAACTTGAACCGAACCCAGTTTTTGGCGGGTTCGTTGCTCTGTTTTTGACAAAACCTTGTTACTAACAATGCGACGCAACATATATCGACTGATATGGCCTCATAAACCCGGAAGTTTCAATAAGTTGACTTGTTCGATTCTTGTGGGAAACCCATCAATTATAATCGTTTTTATAAACATTCTGCATTATTTCTGAAATATTCTCCCAATGGTTTACGGACAATTAAACCTCTATTTCGCCTTGTAAAAAGATCCCTCCATTGGGTGCGAATTGAAGTGTGGAAATCAACGTCATCAGCTCAAATTGCAGTGGTTAATTATCATGGGAGTGATTACGCACATTACATAAGCTAAATAAGGTGGTTTAGTTATCAGTGTGTACCGTAGATAGCAGCACACGTGGATTTTTTACATAACATGACGTCCAATACAATCGACTCAAGGCTGCACAATGATACAAGATATGGTGAAATTGTTGTTTTGTAAGCGTACCAATGCACCAGTGATAATCATACGTTTTGCGATAAATTTTCACCTTGGGTGCTAGTAGCCATTCAAAACAAAATGTTTATGGAAAAATATATTTCGTTATAGTCGGGGTCAAAAAGTATGGACTGATGCTCAACTGTTTCCCTTCTTCGCACCCTATCCATTGCCCTGCGGTGTTGCCGCTTAACATTTTCAACATTTCCCATGAATTGGTAACAATGTGGAATTCTACAGTTCATACTTATTTAACGGCAACTATAATAACTGCGTGCCAAAAGCAGTATAACAAAAACCTTCTCATAAATGAAATAGTTTTGAAACATATATTTTATGTGTCTGAGGAACTGCTGTCAGGTCGCAAATCTGGGGCCCCGAATTCGACCCCGACTGACGCTAAAATTATTTCGAATTTTAAGAGGAATGGCTACCCCTACCTACTATACAAATATGAAGCGAAAATTTAAATAAATTGTTTCTGACGAAGATACTTCTGATATGAACCTGTATTAAAAAAAATCCTTTATGACCAGCACAATACCTCTCGCCATTTCCATTTTATGTTACATAATTAACGAATTTAACATTTCTTGTACACACATAAATCATTTGAATTGTATATGGCACCTATGAGGAATTTTGACCTATTCTTCTATGTTCAAAATTCTTCATATTCATTGACGGTATTAGCGGTATGTCTTAAGGATATACAGGTGAGTCTGGGAAGACGCCCCCCACCCCCATAACTTTTTACCTTCCGTCACCATTAGGTAAGGAAGGTATTGTCTTTGCTCAAAAAATTCAATGATGAGTTTTTAGTAAATAAGTATGTTTTAGGGTCCCTATAATACGATTTCACCATTTTTACGATGATGTCTGTATATATGTGTGTGTCTGTGTGTATGTGACAAAAGTTTCGGATCGCATAACTTCAATACCACGATTCCAAAAATTATATTTTTTTCGTATTCCTTAAGTTTACATCCAGAAGAACAAGTGATTAGATTTTGGTTATATTTGGTTCACCGGAAGTAGCCTCATTTGAAGGTTTAACAAATAAATATGATTTATTGGCATTTAACGTTATCATAACTTAAAGAATATGTTATTTTCTATACGATTTGATTGCATTTTATACTTTATATTCAATAGACATAGAGTTAAAGAGTTATCAAGATATTAAATTTCATAAATCAGCCAGCTATGCTAACCATGAAAATTGCTAATATATTCATATAATCAAATTGACAGATGTCAGTATCAATAAAAATGTAGCAGAGATGAGGATGTTGAAGTAGATGTTGGGGAAGACGCGGAAAGATACGGTATTGTGCTGGCCACATCAGATTTTTTATTATAATGGGAAAAAATGGCTCATATAAAAGTTTTATTATTTTAAATATACTGTTTGAGGTAGTTGTAGATATTTTTTATAAAGTCAGGTTTCCAAGATACAACTATCAACATTTATTTTTTAAATAGCAACCTATAATTATTTTACCACCAAAAAATTCTACTTACATCTATTCTTTATATTTAGATTTTTTAATTTTAAATTCACTCTATGAAGAAATCTTGTCCTACTCTTCTAACTTTTCAAAATGTTTCCAATTCATTGTCGGGATTGACAGTATTTATCTGTCAGTTATAAACATTTTAATTTTTCAATTGGTTTCCATGAAATTATTTGGGCTGTGATATTTATTACAACAGATTATTATTTGCCATATATTTCTTATCTCTAAATATATAAAAGATCTAATAAAATATTTATATGTATCAGAACAAAAAAATTCAAAAAATAATATGTAGAAGATTTTTTTTAAGAATCTGCTACCTCAGGTTGTCCAATTATTACCAAAACCTTTTCAGCTCTTCCCAGTAATGTCCGATTGAGAAATACTTTGTTAAACAATTATTAAGTATTACAGTTTTTCAGAAATCGTCCTTCCAACATCCCCACACATATATACACACACATACATCCACACACATACCATCATCGTAAAAATATTAAAATCGGATTGTAGGGACCTTAAAACGTGCTTAATTATTAAAATCTGGAATGCGATTTTTAGCATGAATCCAATACCTATCTTAGCGAGAGGTAAAAACCGTTAAATTTGTTTACTTAATTTAATTTAAACTATAATGTTATCTCTAAATTAGCTAATTTATTGATTTTAATAATTATCAAAATTCCAATCTACCTAGATACATAAAATGACCATCTTCCATTCATTATCCGCTACTATTCTTGTTTAAAAGTTAACAACCTTTTAAAATTCAAATACTGTTACTCCACTAGCCGCAAGTTAGAAAATGATCCTTACTCACACCGCATACAAATTTAAAACAATGGCAGTTATAATCCGCATCTGGGTTCCCGTGTAAACGTAGTTTATGAACACCACAAACCAGTTCTCGTTCTCGCTGACCCAGCACTGGGAGAACTGGCAACGTTGCAATCGACCGGATTCCGTAAAAGGTAAAGAACATGTAGCACAGAATGAAGATAGGGAGATATAGGGGTTATTTAAAGAGTCCGGGAACTTTTGAGCCAGGCCTACATTTCGAACAGCGACCTGCCTTGCGCCGTATTTCTTTTACTTTTTGTTTTTTAGGTTTTTGTTTTTTATCCTCAACGCTTCTCAAGGTACAGTCGGGCAAAAATGTTACCAGGAGTTAGATTTTAACCTAAAACTTCGTACAATGTACAAAAGAATTTTGACATAGTTTATCGACTCATATGTATTGATACATTTTTACCTCTCGCTAAGAGAGGTATTGGATTCATGCCAAAAATCGCATATACAGATTTTAATGATTAAGCACATTTTAAGGTCCCTACAATCCGATTTTAATATTTTTACGATGATATTTGTATGTGTGGGGACATTGGAAGGACGATTTCTCAAAAACTATAATACTTAATATCTGTTTAACTACGTATTTCTCAATCAGACATTACTGGGAAGAGCTGAAAAGGTAATAATTGGACAACCAAAAGTAGCAGATTCTTAAAAAAAATCTCCTAAATATTATTTTTTGAATTTTTTTATTTTTGCTAGTATTAACAAAGAGTAAATTTTCTATATAATACATATAAATATTCTATTATATCTTTTATAGATTTAGAGATAAAGAAATATAAGGTATATAATAATCTATTGTAATAAATCTCACAGTCAAAATAATGTCAGTGTCAAAATACAGAGACATTACTGAAGATATTTTCTGGGAAGTACATACATTATTTTATTTCTTATTGCATTAATAGTTAAATATACCCTTTAAAAATATTGTCAATCCCGACAATGAATTGGAAACATTTCGAAAAATTAGAAGAGTAGGACAAAATTTCTTCATAGAATGAATTTTAAATTAAACAATTTAAATATAAGCAGTAGATATAAGTAGAATTTTTGGTGTGGAGTGTAGGTATACAAGAACTGTTAAATACAATAGGGCGTGAGCAGTCATGTGACTTTGATGGCCTTGACAAGCAGATATGAGGGCCCGTGTCAGAATGATATCTAGTAATTATGTACATAGATGTCAAATATTATAATTTCACATTGTAAATTTAATGATTTTCCAATTCCATGTGGTTTATTTTCCTCGACAAGTAAATTCCACACTCCTGGTGACAATTAACTACGTGAATTTAGAAAATCTTGAAATTTTTAATGAAAAATTTTGATATTTGACATCTCTGTGCATAATTACTAATTGTCATTCTGAAACGGGCCCGCATATCTGGTTGTCAAGGCCAACATTATCACATGACTGCTCGAGCCCTATAGTTATGTACCCAAAAACGAAAGGGGCGAGAGGTATTGTGCCGGCCACAACAGATTTTTTTTCAAATATCATCTGTTTCTTAAGACTATAGTAGGAGTTTTAAATATGGTTAGAAATATTAATTAATTTGGCATCAAAGAGATCTAAATACTTTTATGCCTTATTAGTGAAATATTTGTAAAAGTATAATGTTATTTGGCAGTTATTACTTATAATTTATTAAAAACAGTAATCCTGGAAACTCATTTAGTAGCTGAGTTGGTTAGATGAAGACATCGTAATAATTATTCAGGTATTGTGCTGGCCACAACAGATTTTTTACCTCCCGCTGCCCTTGGTAAGGGGGGTATAGGGATGAATAAAAATAAAAAAAATAAATATTTCATCACGGCATATTACCCATTGCTGGGTGTGCCAATCTGCTTCATACACAGATATCGGTAATGATGGAATATTTGTACCGTGTGGGCGCTTACCAGGCGTCACCTCACGGGCACTCATTGCTGGCGTGGAGAGTGCGCCACAGGGGTCAATTTTGTGCCATTAAAATGCGATGTAATTTTTGGCGTCGGTCGGGATCGAACCCGGGTCCCCAGATTCGCGACCAGACACTCAGGCACACAGCCACGAGACCCCATAGGGATCGTGCTAAAAATCGCATATCGAGATTTTGGTAAATGACCACGTTTTAAGGTCCTTACAATCCAATTTTAACATTTTCACGATGATGTCTGTGTGTATGTGTGTATGTATGTTGTATGTATGTATCAGGGCATCGACCCCGAACCTGAACCGAACCAAAACCGGAACCAAACCGTAACATTTTAGTGAACCCAAACCCAGAACCGAACCTCAAATATATTTTTCAATTGAACCCGAATCGGAACCGAACCGGGTATTAAAATTCGGGTTCAGGGTTTAGGTTCATTTTGAGTTCGAAACGTAAGCGTAATCGTAATACACCCGATAATCGTCGCCTGTTTTGTCTGTTTATAAAAATTGTGTTCGTGTTCTTGTCTCGACTAAATTCCGGCTCGCATTTTAAATTATTTCTATATAAAGATTGTTATTCAAAAAACATTAATTCAATTTTCATTAGGTCAAACCGAACCTGAACCCAATACCTGAACCCGGAACAAAACCGCAAATTGTGTTAATGTTTGAACCAGAACCGCACCCGAACCCATCTCTCAAAAAACAAATTAACCTGAACCGAACCCAGTTTTTGTCGGATTCGCTGCCCTGGTATGTATGTATGTATGTGTGCGTAGGTGTGTCTGTGTGTGTGTGTGTGTGTGTCTACACGCTCTAACTCAAATACTATCATTCAGAAAGTTTTGAAACCATGTATTTCTATTCTAATATGGAAAGAAGCCATTAGATTTTGGTGGCAATCGGATAACGGAAAATGGCAGTTTACTTGAAGCTCAAAATATTTTTCGAAAAATACCTTTACACACCTGTGACGAGCCATGTTTAGGTCGCACAAAATCGACTACCATATCGGAAATTGTAACTGACAGATAAATGTCACGGTCAAAAAAATAATCATTTCAAATTAATAATAGTAACGTTTTAAAAGGAAAATGGTAAATAGAACAATAGTTTTATGAAAAGGAACTTAATATTTCTAGCATTAGTAAATATGCAGGTATATGTTTAAATAAAGAAATAAATAAATATATTATCACGGCATATTATCCATTGCTGGGTGTGCTAATCCGATTTGTAAAAACATTTCGGTAATGATAATGACATCTTTGTAATGTGTGGGCGTTTACCACAACGGTTAATTTTATATTAAAATTCGAATTATTTGGCGTTGATCGGGATCGAATTTGATTCCCCAGATTCGCGACCAGACATCAGGCACGCGGCAACGAGACCCCATAGGTAAATGGCGGGAGATATTGTGTTGGTCACATCAGATTTTTTTATTTGGGGTGGTTCAGATTATCAGGATTAACAGATGTAGATTTGCATCGTCATGTGCTCGTTTTTATTGATATTAAAACGATGATTATCTGATAATTAAATTAAATGCTTGTCAGCTTTATTATTTGTTAAGCCATAATTTGGTTTAACATTTATTAGCTTAATAAAGCTACCATAAAACCCATGTAGAAAATTATAATTTTCATATATTTTATGTCATCTATATTTTATTATGAATAAATATTGGATTCAATGATTCTTCATGCATAATGAAATGGAAAATGAATAAATAAATATATCATCAACACTTTTTATAAATTGCCTAGTGAACCAGTATAATTCATGCAAATTTCGGGAATGAAAATTTATTTTTTACCTCCCGCTATCCTTGGTAAGGGAGGTATAGGGATCGAGCTAAAAATCGCATATCATGATTGCGGGAAATGACCACGTTTTAAGGTCCCTACAATCCGATTTTAATATTTTCACGATGATGTCTGTGGGTGTGTATGTGTGTGTGTGTGGATCTTCTGAACACTGAACACACACAATTTTGAAACCAAATATTTCTACCTTATTGAAAAGAAGCCATTACGGCCGAATTCACCATTAATCCGTTGGTTTATTCACCATCTTGATTTCTGAATGAAGGAATTATGATCAACTGATTCACAGTTTTGTTTTAGTTTTTGACAGTTAATATAACTGTCATGTAATTTTATTCGTGATAATTGTACTTTCCATTAAAAAATTATTAATATGTAAGTTTTTAATTTATTTATAAAATATATTTTATAATTTTCCTATAATAATATTATATTTTTATTTTGATATAGGTAGAAAGTACACTGATCTCAATAAAGGAGTGTTTTAAGTATATTTGAAAATAATAAAACCAAATCGGTTTTAAATAAAGGTAAAGAAGAAGTATGAGACAAATAAATACAACAGTCAAAATCCTGACATAGCTATAAATGTTAAAATAAGGATTCAAAGATGTGATCAATCCTTGATTCATGGAATATGACGAATCAGTTGATCATTGAATTTGATCAGTAGATTAGCTTGATTTTTACCTCTCGCTAAGAGAGGTATTGGATTCATGCTAAAAATCGCATATCCAGATTTTATTAAATAAGCACGATTTAAGGTCCATAGAATCCGATTTTAACATTTTTACAATGATGTCTGTGTGTGAGTGTGTGGATGTGTGTGTGTGAGGTTATTGGAGACACGATTTCTCAAATTCTACTAGACTAAAGACCTGTTTGACTACGGATTCCTCAATCTAACAGTAATGGGAAGAGTTGAATAGGTTCCTAAAAAAAAAATTTCTAAATATTATTTTTTGAAAATTTGTTACTACAAATATTAAAGATAATTAAATTCTCAATCTGACACATTTAAATCTTTTAATATATCTCGTATAGGTTTGGAGATATAGTATATAATAATATAGAATAATCTGTTGTAATAAATCTCGTTACCAGAAAAACAGTTGCGATATTAAATTTTTTGTAATTGACAAATAAATGCAAAATGTCAGTGTCAGTTCTGGGAGGTATGAGTACATTTAATATATATTATTGTATTATTAATTAAATATTTATTTAAATTGCAGATATGTCAATATTACATATATCCTTAAGATATACCGCTAATACCGTGAATGAATTTGAAGTATTTTGAACATATTAGAATAGTAGGATAAAATTTCTCATAGAACGAAAGAAGAGAAACAATTTCAATTATTTGTGTATACAAGAAATGTTAAATTTGTTACGTATGGCGAGCAGCCATGTGACTTTGTTGGCCTTGGCAAGCAGATGTGAGGATCCGTGTCAGAATGAAGGCTAGTAGATATTTACATAGATGTCACAATTGTCATATGTCATAATTTTTCATTCAAAATTTCATAAAATTCTGTTTATTTGTCATCCATTAGTATGGAATATACTTGTCGAGGAAAATAATCCACATGGATTTGGAAAATCATAATGTTTCGAATGAAAACTTATGATACTTGACACCTATGTATATTACCAGCTGTCATTCTGAAACGGGCCCCCATATCTGCTTGCTAAGGCCAACAAAGTCACATAACTGCTCGCGCCCTATGCAAGATAAAATGAAAATGACGAGAGGTATTGTGCTGGCCACAACAGATTTTTAACGATGAATTGGATTGATTTAGAATCAGCGTTGATCTGTGGATCAACTCATGGTTAAGGAATGGTGAATTCGGCCGTTAGTGCATAATTCCTATTGTTGCACATAGAACACAATTTATTTCGTTTTAATTTAAGCTCAATTACTTTTATATAGAGACATTTTCTTGCGTTATATACTGTCATTACTTCTTTCAGTCATTTCTGTTTACATTCTTCTGGAATGTATTCCCTTCTTGGGATAATTGGCAACATCTCAATAAATTCGGAATGAAGATATCAGTGTCGGGGTTGCGGGGTTGTTTGGTCGAGCGCCCCAAGGACAAGGCGGTAGAAATCGGCCGGTTTTTCTCTCGATTCACGGTCCAGAGTGAATAATTCAGCAGGTATCGTATCACGATCGAGGCCTGATTATCCCTACACCTACTATCAATAATTCATCTCTTACATTACATCCCCTGATGCTACGACACTGGACACAGAGAAAGATCTTGCTGCTGGACACAGTAGTACACAGATTGGTGAATAAACATACTAGATTGATTAGAATAGAAAATAATTTTAAGTGGGCAATTCATAGGACATGTTACCTTCCTTCAATTTTACATACTTTATATAAATTTGAATTCCATACAGAAAGTTTCTTGAAAAAATAATGGTAGTATTAAATCATAATAAGGTTTATTTATTTGGGTGAAGTGTAAAAATCAGAAAAATATTAATAGTTAAAATAAGACGTTTATTAAACGATAAATAAATAGGATAAATATTAAAAAGATAATAAAAATAACTAACACTATGATTAAATAATTATAAACACTAATTTAAGACTGAGAATATTATTAAATACTTAAACTCTAAGATTATTTATTTAAACAATATTTATTTATATAACTACATTTATTTATGTTAACAACTCGTAGACTGTTTATTTATATCACCAACTGTTCATTGCTTGTTGCTTCTATCTATCAGACTGTGTTCGCTGGCTTTGGCGACGGGTTTATATCACGATGTCCTTCTCGAACTTTCCGACGCCACAATGACATTGAATACAAAGGATGTAATTAAACCAGTCTAGACGCGTAAAAAAATTCCCCGCCCGGGATTACGTCGTCGTTCGGGAATATTCTACCAATGGTACAATCCTAACTGATCTAACAGCCGATTTTAGTGTCCAATTATTCACTTCTACCTGAACCTCTGACTTTCATGAAGCAGGTATTCTTTATATAAGTGAAGGGCCAAAAAATGCGGAAAGTGACAGATAAACACAATAATGCGAAAAAGACTGTCATTTTGACATTCAAAATGACAAAACAAAAGGTGACATTATGAGACGGAATAAGGAAAAACATACCGGGTGTGTACTTTTTTATGGACCATAGGAAATAGAATGGTAAAATTATCATCACAAAAAAAAAAACATTCAGAATTAAAGATTGCATCAAATGAGTCTAAATTTATTGATAATAGTTTCTTATTAAAATATTCGCCTTTCAGCTTTTACAGAGTGCCATGCAAGACAAAATATACAATTCAAATACTCATATTGCTTGACTTTGATCGTCACACACAGATATACATACAGAAATCATCGTAAAAATAGCAAAAATCTTATTCTAGAAACCCTAAAACGTTCTTATTCATTAAAAACTCACCACCGAATTTTTTTGACCAAAGACAATACTTTCCTTGCCTAAAGTGCCGGAAGATAAAAATCACAAAATCCTACTTCAGGCGCCACAATCCTGATTTTTAAAAATTAGCACTAAAGCGGTCTTATGCGAGCCCAACCCCAAATGTATTCGTACCCTCTGAAATAAATATATTAACACCAAGAAGAAATAATTTTTTAGATTTTTTTATTTTATTTATTAATAAAGTGTACTGGATTTAAATATAATGTTATTGCCTAAATTTATCATTTTAACAATAATCTACTGGCAAATATATGACAACAGACACGTGCTATTTTTTTTAGTTCCAACACTAAATAATACAATATTTATGTTAGTATTATTTATAAAACTGAAAGTAAAGGAAAATGACAATATATTCAATTAATTACTATATTAAATTTAATTTTTTTTTAGTAAAATTATTTGCAAAGTGAAATTTATTTATTAAAGTACCACCTACAATTATATTAAAAAACAAGAATAAATAAACTTCTATATGCTATGTTTATTACTCCAATTCAACAAATTTTGATATGGTGTATTAATAGAGTGTATAGAGCTTAAATATATTGTTTAATATAAATTTCTTAGGTTTAAAAATAATTTATTTGCAAATAAACTATTGTCTGCATGTGACAAATGTTTTCGTCTTTAATAATTTGCAAATAATTTTTATTAAAGTAATAAAATGTAAGATGTCAATTAATTGAGCATATTATCAGTTACATTTACCGTCAGTTTTATATATTTTTCTATTTTGGTTCTTTAATATGTACTTTATGAAACCCATTTGGATGTCATAAAGTACTTCATAAAAGAACTCAAACCTAATTTCTGTTAGGTTGGTATGTAGTACCTACATTTCTAGACATTTGTCATTTGACAGTAAATATTATTTCTAGCCTAGAAGACCCCCACTATTGAAATGAAGAAATAATACATATAAGTAAATATATTAATAATTATTTTGTTATATTTTAAATGTATTAATATTGTATTTTAAATAAGAATGGTTTATACTATCCTGTAAACATAACCTTTTCGCAGATGACAGTAAGAACTTCGAATGCAAATAAGTTTTTAATTGTTATAATCAGTTTCGTGGTAAGTATGGTTGCTTATTTAATAATATAGAAGAGTACATCTATAGTTTAGTTTAATATAATTTAAACAATTCACAATTCACAAACACGACTTTCACAATTTACTTTAAATTGTACACAATAACAATGAAACGTCATAGTTACGAATATTAATCACTGTTACTGTTACCAACAATCAAATAAAAATTAAAATATTCCTAAAAATGAAATCACGTATATTTGTAAATATTTTTTTTACAAAAGGACCAAAATACATAAAATAGTATAAAATACACGTTTCATAAGACATTTCAGCGCACTTGTCCCGTTAGAAAACTCGCGGCAAGCCGCTCGTTTCTAACAAAGACGCGTACGCTAAAATCATGTCTTATGAAACTTGTATCTTAATGTACTAATATATGTACTAACATAAATATTGTATTATTTACTGTTGGAACGAAAAATTTTGGGACTTGTCTTTTGTCATATATTTGCGCGTAGATTATTGTTTAAATATAGTCTTAAGTATTGTAACCTGAAAGTTTATTTTTTATTGCTGTTAATATATTTATTTCAGAGGGTACGAATACATTTGGGGTTGTGCTCGTATTCCACCAAAAAATATCCTGTGTGCATGCCTGCCTAGAATTCGCTATTGTACTTTTATTGATATTATGTGTTTTAAAAGATTTGTTTACTAATATTAGGAATTATATTTTGAGTAAAATAGATAATGGTAGTAAAATGTATACTATAAGCTAATAATTCTACTATTAGGTAAACAATACAAGAAACAATTAACAGCACATTATAATTTATCCATCACCAACAATCGCTTAAATCTAATCAAATCCATCTTGAAATCATCACATTATCACAGTCCGATTATGCATAGCTTGGTGGCAGCGTTGAATGGCACGTGCTTGGCGTGATTTGCAGCGAGATTGCACTGCATGGTGTTGCATTGCTATTGCATTGGCGAGTATCTGTATCTGTAGTGCCGATGCGATGTACAATTAAGATTTGACGGTTTAATCGGCCGTCCGAGACCAATTAGCGAGACAGGGACGTGAGCCGGACAGTAACGCGGACCATGTGTCACACAGCCTGTCTACTTGTGCTAAGTGAATTGTACTTGTGGGAGGAATACGATGCGTAGAATCAGGAAAATGAATGCAAACGAAGAAAAAAGGGTATATTTTGCTTCTTCAATTTTCTTAAAATGTAACATGTGTAAATAAAATTTATATACATCTTTTTAAATGTGACAGTGGGGTTTCTGATTTACTTTTTTTGAAAGATCTGTATCATAAACGGATTAACAAACTGGCATACGTTTATTCCCCTCCTTTACAAAGACTTTAAGCGTGTGCGATAAGGATGGATATAACACGCTTGTCTTTCAAAAATTCATATTGTTTCGACTAAGTTAGGAAATTCCATTTTAAAACGATGCTCGCTGTTGATAATACTTTCGCTGTAACGTAAGTTTATATATTAATTCAGATACACTACCTAGATTCAAAGCCGTACGAATAATGTTATTTCCTGCCAGTGTCAATGACACTAACATTGTGTCAGTATCTTAATTTTCACATATTTGGTTTTACTTTTGCTAATAAACTTACCAATTGATTTATTTTTAAATTTTTAATGCTGTTTTTGTAACATATATTTTTATAATAATAAAATAACAGTAGTATCTTATGTACCCTCACAAACACTAAGCAAACGACATTACTGAATTTGTCAGAATGGGCGGAGCAAAAATCTGAATTCATACAATTCGTAGATAACCTTGATCGGACATCTTTCAAAATTTTTACTGTATTGTCTTTGGTCCAAAAATTCGGTGGTGAGTTTTCATTGAATAAGCACGTTTTAGGGTCTTTACAATACGATTTTACTATTTTTACGATGATGTCTGTATGTGTGTGTGTGTGTGTGTTCGTGTGTGCGTGTGTGTGTGTGTGTGTGTGTGTGTATGTGTGTGTATGTGACCGCGGTTTCGTGCACGATATCTCCAATACTAGAATTCCAAAAATTAAAATTCTTGCGTATTCCTCTTCCTTACAACCATATGCAGACTTGATTAGATTTTGGTTTATAATTGGTCAACCGAAAGTATCCTCATTTGAAGATTTTAACAGTTTTTCTTGAAAAACTCAGTTAAATTTTATTATAACTTACTCAATATATTATTCTCTATACGATTTGATTGCATTTTATATTTCGGATCCAAAATCCCATACTCAGATCCGGATCCAAAATCCGATACTCAGATCCGGATCCAAAATCCGATACTGAGATTTGCATTCGAGATCCGGATAGTTCAATATTTAATTATTCGGATATCCGGAAACCGAAACTATCCGGATCGGGATCCCACCACTAATTTCTATCTTACTAAATATATATGTTTTAGTTAAACATACAAAGTACGGCCTTCATTGAGTGTTCGTACAAATACCTCTAGTACTAATGTTAACTCACAAAGAGGTAGAATCCATTTTATGAAAATCATTTTCATACATTAACTCACAATTTATGACGCTGCCTCTGCCAATGGACAATTCGCTATCCATATTATTTGGCCGTATCATCTCTGGCAACACTGTTCTCTCACCGATTCGTAATCGAGTAATAAATAATAAATAAAATGACCGAATGGTGGTCTATTTTGGTTTCCCGTACTTGTGTGTGAATCAGAACAAATAAATACGAACCAGTGGCGTCGGTATGGGGCAGTAGCAGTGAGGAAGTTACTGTTCTTGGAAATACACCAGGAAGACGGATTTAGATGCAGGAATGTGGGAAAAATTTACTAGAAGGTCTTTACCCCTTAATACGGCGCTGGAGAGATATACGATATAAATAGATGGGTATTTTTAACCTAATTGTGTTTGGTTTGTAGGTAAATTTAGGTTTAAACATGGATATAAATATATACTTGCAAAATAACATTTTTTTAAAGAATTTCTTTAACATCTACCGATATGGTACAGTCAGCCCAGCAAAATTTAGGACACATAATTTATGATTTATTACTTTTAGAACAATACTAAGGTCTGATATTTTTATCTCTGATTAAACCAGGGCTGGCAAAAACAAAGGGTTTTTAAAAAAACCCGACCTGTTGGATTTTTTGATTTTTATTAGGTATTTATTATGACATTCTTTTTCGCATTAGTGCGTTTATCTACCACTTTTTCAAACTAATGCGAAAACAGACCAAATCAACCACTCAGCGATAGCCTGTCATTTTTTCGCACTAATGAAAAAGAGACAGTTCTAATTTATAATAATTCATTATCTGCATCTTGTTAAATTTAAACAGAATTAGAAAAAATCTGTTGTGCCCGGCACAATACCTTCCGTCAATCCTGTGTATTATGTACAAATTCCATACATAAATTTTCTTGCCAAAAGATTATAAATTTCCAGTAATATTATTTCATGCAAATGGCACTTGACACTGACATCTTCTTCTTCTTCTTTAGCTTTTCCCATTCGTTAGGGGTCGCTATTTTTTATTCTCTTCTTCCACTCATTTCTGTTTTATGTGTCGTTCTCATTCGGTTCCTTTTCTCTCAAGTTTTCCGCAATACAGTCCTTCCATCTTATCTTTGATCTTCCTCTATTTCTTCAACCTTCTATTACAAGCTATTCAACCTTTATCCAATATATATGCTTCAGTTCTCCTCATGACATTTGCAAACCAATGTAATCATCTCGCTTGTATCTTTCTAGAAAATGGTAACACTAGAGTTATTTCCTTAACTATCTTTCCGTGTCTTCCCCAACATCTATTTCAACATTCTTATCTCTGCCACATTAATTTACTTTTTATTTACACTGACATCTGTCAATTTGAATTATATGAATATACGAGTAGTAGTTTCCATGTTTAGCATAACTGGTTGATTTATAAAAATTAATTTCTTTAAAATTCTTTAACTCTATATCTATTGAATATGAAGTATAAAATGTAATCAAATCGTATAGAGAATAATATATTCTTAAAATAAATAAATAAATAAATATTTCATCACGGCATATTACCCATTGCTGGGTGTGCCAATCTGCTTCGTACACAGATATCGGTAATGATGGAATATTTGTACCGTGTGGGCGCTTACCAGGCGTCACCTCACGGGCACTCATTGCTGGCGTGGAGAGTGCGCCACAGGGGTTAATTTTGTGCCATTAAAATGCGATGTAATTTTTGGCGTCGGTCGGTATCGAACCCGGGTCCCCAGATTCGCGACCAGACACTCAGGCACACGGCCACGAGACCCCACTAATATATTCTTTAAGTTATAATAACGTTATATGTCAATAAATCAAATTTAACTGTTAAATCTTCAAATGAGGCTACTTTTGGTTCACCAATTATAACCAAAATCGAATCACTTGTTCTTCTGGATGTAAACTTGAGGAATACGAAAAAAATATATTTTTTGGAATCGTGGTATTGAAGTTATGCGATCCGAAACTTTTGTTACACACACACATACATACATACATACAGACATCATCGTAAAAATGATAAAATCGTATTATAGGGACCCTAAAACATTTTTATTCACTAAAAACTCATCATTAAATTTTTTGACCAAAGGCAATACCTTCTTTACCTAAAGGTGACGGAAGGTAAAAAAAATCATAAATCAGCCAGCTATGCTATAACCATTGAAACAACTATTTCATTGACAGATGTTAGTGTCAAGTGCAATAATTTACATTGTGTGTTTGTATTATAATTTTACTGAAAAAATAAAGAATAGAGTCCTTTACAAAAACATGCATTTTAAAGCTGGACCCGGACCCTATTCTAAACTCAGTCCTTTTGCAAGAAACTTTCGATATGGAATTTGTACAAAATAAATAGAACTGATGGAACGTAATGTGCTAGCCACATCAGATTTTTATTTTTATAAAAACATTGAATTCGACTGACAATTGTAGTACCGGAATAATTTTGATGATTAACTACAATTACATATTGAAGCTTAAAAGTTATGAATTACTAAACAAGGGTAATTTGAAGTATAGTGCGATGTCTTTAAAAATTAATAGTAGCACGTAAATCTATTACAGCACTTCTAAAAATACATTTCGTAAATATAAATCTCCGCATGTAAAGAATCTGATTGTTCTAAATCCAAACGAATATTCTGGGAGTAGAATTATATTTGTAACAGACGTGGGTGGCGTATGTTGTTATATTTGAAATGCATTGTAACAACATAACATGGTGTATGTTTATAATAAACGTAAACGTTCCATGGGTCCATAAAATGTTGTTGCTCAAAAACGACATGAATTATGTCGCGGGATATAAACCTACATATATCACCAAACTTGTCAAATACTATTATTTTATGACTTGTAACAGAATTAGGTTAAAGACGAGATATAAAAGGTCGCAGTCAAAAGAGAGTACCTACCATAAAATTTATATTTTCAACATTTCTTTATCAAGATGTTTGTGAAGTACACACGAGTATGTAAAAATAACACAAAAACTTTTACGTTTTGATCTCAGTACGTATTTAGATTTATTAAAGATAGTTCAACTATCCAGTAGTGTAGTGTGCGGATGAGATTTAAAATTTTGATGAGGCGACTTTTTGTAAAAAATCTAATGTGGCTAGCACATTACCTTCCGTCAATTCTATGTATACAGGCGATTTGAAATAAGATCGTAGCGCCAAAGTGACTTTTAAAGAAACTAATGTTAACGGGATAATTTGACATTTACTAATTGCAATTATGCATTAAGAGTGTAATATTAAGAGATACATTTCTAAACCTAAAAATATAACATCTGTGTTTATACAACCAAGAAAATGTCACGTATATAACTTATCCCATCGGCTGGCAATTTTGTGTTATAAACAGGGCATCGAACCCGCCAAAAACTGGGTTCGGTTCAGGTTAATTTATTTTTTAAGTGATGGGTTTGGGTGCGGTTCTGGTTCAAACAATAAAATTTGCGGTTTTGTTCCCGATTCAGGTATTGGCTTCAGGTTTGGTTCGACCTAATGAAAATTGAATTCATGTTTTAACAATCTTTATATAGAAATAATTTAAAATGCGAGCCACAATTTACGCAAAGAACACGAACACAATTTTCACAAACAGACAACACAGACGTCGATAATTGGCTGTATTACGATTACGCTTACGTTTCGTACTCAAAATGAACCTGAACCGGAGCTTAACCCTGAATTCGAATTTTAATACCCGGTTCGGTTCCGACTCGGGTATATTTGAGGTTCGGTTACAGGTTTGGGTTCGCCAAAATGTTACAGTTTGGTTCCGGTTTTGGTTCGGGTTCGAAGCCTTGGTTATAAATCTCTAACACGTCCAAAATATTGTCTGGAGTCGCCTGCTCCACACACCATTATTATACGAATATGCAACAATCTATAGGAACCCTAAGGCTTGATTTACATTAGCGGTACAATTACGATACAATAACGGTACGGTACTTCTTGCTCCGATGTATTTTAATGGACCCATTTACATCTACGTTCTCGGTACGATGACATAAAAACAGAATTTATAATTATGATTAATAAAAGAAGAATTATTAAAAGTTTATTTAGCTCCAAGATATAAAGGTTTATAAAATTCATGTCGTCATCAGGACTAGTTTTGAAATGAAGCTTCTCACTGGCTAAAAATTGAAAGCCCTCTCTCGCCATTAATTCAAAGAGACAACATAATGGATGCAAAATTTAATTTAATAACATGTGGAACCATTTTATACATACAGTTTATAAAATAAAGAATTACAAATCTCAAAGTGCTGAAATTAAATTATTTTAGTTAAACAACACCTTGACAAGTTCGCTAGCGCCACAAAAACGTCAAAAAGGTTGTCAAAATGTATGGAAATGTTTAACTTACTTTCAAAAATATTTTTTTAACAATACCGAAGACAATTATTGAACAACTATAAGATTTAATAAGAATTTAATTTTTTAATAAATATAAAACCAACGAAATACAAATCACATAAAAATCAACTGGTTGAGTACCACTGATGACAAAAAAAAATCATATCGCCCTTAATACTAGGGATTTTCTATGCGGATTTTCATTGACTGATATATTTTGTTATGAAGTTTCATTATAAATTATTTAAAAAAAATCTGATGTGACCAACACAATACCTCCCGCCATTTACCTATGGGGTCTCGTTCCCACGTGCCTGATGTTTGGTAGCGAATCTGGGGAATCCGAAATATGTCATCATTATTACCGAAATGTGTGTATAAATCAGATTAGCACACCCAGCAATGGATAATGTGCCGTGATAATATATTTATTTGTTTCTTTATTTAAATACATACCTGTATATTTACTAATGCTAGAAATTATGTATTTTAAGTTCCTTTCCATAAAACTGTTGTTCTATTTACACTTTTCATTTTAAAACGTTACTATTATTAATTTGAAATGATTATTTATTTGACAGTGACATTTATCTGTCAGTTACATACATTTGAGCTGAACTATGTAACCAGGGAGAGTTTAAAGCATAACCTCGGAGATATAATTTTTATATTACTTTATAAATTTATCCATAAAATATATAGAAAAAGTATTAAAGCAAACTTGTAGAAAATGGAATAATCTTTAAATTTTATAATAACAAATTGCGAAAAAATTACATTTAAAGGTAATTTTTTGAAGCAAAACTATCTTGTGCTTCAAGTAAACTGCCATTTCCGGTTATCCGATTGCTACCAAAATCTAATGGCTTCTTTCCATATTACAATAAGATAGACATACATGGTTTAAAAACTTTCTGAATGATAGTATTTGAGTTAGAGCATAATGAGGATCCACACACACACACAGAGACAGACATCATCGTGAAAATGTTAAAAATGGATTCTAGGGACCTTAAAACGTGGTCATTTACCAAAATCTCGATATGTAATTTTTAGCACGATCCCTATACCTCCCTTACCAAGGGCAGCGGCAGGTAAAAAAACATGGTGGATTTTCCCGAAAATTTATGTGACATATGTTAGTCCATATAACTTTAGGCACCTTGTTATTGTCAAAATAATATTACAATGTTTGTAGTATGAAAGAACGTATTGTTTTTGTGTAATTCTATTACTGTTATATTACTTCTATTCTATGAGATATCCTCGTTTGTTTTTGCTTGTGAGTGTACGATCACTAGTTGGCTGGTGACTTGTGCCTGCACCTGTACCGAAGCAGCGCTAACAGCGGCGTTGCCATAGCAACGGTGGACGCGTGGTGGAGCGTCTTGCTCTATTTTCATCTGTTATGTTTACACGTGGTCTCCTACAAGAGCGAACACCGCACATATAATCCACGATGAACGTACAAACTTACAGAACATCGAACATAACCCTAAACGAGAAACACTAGAAGTTCCCTGCAATTGGCGAAAATGTTATTAATATTTCTACGACAAAATATTATTGAGAGATTATTTTTTTTCTTCCCAAACCGGCTCATATTTTTTTCAGGAAAGCAATAAAATATTATAAAGCGTATTTGTAAATAATGAACAAAATCGCAACGCAAGCTATATACAGTGTGTTAATTAAAAAACATTCTAAATGCCTTGGTACTTAGAACTATTTCAAAGTAAATCGTACGTATTTACAAATATTTTTATTTTGTTTCATTTTATAAACTTTAATATTAAATAAATATAAATTAAGGATTATTAACCATTTCTGGGTGTGCTTATCTGATTCTCTTCACTGATTTCGATAATAAATTAGTACATAAACAGATGGATTTTGGTTTACACCTCTTTAGAGCACTTTAACGTGCTTTATAAAATAACGATGTTCGATTTTTTTTTTATCACTGTTAGATTTCGAATTATGATGCCAGGAGTTTCAAGTTTTATAAGGACGCCATTTTGAAAAATTACACCCTAGAAAAGAGTTACTGTAAATTTTCAAAGATGACCGGTCAAGGTCATCTACGAATTGTATGAATTAAGATTTTAGCTCCGCCTATTGTGTCAAATTCAGTAGTGTCGTTTACTTCATTTTTATGAGGGTACATAAGATACCACTGTTATTTTATTATTATAAATATATATGTTACAGTAAAAGCATTCAAAATTCAAAACTAAGTCAACTTGTCAAATGGTAAGTTTATTAGCAAAAATAAGACGAAATAAAATATATGAAAAATGAGATAATGACACAGTGTCACTGTCACTGACACTAACAGAAAATAACGTTATTCGTACAACAACGAACAACGTTTTAAAATGGAATGTCGTAGCTTAGTCGAAACAATATGAATATTTGAAAGACAAGTGTGTTATATTCATCCTTACTGCACACGGTTCGCGTTTTGGTAAATGAGAGAGATAAATGCATGCCAATTTGTTAATTCATTCATGATACAGATGACCTTGATCGGACATCTCACAATTTTTTTACTGTAAGTTTGGTTGTTTAATCTTAGAAAACTCGGGAAAATATATCAGTTAAGTGTAGTTCCTATCTTTAAATCATAATACACAGCTACACAGATTTCTTATTCATAAGAAGAATATACATACAGTAAAATTTTTGAAAGATGTCCGATCAAGGTAATCTACGAATTGTATGAATTCAGATTTTTGCTCCGCCCTTTCTGACAAATTCAGTAGTGTCGTTTGCTTAGTTTTTATGAGGTTACATAAGATACTACTGTTATTTTATTATTATAAAAATATAATGTTACAATAAAAGCATTCAAAATTCAAAAATAAATCAACTAGTATGTTTATTAGCAAATGTAAAACCAAATATGTGAAAAATAAGATACTGACACAATGTCAGTGTTAGTGACACCATAGACTAATCTTACTGTAGTATTAATTAGTCTATGGTGACACTTACAGAAGGTAACGTTATTCGTACGGCTATGAGTTACGGTAATGTATCTGAATTAATAAATAAACTTACGTTACAGCGAAAGTATTATCAACAACGAGCATCGTTTTAAAGTGGAATGTCCTAACTTAGTCGAAACAATATGAATTTTTGAAAGACAAGCGTGTTATATCCATCCTTATCGTACACTCTTATAGACTTTGCAAAAGAAAGAGATAAATGTATGCCTATTTGTTAATTCGTTCATAATACAGATGACCTTGATCGGACATCTTTAAAAAAAAATACTGCACAGATTTCTTATTCATAAGAAGAATATACATATGTATATTTTTCTTTTATAGAATGAATATAATGTATACATTGGTACATAATCATATATGTGCACATAGTTTTTTTTATATAGCATCTTCATCTTATTTTTTCTTCATTTTTCTATGCCTAAGGTTTGGTTGGTTAGAATAAACATTACTACTACTACAACTCTTTTCATATGATGTGGCATTAAGAGTGAGGCTACTCATAGGTCACACGTTACACGTCCTTATTCTTTCCTTTCTTCCCAACGGTCGATCACTTCTTCTCTACACGCACTGCTGCCTGACTTAATACGTGCCTCCTACCGAGCATGCAGGAAAAACAACACGTGAAATATCACTGAAGACGAAGCTTAAAAGAGTTAAATAACGCAGTAGTTAGTAACATGTATTACACATACTTTATTATTGTAAAGTATTACAGATACTTTATTATTGTAAACTGGTCTGTGGTATACAATTGATTCCTTAAAGACTGCCTAACTTTTTGCAAGAAACTTTTTCATTTCAATCTGATACTAGGGTTCGAATTCGATAAGTACTAGTACTTACAATTTTTCCATTAAATAATTCGATATATTTCATATAAAAAAATCTGATGTGACCAACACAATACCTCCCGCCATTTACTTATGTATATAATTTTTATATTACTTTATAAATTTATCCATACACTATATAGAAAAAGTATTAAAGCAAACTTGTAGAAAATGAAATAATCTTTAATTTTTATAGTAACAAATTGAGAAAAAAATACATTTAAAGGTATTTTTTGAAGAAAAACTATCTTGAGCTTGAACTGCCATTTCCGGTTATCCGATTGCCACCAAAATCTAATCAGATATTTCCATATTAGAATAAGGTAGAAATACATGGTTTCAAAACTTTCTGAATGATAGTATTTGAGTTAGAGCGTATATACACTATACAGGATCCACATATACATACATACATACATACACAAAGGCATCATCGTGAAAATGTTAAAAATGGATTCAAGGAACCTTAAAACGTGGTCAATTACCAAACTTTCGATATGCAATTTTTAGCACGATCCCTATACCTTATACCTCCCTTACCAAGGGTAGCGGGAGGTAAAAATGAATTATGAAATATCTACAGATAAATAAAAATTTGTTAATTTTATACACAATCAAGAAAGTACCTATGAATACAGGTTGTTTCAATAAGCTTCCTAAGTACTGGTAACTTTTTTATTTGAAGAGATACGAGTTTGGTTTAAATGAGCCAAATTGTACCATTTTGATTTATATTTATATTTATATTAGCAGTTCTCAAAATATAGGACTTAACTTTTTTATTTTAAATAGGGACATATATTTTTTATTTGCTTATTTATTATGCAATTTGAATTATCTGAATATATTAGCAGTTTTCAAGGTCAGCATAGCTGGCTGATTTATGAAATTTAATATCTTTATAATTCTTTAACTCTATATCTATTGCATATGAGCATAAAATGCAATCACGTCTTATAAAGAATAACATATTCTTTAAAATTTATAATGACATTAAATGTCAATAAATAATGTTTAACTGCTTTTTTTCAGGAAAAACTGTTAAAAGTTACAAATGTGGGTATTTCCGGTGGACCAATTATAACCAAAATCTAATCATATCTGCCTATGGATATAACCTCGAGGAATACGAAAAAAATATAATTATTGGAATCGTGGCAATGGAGTAATGCGATCCGAAACGATCGTCACACACACACACATACACATACACATACACACACACACACACACATACACATACACATACACATACACACACACACACACACACACATACAGACATCGTAAAAATAGTAAATACTTGTATTCTAGAAACCCCAAAACGTGCTTATACATTAGAAACTCAGTATTGACTTTTTTAACCTTTTTATTTTTCTTGATATCACCAATTTTGTAATACAAAATAGCACATTTTTTTTCATTTATCCAAACTCGTATCTCTTCAAATCAAAAATATGATGTGACCAACACAATACCTCCCGCCATTTACCTATGGGGTTTCGTTGCCGCGTACCTAATGTCTGGTTGCGAATCTGGGGAATCCGATTCGATCCCGATCAACGCCAAATAATTTGAATTTTAAATGGCATAAAATTAACCCTTGTGGTAAACGCCCGCACAATATAAATATGTCATCATCATTACCGAAATAAGTGTACAAATCAGATTATTACACCCAGCAATGGATAATATGCCGTGATAATATATTTATTTGATTCTTTATTTATTTACCTGTATATTTACTAATGCTAGAAAATTATGTATTTTAAGTTCCTTTCCATAAAACTATTGTTCTATATACAATTTTCCTTTTAAAACGTTACTATTATTAATTTGAAATGATTATTTTTTTGACAGCGACATTTATCTGCCAGTTACATACATTTGAGCTGAACTATGTAACCATGGCGATAAGTTTAAAACATAAGCTTATAAAAAATATAATGTTCAACTAGGTATTCGTAACAAAATAAGCCGGTCCCGATAATCAAAATTGGTTGTTCTTGCATTAAACTATAAACATACAATAGTACATTAAAACACAAGTATCATAAGGCAATCTGTTAACGTACGAGTCCAAGTTTGGAAAACGAGCCGCTAGGCGAGTTTTACAAAGGACGAGTGCGTCAACAGGCCTTCTGATACGTGTTTTTTATACTATTTTTTCTATTGAGGTAATTTTACGATTAAATTTATTTAAATTGCGACGTCAAATTATGACTAGGTATATTTTTGTTAGTTATGTTTATGTTGGTAACGCTTCTCGCTACAATTGAAATATCATATTTTGTCAACTATTGATTAATTAGTGTATTGCAAGGTGTATTGTATTTATGATTCAAGGTCTGATTCTGGTTGTGAAATTAATATTATATTTCTTTCTAGTCCTATCACCTAAAGAAAGTATAAAAATCCATAATTAAAAGTAATATGTTGAAATATTATCAACAACTTACCATTTTGAGGTTACTGTCATCTGTCAGTTATGAAAGCATGACTACCAACTCTAGAACATGAAAGGCGCCAAAAATAGTACGCTTATAGATCTTCTAAACGTCGTGTTTGCAGTACAAAACAGTGCGTTTATAGAAACATAAGAACACCGAAATAGAAAAATTAACTTGTGATGTCTCAGGAAAGTATTATATAGGTAGGTAATAATAATAAAATAACAACGAATAATGTTAAAACCCAATCTGAATTTATACAATAATTGAAATTGCTCCTATACTAGTTTAAAAACATAAAAAATTCAAGTATAATTCCTTGTCCAATTGTAACCCCAATCCGTTTTCTTTATTTGATCTTGTAAGTTCGGAATCCCTGCATCAGACGTGCGGAACTAACCCAGTGTCACACGGTATCACTTCCACACCATGTGGCTCGGCGTGGCGTACACCTAGAGACCGTGACCGTACCAAGACATACATTAGTAAACACCAGACACCTTACGCACCCCGTTGGGAAATGCTACGGCTATGGTGGGGACTGTAGACTACACTACAAGCTAAGCCGACGATATCAAATTAACACGTTATTAACCTGGTCAACAGCACACTGCATGAATTATTCATTCCAAGTGGCTAATTAAAAGCAGCTAAGGCAGTTAAACGAGGATTCTTCATTATTAAGATTGGTTAGGGCAAGATAGATTTGCTGAAGAACTTGGTAACACAGAAATTAGTACCCTTTAAGCAAATCAAATAAATAAATATATCATCACGGCTTTTATGCACAGATTTCGGTACCTAATGGACGATATAAGTACAGGATGATGAAAAAAAAAAAATCTGCACAATACCTCCCGCCATTTACCTATGGGGTCTCGTTGACGTGTGCCTGATGTCTGGTCGCGAATCTGGGGAATCCAATTCGATCCCGATCAACGCCAAATAATTCGAATTTTAAATGGCATCAAATTAACCCTTGTGGTAAACGCCCGCACAATACAAATATGTCATCATCATTACCAAAATGTGTGTACAAATCAGATTAGCACACCCAGCAATGGATAATATGCCGTGATAATATATTTATTTGTTTCTTTATTTAAATACATACCTGCATATTTACTAATGCTAGAAATTATGTATTTTAAGTTCCTTTCCGTAACACTAGTTCTATTTACAATTTTCCTTTTAAAACGTTACTATTATTAATATGAAATGATTATTTTTTTGACAGTGACATTTATCTGTCAGTTACATACATTTTAGCTAAACTATGTAACTACGGAGATGTGTTTAAAGTATAAGCTCCGAGATATAATTTTTATATTACTTTATAAATTTATCCATAGAATATACAGAAAAAGTATTAAAGCAAACTTGTAGAACATAGAATAATCTTGAATTTTTATAATAACAAATTGAGAAAAAATTACATTTAAAAGTAGTTTTTGAAGAAAAACTATCTTGAGCTTCAAGTAAACTGCCATGTCTGGTTACCCAATTGCCACCAAAATCTAATGGCTTCTTTCCATATTAGAATAAGGTAAAAATACATAGTTTCAAAACTTTCTGAATGATAGTATTTCTGTTAGACCGTAAACAGGATCCACACCCACACACACACACACATGCATACATACATCATCGTGAAAATGTTAAAAATGGATTCTAGGGACTTTAAAACATGGTCATTTACCAAAATCTCGATAAGCGATTTTTATATACCTCAAACAGGGGCGACTCTTTTCTTTATTATTAATTTTAGACCTATAGTTTATTTAAATTAAAAAATAAGGGCCATTTCTTGGCGTAAAAAGGTCCTGAATTATATTTCCGCTTTCGCCGGACGCGATATCTTCCTTGGTATTATTTTTATCTTCCGTTAACTTTATGTAAGAAAGATATTGTATTTGGTAAAAAAAACAGTGGTGCGTTTTTAATAAATACACACGTTTTAGGGTCCCTAAATACGATTTTACTATTTTTACAATGATGTCTGTATGTATCGCGAGCGTGCGTGTGTGCGTATGTGAGTATAATTTGGGCCGCGATAAACTCCAATACTTAATAAAAGCTTGTTTAAATTTAACTCATTGTTAAATTTTGACATATGGCAAATTTAAAAGTGTTATTAGTGTATATAAATTAATTAAATTGTGTGTGTCACCTCACGAGCACTCATTTCTGGCATGGAGAGTGCAACACAGGGGTCATTTTTGTGCCATTTAAAATTGTAAATATTAATCGTCGGTCGAAATCGAACCCGGAATTTTAAATTTAATTTTAAGGATTTACATGAATAAAAATTAAATGGGAGGTATTGTGTTGGCCACATCATATTTTTATATCTACATTTTTGTACAGCAGCTCTACTTTTGTTGATACCTCTATGCTTTATACGGTCACCCATCCAAATCTCCGACTGACTCATCACCCCTTAACTTTCCTCTACCCTATTCCAATTCCTCTTTAATAATTTCTCTCTTTCCACCCCTATATCTGTACTACCTATGTACGTCCACCAGGTCTGCATTTGGTGTTGTACTCGTCGCAGCTCTCTCTGTGTGGTGAAATTGATTTCCCAGTGTGCAGTTCCCCTTTAAGCTGGCTGCGCAGAGCTGCCTGGCCGAGCCCTAGCATCGCCCCGCCACCACCGCCGCCGCCGCCACGCCAGCCCGTTCACGGAACAAAGTTCCGAGCGGTTCGGGCTTAATGTTTGCACGCAGTATAGAGCCTTTCAGGGACGCTACAGTATAATGTGCGCTATAGTTTCGTATAGCATGGTAGTGGGAATAAATAAATATATCTGGTGGTTTACTGCAAAAACAACCATTGTAGACATTTTAGAATTTTGAGTATAAATGATTTCAAAACAAGAAATTTACTTAACAATTTGTATTTTTTTTGTTCATTACAATAAATGCTACTATATCTGTGATTTATATTATGGTGAAGTTGTCGATGTACTGCCTCACCTCCGATTTGGATGAAACTTTGTCAAAATATTCTTCTCAAGACAAACGCAGGAAAAATAATAATAAGTGGGGGTCAAAGTCGGTTGACCTTCAAAACACTATTTGTTTATATTTAAATATTTAATCCATATAATCTCTATAATGTGATTAAAAACCCAGATTTCAAAATATCCGGTTCCTCGGATATCCGTAAATTTGATTCGGATTTGGATCAGGATTCGATGTTTTGTTTACGAATCCGGATCCAAATTTTAATTCTGGATCCGATTCCTCATTTTGAATATAACGGCAAACCCCTCTGAAATAGACAGATAATTTCTGCAAATGTAATGAAAAAGAATTTATACACATCAAGTAACATTTTGTAGCGCGCCCAATGCTTGCGCCGTTACTGATAGCATGTTCGCGAATGATGACGTAATCCCTTCGCCGGAATTACCCCGATGACGTAAGCCCCTGGGGAAAACCCATACGCGTTCTGACTGGTCAATTACATCCAGTTGAGTGAATCTTTTGTGTTCGATGATGGTCGCGTCAGAGGGTTCTAGAAGGATAATGGGCTGTATAAATACCGGCCGAAAGAAAGCGCAGATATATTCTGTGATATAGAAGCAACGAGTAATGAAGTCGGTGATATAAATAAGTAGTCTACGCGTTGTTAACATAAATAAATGTGGTTATATAAATAAATGTAGTGATATAAATATTGGTTAAATAAATAATATTAGTGTTTACACATTTAATAATATTCTTAGTCTTAAATTAGTGTTTATAATTATTTAATCCTAGTCTTAGTTACTTTTATCATCTTCTTAATATTTAACCTTAATTATTTTTAGTTTAATAAACGTATTATTTTAACTAACAATATTTGTCTAAGTTTTACACTTCACCCATATAAATAAAACGTTACAATATTAATATGACATACTCATAATCGATCCGTTACTAAAATCCGTTTCCAAGATTTGATATTCGAATCCGGATTCAAGATCCGATACTCAGATTCGGATTCAAAATCCAATACTCACATCCGGATCCAAAATTCGATACTGAGATTTGGATCCGAGATCCGGATACTTTAACATTCAATTATCCGGATATTTTTGGATCCGAAACAGAAACTATTCGGATCCGGATCCCATCACTACTATTAATCATCTATCCCATTTTCTAGTGTTCTTATTGTACAAGTGATATACATATCAAACTAATTTAAAATATTTATATGTTGATAATTAATTAACCCATGAAATAGGAGTTAAAATTAGTTTATTCAATAGATAAATAACCAAACTTAATTATGTATTCTAATATTGATATCTTAATTCAAATCTTTAATAAAAATTGATACCATTTTCACTAAACGGTCAAAAAAAAAACAATGTAATTTATCAATATGAAATTAATTCATATAAATAATTGATATTCTTTATATTTGTATAAATTTAAATAATTTATTATTAATATATTCAACACAATGATTATTTATTGCTTCATATTTAAGTTCATTATTTTCACTCGAAAGCCCTGTTTTTGGAAGTTCTTAAAACTGCTATAAATAATAATGTTAGCATTGTATTTGCATATACATGAATTAAATATCAGTAAATACTAAATTGAATTTCAGGTAGAAAGTAAATTTTTCTTACGAAGACTTAAATACGTATACAATAGTCGCTAATCTGGGGACCCGGGTTCGATCCCGACCGACGCCAAAAATTACATCGCATTTTAATGGCACAAAATTGACCCCTGTGGCGCACTCTCCACGCCAGCAATGACTGCCCGTGAGGTGACGCCTGGTAAGCGCCCACACGGTACAAATATTCCATCATTACCGATATCTGTGTACGAAGCAGATTGGCACACCCAGCAATGGGTAATATGCCGTGATGAAATATTTTTTTCTTTATTTATAGTCAGAAAAATTGACTGTCGGGTTAAGGAACAGTAAGATTATTTCACTATACACAACAGGTAGGGCAATCATCAACGCAAGTCTTCTTTTCACTAGAGCGGCACAGATAATACCCCGTTGGTATCCAATGTTATAAAGCAAACAGTGAGGAATAAACCGCTTTGTCATAATTATATTTATAGTTTTACTACCGAACCCGACAGAGTCAATTTCTCTGACTATATTAAGTAGAAACATTTAGAAATAATTAAATATAAACCCTACTTATTACGGTCTTGTGGTAGCGTGCCTGAGTGCCTAGTTACGAATCTGGGGAACCGTGTTCGATCCTGACTGACGCCAAAAAAATAATTCGAATTAAATGGCACAAAAGTGGCCCCTGTGGCGCACTCAAAGTATAAATGTAAAGAAATTTAATGTGGGAAAAACAAGCCACATAAGGTAATACAAGATATAGCCACAAGCCTATTCAGCAGATTTTCGTAGTTCAGTTCAGTTAAGTCCATTTCTCCCCTAAAAATAAAGCGCCTCTAGAATCGTTTGCAAAAAAAATCTGTGTGGAATTTGTATAAAATACGTAGAATTTACGGAAGGTAATGTGCTGGCCACATCAGAAATCAAATTAAAGACAATCAAAATCTACACAGAGGTTTATGAACATACGAGTAGTTTAAAAAAAAATAATTGAAATATTATATAAAATAAATAAATAAATATATCATCACGGCATATTACCCATTGCTGGGTGTGCCAATCTGTTTTGTAACACAAATATCGGTAATGATGAAATATTTGTACCGTGCGGGCGCTTACCATGCGTCACCTCACGGGCACTCAATGCTGGCGTGGCGAGTGCACTACAGGGGTCAATTTAGTGCCATTAAAATTCGAAGTAATATATTTTTTATCAATATCTGGATATCCATAACAAATTGTTAGTTGTCAGCAAAAAGGACCTTAGAACTTCGACAGGTATCTTTACTGGTCATTGACCTCTGAAATAATAATAATAATAATTGTTCTACAAGAACTAGTCCCAATTACAGAGCAAATCCAGTATAAAAAGAATTTGGTTACCATCTACACGATTGGTATAGCTGAAAACCAGGGCATCAAACCCGCCAAAAACTGGCTTCAGTTCAGGTTCCGGTTAATTTATTTTTTGAGAGATGGGTTCGGGTGCGGTTCTGGTTCAAATATTCATAAAATTTGCGGTTTTGTTCCGGATTCAGGTTCGGTTCGACCTAATGAAAAGTGAATTAATGTTTTTGGAATAACAATCTTTATAAATAAATAATTTAAAATGCGAGCCGGAATTTACGCAAGACAAGAACACGAACACAATTTTCACAAACAGACTACACAGGCGTACGTTTCGAATTCAAAATGAACCTGAACCGGAGCTGAACCCTGAACCCGAAGTTTAACACTCGGTTCGGTTCCGACTCAGGTTCAATTGAAAAATATATTTGAGGTTCGGTTCTGGGTTTGCTAATAATGTTATGGTTTGGTTCCGGTTTTGGTTCGGTTCAGGTTCGGGTTCGATGCCCTGCTGAAAATATCTGTCGATTTTGCGAAGAGGACGAAGAAACTTCGGAAAAAATTGTATATGTGAATGTTCAGAAGTGATCGTAAGAAGACTTAACCGTCTAGGTAAAAGATACCTCGCGGTAAATGAGATCTACAGTAAAATTTTTGAAAGAATGTCCGATCAAGGTTGTCTACGAATTGTATGAATTCAGATTTTTGCTCCGCCCATTATGACAAATTCAGTAGTGTCGTTTGTTTAGTTTTTATGAGGGTACGTAAGATACTACTGTTATTTTATTATATAAAAATATATATTACAGGAAAAACATTCAAAATTCAAAAATAAGTCAACTAGTAAGTTTATAAGCAAATGTAAAACCAAATATGTTAAAAATAAGATACTGATACAATGTCAGTGTCAGTGACTCTGACAGAATACAACGTTATACGTACGGCTATGAATCCAGGTAATGTATCTGTATTAATAAATAAACTTACGTTACAGCGAAAGTATTATCAACAACGAGCATCGTTTATAAATGGAATGTCTTAACTTAGTCGAAACAATATGAATTTTTGAAAGACAAGCGTGTTATATCCATCCTTATCACACACTCTTACAGCCTTTGCAAAAGAAAGAGATAAATGTATGCCTATTTGTTAATTCGTTCGTGATACAGGTGCCCTTGATCGGACATCTTTCAAAAATTTTACTGTACTTCCAGAAAACTTATATGGTGCCATGTTATAACAGTTCTCAATTAAAATAATAAGCATAAAACTCGCGCCCGAAAAACTTTATGAACAATAAATAAAATGGTGCTTTAGTAACGATATTTTAATAGATAAAGTGTCATTTAAAAAGTAATCGTTGGAAAAATATGCAAAATAAATTTGTATTTTGGAATATTTTGTACCGTTTTGTTTATTACATTTATTTATACTTTTTCCACTGAATAAATTATGCAAATGTTTTGCTTTTTAATAATATTTACCTTTCATATCTGTTTCATGCTTTCTATATTTGCGAAATAAATTTTTAAAAACTATGGAAACGTACAGAATATTATATCAGTTTTAATTAAAATCGGAATTAAATTGGAAAACGCATTTGAAGAGCGCAGAACCAGGAATTACCAGAAATAAAATATTTGCTGTGCGTTTGTTGTAAACATTTTAAATATTTACTCCGACTGCAAATCCAGATGGTCGCGGGCAAAACAGCTCAATGACGATGACGAAACAGAAATACATGAACCGTTCCGTTACACACATTGCACATATATACATTTGAAGGAATAAATATTGCGTTATATTTGTCCAGCACCGAGAATAGAATCTACAGAGATGAGGAAATGTTTAATTCTAATCAAGGTTGGTCTTATTTTCTCTAACCCAAACAAACCCACCCGGTTATTTTTTAAAATCCACTTAAAAAATCAGTTGTGGCCAGCACAATACCTCTCGCCACTTTCGTTTTTGGTTACATACTGTCCGTACGATGTACAGTCCATACGATGTAATTTGGCGAGCCAAAATAATGTAATTCAGTTCACTATTCCTAAGTTGCGTTTTGTCAAATATTTACTTTTACTTCGATGCCGCACAGCTTCAGAAGTGAAATAGTGATTTTACAATGTTTTATTGCCTTACACAAAGCAAATTTCACCCTAATACACTCAAACTCGGGGTGTCAGGTACTTTTCAACCTAAGAAGTTATATTCATACATAAGCGTTGGTGCATTTTTTTTTCAATACCAATAGAAATTTTATTTTCTTAACTTTATTAATTTAAAAAATAATTAATTATAATATGATTTATATAATAAATAATTCATTCCAATGTTTGTAATATTTTTTTTTGTATAAATAATTTCTTATTCTTTTGTAATATTCGTAATTTTATTGAACTTCATTCTTCTTCGGTACGCCTATGGATTTTATAACTTTCCCATTACCGCAGTGATAATGGGGAAGTTATAAAATCTATAGGCGTACCGAAGAAGAATGAAGTTCAATAAAATTATGAATATTACAAAAAAAAAAATTGTATAACAAATAAATATTACAAATATTGGAATGAATTATTTATTATATAAATCATATTATAATTAATTATTTTTTAAATTAAGTTAAGAAAATAAAATTTCTATTGCTATTGAAAAAAAAATACACCAACGCTTATGTATGAATATAACTTCTGGGGTTGAAAAATACCTGACACCCCGAGTTTGAGTGTATTAGGGTGAAATTTGCTTTGTGTAAGGCAATAAAACATTGTAAAATCACTATTTCACTTCTGAAGCTGTGCGGCATCGAAGTAAATGTAAATATTTGACAAAACGCAACTTAGGAATAGTGAACTGAATTACATTATTTTGGCTCGCCAAGTTACATCGTACGAACTGTAAGTATAGGGCGAGAGCAGTCATGTGACATTGTGGGCCTTGACAAGCAGATATGGGGGCCCGTGTCAGCATGACAATAATTATGTACATAGATGGCAAAATGTCAGAATTTTGCATTAAAAATTTCAAGATTTTCTAAATTCACGTAGTTAGTTCGTCATACTTGGCCTAGACAAGCAGATATGGACGCTCTTGTCAAAATGACAGTTAGTAATTATTTACATAAATGTCAAATGTCATAATTTTTCACGCGGTTAATTTGTCACCAGGAATGTGGAATTTACTTGCCGAGAAAATAAACCATATGGAATTGAAATATCATGAAATTTGGGAGGGAAAATTGACATTTGACATCTATGTACATAATTACTAGTTGTCATTCTGACACGGGTTCCCATATCTGCTTGTCAAGGCCAACAAAGTCATATGACTGCTCGTGCCATATGATTATGTAACCAAAAACGAAAGTAGCAAGAGGTATTGTGCTGGCCACAACAGATTTTTTAATAATATTACCTACAAAGTCTTAGCAACATTCTTACAGAAGTGGGTTGATTACAAATTTGTTTTTATCTAAAGCCTCTAATTTTTTGT
This sequence comes from Harpalus rufipes, assembly GCA_951394225.1. Taxonomy (NCBI): domain Eukaryota; kingdom Metazoa; phylum Arthropoda; class Insecta; order Coleoptera; family Carabidae; genus Harpalus; species Harpalus rufipes. The sequence goes on from OX596282.1 coordinate 46,014,111, forward strand.
TGCGGAGTTCTCAAATTTGTAGGCCCTCCCCCCTCGTAATCCGGCCCTGATGTAACATATTTCTCATAAATTTCGTATTGGAAAGAAGTAAACTTTATTTTTAGTTTTGTGTGTGGAGAGAAATATTTAGAACGTTAATAATAGCTTGGTGTTTTTGGGCGATATGAAGTCAATATAACTGTAGTGTACTGGGCTGGGAGTGAGACTGATGTACTGGTTAGTGTGGTTTTGGGGCTAGCTGCATATTTTTGCGAGTATACGTGGTTTCAATCGAGCTGAATAATTCGCGTCGGATGCCAAAACTTTTCCTAATTCCGTCCAAATGTCAACCGCGACAGGATAAAACGAGAAATTCATGCAGGTGTTCACCCAGGCCAAACTTTGTCAACTTCACATAATCATCTCAATGCATGCTCTACATTTCGCAAATTTCACAAAGATTTCGGAAAAATTAAATATATTTCATTGATGGCCTGTTGCACCAACATAACTTAAATGTTAAGCGTTCTTTAAATTTCGATTTGCTTTTATGGTTAAGATCCGCTTAAAATTTAAGCCTTGTTGGCAGTGGCGGCTTGTCAGGGTAAATGTAAATTAAATTTAAACTTATTCCGTTAATGCTTGTCTTTATAAATATCAAAAGAATAATTTAAGCCACAACTACAACTAATATGTAATGCAGTTCACCTAATTTACACCCTATAAAGTGCTTCTCGAAATGAATAGTATAACTGCCTAATGTTTTTGATAGAGCATTCATTCCGGTAAGAAATACGTGCACTAGACAAAGAGCTGTTTGAGGCACTGCTTCAAATGCTAAATGCAATAAGTGCGTAAAGGATAAAAGATAGTCGCTTTACCTTCCACGCGGCCTTATAGAGGCCGTTACCATACATGAATACAATCAACGCCACGTGCTGATAAATTTTGTAAGTAGGTTCACGACATCTACTGCATATTTTTGCAAGCAAGATTAAACAAAATTAGCTGTAAATTGCATTCGACAATAAACAAACATAACATAACCTGTATTGTGTAGCATTTTTATTATAATAGGCTCTGGTTTGCGATTGATACGTATTGCAGTAAATATTTAATTCTTTTATTTTTTTCGTTGTTCTTATAGTTTACCCACGTAGTGTTTTTGTAATTTGAATTTTAGTTGAAAACAAAAAAACAAATAATGGCTTCGACTTCAACTTTAAAAGAATTGAGTGACAATATAAGGAATTCTGAAGATATTGTTAATTTTTAATTAACAAAAATCCATTTAATCAACTGTATTATGAAGATAAACTATTTGTCAAAGAATTTCCTAAAATGTTCTGTGATCTGGCAATTTATTTTTGTACATGAAAGGGGAAAAATATGCATTTGCACATCACTTGAAAAAATGTAACTCAATTATAAGGCATTTCTGGATACCTTGCCTCACCAAAATTTTAGTGCACGAGCCTATAATACAATTTGTATTTTGTTCACTAGAAGAGATATGACCTATGATCATATAGCACTTTTTGCTTAAAATGAGCTCAGGAATAAGCTGTTAAAGTTTGTAACATTAGCCCTGAATCACCCTGTATATAAATGGAAATTGCAACAAATACCATCTATAAATGTGTAATTACCCTATTTATTTTCATCAAACATCCCCCTTCAATTTTTAAATTCCACGTATTAAACTCTTTCTACATATTTTTAATCCCTATTCCACGATCCAGGTATCTACCACCCCCCGGATTTAAAAATCCCTTCGTCAGCTCTCGCTCTGCTTCTGGGTAAACAAGCCAAGCCGAGCCGACCTGCAGGGGACGAACATCCCAATCCCCCCTATGATGGGGGGCGAGGATGGGTGGCCGGGGGGATGCAGCGGTCTCGATTTACGTCAAGCGGGTAGCCATGGCAACCACAATGGTTTTACAACATCCATCCTGCTATACCGTGCGTGTTGGTGGAGTGTGGATATCGTGTATGCCTGCTCTTGCTGCTTACTCTAGTGTGCTCTGGTGTGGTTGTAGAGGAGGAATAGAAGAGAATGAATAAAGGAATATTGAAAGATTGTGCATCTGAGTGAGTGGTGTGGTTATAAGAGAGCAATGCGGATGAAGTTTATATGTATTTTTACCTCCGGCTAAGATAGGTAAGGAAAGTATAGGGATCGTGCTAAAAATCGCATATCGAGATTTTGGTAAATGACCACGTTTTAAGGTCCCTAGAATCCGATTTTAACATTTTTCACAATAATATCTGTGTGTATGTATGTGTGTGTATATATGTGTGTGTATTATGGACATTCTAACTCAAATACTATCATTCTAAAAATTTTGAAACCTTATTGTATTTCGGCCCTAGTCTAATATGGAGAGAAGCCATTAGATTTTAGTGCAAATCAGATAACTGGAAATGGCACTTTACTTGAAGCTCAAAATGTTTTATTTTTTGTTTGAAAAATATTATAAAAATTATGGATCGTGGTCATATACCCGAGTGTCAGGTCGCGAATCTGAGTACACGGGTTCGATCCCGACCGACGCCAAAAATTACTTCAAATTTTAGCGACACTAAATTGACCTCTGTGGTGCACTCTCCACGCCAGCATTAAGTGCTCGTGCTCATCATTACGAATATCTGTATGTGTATACACAGCAGATTGGCACAACCAGCAATGGGTAATATGCCGTGATGATATATATTTTTTTATATTTTTTTATAAAAAATTAAGATTACTGAATTTGCTATAGGTATGCATTAATTCCTGTTCTATACATTTTACAGATAAATTTAAAAAAATCTATTTTATAAATCCCGGAGTATAGAAACAGCTCGTAAATAGTGACTATATTCTATTGTTAATATTTATGGTTTTCCTCTTCTGTACTATTATTTTAATACTCGTACGTAACTGTTACTGAATTTAAATGCATAGGTTTACGAATCATCGTAAAAATCGCCTACATCTTCCAGTAAAACGCTATTTTTCGGACTTGTTACGTAATACACTATTTATATTTCTTGTATGACCTTTTCTTTTGTGAGATTACCTACGTTATCTGTGACTTATATACCTAATTATTTGTCGTTAGTGCGTAATCAGTTCGTAATCACAAGTTTCAGTTTCGCAGACAAACATCACTGTAGGTAGAGTCCGGTAAAAAGGCCTTGCAATTATGTAAATCCTATGTTGTTTAGATAAAGTTTAGATTAGTTCATCGTAATCTCTACACGAGTTTAGCTGTAAACACGCTCAACTCAGACGGTAACCGGGACAAGACGTAACTCCAACAGAGCTATATTCGTCAGAAGGATGAATTTATATGCAATTGATCGGAAAATTCAATGAGGAAGATTACGAAATATAAGATTCTTACAATGATTGTGTCGCCGTGGATATGTAGAATTGTTTATGATTCGGAACTGTATTCATTGAAAATCCAATTATAACAATAGTATATTGTGTTATTGGAGTAAAAGTGATACTTTGTATGGCGAGAGTGGAAGTTTAAACGACGAGCGAAGCGAGTCGGATAGATGCATGACATGTTAAACCAATGTAATCATCTCTCTTGTATCTACTGGAAATGTCTTAGACTGGAGTTATTTTCCTTATTCTTTCATTCCTTATCGTATCTTTCTGCGTCTTCCCCAACAACTATCTCAACATCCTCATCTCTGCCACATTCATTTACTTTTCATTTATAATGACATCTGTCAATTTGGATTATCTGAATATATTAACAGTTTCCAAGGTTAGCATAGCTGGCTGATTTATGAAATTTAATATCTTTATAATTCTTTAACTCTATCTCTATTATTGAATATGAAGTATAAAATGCAATCAAATTGTATAGAGAATATTATATTATTTAAGTTATAATAACGTTAAATGGCAAGAAAAACTGTTAATATCTTCAAATGAGAGTACTTCTGGTTGACCAGTTATAATCAAAATCTAATCACCACATCTTCTGGATGTAAACTTGAGGAATACGAAAAAAATATAATTTTTGGAATCGTGGTTTTGAAGTTATGCGATCCGAAACTTTCGTCACACACACACAGACACACATACATACATACAGACATCGTAAAAATCTTAAAACCTTATTATAGGGACCTTAAAACGTGCTTATTCACTAAAAACTCATCATTGAATTTTTTGACCAAATACAATGCCTTCCTTACCTAAAGGTGACGGAAGGTAAAAAACTGCAAATTTTACATTTTTGCCTATATCTAACGACAAGTGAGATTAACTAATACCGATTAATTGCGACCGATTAAAAATTAAACTAACGCTAGCTTATGGGACTGGTCATACTGCATGCATCCACTATAATCGAACGATGTCGAACCCTGACGAGTGGTTTGATATATCAAATATGTTTTTGACATTTGTCTACAAGTTAAAAAAATCTGTTGTGGCCAGCACAATACCTCTCGCCACTTCCTTTTTTTGGTTACATAAGTATAGGGCGCGAGCAGTCATTAGTCATGTTACATTGTTGGCCTTGACAAGCAGATATGGGGGCCCGTTTCAGAATAATAATTAGTAATTATGTACATAAATGTCAGAATTTTTCATTAAAAATTTCAAGATTTTCTAAATTTACGTAATTAATTTGTCACCAGGAGTGTGGAATTTACTTTTCGAGGAAAATAAACCACATGGAATTGGAAAATCACTAAGTTTAGAATGAGAAATTATGATATATGACATCTATATACATAATTACTAGCTATCATTCTGCCATGGGCCCCCATATCTGCTTGTTAAGGCCAACAAAGTCACATGACTGCTGGCGCCCTAATGTATTTCACATTTCTTATATACCTACACTCTACACCAAATATTCTACTTACATCGATTCCATAATTTAGATTATTTAAATTCATTCTATGAAGAAATTTTGTCTTCTTCTAATTTTTCGAGATGTTTACAATTCATTGTCGGAAGTAACAGTATTTCTGAACGGTATGTGTAATATACCTATAATATTAAATATTTGACTATTAATATAAAGGGTTTTCCAATAAGAGGTGTTATTTTGAATAGCCCGCTATTTCGGTAGATGTCGCTTTTGAAGCTGTCATTTTTTGACATTTGACAAGTAGAAACTACGCCATTAATAAAAATGGAACGATACACGCTTCAACAACGCATTGAAATTATTAAAATTCACTATAAAAATGGTGAAAATTTGGCAGAGACGATTCGGAAAACTCGACAATTTTTGGGTCGTCGTGAAGCACCTTGTCGGACCGCAATACAGAAATTGGTGGAAAAATTCGAGCTGTTGGGACAAGTTAGTGATGTGAAGAATAAAACCCGTGCACGTCGCTCAAGAACAGCCGAGAATATTGCTGCTGTAGCCGAAAGTGTTGAAGAAAACCCAGGTTTGTCCATTCCTCGTCGTTCTTTGGAATTAGGCATTCCACAAACGTCATTACACCGTATTTTGCATAAAGATTTGGGTCTTAAGGCTTATAAAGTCCAGTTAACACAAGAACTCAAGCCGGCCGATCATCAACAACGTCGTGTCTTTGCTGATTGGGTCGTTGAAATGCATGAAAATGATCCGGAATTCCATCGAAAAATCATCTTGAGTGATGAGGCCCATTTCCACCTCGGTGGCTTCGTCAACAAACAAAATTGTCGCATCTGGGGCTCAGAAAACCCAAAAGTTATTGTTGAAAAGCCTCTCTATCCTCAACGTGTGACTGTTTGGTGCGGTTTATGATCCGGCGGAGTCATTGGACCTTACTTTTTCGAAAATGAGGCTGGAGCAACAGTTACGGTGAATGGATTGCGCTATCGAGAGATGATTAACGATTTTTTATGGCCGGAATTGGATGGCATTGATCTGGACAACGTTTACTTTCAACAAGACGGCGCTACGTGCCACACAAGCAACGAAACCATTGATCTTTTACGGGAAAAGTTTCCGGACCGTGTTATCTCTCGAAGAGGTGATCACAATTGGCCACCGAGATCTTGTGATTTAACACCTTGCGACTTGTTTCTTTGGGGCCACGTGAAAGAGAAGGTCTACGCCAACTGCCCAGCGTCGACTCAAGACCTCAAAGATGGAATTCGTGAGGTTATCGAGGACATAGGACAGCCAATTGTCCTGTCAGCGTGGTCGTGGTGGTCATTTGCCTGATGTTATTTTCCACTATTAACGGCATACCTTCCTCTTTATAATGAAATAAACATCCGATCATTTATATTAAAAAATGGCATTTTTCTTTGAATATCAAAATAACACCTCTTATTGGAAAACCCTTTATTAAGAAATAATATAAAGTATGAACTTCACAGAAAAAGTCTTTAATAATGTCTCCGGATTTCTGACACTGATATTTATCTGTCAATTACAAACAATTTAAATTTTCAACTATTTTCCATGGTATTCTTTCGGCTGTAAAATTTATTACAGATTATTTTATATATTATATTTCTTTTATCTCTAAATCTATGGAATATATAATAAAATATTTAAATGTATCAGATAGAGAATTTAATTTTTTTTAATATTACCAAGAAAAATTTTCAAAAAATAATATTTAGAAGATTTTTTTTCAAGAATCTTCTGCTTTCCGGTTGTCCAATTGTTACCAAAACCTTTTCAGATCTTCCCATGAATGTCCCGATTGGGAAATACGTAGTTAAACAAATTTGAAGTATTATAGTTTTTGAGTAATCGTCCTTCCAACATCCCACATACATACACACACACACACACACACACACACACACACACACATACACAGACATCATCGTAAAAATGTTAAAATCGGATTGTAGGGACCTTAAAACGTGCTTATTCAATAAAATCTGGATATGCGATTTTTAGCATGAATCCAAATATCTCTCTTAGCGAGAGGTAAAAAAATGAGAATATTACAGCGACATTATTAGTATCATGACGGAAATGTGGAAATGAAATAGACCATAGTTGGAAAACTGTGAGAAATAATGTACAATTATATGATCAAAGCACTCTAGGATACAGTAATAATTGTATGAGAATGCATAAATTATGGAAGCAAATTTCTCTAATTTTAAGAAAACAAAAACTCATAAAGTTTGTCATTATTTAAACATATATTTGCGGCATTTCAGTGTAAGATTTTTTTTTCAGTTTAAGTTGCAGTGTGACATATCGCCTAAAATTTCGGTCGATCGCTATTGATCTGCGACAGTCGGTCTTGGTTGATCGATTTCATTCTACTCAATGTGACCACTGCCTAACGGGCCAAATATCCCTGATTTAATCGACTTCGGGTAATCGTATATTTTCCGAATTCCAAATATTTGTAAAATGTTATGTGGAAAAATATTTGAGTAATTTGTAAATGACAAATTCCTTTTGAATTTTCTACTGATTTTGGGAATAATTAATGAGTAATCTTTAAGGCTGTCCAAGCACAGTCTCTCGCTCAATCACTAATGATTATAAATAGTATTGTGTAAACAAAGACAGAAAGATTTATAGAGAAGGAGACAGTGTACTCGATTCTCGAAATTCGTTAGTACAAAACCAGTTCTACTTAAAAATAATTTCATACGCAGAGACAAAGAGACGAGACCAGATCACAACAGCTCATATAACCGTTCGCTGGTTCGTTCCTAGTATACAGGATGTAACATTTTATTTCAAATGTAAGAATAAATGATACATTTACTTTTGTCAAACGGATGCTGAAGTAAAATTGACATAGCATACCGGGTGGCATTTAAAAAACAAATCCTGTTTGAAATTTCATATAACTCCGGAGTACATTGAGATTGAGATATTGATATGATTTTTTACCTTCCGTCACCGCTAAGTAAGGAAGGTATTGTCAAAAAATTCGGTGGTGAGTTTTCATTGAATAAGCACGTTTTAGGGTCTTTACAATACGATTTTACTATTTTTACGATGATGTCTGTATGTGTGTGTGTGTGTGTGTGTGTGTGTGTGTGTGTGTGTGTGTGTGTGTGTGTGTGTATGTGTGTGTGTGTGTGTGTGTGTGTGTGTGTGTGTGTGTGTGGACGTGTGTGCGTATGTGTGTATGTGTGTGTATGTGTGCGTATGTGTGTATGTGTGTGTATGTGTGTGTATGTGACCACGGTTTCGGCGGCGATATCTCCAATACTAGAATTCCAAGAATTAAAATTCTTGCGTATTCCTTTTCCTTACAACCATATGCAGACTTGATTAGATTTTGGTTATAATTGGTCAACCGGAAGTATCCTCATTTGAAGCTTTTAACAGTTTTTCTTGAAAAACTCAGTTAAATTTTATTATAACTTAAAGAATATATTATTGTCTATACGATTTGATTGAATTTTATATGTGATATTCAACAGATATAGAGTTAAAGAAGAATAAAGATAATAAATTTCATAATTCAGCCAGCTATGCTAACTTAACCATGGAAACTGCTAACCCAACTAACATTTTCCGTGCTTATAGTAACGAATTTTAAAATTTTAGTTTTATAGATGTTATATAAATGTAACTTTAATGTGTAAAGTATTTTAAAAGGTTATTTAATATTATTACAGGTTCCGAAGTTATATTAGTAATTTATAACGTTACATTTGGCAATTTACTCGTAACGTTTATAAACAAGTAACAGATATGTTACTGTTACCACCATTATATAACTCTAATATACCGTTGCTTAAAGTTTTATACAAAAGTTTTATAAGAGAAGCCAATGCTAAAATTAAACTTACATACTTTATTATTTTTTAACAGTTTCATATAATTCACTTATAAAAATTTAAGAACATACTGTAAAATTTTGAGATGGATTAGTGAAAGCCGTTAGTTATATAAAACTTTTGTATTTATAAATTATAAATTATTTTCCATTATTTTACTTTTAGTTATTGCTGTATTCATTATTAAATCTTTTTCTTTATTTAATGCGTTTAGGGTTCAGTGTCAGTTCAAATACAATCTGAAATAAAATGAGTGTCAATTTAAAGTGGAAAAAGGTAGTGGATTTTACCGAAAACTAGCAAAGAACACTGTCAAAATTACAACATCTAAACAAACATTTTTTTCAAATGCGGCCGCTAACATAACCTGTAATCAGAAATTGCCATATATAGATTATAGAAGCTGCTTCATTCAGTAGAGCATATGAATATAATCAAGATGCAGAATCCATTTCACCAGAAGAAACTAATAAAAATTTGTCAGTGAAAATTTCGAACATACACAATGAAACTTGTTTCACGAATTAGAAGATGATGAAGAAATATATTAGCAATAAACGATATAGAAAATATACAATATTTTTGTAGGTTAACCGGTGGATAAGTTTTATACCATTACCAATGTTAATATAACGTTACCGAAAATTTTATAAGGTTGCTATTTAGGTAATTCTTTTCACTTTTAGTGTACAACATAAGCAATGATTTTATAATAATAAAATATAGTGTTATAATGTTCTATTACATTACTTTACCCCCTACGATGGTGTTTCGTAACATAACAATAAATATTTCAGTAATATAAACGTATCATAGCTAACTTCAATTTAAGCCGCCATATTTTTCATCAGCAATCATCCGCCATCTTGGGTGTTTATTAAAAAATAAACAATATTGTTTTATATTTATGTTTGTATGTTTATTTTTACTCAAATTTTATTTTAATATTCAATAAACATTAAAAATAAAATATAAAATTGAAAAAAAAGAACATTATTTAATTTTTATTTGTGACCTTGAAAATTAAAAATGTAAAAATAATGAAAAATTTAAAGGCGCATTAAATATTTAGAAGTTTTATGCATATATTTCACAGTAAAATTTCATTTGTTTATAATTTATCATAAAACTAACGCGTTTTGAATTATTAACATAATCATATATAGTCTATATGGTTTAGAACTTATGAGCACTTTAAGAAAAATATACCATTATAAAAATTTACTTTTTATAAATAACAACTGATGAATACATTATAGTAGTGAACGAGAATACTACAGATATTTTGGTTATATTTTGAACCACAATATATATGCATGGTTTATAAGAGTAATAATAACAGCTTACTTTAAATACACGCATGAAACTATATAAATCGTATAAGTTATAATTCGGTTATATACATGTTTTATAAAGGTAATAGACACCTCCCGAGTCCCAAGTTATATAAAACTAAATTATTTATAATATTACTAAAATTTTGTCACAGTAACCATTATAAACTTCTCCATTTAAGCTCTTTAACGGTTTTATAAGAGATTGTATAAGGTTTACATAAATAAAATTAGCTCGAGAAGTTTTATAATTCTAGTAATAAGAAACTGTCGGGTACTACAATAAAACAAAAAATGTTAGTTGGGAATATATTCAGGTAATTCAAATTGACAGATGTCAGTATCAATAAAATGTAAATGAATGAAAGAATAAGGGAAGTAACTCTAGTGTTAGAAGTTTCTAGATATAAGAGAGACGATCACATTGGTTTGAACATGTCAAGAGGAGAGATGAATATATTAATAGAAGGCGGAAGAAACATAGGTAGACCAAATATAAGATGAAAAGACTGTATTGCAGAAGACTTGAGAGAAAAGGAACTGAATGAGGACGACACGCAAAACAAAAATAAGTGGAAGAAGAAAATAAAAATAGCGACCCCCTAACGAATGGGAAAAACTAAAGAATAAGAAGAAGATGTCAGAGTCAAGTGCAATTTGCATTGTTTGTTTATGAAATAACTTTACTGGAAATATAGGATCTTTTGCAAGAAAATTGATGTATAGGGTGTGCAGAGTAACATGACTGCTGACTTTGGCAAGCAGATATGGGCACCCGTGTCAAAATGACAGCAATTAATTATGTCCATAACCGACAATTTTTCATTCAAAATTTCATAATTATCTTATTTCACGTGGTTTGTTTGTTATCAGGAGTATGGAATTCAGTTGCCGAGAAAGGGAATCACATAATACCAAAAAATTAGAATCTTTTGCAAGAAAATTTATGTTTGGAATTTGTACATAATACACAGGATTGACGGAAGGTATTGTGCTAGCCACATCAGATTTTTTATCTCTTGTTGAAAACTCTTTCTACCACATTTCAAACATTTATATAGAAAAACAAGTGAATAGCAATTTTCTAAATTTGCCATTGAAACCCACTTATTATTGAAGCAATTGTTTTGTCAGTAACATTTCGAGCTAGTTACAACATTGTCATAATTTGCTCTAAGTTTTGTCCAATTATCTCAAGATTTCTTCTTCTCGCGTAAATAAATCTGACTTAGATCATTGCAACTTGTCAAAAAAATAAAAATGGCGTGGCAAAAAAATGCGGAAGAATTTTCAGGGAAAAAATGACCATTTTATAGCATCTCGTACTATAGGCGACTGGTAGAAACTGGATCGATTTTCAGATAACCTGGGACAGTTCATGTACTGATTATGAATTTAAAAATACATTGGTATGGTTAAAAAACAACTGAATTTGTTATTCTAATCATAGCTTAATCACCCCTAATTAACAGTACTATCAGTGGACTTTAATCCTATTATAGAAAAAAAGTATGAATATAAATATTTTTTTATAGTATAGTAAACACTTTTTTGTACATTTGTAATATGCTTTTTTGTAATAATAAAAACTAATATTGTGTTGTTTCAGTCTTGTTTAGATTAATAACATATTTTAATGACAGCTATAAATCATTTGTATTTTTGCATATATATTAGTCATTATAGATTCATAGACTACCACTTTTTTACCTTTCGTCACCTTTATAGAATGAAAGTATTGTCATAGGTCAAAAATTCGATGGTGAGTTTTTAATGAATAACCACGTTTTAGAGACCCCAGAACACAATTTTACTATTTTTACGAAGATGACCGTATGTAGGTGTGTGTTTGTGTTTATGTGTGTCTGTAACAAAAATTTCTCTTTCGATAACTCCAATACTACAATTCGAAAAATTATATTTTTTTCACATTCTTCTTTTGTACGTCCATGTAAAAAGTTGATTAGATTTTGATTATAATTGGTCAACCGTAAGTACCCTTATTTGAAGATTTTAACAGGTTTCTTGAAATAACGCTGTTAAATATAATTTTTTGACCTTTTATGTTATTATAAATATTAAAGAATATTATATTCTCTATACGATTTAATCACATTTATTTCTTCATATTGAATACAATATCTCTCGCCAGTTCCGTTTTAGGTTACATAAGTGTAAGGCGCGAGCAGTCATGTGACATTGTTAGCCTTGACAAGCAGATATGAGGGCACGTGTCAGAATGACAATAATTATGTACATAAATGGCAAAATGTCAGAATTTTGCATTAAATATTTCAAGATTTTCTAAATTCATGTAGTTAATTTGCCACCAGGAGTGTGGAATTTACTTGTTGAACAAAAAAACCACATAGAATTGGAAAATCACTAAATTTCGAATGAAAAGTTATATTTGTTATCTATGTACATAATTACTAGCTATCATTCTGACACGGGCCCCCATACCTGCTTGTCAAGGCCAACAGTCACATGACTGCTCGCGCCCTATTGTATTCAACATTTCTTGTATACTTACACTCTACACCAAAAATTCTACTTATATCTATTCCATATATATTTAGATTTAGTTTTAAATTCACTCTATGAAGAAATTTTGTCCTACTCTCCTAATTTTTCGAAATGTTTCTAATTCATTGTCCGGATTGACAGTATTTTTGAAGTGTATATGTACTATACCTATAATTTTAAATATTTAACTATTAATACAATAAGAAATAATATAATGTATGTACTTATGCCAATCTTCTCGAACATACTGTATATAGTCCGTCAGATATCACTCATCAGCCGTTCGTCCGCGCATTCCTGAATACCAGTCGTCAGGTAAGACAAAGACACCTCCGTACAGCCTACGGTGTGCAAGAAAGAGACAGCAACAGCGCACAGAGAAAAAACGTCGTAGAAAAATCCGTATCCTAGAAGTGGATTTTTTTCTTCTACGGCCACACTAACGACGAGGCAATATCTCACGACGGACAGAGATAGAAGATGAAAAAGTGGACCGTGTTGCCAAGTGGGAATGTGGGCGGGATATTTGAATATAAAAAAAACTTTTTTTGTAAAAATTAGGACACTTATTTTTCGTTCTTGCTTTGGGTCAGCCTCAAATGACTGTTCGTACCATGAAAATTGCTTACATAAAAATTTCACTTTAAAATACAGTATGTCTCATTTAGAGCTGCCACTATTGGGATCTCGAGAACTATAAGAAATACAATGTCGGTTAAATGGAACTTACAACTATAGGGGGCCATCTCATAGGGCACTAGATAATGACGAAAAAATTAAATTTTGTTGATTTTTACTTCCCGCTACCCTTGGTAAGGATGATATAGGGATCGTGCTAAAAATCGCATATCGAGATTTTGGTAAATGACCACGTTTTAAGGTCCCTACAATCCAATTTTAACATTTTCACGATGATGTCTGTGTGTATGTGTGTGTGGATCCTCTTTACGCTCTAACTCAAATTATCGTTCAGAAAATTTTGAAACCTTGTATTTCTACCTTACTCTTATATGGAAAGATGCCATTAGATTTTGGAGTAAATCAGATAACCAAAAATGGCATTTTACTGGAAGCTCAAAATAGTTTTTCTTCGAAAAATACCTTTAAATGTTATTTTTTCGAGATTTATGTTATTATAAAAATTAAAGATAATTAAATTTTCTACAGGTTTGCATTAATACTTTTTCTATATATTTTATGGATACATATATAAAACTATCTATAATTTTAATCCCGGAGCCTACGTTTTAAACACAACTCATACACATGCTTATACAATTCAGATCTCAAATATTTGCAACTGACAGATATATATCACTGTCACCGAACTAATCATTTCAAATAATAATAAATATTAACGTTTTATAAAGAAAATAGTAAATGGAACAATAATTATATGGAAAGGAACATAATACAGTTTCCAGCATAAGTAATTATGTAAAAATATAGGTAAGATAATAAAAACATATATAATCACGGCATATTACCCATTGATGGGTGAGCCAATCTGCTTTGTACGCAGATGTCGGTAATAATAAAGACACGTTTGTTCCGTGCAGTCGTTTACCAGGCGTCACTTCACGCATATCTTGGGAACGGGTTCGAATCCGACCGACGCCGAATATTTTAGAATTTGAAATGGTACAAAATTGACCGCTGTGGTGCACTCTCCACGCAAGCAATAAGTGCTCGTGAGGTGACACCTGGTAAACGCCCACAAGTAGCGAGTTCAAAATAAAAATATTTAGCAAGAAAGTCATAAAATGAATTATATCTATCAAATAGAATATAATTAATAATAATAATGATGTTTTTTTGTGAAACAATTACAAAATTCGGGAAAAATAACGTGAAAAATTAATACGAAACACAATAACCCTTACATCATTGAAAAGAAAAAAAAATAGTTATTTTTTGTGACTAAAATATAAGTTTCATTTAAAAAAATATAACTTTGTGTTATACCTCGGAAATTCACGGATATTAAAATTTATTTCGCACGCAACCGGTTAGGCAATAAAAATATCTAACCTCTTTATTTGAAACATTTTGTAAACAAAAGATTAGTGCATGATTTTTTCAAAGGTGCGAAGGCCGAGCACTACAAAGCACTGACGGAAAAATAGATCAACTATTCATAGCTCTTGAGGAGAATACCACACAGAACTAATTTTTATACAATAAATGACAGTTGGGGGTGTTAATATTACAACCAATCAGTGAATAAGATCGACTACAGCTCTCAGTCATTATTATTTTCTCCCTAAACAATAAGAGAGTCTTTGAAATGAAAGAGTAGTCTGTGAGTGTTTTGAAAACTGCCTGTAAATGCAGAGAGAAAATTAATTTCGTGTTAGCATGCAAATTAGTAGCATATAATTACATATTCATGATTCCGGCGATGATGAATGGAGGTTTTTTCGGACCGGGCGTCCAAGACACTGTTCTGGGACTTCAAACCTAATCTACTCGTTTTATTTTTATATTTCACCCTGCCATGTTACCACTTCAAACCACAAGGGAATATTTTAACATTCATTACTGCCCCAATAGCCAGTTTACAACATTTTCGTCATTATTTTTCATATATGAAAATTATATTCTTAAAATAGGTTGTGTTTTACTAAGATAATTGATCTTGGAGAAGTTAACAATGCATGTTTTAACATATTTAAATAAAAATGAAAGAAATACTAAAAAAAAATAATGTGGACCTGATTGTACATTAACAGTTTTGAATTATTTTTACCTTCCGTCACCTTTAGATAAGGAAGGTATTGTCTTTAGTCAAAAAATTGGATGGTGAGTTTTTGAGCACGTTTTAGGACCTCTAAAATACGATTTTACTATTTTTACGATGATGTCTGTATTGTGACGTGCGCCCCTGAGAGAAAAGTATGCTTGCGCCGCTACTGATAGCATGTTCGCGAACAATGACGTAATCCCTTCGAAAGAACATACCAGAGCGATGATGCAATCCCCGACGCGTTGAGACATGTTAATTACGCCGTGACCTAATTCTTTTGTATGCAAGTCACTGTCGTGTCGGTGGTTTCTAGAAGTATATGAGCTGTATAAATACCGACCGAAAGAAAACGGAGGGACAGTCTAATATATATATATAGTGATATAAATATACAGTTTACCAGTTGTTAACATAAATAAATGTAGTTATATAAATAAGTATAGTGATATAAATATTGTATAGGTAAATAATCGTAGTGTTCAAGCATTTAATACTATTCTTAGTGTTTATAATTATTTTATCATAATGTTAGTTGTTTTTATTATCTTTTAATATTTAATCCTTAATTATTTATCGTTTAATAAACGTATTCTTTTATTAATAATATTTGTCTATGTTTTACACCACCCATATAAATAAAAACGTTACAGTATGTATGTGTGTGTGCGTGTGTGTGTATGTGACCATCGTTTCCGATCGCATAACTATAATTATATTTTTTTCTATTCATTTAGTTTACATTCAAACGAAGAGGTGAATAGATTTTGGTAATAATTGGTCAACCGGAAGTGTTCTCATTTACAACTTTTAACAGCTTTTCTTGAAAAAAACGCTGTTAAATATCATTTTTTGACATTTTATGTCATTATAAATATTAAAGAATATTTAATTTTCTATACGATTTGATTTCATTTTATACTTTATATTCTATGGATATAGAGTTAAAAATTTATACCATATTAAGAAAATTTTAATTGAAAGATTTCAGTGTCAATGAAATGAAAATGAATATAGTAGATATGAGGATGTTGAGATAAATTTTGGAGAACAGACGGAAAGATAGGATAAGGGAAATGGCTCGAGTGATAGAAGTTTCTAGAAAGATATGAGAGAAACGACATCATTGGTTTGAACATGTCATGAGGAGATATGAAGAATATATTGAAAGAAGAACGAACAGCTTAGTAATAGAAGGTAGAAGTAACAGAGGAAGAGCAAAGAAAAGATGAAAGGACTGTATTGCGGAACACTTGAGAGAAAATAAACTGAATGAGAATATGGAAATGAGTGGCCCCTAACGAATGGGAAAAACTAAAGAACAAGATGTCAGTGTCAAGTACAATTTACATAGTTTGTTTATGAAATAATTTTACTGGAAATATAGGATCTTTTGCGAGAAAATTCATGTATGGAATTTGTACATAATACACAGGATTGACGGAAGGTAATGTGCTGGCCATATCCGATTTTTTTGTGTGTATTTACGGACACTGAGATGATGTACTTATTTTATTTATTGCTAAAGATAATTTATTTATAGTTATAAGAAATATAAATAAATCTACATATTCTTAGAAACAAACAATACATATAAGGCAATTACGTGCGATATTTATGTACCTGTAATTAATATTTGTCTCCACCAAGACAAATGTAATGATATACTCTGTCAAGGATAATATCCGCAACTATTTATACACAGATCCTAAAGTTATTTATCACACATTGATAATTTATTGCCTGAGAATTACCACTTGTAATTTTACATTATTAAAGCTATAAATATAACAATATATTATATTTATTCTCTTGTTTATAGTAATTTTAAATTTTCTAAGAAGATGTATTTTTTTATAGAAATATTTAATTATAATACTTTTTAACCATAGTTGATTCGCAATCTCTTCTTTTACAGATAAATGTAGAAAATGAAGTATTACATATATGAATGTATTACGAACTATGTTGACAATGAGGTGTTGCACGATTTTTACCTCTCGCTAAGAGAGGTATTGGATTCATGCTAAAAATCGCATATCCAGATTTTATTGAATAAGCACGTTTTAAGGTCCCTACAATCCGATTTTAACATTTTTACGATGATGTCTGTGTGTGTGTGTGTGTGTGTGTGTGTGGATGTGTGTGTGTGGGATGTTGGAAGGACGGTTACTCAAAAACTATAAGACTTAAAATTTGTTTAACAACGTATTTCCCAATCGGACATTCATGGGAAGATCTGAAAAGGTTTTGGTAACAATTGGACAACCGGAAGTAGAAGATTCTTGAAAAAAAATCTTCTAAATATTATTTTTTGAAAATTTTTCTTGATAATATTAAAGAAAAATAAATTCTCTTTCTGATACATTTAAATATTTTTATACATATTTTATAGATTTAGAGATAAAAGGAATATAATATATAAAATAATGTTGTAATTAATTTTACAACCGAAAGGATGCCATGAAAAATAGTTGCAAATTTAAATTATTTGTATCTGACAGATAAATGTCAGTGTCAGAAATAATGAGTAATGAAAGAAAAATGTATTTGGAGAATCCCTTAATTCTTGATCTGTGACTATTATGGAGATGACAAGTCTAGGTTGAAGGACTTAAATTTGTTTCAAACATTATGGGACAATGTACACCAGTACTGTAGACTAGAGTAACTTTGAATTGCGAAAAAGCTATCAAATTCTTCTCAAGTAAGTTGTAAATATTGACAAAATTACACATCGATATAAGAATAATCGGAGTGCAATCTATCCGTCACTTTATTAAAGGGAATTAAGGTTATTTAGATATAACAAGTATGAAAAAATAAAATGTAAAAGAAGATATATAAGAATAGATGCACAATCCAGATATATACATTTTAGACCGCCCAAAATTAATGTTTTTACTAGAAGAATATGAAGAGAAAGTAAACAAGGTTGTTCGAATTGAAAATTGCTGTTACCAGCCTAATATTTATATATGGTAAACTCTACTTTGTAATTTATTGTAACATAATTTATGGTAAAATATCTTTATGTTGAAACATGCTATTATTGAATAATAAAGAAGTTTATACGTCATAGATTTATATGAATATATTATTTGTATTTATAAAAATATTCTTTGCTTTATGCATACAGCCAGGTAAAATATACGGCGAGAGGTTATGTGCTGGCCACATCAGATTTTTTTTCTTGGCTTTAATCGAAAGAATAATAAAATACCTCTATTTTTTATTTTCGTTCATATTACTTTTCATTCATAAGAAAATTGTCTCCTTTCCTTTCACCTGATGACGTCAGCAACGTTTATACCAATAATGAAGTAGTCTACATTTGCCGCCGGCAGATTTTAAACGAGGGAAGGTCGTGACAGCTGTAACTATAGCCGTGTTCCTTCGGGCTGTGATTCACAATCTAAATCATCAAAGTGATCATGATTAAGAAGTATGTTTTTTCGTTTCTTATTCGTTATCCCCACTTTCTCATTTTGTGATCACTAGACAACCTTCCCCTTCTGAATCATCCTTTTTGAGTGATCACACAGATTCATTTCAGAGCAAATTTAAAAATGGCTAATGACAATAGGTTTTCGAGCCTAGAAATTTATCAATGTGGGGTTTGTTGCATCAGAAGAATACGAAATGATCCACCATACTTTTGAAAGCAAAGAAAATATGTTACATAAAAGGTTTGTTGATATAATTTTTAAATCATGATTCAAAAAGATCACGATTAAATTAATCAGGATTTACAAAATCACAATCACAGTCCGAAGGAACACGGCTTATATACTAGCTAATATACTTGCCGTCAAATAGACTGGGATTTCTACAAGGGCAAGGGACAGCGTGCGGAGAACGGAAAATGTTAAACATCAATCCATACTTATTTGATTGCAAATATAGTAAAATTTATTACAGCATATTATTTTATATATTATATTTCTTTTATAGAATATATAATAAAATATTTAAATGTATCAGACAGAGAATTTAATTTTCTTATAACCAAGAAAAAATTTCAAAAAATAATATTTAGAAGATTTTTTTTCAAGAATCTTCTGCTTTCCGGTTGTCCAATTGTTACCAAAACCTTTTCAGATCTTCCCATGAATGTCCGATTGGGAAATACGTAGTTAAACAAATATAAAGTCTTATGGTTTTTGAGTAATCGTCCTTCCAACATCCCACACACACACACACATACACACACATACACACACACACACACATACACACACACATACACACACACACACATACACACACACACATACACACACACACACACACACACACACACACACACACACACAGACATCATCGTAAAAATGTTAAAATCGGATTGTATGGACCGTAAAACGTGCTTATTCAATAAAATCTGGATATATGTGATTTTTAGCATAAATGCAAACCTAACAAAATAGAAATACAAATTTAAATGAAAATAGTGCAGAAAAAATAGTATATGATAAAAGTGATTTATTTTGTTCGAAGATTTGGACCACTCCACTATTACGAGTATAATTAAATAAAAAATATTAAATATATTTTTTAATTTTTACCTTTCCAGTTCTGTCATTGGCTAATACTTCTTGAACGTCACAGGCAGTTTAATTTGGCGCCAATTCAAACTTTTAAATTGTTACTCTGTTTAATATATACAGAAATTTGAACAGAAAATAATATTTACTAATAGTATAGAAGGTACTTATTCGAATTTCAGAATGAAAACAGCATAAATACATATGTTTTTAAGAAAGTTTTCTTGCTTCTCCTTTGCCAAAAATGTCAATATATCTCTGATTGATGATAAACTAAAATATAAAAAAACAAATGATTTTTCTTATCATTGAAATAATCTCTTAAAATCCTGAAGAATCCCAGAATTTTGTATTATTTGTTGTTTATATAGATGGTTGGAAAACAAACAATTTTCGTTATTTATTCCTGATCTTAGTTAATGTAAATTGATTATTTCTGTAATTAAACTGCAACATCTGGTTCATTAACAAGTTGGATTAATTAAAATCCGTTAAATCTTTCTTCGCCCAGAATAGATACATCAAATTATGTTCTTCGGTCACCAAGAGAAAATTATATCTACAGCAAACCAGTAAATAAGAGGTTGGATCAAAATGTACCGAAATTTTTGAATTGAACCTAATTGTCTAACATAAATTGTAACAATTCATGTATACAAAATACATTCGTACAAAACATTCAGTTAATTTATTAAACATTGTACAAAAAATTCAAAGAGCATACACACATCCATTTGCTCTAAAAAACGACAACCGCATAATTTAAAATTTAATAAAAAAAATCTGTTGTGGCCAGCACAATACCTCTCGCCACTTCCTTTTTTTGGTTACATAAGTATAGGGCACGAACAGTCATGTTACAATGTTGGCCTTAACAAGCAGATGTGGGGGCCCATTTCAGAATGATAATTAGTAATTATGTACATAGATGTCAAATGTCAGAATTTTTCATTAAAAATTTCAAGATTTTCTAAATTCACGTAGTTAATTTGTCACCAGGAGTGTGGAATTTACTTGTCGAGGAAAATAAACCACATGTAATTTGAAAATCTGACATGGGCCCCATATCTGCTTGTCAAATCACATGACTGCTCGCGCACTAATGTATTTAACATTTCTTGTATACCTACACTCTACACCAAAAATTCTACTTACATCTATTCCATATATTTAGATTATTTTTAAATTTAAATTCATTCTATGAAGATATTTTGTCCTACTCTTCCAATATTTCGAGATGTTTCCAATTCATTGTCGGAAGTAACAGTATTTCTGAAGGGTATGTGTAATATATACCTATAATGTTAAATATTTAACTATTAATATATTAAGAAATAATATAATACTATTTTCCATGGCATTCTTTCGGCTGTAAAATTTATTACAACAGATTATTTTATATATTATATTTCTTTTATCTCTAAATCTATACAACATATAATAAAATATTTAAATGTATTAGACAGAGAATTTAATTTTCTTTAGTATTACCAAGAAAAAAATTCAAAAAATAATATTTAGAAGATTATTTTTCAAGAATCTTCTACTTCCGGTTGTCCAATTGTTACCAAAACCTTTTCAGATCTTCCCATGAATGTCCGATTGGGAAATACGTAGTTAAACAAATATAAAGTCTTATGGTTTTTGAGTAATCGTCCTTCCAACATCCCACATACATACACACACACACACATACACACACAGACATCATCGTAAAAATGTTAAAATCGGATTGTATGGACCTTAAAACGTGTTTATTCAATAAAATCTGGATATGCGATTTTTAGCATGAATCCATTACCTCTCTTAGCGAGAGGTAAAAATGAAACGTAAATCAACTATGCATTGCAATTTGTCTGGATACAGAAAAATACGAATTAAATCTGTTGATACGACATGTATTTGTTTATATAAACTTATTTCGCCTTTATAGTAAAAATATATCTTATTTTACTTTTAATCTCATCTTCATGTACTGTGACTCATCAAGGGTCACGACCCGAGGTCCAAAATCCACGATACAGTCCTGTCTATTTCCCAATATCTCCCCAATAAGTAAGACAAAGATGCAACATATATTTCATAGTGTCTGAAAGTCAGGGCCGGGTGCGATTGGACAAGTGGTAGACTGCTCAAATATAATTATCAAATTCGCATTCTTTCAACGAATGACTTGTTTATCAAATAGTTGAAAGATTATGGGTATTAATAACTTATTTATTTAGATTAATTATTTAATTTGCTTCAAATGGGATGAAATATTAGAGGCATATTCCTTTTGCTTTTGTACTACTTTTGATTGTGATAAAAGAAATAAACATTTTCTTTAATATTTCGTATAAATTTAAATTTCTCCAATAATCTCTAGAATTCCTGCACCAACGTAATATCTCCCAACGTACACCAAATTTCCTTCGAGAGTTATTTTAAGTGTGGTTTATTAGATGTTTAATTTGTCGGTACATGTGTAAGTTAGCAGCAGCACATGATTAAATCAAAAATAAAAAACAAGACAATCTCATCTTGTAACTTGATACAATTCCAAGTCAACAAATCTTTCCAGATACAGTGACAGCACGTGTTGTCGGGCACGTGTCCTATAAAATCAACCACTCACAATTCTTCCCTTCCTGATATATCCGCATTAAATTATCCTTCAATTCATTTATAAATCGTTCAGGTATATATACACAAACAGTCTGCACTTCTTTTTGTTTTCAAACATTTGGTTTATCTTGATTGAGATTGATTCCAGTGATGTGATTGTTTAAAGAATTTAAAAACCGGACAAAACTTATGTGTCTGTTTTGAATTATTGGTTTTGTCTTCCAACGTGTGGCCAAGCTCTAGATTCTAGACCTTTAAGGACACCGGAACGACTAATTCTCATATCAAGTTACCGTAGACCAAACGAAATGATGTGATGATAACCTTTGTAATTTTTTTCTTATCTTTGAAGATCAGTCAGACCCATTTTACAGTCCTTTAAACAAGAAGTAGTATAATTCATTTTTCTACGTTTTAATAGCCCTTTACTACGAAGAGTATTCTCTTAATGTTGAGCCTAATTATACATACATACTTTGTTTAGCGCCTCAATAATTGATTTATTTCTCAAAGGGTACATAAAAAAACTGTGGTGGCCATCACAATACCTCTCGTCTTTTCCATTGTGGTATATATAAGTATTGTATTTAATATTTCTTGTACACACAAAAATTCTAATTACACCTAATCTTTCTATTTACGTATTTCCTATAATTTTAAATTCATTCTATGTGCAAGTTTTCTCCATTTCTTCTAAATTATCTAGGTTTTCCAATTCATAACGGGATTGACGTTATTTCTGAAGAGTTCATGTAATATACCTATAATTTGTTTTACACTTACTATAAAAGAACAAAAAATAAAAATCTGTTGTGATCAGCACAATACCTCTCGCCACTTCCGTTTCTGATTACATAAGTATAAGGCGCGAGCAGTCACGTGACATTGTTGGCCTTGGCAAGCAGATATGGAGGCCCGTGGCTGAATAACAATTAGTAATTATGTACATAATGTCAAATTTTTTATTAAAAATTTCAATATTTTCTAAATTCACGTAGTTAATTTGTCACCAGGATTATGGAATTTACTTGGCCAAGAAAATAAACCCTATGGAATTGGAAAATCACTAAATTTAGAATGAAAAATTTAGATATTTGACATCTATGTACATAATTACTAGCTATCATTCACGGGCCCCCCCATATCTGCTTGTCGAGGCCAACAATGTCACGTAACCGCTCGCGCCCTTTTGTAACATTTCTTGTTTATCTACATTCTACATCAAAAATTCTATTTACATCTATTCGTTATATTTAGATTTTTACCTTCCGCCACCTTTAGGTAAGGACAAAAGTTCCGGATCCCATAACTTCAATACCACGATTCCAAAAATTATAATTTTTTCGTATTCCTCAAGTTTACATCCAGGAGAACAAGTGATTAGATTTTGGTTATAATTGGTGAACCGGAAGTAGCCACATTTGAAGATTTAACAGTTAAATTTGATTTATTGACATTTAATATTATTATAACTTAAAGAATATATTATTCTCTATACGATTTGATTACATTTTATACTTCATATTCAATAGATACAGAGTTAAAGAATTTTAAAGAAATTAAATTTTATAATTCAGCCAGCTATGCTAAACATGGAAACTGCTAATATATTCATATAATTCAAATTGACAGATGTCAGTATCACTAAAAAGTAAATTAATGTGGCAGAGATGAGGATGTTGAAGTAGATATTGGGGAACACACGGAAAGATACGGTAATAAAATAACTCTAGTGTTACAATTTCTAGAAAGATACAAGAAAGACGATTACATTGGTTTGAACATGTCATGAGGAGAAATGAAGAATTATATTTGAACAAGAATGAATAGTTTAGTAATGGGAGGTTGAAGTAGCAGAGGAAGACCAAAGATAAGATGGAAGGACTGTATTGCGGAAGACTTGAGAGAAAAAGAACCGAATGAGAACGACACGCAAAAATATCGACCGCTAACGAATGGGAAAAGCTAAAGAGGAAGATGTCAGTGTCAAGTGCAATTTGAATAGTTTGTTTATGAAATAATTTTACTGGAAATTTAGAATATTTTGCAAGAAAAATTATGTATGGAATTTACACCTTATACACAGGATTTATTCCATGAAGAATTTTTACCCTAATCTTCTTATTTTTCGAAATGTTTCCAATTCATTTTCGGGATTGACAGTATTTTTGAAAAAATCTTCAGTAATGTCTCTGGATTTTTGACACTGACATTTATCTGTCAGTTTTTCAATTGGTTTCCATGACACTATTTGAGCTGTGAGATTTATTACAACAGATTATTACATACCTTATATTTCTTTATCTCTAAATCTATTGAAAATATAATAAAATATTTATATGTATCACTTAAAAAATTTACCCTTCTCTAATACAAGCAAGAACAAAAATTTTCAAAAAATAATATTTAGAAGCTTTTTTAAGACTGCTACTTCCAGTTATCCAATTATTACCAAAACCTTTTCAGCTCTTACCAGTAATGTCCGATTGAGAAATACGTATTAAACAGATATTAAGTATTATAGTTTTTGAGAAATTGTCCTTCCAACTTCCCCACATACACGCATACACAAACACATACATCCACAAAATCCACACACACACACACACACACACACACACACAGACATCATCTTGTAAATATTAAAATCGGATTGTAGGAACATTAAAACGTGTTTAATCATTAAAATCTGGATATGCGATTTTTAGCATGAATCCAATACCTCTGTTAACGAAAGGTACAAATACAGATTAAATTTAATTAAAAGGGATTACGAAACGTTTCTTGAAGTCTCTATTGTTAGACAAGTAGGTTTTGTTTCAAGCACAAAGCGGCCAGCATTTTATGAGCAGCCTACTAAAGTTATATCTAATAATTTTATATGTCGCATCCCTGACAAAAATCCAACGCAATTCTTGCAAATTGGGGGAATATTTCTATAAAAAAAATAAGTACCGTGGTTTACTATATAATATTATGCTCGAAATTATCTATATTCTATGAGCAAAAACTTGTTCCCCTTTCGAAAATTTGATGTGTTTCATTAGTGATAGAACAGAGTGTACAACAATCCCAAATAATTATCCAACTCCATCAAACTTCCCATCCACTACAATCAGCTACTCGGCTCATATCTCCAGGCCAAGTTCCTATGTAGTGGTGTGCTCTGCTCCACCGTGTGAGTTGCCTCCGTGTTGCCCGGACTAAACCCCACGGCCAATTAATTAATAATTATATATGTTCCGTGGTAGTATACATGAAGCTCAGTGCCTTGTCGGCTCGTAGGAGCTAACCACTACATGAAATAGACACTGGGTAGAATAAGGGATTAGATGGAGAACAAGAGAAAACTGTAATATGACCAGTGTTTCTGTCAATACAACGGCAATATGACTAAACTTAGTTTTTTACCTCTCGCTAAGAGAGGTATTGGATTTATGCTAAAAATCGCATATCTAGATTTTATTGAATAAGCACGTTTTAAGGTCCCTACAATCCGATTTTAACATTTTTACGATGATGTCTGTGTGTGTGTGTGTGTGTGTGTGTGTGTGTGTGTGTGTGTGTGTGTGTGTGTGTGTGTGTGTATGTATGTAGGATGTTGGAAGGACGATTACTCAAAAACTATAAGACTTTAAATTTGTTTAACTACGTATTTCCCAATCGGACATTCATGGGAAGATCTGAAAAGGTTTTGGTAACAATTGGACAACCGGAAGTAGAAGATTCTTGACAAAAAATCTTCTAAATAATATTTTTTGAAAATTTTTCTTGGTAATATTAAAGAAAATTAAATTCTCTATCTGATACATTTAAATATTTTATAATATATTCTATAGATTTAGAGATAAAAGATATATAATATATAAAATAACCTGTTATAATAAATTTTACAGCCGAAAGATTGGCCATGGAAAATAGTTGAAAATTTAAATTGTTTGTAACTGACAGATACAAGTCAGTGTCAGAAATCCGGAGACATTACTGAAGACTTTTTCTGGGAAGTACATACATTATATTATTTCTTAATGTATTAATAGCTAAATATTTAAAATTATAGGTATATTACAATTATTCGTCAAAAATACTGTCAATCCTGACAATGAATTTGAAACATTTCGAAAAATTAGAAGAGGACAAAATTTCTTCATAAAATGAATTTAAAATTAAACAATCTAAATATAAGGAATAGATATATGTAAGTAGAATTTTTGGTATAGAGTGTAGGTATACAAGAAATGTTAAATACAATAGGGCGCGAGCAGTCATGTGATTTTGTTAGCCTTGACAAGCAGATATGGGGGCCCATGTCAGAATGATAGCTAGTAATTATGTATATAGATGTCAAGTATCATAATTTCTCATTCTAAATTTAGTGATTTTCCAATTCCATGTGGTTTATTTTCCTCGACAAGTAAATTCCACACTCCTGGTGACAAATTAACTACATGTATTTAGAAAATCTTGAAATTCTGAATGAAAAATTGACAATTGACATCCATGTACATAATTACTAATTATCATCCTGAAACAGGCCCCCGCATTTGCTTGTTAAGGCCAACAATGTAACATGACTGTTCGCGCCCTATACTTATGTAACCAAAAAAGGAAGTGGCGAGAGGTATTGTGCTGGCCACAACAGATTTTTTTTTTTCGAGATCCATATGCCAAGCAAGTAGGAATAAGTTGGATGGGGGACCATTCAATAATAAAATATTTAAGACACTGATGAATCACACATTAACGCTTATGAATAGTGTATTATTAACATAAAGATATTTATCTACTGGTAACTTTTTAATTATTGCTGGTGATTTTTGCGGAGCACATAAATCGACTACGGGACGATGTATGTGGATTGTAGTTCAGGCATGTCATCCAAATATGTTTATAAAATTTCCAAAATTTCATAATTCTAATTTCAAAGGAATTTAGATTATGGACACGTGGATACAATGACACAGTTATGATTTGTTTGACTGAATTTGTTATACGTCAAAACTATGTTCAGTAGATCACTACAACGTTTACAACCCAAAACCGCCCAAAATTATATTTTAATATAGTAATCTATGATTTCAGTCATACCAAATATACATATTCATTCTTTTTTGCAAACAGGATAACCAACTTAACTAAAAATCGCATTGCTGTTAAGTTTAGTTACGCCTTCTCCTTTTTTCCCCTGGCTCATCATTTTCTATTAACCGTAGTAATAGGAAAAATCGAAGAAATCTAACTGCAAATATTATTCAAATTAGTAGTGCTATGTAATAATGAACAAATGCGTACATATGTTACTCTTTTTACCTCCCGCTACCCTTGGTAAGGGAGGTATAGGGATCGTGCTAAAAATCGCATATCGAGATTTTGGTAAATGACCGCGTTTTAAAGTCCCTACAATCCATTTTTAACATTTTCACGATGATGTATGTGTATATATATATATATATATATATATATATATATATATATATATATATATATATATATATATATATATATATATATATATGTGTGTGTGTGTATGTGTGTGTGTGTGTTTGTGTGTGTGTGTGTGTGTGTGTGTATGTGTGTGTGTGTGTGTGAGTGTGTATGTGTAGATCCTCTTTACGCGGTAACTCAAAAAGCTCAAGATAGTTTTTCTTCAAAAAATACCTTTAAATGTATTTTTTTCTCAATTTGTTATTATAAAAATTAAAGATTATTCCATTTTCTACAAGTTTGCTTTAATACTTTTTCTATATATTTTATGGATAAATTTATAAAGTAATATAAAAATTATATCTCGGAGCTTATGCTTTAAACACATCTCCGTGGTTACATAGTTCAGCTCAAATGTATGTAACTGACAGATAAATGTCACTGTCAAAAAAATATTCATTTCAAATTAATAATAGTAACGTTTTAAAAGGAAAATTGTAAATAGAACAATAGTTTTATGGAAAGGAACTTAAAATCCATAATTTCTAGCATCAGTAAATATGCAGGTATGTATTTAAATAAAGAAACAAATAAATATATTATCACGGCATATTATCCATTGCTGGGTGTGCTAATCTGATTTGTACACACATTTCGGTAATGACATATTTGTATTGTGCGGGCATTCACCACAAGAATTAATTTTATGCCATTTAAAATTCGAATTATTTGGCGTTGATCGGGATTGAATCGAATTCCCCAGATTCGCGACCAGGCACGCGGCAACGAGACCCCATAGGTAAATGGCGGGAGGTATTGTGTTGGTCACATCAGATTTTTATTTGACATTTTATGACAATGCTATCTTCTGATCAACTAATGTACGAGGGTCATTCAATAAGTAAAGAGACAAATTCTATAATTTTAAAACTATTCAATGAATGTGTACAATCTTTTCAGGGGTGTTAGTTGGCAACCTTGGGATATGCTCTGATCAGCTGTTTCATCATTTTATGTGAACATAACCTCAAAATTTTCAGTTCACCATGGCAAGTCCACTAGAAGATTGCACCTTAGAAGAGCAGCGCTCAGTCATTAGATTTTTAGTCGCAGGAGGTGTAAAACCAAGTGAATTTTTTTCTAGAATGTTAATACAGTACGGTAAAAGTTGTATGAACCGTGCGAATTTTTACAAGTGGGTTGATCGGTTTAAAAGTGGCCGAACAAGTGTAGGTGATGAACCCCGATGTGGACGTCCAGTGGAAGCTTCTGGTCTATTGCGATTTCCTTGAAGATCAGCGAACTATCAATAGCCAATACTACTCTGAGATGCTAGAACACAAAGTTAGATCAGCTATCAGGAGCAAACGCCGTGGACTCTTGCCAAAAGGAGTCATTCTTCAGCACGATAACGCCCGCCCTCATACAGCCAAGCTTCAAGAATTGGGTTGGGAGGTCTTACCTCATCCTGCCTACAGTCTCGACCTCGCCCCATCTGATTTTTACCTGTTTGGAACACTCAAAGACGCCCTACGTGGAAAAAGATTTGCTAACAATGAGGAAGTTAAGGAAGCGGTGCAAAAGTGGCTTCGGGGTAAATCGAAAGAATTCTTCGCCAAGGGAAATAGGAAGCTGCAAGAAAGATGGGACAAGTGCATAACTGTGGGGGGTGATTATGTTGAAAAATAGCCTTAATTTTGAAAGATTGAAATAAACCGTTTTTGAGCTATAGTCATTTGTCTCTTTACTTATGGAATGACCCTCATATGATACAACTGTATATATCTATATTTTCAGTTAAATTTGGTGGTTGTTCTGTATTCTAGTTTTATAGGAGTATATGATGATTCGTTTTTAACAAAACAAATCTATAAAACATAACACGTTATCTTATATTGTTTGCAAGTAAATTTAGCAACATTTCCATCGTTGTATGTGTTAAGAACTTCGTTTGTGAATTGATTAGTTGTAACCACTGTATTTGAAGACGCGTTAAAATTCCTGGAGTCTGGTGGTTGGAAACAAACTTTAAATTACATCAACATCCTAGTGATTTAATAATTCACCAACCGAATAACCACAAAGTGAGGCGTCGGCAGCATCGTGGTACCACGCACACACACACACCCACGCATACCCACTCCCTACAGCTGTATACTCGTATCTCATTAACCACTACGCTAACCGCTCACGTTCTGTAATTCAATCAGGGGATGAATACTGATATTTGTTGTACAATGCAAAAATGGCAGAGAAGATGAATTTGTTGGCGAGGAAAATGTAATTTGTGTATGACAAATGCTGTATTTAAAACAAAAACTAGGGTCAAGCTGCATAAAATATTGTTAGAACTAAATATAAAAAGTATAAAGTGTTCCAAAGATTAATGCCCATATTTATAAACACTCGTAAAATTTTAAAAGGTTCGTTATAATTTTTATCCAGTAAAAGTAGTCGACACTAACAGAAAAATCGAAATGTAACTTGTGAAGTTTGATTCTATTTGTCAAAAATTGTAACGAGCCGTTTTGAAACTATTACTAGTGTTACAAATAGCTGTGTTCCTTCGGACTGTGATTGTGATATTGTATATTTCTATAATTTTAAATTCATTCTATGAGTAAGTTTTCTCCGTTTAATGTTCGAATTTTTTCCAATCCATTAACGGGATTGGCGGTATTTCTGAAGGGTTCATGTAATATACCTATAATTTTAAATATATAATTAATGATACAATACGAAATATTAAATATCATTCCCAAAAAAAGCCTTCAGTACTATCTCTGAATTTTTGACACTGACATTAATTTGTCAATTACAGACATTTTAATTTCTCAACTAGTTACCATGGAGATATTTGGGCTGTAAGCAGGCTGTGAGATTTACTACAACATATTATTTCTTTCACTACTAGCTACACAGAGGTACTTTATTGACCGAATAGAGTGCCGTGAAATTGAATTTCTCAACCCGTCCATGGTTACCGGTATATAATTTTTCATTATTAACCGATAATAAGTTAATAATGAATAAATTTACATTTTTTGATAATTCTATGACAGTTTTAAATCGGAAATGTTTATATCAAGTTTAAATATAACCAAGAGACTTTATTTATTAATATTTTATGCATTTAAATGGTTGTTTAAACAGCTTAATTCAATATTAAAAATTCGGATTAATTTGAATATTTGTTTTTCGCGCCGAGAACATATTAAATACTTGACATTTCTTTCATGCCAATTTCGCTTATTCAATGTAAGAAAAACAGTATTTAAAAATAATACTTTTAAATAATATTTGATTTAACAATAAATAATACAAATGCTTGAACCGTGTAACGAAAAACTGTGCAATCACAATCAGATGATACAACCTGTCAATGAGCACATATGTGTAAGCATAGCATTCGGAGAGTGACGAGCCCAGAGTCGAATAAAGTTTGTTAAATCATGTGATGCTTTTTAATCTAAACCTGTCCCGAACACTACAGTAAGTAAACGAAAAATTAATCTATAGTTAACTTAATAATAATGATTAGGACTTCAAATTTTGTCAACATATTCTCGGGTCATTCTAGTATATATTCCAATATTGAGTTAATTTTTTAAACCTCTGCACAGATTTTAACTTGCAGTAGTGAATCAGCACAGCATATGGCGCGCCACGCCGTACCACAAACAGCTAGGTTATGATTCTACTGATTCGTTTGTTTTCGTACATAATCGGTTCGTTATCAAGTAGCTGGAATTTGCTTGAAATTGTTTGATCAAGTCAAGTAGTAACGATAGAAAATCAAGTCAAGTCAAATAATGAATTTTTGAAAAGCTTGTTTTTCAAGTCAAGTGAAGTAATTTACAAAAACATCAAGCTACTTGACTCGATGAAACCCTAGATTCTAGGGACCTTAAAACGTGTTTATTCACTAAAATCTGGATATACGTATTTTAGCATGATTCCAATACCTCTCTTAGCGAGAGGTATAAAGTCCGTGTTTTCGTCTTCCAGAAGATAAAGAATACTTTGAAAGGATAACGTTTTGCTACCATAGAGGAGATAAAGGCAAAATTGTGAAAGAATCTGAAGACTATATCTCAAGTGCATTCCATATATGTTGGTATAAGTGTATTATATTTAATGAAGAATACTTTGAAGGGGACAATATTAATATTGAGGAATAAATTATTATTGTCATAACCGACATCTGCTAATAAAAGCCGACTAACATGTCCTGCAATCGGTAACACGCCGTTATTATTTATATACCGAGTATACACTTATAAATCTGATCTTCACCATTCATTGAACCACTGGCTATATTTATATCCTTCCTTCTTGTCGGTTGTAAAAACTATGTCCATTCTTTACATGAAACAATTGCTGTTGGAGAAAAACAAAACCGTTTGTTTGTTGAGAATGAAACAATGAGCAGCGTTGTCTCGACCACCGCGATCTTATTACTGGCACGTGCCGCGTGTACTGTGCATTGCTCCATTGATCAGGGCCATTCATAGCCACCCGGGACCGCCACATACATCACCAAGCAAGCTCATCCGCATGCGAGATGCGAATGGATGAGAAAACTGGTGCCAATCCAAAGAAAAAACGAGGAATTTGATAATGGCTAACACAGAGTAAATTATAAACTCGAGATGGATTTTTTTGTGGTTGTATCCTAATATGGTGGAAATAAGATATACATTAGAGTGTTTTAAAAGGATAAATTGGCAAAAATTTCATAATATGTGTAACATAAGTTCTCGGAAAAAATTTGACTGGACGATAATGTGGTATATTTAATATAGCTTAAGCTTTACATTCATATTTAATATAGAGCTAGTGGCCCATTATCTTCTATACAACAAAGTTTAATTCTGACTTGGCCAATGAGTCTTTGGCAAGATTCAAAGTTTACTTCACAGATCTTTTAAAAATTCTGCGCCTTCTGTTTTTACTTCCTTGTACATAGTAAAGGAAGTATGGGGTCATATTTAAAAAAAAAAACGTTTTTATCTCTCGCTAAGACAGGTATTGGATTCATGCTAAAAATCGCATATCCAGATTTTAATGAATAAGCACGTTTTAAGGTCCCTACTATCCGATTTTAACATTTTTACGATGATGTCTGTGTGTGTGTGTGTGTGTGTGTGTGTGTGTGTGTGTGTGTGTGTGTGTGTGTATGTGTGTAGGACGTTGGAAAAACGATTACTAAAAACTATAAGACTTAATATTTGTTTAACTACGTATTTCCCAATCGGACATTAATGGCAAGACCTGAAAAGGTTTTGGTAACAATTGGACAACCGGAATTAACAGTTTCTTGAAAAAAAATCTTCTAAATATTATTTTTTGAAAAATTTTCTTGGTAATATTAAAGAAAATTAAATTCTCAATCTCACATTTAATTTTTTTATTATATCTCGTATAGGTTTGGAGATATATAGTATATAAAAATATAGAATAATCTGTTGTAATAAATCTCGTTGCCCAAAAAACAATTGACATATTTAAATGTT
Organism: Harpalus rufipes; assembly: GCA_951394225.1. Lineage (NCBI taxonomy): Eukaryota > Metazoa > Arthropoda > Insecta > Coleoptera > Carabidae > Harpalus > Harpalus rufipes. Next base: position 46,047,518 of record OX596282.1, read on the forward strand.
TGTAATTGACATATAAATGCAAAATGTTAGTATCAAAAATCAGATTTTTCTGGGAGGTACGAGTACATTTAATATATATTATTGTATTATTAATTGGCTATGTATTTAAATTATAGGTATGTTAATATTACATATATCCTTAAGAAATACCGCCAATACTGTCTATGAATTTGAAGAATTTTGAACATATTAGAATAGTAGGACAAAATTTCTCATAGAAAGAAAGAAGAAATACAATTTCAATTATTTGTGTGTACAAGAAATGTTAAATTCGTTACTTATAGGGCGCGAGCAGTCATGTGACTTTGTTGGCCTTGGCAAGCAGATATGAGGATCCGTTTCAGAATGATGGCTAGTAGTTATTTACATAGATGTCATAATTTTTCATTCAAAATTTCAAAATATTCTGATGTTTATTTGTCATCAATAGTATGGAATATACTTGTCGAGGAAAATAATACACATGGATTTGGAATATCATAATGTTTTGAATGAAAACTTATGATACTTGACACCTATGTACATTATTACTAGCTGTCATTTGACACGGGCCCCCATATCTGCTTGCCAAGGCCAATAAAGTTACATGACTGCTCGCGCCCTATGCAACATTAAATGAAAACAGCGAGAAGTATTGTGCTGGCCACAACATAAATTGCAAAAAAATGACATTTAAAGCTATGAGTTCTATACGTCAGAAATAAAATATTAAAATCCCTATTGCTCTGCAAATAGGCATTTCCAGATATATGTTTATATGAATTATTTTTATTGTTTTGAGATGTATTATCCACCTTTAAATCCGTGACCTCTATTTTTTGAACGTATATCCTATCGTTTTGAAGTTAAAATAGATATTTTGTAATTTAGTTATTAAAAAATATATGTATAGTTTAACAGGCGTACAAGGAAGTCGTGTGGTGTCCACATCAAATTTTTTTAAATTTAATTATAATCGCCGTCAATTCTTCATAATTTTTTGAACATGTCCAGTAAATTGGCAACAATGTAGAAATCTCCAGTCCATACTTACTTGACGGCAGATATAGCTAATATTAATACGTTTAAAATTATAATGTAATTATTTCACAAGAACTTGAAAAGGTGAACAACCTCGATATTGTGACATGGCCCTGCATAATTTGTTCACTGTATCGAAACTCTACCGTATGTACTTTCCTTAAACAACAGTATCATAAAGTCAAAAAAAAATCCGAAAACTTTTGTGACATATGTTACATGTGTAAAGTACAAAATAATGTACATTTTACGACTTCCTGAACTTTTACATCAAATCTTAAGCAAATCCTCGAAATTAGCATTTGCTATTATGAAAAGCAAGTTATTCATTGGCGCTATTCATTGAGTGCGAGTATTCCCACGTGTAAATCTGTATTTAGCTGTGGTTTACAACTTGGAAAGTAATAAAGAGTATCGTGATTAACCATAACTCGCATGTGGCGGATTGTACACAGTACAAGCTACAGTGTGCCAGCCATCAAACATGGCACAAGTAATAAACGAAACCATTACATAAATTCACATCCACTTGTTGCGCCGAGGAGTATACGATATTTGGCCCTCTCTGCTTACGAAATACGGAAACTAGCTGGGGAAAGATATTTCGATTTATAAGATAGAAACATGTACGTACACAACCTCTGAAAAGTTTTGTCCAATAAATTTGATTATTCGTCATTTAACACTATACCCGGTTTAAAGTAGGAAGAGTGATATAAATTTTAACCGCCAAAACTGACGCTTCTGATTGGCTAGTGCTTCGACAGGTTTACACTGTACATAGATTTAATGTCCGATCGTTACGTTATTGTTATCATAACAACCCTGCTTTCAGGGTTGTTATATACCAAATAACACCCTAGGGTGTGTTATAAATTTGACGTTGTTGCTATTGGGTACAGAATACAGAAACTCTGGGGATTGAAAATAAGATCGCAGCGCCAAAACGGCTTTAAAATGATCTAACGTTGATAATTGGCATTTCATAATTTATTTTATACTTAAATGTGTATTATTAAGAAGTACTGTGTTTAAAAGTAAGTAATATAAATATAATGAATCAGATTTATGTTTATAACCTAACCAAACTAATGTCACATAACATTATCAACGATAGTTCCGCAAAATAGCACCAGAGGCCATATGGTAATTTGCAATCCCCACATTATAAATAATACAACTCAATAACTAACGAAATCAACGTAAATAATATTCTTTATTTTTTTGTTAATTTAGAATACATAGTTATCACGAGTATTATAGTAGGATTTCTTATTTATATGAAAAATGCAATTTTCAAATCGACAAACAATTCTAGGTTAGCATGTTGTTCAGTATTCGTAGTGACATTATCTGAACAGTCAATTTGTTTACAGTGGTGGTCGTCAGCCACAAAACAGGAATTCTTTCGCAATTTTATGACAGATAGAAATATTGAAATAAACAAATCGGTGTTGTATACAAATAAGAATATCGCGTTACCTAGTTACAGCGTTTGCAAGCAAATAGATTAATATCTCTAACAAAAATCACAATGATAGGACAAAAATCGAAAAAATCTTTGATAAAATAATATATCGGTAGGACATTAACCGTTGAACGTACCACGGGCGTTAACGGACAATAATGCCTTCGGTCAACGTACACACCTCGGGCCGGAGGCCCTCGGAAAGCACACTGTTGACCTCAGGCGTTATTGTCCTTATAACACCCTTGATACGTTAATTACTATTACATTTGATGTATTAGCTGCCATATGTTTTGAGGTTATCATTTTTACCTCTCGCTAAGAGAGATATTGGAATAATGCTAAAAATCGCATATCCAGATTTTAGGGAGTAAGCACGTTTTAAGGTCCCTAGGATCCGATAATAACATTTTTACGATGATGTCTGTGTGTGTGTGTGTGTGTGTGTGTGTGTGTGTGTAAGGTTGTTGGAGGTATGATTTCTCAAATTCTATAAGATTAAAGATCTGTGTAACTAGGTATTCCTCAAGCTAATAGTAATGGGAAGAGTTGAACAGATTCTGGTAACAATTGGACAACCGGAAGTAGTAGTATTTTAACAAAAAAAATCTAAATACCGGCTTGTGGTTTAATCTTTCTTTTATGAATAAACATCTTAACTCACTTGATGTACAAATATCTATTATAAATCTCTGAGTCTAAGCTTTAAAGATAAACATACAGGGTGGTGACCGGCACAGCCGAACATAGGACTTTTACATGTAAAATCAGACCTTCTAAATTTCCTGCTTCCCTAATTATTTTTGGTAAAAAAACTTCAAATAAAAGTTGTATGAATCAATAAAAAAATTGTGTATCGTGCAACGGGAGAAATTAGGTATGATAATGTCAAAAATCACCCTAAAAATAGCTATAGCCGTGGAATTGAAACAAAAATTTAACAAATATTAACAATTTATCTGTCAAGCTAGGTTAATTTATTTTTATTATTATTTATAATTTCTGTTCACGTGAACAAATATCAATTTAAATTAATAGATAATTGTTGACTAGAACGTAAATTAAAAATAATACCTAATAAAAATATATTACCCTAACATGACAAACCGTTACACATTTGATATTTATTTTGTCTCATTTCCATGGCTATTGCTATTTTTGACGTGATTTTCGACATTTTCATACATAATTTCTGCCGTTATAAGGCACACAAAATTAATTTTGTTTATTGATTCAGATGCTGAATTTTATGCCCTATAACTTTTATTTGAAGCTTTTTACATAAAATGATTAGGGAAGGAGGAAATTAGGAAAGTCTGATTTTACATGTTATAGTCCTATGTTCGGCTGTGCTAGTCATCACCCTGTATATCCTTGGTTACACAGTTCAAATTTTAAATTTATGTAACTGGCAGATAAATGTCACTGTCAATAAATTAATCATTTCAAATTAATAATGGTAGTATTTTGAAAAGAAAATATTAAAATATGTATTTATAAAATATCTAATCAATAAATTAATTTTTCTACAGTCTACATAGAAAGTAGCCATTTGCGCTCTCTTTTGTCGACGCAAAATGTCTAGCGCGACAAAGTAGAAAAAACGCTCGCTGTCCAAATTTCTAATTATACAATATTGAGAAATGTCACTTGTCTACATTATTAATGTAAACGTTTAGTCAAGGAACTAATAGCACTGTAGTGACACGTTTACCACCTTTAAAATAAATCTGACATAACTGCTCTGTCGGTATATTACATAACCAAAAAAAAATGCCGCACTATTGTGAAAATAAAATAGGGCATTCATTTACAAAACGAAAGTATAAAATGTTTAGATTAGATTAAAGCAATAGGTCAAGAAGAATTGGAAATAACGATAAATTAAAATTAAATATAAAAGACGTTTTTTCTTTATATTAATCCTAATTAATTTAGTACTAGTGTAAGTACAAAGTGTACATTTTATTATTTTTTGTTATGGTGGAGGACCCCACTGTGGCGACTGTAGAAAAAATCTTGTGTGTGTTTGGAGCACAAATGGACATTGTCGATTTCGAGAAACAAACCTCTCAATCGACAATGACCTATTTTGCGCTCTTAATATACAAATAGCTATTTCACATGTTTGTTAAATTAACGTGACCATCACAAAATAAAATAACGGTATGATTTTGGAGAAGAAAATACGGATAATACATAATAAATTGTAACAATAGTTATATTATATCATGCAAAGAAACTTAATGCAGTTGCCAGTATTAGTAGTTAACAAGAATTAAATGACAGGAGATATTGTGCTGGCCACATCAGATTTTCTAATACGGAATCCATTTTCAAGTAAATGAATGCATAAAACAATGAAATAACAGTTGTTTGAATTTATAATGCCACCAAGGCAGAAAACACGTGCCTTTATAGACTGATAATTAATTGTGTTTTATTTCCCTTATCTATTGTACAGGGAAGGTAAAAATAACTTCCTTGTGACCTCCTTCTACAAATTATCTTCTCATTTGCTTCCTTCTTTCTTCTGTTGTTTATTCCGAATAATAACGCCTATTGTCTTTTTTTCTACCTCCAATTTTGTTTTACAAAAAGAGTGGATAGTCTAACATAATAATTAGTGGTAAATAACTTAATAATGAGTAAAATAATGAACAATACGCACTTCTCTTCATTTCACACGTGAGCTTAGGACAATCACTTCAATTTGTTTGCTTTCGTTCCACACATTACAGAGCAATTTCATTCATTTGTCGGCCTCCACAAAAGAATCACACATGCAGTCAGATTGTTCGTCATACAAGTACACGCATTATTCGACAATTATATCAGGAATGTCATAAATGCATTAATGTGTCAATTCTAGAAATTATTTTCAATTTTGAGATAGTTATAAACATTTATTTTTACCGTGAAGTAATATTTTACAACAGAATAAAGTTACTGGAACTATAGACTTCACAGGAAATAGATATTGTACCTATGTATAATGGAATGGGGTATTCTACCAATTTTTACCACCCGCTACCCTTGGTAAGGGAGGTATAGGGATCGTGCTAAAAATCACATATCGAGATTTTGGTAAATGACCACATTTTAAGGTCCCTAGAATCCATTTTTAACATTTTCACGATGATGTCTGTGTGTATGTATGTACGTATGTATGTGTGTGTGTGTGGATCCTGTTTACGCTCTAACTCAAATACTATCATTCAGAAAGTTTTGAAACCAACTGATTAGATTTTGGTGACAATCGTATAACCGGAAATGGCAGTTTACTTGAAGCTCAAGATAGTTTTTCTTCAAAAAATACCTTTAAATGTATTTTTTTCTCAATTTGTTATTATAAAAATTAAAGATTATTCCATTTTCTACAAGTTTGCTTTAATACTTTTTCTATATATTGTATGGATAAATTTATAAAGTAATATAAAAATTATATACATAGGTAAATGGCGGGAAGTACTGTGTTGGTCACATCAGATTTTTTAAAATATGTTTTCTGATATATAAAAATCTAGGAATAGTGGTAAAACGCGATGTTAAAAATCGAAAAAGTGAGCGATATAAAATTTGAATGTCTGAAAATATTTGTGACGTCATAGTTCCGAGTGGATCTTGCTTCTCAAACAGTTAATTCTAGGGGTATTTGTATTGTCTGCATTTTCATTTATTTTTATTAAATCTTCTTGACCTTGCCAAATTAATTAGTAATGAATACAGAAATAACAAAAAAATAATTAAAATATTTAAAATAAATTTTTGACTATGTAATTAGAATGACAGTAATGTTAATGTTGCTATAGTTTATATTTTGAATGAAAAAGAAACTATTAGTAAGGTCTAGTTCGTCAAAAATTTTACGATAATAACCGATTTCCGGGCGTCCCCAGGGACTAAGACTAAGACTATACAATAATTAAGCATTTTTACTGTTGACGAAGAAGAAGAAAATGAAAAAAATCCAGAACTCATTTTGTACTTACTGTGATAATCTATGATGTATATTTTACGTTTATGTCATAAGCGGAGAACTTTTGTTCAATAATGTATACAATAATTTCTCATGTCTAACTCATGTTGGCTAGGTTATAATTAGTGAACCGGAAGTAGCCAAAATTTTACGATAAAACTTCATTTCATGCTAGCAATGTAGGGCTACAAATATTTAAAATTCGTATGGTATTCGATTTTTTTAATTATCAGGGCTGAAGAAAACGCAGCTAAAATTAATATTTTGATATTTAACTTGTATTAAAGTAATTAAAACAAAAAATACGTTTATATTGTTGTAATTATTTCATAAGAACTCGAAAAAGTTAATAAACACGATATTGCATTAATTAGTTCCCTTATAGAGACTCTACTGTATATTGATTTGTTATTCCTTCAATACTCGTTTTGGTTTTTACGGAACTAGTCCAATAAAGGTGAATTTTCGTAAATGTTACTTTCTCATTAAAAATTGTCCAGGAAACGTCCATATTCTAATCGGTTAAATGTAAATGCGGAAAGCAGTTTGTAACACCTAGCAATGCTTATGAATCGCAATATTTTTATTTGTACGAGGACACTTGAAGTGCTAACTATTTTAAGAACACTCCACACATCAAGGACTTACATATCTTTATCTCTGATTGCAAGATAAGTCCAAACTGAAGTACATACCTACGTATGATTTGTACTCATTCATTCATACGTTTTCATTGAGCAGTGACATTAAGAGGTGTATGATTTATGTAGATAATTAATTCGTGATAAAATCATAATGAATAATCACAGCAGAGTAATGATTTCTCGCTTTAAGCTATATCTTGACAAGTAGTAATTGCTGTCTCTCTCTACTATACTTTAACCTCTGTCAAGACTAACGTCTTGTTAGTGTGAACGCGAACGGCATGGCATCGGGTAATGTATTCTGAATATGCGGTCAAGTTATGAAGTAATTGCAAGAGGAACGTTTACTTTTCTCCATAAATGTCGATGATTTTTACACCTGGATCGAGTAGAAATTTTAAAAGCTACTGGGACTGGGAAAGGTTGGTTGGTGAGCTGATTTTCAACAGACTTTCAAACAGAACTGTTCTTTAAATTATAATTTATTGCGTTATAACACAAACTTTTAAGATTTCCGTGTAGGTTCTAGATGTACGAATATGATTTAGAATGTTATCTAGAATCCAGATAGCCATGAAACAAAAGATCTACTAATTGTATTTTTTTGCTCAAATTGAAAGAGTTTTACAGTTTCTATAGAGGTTTGAGTATAAGAAAATGAGTGAAGTGTAACAGCATTATACTCGTAAGTTAGTTTAAACTGTTTCCGTGAGTTCATACGTCATCAATTTCTGCTGCAAGAATTACAAAACTTTTATCTAGCATCCTTGTCGTACGTACATGTATCTTGATTTTTTTTTTTTGTTAAATTACTGCTATTTATGTAACTTTGATTCCTTCTAATTCCGCGGGTAACCAAAAGGGGCCTATGTATGTTCATATGTCATTTTTTACTCCAAATAATTTCAAGAATACGCTATATTTTTTTATACTAGTCCCTAATATTTAATCGATCTGGTCGTTTAATCGATTTTACCTTTCGTCACCTTTAGGTAAGAAGGTATTCAATGATGAGTTTTTAGTGAATAAACATGTTTTAGGGTCCCTATAATACAATTTTATCATTTTTATGATGATGTCTGTCTGTAAGTATGTATGTGTGTGTGTGTGTGTGTGTGTGTGTGTTTGTGTGTGTGTGTGTGTGTTTGTGTGTGCGTGTGTGTGTGTGTGTGACGAAAGTTTCGGATCGCATAACTTCAATACCACGATTCCAAAAATTATATTTTTTTCGTATTCCTCAAGTTTACATCCAGAAGAACAATTGATTAGATTTTGGTTATAATTGGTAAACCGGAAGTAGCCTCATTTGAAGATTTAACAGTCAAATTTAATTTATTGACATTTAACATTATTATAACTTAAAGAATATATTATTCTTTATACAATTTGATTGCATTTTATACTTCATATTCAATAGATATAGTTAAATAATTTTAAAGAAATTAAATTTCATAAATCAGCCAGCTATGCTAAACATGGAAACTACTAATATAATCATATAATTCAAATTGACAGATGTCAGTATCAATAAAAAGTAAATGAATGTGGCAGAGATGAAGATGAAGTAGATGCTGGGGAAGACATGGAGAGATAGGGAATGAAATAACTCTAGTGTTACAAGTTTCTAGAAAGATACAAGAGAGATGATTACATTGGTTTGAAAGTGTCTTGAGGAGAAATGAAGAATATATTGGAAGAAGAATAAATAGCTTAGTAATGGAAGGTTGAAGAAACAGAGAAAGACCAAAGATAAGATGGAAGACTTGAGAGAAAAGGAACTGAATGAGAAGCACACGCAAAACAGAAATAAGTATATGAAGAAAATAAAAAATAGCGACCCCTAACGAATGGGAAAAGCTAAAGAAGAAGATGTTAGTGTCAAGTGCAATTTGCATAGTTTGTTTATGAAATAATTTTACTGGAAATTTAGAATCTTTTGCAAGAAAATTTATGTATGAAATTTACACATAATACATAGGATTGTCGGATGGTATTGTGTTGGCCAAAACAGATTTTTATGTATGATCTTGAAAAAACTGATAGATCTAAACTAAATAGAAGATCAACTGATCAATTCCACAATAAATCGATGTGATCGACCCAAAAACTTGTCAAGGTCATATTAAGGAGCAAAATTTCAAAAGGAATATTATCCCAAAAATTCGTCTACCGACTTATAGATGGCAATTAGTACGTGAAGTTAGTCTTTTTCAAGGTACATACATCATTTAGTTAAAAAAAATATCCCACATAGAAGTATTGCATAAAAAACACCTGTTCTATTATTTGCTCTTATGTAATAATTATTTTTTTTCTCAATTGTTTGAAAGTCGATATTATTCCTTCAATATGTACGCATGCGCATATAAGAAGCGGCATTACTGAAATGTTGTCTGCAGTTTAGAGGGGAGGAGGTTGAGAAACTAGAATCTGTCTGATAAGAAGCTCAATTGATCAATCAAAATGATTACAAACAGCCCTAGTTCTGATACAGTGTATAGTAATAACTCAATTGGTTTACTATTGCTAAATAAATGTTTATATTTCGAATTTTGATGAATAACACAATTCACATAGTATAGTTTATTATAATAATACTGTCATTTTTTATTCTACGTCATTACTCCCCCTTCGCCCCTGGCGATTTGAAACAAATGCATATATGCATATGTATATTTATTGTTAGTATTGTTCGTACAATCCTCCATTGCTGTTATAATTAACAAAGTTTATTCAGCACCAAAATTTTATTAGCATCGCACAAGCTCAGTGCCTATAACCACCGGGCAGTGGAACCGTTGAAACCGTAACGGTTGCACGGTTGGTTTCCTCGTGGAGTTTCCGCTGCCGTAGTTCTATTACCGTTGCTATAACTGTTCAACTCTTCCTCTCTATGATATACACGTAGCTACATACACCCAGGTATACTCGTATATGGCCGTCGTACACCGAATCGTGTCACTCTTGACACTGTCAACTCAACTCAACTCCCCAAAGGGCGAGTGTCAAGCGCCGATGAACACGGGATTGGATTGTTGTTTTAGGGTAATGGTTTTTAATCTTCTTCCTAACCACAACTGATGTTTTTACGAAGGGAATTAATTACCCGGAAAGTCATTTGGAGGAAATGTGTTTTATTTATTTATATACTTGAGGGTTTTAGCGCAAAATGAAGCACTTGGGCACGGGCATTTAAAGAAAAATTATATTTTGTATACATGGTGTGCAATTTATGTTTGTCACCATTACTACTTTAAAGCCCAGTTGCATAAAGCATTGTTAACTTTAATCACGTTGTTAACTTTGACAAGGCTTCTTTTCCAATGTATTTTTGATACGTATCCATGGTTACAATGTGTAGTTAAACACATGATCAGCTAACAACGTTTTATGCAACTGGCCCTAAGACTATTTTAGTGAAAAAAATGCAGTTTTTAACGGACGTAATAGTTATTTACATATAGAGGACCGAAAAAAAAGATTTACGCCTGCGGACGAAATTCGTCCAAGAGTGTATACTTCTTTCGGGCTGAAGTATGTACAGATGTCTCATTTTCGATGATTTTTTAATGTATCTCGACATCTCGGGTATTATTAACGATAGAACAAAACCGTTTACACATTCCAGGGTCAAATTTTCGAGAAAAGTTGAATAGCCATCACAGAAACGTTAGATCTTCTTTTGTTTTTGAGCTGCAGGCAAAAACTCGTTTATTGCTAATTTTGAAAATCTCATATCTTATTTATTATAATAGTCAGAAAAAAAATGTTTAGGCAAATTAATAATTCTTGAGATATAACACAAACTCATATTTTTGTTTATTTTATAAGCTTTTCAATGATATAACAAGTTTACATTTTTTTTTGTTTTAAACATGAATAAAACAAAAATTACTATTTTTTTGGGTTGAAAAAATTGAAAATGATTAATAGGCAGTAGCACCGTTTATAGTTAAATTTTAACTTCTGGTTAAATTGACAAAATCGTATCGAAACGAAATGTCAAATGAGTTATTAAATATAACTGTCAAAATTTCGATACGCACTTTGTTTGTTAACCTGTAGTTAAGATTTTAACTATAAGCGGTGCAAATGGCCATAAGAAGCCGATAAAAAAATCTAATGTGGCCAGCACAATACCTTCCGTCAATCCTGTGTATTATGTATAAATTCAATACATACAATTTCTTGCAAATTTTTTTAAATTTCCAGTACAATTATTTCATAAACAAACTATGCAACTAACATCTTTTTCTTCTTCTCTAGCTTTTCCCATTCATTAGGGGTCACTATTTTTTTATTTTCTTCTTCCACTTATTTCTGTTTTGCGTGTCGTTCTCATTCAGTTTCTTTTCTCTCAAGTCTTCCGCAATACAGTCCTTCCATCTTATTTTTGGTCTTCCTCTATATCTTCAACATTCTATTACTAAGCTATTCATTCTTCTTCCAATATATTCTTCGTCTCTCCTCATGACATGTTCAAACCAATGTAATCGTTTCTCTTTTATCTTTCTAGAAACTTCTATCACTCGAGCCATTTCCCTTATCATTTAATTCCTTACCGTGTCTTCCTTAACATCTATCTCAACATCCTCATCTCTGCCACATTCATTTACTTTTCATTGATACTGACATCTATCAATAAATGATATTTAACTGAGTTTTTTCAAGAATAACTGTAAAAATGTTCAAATGAGGGTACTTCCGGTTGATCAATTATAACCAAAATCTAATCATCTCTTCTTTTGGATGTAAACTTGAGGAATACGAGAAAATTATAATTTTTGGAATCGTGGTATTGAAGTTATGCGAGCCGAAACTTTTGTCACACACATACAGACACACATCTACATACAGACAAATGGTAAAATCGTATTATAGGGACCCTAAAACATGCTTATTCACTAAAAACTCATGATTGAATTTTTTGACCAAAGACAATACCTTCCTTACCTGGTGACGGAAGATAAACATTCATAAAAACATTTGTACAAAATTGTTCATTTTAACCCTGTTTTTGATATTCATTTTGTGAACGCGAAATAGGAAAAAAATATATAAACGTTAGCATGCACATGCAAAATAAACTATATTCCGACATTTCCAAAACAGTATTTTTGGTCATTTTTATTTTATTTTTACCTCTCGCTAAGAGAGGTATTGCATTCATGCTAAAAATCGCATATCCAGATTTTATTGAATAAGCACGTTTTAAGGTCTCTACAATCCGATTTTAACATTTTTACGATGATGTCTGTGTGTGTGTGTGTGTGGATGTGTGTGTGTGTGTGTGTGTGTATGTGTGTGTGTGGGATGTTGGAAGGACGGTTACTCAAAAACTATAAGACTTAAAATTTGTTTAACAACGTATTTCCCAATCGGACATTCATGGGAAGATCTGAAAAGGTTTTGGTAATAATTGGACAACCGGAAGTAGAAGATTCTTGAAAAAAAATCTTCTAAATATTATTTTTTGAAAATTTTTCGTGGTAATATTAAAGAAAATTAAATTCTCTATCTGATACATTTAAATATTTTATTATATATTCCATAGATTTAGAGATAAAAGAAGTATAATATATAAAATAATCTGTTGTAATAAATTTGACAGCCGAAAGAATGCCATGAAAAATAGTTGATAATTTAAATTATTTGTAACTGACAGATAAATGTCAGTGTCAGAAATAATGAGTAATGAATTAAAAATGTACTTAGAGAATCCCTTAGTTCTTGATCTGTGACTATTATGGAGATGACAAGTCTAGGTTGAAGGACTTAAATTTGTTTCAAACATTATGGGACAATGTACACCAGTACTGTAGACTAGAGTAACTTTGAATTGCGAAAAAGCTATCAAATTCTTCTCAAGTAAGTTGTAAATATTGACAAAATCGGAGTGCAATCTATCCGTCACTTTATTAAAGGGAATTAAGGTTATTTAGATATAACAAGTATGAAAAAATAAAATGTAAAAGAAGATATATAAGAATAGATGCACAATCCAGATATATACATTTTAGACCGCCCAAAATTAATGTTTTTACTAGAAGAATATGAAGAGAAAGTAAACAAAGTTGTTCGAATTGAAAATTGCTGTTACCAGCCTAATATTTATATATGGCAAACTCTACTTTGTAATTTATTGTAACATAATTTATGGTAAAATATCTTCATGTTGAGACATGCTATTATTGAATAATAAAGAAGTTTATACGTCATAGATTTATATGAATATATTATTTGTATTTATAAAAATAATCTTTGCTTTATGCATACAGCCAGGTAAAATATACGGCGAGAGGTTATGTGCTGGCCACATCAGATTTTTTTATGCAGAATCCTCGAGTATCAACATGCATGTAGATTTAATCTTCATGTTTGATCATCTGGCGAATACATTTGTTTTTCATTCGTCAGAGCAGTTACATTTACAATATTTTTTGTATGAATATAAACTTGTTCAGTGATTGATTGGTTTATAAATGTTTTATTGTTTTTAGCTGACGTTCTAGTGGATTTTTGTTGCATGCAGGTTTTGTTTGTATTTTGGAAATCTCAGCTCAGCTTTGTTCATTTCCAATCTGTGGCAACTGTATGATGCATATAACAACGTTTGTAAATTTTGATAGTGATATACTGAAATTGAAATATAGGTAGGGTTTGTTACAAACAAAACGATATATGTAAACAGATACAACATTATGAATGTTATTTCAATTGCGCAGGAATTGTAATTATTGTCCTATATTCAATACAACATTGTAATTATAATATTTCAATTTATCGTTGTGATGATATTGCATTGCTAATTGAAAATTAAACATGGACATTTGAACACACAAAAACTTTAATCATATGCAAATAAGTTAGCAATATGTAGACATACACAATTATTTTACCTTATTTCGAGAATGTCTGATAGCGCATTTTACAGTCCATACGATGTAACTTGGCGAGCCAAAAGAATGTAATTCAGTTCACTATTCCTAAGTTGCGTTTTGTCAAATATTTACTTTTACTTCGATGTCGCACAGCTTCAGAAGTGAAATAGTGATTTTACAATGTTTTATTGCCTTACACAAAGCAAATTTCACCCTAATACACTCAAACTCGAAGTGCCAGGTACTTTTCAACCCTAGAAGTTATATTCATACATAAGCGTTGGTGCATTTTTTTCTCAATAGCAATAGAAATTTTATTTTCTTAACTTTATTAATTTTAAAAATAATTAATTATAATATGATTTATATAATAAATAATTCATTCCAATATTTGTAATATATATTTGTAATATTCGTAATTTTATTGAACTTCATTCTTCTTCGGTATAAAATTTTTTTTTAGGTTACAATAGTTAAGACTATATTTGGGTATTTTTTTTGTTTTATGTATTAATAAAGTGTACTGGATTTAAATACAATGTTATTAACTAAATTTCTCATTTAAACAATAATCTACGGGCAAATATATGACAAAAGACAAGTCCCAAAAATTTTCGTTCCAACAGTAAATAATACAATATTTATGTTAGTATTATCTATAAAATTGAGGGTAAAGGTAACTGACAATATACTCAATTAATTTCCATATAAACTTTATTACTTTAATAAAAAATATTTGCGAATTATTAAAAACATTTGTCACATGCAGACAATGGTTTATTTGCAAATAAATTATTATTAAACCTAAGAATTTTTATTATAAGCAATGTATTCAAGTTCTATACACTCTATTAATACACCACATCAAAAATTGTTGAATTGGAGTAATAATCATAGCATCCAGAAGTTTATTTATACTTGTTTTTAATATAATTGTAGGTAGTACTTTAATAAATAAATATCACTTTGCAAATAATTTTGTCAGTTTCCTTTACCTTCAGTTTTATAAATAAAACTAACATAAATATTGTATTATTTACTGTTGGAACTAAAAAAATTAGCACGTGTCTGTTGTCATACATTTGCCCGTAGATTATTGTTAAAATGATAAATTTAGGTAATAACATTATATTTAAATCCAGTACACATTATTAATACATAAAATAAAAAAATGGCCAAATACAGTCTTAACTATTGTAATCTAAAATTTTTTTTCTTCTTGCTGTTAATATATTTTTTTCAGAGGGTACGAATACATTTGGGGTTGGGCTTGTATAACGATTTTCATAATAACGATTTAGTTATGATAACGTGAAGCGAATATTTTACAGAATCATTGTTACAAAAATAATTAGGCACTTTAATTTTTAATGTTAATCAAAGAGAAAAATATATTGTATTTTAGATATTTTACTCATACAAATTGCCAAACATTGTATTAGTTAAATAATAAACCACTCTCCACGCCAACATTGAGTGCTCGTGAGGTGACGCCTGGTAAGCGCCCGCACGGAACAAATATTCCATCATTACAGATATCTGTGTATAAAGCAGATTGGCACACCCAACAATGGGTAATATGCTGTGATGAAATATTTATTTATTTATTACAAACTACTTTTTACTTCCTTGTACGTAAGTAAAGGAAGTATTGTAATCGCGAAAAAATTCGGTTTTCAGATTTCAGCGGAAATATCCATTTTGATCATCCCTGAATCCATTTTGACTAATTTCGTCGTGACGTTTGTACGTACGTCCGTACGTTCGTACGTTCGTATGTTCGTATCTCGCATAACTCAAAAACGAAAGTTGAAATTTTGTATTTAGGACTCCTATAACATCTAGTTGTGCACCTCCCTTTCTGGTTATTACACAATTTCCAGAAGTGGCACTTTACATGAAGCCTATAATAGATTTTAATGAAAAACTGTTTTAAACTATAATCCAAAGCTTTTCAAATTTGGTATACAAGACTTTTATGTCAATCGAAATAACATAATAGAATTTGGTTAAAATAGGCTAACCGGAAGTGGTACATTACTTGAAGTTGTTAACAGTTTTTCTTGAATAAAATGATTTTATTTTGATTTTAGAAATAAATGCTTCAAATAAAAGTTTTAGAGAATTAATTTCTGCGTCTAGCACATCAAGTATTATTAAATTAGCCCTTTGTATAAGCGAGATATGTAAATTTAAAAATTATATACTTTTTTGATTTTGTAATAAAGCTTGCTATGGATTAGGACAAAAACATAAAAAAATGTTCATGTCACATTAAGTTAAATACGTGCAATTTTATGATTCGTACAATAACAAATATTATATTTTTATTGTGAAATTAGTCATATTCATTATTGTAATCAAATATTTCTTTGTTGTAATCAAAACTCTCTTTAAAAAGAACCGGGTTAGATTATGGTCGCTATATATCTTACCGTTTTGAAGTTAAAATAAATATTTTGTAATTTATTAGGTTAGAGCGTCTCACTAGATATGAGAAGGTCCAGGGTTCAAATCCCTGCGAGGTCCATGAATTTTTCATAAAATTCTTTCTTCGTTTATTACAATAATTCCTCGACCCTACGGCCTACTTCTATGTTTAAATATGTTACGGATGGTCGCAAAATTTTGTAATTTAGTTATTAAAAAAATATGTATAGTTTAATAATTGTACAAGGAAGTCGTGTGGTGCCACATCAGATTTTTTGGTTTTGTTACTATAATTTAGCTAATAAACTACACATTGTATATTTTGCAAAATTGGCTCTATCCTATTCTGGCCAGCAGGATATGGAATAGCCTAGCCTTACAGTACAGGGCATCGTAGCAAGTTGGCAGGAGTCCAGTGTTATGGTAGATGTAGACGTGTATCGGAAACCAAACACTAAAAACAACACTTATTATTTTATTTACGTTCAGTCCCAGTCGTTCTATAACGTTCTGGGTTCCTGCCTGGCCAATGTACCGCAACAATGTCACCCGTAGTTTTATGATGCCACAGATTTTATATTTATTAAACAAATATAACATGCGCCGCGGTAGTATAGTGCACTACCACTAATCAAAAATAAGACACGTGGAGTTGGAAGTTCGATAAAGAAGTACGAGTAGAATATATCTCAAGAATATAGCAAAAAGCACCCTGCAATCTTCATAAAATTTGATTTGTTACAAAATGTTTTTGATTATAAATACGAGTATATTTTTAGTTAATTATCACACAGGTGAGTAAATGTTCTTTTTCACGCAAACAGATGAAAAAATAAAATGCTATTGCACTTTTTCACGCTGTTAAATATAATTTTTTGACCTTTTATGTTATTATAAATAAAAGAATATGTTATTCTCTATTCGATTTAATTACCTATACTTTTTTCTTCATATTCAGTGAATTTAGAGATAAAGAAATATCTTGCAACCTATTGCTGCTAAAGGCAGTGGTCACACTGGACAAGTGGGAAAATTAAACTAACACTAGCTTATGGGAATGGTCACACTGCATGCATCCACTATGGTCGAACGATGTCGAACGTCGACGAGCGGTTTAATATATCAAACATGTTTGATTTTCTAGTCGATCGCCAGCGATTGATGTATTTACGCATGCTCAGTGTTGTCATATTTTTCATGCCAACTTAACTGTTTTGACATTTGTGTACAGGTTAAAAAGAATATTGTTAGAATATTACAGCCATATTACTAGTATCATGACGGAAATGTGGAGAATTAATGAAATAGACCATAGTTGAAAAACTGTGTAAGAAATAATGTACAATTTTATGATCAAAGCACACCAGGATACAGTAATAATTGTAAGACAATGGAAAAATTATGGATGCAAATTTCTCTAATATTAAAAACAAAAACTCATAAGGTTTGTCATTTATTTAAATATTCCTGAAAACATATATTTGCGGCGTTACAGTGCAAGAAAAAAATAATTTTCTTTCAATTTAAGTTGGTGTCATTTTTGTGGAAATATTTACGTCGATTCATGCAGTGTGACATATCTCCTAAAATTTCGGTCGGTCGCTATTAATCTACGACAGTTGATCTTGGTTGATCGATTGCATTCTACTCAATGTGACCACTGCCAAATGTTGCACCATGGATACAGAATATTCAAATATTACTAATTGACATATCTTTGTAAAATGATTTTACTGGAAATATAAAAATGTAAAATAATTTAAGGTGGCAAAAACAAATCACATAAGGTAATACAAAAGATTATAGCCATAAGCCAATTCAGCAGATTATTATGTTATAAATATAATGCTATACCTATATGTTTTTATTTTCTACTTCTTATTTTAAGAAACATACTGTTCTCTTTAGAAGTAGTTCAGTTCAGTTCAGTATGAGGTAAGATCAATTCATTTCTCCCCTAAAAGGAAAACGCTCATAGAATTCTATGTGGAATTTGACAAAATACGTTGAATTGACGCCTGGCCACCTGTTATTTTCGAATTTTCTGCTAAAATACTACTACTTTCGGTTGTCCAATTGTTACCAGAACCTATTCAACCTCCAACATCCACACATACACACATCATTGTAAAAATGTTATAATCGGATTCTAGGGACCTTAAAACATGATTATTTACTAAAATCTGAATATGCGATTTTTAGCATGAAATAATAAATTTCGAGCAAAATATAGAATAATAGTATATTGTGTTATTAGGAGTAAAAGTGATACTTTGTGTGGCGAGCGTGGAAGTTTAAACGACGAGGGAAACGAGTCGGATAAATGCACGCGAGGCACACAAAGACACTTACTCGAATGACACATTATATTTTTTTTTTCAAATGTAGATATTTAAAGAAAAATATCTACTACTGACGTTACATTTTACGTAAATTACGTTTGCGATTTCAATTGCCCTGTAGCTATGGATACTTATTTGTTCACTTTTTGTTATAAACATTGAAATGAAATTATTTTTTCTCCTTTTTCTTATCACTTTCATTCTAAGTATTCTCATACTCATTACCGTCTCTGTAATTGTAATCTGTAAGTCTACTATTCTTTAATAATGTTATTTCCTCAAAAGTAAACTCTGTTTATATTTCAATTCACAGGTTATATATTTAAATTTGACAGATATTGATGGTATTTAGTAACTTTATTCTTAGGTTACCTAGCGTGTTACAGTGACATTTTAGGCGATATTACAGGTTTCTTTTATTAAAGTTACTTCTTATTCGTTGATCTATATAGTAATAATAATAATAATAATAATAATAATCTTTATTTGTTCTTAAGATTTCTCTTTTACAAAGAATTGACAATCATTATTTCAAATATAAATTACACCGTATTTAGAATATACATGATTAAAAATATATATATATATATATATATATATATATATATATATATATATATATTTTAATATAGCGATATCTAGGTGTGTACAAAATTATTATCTTATCAAAATTACAATTACTTTCATATTACAAACTTATACATAAAATGAAATTTAGCATGACTATATATTTTTAAATTAGACCTTATTATTCATGGCTACATTTAGTATATTTTGTTAGGTAAAAATTTCTTAATGGGTTATATATAGGGCACTTCAGGTAAATATGAGTCAAGGTTTCAAGTTGGTAAGTGTTACAAATTGTGCATATTTCTGTTGTGTTTATTGTATATTTTATTTTATTGTGATAAATGGTTATTAAATTTTTGTGACAAAGTCTTATTTGGGAAAGGACTCGTATTTTGTTTATGGAAAGGTCGAAGTTTAGGTAGTTGGCGATTTCATGGTCAGTTTTCATGTTTTTATACATTAAACTGTATCTTGACAAATTAGAATTATTTAAATCTCGCTGTGTTAGGACTTCTTCGAATTTTGCTATTATGTTATTTATGTCAGACTTCGATATCTATATAGTTTATATGGATATTTATTTATTTTATTTCTACCTTGTGAATCAAGTCACAAAAGATGCTATTTTTATGACGTTTGAAGAAAAATTTATTTATGTATATTAAGTGATTTACATGTATTTGGTATTATTTGATAGATTTTTTATCTTTCTTTGTCAGTAGCAAGTAACCTGCCTTAAGTTAATAATTAAATTTCTTAAGTAATACCTAAAATTATTACAGTAATTTATTTTTTAATATACCGTATTTCCTTCGTAAATTTTCCTTGGGAAAATTTTTATATTTTTCTCCGCTTACATAAAACTCCTTGTCTTTGTGATTATAGATAATAAAACGACATACTCGCTCGCAATTTGTTTCGAAAACAATGCGATTATCTCGTCATTTGTCATGTGATTTCCATGCGAAGACAATCTCAGTGTGAGTCAATATATGCATCGAGGTTTACAGCTGTTATTAAATTAATTTTATGGATGTCCTTCCCAAAGTGCATAGAGAATTTGCTAGGCTAGTGTTATAGTGTGTGTAGCATATACGGAATAGCCAAGCCACGTCAGCTCTAACGTAGACATAGAACCTAATTGTTAACACCAAGCAAACATATTAGTGGTTGGTTTCACAGTCACTAGCCTCAAGCCGTTTGACAGTGTTGTGTTCGACTGTTCCTTTGACTTGTAAATGTAAATGAGAAATGAAGGATTTTATAAAAATGAGATATAATGGAGTCTTTTAATATAGTAACAAATGCGTCATTTATATTAAAACTAAAACTTAAAACTGTATGCAGTATCAAAGTTTATAAAAATATGTTGTGGCCATCACAATATCTCTCGCCCTTTCCATTGTGGGATATATTAGTATTGTATTTAACATTTCTTGTATACACAAAAAATTCTAATTACATCTTTATAATTAGATATTTTCTATAATTTTAAATTCATTCTATGAGCAATTTTTCTCCTACTTTTCTAAATGTTCGAGATTCTTCCAATTCATTGACGGGATTGGCGGTATTTCTGAAAGGTGTATTTAATATACCTATAATTTTAAATATGTAATTAATATACAATAAGAAATATTAAATATCGTTCCCAAAAAAAACCTTCAGTACTATCTCTGAATTTTTGACACTGACATTAGCAACATTTATCTGTCAATTACAGACATTTTAATTTCTGAACTGGTTTCTGTGGAGATGTTTGGGCTGTGAAATTTATTATAACAGATTATTTTATTCCGCCAATCAACATTCTGAATCTCCCTAGCTACGCGATTATCACAGCGATGATAAAAAACAAGGAAATTATCACCGTATTTATAGTCGTTACTAAGAGATTTGTTTTCTTTATTTATGACATTGACAGTTAATTTTGAGTATAAAAATAAATAATAACAATAATTCAAACTTCGAAATATTAAATAAAACTCGTAAGTACCATGTTTTAATACAATATGAATATGTATATCAAAAGTTAGGTTAGGTTAGATTGCAAAAATTCATTATATTCTCTCATTAAATATAAGCTCGTGATATGATTAATAATCGAAGATATTGCTCGTGAAACCGAAACAGCACATTTCAACTCGTCCTTCGGACTCGTGAAATCTGCAGCTCGGTTTCACTCGAGAATATCATCGATGATAATCATATCACTTGTTATATTACGTATGATTATATTTCGTACGTCAATATGAAGAGTTAATTAGATTTTGGTTATTATTGGTTAACCGGAAGTACCCTAATTTGAAGATTTTAACAGTATTTCTTGAAAAAACGCTGTTAAATATATTTTTTTGACCTTTTATGTTATTATAAATAAAAGAATTTGTTATTCTCTATTCGATTTAATTATATTTTTTTCTTCATAGTCAATGAATTTAGAGATAAAGAATTATAAAGAAATAACTTGCAACCTAATGCTGCTAAAAGCTACACCATGGAAACAGAATATTCAAATATTACTAATTGACAGATGTCAGTGTCAAATAAAATTTACATATCTTTGTGAAATGATTTGACTGGAAATATAAAAATGTAAAATAATTTAAAGTGGCAAAAACAAATCACATAAGGTAATACAATAGATTATAACCATAGGCCAATTCAACAGAATATTATGTTATAAATATGATGCTATATATGTTTTTATTTTCTACTTCTTATTTTAAGAAACATACTGTTCTTTTTAGGAGTAGTTCAGTTCAGTACGAGGTAAGATCAGTTCATTTGTCCCCTAAAAAGAAAACGCCCATAAAATAGTTTGCAAAAAAAATTATGTGTGGAATTTGCACAAAATACGTAGAATTGACGGAAGGTATTGTGCTGGCCACATCAGATTTTTTCTCAAAATAACATACGTTATGATATCTACATTTGTTTTAAACTATCACAAATATGACTGCGTTTTTAGATGTTTTTTATTTTGCACAATATTGGAAGTAATAGTATGGAAAATAAATTTCCATTATTTTTTCTTCATCCTAACCTATTTCTCCCCAAAATCCCACATCTTCGTTCTCTTTTCATTCCTTTCATCACTCCTGCATCCATTAGTCATCACGTATTCGTCGTACGCACTGGTGACGGTGACGTCACGCACTAAATCATTTTCCCCTGCTTCCTCTGACAGTTGGCACCACTGCGCTGCGAGTGTATGGGTGACCTATATGTAGGTCGCGAGTTGCAGGGGTACCACTACACTTCTAGTGTGTATGACAGGAATGTGAATCCCAATGGAATATGAGGTTTGTTGTTTACAGCCACTAGGGGAATTCAAATCGATAGGTTGGTAGATTACCTAATCTAAGGTTAATTAGGCAATAGACCTAGATGAAAGATATTACGGATCATATTTTCTCTTATACTGATGGAGAGGCCTAATTTTAAATTTCATTTATCTTTTAAACGTTTGTGAAATTTAATATTTTCTAAAATATATTACTCATTATAGCGTTACACAAAATCCATAAAAACATTGGCACACTACTATATCAGTTTGAAGATACAGAGTAAGCCCAGGTTTGCTACGAAGGGATCTTTGAGGCCTATATATTTTATGTAAGTGTAAATTTGTCTCATCTGTTTTATATTTATTTCCTGTAATTGGAAGTTGCACATAAGTAACGCCCTATCGTTGCTTGTAATTTCTTAATTTTTAACTAGGTATTGTCTTTGGTCAAAAAATTCAATGATGAGTTTTTAGTGAATAAGCATGTTTTAGGGTCCCTATAATACGATTTTACCATTTTTACGATGATGTCTGTATGTATGTGTGTCTGTGTATGTGTGTGACAAAAGTTCCGGATCCCATAACTTCAATGCCACGATTCCAAAAATTATATTTTTTTCGTATTCCTCCAGTTAACATTAATATGAACTGATTAAATTTTGGTTATAATTGGTGAACTGGAAATAGCCTCATTTGAAGATTTAACAGTTAAATTTGATTTATTGACATATGACGTTATTATAACTTAAAGAATATATTATTCTCTATACGATTTTATTGCATTTTATACTTCATATTCATTAGATATAGAGTTAAATAATTATAAAGATATTAAATCAGCCAGATATGCTAACCATGGAAATTGCTAATATATTTAGATAATTTAAATTGACAGGTGTCAGTATCAATGAAAAGTAAATTAATGTGGCAGAGATGAGGATGTTGAAGTAGATGTTGGGGAAGACACGGAAAGATACGGTAAGAAAATAACTCGTGTTACAAGTTTCTAGAAACATACAAGAAAGACGATTACATTGGTTTGAACATGTCATGAGGAGAAATGAAGAATAATTATATTTGAACAAGACTGAGTAGTTTAGTAATAGGAGGTTGAAGAAACAGAGGAAGACCAAAGATAAGATGGAAGAATTCTATTGCGCAAGACTTGAGAGAAAAGGAACACGCAAAAATAGCGACCCCTAACGAATGGGAAAAGCTAAAGAGGAAGAAGATGTCAGTGTCAAGTGCAATTTGAATAGTTTGTTTATGAAATAATTTTACTGGAAAGACACGGTAAGGAAATAACTCTAGTGTTACAAGTTTCTAGAAATATACAAGAGACGATTACATTAGTTTGAACATGTCATAAGGAGAGATGACAAATATATTGGAAGAAGAATGAATAGCTTAGTAAAAGAAGGTTGAATAAACAGAGGAAGACCAAAGATAAGATGAAAGGAGTGTATTGCGGAAGACTTGAGAGAAAAGGAACTGAATAAAAACAGCATTCAAAACAGAAATGAGTAAAAAGAAAATAAAAAATAGCGGCCCGTAACAAATAGGAAAAGCTAAAGAAGAAGAAGAAGTCAGTGTCAAGTGCAATTTGCATAGTTTGTTTATGAAATAATTTTACTGGAAATTTAGAATCTTTTGCAAGAAAATTTATGTATGGAATTTATACCTACATAATACACAGGGTTGACGGAAAGTATTGTGCTGGCCACATCAGATTTTCTTTTGTATGTATTTGAAGCTATATAACATAAATAAAATATAAATAAATGCGAAGAATTTATTGAAATGTAGATCAACTCCCCCAGATTTACCCTATTCAAGAAAACAGCAATTGGTGATGTATATATAAATTTATATTCCTACCTACTGATTTAATTTTCCTTATATTTATTTTGTGCTTAATTTAATTTGCTCACCATGAGCTTTATAATTTTGCTGCTATTTAAGATATAATTTATGAAGCGCGTCTACAATCAACATAAATTATGTATTCAGGAAAAATGAAGTTGATAACAGTGAAGGTGCATGAACATATTACTCCGCAGTTATTTATTTTTGACTAAATGAAGCTATAAACCAAGATTTAATATGCCAACGAGTAATTTACGCTTTTAACATCATATTAATAAGAGCTTATAAGCTTCTGATCATTAAACACTGTTATTATAAGCCGTAGGGAGAACAGCAGGCATTTGTAATCTATATCTTACTTCAATTTTTATTTTTAAATGTGTTTCAATTAATTTAAATACAATTCTTGGAAGTATACATTTCCCCTCCGTCCATAAAATAAAAAGTACTAAATAATAATATATTAATTTAATTTATAATACCGTTTTTCTACTAAATGCTTTTTTACCTCCCGCTGTCCTTGTTGTTGAACACTTTATTTCATTTCTAGAATAAGATGTGTGTAAGTTTTTTAAATACATTGTTTTTAATTTTTAATGAATTTTTATTACAAACTTAAGAAATATAAGGTTATTGTAACGTTATAATAACGAAACAAAAATAACGATATTATAACGTTACATGACGTTATTTTATTTTTACCTCCCGCTACCCTTGGTAAGGGAGGTATAGGTCGTACAAAAAATCGCATATCGAGATTTTGGTAAATGACCACGTTTTAAGGTCCCTACAATCCAATTTTAACATTTTCACGATGATGTCTGTGTGTATGTATGTATGTATGTATGTATGTGTGTGTGGATCTTGTTTACGCTCTAACTCAAATACTATCATTCAGAAAGTTTTTAAACCATGTATTTCTACCTTATTCTAATATGAAAATATCTGATTAGATTTTGGTGGCAATCGGATAACCGGAAATGGCAGTTTACTTGAAGCTCAAGATAGTTTTTCTTCAAAAAATACCTTTAAATGTATTTTTTCTGAATTTGTTACTATAAAAATTAAAGATTATTCCATTTTCTACAAGTTTGCTTTAATACTTTTTCTATATATTGTATGGATAAATTTATAAAGTAATATAAGAATTATATACATAGGTACATGGCGGGAGGTACTGTGTTGGTCACATTAGATTTTTTCAAATGTTTTGTGAACAAATTGCAACTATTTCTAACTTAGAGAAAAATTTATAAATCAGTCCTTAACCGATTACGAGTAATTCAGCACTTGTAATGAAACACATACACAGGGATGGCTATAAAGTTTTAGGACTTCCCTTATAAATAAGACAAAAGATATTATATCATGAAAACCACAATTTATTCTTCTATATACATTCCTTCTACACAGCACTTGGCACGATCTTCCAGTCCATTTACGACGTTCTGGAAGACTAAAGCCAAATTTATAGATTGACGTTCTATTTACGCAACGCTTTCCGTTCTTACATTATAGTAGCGCGCGCCGATCCGACGCGCCGAATGCTTGCGCCGCTACTGGTAGCATGTTCGCGAACGATGACGTAACCGGAATTACCCCAATGACATAATCCCCCGGGGCAAACCCATACACGTTCTGACTGGTCAATTACATCCAGTTGAGTGAATCTTTTATGTTCGATGATGGTCGCGTCAGAGAGTTCAAGAAGGAGAGATAGTCTGTGATATAGAAGCAACGAGTAATGAAGTCAGTGATATAAATAAGTAGTCCACGAGTTGTTAACAAAAATAAATGTAGTTATATAAATAAATGTAGTGATATAAATATTGGTTAAATAAATAATCTTAGTGTTTAAGTATTTAATAATATTATTAGTGTTTATAATTATTTAATCATAGTGTTAATTACTTTTATCATCCTTAATATTTAATCTTAATTATTTATCGTTGTAAATAAACGTATTATTTTAATTAATAATATCTCACTTATTTTTACACTTCACCCAAATAAATAAAACGTTACATTATAAATTTACGTTATGCACATACGTTGTCGCATTCGTACAATATCTTATAACCATTTGGAGGTTACATTTTTTATTTGACAGTTTTACTGCAATTTGGTTTTTGTAAAACATTTAAAATTGGGTTTGAAAAAATAATTATTGCAACCAGCTTAATAGTAAAACGTCGATCGAAACCTCAGTTCTCGAACTGCTTCGACGTTTTCGGTGTTTCTGCTTGAGGCGGGGCGGTCATTGTTTGTGTCATCTTTGTTTTAATGTCGTCCATCGCGAAATCACTCTTGCCAGCCAGAAACGTTACGAGTCAATGAAGCATCCCCAAACGTTTTTTAGACCAAATCAAACGATTAGGTTCCTTATTTGCACAATCAAATAAAAAAAAAAAAAAATTGCGTTCGACGAATGCATCCAAACTACGCCCATACGAAAACTGTACAGAACCAATATTAATATACTTGAGGGGGATGTTAATGATAGTTAGTTAAAAATAGTTTAGGTGCCAACTCATAGATGGCGCTGTTATTTGACGCTACAGAAAATCATTCCTAAATCTTTATAACCCCATTTCATACAGTAAAAATTTTAAAAGATGTCCGATCAAGGTCATTTGTATCATGAACGAATTAACAAATTGGCATACATTTATCTCTCCCCTTTACAAAGGCTATAAGCGTGTACGATAAGGATGGATATAACACGCTTGTCTTTCAAAAATTTATATTGTTTCGACTAGTTAAGACATTCCATTTTAAAGCGATGCTCGTTGTTGATAATAATTTCGCTGTAACGTAAGTTTATTTATTAATTCAGATACATTACCTTGATTCATAGCCGTAGAAATAACGTTATTTTCTGTCAGTGTCACTGACATCATATCAGTATCTTATTTTTTTAATTTTATATTTGCCTATAAACTTACCAGTTGAATTATTTTTGAATTTTGAATGCTTTTACTGTAATATATATTTTTATAATAATAAAATAACAGTAGTATCTTATGTACCCTCATAAAAAGAGATCAAACGAATTTGTCATAATGGGCGGAGCAAAGATCTGAATTCATACAATTCGTAGATGACCTTGATTGGACATCTTTCAAATTTTTTACTGTATATAGATAAAGGCTCATTTATTAAATTTAAATGCTGGTATTTATTTTATTATCTCGTGGCCGTGTGCCTGCACGGTACAAATATTCCATCATTACCGAAATCTGTACATACCAGATTGGCACACCCAGCAATGGGTAATATGCCGTGATGAAATATTTATTTATATTTATTTTATTTATTTATTTTACAACACATAATAATCAGATATCAAAACAACGTTTATCTCAAAACAATTCTATACCTTGTGGCTAACAATTCTAAAAATGAGATAATTTAATCCATTGTAATTATCGTTATTTTCATTTAAATTAAAAATGCTTTAAATAAATAATTACTTTTTTGTAGTATTCTGTTTGTGGCAGTTTTTGTAAATTGAATAATGATTATTTTGTTGAAATACGAGTTATTCGGAAGATATAAAATCTCTATATGTGTGTTTTTGTTATTTTAAATGTGAATTTACAAATATGTAGTGGAAAATATAAAACAGAGATAAATTATTAATATTAATATTGACAATGTTTTCATATTCAAATATATAGATACAAAATGTATTACAGAAAAATTTATATTATATTTCTCTATAAATAATGTATATAGGTAATACATATTTTTAATGATATGCATAAATGTTTGTACATAATACAAATTCTTTCTAAATTCATTTTAATATAGTGAAATATTTATAATGGAGTCCTTCACCATGATAATATATTAGAAAATTGATCATTTAAATTAAAATTAGATTTTAAAACTGTATATGAGGACTGTTAAAGTTTAAAGAAAGTTCTTAATTTTTAAAATGGTCTAGTTTTTAATGCCATCATCGACGCCACACATCTACTCTATTCCAAATTCTTAATACTTTCATGTCTTCTTTTAAAATCCGGAATTATCATCGATGATATTCTCGAGTGAAACCGAGCTGCAGATTTCACGAATCCGAAGGACGAGTGTAATGTGCTTCTTCGGTTTCACGAGCAATATCTTCGATTATTAATCATATCACGAGCTTATATTTAATTTTTGTAACAAATTATGTTAACCTAACTTATGATATACACATTCATAATATATTAAAACATGGTACTTACCAGTTTTATTAATATATCGGAGTTTGAATTATTGTTATTACTTATTTTATACTCAAAATTAACTGTCAATGTCATAAATAAAGAAAACAAATCCCTTAGTAACGACTATAAATAAGGTGATATTTTCTTTGTTTTTTATCATCGCTGTGATAGACATGTAATTAGGGAGATTCTGAATGTTGATTGGCGGAAAACATGTCACGTGACTAATGAATTATATTCTCATACGTAATATAACAAGTGATATGATTATCATCGATGATATTCTCGAGTGAAACCGAGCTGCAGATTTCACGAGTCCGAAGGACGAGCTGAAATGTGCTGCTTCGGTTTCACGAGCAATATCTTCGATTATTAATCATATCACGAGTTGATATTTAATGAGAGAATATAATGAATTTTTATAACACATTATGTTAACCTAACTTTTGATTACATATTCATAATGTATTAAAACATGGTACTTACGAGTTTTATTTAATATTTCGAAGTTTGAATTATACGAGCCCCGCTACTGAAAGAATGTACCAGAGCAATGACCCAGATGATGCAATCTCCGGCGACGGACCTAATTCTTTTGTACACGGTATCGCTATGGCGCCGGAGGGTTCTAGAAGGACGCTGTGCTGTATAAATACCGCTTGAATGACAGCGGAGAGTAGTCTGTGATATAGAAGCAACGAGCAACGAAGTCGGTGATATAAATAAGTAGTCTACGAGTTGTAAACATAAATGTAGTTATATAAATAAATGTAGTGATATAAATATTGGTTAAATAAATAATATTAGTGTTTAAACATTTAATAATATTCTTAGTCTTAAATTAGTGTTTATAATTATTTTATCATAGTGTTAGTTACTTTTATCATCTTCTTAATATTTAATCTTAATTATTTATAGTTTAATAAACGTATTATTTAATTAATAATATCTCTCTTATTTTTACATTTCACCCATATACATAAAACGTTACAATAGTATTCTTCACGTAAGAATGGCATTGCTCTATATGACGTCATATGTAATTAAAGTTGTTTCTTTCTTGCCACACATTTTATAGAATCTGTTCATAGGCGTAATTCTGTAATATATCGCACAGTACAAATATATCATCATTATTACCAAATATGTGTACAAAGTAGATTGGCACACCCAGCAATGGGTAATATGCCGTGATGATATATATTTTTATATATTGACAGTAAAATTTATATACAGTATTTTTTTTAAAGATGTCCGATCAAGGTCATCTACGAATTGTATGAATTAAGATTTTAGCTTCGCCCATTCCGACAAATTCAGTAGTGTCATTTACTTAGTTTTTATGAGAGTATATAAAATACTACTGTTATTTTATTATTATAAAAATATGTTACAGTAAAAGTATTCAAAATTCAAAACTAAGTTAACTGATAAGTTTATTAGCAAATGTAAAACCAAATATGAGAAAAATAAGATACTGACACAGTGTCAGTGATACTGACAGAAAATAGCTTTATTCGTATAGCTACGAATCAAGGTAATTTATTTGAATTAATACATAAATTTACATTTACGTCACAGCGAAAGTATTGTCAACAACGAGCATAGTTTTAATATGGAATATCCTAACTTAGTCGGAACAATATGAATTTTTGAAAGACATGCGTGTTATATTCATCCATATCACACATTCTTCATGTCATGGCAAATGAGAGAGATAAATGTATACCAATTTGTTAATTCGTTCATGATACAGATGACCTTAATCGGATATCTATAAAAAAATTACTGTACATATTTCGAGGAGTATTGAAATAGAATTTAACGTCCATACGTCATAGATACATACATCATAAGGAAAAAATTATAAATTCAACTTTTATTCTGTATCTATAAATTCTAGAAATTTTTGAAATTCTTGCTTCAGAATTAGAATATTCTGCCTTCTACAAAATTTGTAATATTTAGTTTAGTATTTGTTTTAATTAAGAGAATATTATATTTTTATAAAGTGATCTAGATCTTGTTTTTTTTTATTTGACTTTTCTGATCTACAGTTAAAAATCAACTTTCTTACACAGGGACATAATTCAATGCGTGCTGTAAGAATGTAGAGGAAGTCACTCAGTGAGTTGTATTCTCCCATACATGGGATAGTACTCGTACTCGTCTCGAATTCGTACTCGGTAACAGTGGTGTGGTAGATCGATGCGATGCGATCTGCGACTCGTGGCGTATTGAAAGCCGGGGTTTTGCGGGGGTTTGTGGGGGTGGGAGCGGGTGCCCAGGGCTGATGATGGGTGGTAGGGTGTCAGCGCGAGCACGCGGTCGATAAACCAAGCACACGGGGTGGTCCACAACCACCAAAACAACAAGAAAGAATACGATTAAATAAATATATAAATATACAATACTGTCGAAAATATGGGTACACTTGCTAATCACCAGGGCATCGAACCGTAATATTTTAGCGAACCCAAACCCAGAACCGAACCTCAAATATATTTGTCAATTGAACCCTAGTTGAAACCGACCCGAGTTTTAAAATTCGGGTTCGGGGTACAGCTTCGGTTTAGGTTCATTTTGAGTTCGAAAAGTACGCGTAATCGTAATACAGCCGATAATAGACGCCTGTGTTGTCTGTTTGATAAAATTGTGTTCGTGTTCTTGTCTTGTGTAAATTCCGGCATTTTAAAATATTTACCGATATCTGTGTATGAAGCAGATTGGCACACCCAGCAATGGGTAATATGCCGTGATGAAATATTTATTTATTTATTTATTTAAAATATTTCTATATATTAACTCAAAAACATTTATTCAGTTTTCATTAGGTCGAACCGAACCTGAACCCGGAACAAAACCGCAAATTTTATTAATGTTTGAACCAGAACCGCACCCGAACCCATCTCTCCAAAAATATATTAAATTGTCGTAAACTTCCTGTTCTAAACTGTCAGCTTGAAAAATCTGCTTTCGAAACGGACATTATTTTTGTGACAAGTGCGAGAAATTAAATATTCTGAAACGAATGAAGAGTACGTACACGTTTAGAACAAGCTGGCCACGTCATCAATTGGTTCAGCTGAACGCCTTCAAGGAAAAGTTCAGCGGCCTCCATAATATGCATTTTTACCTCCCGCTACCTTTGGTAAGGGATGTATAGGGATTATGCTAAAAATCGCATATCGAGATTTTGATAAATGACCACGTTGCATTAATATATTTTTTATATAAACAAAATATGCTGAATATTTCGTTGAAAAAATATTACTTTTTAAATCACTTTTGGAAACGGACGCAATTTTATCAAAAAGTAAAGAAAATTTTTGAATTTCGCGCAATATTTTCGATTGAATTAAATTTTTTATTACGTAAGTACCAAGTCTGTGAAATGTATATCAGGTTTTATTCATGTTGATAACTATATAATGACTTAGCATTTTTTTATTATTTTTTAAAAATAGCGAAACAGAATCTGCATTAAATTTTCTGTTAAAAATTATATAAAATGTTAGAGAAGGCTTATAGCGAGGAAGGTATGCCGAAACAAAACAATGGTACAAACGTTTTCAAGACAGCCGTGAAGACATGGAAGATGATTAGAGACCGAGAAAAAAATGAAAATATGATAAAAATTGAAAACATTATGCCTAGTAATCGCCAATTACTTTAAGGGCGGTTGCTGAGGAAGTTGGTTATTATTCATACGGCTCATGCCAAAATAATTGTGGATAAACAAATTTTGTGACTTTTTCCTCTCCCTAAAGAAGAAGGAGGACATTCACCCCTATTTTATAAGAAAGTTGTTATAGCAAATAAACAATAATAATTGCGAACACTGAATAAAACATGAAAATGGCCAGGCTTTACACATACTTTATATTCCTTACCAAAAAAAAATTTTTACCTCCCGCTACCCTTGGTAAGGGAGGTATAGGGATCGTGCTAAAAATCGCATATCGAGATTTTGGTAAATGACCACGTTTTAAGGTCCCTACAATCCAATTTTAACATTTTCACGATGATGTCTGTGTGTATGTATGTATATGTGTGTGGATCCTGTTTACGCTCTAACTCAATTACTATCATTCAGAAAGTTTTGAAACCATGTATTTCTACCTTATTCTAATATGGAAATATCTGATTTGGTGGCAATCGGATAACCGGAAATGGCAGTTTACTTGGAGTTCAAGATAGTTTTTCTTCTAAAAATACATTTAAATGTAATTTTTTCTCAATTTGTTATTATAAAAATTAAAGATTATTCCATTTTCTACAAGTTTGCTTTAATACTTTTTCTATATATTGTATGGATAAATTTATAAAGTAATATAAAAATTATATACATAGGTAAATGGCGGGAGGTACTGTGTTGGTCACATCAGATTTTTCTTACTTCAATATGATCAATGTTTAATACTGATTGTAACACTTGACAGTAGATTATTTATAAAATAAAATAAGTTACTTTGTATTTATCTGCATATGGCATTTGACGCTAGGTGGTATTTATATTATTTAAGTTGTTTTTTTGATATAGTTTCGTGAATAAAAAAATCTGTTGTGGCCAGCACAACACCTTCCGTCAATCCTGTGTATTATATATAAATTTCATACATAAATTTTCTTGCAAGAGATTCTAAATTTCCAGTAAAATTATTTCATAAACAAACTATGCAAATTTCACTTGACACTGACAACTTCTTCTTCTTCTTCTTCTTCTTCTTCTTCTTCTTCTTTAGCTTTTCCTATTCATTAGGGGTCGATATTTTTTATTATTTTCTTCCACTTATTTCTGTTTTCGTGTCGTTCTCATTCAGTTCCTTTTCCCTTAAGTTTTCCGTAATACAGTCATTCCATCTTATCTTTGGTCTTCCTCTGTTTCTTCAACCTTCTATTACTAAGCTAGTCATTCTTTTTGCAATATTTTCTTCATTTCTCCTCATGACATTTTCAACCAATGTAATCATCTCTTTTGTATCTTTCTAGAAATTTGTAACACTAGAGTTATTTTCTTACCGTATCTTTCCGTGTCTTTTCCAACGTCTACTTCAACATCATCATCTCTGCCACATTCATTTACTTTTTATTGATACTGACATCTGTCAATTTGAGGCATAGCATAGCTGGTTGTTTTATATAATTTAATTTCTTTAAAATTATTAATATGAAGTATAAAATGCAATCAAATCGTATAGAGAATAATATATTCTTTAAGTTATAATAACGTTTAATGTCAATAAATCAAATTTAACTGTTAAAACTTCAAATGGGGCTACTTCCGGTTCACCAATTATAACCAAAATCTAATCACTTGTTCTTCTGGATGTAAACTTGAGGAATACGAAAAAAATATAATTTTTGAAATCGTGGTATTGAAGTTATGCAATCCGATACTTTCGTCACATACATACAGACACGCAAACACACACACATACATACAGACACCCACACATACATACAGACACCATCGTAAAAATATGGTAAAATCGTATTATAGGGACCCTAAAACATGCTTATTCACTATAAACTCATCATTGAATTTTTTTATTAAAGACAATACCTTCCTTAACTAAAGGTGACGGAAGGTAAAAAACAACCTAACTTTTCAAACGTTAGTTTGATGGTTACACCCACAGAACACTACATTCAAATTGCCGCCAACGCAGAGAGACAGTCACATCCCAAATATGGATTGGCTACAGACTGAGGGTCACGTGTGAACCCGTGACCCATTGCAGGTGGAACAACATTGGGCATAATGGGGATATTTTGAACAGAACAACATTAATATTGATGAATAAATTGTTACTTTTTAAAACAAATGAAGATTCTCATTGTTTTTGATCAAACCTCTTGTAGAATAAGCTTGTTCATTCGGTTGGCCATACTGTAGAAGCGCATGCATATTTGAATGTACCTTGCTAGTATAATATGCAGGTAGATGTAAAATAACACAGCAAGAACAAAACAACCTTGCGTGTGGTGTAACAGCAGTATTAGTTGCGGAAATACGTATAAAATTATTTAAAACATTCCTGACGCAATCTTGCATCCTGTAAAATATTTATCTTTTACGGAAAAATCGATAAGTTTATTAGCTGGAACTCTGTACTCATATGAGTCTCTGTATGTATGTTTTGTATGTGGATATGTTGTTACACTTGTATAGGCTCGTGGCCTTATAATACTCGTACTATATCTACATCAAGTACATAGATAACTTTTTATAACGTAGATAACGGGCAAGAGATTAGAGATTAAATATTAGAGATAGAGTCGAGGACACTTCATATTTCAAAACTATTTACATCGAAAAATCAAATGCCACACTTAAAACGATAATTTTAACTGCAAGTCCTTCTTGACTGGAATGTTAATAAGGGTAGAATATAATTCCTGGATGTTCAGTCAAAATCTTTATTTCTGCTTCGACCGGTTTCGACACAACCATTATTGTTTCCGTAGGGTGCTATGTTTTTTTACCTTCCGTCACCTTTAGGTAAGAAAGGTATTGTCTTTGGTCAAAAAATTCAATGATGAGTTTTTAGTGAATAAGTATGTTTTAGGGTCCCTATAATACGATTTTACCATTTTTACGATGATGTTTGTATGTATGTATATGTGTGTGTGTGTGTCTGTGTGTGTGTGTGTGTGTGTGTGTGTGTGTGTGTGGTGTGTGTGTGTGTGTGTGTATGTGACAAAAGTTTCGGATCGCATAACTTCAATACCACGATTCCAAAAATTATATTTTATTCATATTCCTCAAGTTTACATCCAGAAGAACAATTGATTAGATTTTGGTTATAATTGGTGAACCGGAAGTAACCTCATTTGAAGATTTAACAGTTAAATATGATTTATTGACTTTTAACGTTATTATAACTTAAAGAATATATTGTAACGTTTTATTTATATGGGTGAAGTGTAAAACTCAGACAAATATTATTAACTAAAAGAATACGTTTATTAAATGATAAATAATTAAGCTTAAATATTAAAAAAATAACAAAAGTAACTAACACTATGATTAAATAATTATAAACACTAATTTAAGGCTAAGAATATTATTAAATGCTTAAACACTAAGATTATTTATTTAACCAATATTTATATCACTACATTTATTTATGATAACAACACGTAGACTCTTTATTTATATCACCAACTTCGTTGCTCGTTGCTTCTATATATCAGACTATCTTCCCCCTGTCATTCAGACGGTATTTATACGGCTCATATTCTTCTAGAACCCTGCGGCGCCACAGCGATACCGAGTAAAAAAGAATTAGGTCACGGCGTAATTAACATGTTTCAACATGTATGGGTTATTCCGTCGTCGGGGATTGCATCATCGCTCTGGTACATTCTTTCAGTGGCGGCGCTCGTTTACTTTTAACTCAGGGGCGCACGTTACAATATTATTCTCTATACGATTTGATTGAATTTTATACTTCATATTCAATAGATATAGAGTTAAAGAATTATAAAGAAATTAAATTTCATACATCAGTCAGCTATGCTATAATCATGGAAACAGCTACTATAATATTAAAACTCTCTAATAACTGTATAAAATCAGTTTAACAATATGTTTATTCTGTTGGCTAGGTAGATAGCATTGTAAATCACCCATTTTAACTTTTATGTTACATGTTAAATAAACGTCCAAACAGCACTTAATTTCTCGTTAGGTTGATTGCCCATACATCATTTTCTCTTTCCCCCATTTTTTATTTTTCTTCCCCAAATTTCGCCAACTCCGTGACGTCACCATTACCGAATGCGTTGCCAAGCAACGTCGGGGTATTCCCTTGCAGTGGCTCATCTGTTGCATTGATTGGACATTTCATTCTGTGACAGAGAAGCGTAGGACACGCACGCACGTAGTCTATCCTAGCCAAACCACCGGCAATGTACAATGCGGGGAGGGAGGGATAGATGAGTAGATAATGAAGGTGTTTAGGTGATCAACGGAAAATGACCCCTAACAGGTATTAGGTTTTAATTCGGGTGCGAAACTGATAGGATGTAATTTACTTGGAATTGTTTGAAAGTAGTTCACGGGATCAAATTAGGGGCGAAATTAAAAGCGTTTAGGTTTTTTACGGATTATGCGAAAAAACGGTGCTATACTCACGCACATTAAATCACTCATTTTCAAATTGTGACATCAAAATGTATACAGAATATATTTTATGACCAATGGTAGCAGGTGGGCAAAGCTCAATGTAGATGGCAGCATCATAGCCATGTACTGTTGCCGCGAATAATTTTAAATGACTTCACTGACAGTGACATTTTTTTACCTCCCACCATACCGTAGGTAAGGGAGGTAATGTTTTTGGTCCAAAAATTCGCTGAGTTGTCAGTGAATAAGTGAATAACAATGATATTTGTGTGTCTGTGTGTGAGTATGTGACGATTTTTTGTTTCACGATATAGTATCAAACTTCCAAAAATTTCTATTTTCCGTGTTTTTCTGCATACAGTCCATACGATGTAACTTGGCGAGTTGGGGCAATTCACATTATCACTGCGGTAATGGGAAAGTTATAAATTCCATAGGCGTACCGAAGAAGAATAAAATTCAATAAAATTACGAATATTACAAAAAAAAAATTATTTATACAAAAAAAAAATTACAAATATTGGAATGAATTATTTATTATATATATCATATTATAATTAATTATTTTTTAAATTAATAAAGTTAAGAAAATAAAATTTCTATTGCTATTGAGAAAAAAATGCACCAACGCTTATGTATGAATATAACTTCTTGGGTTGAAAAGTACCTGACACTCCGAGTTTGAGGGTATTAGGGTGAAATTTGCTTTGTGTAAGGCAATAAAACATTGTGAAATCACTATTTCACTTCTGAAGCTGTGCGGCATCGAAGTAAAAGTAAATATTTGACAAAACGCAACTTAGTAATAGTGAACTGAATTACATTCTTTTGGTTCGCCAAATTACATCGTATGGACTGTACATATAAAGAGTTGATTTGTATTAATAAGAACAACATATTAGATTTTTTTCTAAAATGGATAAACCGGAAGTGGTACTTTATTGGAAGCTCTAAATACATTTTTTTAAAAAAATGTATTAAAATATGATCCAAAACTTCTCAAATTTGGTATTTAAAACTCGTATATAATTTGAAACAACATATTAGACTTGGACTATATATGATAAACCGGAAGTGGGGTTTAATTTAGAGCTCTTAACAGATTTTCGAGGAAAAACTTATTTATTGGAACAACAAATTAGATTTGGTTACAAACGATCAAGCGGAAGTGATATTTTTCTTAAAGATCATTTCTATTTTAAACATGGAATTGGTGGGAGGTCATGTGCTGGCCACATCAGATTTTGAATTGTATTTCTGTGTTAAAAAGTCAAATCCACACGAAAAAATGTTAATTATAATTTTTACCAGTTTTTTTTACTTGTTTGGTATTTGGACTTAAAAGTTTTTTTTTTTCTTCTTTCATTTTTTGGTAAACTATAAAGATTACAGTCTTACACTTTTGCATAATTACTATAAGAACACATTTTTTTAAAGAAGAATCCAAATACCTTAAACTATCTGTCATTTTTAATAACGGATTCGGCAATTATGAATACTTTGGCTAACGTGCGCCTTCTATGATAAACAGTAAGTATTTAAAATTGTAAAATATTTGGTGGCAGCGCTTGGTTATCCATTCCTCGTCGAGATTTTTTTAAGAAATAACATGTGTCACAAAATTGTTCCTCATTTTGGGCGTTCTCACCACTATCGTCCACTTATTTTGTAAGCAACGCTCAGAAAGTCCAGGTCTGGAAAACGAGCCGCATGGTGGAGAGTTTTACAAAGGACGAGTGTGACAACAGGCCTTATGAAACATGTTTTCTATACTATTTTTTTTCTATTGAGGTAAATTTATAAGTCAGTTCGATTAAAAAAAAAATGCTATGTTGGTAGCGCTCTTCTCGCTAACAATTTTAACTTCACAGATAAAAATTTAATGTTGACTGACAACAATTTGAGGTCATATGTCATTCATCTGTCAGATATGAAAACAGTAATACCACTTCTAACGAAAAGCGCCAAAAACAATGCACTTATAGATCTTCTTAACGTCGTGTTTTCAATGCGTTTATAGACTCATAGACACCGAAATTTAAAAAAAAATCTTTATACGACATACGGCCGGTAGCCGCGTTTACAAATACAAATGCTTTATTACCTATGCCTTCTTCAGGAGGTGAAAATGTAGAAAAAAAATCACCTCCTGAAGATGCCGAAACCGGTAGAGGTAATAGGTAAATAATTTGACTGCAATACAGTAATTTATTAATTTCCAAAATTGACTATTGGTGAAAATCCGGCGAAAAAATCTTATTAATAAGCTTGTTATTGTCCCTCGAAGTTTGAAAATATTGATGTGACGTCACGAATATGTTTTCAAACTGTTTTCTTCGTGGACCTAAATGTTCTTGAAATATATGCTATTTCTAAATTATATTTATATTAAATAAATATTATAACACTGTGCAAGTCTACAAGCTTTATAATTGCAAGTGTATTTAAATTATTAAGTTTTACGAAAAACATTTATATTTAAATAAAACTGTTTGAAAATAATCCCCTATTGCATCCAAAAACACGATGTGGAAAACGCTATTATCTATTTATTATCTAAATTCTGGTATAGATAAATTTAACGATTTTGGTTTGTCGTTATTTAATTCCATTCATTTGGGTAGTAATGATGTGGTATGTCTCTTGAAGTGTCTGTTAATGTGCGTAATTAAAATAAAGTTGTTGGGTTGTTGTGAAGTTTGACACACAAACACCGATTCAGCGAAGGGGGGAGCGCAGCACCAGCGCGTAATATGAATTACGCGCGTCATTTAAAACTGCTGTACACATGCACGGCTGACAGGTCGTTTAGCGCGCGGCGACTCAATTACCGGACTCATTTAGCAGCCATTCCTTCAGCCAGTCGGTCTCCAACGCACTAGATTAGAAGACACAGAAAGAATGCAAATTATACACAGATCACCAGATGAATTAGTTTTCTTTTGATGCTGGTGGGGCACTATAATCATCGACGTTTAATAGATAAAAAAAAGAATTCCGTATTTGAAAGTTCAAAATAGGTACTCAAAAATTATTTTAAAATATTAAAAATGTTGAAAAAAATATGATGTGGCCAGTACATTACCTTCCGTCAGTTCTATGTATTTTGTACAAATTCCATACAGAAAGTTTCTTGCAAAAGATTCTATATTTCCAGTAAAATTATAATACAAACGTAGTATGTAAATTACACTTGACACTGACATCTGTCAATCAGAATTATCATGATATAGTGGCTGTTTCCATGGTTATACCATAGCTGGTTAATTTCTTTATAATTCTTTAACTCTATATTCATTGAATATGAAGTATAAAATGCAATCAAACAGTATAGAGAATAGTACATTAAAACACAAGTATCATAAGGCAATCTGTTAACGTACGAGTCCAAGTTTGGAAAACGAGCCGCTAGGCGAGTTTTACAAAGGACGAGTGCGTCAACAGGCCTTATGATACGTGTTTTTTATACTATTTTTTCTATTGAGGTAATTTTACGATTAAATTTATTTAAATTGCGACGTCAAATTATGACTAGGTATTTTTTGTTAGTTATGTTTATGTTGGTAACGCTTCCCGCTAACAATTGAAATTTCATATTTTGTTCATCTATTGATTAATTAGTGTATTGCAAGGTGTATTGTATTTATGATTCAAGGTCTGATCCTGGTTGTAAAATTAATATTATATTTCTTTCTAGTCCTATCACCTAAAGAAAGTATAAAAATCCATAATTAAAAGTAATATGTTGAAATATTATCAACAATTTACCATTTTGAGGTTACCTGTCATCTGTCAGTTATGAAAGCATAACTACCAACTAGAGAACATAAAAGGCGCCAAAAATAGTACGCTTATAGATCTTCTAAACGTCGTGTTTGCAGTACAAAACAGTGCGTTTATAGAAACATAAGAACACCGAAATAGAAAATAATATATTCTTTAATACTTATAAAACATAAAATGATATTTAACTGCATTTTTTCAAGAAAAACTGTTAAAATCTTTAAATGAGGGGGTACTTCCGGTTGACGAATACGGGAAAAAAAAACGTTAAAATATGGCATGTACTTTCCAAGATGTCAAACAGTTTGGCACAACTCTCGCCAAAAAATAAATCTGTCACAAGTTATTACACTTTTAAAATTTAAATGTTTCTACAAAAAAATATCCTATAAAATTGTCTAATTATTATGTATTTGTTCATTAACGTTTATTTTTCTATTTTATAACATCCAAAAAAAATCTACTATTTAACATGACCCTGACTAAGTTTAAAATATCTATAGCAGGAAGCTAGAATAGTATATTGAAAGACAAGTATTACAAATGGACATTGTAATATGTGTTTTTCATAAAAAAAATCCTATTACATATTAATATAATTAAATTCCAAAATTTTTATTGAAAGAAATATTAAAATATCACGGTTGGTACCATTGACAGTTTCAAAAAACATTTGAGTTTATTTAGACATTTGACATTCTGACAACTGTTACTTACAAAGAAGGTTAGAGTTAAAATCTATATTTATTATGTTATGAACCTAAAAATAAATGCTTTGAATTTTAATTTAAAAGAGTGCTTTACTGTTTTATATAAATATTTCACTATAAAAAAAAAACTAATTGTTGTAATTTCCATAAGAAATGCCAGGAAATAACTAAAATTAAAAATATTTATTTGACACTTAGACTGTTACTTCACAATTTAAAAAATCCCTGATAACTTTTGTAAAAAAATGTTGCACTAGTTTTGACAAAAAAGTTGTACAAAATTCACTTTGTGAATGCGAAATAGGAAAAGTTGTTTCTTTGATTATGTTCGATCCCGACCGACGTCAAAAATTATTTCAAATTTCAAAATTTCACATTGATCTGTTGCTCGCGTTTTTCGTCACACATTGTTATCGGCATGAGAAAAAAACACGTTCGTTTCTAACCTATATAGAAAAAATACTATTACAGCGACAAAAACGTGTTTTCGTACCGGAATAATAGACACTTCCAGCTATCCAACGCTGCATTCGTTTCCCCCCCCAACCCTCAAGGACGCCTTCTGCGCGCGCAGTCTCGTTATTTAATAGCCAGACCTTGTATATATTATAAAATATTGAAATGTGCCACATATTATACTCATATTATAACAATCTCTCACATTCCATCATTTCCTTGCATTCTTTATTTTCTCATCCCTCCATTAATTTAATTCGAAAATTGAAAGAAGAAAGCATGATATCGAGTGTCGAAAACACTCACACTCCACATTCATACAGGCTGCTCGGTACGGTAGTTGTAGAACTGTGCTCTGCTCTGCAAAGCTCTAGGGTGGTAGGGGGTGTTTGTAGGGCTGTTCGGGAAGCGGGGGAGAGGGGAGACAATGCAGGGGTGAGAACCACGTGGAGACCCAACCCTCTTAAAGGGGATGGAGTTGAATAAAGCCAAGATATAGGGCAGAGCACGAACAAGGAGCTTTAACAAGAATAAGTTGGTGAATTTTATGTTGGATGGGGGAATTTGTTGGTGTTGCGTACCTATATTTTGGGTGTGATATGTCTATACTACAAAGCAGCAAAATATATACATGTGTCTCTAAAATAATTGGACATAGCGATTCCTTGGCATAAAATAAGAAGATTTAACTAAACTTAAATTTATCTATATGCGAAAGTGTACCATTCAGCTTGTAGTTTACTTCAAAATTTATTTTTAAAAAAGCGAGCCGTCGCGGGACGTAAAACATCGAAATTTATTTTTATTGAAGTATTTATTGCCCGAAACTCTGCTTTTTCAAATACACCGATATACACATAACTAAAACAGTGAGCGTGCAGTATAGAGGAAACGAAGCCGATATACCGATACACACAAGTAAAGTGGCGAGTGTGGAGCGCCGAGTTGAGGCGGCGAGGCGGAGAGAACCGAGGATGGCCGAATGGCACGACCGTCGTGTAATAAATGAACGCATTGTTCGATTTTGATACGACCTGACTATATTAGACAAAAACTTTATTTTTTACCGTTACCTTTAGGTAAGGAAGGTATTATCTTTGGTCAAAATTTAAATGATGAATTTTTAGTGAATAAGCACGTTTTAGGGTTCATATAATACGATTTTACCATTTTTACGATGATGTCTATATATGTACGTATGTGTGTGATGAAAGTTTCGGATCGCATAACTTCAATACCACGATTCCAAAATTAATGTTTTTTTTTCGTATTCTTCAAGTTAACAACCAGAAGAAGACGTGATTAGATTTTGGTTATAATTGGTCACCCGAAAGTACCCTAATAGAAAATTTTAACAATTTTTCTTGAAAAAACGCAGTTAAATATCATTTATTGACAATTAACGTTATTATAACTTAAAGAATATAGTATTCTCTATACGATTTGATTGCATTTCATACTTCATATTTAAGAGATATAGAGTTAAAGAATTATAAAGATATTAAAGAAGATAAAAAAAAATATCGACCCCTAACAAATGGGAAAAACTAAAGAAGAAGATGTCAGTGTCAAGTGCATTTTGCATAGTTTGTTTATGACAAAATTTTACTGTAAATTTAGAATCTTTTGCTAGAATATTTATGTATTAAATTTATATATAATACACGGGATTGACGGAAGGTATTGTGCTGGCCACAACACATTTTTTTTATTCACAAAACTATATCAAGAAAACAACTTAAATAATATAAACACCACCTAGCGTCAAACACCATATGCAGATAAATACAAAGTAACTTATTTTATTTTATAAATAATCGACCACCGACGCGGCAAAATAACTATTAAAAAAGATAC
Source organism: Harpalus rufipes (assembly GCA_951394225.1). Taxonomy (NCBI): domain Eukaryota; kingdom Metazoa; phylum Arthropoda; class Insecta; order Coleoptera; family Carabidae; genus Harpalus; species Harpalus rufipes. Next base: position 46,091,161 of record OX596282.1, read on the forward strand.
ATAGTATTGAAACATCAAAAGAAGAAATGATTGTTAACCCTTGATCTATAGTGAACACGAACTAAACATCCATATTTAATAAAACTAAAGACTGAGCAATATTTAACAACTAGATAAATAATAATCAATCTTTAGTAGGTGGTTATATTTAAGTGGTATATCGTTATTTGTTGTAGATATAAAATTACCAACACGAATATGAAAGACAGACGACAGTTCATACTTTTTATAATACATCGCTTTTTTGGCATTTCCCTAATTTTGCCGGTGTGTGTGTGTGTATTTGATTTATTGAGATCTGTAAATAAACGATCAAGGGAAAATGCTATTTTTCTACAATCGTGTACGAAATAAGAAATAAATGTTCTCAAATACAAAATAAGTGGGAGAAATAGCCAATTTCTGTACTAGTACGGGAAATAATTAAAACAATAATTAATAATATGTAATTTGTTTCATTTGTCATGAATGCAATCATTGTTATGATCACTTAAAAATATCACACAGTGGCGACCATGTAAACTAAAAAAGTGACTAATATTATAATAAACAAATTTTACCTATGCTTCGTTTCAAATTAGAATACATCATAAGGCAGGGGTCAGGGGTCTCCCAAATGAAAAATAAAAAACTTGCTGATTTTATAATACAAATTGACATTTAAATGATGCGAAAGTTCAGGAAAAATGAAGTTTTTTAATTTTTTTATTGGTATTAAACATTGTAACGCGGGCCGCACAAAATGACGTGCCGTAGTTTGCCCACTATATATATATATATATATATATATATATATATATATATATATATATATATATATATATATATATATATAATTTTTGATTGTTCAAAATTCCAGATCTAGTTCACAATAGCTAAAAAAAAATGTAAGCTGTCAATCAAATAAAATCTACATTAATAAATTGTATAATAAATAATATTATAAACGTTTGTAATGACACTGAGGTCATGAAAAAAAAGTATTTTTTTTTTTTGTTTAAATCGAACAAGCAAAGTCTAATTTATCGTACTGTATGATTAAATTATTTTTTATTTACATTTTATGTTGTATAAAATTGCTTCAGAACTGCAAATTCAGACTCATTTCATAGGTAATTATCATATGAACACAAAATTTCTAAAAGAATACAAATATATGAACTATAAATTGAAAATGGGGAAGTTTAGCGTGATTGCAATTACATGTGAAATATTTTTTAATCGTAAATATATGAATAATTATAACTTAAAATGTAATTGAAAGTTAAAATTATGGTCCCATTTATTTATTATTAATTATTTATCATCAAACTTTTGTGACGTCACAAGTGACTTATGCGCATGCCTAGAGAGGATGGTGAGACCTGACTTTTTGAACGTATGTTGAGGCATTACACTACACACTTCTGATTAGTTCACGTGGGTTTGTTTTCGCGGAGTGAGGTAATGAGTTTTTAGTTCCAATTAAATAGCTATTTGTGTATTAAGAGCGCAAAATAGGACATTGTCGATAGAGAGGTTCCTCTCGAAATCGACAATGTCCATTTGCGCTCGAAACACACACAAGATTTTTTCTACAGTCGCCACAGTGGGGTCCTCCACCATAACAAAATATAATAAAATGTACACTTTGTACTTTACTCAATTAATAAGAATTAATATAAAGAAAAAACATCTTTTATATTTAATTTTAATTTATCAATCTAAACATTTTATACATTAGTTTTTGTAAATGAATGCCCTATTTTATTTTCATAATAGTGCAGTATTTTTTTTTTTTTTTGGTTATGTAATATACCGACAGAGCAGTTATGTCAGATTTATTTGTAAAGGTGGTAAATGTGTCACTACAGTGCCATTAGTCCTTGACTAAACGTTTCCATTAAGAACGTAGACAAGTGAAATTTCTCAAAATTGTATAGTTAGAAATTTGGACAGCGAGCGTTTTTTCTACTTTGTCGCGCTAGAGCGGCAAAGTGACATTTTTCGTTGACAAAAGAGAGCGCAAATGGCTACTTTCTATGTAGACTGTAGAAAAATTGTATTTGTTTTCAAAACTATTATACGATACTTAATTTTTAATATTGAATATAATAAATGAAATAAATAGAACCAGTCGTTTGCACAAGAAGAGCAATAAAACTATGTATAATAATCACAACATAGAACTGTCACTTCTTATAAACGTCAAGACATGTAGATGCCATTTTTAAAATTGCTTGTTGCCATGTGAACCCAGCGCGCATCTGCTTAAGATAGACTGTACGTTCTCCGTGAACTTCTGTGACGTAATTATTTTAGAAAATTTCATTTTTTGAGAAATCTAGGCATCTTTGAGTGAATTACAATATAGAATATACTTTAGAAAACATAAAATATATTTTAAAAAAAAAAATACACTAAACTTCCCCATATATCTAAATATGCTATAATATAATATCATTCATTTCATTTTTATACATATAATTTTCATTTGGTGCTGTGCTTCTTGGTAAAGATTTGAGATTTGACGCTAGAAGTTTGTTTAGCTATAGAAATGCACGCGAGGCATTGAATTCAATATATTTTCGCTACTATTTTGCCACGATGGCATAAAACAACGTTTCACTGACATATTTACTTTCATAAATTTTAGGTTATCTTTAAATGTCACTTTGACGTTTAGAAACTAGTGTGAAAATCAAAATGGGCGTTTATATTGAAATGTGACGTCACCAAAATCAGCCGCTTTTGAACAATAATTGCAATTTTCTCATTATTAAAGATCGATTTGAGGAAAAGTTAAAAATGAAAAATCATGCATAACCTCAATTATATTTATACTAAAATCGAAAAATATTTCGTTCAGTTCTTATCCGAACGAAACCGAAAAATTTCGTTTCCGTTAATGTTCCCACCTAAATATTTTCGTTTTCGTTTACAGTAGTTAAATACCGGTTAATATCGGTTATAACTATTAATGAGTAACAATTGATGAAAATATAGAAATATAATAAGTTTTTTTTTTTATTAAACATGAAAATAAAACATACTTATAAAGGAAAGATAATACATACATAAAAATAAAAAGAAAAGCTTATGTTATGGCCTGATTTTTTTACAATAAAGAATAAAACATTAATTACATTTTATTTCATCTCACTAATAGTACTTTTTCAAGCAAATCTTACTTTATGTTAGTTCTCTTATTACTTCACATAACGAATAAGACGAATACCGCCAGTGTGTGCAAATGAAAATTATCGCAGTCAGTGTTCAATAGATGAAACTACGAGTATACCGTTTAATACGTAACAGGGTTAGCTACTGGAGAGTTACTTTGAAAATCTGCTTGTTTGCAACTCAAATATCTGAAAATTCAATAATATTTGCGAGTAAAATATTTGCTGTAAATAAAACTAGTAATAAAGTAAAACCGGTAACCGATATAAATTATTTTGTTTTCAATCATGAACGAAAAAAATATATTGCGTTTTCTTTTCCGTTCTTATAAAAATTTCGGTTTAGTTCGTTATTTCGTTTTCGTTCTCATTTCGTTTTTAGTCCCTGATTTTTTTACAAATTTTATTCATTTATTTAATATTTGCAAGCGCCATATCTCCTTTAGTTTTATCTAATACGAAGTATAGTTACGATTCATAAACCCTAATTTAAATATCGAAAAATCCTCCCTTAGAAAAAATCCTCCACACCGCCACTGTTCATCACATCATCCCTATCCGGGTTGGCTATGCTCCCACCCTTGCATGAGGGGCGGGGGCAGGGAGGGGGTGGTAGCTCGGGTGTAATGAATGAGCGCAGGGTTGGGGTGGCAAAGGGTGGGAGAGACAAGGACAAACACAGACGGAGCGAGACAGCGCCACTGTGAGATTGATCGACGTTACACCAAGAGCTTGACGTAGACATCCAGGGGGAGTTATTGAAATATGACAAATAGTCGGGAAAATGGGTCGAGAAAAATACGCCGAGGAATAAAGACAAGGTGCAGAAAAAGTAATAGTAAAAACAATTGGACTAGGAATTACTTATTGTATTTAATGAGCAGGTTGTCGAACTTAAGTTTCCAGATTGGTGTACAATATGCCGAGTTAAATTTGGAAGACAATACGAATATTTACATCAGGGATGGGATAACGTTATAAAGAACATAATAAAAAATAAAATAACGTCATGTAACGTTATAATAACGTTATTTTTGTTTCGTTATTATAACATTACAATAACCGAATATTTCTTAAGTTTGTAATAAAAATTCATTAAAAATTAAAATTAAAAACAATGTATTAAAAAAACTTACACACATCTTATTCTAGAAATGAAATAAAGTGTTCAACATTTGTACCACTAATGACTAGAGTTTCACGGCTTGACTTGATATTCAAGTTACTTGACTTGACTTGAAATCAAGTCAAGCTCAAGTCAAGTAATAGTAGCCGAAAGTCAAGTCAAGTAGTTACAATTTCAAGTACTTGAAAAATCAAGTAGTTATTGTTCAATTACTTGAAAAAATCAAGTAGTTATTTTTTTAATTCCCAGAAAAAGTTCTTCAAGACTACATTTCATTTTCATATAGTTCCTTATGTTTTATAACAATATCAATAATATACCTTAAAATATAGACTCATAAAAATACATCATACATTCAAATTTAAAAATTAAAAAAAAGAAGATTTAAAAGTATAATATATGAAATAACAAACTATTTATAGTATATGTATTATGGTGGACCTTAAAAGGGGGCAACTCGAATTTTAACCGAGCCGCCCCTTAAAGTGGTTCCAAATAAGTAAATAAAAATATACTGGCAATGATTCCGCTTAATTTTAATATTTGACCGTGCCTAAATATATACTAGAATGACCCGAGAATATGTGGACAAAATCTGAAGTCCCAATTATTATTCTTAATTCGAATGGAGTTAGCTTTTTGGGCTTTTGTGCGATAGTTTAACCATCTATAGTTAACTTAATAATAATGATTACGACTTCAAATTTTGTCGGCATATTCTCGGGTCATTCTTGTACATATTCCAATATTGAGTAAATTTTTTAAACCACTGCACAGATTTTAACTTGCAGTAGTGAATCATATGGCGCGCCACGCCGTACCATACACAGCTAGGTTATGATCCTACTGATTCGCGTGTTTCCGTACATAATCGGTTCGTTATCAAGTAGCTTGAATTTGCTTGATCAAGTCAAGTAGTAACAATAGAAAATCAAGTCAAGTCAAGTAATGAATTTTTGAAAATCTTGATTTCCAAGTCAAGTCAAGTAATTTACAAAAAAATCAAGCTACTTGACTTGATGAAACCCTACTGACATCTATTTATTATAAAACACGAAAAAAAATATCAGGAAATTATGCTTTCAAACGGTTAAAATCTCATTATCAATAATTTTTAATATTCTTTGACGTATGTAGATTTTTTCAGAATACATAATCATTATTCAGGAAAAAAATGACATTGTTATTCTTGCATGAAACCACAGCAATAATAGCGGGATATAATATGTGTTAGATGATGGGTGACCACACCAATAAAAAAAAAAAACTAAATTAAACATTATCATACAGCTGTGTTTAATGTTCAAGGATTTTTTTTATAAAAAAAAAACATTCACATTGAAAAATGCTTACTTTGATAACGATAGCACATACGAGCACCTTCAAACGAGGCTAAAAATTAAACAAACCTAATCAGGTACGTACTTTAACCCAAAGTAACAATGCGGAACTATACCGACTACCGGCAACCGTCTTCGAGATTTTTTGTGTATAATTTAATTTTAATTACCATTGATGAACTAATTATCGCATTTCTTCAAGTTGCTTGACAATATAACATATATTAGCAGTGGAAAAATGCCATAAGACAATTTATATTTATTTAAATGCATGAATCAGCATTGTCGGTGCTAATATTATCTAGCTATGTTGCTCTTGAGAAAAAGACAAGTTTTTTTCTTATAGGAAACTTCTATTTCTGGCGTAATTATACAATTACTGATCTTGCAGTTCGATAAGCTACAAGTGACAATTTGAAAAACATAGTGTCGGTAATTAGTTTGTTTATTTAAGTTATTTATTTAAATAAAGTGATTTATATAGTTTATCTACTATGTATTTAGCTGTCAGCAGTTGTAACTATTGTAGTTTTTACAGCAGACTATAATTAAATTACTATTATTGCTCGAAGGATAAAATACCTAATATTACATGTTAAAAAGATAATCATTTATTCATATAAGTTCGAGTTTCTAATGAAAAGGAAAAATAATAGTATAATTGACCCCTGTGGTGCACTCTCCGCGCCATCAATGAGTACCCTCACGGTACAAGTATTTCATCATTACCGATATTTGTGTACAAAGCAGATTGGCACACCCAATAATGGGTAAAAAATGTCGTGATGATTTATTTATTTATGTAACTAGTTTTATAAAGAACTCTTTAATGTCAGTATTAATGAAATAGTTATTTAACTATCAAGTGTGTTAATGAGGGCGATTAATGATCGATACATATTAATCGCCAATTAACACACGTGTTAGTTACAATATTTTTTCGTTGACCGTATCTTACTTAAATGGAAAATCTAATTTTATTCCATGACAATTTTTTTTAGGTTAGTAATGGTTGACCGAACGTCAAATTTTACGTCAGAAAATCAATAAGTTTAGTCATCAATTTTTTTCAGTGGGTGCGTTCAATTTACTTAATACTAGACAACACAAGCAAATATTATGTTATTTGAGGAATTTTATTCTTTCAAATTCATTTTAAAGGTATGCTACGTGAATATACCTAGCTAGTAAGTGTCAAAAGCATGACTTTTAATTCTGTCTACCTTTTTTGCTACAACTTAGCGTTAGCAATACATGCTGTGTTCCATGTGGTGAACGGTGCGTTTATAAATAACAATCATGCATTAATTGGGGTCATTAATGAATGATTTTCTATACATTAAGATAGCCTATTAATAAACGGTCGACGGAAAAGTAAATTAATGTGGCGAGATGAGGATGTGAAGTAGATGTGGGGGAAAATACGGAAAGATACGGTAAGGAAATAACTCTAGTGTTGCAAGTTTCTAGAAAGATACAAGTGAGATGATTACATTGGTTTGAAAATGTCATGAGGAGAAATGAAGAATATATATTGGATGAAGAATGAATAGCTTAGTAACAGAAGGTTGAAGATACAGAGGAAGACCAAAGATAAGATGGAAGGACTGTATTGCGGAAGACTTGAGAGAAAAGGAACTGAATGAGAACGACACGTAAAACAGAAATGAGTGGAAGAAGAAAATAAAAAATAGCGACCCCTAACAATTGGGGAAAGCTAAAGAAGAAGAAGATGTTAGTGTCAAGTGCATTTTGCATAGTTTATGTAATATTTTTACTTGAAATTTAGAATCTTTTGCAAGAAAATTTATACATAACACACAGGATTGACGGAAGGTATTGTGATTTCAGAAAAGCAACGACTCTTGTTTCGTCTTCTCCATAACCTATCACCATCATAATCTCCCTGAAACTTTGTCCAACTATCAGAATCCAATCACTCATCATCCTTACCCTGCTAATCACTAAGTTTGTCCCTGACCTACCCCAAGCGATCCCCGCGATCCCCGGATACACTTTACACTGTCCAAGGTGGCATGGGATCAGGAACTGACCAAGTAGCCGGCCAGCGAAGCGCCTGCCAAGTCGCGGAATGCTTTCTGCTGGCCAGATGAGGCACCTTGCAACCAAGACACGTACCGCGACGTGCAGAACGGATAATGCATTGATTTACACTAGGTGTAATTATTGTTAAGTGGGGAGCGAGGAATTAAGGATAGTAGGGGTTTTAAATGTTTTGATGAATGATAAAAAGAAAAAATCTGATGTGGCCAGCACAGGACCTTCCGTCAATTCTGTGTATTATGTATAAATTCCATACATAAATTTTCTTGCAAGATTCTAAATTTCCAGTAAAATTATTTCATAAACAAATTATGCAAATTGCACTTGACACAGACATCTTCTTCGTCTTCTTTGGCTTTTTCCATTCGTTACGGGCCGCTATTTTTCTTATTCAATTCCTTTTCTTTCAAGTCTTTCGCAATACTGTCCTTCCATCTTATCTTTGGTCTTCCTCTGTTTCTTCAATTACTAAGCAATTCATTCTTCTTCCAATATATTTTTTATCTCTTCTCGTGACATGTTCAAACCAATGTAATCGTCTCTCTTGTATCTTTCTAGAAACTTCTAATACTAGAGTTATTTCCGTTATTTTTTCCTTACCGTATCGGAAACAAGCAATCGGAAGTAAAATTTGTTGAACGACTTTGCTAGCCTAGCATTTGCTTGATTTGCTCGCAAGTAATCCAAGTGCCAAATTTCTCGATGGCTTGCTAACTTATGAAATATAATAGCGGGAAATGCAAATTATACATATATGAATTTAACTTGTACTGTTTCTATCTCATTTTATGGTGTGTTTATATCAATTACATGTCAAAAAGGCTTTCAAAGTTTTGTGATGAATGTTCATAACATTGTTAAATTTGAAATATTTTCTTAGACCTAAAAAAATGTTCAAACTTAACTCCACTATCTGCAAATAACTGTACATACCTATAAATTCATTTTGTATGACTTTCCAGGCCAATAAATGGGATATGAGAGATACACATGTTATATTTGACAACTGTATAACTTTCTCGATGATATTTATGAATATCAATTCGTCATATACCTAGCAAATCTTTCAGTTTACTAAGCAACAAGTCTCGTTTGCTTACCTAGCATTTGCTTGAACTGCTTGTTTCATTGAACGGTGCTACTGATACTGACATCTGTCAATTTGTATTATCTGAATATATTAGCAGTTTCCATGGTTAGCATATCTGGCTATTTTATGAAAATTATTATCTTTGTAATTCTTTAACTCTAATATATCTATTGAATATGAAGTACAAAATGCGATCTAATCGTATAGAGAATTATATATTCTTCAAATTATACATACATACATACATACATAAAATCACGCGTGTCCCACTTAGTGGGTTCGCACAAACCCGATAACAATAAGAACAACATCAACATCATACAACAAATCCTTACTCTTAAACTTATTAAAGTGACCGATTTTCGGTAGCGAAATACCGCATCCGGATCACAATAATAGTTAAGAAACAATCATCCTTCGCCATACATTCCTATCTAAGCAGACTTCTTTCGCCTCCGCCACACTCATAATCGCATTCATACATGCTCTTCTTCTCTTCAAACTTGGAAACTCTCTCTCTTTAAGCACCCTACCAATCACATCCATCCACTTACACACTGGTCGGCCACGCAATCGAAAACCCTCAACTTCACCAAGATATATACGCTTAACAAGCCGTTCACTCGCCATTCTCTCCACATGTCCAAACCATCTCAACTGACTCACACCAACTCTCTTAATCACATTGTTCCTAACCATACATTCTTCATACACCAAATTATTCCTCACGCGATCCCGTCTGATATACCCACATACACCACGTAAATACCTCATTTCCACGGCAGTCACTCTCTTTTTATGCTTCCCCGTCCATGCCCAGCATTCGCTTCCATACATCAAAGTAGGCACTAGCACTCCATTATATACACTTAACCGAGCATCCCTTGATACGTTAACGTTTCGTGCAAACGTACCCAGAGCACACATTACCTTACATCCCGCACTCACTCTCCTTTCTATTTCTCGTTCAATTCGACCATCTCTCGACATCATGCTACCCAAATATACAAACTCATTTATCAATAAATGATATTTAACTGAGTTTTTTGAAGAAAAACTGTTGAAATCTTCAAATAAGGGTATTTTCGTTTAACCATTTATAACCAAAATCTAATCACTTGTTCTTCTCGATATAAACTTGAGAAATATGAAAAAATTATAACTTTTGGAATTCTGGTATTGATGTTATGCGATCCGAAACTTTCGTCACACACACACATACATACATACATACATACATACATACATCGTAAAAATGGTAAAATCGGGTTGTAGGGACCCTAAAACGTACTTATTCACTAAAAACACATCATTGAATTTTTTGACCAAAGACAATACCTTCCTTATCTAAAGGTGACGGAAGGTAAAAAGAGGTGTTCCCAGGTGGTTTATCAATCAAAATGCTAACCCTCACCATTGCAATTTCTGTTATTTTAAGAGAGTAATATCATCAGTAGATTATTTTAAGGGTGTATTTGTTTTTCCCAAGCATAGGTCACTAGATAAATACAAGAAAGAATATGGAATATTGGATTGCACTTCTTGATTGGAAGAATTTAAGTCAGAGCGCAAACACACAAACACATAAAAATACTATCGTAAAAATTTGCAAAATGTGAAACTCTTTAAAACTTATAAAATGTAAGTTCTGTCTGCATGTGACTTTAGAATGCAGGCAGTTAGGAAGGCGGTATTGAAGGGTGATACGGGGGTAGAAAAAAGATCATCTACTGCTGCCGTTACAACTACTCTCGGCGAAAAAGGTTCAGGGTGAAGAAGAAGAATGATTTTAATGCTGTGATTGAGACAAAAATATCTCGCAAAATATATTTCATTCGTACATTCAAATTAATTAAATAAATATCTCAGTATCGTTCCTCTCTTTATCTTTCCAGTTATTTCATTGGCTAAAACTTTTTCGTCGACACAGGCAGTATGATTTGACACCGATTAAACATACTATATTTTTGCCGTTGTTTAAATTGCTACTGTGTTTAATATACAGGGTAAATACTAGAAAACGTGACATAGATGCATACACATAATCATACGAAATCAATGAGAAAATTTAGAACTCATTAATTACCTAAAAACCAAATTTATTGTGCAAGGTCCAACAGAACTAATTTTTGTCCAACATTAAATTCCAGCCCCTCCTTTATTCCAGTAAAAACCACGGTTCAAAAGTTGAGGATATTATATTAAGCATCGATGGGAGCCAACACGGAGCGAAGCGGAGTAATTAATGGTTACTAATTTTTACCTCCCGCTACCCTTGGTAAGGGAGGTATAGGGATCGTGCTAAAAATCGCACGATGATGTCTGTGTGTATGTAAGTATGTATGTATGTATGTATGTATGTGTGTGTGTGTGTGTGTGTGTGTGTGTGTGTGTGTGTGTGTGTGGATCCTGTATATACGCTCTAACTAAAATACTATCATTGAGAAAGTTTTGAAACCATGTATTTATACCTTATTCTAATATGGAAATATCTGATTAGATTTTGGTGGCAATCGGATAACCGGAAATGGCAGTTTACTTGAAGCTCAAGATAGTTTTTCTTCAAAAATACCTTTAAATGTAATTTTTTCTCAATTTGTTATTATAAAAATTAAAGATTATTCCATTTTCTACAAGTTTGCTTTAATACTTTTTCTATATATTGTATGGATAAATTTATAAAGTAATATAAAAATTATACAGGGTGTTTCCTTTAAAACAACCAGCGCTTTTTTGGGCGAACTAATGACTTTAGAGAAAAATGTTATATACAAAAAATTACCAGGAAAAAGGGCTTAATTTATGAGGAATAATAAATAAAAAATTCAACCAGTGGTTCTCAAACGGTAGAATGAAATTATAATTTTTTAAATGGCAACCTATATAAATTTTTTGTCCATTAGATAGAGATTTTTTTTCTGATTTCAACGATATAAATATGATATGGGGTTGTATAACAATTATTTCGAGAAAAATGATATTAAAAATCAGAAATAATTCTACAATATTGAAGTAGGCTATGCAATAAACAAATGCAAACAAATGATACAGGTGACAGATAGTTTTGTTACTTACGTTATTAAGTGTTTGTTTTCGTAATTGTTTAATTACTTATTAATAAAAAATGAAGAATTAACAAATTTAGACTATTTTAATATAGGCAATAGTCGTATTAATAGTTGTTTATTGCATAGCCTACTTCAATATTGTAGAATTATTTCTGATTTTTAATATAAATTTTCTCGAAATAATTGTTATACAACCCCGTATCATATTTATATCGTTGAAATCAGAAAAAAATTCTCTATCTAATGGACAAAAACTTTATATAGGTTGCCATTTAAAAAAATATAATTTTATTCTACCGTTTGAGAACCACTGGTTGAATTTTTTATTTATTATTCCTCATAAATTAAGCCCTTTTTCCTGGTAATTTTTTGTATATAACATTTTTCTCTAAAGTCATTAGTTCGGCCAAAAAAGCGCTGGTTGTTTTAAAGGAAACATCCTGTATACATAGGTAAATGGCAGGAGGTACTGTGTTGGTCACATTAGATTTTTTATATTACATACAGTCTACTGTCCCTAACCCATATTATATCATATTTTCCTATTAGCTTTGAAAAATCCGCCACTTCTCTGATATTTCCCGCTCAAAAGTTTCTCCTTTCTCTCGGTAGTGAGGATCACTCACTCACGAACCGTGAGTGATTGCGCATGCGTGATCGGCACAACTTCTCCGTTCGTTTCTTGTCCGCGTCTCCGAATAGTTACCCGTACTTCGTACAGTACACCCGCTTTTGCAGTTCTGCAGCGCTAAGTTAATGCGCCGTCTTCAAATAGCTGCTCGCAGTTCGCATGGCCTTCCAAGACGAAGTAAATTTCACGGAAGTTTGTGGAGATATTAGAAATGAATTTTATCAGAAATTGTTCCACTTAGTTTAATATTATTCACAAAATATGAAATTGATATGTCATCAATTTCTGCTGCAAGAAATACTAAACTTTAATCTAGCATCTTTGTTGTACACACATGGCACAGAAGCGACTTTTATTTGTTATCTCATTATCGTATATGTTACAGACGGGTATATGCTATATATGTCCATCCAACGGCGAAAATTAAACGGTAGTGTAACGGCAGTAACGAATGTCCTGCGTTCATGTTCATATGATGATTAAGATGATTTTGACGTTACTAATAGCATTATCCATTTATACACAGTAACATTTTTGAAAGATGTCCGATCAAGGTTATCTACGAATTGTATGAATTGAGATTTTTGTTCCGCCTATTCTGACAAATTCAATAGTGACGTTTGCTTAGTTTTCATGGCGGTACATAAGATACTACTGTTATTTTATTATTATAAAAATGTATGTTATAGTAAAAGCATTCAAAATTCAAAAATAAGTCAACTGGTAAGTTTATTAGCAAATGTAAAACCGAATATGTGAAAAATAAGATACTGATTAGATTACTGACAGTGTCAATATCAGTGACACTGACAGAAAATAACGTTATTCGTATTTTATGCTATTTTTTTAAATATATTATTAACTGTCTTATTAGATGAAAGTGATATACGAATATGTACCTAAATAGATATTTTTTCGTCATATTATTGTAACTGATTTCATTAAAAAATACTGGTACTGTAAGTAGGTAAAAAAATGTACAGTAAAATTTTTGAAAGATGTCCGATCAAAGTTGTCTACGAATTGTATGAATTCAGATTTTTGCTCCGCCCATCATGACAAATTCTGTAGTGTCGTTTGCTTAGTTTTTATGAGGGTACGTAAGATACTACTGTTATTTTATTATAAAAATATATATTGCAGGAAAAGCATTCAAAATTCAAAAATACGTCAACTAGTAAGTTTATAAGCAAATGTAAAACCAAATATGTTAAAAATAAGTTACTGACACAATGTCAGTGTCAGTGACTCTGACAGAATATAACGGTATACGTACGGCTATGAATCCAGGTAATGTATCTGAATTAATAAATAAACTTATGTTACAGCGAAAGTATTATCAACAACGAGCATCGTTTATAAATGGAATGTCCTAACTTAGTCGAAACAATATGAATTTTTGAAAGACAAGCGTGTTATATCCATCCTTATCACACACTCTTACAGCCTTTGCAAAAGAAAGAGATAAATGTATGCCTATTTGTTAATTCGTTCGTGATACAGGTGCCCTTGATCGGACATCTTTCAAATTAAAGTATTACTTTACTTAGTATTTAAATACTTTTCTTGTATTTAGTACTTAAATACTTTTTTTGAGTACTGGTCCCAGCTCTGGTTCGCACTAATAAACATTTAAATGGGAAACGTTATTTTGAATATATAAGTATTTATTTTAAGTCACTAATAATTAAAGATTTTTTTCCATCCTTATCATTAAAGTGTTGCTTTAGTAAAGAGATTTTAATAGATAAAGTGTCACTTTAAAAATAAATGCTGAACAGTAGTATTTTATTTTTGTACAAAATAGAATTGAAGACGTTGTTATTTATTCAATGCGCTAAACGGCGATATAGTCTTCTATTTGTGAGAGTGTCAATGTCGGTTAATCGCGTGAAAACAATTGAAGTAAAATGTAGTCCAATCTGGCGATTGTCGATTGTTATCGCTTCTAAAGAAAGTTTAAGTTCAAGAGCATCTTTAATTAGATTACAGTCTCAATAACTTTTCTTTTTACACCATTTCACATAGTTTCCAACTAACTGTTCTTTTTAATCAAATTACAACAAAATTATTCGGTTGGCAGCTCTGAAAAAAGTGAAAACCTTTTTCCCAGTAGGGATTTCCACGTTGCGATTATTAGGTTGGTAACTGACGTAAAAATTGGCATATCCTAATGCAATTATGGGATAATTGGCATTGATATTGCGATAATTGATTAATTTGGCAGTTATCTATTCTATACATTTAAAAATTAAGCGTTTGATTACATTAACCATTTTGTGTCATTCATTGTCATGGGAAATGGAAAATTGCTAATTTTATTATACTATCCTGAATTTATTATTATAATCTATGACGTACTATAATGACCGTTCCAATCCTAACTGATCTAACAGTCGATTTTAATGTCAACTGATCTACTTTTACCAAACCTTTGACTTCTAAGAAACAGGATGGATTTTATCAATATTTCGACTTTTTCGTATGCAACTTTTAACGCACAAAATTTGGGTCGTTATATTTTTTTTTACCTCTCGCTAATAGAGGTATTGGATTCATGCTAAAAATCTCATATCCAGATTTTAGTGAATAAGTACGTTTTAAGGTCCCTAGAATCCGATTATAACATTTTTACGATGATGTGTGTGTGTGTGAGGTTGTTGGAGATACGATTTCTCAAATACTATAAGACTAAAGACCTGTGTAACTACGGATTCCTCAATCTAACAGTAATGGGAAGAGGTGAATAGGTTCTGGTAACAATTAGACAACCGGAAGTGGTAGTTTCTAAAAAAAATTTCTAAATATTATTTTTTGAAAATTTGTTACTACAAATATTAAAGATAATTAAATTCTCGATCTAACACATTTAAAAAAATATTATATCCCGTATAGGTTTGGAGATATAGGATATAATAATATAAAATAATCTATTATAATAAATCTCAAATAAATAAATAAATATTTCATCACGGCATATTACCCATTGCTGGGTGTGCCAATCTGCTTCGTACACAGATATCGGTAATGATGGAATATTTGTACCGTGTGGGCGCTTACCAGGCGTCACCTCACGGGCACTCATTGCTGGCGTGGAGAGTGCGCCACAGGGATCAATTTTGTGCCATTAAAATGCGATGTAATTTTTGGCGTCGGTCGGGATCGAACCCGGGTCCCCAAATTCGCGACCTGACACTCAGGCACACGGCCACGAGACCCCATAAAAAATCTCGTTGCCCAAAAAACAGTTGAGATGTTTAAATGTTTGTAATTGTTATTTTTTTTGACCGTTTTATTATTCCTATTTTTAGCTCTCATCGCCCATTACTGCCCTTCAATGCCCCCCCCCCCCCCTCTGATAACCCTAAGGCCACTTGGATCTATACAGCGCCCAAAACGGGGCAGTATTGCCTGAGATAGATCCTTTAAAATCGGCTGTTGGATCAATTAAGACAATACCGTTTTTCGGCCAATCATTTAAGTTAATTTTCCAGACATATAGGTATTATTGACAAATTGTCCTATTTTGTAACAAAGTAATATTTCTTTTCTTTAGTGGCCGAAATGTTTAAGTATACGTCTTGCACTACTAACTCCCGCTTCAATGGTATTGCACTTGCGCTTCACAGTGGCGGAACTAATGGGATTTTCTGCCAATATGCCCCCCGTAAAAACAGAAATCATGTTCAGGGTTCGGTGGTATTAGTATCATTAATTCATCCGCACCACTATTAATTTAATTAACCAAACATCATCTTTTATATATGAAGACAACATATTAATATACGTCATAAGAAATTAACAGACTTTAACATGTAAAATCAGACATTCCTAATTTCCTGCTTTTAGGTAAAAAAAAAACTTCAAGTAATAGTTGTAGGGCATAAAATTCTACATCTAAATCAATAAGTAAAATTAATTTTGCATGCCTGGTAACAGCAGAAATTAAGTACGGAAATGTTGAAAATCACCTCAAAAATAGCAATAGCCATGGAATTGAGACAAAATAAATAACAAATGTGTAACGGTTTATCTGTCATGTTAGGGTACTTTATTTTTATTAGATATTATTTCTAATTTCTGTTACAGTTATAGTTTGGTTCACGAAAGATGACAATTCAAGGTCATTAACCGTATGGTATAATATTACTAGCAGATAACTTCACTGCATTTCTTATACATAGACGTGCAATATGAAATATTTATGGATACATTTGAACTGAAAAAAATAAGTATAATTTATTAGAAAATTATGTTCTTTTTAAATACTGCCTTTCTCAAAGATTTATGCTCTTCACTTATGTATTTGCAAAACCCAAAAACATACACTTGACAAAAAACGTGGAATAATAATTTGATTTAAATGTCAACGTCACTGGATAACTATTAGGACAGAGGGCAGTGCAGTACATAATTAGATATCTGTAACTCTACGACATACGTCATTATTATTTGTAATGTGTTGGAAAGTAATGTCACCATTTACGTATACCTGTCACACAACATAAACTGTATAGACATACGTCAAATAATCTTTCTCTTTGTAACATGAAATGTTGCTAAGTTACTACTGTATAAAGTGCTGTGTATTCTTTCTCCGAACAAGTGACCATGAATAGTCATCTTTCGTGTACCAAAGTATAACAATGATCTGTTAAATTAAATTTATATTTCGTCACTAACAGAAATTACAGATAATAAAAATAATTTGACATATAAATCGTTAACATTTTTTAATCTTTTGTTTAAATTCCATGGCTATAGCTATTTTTGGGGTGATTTTCGACATTTTCATAACTAATTTCTGCCGCTACAAGACATACAAAATTAATTTTGCTTATTGATTCAGATGCAGAATTTTATGCTCTACAACTTTTATTATAGGTTTTTTTACCTAAAATAATTAGGGAAGCAGGAAAATAGGAAAGTCTGATTTTACATGTTAAAATCCTATGTTCGGCAGTGCTGATCACCAGCCTGTATAAAAAATATTTCAGCTATGCGGACATGAAAAAATTGTACCCTTTGAACAGTTTGTCGACCACTGGTGAGGACATGCTACGTCATACGCCAAATTCTGAATTTTAAAAATTCATATCTCACTTATTATGTACAATTTTTAAGCCCGTTTGCACTAAAAATTTTAGTTCATCCTGAATCCTGAACTTCCAGCAAAAAAAATAAAAATTGGTATAGAATCCAATTAACAAAATTTTGGATTTTTGTGATGTTTTTACCTTCCGTTACCTATAGATAAAGAAGGTATTGTCTTTGGTCAAAAAAATCAGTGGTGAGTTTTCATTGAATAAGCACGTTTTAGGGTCTTTACAATACGATTTTACTATTTTTACGATGATGTCTGTATGTGTGCGTGTGTGTGCGTATGTGACCGCGGTTTCGGGCACGATATCTCCAATACTAGTATTTCAAAAATTACAATTCTTACGTATTTCTCTTCCTTACAACCATATGCAGACTTGATTAGATTTTGGTTATAATTTGTCAACCGGAAGTACCCTCATTTGAAGATTTTAACAGTTTTTCAGGAGTATGAAATTCAGTTGCCTAGAAAAGGAATAATAAAATACCAAAAAATGAAATTTTGAATGAAAAAATTATGACATTTATCAGTTATGGACATAATTAATAGCTGTCATTCTGATACGGGCCCCCATATCTGCTTGCCAAGGTCAGCAAGTCACGTAACTGCTCGCGCCCTATACATAAATTTTCTTACAAAAGTCCTATATTTCCAGTAAAATTATTTTATGAATAGCTTAGTAATAAAAGGAAGAAGGTGGAAGAAACAGAGGAAGACTAAAGATAAGATGGAAGGACTGTATTGCGGAAGACTTGAGAGAAAAGCAACCGAACGAGGACGACCCGCAAAACAGAACGAATGGGAAAAGCTAAAGAAGATGTCAGTATCAAGTGTCATTTGCATAGTTTGTTTATGAAATAATTTTACTTGAAATTTAGAATCTTTTGCAAGAAAATTTATGTCTGGAATTTGTACATCATACACAAGATTGACGGAAGGTATTGTGCTGGCCACATCAGATTTTTTTTATTTAATACTAAACAGATCAATGAAAGTATAGTTTCAAAATGGAGTATACCGAGTAATCTCGATTTATTTCGCATGAGTAATACAAACAGATGATAAATTCATAAATTAAAAAACCTCTCTGAATTTCTCTCTCCACGTGGCGCGGTTTTTACCTGTGAATGTACCTGGCTAGTGCGCATGTGTGCGCAAGCGAATGCACCACGGTTTAACACACACAAGCGCACGGTTAAACATAACGTTGCGCTTATATACACCGGTGGATGTGTGTTTCACTTTACGTATATATGAAAACCTTGTTTATATGTGGATTCGTGTACATAGAGTAGCGGTACAGAGGCAAAGTTTTTGTTTGTGTGCATTTGTAGGGTAGGGAATATTTGGTGAACAAATAGTAAAACTTTATAGTAAATAATAATACATGCACAGAGAAATTAAAAATAATTCGAGACAGCCGTTTAATACGGTTAACAGTTTTCCTATTTTCAAATATTGTCGTTCCCATAAAACTTTATGAGGTAGACATAGAATTTTAGATATTAAAGTTTAATTTATTTTTGTGCGAAACCTTTTAAATTTGTGACTTTGGTGGTTGAGTATACTTCATTTGAAGTATAGTAAAAATAAATCTAGTAGGCGATTATTTCCATGAAATGAACAACGCATAACTGTCCAACCAAATTAAAAAAGAAAATGAATAAATATGTTTTTGACAGTTAAATCTGACGTTTTGTAATTAGTGTCTCTTGCAAATCATGCAAAGCGAAAAAAATATCTACTGTCCGTTGTCAGTTGTCAAATAAAATCGACAATACTAAATGATGAATTAGTTATTTGAGTATTAAGGGCAGTAAGTGCTTCCTGAAATAAAAAAAAAAAATTGAAAAGATTTTGATATTAAAAAAAATAGTAATTTTAGTTGTAAGTGATCAATAAGTGATTTTATTCATCATTATAGTAATATGTCGATTCCTAAACTTTTAGAAGTTGGGAAAACGTCATTCCTAACTGTAATGACAATCTCTTGGGTGGGAAATTACAGATTTCATTTCCACCCCACGGGTTGGAAATGTTTATCTATAAGGGTTGTCTAGCAACATTGTCAAATATCCCTATAATAAAGTAGGCTAAACAAATTTTAATAGAGCTTATAATAACTTATTGATTTATTTTAAAAATTACTGATTTAAAAAGAGGATGATTGTGAATAAAATAACAAATCTCGGTGGGAGTTTCATCACAGCCTGGCGCTGTATCTCACCTCGAGGCTTCGCCTCTTGGTAATATACATAAGCCCTAGGCTGTAATGAAACATATGCCACCTCGGATGTAATTATACATCACTTACCGATCAGCAATTTATAAATAAAACCTACTGCCTTGGAAAACCTATCGATAAATATTTAAAAAAAAAAAACCGATCCTGTACAATAGTTATTACGATATAACTATTAAAAGCGACATTTTATCTTGCGAGAAAGAAGTTTGAAACACGACGCGAAGTGAAGTGGTCCAAACCTTCGAACAAAATAAAATCACTTTTAACACGTATATCATAAACTTTTTTTTTCTACAAACCCTATATTTTAATTTTCATTTAAATTTGTATTTCTAATACTTTTTTAACATATATCAAAAATGTCGATTTGTTATTCCATTCGTTATCAACGTTTTATTTTATTTTGGTTCTCGAAATTGCGTTGTAAATTTTTAAGAATACTGTGGTTTCTACGTAATTTGTTGGTGTTGCTATGTTGTTTGTTATAAACATTTTTAATGTCAAATGAAAATGACAAATATCAATTATTCCAAAGACATATCGAATGACTTTTGAGGCTGCACAGGGCAATTAGTTCCTCAGAAGTCAAAAAGACGTTTACGAAAAAGAATGCGAAAGTTTTGTGAGTGGCGCTGTTAAAAAAATGTGATTAATCGAATTTGTTGTGTTGTTTGACGTTTATCCATAAACTACGATTTTGATAGCTGTTACCTGGGAACTTTATTGGCCCTCGGGCAATAAAAGCCAACTTACGCCTGCTTTTGAGGAGGAATAAATAAGTTTATGATTCGAAATTAAATGACATTATTAACTAAAAAAAAAAAAATATATTAAAAAGTCTACTTTTAATAAATTTGTAGAAAAATAATTTAAACGTCAACATTCATTCGCTAAACCACATATTTAATTTAAATTTTCTAGATCATCCAAGGCCTAAATACAAAAATTTAGGCACCAAAAATACAGAATTTTAATGTCAATACTTTGCTAATTTCCGTAGCAAAATTCATTGTATATAAAACTACATACAACATAACCTTGTTTCCACTACTGTTAAGTTTTCAGTAAAATTCCTCTCTGTACATAATAATCCAACCTGTACATTTGATTCTCTACATACACCTATATAGGTGTATTCGTTAGTACATAAGCCTCACACATACACATGCGGGTGTACGGGGAGGTGGGTGCTGGTGCAACAAAGACAGCTTCAATACACTAACCATAAGTGCGAGTGAGATAGAGAGTGTAGCAGCACAGCCAGCACAGCGCGTTGCCATGGCAACTGGATGTAATTATTAGAAAAACCTTGGGTTTGCCGGTACTGAGAGACGAACACAGCCGAACATACCCGAAGCATGCAGTGGCGGTGGGACACATAGCCGTGCAAAAGAAAAAATCATTTCCGAGGAGAAATTTTTGCTAATTTTTTATGATTAATTGGGTAATTTTGGAAAAAATATTCAAAAATTAATGTCTATATGGATGCATACATATTATTAATTTAAAATATGCTTAATTAATCACACATATTTTTCTTTGGATACTTTTATATTTTATATTATAATAAAATTTAATAAAAATTACGTTTAAATTTGTCAATTTTTTTTAAAACAATTTTTATTCTTATTTTATTAGAAATTATAAAATTATATTCATATAAAAATTGATTAATTCAAACATTTTATTGTTCTTCTAATTCTAATTTCTTGTGTTATCAGCAAATAAAATATTTAAAAATAATCGCCAGTAATAACAAAAATATTGTAAAATATCAATTATATAAACAATTATTCATATATTTTGCGTAGTTCAGTAATATTAATAATAATAAAAACTTGTATTATATAAATATTAATTTAATATCCTACCTTAAATATATAAAAATATTCCAACAAAATTATATATTCCTGAATCATCTATCCATGGATTTCTTTACACTTATGTTGCAAAGTTAACTCAGTAAAATCCAAATCTATACTGACGAAGCAAATAAAATTTAAAAATAATTATTTAATAATAATTTGTTATATTTAAAATAATTGTTGTTTATTATATTTTACCATTGTTTCAATGCACGCAAAAATTATTATTCCATTATTCTTTTTTCAATAGAAAATAATAAATATCTGTAGTATATACAGGCTGTTCATTTTAAATGGGTCACTTTTGCTATTTCGGTAAGTATAGGAGCTACGAAGTCGGTCAAATTAGCAAACAATTTCTATTTTATGACTACTGTAATGAGCGAAATAAGATTTTTTTTTAGACTAGAGGTTTTCAAAATACGGGGTGCAACTGTCTTATTTTATATGCCAATCTATTGTTTAGCTTGCTTATTCGATTTAGTATTTTTTTCTGAATGCAAATGAAAATCAAGCAGATTTAATTTAAATTTGATTGTAAGAAGAGTAATATGAAGAAAACAAAATATAAACTTCATACATATCAAGCTTTTCTTCGTGAATAATATTCATTTTATCACTGTGACATATTTGTTTGACATTAAACTACAATTGACATGAAACAAAATATTCAATTGTTTCTTCAAAGCACTCTTATTACAAACAGATTTATATTAAATTCGCATAATTTTCATTTACATTTTCTCAAATATTTTGTAGTATTAGGGTATAATATATGAATTGAGAAAAAAAAAACTGAATCGAATAAGCAAATAAAAAAACAAATTGGTTGTCATTTAAAATAAGATATTTGCTCTCCGTATTTTGAGAATCACGGGTTCAAAAAAAAATCTTGTCTTCCCGAGTAAGTTAATTTTATAAAATAGAAATTGTTTGCTAATTTAGCTGACTTCGTAGATTCTATACTTTTCGCGATAATAATAGTGTACCACTTAAAATGAACAATCTGTACTGTGAGACAAAGACTGAATGAACGGTAAATATATGATGGACCTATATAATTATTTTATTTAAATTATTGTTAAGCTGTATATTATTATTATATTTACATTTATTGAAAAAAAAAGAAAACATTTTATTTGTAATTTAACTCCGCTCCATTTTAAAATGAAGCAAAGCGCAAGATTGGGCTTATATTTCCACTTCTGTGATTGGCGTTTATACTGAATTTCTGCCCTCTGATTGGTAAAAATGCACAACTAGTTCGCAAAAGCGAAAAAAATATCACTTGCTAGCTGGCAGTTAACAAAATAATAATAAATAAAATTGACATAATTAAGTGATATTTTACCATGTCTTTGATTTCGACTTCGTAAATTTTAATATTCAGATATTGTATATTACAGATAAAAATATTTAGTATTGACAAATTTCACAAATTTAAATTATTTATTTAATATATGTAACACGGACTGCTGCCTGCTCTCAATCGCCATCTGCTTTTTTTTATCTGAAACTTATTAAGACTTTTTATTTACAATCGGTTAGTAGTATGGCAATTTCTGACTTTTAAAAATTTGAGAAGTTAATTATTGTTAGCTTCATTTTCCACAAGGGCGGGAAGTAAAACTTCTCGCTCGCTCTGACATAGTAGTACATAGCAGTGATGGGTATTTACATGTAAACAAAGCTTTTTTTTTCATTTTATTAAACAAACGAATAGAATAATTTAAGGTTAGAAATCTGACAGTTCATGTGACTGATGATTAAGGTCAAAGCATTCCGTTATTCATGCAAGGTTATTATTATTATTTATCTGCATATGAATTATTCATTATTAATTTCTGATAGTGAATAAAATAGTATACAAACCCGATGAAAAGTTTCATTACGTCCCAGGATATTAACCTAGGACCTTCGTATCTTGGTTAGTTATCTTCGCCTTAACAGTAATGAAACACTTTTCACCTTAGTTGGAAATACAGTAAAACCCCAATTATTGGATCTTTAATTAATTATCGAAATACCAGGTTATGGGAAACGGCTGGCGAGTTTGAGAAATATATACTCTATCCGTTTTACAGTAAAAATTTTGAAAGATGTTCGATCAAGGTTGTCTACGAATTGTATGAATTCAGATTTTTGCTCCGCCCATCATGACAAATTCAGTAGTGTCGTTTGCTTAGTTTTTATGAGGGTACGTAAGATACTACTGTTATTTTATTATTATAAAAATATATATTACAGGAAAAGCATTCAAAATTCAAAAATAAGTCAACTAGTAAGTTTATAAGCAAATGTAAAACCAAATATGTTAAAATTAAGATACTGACACAATGTCAGTGTCAGTGACTCTGACAGAATATAACGGTATACGTACGGCTATGAATCCAGGTAATGTATCTGAATTAATAAATAAACTTACGTTACAGCGAAAGTATTATCAACAACGAGCATCGTTTATAAATGGAATGTCCTAACTTAGTCGAAACAATATGAATTTTTGAAAGACAAGCGTGTTATATTCATCCTTATCACACACTCTTACAGCCTTTGCAAAAGAAAGAGATAAATGTATGCCTATTTGTTAATTCGTTCGTGATACAGGTGCCCTTGATCGGACATCTTTCAAAAATTTTACTGTAGCTATACAGTACATGACGCATCGAGCGCGGCCGTTTTTACACGTATTAAATAAAGAATTTAAATTTTGGCGCCAATCCCGGATTTCACTTACGGAAACAAATTCAGCACGTAATTATTCCCAGGTTATTAATATGTTGTGTTAAAAAAATGACAACAATATAAAACAAATAAAATTTAAAATATTTTAAGTTGTAGGATAATGACGTTTTTGGTCAGCTGAGTGTAGTTCGTGGCGTCAATTTTGTTGCTGTGTAAACTCGGTTCGCGTTTGAACCAATCAGCATCGTAGGCCCTATCTCTCCCAACGCTGTATAGTTGAAACGAAAAGAGGATAGTTTATTGTCTTCCCTCCAGTAAAAGTACCGTATAGCTGGCGCGCATTAAATTCAGACTGACCTTGTATGCGCAGAAACTAAAATTCATACTTGGACTGGTCGAAATGTAATAAAAAATAGGGGGGTTACGTATTCACGTTTAACCGAATGTTTACAATAGTTGTTACCTATTTACTAGTAATTATTATACGCTATTATTACAACAAGAAAAACACTCCATCAACATTTAAAGTTGGTATAAAGGGAAGGGGATTCATTCACAAACCAAAGAAAATATAGTCGATGTTTTCAGACTGGCTAGTATTTGCAGTGTCAGTCTCACGTTTTCAAACGGCAGCTATACCTTTCATAAAAATCTGATATGACCAGCACATTACCTTTCGGCAGTTTTATGGATTTTAAACAAATTCTATACAGAAAGTTTCTTGCAAGAGATTCTATATTTCCAGTAAAATTATAACATAAACATACTTCCAATTGCACTTGACACTGACATCTGACAAGCAGAATTCTTATCTAGCTGTTCCCATGATTTTAACATAGTTGGCTGCTTTATACAATTTAATTTCTTTTTAATTTTTTAACTCTATATCCATTGAATATGAAGGATAAAATGCAATCAAATCGTACTGAGAATAAAATATTCTGTTAAAATTTTCAATTAGGGTACTGACCAATTATAACCAAAATCTAATCACGTCTACATATGGATGTAAGATAAAGGAATAAAAAAAATGATTTTCTTTGAAATTGACATGTCTGATTTTGGCATGAAGCCGTAGAAATACATGGCTGTTATTATAAAGATCGATTCTACATATCAAGTTAAATGTATTTAATACATTTTTCCAGTTGTACTGTACCACTTTTTCTATTCTTTACTAAATTATTCTTTCAAAACTATTCAATAATAAACCCTGCATAGATGAATATTAATTTTCCAATCCCTTAAAATATTTCCTCCCCTATTTCATTCAAAAATTAACCCTATTTCTTGTAGCCCCCTCCATTTTAACATTTTTTCTCCGCCGCTGATCAGGCAGCGAAGGAGCAAACGGGCTATTGGGCGACGCGTTGGGATGGGCAGGAGGGGTAACTACCCTTGGCCAGGGGTTGGTATGCTCAGCAGAACAGGGGTGTCCACACACGGATTACAAGATATTTACGTCAGGGAAATTGAAATGTAATAGTTTAGTGCTTAGTGGACAAGGTTGGTATTAGTGAGAAAAATAGAAAAAGAGGATTACAAATCGGTTCTATATTTCGGGGAGGATAAAATAGTTATCTTTATAAAATTTTAAAGGTGAAAAAATCTTTTAAAGGCTGACATTTACGCAGAAACTGGCAAAAATAAAATATACTTCTAAATGTATTTAATTTTCATTCATTTTCTTTTTAGATAGCACTGCCTAGATAGAGAAATAAATTCCGCCCTCTGATTGGTCAGAATGCAAGCTTAGTTTACATCAGCGAAAAAAACTGTTAGTCGTCAAATAAAATTGACAGAAATTAGTAATATTTAACCATATTTTTGATTATGAATGTAATTTTTAATATTAAAGTACTGTGCATTTTTACAGATAAAAAATTAATAAGTATTGACAAAATTTGGTTTTACGAATTTTCATTATTTATGTACTAAAAACGGTCGGCTTTCGAGCGCCACCTGCTATTTTCTTACCAGAAATGCACTACAGCTTTTTAAAATCATCAGGTGTACTGACAAATAATTTAATGAAAAATATTAACCAATAAAAATAAATACCTTACATACGTATATCATTATTTAATGTGTAACCTACATTTCAGATACGATACAGCAGCTTTGTTCTTCACAAATACAATATACAGGTGTTCCAAATATCGAGTACATACATTGGTATCTCTAAAATAAAAATAAAATTATAGGTTTCTAAGAGATACTGAAATTGGTTAATTACGCATTTCATTAGCAGAACAGGCCATTTTTGTGGCGTATATGTTTTTCCAGAAGAAAAAAATGCACAGGTTAATATAAATGAAAATAACTGAATGTCAGAAAATATAAAAATTAACAACTATAATATAAATATATCATTACGGCGTATTACCCACTGCTGGGTGTGCCAATCTGTTTTGTATACATATTTCGGTAATGATGACATATTTGTACCATGCGGGCGTTTACCAGGCGTCACCACACGGGTACTCCTTTTTGGCGTGGAAAGTGCAACACAAGGGTCAATGTTGTGCCATTTAAAATTCGAAATATTTTTTTATTTTATTATTATTATATTTTTTTCATGAAAAATTGTTAACATCTTCAAATGAGGGTACTTCCGGTTGACCAATTATAACCAAGATCTAATCACCTCTTCTTCTGAATGTAAACTTGAGGAATACAAAAAAAATATAATTTTTGGAATCGTGGTATTGAAGTTATGCGATCCGAAACTTTCGTCACACACACACACATACATAGATAGATAGATATATACATACATACAGACTTACAGACATCATCGTAAAAATGGTAAAATCTTATTATATGGACCCTAAAACGTGCTTATTCACTAAAAACTAATCATTGAATTTTTTGATCAAAGACAATACCTTCTTTACCTAAAGGTGACGGAAGGTAATAGTCTAATAAGGTAACTTGATCTTAATTAACTGACGTATCTCTTAATATGATCCAGATTCCATTAGTGAAACAAAAAATGAATACCCTGTATATGTTGATATTGTTTTGAAGCTAAGTCTTCCGCTTGGTTTTCCATGTAGAACGTATATTACTAACAAATCATATAAGAAGTTATGTAACGCACATTATAACAGATTTTACAATAAATAGTAAAAGAAAAGAATGTATATAAAAATCATTACGAGGATAATATAAATTTGTAACTAAAATATGTATGGATTACGGTAATATTAATTGTATTTCGTCTACTTTGTACGCCGCGGCAGTAAATTTACTGTACTAATTTTAATAAATAGAGTGTAGTCATTATAAATTTATGAAGTTTACACATAATGTATGAAATATATTCCTATTTACTGAATATATGTTCTGTATCTTAAACAGACCGTGGCTGAAATAATAGAGGCACCTGCTATTGTTCTCAATGCCCGAAGAAGTGTTCTGTAAAATACGAGAATTCTTAGCGCAGGGGTGTCAAAAATGCTTCTTAAAGACGACCATTCATTCTGAACCGAACGTTAATATCCACAATTCCTTATTATGCTGACATATGAGCGTTTTTATTTTAAATATTTGCATATTTATCGAATTAGAATGACATCTATAGTTATATAGGTTGTTTTGTTATATTTATAAATGTATTTTTAGATATTTATGGCGGCATAATAATATCAATGACCCAAACGTTATAAATAATATTTTAAACAAGATTGGGCAATGGTAATATAAATGTTTTATTGGTTTCTAAACGCCTACTCGCAAACAGATGATAAGTTGATATGTTTTTATTACTGTACAGGTAGATTAAAAACGTTTTAAACTATATAATATATAGAACAAGAATTTAATAAAATCTAGTTCAAGAAAAGTACAAAATCTGCAAAACGTTAAAACAAAAACTCATTTTGGCTTCAATGCGCATGCGTACGTAATTTTTTTTTTTACGGTATGTATATAGCGTTTAACCTTATTTGTTCAGAAATAGCGTTTGTCGAAAACCTCTTTATTTGATGTTAAAACATACACAACCTAACTTTTAGAAAAAGATAGTTGCAATGTTTTAAGTTAGACATATAATTTATTGTACTACTATCTATACTTTATTTCACGTAAGAAAATAGTAGATGGCACTTGAGAGCCGACCGTTTATACATGCATTAAATAAATAATTTAACTCGTAATTTAAAATCGTGAAACCAAACTTTGTCAATAAATAATTTTATCTGAAAAATGTACAAAACCTGAATATTAAAATTTACAACAAACCTTGGTAAAACATTAATTCTGTAGATTTTATTTGATAACTGACAACTGACAGGTGATATATTTTTTGTTTTTGTAAACTAGGTTTGTTTTCTGGCCAATCAAAGGGCAGAATTCATATCCCTATCTAAACCAATGCTATTTTCTTACGTGAAAT
Source organism: Harpalus rufipes (assembly GCA_951394225.1). NCBI lineage: Eukaryota > Metazoa > Arthropoda > Insecta > Coleoptera > Carabidae > Harpalus > Harpalus rufipes. The sequence goes on from OX596282.1 coordinate 46,119,936, forward strand.
GAAGTATAATAGAAAGTATACGCGGGTTACGCTAGAGTTATTGGGAATAAGAAAATTAGGTAAGCTGTGGAAAACAAAATTTTAAACAGTTATTTATGTCATTTCAAATTAAGTTAGTTAATCGAAAGTTGTTGACTACATCTAAGTTCCCCAGTAATTAATTTGACAGCTTTGGCAATATTTAATTCATCAGAAATTATTTTGACAGTTCTTTTTTTTTAGTTTGTGAGCTTTTAAAAAGTGGAAGATTAGAATGGTGAAGTGTATTATTGTATTAGGTATCTTATTCCCACTTATTCTAGCGTGACCCTCGTAGTAACAAGATAAATAAAATTAAATGTTGGTAGAAGTTTTGTGAGGAAATACATAAAATTTTAAACAATTATAATTTTGATAAAAGTGAATAGAAAAGTGTACCATGCATTCTTTTGTTTTTAGGTGAGTATTCTTTTGTTTAAGAAAACAATATAACAAATTTGTGGTTGTAGTTTTGAAACATATAGCTATAAATGATTAAAATACGATTTATTAAGCGAGTTTTTTAAAGCAATGTATATAATAGAGTGGTGTCGAGGTGATATTGTTTTGAGGTTGAATATTGATATTTTGTTTGGTGGCAAGAGCAACACGTACAGATTGGTAGGAATTACGCTGCGAGTGTGAGCCCCTAGGGCGCATTCCCGTCACCTCTTTCTCGATCGCAGTGAGCCGTGACGCTCGCACTTTGACAAATGAATCCCCGGTACACGTGTTCGCGGTATTACACCCTCAGCAGCGGCCCGCAGGCTTCAAGTCATGAGCTCTCTCTTTTACCTCCCTCCAACAAAAATGATACAACTCCAAAATGCATCTGAACGAGAGAATGCAGATCCAGCGAAGGGATTAATTATAACCGCGTGAGTTGTGCCGGATCCGCGGATTCGATCCGAGCGTGTAAGCCCGGCTAGGTGAGGGCCATGCGGGGGTGGGGTAGGGGTAGAGGAGGAGGTATGGCTCAGCATGGGAGAGCAGGGCGAGGGGCAAACACGCGCACGCCCCGACCACTTTTAAAGGGAATAGGGTGGAAGGGATGTGAAGGCGGCTGGCTCGGCTCGGCTGTCGCGCCGACGGGAGTATTGAGCTCGGCACGGCGAGGCGCGGAGAGAGGGGAGGGGGACACAGGGCGCACCACCCCACACCACCGGCAAGAGGGTAAAACGGGACTTATGTACAGCCCAACCAAAAATATATACATATATAACACTATATGCTATGCTCTGCGGCTGCATGGGTGACATATCGTCATCTGGTCTTTTGTTTTGTAGGTACATACATATGTGTATAAAATGTGTACATAATGGTAAACTCACCCTTGGTCCATGCGGTCGACAGGATTGGGCCCAGGCATCTGTCCGGGCATGAGGCCGTGCTGCGGCCCCATGGGCCCGGACATGGGATGTCCAGGTCCGGGACCGGGTCCGTGGCCGAACGGCGAGCCGGGCGGCATGCCGAACTGCGGCCCCCCGAATGGCTGGCCAGGAGAAGCGAAGTGCGGATTGGGGCCGCCGCCAGGCCCAGGGAACGGCGGGCCAGAGGAGCCGGGCCGACCGAACGGCGGTCCGCCGGCACTTGGTGAGCCGAACGGACCTGGCCCGGGGCCAGGACCTCCAGGTCCTCCTGGTCCCCCAGGTCCAGGGCCATTGTACGGGCCACCAGGGCCGCCTGAGTTGGGTGGTGGAGGCGGGAAGCCACCAGGGCCGCCAGCGTTTTGCGGGGGCCCAGGACCGGGGCCGGGCGTGGAGCTGCCGGACGGGGCTGGTGATGAGGTGTACTGCGGCGTGCTCGAGCCGGGCGGTGGGCCCTGGTACGGCGGAGCTCCCGCGGGCGAGCCAGCCCCCGCCGGCCCGCCCTGGAACGGCGGCCCCTGGAAGCCCGCCGGCGGCCCGGAGAACGAGTTGGCCGCGTTCGGCGCAAAGTTCTGGGGCTCCGAGCCGGGCGGCGGTCCCTTCCAGGTGGCGGCGGGGTCCTCCAGTGTGGCGGGCAGCGTGATAGGGGGCGCTACGCGGCGGCTAAGGCCTGCAACAGGGCGAGCAGTCAGCATTGCACCGAGTCCACACGCACCGCTACGTGTCGCCGGCGACACCGAGGGACACACACAGATTCATCGCACTACCAAACGTACAATCTGCAATGCAAACACAGCGGAACGAAAGCGACTGCAGCGGCAAGGCTGAGGTTATGATACCTAACCTCTTCGGCAGACGGCAACTCGTGCCCAACAACACACAACAATATTACAATTCAACAATATTATCAATAAACTTCCAATTACATTTCGTTTTTCGTTGGCCTCCGCGTCCTTGTCTCATTCTGTCGGCGTCACGACCCGAGAAATTTGTATGTTTTTGTTTTCCAAAGTACGAGTTGACGCATAACTGCTATCACACTGTACGTTTCGTTTCAAAACGTCGCACAAACCGGCACTACACAGCCTAAAACTAAACACTAAACTATTTTCCACATTACACAGTTGCATTTCTGTCTTATTCCCACATTTTTCTGTCATTCTAAACCAAAATAGAGGCGCCAGTCAAGCATTCCTCATTTCATATACAACTTCTCAAGAAACGAAGCAAGTAAACACTGCTCGAGTCAAGTGCGGCGCATGCTGCCGTCTGCCCCGCTACTTCCGCTGGGAACTGCCGTACCAACTGAGTTTCAAACTTTAGCGCGCCAAACGTGAGACCACGTTGCCCACTGTTATTAATCATGTGCTCGTTGTAAACACGTGTATATCACTCACTCTATCAACTCTTATACCAATATAAACAATATTTCATCCATTGACAATACATACAGTGCTCCTAAAAACGTATTTTTAACTTGTTTAATTTGAAAAAATATGAAAATAAAGCACATGAATCTGTGTGTGGACAAGGTGCATTTTAACCTTTGTTTACCAGCATGGAGAACTATGAATCTTTCTTTTTATGACAATAACGTGGATATGTTTACGTTATTCTTTGCACAGCTTTTTTTATAATTGTTGACGTATCCCACCTTTTATGCCTTTGCCGCTAGCCTGGTCGAACTGGGGACTAATCGCAGAAGTGTCAACTAATTTTCTTCTTAGGCCTTCGACAAAAATGATCCTGCGAAAAGCCACCAACTGCTGCCATTTTTACAGCGCGACGCAGCGATTGCTAGCGGCTGAGGAGAGCACTGGCACCAGCAGCGCCGTGTACACTGTCCGAGCACACATCCTGACCGGCACACTCACACAAACATGCACTGCACGGTTCGCGAAACACTCTTAAAACACACTGCTTTCTAACTAGAAACTTTTATTTTACAATTAAGGTTGGGAAAAAATGCACGACGTGTATTTTTTTAACACTCGCGGATGAGCATTTTTTTTTTCGTTCACAAGTCTCCCATCGTGAACTCACAGTCAACGCCAGTTGACAGTGTCACCCTAAAAATCAATAAAGTTATCCGCCGCTTTGCCTTTCCCCTTCCCCCGGTCCATTCAGCAACACTACACACGGCGTAACCGAACTAAAAAGAAGTTTCGCAATCGGCGTCGCGTCGGTCGTGCCCGCGGTCCGGCGTCACAACACGCACGCATGCACACACACAGCCGCGCACAGCGGCACTCAACACTCGACGCTAGACACACATCACACAATCAAGCCAACGGCAACGTGCAACGACACTCAGTATACAAAACGCAACGCAAACTATTCGAATGAAAGGCGAGACGTCACTGTCCCGTGCCCGTGTGAGGGGGACAGCAACTGCTGAGCCGCGACAACAGTCAGCCACGTCTAAGTGGAGCATGCAACATACAGCAGCGGTAGCCGTTAATCGCCAGCCACTGTGTATAATATAGGCAGTACGCGCGAGTGTGTGTACCAAGTACGTGTTCTTCGCTTTCGCTGCTGCTCCTGGCGTGACTTTCCGCATAAAAACGCCGAACAATGCCTCTATCCAGCGACCCAAGCGACAATTGACAGAAGAACAAGTGCTACATATGCCGATGCCGCTGACCTTACGCTCAATTCTGGTCAAGTGTTATCGTAAACCGTTTTTCTCCTCGTCCCCGCCGCGCGTCTTCCGCGCGCTTTGCTCTGTGGCTTGTGGCGCGTTCCAGGCTCCAGGTAGCCGGCTGTGGCATCGGGACAGGATGCGACCCATAAATTACCGGGACCACCTTGTTAACCGACCTACTGACAGTATCGGCTCGTGAGAAATCTCGCGATGAAAGCGAAACCTCAACCTCTACACCCAGTGTTGCCTGCTCTTCAAAATTTACAATTTATTACCGGGGAGCAGTTTTACTAAATATACTCAACACTAACACAAGGCACGCTTATTGCAATACCTAATTTAAACTCATCGCACTCAACTATAATCAGAAAAATTAACTGTCTGGTTCAGCAATAAAACTATAATTATCGTAATTATGACAAAGCGGTATACAAAAATAGCATTTATGTTATATGAACAGTAACATTATTTTACTGTACAGAGCACTCAGAGCAGATAGTCGTAACCTTAAGGTTTTATTCAATGCTTGTCTTCATTTCAACAGAGCGGCGCAAATAATGACCCGTTGGCATCCAAGTTATAATGCAAGGAGTAAGCGTTATGCCGCTTTGTTATGATTACGATATTTATAGTTTTATTGCTGGATCCGACAGTCAATTTTTCTGATCATATTAGTGTATTCCAAAATTGAACCACAGTAACCACTGAAGATGGTTACGGTTTAACATTTGATAACCAATTAACAGTTATCCTCAACTTGTCAAATTTAAGATAATTGAAATCTTGAATGCAAAATTAATCTAAACACGTGACACGTGTACCTAACCTTAAACCACTGTAACAGCACCACAACCGCCGATCTAGCATGAGCATGGTTACCTCGGTTACGGTAAAGTCTGGCGATCGCATGACGTAAAAATGACGTCACTAATATTTCGGTACTGCCTATCGATCACATGACGTCAATTTTACGTCATGTGATCGCTAGACGATACGGTAGAGTCTCAGCACAGATCTTTCAATAACCGCGTTCCAAAAATGCAACCGGTTATAGAAAAAATAACCGCGATTAGCGTGGTTCAACTTTGGAATACAGTGTATGACTCACTGAGCTGTTACAGAAATAATTTTATTATACGCGGTCTCATCACACTCTAACTGCAACAATAATCAACACATATACTTTTTATTGCTATTGCAATTATCAAAGACTAAAGAAAAACCTAATCTAACATTTACTTGCGCGCAATAATTTACGCTGTCTTTCCAAAATATTACTGCGCGCGAGCCTGTAGGGTAGGTTTTTCTCTAGTTGTGACCGGCACAGTCGAATATAGGACTTTAACATGTAAAATCAGACTTTCCTAATTTTCTGCTTCCCTAATCATTTTAGGTAAAAAAAGCTTCAAATAAAAGTTATAGAGCATAAAATTCTGCATCTGAATCAATAAGCAAAATTACGTATGAAAATGTCGAAAATCACCTCAATAATAGCAATAGCCATGAAATTGAAACAAAATAAATAACAAATGTCTAACGGTTTATCTGTCATGTTAGGGTATTTTTTTATTATTAGGTATTATTTCTAATTTCTGATCTAGTTAACAATTAACGAAAAAAGGCTCTAAATTTTTGCTAATTATGCAAAATCTGTTACGAATTTGTAACTTATTTTTATAATATTTATTAAAAAACTTGATATTATTTCCATAACTTTTTATTTATACTGTAGAGTTGAAAATATACAAAACACGTCTCAGTTGTTTACTAATTAACTTAAAAACATGAAATTAAGTACGAACTTTTTAAAATTTTAAAATATTTATTCTTTATCCGAAAAATTAACTTCAAAATTAACCAAAAATCAACAATTTTAGAGCTTTGCCACAAATATAAGAGCAATGAAATTGCAAAAATAAAAAGTTATAAACGTAATATCGAGTGTTCTTAATATTAGTTATTTATGTATCAAGGTACTGAAGTTCTACTTTTTATCACGAATATGGAATTTAGTTGCCGAGGCCGTAAAGCCGAGGAAAATAAATCATATGAGTGATAAAAACGAACTTCTGTGCCGAGGTGCATATTAAATTTTATTTGAAATCGAAAAATTGTGAAAATGAAAGAAATATTTATTTTTATAGGTTATATATACATAACTGTCAGTCTGACATTCAATGTTGCCAATCTCGGACATTAAAGTTGTCGTTGCCAATCTCGGACATTTAAGTTGTCGTCAAAATTGTATCTCAAACTTTCCATCGGAATAATTTTATTCGTTCTTGCACATAAATTTGTCATTGTACGTACAAATTTACTATTGTATATCGTACACGCCTAAATTATCTTACATGTCCAATAATTATTATAAAGTTAGCAATACTACATTTGTATGAAATCGTCCTATAATGGATTACTTTAGTGCCGATTTTTGTGCACTTTTAATGACGATTTTTGTGCACTTTAGTGACGGTTTCAAATAAATGTTTAAATTTAGAAATGTTTTGAGAACGCGTAGACGAGCCCCTTAATTTAAATTGATATTTGTTCACTTGAACAGAAATTACAAATAATAAAAATAAAATTAACTTAGCGTAAACATTTGTTAATTTTTTGTTTCAATTCCATGGCTATAGCTATTTTTGGTGTGATTTTTGACATTTACAAGGCACACAAAATTAATTTTGTTTATTGATTCATATGCAGAATTTTATGCCCTACACCTTTTATTTGAAACTTCTTTACCACCACCCTGACATGCAATATATTTAGTTGGGTGTGCTAAAGCCACGAATGATAAAATTATTTTTGTAACAACGCAGTGAGTCATAATGTTCCGGACCAGTAGAATTTCAAATCTATTATGAGAAAGAGTAAAGAAAAATCTCAATTCTGGTCGAATTTAAAGTTGCAAAATCGAAGCCCAGTACCGAAATGATAGTGACGTCAATTTTACGTCATGCAATCGCTAGGCGATACGGCACTTAGCCACGTAGGGTTAATTATATTTTGATGACTTGTCTTGTACTAGTGTTAAAATATTTATTGAGTACAACTACCACCGAGGATTGCAAACAAAGAAAAATGTTTCATTCCTTAAAACTTTCTAAAAAATATGTTGCCAATTTGCATAGTTTAGAATTTAGTTTGACTAGTGCATTCTGTAGGTGTCTTACTGCGATGACCTTGCCACTTGATGTGCGGTTGGGAGATAGAGATCTTTCATATACAAGTTGTACGCGGATGCAAGTATATCCGTCTTTGTCGGCGATGAGCGCGCGCCATTATTGTGAGTACGTGAAGTCTCAATACACCTCAGTTTGCGCCGCGCACCCCGCTCAGCTTGACAAACACATGGCCAAGTGACTCTCCCCTCCACCGCGTCCGGTAATATATCATTCAAGGTTTACTACAACGCTGGCAGGTATAACCAGCCGATCGACTTGGAGACCTTGAGACGAACTAAATTTATTGCAAGTTTTATTTTGTGAACAAGTGTGATTCTTATACGTAGACGTGAAAAGGCTTTTTACCAGTTTACCTAGGTTGTTATCAATGAAGTTTGCACAATTATTTACGGACTGCGCCTTATCTGTCGTTCGTTGTGCTCTTGCTATATTTCGAAATTTATGCCGAGAGGCTATTAAAAAACGAATGCTGTTTGAAAATCCATAACTCCGAAGAACATTGAGATATTGATTTGAAATTTTTATCTCTTGCAGATAAAGGGTTGAAAACCTACCAAATTTCGAATATTTATATAGAAAAACAAATGAATAGATTTTTTAAATTTGCCATTCAAATCTACTATTCTTCGTTTCACGTTTTTACATGCATTAAATAATTTAAATTCGTGAATATTAAAAATTACAATAAAACATGGTTAAACATTAATTCTGTACATTTTATTTGATAACTGACACTGACAGGTGATATTTTTTTTGTTTTTGTAAACTAGGTTTGTATTCTGACCAATCAAAGGGCAGACATCCCTATTTAAACCAACGCTATTTTCTTACGTGAAATGAAGTATATTACACATTGATTATTTTATAATTAGCTTAAAACGTAGTAGGCTATTATTGAAACAAATGTAACTGACAATGGAAAACTTGGGACAGTTTATGTATCAAATCTGATTTTTCGTCATTTGTAACAGTTATTGACCTTCCACTCCCATCATCTAATAGCACGATTTATGCTGGAAGTTCTTCCGCAATTTTTTTTTTTGATAACAATTTGCAAGGATCTCTGAGTCAGATTTACAAAAGTAAAATGTCATTATTAGAAAAAAAAATCGAGATAATTGGCCAAAACTTAAGAGTAAATTTATGACAATGTTACAACTAAGTCGAAATGCCATTGACAATTTCATTTGTTTCAACAGCCTACTTAGTTTTAAGGTGATTGCAAAATGATCGAAATTATCGTTAGAGGCGTTGATTTTCAAAACAAGATGGCCGCCATACGATTAGTTTGACATATGACAGTTCAATGTGTTTTGTAGACTGTGTACACAAACCGGGTTTTAAAAAGTTATTTAAACGAAGGTGATAAGTTTAAATATTTAATTATTACACTACTTACTCAGCTGTCACTTATTCAATATGGCGTTTGTATGATTGCTTTCTGTACTACCGATTTGCTCCACTAGAGGGTAAATTTTTATTTACGATTGCGAATAGGGCACGAGCAGACACGTGACTCGAGCGACCTTGAAGTGCTTGGAATCAGCTGATTTGTGTGCGCGTGTCATTTTGACAACAACGTAACTTTGACAAGAATAATATTTTGACTTATTTTGATTTTGATCCCGACCGACGCCAAAAATTACTTCGATTTTTAATGGCACAAAATTGACCCCTGTGGTGCACCCTCCACGCTAGCAATGAGTGTCCGTGAGGTGACGACTAATAAGCGCCCGCACGTTACAAATATTTCATCATTACCGATATCTGTATACAACGCAGATTGGCACACCCAATAATGGGTAATAGGCCGTGATGAAATATTTATTTATTACTTTACAATTTTCATAGTAAAAATTAAAAATAATAACTTTTTAGCAGTTCAAAATTAAAATAAGTCAAAACTTGATTTTGTCAAGTGACGTTGTTGTTAAAGTGACACGCGCACATAAATCAGCTGATCCAAAGCACTTCAAGGTCGCTCAAGTCACGTGTTTGCTCGCGCCCTATATCGTTTATTTTTCAATATAAACCGCCGCGTTCAGCACCACTCATCGTTGAGCACCGAAGTTTTCCGAACAAAATGAATGGACGAATGCGATTGTTTCAGAAATTGTAAAACATCAGAGCTCAGTGGTGCTCATCGCTGTCAGCACTGCCGGGGTGTCGAACGCGCCCAATATTTGAAATTTGGTATAATTTGGTTCACAAACGATGACTATTCAAGGTCATTTATAAGCCGTCTGTTAGATTACTTGCAGATAACTTCACTGCATTTCGTATATATAGACGTGCAACATGAAATATTTATAGATACATTGTAACTAAGAAAAATAGGTGTAATTTATTTGAAAATTTTGTTTCTTTTTAAATAATGCCTTTCTAAAAGATTCATATTCTTCATCTGTTTTTAAAAAACACAAGAACATGAACTTGACATAAACCATGGAATAATAATTCGATTTAAACGTCGACGTCACTGGGTAAACAACACAGAAGGCAGTGTAGTAGATAATTAGATATCTGTAACTCTACGACATACGTCATTATTTGTAGTGTGTTAGAAAGTAATATCACCATTTACATTTGTCACACAACTTGACATATGTTAAATAATCTTTTTCTTTCTAACATAAAATGTTACTGTGTATTCTTCCTTCGAATAAGTGACCTTGAATAGGCATATTTCGTGAATCAAACTACAGGAATATTTTTGAACCCTTTGTCTGCAAGAGATAATTTTTTTAAAACGGTACCTCAATGTATTCCAGAGTTACGGAGTATCAAACACGATTCGTTTTTTAATAGCCACCGGTATATTCGTTCTGCGTTGTAAAATGCTAAATTTATGAGAGAAATAAACTCAAGAAAAATACAATATTTTATTTTAACTTAATCAGTTAGGTAATGTTTTTATGTTCAATGTGTAAAAAACAGACTTATAAAATTTATTTTAAGAACACATGAAATGCCACAAATTATTAGTACATTATAAACGAGTCAATTTCGACTGCAAATTCCTTAAAACTTTCACTAACTCCTCCGTATTTGGTTTACTGTAAAGTGTTGATAAGATTCCAGCAATTACATCTTGGCTTTGCGAGATAATTTTTCTCCTGGAAAACAAGAAAAGATAAAACAACAAATGTATAAACAAGTTTGTTTCCTTGGCGACATACTTCTCTAAATTGTTTATGCTATCGGAGTGATGAATGAAAAGATTTATTATTTCTGCTAAGGACTTGTAGAGGTGGAATTCATTGCCCTCTTGGAGCCAGATTCTCTCATGCAAGACCAACATTCTAGAAAGAAAAAAGTATTACGTTGCAGAAATTGTTATGTGGAGGAAAATACGACAGGCCTTCAAGTTTAACCAGAGATTTACACAGAGCAATACACAATGAATATTATCCATAATTCTTAAGCGACAAAATTCATTCAGGATTTGTTAGAAATAATAAAAAAAATAAACAAAAAATTCAATCATTTAATGTAAATTAATAAAAAATTCTAAACATTTTGAATGAAATTAAAAAAGTTTCGACTAAAAAACAGAAAAGAATACAAAAGAAATCAATTTTTGTGAGTGCTTGTCCGGTTGAAGTTCTAAGAACCCAAATTCGAATCCGAATCTAAACGAAGTCATTCACCTATTTTAAATTAAGAATCAAAATTAACTCCTGTTGTCCACTTTTTATAATAATTATACTTAAAATTAAGTAACGGATAAAAATTTGTAGATATATTTTGATTTACAAATTTAAAAATAAATTTCTGGTTAAATTTGAGGTTTTTCGTAAAATACGAACCGATGATAAATAGAAATAAGTTGATTAATTGGTATTCCCATGGAAAAAAAAGCGTTAGGAACTAAAGAATAATCGGCTTTTAGTCTACAACTTAATTCCTCAAGTTGTCGAATTATAAATTCTGCAAAATGATTCACAATAATACAAAATTCACCACAATTTTTTTATTTTTTCTACGATCGTTTTGAGAATTAAAAGTATGCCTTTATGAGGTTAAAATAAATGTAGAAAAAGTACAGTGAAATTTTATTGTTTTTTTTTATTTAGTAATAGGGAACCGGTTTCGGAAAAATGTCCGTCATCAGTCCTCTAAAAGACAAATTATTATACAAAATTATATAAATAAATATAAAGAATATATTGGAAAAATTTTAATGACAAAAAATCTTACCGTCAAATTATAAAAGGAATAAAGACATCCATCTAAGTAAAATTTTAAACGGACGATGTAACATTACGAAATTGTAATGAAAGTTAAGAAAATTGTTTCAAGTAATCCAAGTAAAAAATCTGATGTGACCAACACAGTACCTCCCGCCATTTACCTATGTATATAATTTTTGTATTACTTTATAAATTTATCCATACAATATATAGAAAAAGTATTACAGCAAACTTGTAGAAAATGGAATAATCTTTAATTTTTATAATAATAAATTGAGAAAAAATTACATTTAAAGGTATTTTTTGAAGAAAAACTATCTTGAGCTTAAAGTAAACTGCCATTTCCGGTTATCCGATTGCCACCAAAATATAATCAGTTCTTTCCATATTAGAATAAGATAGAAAATTGCAATTAAAAATGACATTGTTCAAAAAGAGGCTGATTTTCCCCGCCTCGTCCTTCGCCTAATGACGTCACATTTCAATATCAACGGCCATTTTAATTTTCACACTAGGTTCTAAACGTCAAAGTGACATTTAACGATAACCTGAAATTTACGAAAGTCGGTGAAACGTTGTTTTGTGCCATCGTGCCAAAATACTAGCGAAAATATATTCATACGTAATATAACAAGTGATATGATTATCATCGATGATATTCTCGAGTGAAACCGAGCTGCAGATTTCACGAGTCCGAAGGACGAGTTGAAATGTGCTGTTTCGGTTTCACGAGCAATATCTTCGATTATTAATCATATCACGAGCTTATATTTAATGAGAGAATATAATGAATTTTTGCAATCTAACCTAACTTTTGATATACATATTCATATTGTATTAAAACATGGTACTTACGAGTTTTATTTAATATTTCGGAGTTTGAATTATTGTTATTATTTATTTTTATACTCAAAATTTACTGTCAATGTCATAAATAAAGAAAACAAATCCCTTAGTAACGACTATAACTACGATGATAATTTCCTTGTTTTTTATCATCGCTGTGATAAACGCGTAGCTAGGGAGATTCTGAATGTTGATTGGCGGAAAACATGTCACGTGACTAAAGAATTATATTCCCAATTCAATGCCTCGCGTGTGTTTCTATGGCTAAACAAACTTCTAGCGTCTAATCTCAAATCTTTACAAAGAAGCATAGCTGATGTGAGGCGTGGATAACTTCAGGCCAAATAAAAATTATATTTATAAAAATGAAAAGAATGTTGTTATATTAATATATTATAGCATATTTAGATATGTAATTTTCAATTTATAGTCTATATATTTTTTTCTTTTAGAAATTCTGTGTTCATATGATAAGACTTTATGAAATGAGTCTGAACTTGTAGTTGTGAAACGTGACGTCACAACATGGCTGGTTTTTGCAACTTTTTAAAAATATACTTTAAAACAATTTTATACAACAAAAAATGTAAATAAAAATAATTTATTAATCATACAATACGATAAATTTGGCTATGCTTGTTCGATTTTTAACAAAAAAAGAACAATCATTTTTTTGCATGACCTCATTATTTCTGATGGTGTGTTTAAAATGATCACATTATTTAATAATTTATAATTCAAAATCAAAATATCATCATCCATTTTGTTAATACATCTGTACTTTGTAGAACTGTAATGAACATACGAATAAACCATTTATTCGCTACCCATCTACCGAATAATTTATTCTGCGAATAACAGATATTATTCTTTCGAATAAATTTATTTGTAAGTGAAAATACAACAAAAATATTTATCCGAAGGTTAAATTTATCTAAAGCTTTATTCGCAAGTGAAAATACCGGGCCTAAATCGAACAAGCATAGTCTAATTTCTCATACTGTATGATTAAATTATTTTTATTTACATTTTTTTTTGTATAAAATTGTTTGCTTCATATCATATTTTTATTTGAAGGTTGAATCTACATGCGACGAAACTACACCATAGCTGACACTTCTTAGCTCACATGTATACATTTATACATATAAACGAAAGCGCGCTCACAGAACAAGACGCGCTGTTGCCACATAATTTATTTCGACCACATATGTTCAAAATACTGAAGCCATTTCAGTATTTTTACCTTCCGTCATCTTTAGGTTAAAAAATTCAATAAGTTTTTAGTGAATAAGCACGTTTTAAGGTCCATATAATACGATTTTACCATTTTTACGATGATGTCTGTATGTATATATGTGTGTCTGTGTGTATGTGACGAAAGTTTCGGATCGCATAATTTCAATACCACGATTCCAAAAATTATATTTTTTTCGTATTCCTCAAGTTTACATCCAGAAGAACAACTGATTATATTTTGGTTATAATTGGTGAACCGGAAGTAGCCTCATTTGAATATTTAACACTTAAATATGATTTATTGACATTTAATGTTATTATAACTTAAAGAATATATTATTCTCTATACGATTTGATTGCATTTTATACTTCATATTCAATAGATATAGAGTTAAAGAATTATAAAGATACTAAATTTCATAAATCAACCAGCTTTGCTAACCAAGAAGACTACTAATATATTCAGATAATTCAAATTGACAGATGTCAGTATCAATGAAAAGTAAATGAATGTAGCAGAGATGAGGAAGTTGAAGTAGATGTTGGAGAAGACACGGAAAGATATGGTAAAGACATAACTCTAGTGTTACAAGTTTCTAGAAAGATACACGAGAGACGATTACATTTGTTTGAACATGTCACGAGGAGAGTTGAAGAATATATTGGAAGAAAAATGAGTAGCTTAGTATTAGAAGGTTGAAGAAACAGAGGAAGACCAAAGATAAGATTGAAAAACTGTATTGCGGAAGACTTGAGAGAAAAGGAACTGACTGAGGACGAAACGCAAAACAGAAATGACTGGAAGAAGAAAATAAAAATTAGCGACCCCTAACGAATGGGAAAAGCTAAAGAAGAAGAAGTCAGTGTCAAGTGCAATTTGTATAGTTTGTGAAATAATTTTACTGGAAATTTAGAATCTTTTGTAAGAAAATTTATGTATGAAATTTATACATTATACACAAGATTGACGGAAGGTATTGTGCTGGCCACATCAGATTTTTTTATTAAATACAAATTGATTACGTATTTATAGGCTCAACATATTTTTACTAATTAAAATTGTAAGTAAAAAAATATAAATGTTATTTTGACTCATTAGTTCCGCTGTGACCTCCTAACGATTAATAATATTAGATCGTAGAAAAAATATGTGCAGTGCAATAAAATAATTTGTATTTCTCTTACCTAGAGGGAAGCACAATTCAGACTCCTTATATTCTTTGGACAAAACTTTAATCTTACTCAAAATCTGCGCCACTTTATCATCACTACTCCCCGTCGCCGTATTCATCTCACTTTTAATAATATTCATCCATATATTCTGAATCAATTTAGCATCATTATGCCCTGAACAATGAATAATAGCCAATTTGCATTCCCAGAGGTCGAATGGTTCTGCAAATTCTTCGTAGAGCTGAAAAATAATAGTGAATTAAATCTAATTATAGAAAATATGAATAATTTCTTACTTGAGTGATGTCGTACAGCGCGGAGTTTAACTTTCTCACAGCTTCTTCGGCGCGGTCGTGAAGGCTGCGCTGACTCACGATGCAGTTGAGGATGTGTTCCTGAACGCGGGCGATATCGATTTTGTCTTCAAGTTCGCGAAGGAAGACGCCGAGGTGAGGAGCGTAGCCGACTTTGTCGCTTCGCATGCACATTACTGCACGGGCTAAGTATTCTAGCCTTTGCTTCAGGGAAAGACTATTACTACAAGAAAGAAATGAATGTTATTTATATTAAATTTTGTGTTTATAGTGTGAATATTTTATAAAATAAAGGCCCATTCACAAATCAAAATTAGTGTTAGTTTTATGTTTTAGTTTTACTGACCTCGTAGCATTGGTTTCTTATACAAGCATTCACAAATCAGTATTTAGTTTTGGTTTTAGCATAGAACATTGCAAACTCCAATCTTTGGTTTTAGTTTTATGTTTTATACTTATGAACGAACCAATAGGAAGGATCGTAGAAAGAAAAAGCGATATATAGTTGTTCTTGTCGATAACTTTCAAGTTTTGTTTGAAATTATTATGAATAATAAAATAGTTATTTAACTATCAAGTGTGTTAATGAGGGCGATTAATGATCGAGACATTTTAACTAATTGTTGAGATCATTAATCGCCAATTAACACACGTGTTAGTTACAATATTTTTTCGTTGACCATATCTTACTTAAATGGAAAATCTAATTTTATTCCATGACAAATTTTTTTAGGTTAGTAATGGTTGACGGAACGTCAAATTTTACGTCAGAAAATCAATAAGTTTTGTCATCAATTGTTTTCAGTGGGTGCGTTCAGTTTACTTAATGCTAGACACCACAAGCGGTTTTTTATGTTATTTGAGGAATTTTATTCTTTCAAATTTATTTTAAAGGTATGCTACGTGAATATACCTAGCTAGTAAGTGTCAAAAGCATGACTTTTAATTCTGTCTACCTTTTTGCTACAACTTAGCGTTAGCAATACATGCTGTGTTCCATGTGGTGAACGCACCCAATAAATCGTTTATTAATAAAAAATCATGCATTAATAGGGGTCATTAATGAATGATTTTCTATACATTAAGATAGCCTATTAATAAACGGTCGACGGAAAAAAAATGCAGTTTTATTAATAAAATTGTATAATGATAAAAAGAAAAAAAATAGAAGATGGTGGGTTACCGATTTCTTTAATTTGTGTCGTATTTGCCAATAGATGTCACTACCTACTAAATCCACGACTAAAACATGATTTGTGAATGCTGTTGCAAGTTGCTATAAAACGTAAAACATAAAACTAACACTCATTTTGATTTGTGAATGGACCTTATGAGTTGCCAATTTTTTTTATTGCAGGGACTAATTTGTTTGCATTTTACTGGTTCAGGTTGAAGGCCTACTATTCCTGCAATGTCTACAACAATAGGGTGGTTGCACTTTTTACCTTTCGCTAAGAGAGGTATTGCAATCATGCTAAAAATCGCATATCCAGATTTTAGTGAATAAGTACGTTTTAAGGTCTGTAGGATCCGATAATAACATTTTTACGATGATAACTGTGTGTGTGTGTGTGTGTGTGTGGGGTTGTTGGAGGTACGATTTCTCAAATTCTATAAAACTAAAGGCATGTGTAACTACGGATTCCTCAATCTAACAGTAATGGGAAGAGCTGAATAGATTCTGGTAACAAATGGACAACCGGAAGTAATAGTATTTTAACAAAAATCTTCTAAATATTATTTTTGAAACTTTATGTTATTACAAATATTAAAAAACAAAATTCTCTATCCGACACATTATTTTTTTTATTATACCTTCTATAGATTTAAACATGTAGATATATAGTATCATACGTAATATAACAAGTGATATGATTATAATCGATGATATTCTCGAGTGAAACCGAGCTGCAGATTTCACGAGTCCGAAGGACGAGTTGAAATGTGCTGCTTCGGTTTCACGAGCAATATCTTCGATTATTAATCATATTACAAGCTTATATTTAATGAGAGAATATAATGAATTTTTGCAATCTAACCTAACTTTTGATATACATATTCATATTGTATTAAAATATGGTACTTGCGAGTTTTATTTAATATTTCGGAGTTTAAATTATTGTTATTATTTATTTTTATACTCAAAATTAACTGTCAATGTCATAAATAAAGAAAACAAATCCCTTAGTAACGACTATAAATACGGTGTTTATTTCTTTGTTTTTTATCATCGCTGTGATAAACGCGTAGCTAGGGAGATTCTGAATGTTGATTGGCGGAAAACATATCACGTGACTAAGGAATTATATTCTCTATAAAATAATCTGTTGTAGTAAATCTCACAGCCCAAACATCTCCATGGTCTCTCTTGCACTCACATCTTTGTGCGAAAGAGATAACTTTTCAAGTCATTTGAAAAGAAAAACTTCATCGTGTACGGTTCCAATCAAAAATTTGGAAAATTTATCAGAGTTACGCCACGAATCAAGTTTCATATCCGAGTCTCTCTATCGGAGTCCCGCCACCCTATCTCCTTAATATACGTAGTTTTTATTGATTATTTTATATATTTTTCGAAGTGTTGAAAAAGATCAAATTTGATTCCAATTTTTAGCGAAGTCCACTGTCACAGAATATTAAAAAAATATGTATTACGGCTTCACGAATATCAATTAAGACTGTCTAGAACTACACATCGCTTTTAATAAACGAAGTTTCACAAAAAATATATAAAAATTGCTTACCCTGCTTGTGAAGCCAACGTGTTCAAAATCTTGGCAGCAGCAGCATGATTATTATTCCTTTCATAATACTTCCACAACAAATCATAAACTTGTACTTTATGAGGTGTTTGTTGTGTAGCTCGGATCAAATAATGTTCCAGAGATCTTTCTGTAACACTTAACAACTCTCCAAACATTTGCTTGTTTAACATCCAGTCGTAAACAGCAACATGGAGCAATTCGTCGTTTGTGTCTAGCATTTCGGATATTAACTGGCGAACCTTAAACGAAAAATTATTTTAGATAAAAGATGAAACATATTTTTAGTTGATGTATAACTTACTACTTCTGATGCATCGACAACTTGAGTGAGAGAAATGGATTCTTGTGGTTTTGGAGGAGGGCCAGGAGTGCATGGTATATCAGAGCTATAAGATACGGTGTTTTGTACGTAAAGTGTGTCTAACATATTTATTGCTTCTTTGTATATTTCCATCCTGAAAATAAATGAAATATAATAATGCGAGATCTCTACATAGTATAAAACACAGTTCCTGAGCCGTATTCTTTCGCTGGGTTGGATCAGATCAAGTCCGAATTAGAGGTGGGCGCGTGAGAAACTTTTTGTTCACGATCACGCACGCTCACGCTACTAAAAATGTAATCACGTCCAATCACGCACGACTTTTTATGTTTAATTCACGGTCACTCACGCTCACGAATTTATTTTGACACTCACGCCCGATCACGCTGGTGGGTCACGTTCGTGTCACGTAGTTGTTTCTACATTTAAAATTTGTGTATCTTTAATGATATCGAAGCTAATTATGTATACAATTATGAGAACTAGAAAACTATTAAAAATATATTTCGACCTATTAATAATAATAATAAGAATATAACGTAAAATATAGATATTAAAACTATAATTTTTTTAGATAAAAAGTAGAAGAAATCATATTGCTCACGCCGTATTAAATTGAAATAACGCCCGATCACTCACGATATATCTTTAGGCACTCACGCTCACGCCCAATCACGAAGAAAAATTTAAAATCTATTCACGATCACGCGGGTCACGTCGTGACCCATCGTGACCCGATAAAATTCACGACCCACGCCCACCTGTAAATCAGATCACGTGGACGCAGATGAATTTATTCGAAAGAACACAAGTATCTGTCAAAATCAATCGGAAAAATGTATTTCAATTTTCTATATTTACCATTGTTTATTCTTGTTTAAATTTCTTATAGAACTATTAAAAATAAAATTTCAGAACTCATTATTCGATTAAAATAATACAACCTTTTTAGTTCTAGTTCTGTTTATTGTTATAAAAACCGACTTTTCGGCAGCATGAACTGCTGCCTTCTTTAGGGAACCTTAAATGTAACCTTATTGACTTATTAAATATGACAGATTCTTCCGCCACTTTTTAATCTTAAGTGATATGATCTTTCTAATCCGTTTTTGTTGGAGTAGATAGCACTGATCTGGATTACTTGGTCTTGGGGTGGGGATACTGATCAGAATTCGAAAGAACATGCAATTTACTAATCCATGTAACATGGATCTGATCCAACGCAGCGAAAGAATACGGCTCTGGTAAGCAAGTTCGTTGGCGCTAATCTCGAAAACCACTGGACGAATTTTGATGCGGTTTTTACTATTCTATAGACATCTCTCAAGGAAGGTGTATGAAATATGAATATACACAGTGTGGCTATGAAGTTTTAGGACTTAAATATACATTTCTTTTAAAATATACATAACGCAGTCATCCAGTCCATTCACGGTGTTCTGGAAGACTAAAATTGGGGTGTTGATCAATACGTTCGTCACGATAGTTTAAGTGTATGTTACATCATTGTAACGTTTCCTTTTCAACTTTAATTTTAATTTGCGGAAAGAGGATAGTCAGCCGGGGCAAAATCAGGATGCAACACAGTGAGATTTTTGGGGGACAGAAATTGACGCACGACTGTTGCTTTATAGGGTGATGCGTTATCGTGCGCGCACAACTTATGTTTTCTTTAAATCTTCAACAATCAATCGTAACATGTCGATCGAAAACCAACAGTTGCCGAACTGCTATAAATATTTCATGTTGCACGTCTATCTATACGAAATGCAGTGAAGTTATCTGCAAGTAATATTACACCATATGGTTAATAAATGACCTTGAATAGTCATCTTTCGTGAATCAAACTATACCGTGAATGTGTGTGAGCGTGTGTGTGTGTGTGTGTGTGTGTGAGAGAGAGAG
The DNA here is from genome assembly GCA_951394225.1 of Harpalus rufipes. Lineage (NCBI taxonomy): Eukaryota > Metazoa > Arthropoda > Insecta > Coleoptera > Carabidae > Harpalus > Harpalus rufipes. The sequence continues at coordinate 46,139,910 of OX596282.1, forward strand.
AGAGGAAAGTCTTTGTGTGAGTAACAAACCGTGACGTCACGAATTTTACAGCCGCGAAAGTTTATCAGCAAATTATGAATGAAAAGTCGCATATTTCATTTTATATTACTATATTTATTAAATGAGACGGATTTCACGATTTTATAAAAAAAAAACGATTTTCTTTTAAATGACCCCATTTTTAAAGTGACGCTAAGCCTTCATTAAACTATGACGTAGTTAAAAAAAATAGCAAGAAAAAAATTCTCACCTGCGGGCGAAGAGTTGGTACTCATCCTGATCTTCCGACGGTTCATTCTGCTTGTAATAATGCTCCGCCATATTCTCCGGATCGATTTTCTTGGCACAAGTCACACACAGATCAATAACAGCATTATAAAACTGACTCGCTATGAACTTCTGACATGCCGCTTGCAGATTCATATTTGGCGCGATATCCTTGTACAACTGCAGCGCTGACAGCAACATCGCATCTCTCTCGTCTCTATTTTGCTGCGTCTTGGCACTTAGAAGAATTTCGTTTGCCTACAATAGGTCTTTTTTAAGGGGTGAAAGTTACATTCTTAATTTAAAATACTTGTACATAATGGCGGGATATGGACTTGGAGGTCTAATAACGGAGATATGAGGATATGAATATGGATACGGTTGATAAATTGTTGAAGACTTTCCGGGCACATCTTGAGTGAAGATACTTTCCTCAAATGCGCAAGTATCGCCATCCACACTAGGGTCATCATCAACAACAGTGTCTTCGCTGACTTCTTTAAGGATAAGGGTATCTTCGTCAGAATAAGAAATGCTAGGCAGGACAGTGCGAGATTGGAAAACAGAAGGGACGTTGAACAACATAGATGATTTGGTGTTGTACGCGTTTTTGGACATGTAAATTGGGTTCACACTTGGTCTTTTTTTTAAGATCGAAACCAACTGAAATAGGAGGGATTGGGATATAACAGGCTTGGACAAGATATTGCTCCCTTTGTTCTAAAATATATGTCGTATTTACAAGACAATTTCTTGTACTAAATAAATAAAAAAGGGTTAGTTGCGTGGCATGTGACAGACACAAATTTGAAAAAAATATAGTCAAATTCTTTTAAAATAGGCCCGGCCCAAATATGCAAAAATACTCATCAATGTACAGCTTCAATTAAAATTTGTATATATAAATAATAATTATTGTCCTGATTACTTTTTATGGAAGGGTGAACCGCTAAGGAATTTAAGACTTTTCCCCCACTCCAGCGCCAGTGCTCGCGCAACTCTCGTAAGCGTCACAACACTCTAGTTTACACCTTAGATCAGTGATTCTCAAAATGGTCGACATCGTCCCATTTTGGGCGCTGGCTAGATCCAAGGGGGCGATGGTGGCCTCAGAATTAACAGAGGGGCACTGAAAAGTGGGCCATGAAAGCTAAAAAGAGCCATAAGAAAACGCTCAAAAAACGGAATGAATGCAATATTTTTCCTCTTAAATGTACAAATATACAATAATGCAACATATTAGTTTTAAATTTTCAGGCCCAGGAAATATTAATGGACTTTCAGTGTATTTCAAGTAAGCAGTGGAATACCCCCTTCATTATTAATAGTATTTTTGCGCGAGACCCACATTAAATGAATTTTCCTACATCACTTTTGGCATTTTAGAAAAAAGGGAGAATATTCGAAAACCAAAAAATCCTTTTCCAACTTACTTTTGAACAGGCCGCATCTTCACTCTTGTACAAATTAGGACAAACATCTCTCAACTTTGCACTAATTGAATCAACAGACGCATTATCTCCCAGATAACTATTAATCAGACTCACAATTAGAGCTGCACACATATCATGTCCAAACATAATCAAATCTTTAAACGTAGCATTCATTAAAATCGACTGACACTCTCTCGTTAATGTCGCTATTAATAAATGAATCTGATGTTCGCATAATATTTTCCAAAGTCCGAGCACTTCACAGGAATGGTTGACGAAGATTTTTAATGCATCTAATGACTGTCTTTCTTCTATTTGCATGTCTTGTAAAGTCAGTCCTAATCGAGCTTGAGTGATATTTATTGACGCTGTAGTGTCGCCATCTCTAAATGGTTGACTAGTTGTTCCGACCATTGTAATTTGAGTGTTACGTTGTAAAAATGAGCGCAAAGACAATAAATGACTCAAAATCCACACACATTCGTCGCTTGTCACAGAAGATGTACACTAAAATAATATACGACCAAAGGTCACACTTTTTGTTGTTACTTTTCTAATTAACTTACAAATTCTCTATTGTCGCTGGTAATTTTCTGGATGCACACCATCGCCCAAACCGGGCGTAAAATTCGACAAAGATACAAATAAAGTCCGTTGTGTTTGGCAGAGTATATGAAATGTGTGTTTGATTCAATTGAAGTGTTAGGTGAAAATAATGTCTGTTGTACTGGTGATTGTTGTTGGAATTGACATTGAGGATTGTACTGAGGAGCTGGTGTTGACATCATACCCGGGTTGAACATTCCTAAGGAAAAATAGAGAAATAATCATCATCAAGGTGTTCTACTATATTTCTCATTTTTAATTTATTAAAAATAATAATAATAAACATGTATTTTTTTTGTCTGTTCATTCAATGATCTATTTTGCTTAATTTAGGGGCAGAGCCTAGGAGTTTTGAAGATCAGAGCTTTCACAGTTATTCCAAATATAACCAACAACGGGGTATACCGGCATTATTTTTTATTTTGTTCATTAATGGGGTAGTTTCGCCTTTTTTATTTTACATAATTTTTGTTTTTCAATGTCACTGTGAGGTTACCCTTGCCGCTTCCGTTGCAACTTAGTTCCGACGTGCTGCTCGAAGTACGACTTACGACAAAGATATTTTGCGACGTAGGTCTTGCGGGGTAAGGGGAACTTGTTTGTTAGGTTAGATTGTTGTCAAGTTAGTACGTATTTTTGCTTATTTATTTTATTTTAAAGACAATCCGTAATCATGTATATTTTTTACTTACAGGAAAGATAGAATAAATGCCTAACAAGGTTATGTCCACGGCGACAGTATCACCATCAACTGTCACTTTGACATGTCACATCCCAACGCTGTAAAACAACGACACTAGCGACATTTGTGGCTTTAAGTATGTAAGCGTGACGTCACAGAGAACAGGTCGATTTGAATCATGTAATATTTTAAATAACTTTTTTTAAATATTTACATAATAAATGGCGAATTTCATTACAGTATATATCTTATTATGAGTCATATATTGTAAACAAATAAGAATTTCATTAAATTTTAACATATGGTAACTACCCCATTCAGAAGAGTAAAACTATGAATATCTAATTAATATATAATATCAAGCGAGATAAGAATTTTTGAAAATTTCAACGAAATAGGGGTTTCAAAGCCGTGTTCCTTCGGGCTTATTCTTTATCCCCACTTTCTCATTTTGTGATCATTAGACAACCTCCCCCTTTCCCTTCTGAGTCATCCTTTTTGAGTGATCACACGGATTCATTTCAGAGCAAATTTAAAAATGGCTGACAACAATAGATTTTGGAGCGTAGATATTTAACAAAGTGGAGTTGGTTGCAACAAAGGAAATATGATTTTTCTACAAAAGCATGAAATGACCCACCATACTTTTGAAAACAAAGAAAATATGTTACATAAAAGATTTATTTTAAGTAAACATACTTCATATGTTACCAAGAACATTTTTTATATCTATATGACCATTTTTAATGTGCTGACAGTGACTGTAACATTTGACAGTACATTATTTATAAAATAATAAGTTAGTTTGCATTGGTCTGCATAATACATTTGACGCAAGATTGAAATAATTCCATCCAAAAAATAACCCGTATCTCATAATTTTGAATGTTCTTTACGATATTAGTAACATTGATTGTCAGACTAACAGATATACAAACATAACCTATAAAAATACATATTGCTTTCATTATCACAATTTTTTGATTTTAAATAAAATTTAAGGCACTGAAATTCTATTTAGTATATACACTTTTAGAAAAAACAATAATGGGAATTTAACACACTTTTTTGATTGGTAGATTCGAAATAAAATACTTAATTTATTGTATGACTGTATAAATTTCTTTCCTACCTGGATTGCGCAATGTCTGTCTGTCCGTCACCGTCAACTTCGGCTCTCCTCCATACATAAAAAACGCCCTTGCAGCCCACTCTGCTACCTCCGCGCTTTGTACATTTTCCAAACACGCTAAAATTAAACTAGTAGCACACGCTTGTTCTTCTTTTTGTACATGGAAGTACGCTTTGACTGCATCTCCTTCCGGCCCGTGGCTGTCCAGCAGAAGTTGTCGCAGCATGTCCACCGGTCGAAGTTTTACGAAAATATGGGCACCCTGAGCTGTTAGGACGACGTATTTTCGGGGGGGTTCCATGTGCTGACGAACTACTAAAGGGGGGAGGGGGGTTGGTTTGGGCAAATCGTCGTGGAAGCGAATCTAAAACGAAAAAAAAATTCGACTAGCTATCCGCAATCCTAAACCCTTTACACAAGTTCGTTTCTCACCTCTGCCATGGCCCAAGCCGGTCCATCAAGTTGTATCAAAGTATACGCTTCCATCAACGAATGACTAAACGGAAACGGATCCGAACTCAAACACCACAACTGATCGAAATCTGGCCCCGGGCTCGAAATCATCACCAACGAATTCTCTCTATAATCCGCCATGTGAACATTCTTTGGTTTCACTGTAGGAATATTAGCAGAGAACCCTGGTGGGAGTCGAACATGAACCAGTTGGAGTAAGAACGGACGTTGGTTCGCAGAAAAGTTTTGTAAACCGACGGTGGTTAGATATAATCGAGCGCCTGTTTGTGTTACGGCGACTAAGTAAAAATGGGGGGAGTCGTTGTTTTCTAACGCGGAGATGCTGATGATTGGACGGAAATTTACGCTGTCGAGGGTTCTAACAAGAAGAAAAATCAGAAATTATTTTTTTTATAAAATATGTTGTATTCTAATATCGATGACATGCGTCCAATATTTTTTTAAAAGTTAAATAGTCCACAACTACAAAATCTTTTTGTTATAATATAATACTTACTTTACAATGTTCATGGCCTGCTGTACTAAGGTAGCTTGGGTCATTTTTGCAACTCGATGTATCGTATTTCCTTTTTCTCCTAAATCAAACACTTCTATACTACCTTTCTCCGTTAAAGTGTACAAAACATGCCGACTGTTATCTATAGCTATTTTCGATATAGAATCTTCTTCACTAAACGCTGCATTTAAAAACGAAGGCACTAGAAACGACAATGTGCCAGTGGAATGATTTAACTTTTTACATCTTTTGCCGAACCAACTGCTTTCCGCCTTAAAAATAAAACTTATTATGTGTTTGCGTTAGTATTTAAATTTTCTACTTGATAAGCGATTTCAAACAGCGATCCATCCCTCCCCCCTAGAAAGAGCCGCCCATCTTTCGACCCCGCGATAGTTGTTATCGTAATTCCATCAGTAGGAACCACAAAAACAGGATCGGGCACCAAATGCATCTCTTCTTGATCGGCCAGAGGTCCGTCTGAATTTGTACCGAAAGTAACACCTAATACAACTATCTCAACAGTCGTGGTTAAAACCAAAAGGTACTTTATGAAATTATGGAAGACACCAGGTTTGGGTTTAACTAGCCCTACACTAATTATAGTTTCGTTTAAACCGTCGAAGTATGCGACGTCTGAACCGTGTTCGTACGTCCACACGTATATATCACTGTCGATGGTTAGCCAAGCTCGATTTATTTCCGTGAATAAACCCATCATGCAATGGCACTGCATATCTAGAAGCTGAGTTAAGAAATATATAAAAAATCAATTGATTTTATATAAATATCGAACAATATTCTTCGGAAAAATGTATAGCTATAGCTAATACATAAATTAATAAATATAGTTTGGTTCACGAAAGATGACAATTCAAGGCCATTTGTTCGAAGAAAGAATAAAAATTTTATATAGCGGTAGTATAGCAACATTATGTATTAGAAAGAGATAGATTATTTGACGCATGTCTACGTGATTTATGCTATATGACAGATATACGTTCCATATTCATATTGCTCTCAAACACACTAAAAGTAATAGGAACGTATGTCGATGAGTTGCTGGTATGCAATTATCTATTGAACTGACCTCTACGTTAAAGCAAATCCAGTAGCGGAGTTTGTTTTTTGAATTTGACGCACGATTTGACGTTTAATCAAAATCAACGAATAAGTTTCTAATTTTGTTCCGCGATGTAATTGAACATAATCATGGGAGAGAAAGGAAAAACTTTGCGAAGGCAAGCTATTCAATTTGTGCATAATGAACACGAATATTTTCAACGGGATTTTGAATGATTAAAATGTATCCACAAATATTATACCTGGTGCACGCCTATGTGTATGGAATGTAGTGAAGTTATTTGCAAGTAATATTATACCAGATGGTTTGAAAATGAACTTGAATTGTCATCTTTCGTGAACCAAACTATACTAGCTATATCCGGTGCAAATATTTTGTTGGTGGGTGACTGGAATTTTCGAACATGGGACGTTAACATGTAAAATCATATTTTCATAATTTGGTGAAACTGTCAATGTACAACCTCGCCTTAAAAAATAAGTTTGGTCGTGCAAAAGATTTGTTTTTGTATATAAACATAGAAAAATATAGTAATTAAGTCATGCAAAAATAAAAAAATAGAATTGGAAATAAATTAGAAAACGGAGAATGCTGCGTAACAATTAAAATTACTTTTCAATATCAATTTTACCAAGACTTTTGAATTGAATAATAATCAGACATACGTTTATCTGTTCATAACTCGGTTGATATAGGCCTAGTCCAAGTTAGTTTTTTTTTCACACTGTTCTATTTGAATAAAAAACTTGAAAATCGTTGATCAGACAACCATGTTTTCTTTGTTTTACGAATATATCGAACAGCCCTTGCATTTCCCATTGTCCAATTACATCCAAAATCTAATCAGATTTTGGTACAGACACAAAAACGTAAAATAAAAAAAATTAATTGTAATATTAGAGTTATTGGAGCAGAAGAAACTGTCACACACATGCACAGACAGACAGACATACACTACACACTCACCATCAACATTTTTGATCCTCAAGGTTTAAATCCGGAACTACTTTCATAATTGGAAAAAAGGATACGGCCAAAATGCTCCATAACTTCTGGAGGAAGTGGCATTTTGCTCAATGTTTTAATTTGTGTAAAGTTAGCTAATCCCATCGCAAGACCAGATAAGTTAGGGTAATCATGGTCTGAAAGACCACTGGCAGTAGGAGCATTATGACTAAGTACGCCCGTTAACTCCAGCAAACCTGGAGCTGAATTATCATTGTGTAAAGACTTTTCTACAGTACGTCCCGCTAGTTCCAGCGTATTCTGAGGGTTTCTGTATGTGTCAACGGTTCGATCCATTACAGTCGTGTTCATTTTTGTTTACCGCTTTTCGTTCTAACCTACAAATAGAGGCATCTTTTTACGTTGGCGTATCGCACAGAACAAATATAGTAATAAAATATAACTTACGTTACAATAATTACACAATTATATTTACAACAATCAACAAAATTGCTAAAACTAAAGTTTAAATATTTTTCAATCGCATGTCCGTTGACATCAGTCTAGTTCCCCGTAGCGGCAAAGCACAGATAACCTTTCAAAACGCATGAGTTTGAATTGGATTTTGCGCACAACCACAACTAATATTTGAAATTTGTTCAGCGTATGATTATTTGCAATTTTTCAAAATAAACTGTCATGTTCACTTATAATTTTGAAGTAATTTGATAGATATGTCAAAACAAATTTAGGTATCTATGATTTCAATAAAAAAATTAAATTTTATTAAGCAAAAGCCCATTTCTCGTCCATTGGCCCATCCGATTTAATTTTATTTAGTTAATACATATTATACAAATAATAGCTATCATAAATAATCGCCAATATTTATTAATATTACAGACATTTTGTCGTTCTAATAACACATAGCAACATATCTAAAATATTTTGGCTTCCCGGTGGGGCGCCATAGACTTTTCAGTGAATAAGCACGAATTAGCCCCACAACACGTTTTTACTATTTTTCCAATAATGTCTTGCTGTGTGTCTGTGACTATTTTTTTCTTCCATGATAACTCATATCAAACTTCTAAAAATTTCTATTTTCTATATTTAAGCTTTCTGCATTCATATAAAGAGTTGGTTCGATTTTACGTAAAATTGAACAACCGGAAGTGATAATTTACAGTGAAGCTCTGAACAGATTAGTGTGACAAAATATGTAGTTATAGTTTGGTTCACGAAAGATGTGAATTCAAGGTCATTTATTGACCGTATGGTATATTACTTGCAGATAACTTCACTGTATTTCGTATACATAGACGTGCAATATGAATTATTTATGGATACATTTGAACTGAAAAAAATAAGTGTAATTTATTTGAAAATTTTGTTTCTTTTTAAACAATGCTTTTCTCAAAGATTTATGCTCTTCACCTATGTTTTTGCAAAACCCAAAAACGTAGACTTGACATAAACCATGGAATAATAATTTGATTTAAATGACGTCACTGGGTAAATATTAGCCAGAGGACAGTGTAGTAGATAATTAGATATCTGTAACTCTACGACATACGTCATTATTATTTGTAATGTTTTAGAAAGTAATGTCACCATTTACGTATATCTGTCACACAACATAAACTACATAGACATACGTCAAATAATCTTTCCCTTTCTAACATGAAATGTTGTTAAGCTACTGCTGTATAAAGTGCTGTGTATTCTGTCTTCGAACAAGTGACCTTGAATAGTCATCTTTCGTGAACCAAAGTATACACAAAACTACATCAATTCTTCTAGGTCGCGCACCTCAACTCCACCTTCAAGGCTCCAGAGAAAATGGGGTCATTTCACATTTCCTAATTTATTTTTTTCTTGAAAGAATAGGTCAAATTAAATATGTAGGTATATGTTTTACACTTTACAAGTCTTTAGAATCAGAGATATGATATTTTTAAAGTTGTCTTTAATTACGCTGACGTCACGGCTTAAGCTCTACATATTTTGTTTGGAACTATGATTGTTTGGGTTATCACTTGTCAGTTTAATTTTGTGACAGCAACATATTGTTAACTAAAAACATATTTCATACAACTTTTGATATTTATTTTAATAAATGTTTTATTTACATACCTTTACTGTTAACTCTGCTGTCACCTGTCACAATTTTAGGTTAGTTTGTTTACAACAGCAAACGGATAGCACGTGCACCGTAAATGTGTGTGTGTGAGGAATGTCTTCGTGTAACAAACCGAGACGTCACGAATTTTACAGCCGCGAATTTTTTTTAGCAAATTTATGAATGAAAAGTCGCTATTTTATATTACTATATTTGTTAAATGAGACGGATTTCACGATTTTATAAGAAATTGTTTTTGTTTTTTTAAATGACCCCATTCCCGTTAACGCTATAATATAAATTTAGACGTGAACCACTCTGGTATATTCGAGGAAAAGGTTGAATAAAAAAGATATAGGCTGACATTTACTTCATGGGATAAAATTTATATAAACCCAAATATATTTTTCGTTTCCTAACCTTAAAATTTGTACCGATCGACTCTCGAATCGTTCGACGAGTAGTAAAATCCAAAAATATATTAGATTCATATAATTTTCTTATCCCGTAAAGTAAACATTTACCGAAATATGTATTTCAAAATTAATACAATAGTTGTATTGCAATATTCAATACATTTTGATAACACAGAACATAATACTAAATTAGTACGATTACATATACACATACTGATAAAGATACCATTGACTTGACTTACTTGTATTTTAATATACATCGACCAAGAAAATATCTCAGTCTTTTAGAGCAAAATTTTGCTAAAATGTATGCATTTTTGAGAAAGCAAATAAAATAGATTTAAAATGAAAAATCGACCTAATGATTTTTAACATGTAAAAAAACATGACGCTCCATATAATTTACAATAAAAAATTATAATTTAAATTTCGCTTAACACTAATACTACTGTATGTACACATTGTTCTTTTATTTTAAAATAACTTCTTATTTTCAGTACTTATTCAATTCTTATGCAGTAATATTTGATTGTTTAATTCTTAATAACATATTGAAAAGAACAAGGAATAGAATAGAATAAATACAAAACATGATAGAACTTTCGTTACACATAGAAATACATTAAATTAATTTGTAAGCTGAACATTTCAATCTGATACAATTGTTACTTACGGTTACTGACAAATAAAAAATTATTTACAAGATGACCACTGACAAACATTTGACTATTATAAAAAGAAATAAACACACAGTTTGTGGACAAGAAGATTCAGTAACTTCATTTTGATTCTCAAATTTTTTAAGTAAATTTATAAATTGCTGCACTATGCGAATGGCGTTTCTCAGGGTTTAATATTAGGGCTGCTTGTATACAGATGTTTCACAACTTCGAATACAAGCTTTAAGGGCAAATAGTACTGACAAAAATGTGTAAAAAAGTTTAATTCACATAGGTCTGATCTTCAAATGTTCCGAGAAAAAAGAGGTAATTTTGTACAGAGTAAACCAGAGTGACTGAAGGTCACCTCGTTCTGATTTTTAGGCAAAAGACTCACATCATCAACCTGAAAAGATCCTTATAAAATGAAATATTACTTGTAGATATTATTGGGTGTTATTTATTTTCAAAAGAAGAAAATAAGTACTAGCATTAAGTAATGTATATATTAATGATATTTACAATTATTTCTAAGTCAATCGTTATTCCTTTTACAGAATATAAAATTATTTGAAATAATTGTAGTTTATTTTCGTACCATACGTTGGTATTACTGAGAATGACTATATTGTGTCAAATAATTTTATATTCCGTAAAAGGAATAAGGATTGACTTAGAAATAATTGCAAATTTAATAATACATATATACGTTTTTTTAATACTAGTATTTTTTTCTCCTTTTTTTTAAATAAATAACTAATAATTTCTACAAGTTATATTTCTTTTTATAAGGTTTTTTACAGGTTGATGACGTGAGTTTTCTGCCTAATCATTTTCACCATAAGTTTGTTTCTGTAATTGAAATCCAGGATTAGCGCCAAAATTTGAATTATTTATTCAATATATGTAAAAATGGCCGCGTTCGAAGCGCCATCTACAGTGCTAAAAAGGAAAGGGTGTAACACATTTTTTTTTGAAAAACAAAAGCACATCTAAGATGAACTCTCAAAAGTAAACAAAAAGTCTTATCGAAGTCATAACTGTTATAGTTTTCGAGATAGCAGAGGTAAAACCCATAAAAAATCATTTTTCACTGATTCAAATATCTCGGAAACTATTGCCAGACTTAAATTTTCTTTACTCATATTCATTAGTACTGTGACAAGGTGTAAAACAAACGAATGAAATCAGCGGAGGCAGGGGGCTAAATTTTCGTCAGCAAAATTGCTGAACTAAATCTACTTGCACATTGCAGACAGGATTGGACATCGTTGTGTTGTGATAGTTAAATAGGATTGACAGAATGCATTGGCGTACAGTGAATGTTATGGTCTCCTGTAAATACCATTCTAATATAACGATTTGAATAAATATCAGTTTCATTTTAAAGAATTACTTAATTCGCACAGAAAAATAAAACAAATATTCTTCTACTACACTTTTAATAATACCTACATATAAAAATGATTTATTTTGAACCAGTAGGTTAAGTGTGATCTGTAGACCACTTAAAATATTAAATTTTTAACGAAGTTACAGAATCTTATTGTTTAAGAACTGCGCAACACTGATAGAAAATCAGAATGGTAACATCAACATCATTCTCTCTCAAACTTCGAGAAGTTCAGAAATGATTGTAAAAACACTGTCAAAATACATTTTACTGTTACAATTTCTCTCATTTTGCACAATATTCGATGATAGATTGTCCATGTAATTACTTATAGTAGCTATTCATCATAAAAAATATCATCAGGGAACACAGATGCGCGGAAGGAAGAGAAGATGCTGTTCTCTGCGCACATGTCCTGATCACTGAAAGTTCGCCTGGCGAATCTCAGAGACAACCCTGAGATGTATTATTCGAAACGTAATTACCAGATTCTCTGTTAAAATGTATCTGTGTTTGGAATACAGAGCTGTACAGGAGTTTTCAAAGGCGCGGGAATCGTTAGGAGACTTGACGCGAAAGCCCGTCAAAAAGATAGACGTTAAAATTGACGATACAGTGTTTTTGATTGTTAAAGAAGAAAGAAAAATGTGCCCACTTGTTGTAGATTTAAATAATGTTACAATATTTTGAATTAAAGACACATATTTCAGATTTTTTCAAGGTTATATGATTCAATATTTGTGGTTATGTATTTTGAAGTTGGAAGTAGTGATTGCGCGCGAAAATTAAAATTATTTTCTCTAGGCTCTTTTTGTCTAAATTTGGATATAATTTCGCTTACAACATAACCGAACCTAACGCACTAAATTCAATCTGATAAAACTCGGGTTGCATTTGTTTTTTTAGATAGTGCGCGCCAAAATGTAAATTATTATTTATTTTATGCTATTTTTGTCAAGATTCGAACATGTTTCAATTTTAACTTTCCAAAATATATCTTAACATAACCTAACTTAACGCACAAAACTCAATTCGGTAAAACTCGGGTCGTTTAATATTTTCTTCTCGTTGTTAAAAAACGTACTACTTTCCATAACTTGTCAAGCTTTTGCTTCGATTTTATTGGACACGGCCTGAAGTTAGCAACCACCAAGAAATGATTCATTAAGCACGGGGTGAAGTTAGTTTCAGGAAGCTGTAGCTGTGGCTGTAGCTTACAGCGGTCATTTAGAAAAAAATAACTACCTAACCTAAAAAATGTATTTATTTATTTCTGCTATTTTTATTTGCACTCGTAGAAAAAGTATAGTATATGACTCGTTTTATAAAGTCTTTGGATACTCGTTTTGAATAACTCGTGACTAAAACGGCGTTTATAAAATGTGTTTAGGTACGATTGCTGCACTTGCGACTTTTGTCATTATAAAACTCAAACCAGTGAAATTTGTGTCGTTTAATTCATGGCTTATTCGGGACTTTTTGATGCTCACAGAACTGAAATTTATGAAACTCGAGTCTATTTTTTTTACATAAGTGTAAATGTACATAGTTCTTGTCTGAACCTCTGAAAAAACGATGAAATAATTGCGTTTTTAAGAAATATGTAAACGTAAAACATAGCGCGTGCCACTGCCGGCTCGTGGAATATTTTGATGCTTAGAGCCACTCAGCATAAAATATATCCCTATCCACCTCCCCCACTACATTTTTTTTAAAGAAAGAAAGAACGATTTGTCTTCCTAGTCCCAGGTTATTTTGAGTTGTAAAGGTTTATAATTTCAAACAGTTTTATTTAAAGATATATATTTGAAAAGCTACAAAAGGCTTATTCCGTAATAAATAAATTTTATTCATCGTGCATGACGTGATTCGAGCCTTTCGAATTACTACTTTGAATTTGACGCATTCACAACAGCATGTAATTCAATTTGAGGCATGCACAAAGTATCAAATTCCGCGTGCGTATATTGTGCTTCTTGTCCACATTTCTGCACACTTTTGTTTCCATCGAGACTTTTGACAGAAGATAACCGAAGCTGAAGAGCTTTTTGCAATTCATTTCTAATTCTAAAGTTTCAACCTCTAAAATATAATGACAGCTGAGCTCGACATTTGTCATTCAGCAAATCTGTGCGCATGCGTTACCTCAAATTGGAATTGAAAAGTTTGGACCTTCCAAGGTTGGAATTGGAAATTGAGATTGGAAAGTGAAATTATGCTGTTGTGAACGCGTATATTCAGACACATGTTCTAAGCTTTGATGCAAAGTAGAATTTCAAATTGGATATTGAAATTACTTGGATGAGAACGCCGCATAAGCGCACGTCGCCCTAGATGAGCCAGCAGGAGTTTGGCTCCAAATGCTCCAATCCAAATGCACATTCAGAACACGATCTCCCCACTTTTCCCCAGGCTCACGTGTCCCCAACTTGCCCCCGTACATACGTGCGGCATCCTACATTTAAGGAAATGCCGAGCCATAAGTAAGTTGGCATTGCTTAACCATTAAAATGATGAAAAAGTGTTTTTAGAATTAATTATAGGTTCTGTATAACGAGACACCTTGGCGCATGCGTCAAAAGCGCTTGTTGATATTTCTCATTCAAAGTATTTACTGAGCGCATTGTAATGAAATATATGTCTCTCACGTCATTGTATTAAATAATAACAAATTGGGCAATTTGTAATCGGTGTCTCATAACCTTAAATTTCTATCTCTTCGCGCCAAGCTCCCATTTCCCGCCGCTCCTGCACAGAGTCGAGTTCGTCACACACACACTAGGCGGTGCTGTAGTCTACCAGTTGAAGTAGCCCTTGGAGCAAGCCCGCGCAGAGCCGCACCATTTGGTTTCCACGAGCGGCGGACAAAGTTTCCCGCCGCGTCGAGCGTGCTTCAGGACTTCTCGTCGTCGCTGCATCTCGCCGATGCCACACGACTTGCTGCATGCTGACCACGGCGACCAGTCGCTCACTCTGCAGTCGCGGGGAGGTCCTACAAGAAGAAAATGATGTTGAAATAGAGACGATGGATGAAGCGAAAGAAGTTTGTTACTTACGAATTTTTCGGACGTTTTTCCTGCCTTTGCCGGGCCGGTATTTCTTGCGATGATGTTCTTTGTTCGTATGTGTGCGATATGAGTCCACTATGCTGTTCAGGATGGCATCTTTATCTCCTCTAGGGATCACAGGAGCTGCTCCTGTCTCTGATACTGTGTTCTGTACTTGTGTTTGTGGTTGTGTTGATGTTACTGTTGTCAAGTCGTCTTTCTGGCTCCTGCAGATAGAAACAATGCATTAAAATACACTCAAATCAGAAGATTAAAAGATGGATAAGAATAGTGTCCTTCGCGATTTATTTATTAAACTCTTTGAAAGTATTTTCATGCGTTAAGTTGTAATACGTTTTTTAATATTCTATGACGTAGATGTTGAGCTTTTTTTATGATCAAGAATTGGAAATATGTATGGATAATAAGCTATTTAATAAAATAATTAACAAAACACTACTTATATTATAGTGCAAGTTTGGATGGCCCCTGTTACTTTATATCATTTAACATATATGTGTGGTTATAAAGATTTAGGAACATACAACAGCGCCATCTATGAATTGGTATCCAGACTATTTTGATTGACCTTCATCAACATCCCCTCAAGTTTTATTAATATTAAGGGGTGATGCGTGAGTTTTAAGACAGCATTTTTCAAGACCAAATCTATTAAGTGTTAGAAACATTTTTATTTGATATTTAGAAACACAGTAATGTTACTTTTCATCATTCATGATATGAGTTTTCTAAGTTGTTTGTAGCAGAATTGTATCATCATGAATCGCGAACTATTAATTGAACATATATTATTATTATTATTATTATATACTGAGAAGAAAGTATTTTTTTTAAACACAAGCCAGGGTTTGGTAGAAAAGCCACAGAAATGACGAAAGCCAACAACCTTCGACTGGATGAGCAAGTTAACAACAAATCTAGAATCTTAACGAGAAACGAGAATGCTGGCTAAAATATTAAACTGGACCGAGTCTTAGATTGCCAGGACATTAAGAAATAAATGCAACATTAGATACACAAAGAATATTGCTATCCTCGAGAGAATTGAGGATCAAAAGCAAGAAATATGGTCAAGATGTTGGCGATTGCCAGAATTTTTTTCCGGAAAATGTTTAATTTTGAATGATGGAAATGGAAATTATTTTACTTTTAAGAACTCTGATAAAAATGCAAATGCAAGACTATTCCTGATGAAGTTCAAGGATCTTCCAACCATTTTTTGTCTTTCAGTACTGAAAATCAGTATGCATTTATAAAATAAATGCATTAAGAAAAGGATTATCCCTTTAATTAAAAGTTATCATGTTGACAACTATTATTTAAATTTGGACAAAGTTAAATTCAACACATTAAGCCAAAATTGTGGTAAGTGTGTTTGTCGTTGAAAACGTAATTTTTGTTGCGAACACCGAAATGCACCTTATGTGCCTGAATTGTGCCCAATAGGGAATTTTTAGTCAATACTTAAGAGAATGGTTTACATAAAACGTTGACAAACAAAAATTGAGATCGAGCTTCAGAGTCGCATCAAGTACTTTATCATAAAACTTGATCTAAGGCTTGTACAAAAGATGGCTGAAGGCGTACCAAAAAAGCTGATGTGGCCAGCACATAACCTCTCGCCGTATATTTTACCTGGCTGTATGCATAAAGCAAAGAATATTTTTATAAATACAAATAATATATTCATATAAATCTATGACGTATAAACTTCTTTATTATTCAATAATAGCATGTCTCAACATAAAGATATTTTACCATAAATTATGTTACAATAAATTACAAAGTAGAGTTTACCATATATAAATATTAGGCTGGTAACAACAATTTTCAATTCGAACAACCTTGTTTACTTTCTCTTCAAATTCTTCTAGTAAAAACATTAATTTTGGGCGGTCTAAAATGTATATATCTGGATTGTGCATCTATTCTTACATATCTTCTTTAACATTTTACTTTTTCATACTTGTTATATCTAAATAACACTAATTCCCTTTAATAAAGTGACGGATAGATTGCACTCCGATTATTCTTATATCGATTTACAACTTACTTGAGAAGAATTTGATAGCTTTTTCGCTATTCAAAGTTACTCTAGTCTACAGTGCTGGTGTACATTGTCCCATAATGTTTGAAACAAATTTAAGTTCTTCAACCTAGACTTGTCATCTCCATAATAGTCACAGATCAAGAATTAAGGGATTCTCCAAGTACATTTTTCTTTCATTACTCATTATTTCTGACACTGACATTTATCTGTCAGTTACAAATAATTTAAATTTTCAACTATTTTTCATGGCATCCTTTCGGTTGTAAAATTAATTACAACAGATTATTTTATATATTATATTCCTTTTATCTCTAAATCTATAGAATATATATAAAAATATTTAAATGTATCAGAAAGAGAATTTATTTTTCTTTAATATATTATCAAGAAAAATTTTCAAAAAATAATATTTAGAAGATTTTTTTTCAAGAATCTTCTACTTTCGGTTGTCCAATTATTACCAAAACCTTTTCAGATCTTCCCATGAATGTCCGATTGGGAAATACGTTGTTAAACAAATTTTAAGTCTTATAGTTTTTGAGTAACCGTCCTTCCAACATCCCACACACACACACACACACACACACACACACACACACACACATACACACACACATCCACACACACACACACACACAGACATCATCGTAAAAATGTTAAAATCGGATTGTAGGGACCTTAAAACGTGCTTATTCAATAAAATCTGGATATGCGATTTTTAGCATGAATGCTCTCTTAGCGAGAGGTAAAAAAAC
Source organism: Harpalus rufipes (assembly GCA_951394225.1). Classification (NCBI taxonomy): domain Eukaryota; kingdom Metazoa; phylum Arthropoda; class Insecta; order Coleoptera; family Carabidae; genus Harpalus; species Harpalus rufipes. The sequence goes on from OX596282.1 coordinate 46,157,492, forward strand.
TGGACCTCGATCGTCGAACTGGAATTATTAAGTAATTGTGTTTATTTCTTATAATGAACCAGAACTATAGATTTAAAAATTTAGTTAAAATGGTTTGTATTTAAGTATGTGTTTACTTTTTTTGACCATTCAAAACTAATCTCAAATTTTATGCATTGTTGATCTCTTAGATCTATTTCGTCATGGATGCATTCGTTGAACTGCGGAACGCAATCAAATTTTGTCTTTGTGCATAGAACCACCCTAATCGTTTACTCTGGTATAAAAAACATTTGGGGATGCTTCATTGACTCGTTGTAATGTTTTTGGTTGACAAGAGCAATTTCGCGATGGGCGAGATGGAAACAAAGATGACTCAAAGAGTAAGCGCCCCACGCCCCGCATCAAACAGAAACGCCGAAAGATCGAAGCAGTTTGACAAATGACTACTTCTTTTATTTCCGTTGTTTTATTAATTTCTACATTCATTTACTTGAAAATATTAACAAATCTAATAACTAATTTTTTCTCTAAGTTCAAGAACATTGATTACGAATGTCAAAAAGACGGTAGCAGATGGCTTGAAAGTAGTAAAAATTTGGAATAGAGTAGATGTATGATGTAGATATTAATGGCATTTAAAAAAAAACTAATACTTTTTAAAAATTGTAATAGTCCCTTAGCATACAGATTTAAGGTCTAGTTTTAATATAAATGACACCACTTCTAATTTGCTACTATGGTGGAGTATCCCATGACTATTTATTATTAACCCACATTGTAAGAATCGATATGAATTTATGTACGTACGTAAAATAAAACTTTGTTTTTATAATCTCAAAATAATTTTTCTCTATTAAAAATTCAATCTGTTCGTAGATTTATGAATATTAATCGGCTGAATAGTTTATTCTTCATACTAAACTCGCTTCATTGTTGCCGTTGAGTCGTATCGGATGCCAATAAATCATTCATCGGCAACAATTAATCAAGCTGTCAGTTGATTTAAGCTTTAGTTTTTTCATCTACTCGCTAGACTCGGCTCGGAATCACAATCAGAACAATTAAGTTTAGTTTTACTTCTCTCATCTTTCAAATAAATGTCTGCAAACTTGATCAATCGATTTATTTTCTTCCGCAAACTTTACTAAGCTAAATTTCATGTATCTTTAATAAATAGAAAACTTAATAAATATGTATATAAATTAATGAAAATCCTTTAAGGCTACTAAATTTGTTCACGAAATGTTCACTATATTAAAAAAATATATCAGTTTTTATCTGTTAACAAATATATTTTATTTGAAACCGTCACTAAAGTACATAAAAATCGTCATTAAAAGTTCAGAGAGCGGCATTAAAGTACTCCATTACACGACGATTTCATGCAAATGCAGTGTTACCATAACCTTGTGATATTTATTGTACAAGTAAGATAATTTGTGTTTTGGGGATATATGTACAGTTAACGAGAGTAGTTTTTTACCTCTCGCTAAGAGAGGTATTGCATTCATGCTAAAAATCGCATATCCAGATTTTATTGAATAAGCACGTTTTAAGGTCCCTACAATCCGATTTTAACATTTTTACGATGATGTCTGTGTGTGTGTGTGTGTGGATGTGTGTGTGTGTGTGTGTGTGGGATGTTGGAAGGACGGTTACTCAAAAACTATAAGACTTAAAATTTGTTTAACAACGTATTTCCCAATCGGACATTCATGGGAAGATCTGAAAAGGTTTTGGTAATAATTGGACAACCGGAAGTAGAAGATTCTTGAAAAAAAATCTTCTAAATATTATTTTTTGAAAATTTTTCGTGGTAATATTAAAGAAAATTAAATTCTCTATCTGATACATTTAAATATTTTATTATATATTCCATAGATTTAGAGATAAAAGAAGTATAATATATAAAATAATCTGTTGTAATAAATTTGACAGCCGAAAGAATGCCATGAAAAATAGTTGATAATTTAAATTATTTGTAACTGACAGATAAATGTCAGTGTCAGAAATAATGAGTAATGAATTAAAAATGTACTTGGAGAATCCCTTAGTTCTTGATCTGTGACTATTATGGAGATGACAAGTCTAGGTTGAAGGACTTAAATTTGTTTCAAACATTATGGGACAATGTACACCAGTACTGTAGACTAGAGTAACTTTGAATTGCGAAAAAGCTATCAAATTCTTCTCAAGTAAGTTGTAAATATTGACAAAATCGGAGTGCAATCTATCCGTCACTTTATTAAAGGGAATTAAGGTTATTTAGATATAACAAGTATGAAAAAATAAAATGTAAAAGAAGATATATAAGAATAGATGCACAATCCAGATATATACATTTTAGACCGCCCAAAATTAATGTTTTTACTAGAAGAATATGAAGAGAAAGTAAACAAAGTTGTTCGAATTGAAAATTGCTGTTACCAGCCTAATATTTATATATGGTAAACTCTACTTTGTAATTTATTGTAACATAATTTATGGTAAAATATCTTCATGTTGAGACATGCTATTATTGAATAATAAAGAAGTTTATACGTCAGATTTATATGAATATATTATTTGTATTTATAAAAATAATCTTTGCTTTATGCATACAGCCAGGTAAAATATACGGCGAGAGGTTATGTGCTGGCCACATCAGATTTTTTCTTTTAAGCAAGTGCGGGAATTTTAATAATACAGCATTTATTTATGGAATAAATATTGAAAATTTTATGACAAAAATGTCTCCGTACGATAATGAAAACATTAAAATTATAAACCGTTTATATATACGTTTAAATGAAGTAGACAATGTTGTATTTGAAATAATAACGCTATTCTGGATTTCCATTGTCTTTATTTAACAAAAATTAATAATAACACACAACGTTTCAATTGCTAAAGTATCTGCAATCGTCTTCAGGTGAATACTAACAAACATAGACACTACTGGAGCTTATATACTAAAGACATAACTAGAGAAACGATCAAGCGTACAGAATGCAAGTTAGCGAAGCAAAAATGAACAAATAGAAACACTAGTGTAGTTTAAGTTCATTCAAACGTTCAATCAGCGGTTTCCACACGTTGCCTATCACTACACTTGGTTGGCTGAAGACTGAAGACCTCCTTGTTCTTGTTGATGACTGCTGCCTCTTTGAATTTTCTTTTATACCAGTGTTCTTTCAGTCTGACATCTAAAGGTCTTCTGGTTTCCCCCACGTATGACTGGTCACATTCACACGGGACTTGGTAGACGCAATTTTTAGTCTCGATTGGACTTTTTTGCTTCGCTAACTTGCATTCTGTACGCTTGATCGCTTCACTAATTATATCTTTAGTAAATAAACTCCAGTAGTCTTTATGTTTGTTAGTATTCACCTGAAGACGATTGCAGATACTTTAGCAATTGAAACGTTGTGTGTTATTATTACTTTTTGTTAAATAAAGACATGGAAATCCAGAATAGTGTTATTATTTCGTTTATATATGTTTTATAAAGAAATATAATATTTTGTTCGGTTTCCGTTGGTTTTTATAACAGCAACTAAATGAGGACGAGCAATTGAATCTATCCAATTTTGGTTCATATGGTTTATTTTCCTCGGCCCTGAGGGCCTCGGCAAATAAAATCCACATTTATGATAAAAAGTAGAACTTTAGTGCCCTGATGCATAGTTGATGTTTACATTGCTTACCTACGGCTCGTATCTTAAACTTCAACCTCGTGTAATATAGTCATTATATGCGAGTCAACTACTATACTTTATCTACAACTGCCACGCGGCCATTAATAATTTCAGCAATGGACCTTTTACATGAAAAGAGAGAGATAGAGAAAAAATGACATATATGTAGTGCTCAGTAGTTTGTTTGCGCATAGAGGAGGCCAGATATATTTCAAACAAAATTTGAAATGGCGGAAATACGAATGTAACTATATTAAATAAATTCACACAAAGCGTTTGTGATGATAAATATTTCAAGACGAGAGGACGGGTAAATGGAAATCAGAAACGTGGTTATATGTTCTAAAGACTCGAAATAAACACCAAATAAAGTGACAGATAATTGCGTAGTTGCCATAGTTTGTTATTAAGAAAGTTAAAAACAAACAAGAATAAAACTATTGTTATTATTTTTAAATAAATTGTTTTGTCTTTATTAATAATTTCTTTACAATAAAAGTCAAAATAATTTCAGTTTTTGTGTTTAAATATTTTTTTATTAAAAAATAAATGCTTGTCCTTTTAATCATTTTACTTGACAACATGGTGCCTACTCATCTCTAGTTCATAAAAATTTCACTACGTCACGTTGCAATAAAAATGTAAAAGGTCCATTAACGCGTTCTTCCTTATTAACACACTTGATAGTAATACTTGTTTAACTGTCAATGTAATGGTGATTAATAAGCGAGACATTTTAACACGTGAGCGCAAAATATGTATGTATTATTAAATTTCTATGTCTTACATTGTGTAGCTCTTCTCCAAGGCTTCGGTCGTACTCATCTGCTCCTGCTGCTGATGCAGGAACTGCTGCAGGCGTGTGTGTTGTGGTCTGCGTTGATGATTTTCCTGCTCTTCTCGTTCTTCTTCGATAGCAGCTTCAATGTCGTTGTTTCCTTGGCCGTTTAGAACGTCAATGGAATTTCGAGGAAGATGTTCCATTTTTAAGACTTCGTAGCGTTGATCGTCTTCCACGTGGTGGAATACTTCGCTTAGTTCGTATTCTTTCACCTGGGAAGACAGAAAAAAATTAAAAATAGAATATTACACATACATGCATGGATTGACTATTGTCGAAGATTTAAAGAAAAACAAAAGTTGTGCGCGCCAGTGGCGGCTCGTGCACTAAAACTTTGGTGAGGCAAAGTATCCAGTTTTTTCATTCAAGGTCAAATGCCTTATAATTGAAAGTTACATTTTTTCAAGAGATGTGCAAATTCATATTTTTCCCCTCTCATGTACAAAAATATCACAGAACATTTTATGAAATTCTTTGACAAATAGTTTATCTTCATAAGACAGTTGATTAAATAGATTTTTGTTAATTAAAAAATAAACAATATCTTCAGAATTCCTTATATTTCACTCAATTCTTTTAATGTTGAAGTCGAAGCCATTATTTGTTTTTTTGTTTTCAACTAAAATTCAAATTACAAAAACACTACGTGGGTAAACTATAAAAACAAAAAAAAAAGAATTAAATATTTACTGCAATACGTATCAGTCGCAAACCAGAGCCTTTTATAATAAAAATGCTAGACAAGACAGGTTATGTTATGTTTGTTTATTGCCGAATGCAATTTGCAACTATTTAATCTTGCTTGCAAAAATATGCAGTAATGTCGTGAACCTACTTACAAAATTTATCAGTACGTGGCGTTGATTGTATTCATGTATGGTAACGGCCTCTATAGGGCCGCGTGGAAGGTAAAGCGACTATCTTTTATCCTTTACGCACTCATTGCATTTAGCATTTGAAGCAGTGCCTCAAACAGCTCTTTGTCTAGCGCACGTATTTCTTACCGGAATGAAAGTTTTATCAAAAACATAGGCATTTATACTATTCATTTCGAGAAGCACTTTATAGGGTGTAAATTAGGTGAACTGCATTACATATTAGTTATGGTGGTGGCTTAAATTATTCTTTTGATATGTATAAAGACAAGCATTAACGGAATAAGTTAAAATTTAATTTACATACTACTTTACATGCAGCTTTATTACTTTTCTGGTGAGGCACTGCCTCACCTGCCTACCCTGACAAGCCGCCACTAGTGCTAAATCATTAAAATATGGATATGCGATTTTTAGCATGAATCCAATACCTCGCGAGAGGTCAAAATGTGATTTTAATGATAACGGTTTTTGTCTTATTTATAAGGGAAGTCCTTAAACTTTATGGCCACACTCACAGTGTACTTAGTTTTTATTCATCAATTAAAATAACACATGCTCTGTAAAAAAACAGGGACGTATACATTAATATTCATCTAGCAATTATTTTTCCGTTAACCAATTTGCGTTAAATGATAATCATCCCGTATGCAATATCTCATTTGATGAATAATTCAATCACATCAATGCAAGATGCAAACGGAATCGGATAAAAACGCCCCCGTTTTCTCTTCGAATACAGATACATTTACACCGGCTCTTGGAATAAAATTTATGAAAATAAACATAAAAGTGGCGTTGAGGTGGGCATTATAGAGGAAAAGGTCTGTGTCATCCGCATTGAGAGATATATTTATGTATGGAAATGGAAGGCATTTCGTTTATCTGCCTCGTTACGAACAAACATGTAATATGTATTTCTGGTGGAAAGGACCCCCGGGCATTGCCAATGTTGAATGTTAGCTGTACTAAACTCCAAACGTACATACAATGTATATATGCTGTATAGGCAGATGAAATTATGTAGGTACGCAAGGTTTCAATTTATTTAGGGTACATATTTCACAAATTGATCAACAAATAATATATCGATGTGGAAATAAAATTTACACCGCATGCTTCTTCAGGAGCTACAATTTTTTAACAATTACAATATTTTATTAACAATTTCTATTGAACAACTTACGTAAAAATTGTTAATAAAATGTTGTAATTGTTAAAATTTTTGTAGCTCCTGAAGAAACTGCCGAAACTTGTAGAGGTCGAAAAATAAAAATTTGCTTGACTACTATCCAGTAAATTTTATTTCCACATCATCCCCATCCAGTCAAGAAGTTTTCGAACCGAATAATATATCATTTATTTTAAATACATACAAGGGTTATTTAGAATGTTGTTGATACGAAGTTACTGTACCATATGTTTACTTACTTTTGAAATAGAAGTATGTATATTAAAGTGAAAACAGAAAAATAGTAAGAAAAACACGTATGTAACATGATGATATATTTGTACCGTGCGGGCGTTTACCAGGTGTCACCTCACAAGCACTTAATGCTGGCGTGGAAAGTCCATAACAGGGGTCATTTTATACCATTTAAAATTCGAAATATTTGGCGTCGGTGGGATCGAACTCGGTATTTATATTTAATTTAATTTTAAGTATTTACATGAATAAAAATTAAATTAAATACCCGCCGTATTGTGGTGGCCACATCAGATTTTTACCTTCCGTCACCTTTAGGTAAGGAAGGTATTGTCTTTGGTCAAAAAATTCAATGATGAGTTTTTAGTGAATAAGCATGTTTTAGGGTCCCTATAATACGAGTTTACTATTTTTACGATGATGTCTGTATGTATGTATGTATGTATGTATGTATGTATGTATGTGTGTGTGTGTGTGTGTGTGTGTGTGTGTGTGTGTGTGTGTGTGTGTGTGTGTGTGTGTGTGTGTATGTGTGTCTGTGTATGTGTGACACAAGTTTCGGATCGCATAACTTCAATACCACGATTCCAAAAATTATATTTTTTTCGTATTCCTCAAGTTTACATCCAGAAGAACAACTGATTAGATTTTGGTTATAATTGGTGAACCGAAACTAGCCTCATTTGAAGATTTAACAGTTAAATTTAATTTTTTGACATTTAACGTTATTATAACTTAAAGAATATATTATTCTCTATACGATTTGATTGCATTTTATACTTCTTATTCAATAGATACAGAGTTAAAGAATTTTAAAGAAATTAAATTTTATAAATCCGCCAGCTATGCTAAACATGGAAACTACTAATATATTCATATAATTCAAATTGACAGATGTCAGTATCAATAAAAAGTAAATTAATGTGGGAGAGATGAGGATGTTGAAGTAGATGTTGGGGAAAGATAGGTAAAGAAATAACTCTCGTGTTACAAGTTTCTAGAAAGATACAAGAGGGATGGTTACATTGGTTTGAAAATGTCATGAGTAGAAATGAAGAAGAATATAATATAATAAAAAATAGCGGCCCCTAATGAATGGGGAAAGCTAAAGAAGAAAAAGAAGATGTTCGTGTGAAGTGCAATTTGCATAGTTTGTTTATGAAATAATTTTACTGGAAATTTAGAATCTTTTGCAAGAAAATTTATGTATGGAATGAGGTGTTGCAAAAAAAATTAACATATCTTTTTTCTTCTGAAATTCAAATAAGTACCTTCTACAGTATTATTAAATATGATTTTCTGTTCATATTTCTGTATATATTAAGTGCAGTAGCAATTTGAAAGTATACTTTTTGAATTGGCGCCAAATTACTCTGCCTGTGAGGTTTAAAAGTTACTAACCAATGATAGAACTGATAAGATGATGAAAAAAAAAAAATATCAACGTCAATAATTTCTTTAATGACAACCATTACAGTCTTCTTTCTTCGTTTTGAGGCACTACTAGAAATATGTTTTCACTATTATCAGTTTTATTTGAGCATCTTGGCACAAAACACTTTTTTACAACTATGTTTGATTATTTCCAAATACAAAAATCAGTTGTAATAGTTGACAGCTGTCACGACTGTCACTCATTTAAATTCCGTTAGCGGCAAATGTAAGCCACACCCTCATTGGTTAGTGACTTAGTTTCGTCATCAGCGGAAGGAGAGCGGGAAATTTAAACATTATATTTTCATCGACATTTTTCTCATGAATAGAGAGCAATATGAACAAAATAAAAAAATACGGGTAAAATATTTTTTCTTATTCTTTCGATTAAAGCAAAGAAAAAAAATTCGTGCAACACCTCATTTATACATAATACACAGGATTGACGGAAGGTATTGTGGTGGCCACAACAGATATTTTAATGTTACTATGGGGATCGGTTCCATTATAAAACACCGAGTTTAATGCTACTGAAAAGATTTGATAATGAATGAAAGTACCATCTTCATATAAAATTTGTTGTTCATGTTCAGATTATTTATGTCGGAGTCTGGCTGTAGCTGACGCATTGCAGTAAACTTGTTTGAACAATTTCGAATTTATTTGCTTATTATGCGACCTTGAATGAGGGGGAAAACAATTTTCCACTCTGATAAACATAAGATTTTTCCACTAGTACAGGAAAACATCATTAAATAAATTTCAAGGGTAACTGAAAGCGATATAAAATGAAGTATGGAAAACTTTGTTTTATTATTTATTTTTCTTTCATCAAAGGAATTATTCCTCCTTCTAAAAGAAAAACTGAATTGATATATTTTAGATGTGACACTTCCGACTCTATTTGTAAATATATGAACTTTTTTTGAAAAACATTAGTTGCAGAAAAAATCTTATAAAGTATGAACAGTTTTATATGGATGTTGACATTTTTCAGAAACTTTAAATATAATTTATTTATGACATTTTGCTGAGACAACAAGCTAAGGGCCAGACGTCTGGAAAGTTTGTAATTTATAGACAAATGAGATTTGCATTTAAGTTGTGTAGGTTGCGGTCTGCGTAACAAGTATCTATACATATACCGGGCGTCTATTTTTTTTGTGGACTTTAGGAAATACAATGGTAAAAATTTCATATTGCTGAAAATTCTGCCCTATACATTTAAAAACAAAAGTGTAATAACAAAAAATGTTCACAATTAAAAATTGCACCTAACAAGTCCAAAATTATTGTTTATATGCGTTTCGTTTGCGAAAGAGAGGCAAAATAAAAGTAATAATTTTTAGTTATTTACAGAGTGCCATGACCAATGGCACATTTTTACCTTCCGTCATCTTTAGGTAAGGAAAGTATTGTCTTTGGTCAAAATATTCAATGATAGTGAATAAGCATGTTTTAGGGTCCCTATAATACGATTTTACCATTTTTACGATGAAGTCTGTATGTATGTATGTATGTATGTTCACCGACGTATATATGGGGGGGGTTTAGGGGGTTCAAACCCCCCCCTTCGGTTATATTTTGTCACGTTTGATATTAAGCTGGATATAATTTTCCTACAAAATTGGGGGTTTATGTACCTACTTAAAATGAAAACCAAAAATGGGCCGCAATGCCGGTGGGAACACGATTGCCAGGCGTCCCGTATATACGGGATTGTCCCCTATTTCAGTTAACATTTGAGTGTCCCGTAAAGTCTGTTCGGGACGCCCAATTGTCCCGTATTTTGTGAGGAACGCAATTTAATTAACATTTAATTATTATACATTTTATTTTGAGCAGTTCAATAGAATGATATTGCTACTATATACTCAGTAATATAATATTTTAATTTAATGCTACATTGTATTGTGCTGGCCACAACAGATTATTTAATAATATTACATACGTATTAATGTTTTTTTCTTCAAACGTCATAAAAGTAGCATCTTTTGTGACTTGATACACTAGGTAGAAGTTTAATTTCTACGCCGCCGGAGTAGAAATAAAATAAATATCCATAGAAACTATACAGAATCAACGAATAAGAAATAGCCTTAATAAAAGAAACCTGTAATATCGCCCTAAATGTCACTATAACACGCTAGGTAACCTAAGAATAAAGTTACTAAATACGATCCATAGCTGTCAAATTTAAATATATAACCTGTGAATTGAAATATAAACAGAGTTTACTTTTGAGGAAATAACATTATTAAAGAATAGCAGACTTACAGATTACAATTACAGGAACGGTAATGAGAATAAGAATACTTAGAATTAAAGTGATAAGAAAAGATTGTATTGTTTTGCAGTGATTCGTGGACATATCTTTCAGCCACACTGTTAGATTTCCATCCAATTGAACTTTAGGGGACTTACATTACATTATAATCCTTCAAAATTCGACATAATTGCACACAAGGAGGATATAAAATTGCACAGTTTTTATTTAAACGTCAAAAATTTTCATTTCAATGTTTATAACCAAAAGGGAACAAATAAGTATCCATAGCTACAGGGCAATTGAAATCGCAAACGTAATTTACGTAAAATATAACGTCAGTAGTAGATATTTTTCTTTAAATATCTACGTTTGAAGAAAAAATATAATGTGTCATTCGGAGTAAAAGTGTCTTTGTGTGCCTCGCGTGCATTTATCCGACTCGCTTCGCTCGTCGTTTAAACTTCCACGCTCGTCACACAAAATCGTACTTTTACTCCTAATAACACAATATACTATTATACTATTGGCTAGCAAATTTCATGTACTTTTCAAATTTGAATGAATATATAGGGTGTTACAGTTGAAAATATAAAGCTACATACCATTGCGTAAAAACGGAACACCTGTAGAAAAACCAATACTGTAGATTTATTGCAGGCATTTTAAGATAAATAAACTTTATTTGAATTTTTTTTCCATAATATTTAAAATAATCGAGTTATTAAAAAATCACCTGTATAGAGTAATTTATTTCATTTATATCACATTATAAAGTAAATAAATATATAAAAATAGAAGTACATTTTTATATTTAGCAATAGATAAAAGACGAGCAATAATAATTATTTATTTATTTTAGTAATAGAAACTTCTGCACAGATAATAATTATGTTGTCTGTATTTATTCTACTAATGATAAAAATGCAAAAATCTGGTTTTGCGTTTAATAATGTGCTGTGGTATTCTTGTTATTTTTAATGAACGTTCGTGAAATCGTTGAATTCGCGTCTGTTTATTAACGTCGCATCGGAATAATTAGTTACATTTGTTTATTTTCAGGAAAATCGATAATTTTAGTAACGTAACGGAATGCAATTATAATTCTTCCAATTTCAAAAATAAACTGACACGGTAGAGTTTTAATATTTGATTATTATCAATAAAGGATTAATTATATTCTAACTACCAATATACCAAGTTTTTTTTAGCAAAAGTACCGTATGTACAGTTCTATGGTTTGAATAACAATGGATTAAAATTGTATCTATGACAATACCCAGTGGATTCTGTACTATGCTGGGGCTGGACCTGATCATAGTGCGTAATGCGAGGGGGCAATTTCATGCATAAGACTGAAAAATATCATTCATGATACCAAATACTAGAATTATTTTGCTTTTATTTTAAATCAATGATTTATTTTGTTATTTGAAAACTGAATGAATTTTTATTTGTGGTATTCGGAATAAATTACTTTCCTGTGCAAATTAGCTATCAAATACATTTTTACCTCTCGCGAGGAGAGGTATTGGATTCATGCTAAAAATCGCATATCCAGATTTTAATGATTAAGCACGTTTTAAGGTCCCTATAATCCGATATTAATATTTTTACGACGTCTGCGTGTGTGTGTATGTGTGTGAGTGTGTGTGTGGATGTGTGTGTGTGTGTGCGGATGTATGTGTGTGTGTATGTGTGTGGGACGTTGGAAGGACGATTACTCAAAAACTGTAAGACTTAATATTTGTTTAACTACATATTGCTCAATCGGACATTAATGGGAAGAGCTGAAAAGGTTTTGGTAACAAATGGACAACCGGAAGTAGCAGATTCTTAAAAAAATATTATTTTTTGAAATTTTTTCTTGATAATATTAAAGATTTAAATTCTCAATCTGACATTTTTACCTCTCGCTAAGAGAGGTTTTGGATTCATGCTAAAAATCACATATCCAGATTTTATTGAATAAGCACGTTTTAAGGTCCCTACAATCCGATTTTAACATTAACATGATGTCTGTGTGTGTGTGTGGATGTGTGTGTGTGTGTGTGTGTGTGTGTGTATGTGGGATGTTGGAAGGACAATAACTCAAAAACTATAAGACTTTAAATTTGTTTAACTACGAATTTCCCAATCGGACATTCATGGAAAGATCTGAAAAGGTTTTGCTAACAATTGGACAACCGGAAGTAGAAGATTCTTGAAAAAAATCTTCTAAATATTATGTTATGAAAATTTTCCGTGGTAATATTAGAGAAAATTAAATTCTCTATATGATACATTTAAATATTTTATTATATATTCTATAGATTTAGAGATAAAAGAAATATAATATATAAAATAATCTGTGTAATAAATTTTACAGCCGAAAGAATGCTATGAAAAATAGTTGAAAATTTAAATTGTTTGTAACTGACAGATAAATGTCAGGTCAGAAATCCGGAGACATTACTGAAGACTTTGTCTGGGAAGTACATACATTATATTATTACTTAATGTATTAATAGTTAAATATTTAATATTATAGGTATATTACACATACCCTTCAGATATACTGTTACTCCCGACAATGAATTGGAGACATCTCGAAAAATTAGAAGAGTAGGACAAAATTTCTTCATAGAATGGATTTAAATTTAAAAAATCTAAATATGTATACGGCATAGATATAAGTAGAATTTTTGGTGTAGAGTGTAGGTATACAAGAAATACGTTAGGGCGCAGGGCGCGAGCAGTTAGGTGACTTTGTTGGCCTTGACAAGCAGATATGGGGCCCACAACAGAATGATAGCTAGTAATTATGTATATAGATGTCATATAATCATAATTTATCATTCTAAATTTAGTGATTTTCCAATTCCATGTGGTTTATTTTCCTCGACAAGTAAATTCCACACTCCTAGTGACAAATTAATTATTGGAATTTACAAAATCTTGAAATTTTTAATGAAAAATTCTGACATTTATGTACATAATTACTAATTATCATTCTGAAACGGGCCCCCACATCTGCTTGTCAAGGCCAACAATGTAACATGACTGTTTGCGCCCTATACTTATGTAACCAAAAAAAGGAAGTGGCGAGAGGTATTGTGCTGGTCACAACAGATTTTTTTTATTATATCTCGTATAGGTTTGGAGATATAGTATATAATAATATAGAATAATCTGTTGTAATAAATCTCGTTGCCCAAAAACCAGTTGAGATATTTATATGTTTGTAATTGACAGATAAATGCAAAATGTCAGTGCCAAATATCAGATTTTTCTGGGAGGTACGAGTATATTTCATATATATATATATATATATATATATATATATATATATATATATATATATATATATATATATATATATTATTGTATAATTAATTAAATATGCATTTAAAATTATAGGTATGTTAATATTACATATATTCTTAAGAAATACTGCTAATACTGTCAATGAATTTGAAGAATTTTGAACATATTAGAAGAGTGGGACAAAATTTCTCATAGAAAGAAAGAAGAAATACAATTTCAATTATTTGTGTGTACAAGAAATGTTAAATTCGTTACTTATAGGGCGCGAGCAGTCATGTGACTTTGTTGGTCTTGGCAAGCAGATGAGGATCCGTGTCAGAATGATGGCATGTAGTTAATTACATAGATGTCACATTTGTCATATGTCATAATTTTTCATTCAAAATTTCAAAATATTCTGATGTTTATTTGCCTAGTATGGAATATATATGTCGAGAAAAATAATCCACATGGATTTGGAAAATCATGATGTTTTGAATGAAAAATTATGATATTTGACACTTATGTACATTATTACTTGCTGTCATTTTGACACGGGCACCCATATCTGCTTGCAAAGGCTAACAAAGTCACATAACTGCTCGCGCCCTATGCAACATAAAATGAATTGGCGATAGGTATTGTGCTGGCCACAACAGATATTCATGTTCGTGTTTTGTGCATAGGGTTTCATCAAGTCAATTAGCTTGATGTTTTTGTAAATTACTTGACTTGACTTGAACTTCAAGCTTTTCAAAAATTCATTACTTGACGACTTGATTTTCTATCGTTACTACTTGACTTGATCAAGCAAATTCAAGCTACTTAATAACGAACCGATTATGTACGAAAAGAGGTTTAAAAAATTCACTCAATATTGGAATATATACTAGAATGACCCCAGAATATGTCGAAAAAATTTGAAGTCCTAATCCTAGCCTCCTCTGACGAGCCACCAGGCCACCACTCATACGATCAAATATCAGAAGGACCAGGTAATATTAGTGTGTAGAACGAAATCTTTCTTACTTTGATAAACTGGAAGGTGGCGATCGGCGGCAGCCTCTTGAGGTAGGGGTAGAAAAAGGATCCAGCAGGATGCGCGGGGTAACGCGAGGTGATGCGGTACGCGACGCCCTGCGGTTCTGTCGGCCAGTTCGGGGCCGTGAACGTGAACCCGTTGTCTGTGCCCGCATCGATTGGGTCCACCTGCAACACATACAAACGTACAAACATATAACGTACTCACAGAGCTAAATATACACACATTTAGAATTGGAACAAATGTATTGCAACTGGAAAGTGATTGCTATTTACCTATAGATTAGTTTGGCTTTTGCTCACAACTATAGGTATAGTGTGGTTCACGAAAGATGACAATTCAAGGTCATTTATTAACCGTATGGTGTAATATTACTTACAGATAACTTCACTGCATTTTGTATACATAGCCGTGCAACATGAAATATTTATGGATACATTTTAACTGAAAAAATAAGTGTAATCTATTAGAAAATTACGTTTCTCTTCATCTGTTTTTGTAAAACACAATAACCTAGACTTGACAAAAACCATGGAATAATAATTTGATTGAAATGTCAACGTCACTGGGTAAATATTAGCATAGAGGGCAGTGTAGTAGATAATTAGATATCTGTTACTCTACGACATACGTCATTAATATTTGTAACGTGTTAGAAAGTAATGTCAACATGAACGTACATCTGTCACACAACATAAACTACATAGACATACGTCAAATAATCTTTTTCTTTTTAACATGAAATGTTGCTAAGCTACTACTGTATTAAATGTTGTGTATTCTTTCTTCGAACAAGTAACCTTGAATTGTCATCTTTTCTGAACCAAAGTATATACAGAGTGTATCAAGATAATGGAACAGATTTGCAGATTTTTAAAATTTTAGAGGAATTTCATGTAAGTTAAATTTGTTAGTAACTCGTGAATCACTCATCGAATCAAAAATCGTGTAATACATGACATGAAGGATAATTTCATGCTGAATTCAAATTTTCAAACCGCGTTATCGTATCTTTAACCGGGTCGGAGTAGTGGATGAATTTGTGAGGAAGAGTTGACAAAAATTATTTAAAAATCATCGATAATTTACTTCTTTCGATGCCATGATGAATATAAACTGTTATAAATAGCAAAACCTATTACAATAAATATTAAATAACTAATATTGTTTAATTTTTGAGTAATTTAAATTTCTTGTTCGTCGTACACCTACCCAAAATATATTATATGTCATAAGGTTGGTAACACTGCGTTTATATGATATCGTCGTATAATGGATTACTTTAGTGCTGATATCTGAACTTTTAATGACGATTTTTGGGCACTTTTGTGACGATTTCAAATAAAGAATTTATTTACTACAAATAATTGTTATATTTTTTACGAAATCTAGAACGCAATCAGTAAAAGCTCGGTATTTTCACGAGGACATTGCGCGAAAGGACAGCTGTAGGCTACAGACTGTAGCGAATAATTACGTGTAAACAGATTTCTACGAAAATTAATATTCTTTTAAATGTTATTAAGAGAGTTGGTGTGTCAGTTGAGATGGTTTGGGCATGTGGAGAGAATGGCGAGTGAACGGCTTGTTAACCGTATATATATATTGGTGAAGTGGAGGGATTTCGATTGCGTGGCCGACCAGTGTGTAAGTGAGTAAGTGGATGGATGTGGTTGGTAGGGTGCTTAAAGAGAGAAAGTTTCCAAGTAAGAAGAGAAGAAGAGCATGTATGAATGCGATTATGAGTGTGGCCGGGGGGAAAGAAGTGTGCTTACACAGGAATGCGTGGCGAAGGATGATTGTTGCGTAACTATTATTGTGATCCGGATGCGGTATTTCGCTACCGAAAATCAGTCACTTTAATATGTTAATAGTGAGGATATGTTGTACGATGTTGATGTTGTTGTTATTATTTTCGGATTTGTGCGAACCCATTAAGTGGGACACGCGTGATTTTATGTATGTATGTATAATTGTTATATATTTTACGAAGTCTACAACGCAACCAGTAAAACAGTTAGGAAAGAGACGCATATGAAAATATTCTATGCATTTTTAATACATTTCTAACAATATGCATTAATATCCGCATTTATTTATAATTTGCATATAAAAACACGGAAAACCATTCCACAAAAAAATTGATTTAAACAAAACTGAATATATCCCTATTTAAATTCCAATTAATTACTCGTATATATCTACCTGAATAAACTTTTCCAATGATAACTTTTAAAATAATATTTAAATTCGCATTCTACTGCCATCTGTCTGTATCCGCAATGCAGGTACAGTGAAATGAAGAAGACAAATGTAATACTACGCGTCTGACAATGGAGAAACAAGAGAAAAGAAAGAAGTCATGGCTCACCTCGATTGTGATGCTGTCAAGCCAGTTGCCGTCCACACATAAGTCGAAACTGTCGATGCCGATGAACCAATCAGGTGATGGGACTATGCGTGACATTAATGACACCTGGAAAGAAAAAAAAATGTTAGGATATAGAATCTGTACATATTATTTAATCAATGTTACCATGCCTTCAGCTTTCAGTAACGAGTACATTCAATAGTGCTTTTGTGTTGTTTTGGTGAAAATATAAATACAATATTTAAATTGCCGCCTTTTCTGTCGCAGGCTGACGCCATGAAACTACTCACCAATGAGGGAGTGGCTTACATTTGACGCCGACAGAATTTAAACGAGTGACAGCTGTCAATTATGTACTAGCTACCAGTAACGGCTCGTGCACTAAAACTTTGGTGAGGCAAAGTACCCAGAATTTTTTTTTTTCATTCAAGGTCAAATGCCTTATAATTGAAAGTTACATTTTTTCAAGGGATGTGCAAATGCATATTTTTCCCCTCTCATGTACAAAAATAAATTGCTAGATCACAGAACATTTTAGGAAATTCTTTGACAAATAGTTTATCTTCATAAGGCAGTTGATTAAATGGATTTTTGTTAATTAAAAAATTAACAATATCTTTAGAATTCCTTATATTGTCACTGAATTCTTTTAAAGTTGAAGTCGAAGCCATTATTTGTTTTTTGTTTTCAACTAAAATTCAAATTACTACTACCCTATGAAGAAATTTTGTCGCTCTTCTAATTTTTCGACATGTTTCCAAGTCATTGTCGGGATTGATAGTATATCTGAAGGGTAATATACCTATAATTTTAAATATTTAACTATTAATACAATAAGAAATAACATAATGTATGTACTTCCCAGAAAAAGTCTTCAGTAATGTCTTTGGATTTTTGACACTGGCATTTATCTGTCAGTTACAATTTTTTTAATTTTTCAATTGGTTTCAATGGTATTATATACCTTGAGATGTATTACAACAGATTATTTTAAATATTATATTTCTTTATCTCTAAGGCCCGGTTTTTTCATCTCTGGATAAAGTGTCAGTTAACTTAACTGCCAGATAAAATAAAAATTGCGCATCGATATTACAGTGTAAATTGAGAAAATTATACACACGTCAATTATTTGATGCGATATTTTTCTTTTATCTGCCAGATAAGTTAACTGGCACTTTATCAGGAGGTGAACAAACCGGGCCTTAATCTATAAAATATATAACAGAATATTTATATGTATCAGATAGAGAATTTAATGTTCTTTAATATCAGCAAGAACAATTTTTTCAAAAAATAATATTTAGAATAACTTTTTAAGAACCTGCCATTTCTGGTTGTCCAATTATTACCAAAACCTTTTCAACTTTTCCCAGTAATGTCCGATTGAGAAATACGTAGTTACACAGATATTAATTATTATAGTTTTTGAGAAATCGTCCTTCCAACATCCACACACGCACACACATAACACATACACACATACATCCATACACACATAGACATCATCGTAAAAATGTTAAAATCGGATTGTAGGGACCTTAAATGCTTATTAATTAAAATCTGGATATGCGATTTTTAGCATGAATCCAATACCTCTCTTAGCGAGAGGTAAAAAGATAAATTATTTTCCAACACCTCATTTTATTTATAACGAGCTATAAATGATTAACAATTAGTAAATTTATGTAAGAATAAAAAGTAATGTACGTATACTTTTTAGAATATCAGCATAATTATCTCTATGTCAGCACTGTATATAATTTTCTTATTCTACTAAGCACATATAATTAAATAATTCAATCATTAACTAGAATTACTGAATTGGCTGCGATATAATTATACACAATTTGAGCAAGTGCACTAATTAATTAATTAGTTAATTAGGTTAATAACATGAGAACTTTGAAGCTGTCAATACGAGTCTTTAATTGCTTATCAATAAGATTCTCTCTAATTGCACTGTTTAAGTCGCCGTCCTTTCATTTTTAATTTTTGTGTAATTTTCTTAAGAGGAAACAAAGAGGGTATGAGAAAGTTTTAACGACTTTTACTTCCATCAGAAATTGTTTTAATAGAATTATGAAAGTAAACTCTTTTTCCTTTAGTTTTCTTTAACTTACGTTACACAGTTTGTGAGATATTTTTATAACATTAGGCTAATGATATTATTAAAGCAAGCTTGCTTTAGATTTTCATTCTTTTACTTAAAATTCTTTAAAATAATTTTTCTCTAGCTAATAAAAATTAAATTATTGTAACTTATTTCTAATTCTCGTTACCGAAGATAAGAGGTACGTGGGCGTAGCCAGGATTTTTTCCAGGGGGGGGGCAAGAATAATTACCATTTCCTGGTGAAATTGAAAAAAAAAAAATACCTGCCTCATAATCATAATAGAATATTCTTTAATATATATTTCAAGAAAAACTGTTAAAATCTTCATATGAGGATACTTCCGGTTGAGCAATTATAACCAGAATCTGATCACGTCGTCATATGGATGTAAGGAATAGGAATACGAAAGATTATAATTTTTGGAATTATAGTATTGAAGTTATCGAAGAAGAAACTTTTGTCACACACACACACATACACACACACAGACATACATACATACATACATGCACACATAAATACATACATACAGACGTCATCGTAAAAATAATAAAAAATCTGTTGTGGCCAGCACAATACCTTCCGTCAATCCTGTGTATAATGTATAAATTTCATACATAATTTTTCTTGCAAAAGATTCTAAATTTCCAGTAAAATTATTTCATAAACTAACTATTTAAATTGCACTTGACACTGAGATCTTCTTCCTCTTTAGCTTTTCCCATTCGTTAGGGGGTTCCTATTTTTGCGTGTCGTTCTCATTCAGTTAATTTTCTCTCAAGTCTTCCGCAATACAGTCCTTCCATCTTATCTTTGGTCTTCCTCTGTTTCTTCAACCTCCTATTAATAAACTACTCATTCTTGTTCAAATATAATTCTTCATTTCTCCTCATGACATGTTCAAACCAATGTAATCGTCTTTCTTGTATCTTTCTAGAAACTTGTAACACTAGAGTTATTTCGTTACCGTATCTTTTCGTGTTTCCCCAACATCTACTTCAACATCCTCATCTCTGCCACATTAATTTACTTTTTATTGATACTGACATCTGTTAATTTGAATTATATTGTATTGTATTATATTGTTTCGGGATTTTCAACCCTTACAGGTTATATCCCTAGAATGGTCTCACACAACATCTATTTTGTTAATTGTATCCTAACTTGGAAAGGTAACGGGAATAGATACCGATCAAGATCAGTCGAGAAAACTTCGACCTGACCCGGATTCGAACCTACGACCTCTGAGTCCAGAGGCTAGCACTCTACCACTATGCTATCCCGCCGTCTTTTAGTGATACTGACATCTGTCAATTTGAATTATATGAATATATTAGTAGTTTCCATGTTTAGCATAGCTGGCTGAATTATAAAATTTAATTTCTTTAAAATTCTTTAACTCTGTATCTATTGAATATGAAGTATAAAATGTAATCAAATCGTATAGAGAATAATATATTCTTTAAGTTATAATAACGTTAAATGTCAATAAATCAAATTTAACTGTAAAATCTTCAAATGAGGCTATTTCCGTTTACCAATTATAACCAAAATCTAATCAGTTGTTCTTCTGGATGTAAACTTGAGGAATACGAAAAAAATATAATTTTTGGAATCGTGGTATTGAAGTTATGGGATCCGAAACTTTTGTCACACACACACACAGACACAGACACACATACATACATACAAACATCATCGTAAAAATGGTAAAATCGTTTTATAAGGACCCTAAAACATGCTTATTCAGTAAAAACTCATCATTGAATTTTTTGACCAAAGACAATACCTTCCTTACCTAAAGGTGACGGAAGGTAAAAAAATGACCAAAGACAATACCTTCCTTACCTGTAGATGACGGAAGGTTAAAAACGAATAATTTCAAATTAATTATGGTAGTGTATAAAAAGAAAATATTAAAATTTGAATTTATAAAATACCGAGACAAGAAAATATTGATAATACATTAAAACTGGAACAGTAGTCATATGATATGCAAATGTACAGTTTTCAGCATTAGTAAATATGAAGGTAGGAAAAGATGAAAAAACAATCTCACAAAAATATATGCATCTGATTATATATAAAAACAAAGTTAAAATTTTTGCAAGCAATCTTTTACAATTATCTCTCCCATTGATACATCCGTCCATTCATCTCTTGTACGTAGCAGTGTCTACAACTACAATTGCAAGAGGAGTGCAGCTGCATTGACTGCAACTGCACCGGAGCACCGGATCCGGCCGGCAGAAGTAGAAAGAATGCAGTAAGCAGTTAGACAAGCACGACGTTGGAGCTGCTGAGGACGTTAATTACGCGACGCCTGTGATTGGCGGACTTGCGTAACAGGAGGACACAGGACCGGAGTTGAACTAAGGAAAGAGTATTGGAAGATATGATATTGGAGAGTTTAAGGTCATTGCTAATCAGTTGGAAAATGTGATGCTACCTTATCAATAATGTTGCAATAAGTTTTAATCGACTGTTAATGATGATTTAGAGAGGTGAAAATAATGGAGATTCAGTCCTTTGTTAAAATATTATTTATTGAAAATAATACCGACGTTTCGGTCTCAAACAACAAATCTAAAAACATTTTAAACATAACCTTGAGGATGGTCTAATTGATACCGAAACGTCGGTATTGTTTTCAATAAATAACATTTTAACAAAGGACTGAATCTCCATTATTTTCACCTCTCCAACTCATCAATAATGTTCAATTATCAGATTTTTATAAGATATATAAATTATTATTCATTTTTACAAAAACTATGAAGTTTAAATGCAGTAATTGTAAATAATTGGCCAACATAATACCTCCCGTTTAATTTAATTTTTATTCATGTAAATACTTACAATTAAATTAAATTTAAATACCGGGTTCGATCTCGACCAACGCCAAATATTTCGAATTTTAAATGGCACAAAAATGACCCCTGTGATGCACTCTTCACGCCAGCAATATGTGCTCGTGAGGTGACACCTGGTAATCGCCCGTACGGTACAAATATGTCATCATCGTTACCGAAATCTGTGTTCAAAGCAATGGGTAATATGCCGTGATGATATATTATATATTTTTATTATCATACCTATATTCCTACATATTTACTTATGATGGAAACTTAAGTTCCTTTCCACATAATTATTGTTCCATTTATTATTTTCTTTTTAAAATGTTACTATTTTTATTTGAAATAATTAGTTTGTTTGACAGTAACATATTTCTGTCAGTTACATGCATATGAGATCTAAACTGTGTAACCATGGAGATGCAGTTAAAGCGTAGGCTCCGGGAGTAAAATTATAGATAATTTTATAAATTTATTCATAAAATGTATACAAAAAGTATTAATGCAAACCTGTAGAAAATTTAAAGAACTTTAATTTTTATAATACAAATCTCGAAAAAATAACATTTAAAGGTATTTTTCGAAGAAAAACTATCTTGAGCTTCCAGTAAAGTGCCATTTCCGGTTATCTGATTTACATCAATATCTAATGGCTTCTTTCCATATTAGAATAAGGTAGAAATACAAGGTTTAAAATTATTCTGAACGATAGTATTTGAGTTAGAGCGTAAAGCGGATTTACACACACACACACACACACACACACAGACAGACAGACAGACATTATCGTGAAAATGTTAAAATTGGAGGGACCTTAAAACGTGTTCATTTACCATATCTCGATATGCGATTTTCAGCACGATCCCTATACTTCCCTTACCAAGGGTAGCGGGAGGTAAAAATATTCATTTTTCAACTGATAAATTATTAAATAGCAAAATACATCTGACTCGAATGATTTACAAGCAATTTCGTATTTGTAAAGATATCTAGTTCTTAAAGACTGGAAGATTATTGTTTAAATGAGAAATTTAGTTAATAACATTGTATTTAAATCCAGCACACTTTATTAATACATAAAATAACAAAATTGCCCAAATATACTCTTTAACTATTGTAATCTAAAAAAATATTTTTTATTGCTATTAATATATTTATTTCGAGGGTACGAATATATTTGGGGTTGGGCTCGTAATTCCCGTTTCTAAACGAATATAGTGATTGGGAGTATTCCTAGGAAGTTTTATAATGTAGAATTCTCTTGAAATAAATAATTTGGCATTTTCCAAATAATCATTTTGACAAATACCAAAAATTTCACTACCATACAGTGTTGTAGCGTTGACCATAGACTTTAGCATAAAAATATCCATTACAAAAAAATTATTTCCCGTATTTTCAATGACAAAAGATAAGATCTATGTTTTACGTCTAGATTACATTAGTTGACCAACTATGTACATAAATTTAAAAAAATCTTTAAAAACAATTACTTTCTTTTCGACTAAAACAATGTAACAAAATTGATCCTGTAAACGCAAAATAGAAAATAAAATGAGAGGAATAATTCCTCAATAGTTAATATCATCTAAGTACCATCCTGATGTGAGATCCGAGCATTGGCACCGGTTTCTTGCGCCATTTTCCAGTTTATTTATTGCAGAATTATACGACGCGGCAACCTCGTGCTGAGCACGCGTGTGCGCGCGCACGTGTCGATCTGTTTCCGTTTCTTTCTTTCCGTTTCGATCAAACAAACAAAAACAAAAAAAAACCGCGGAGCAGTTTCGGATTCTGCTGATCGCAGGCAGCCGATGCCGATATTCCTCTGTTCGCTTGTTTTGTTTGGCCAGCCGTGTTCCAATGTCATGTATTATTAATAAACTCATATTATTTTCATACGAATGGACGAAAAAATAAAAACGCTTAATTTGAATTCTAGATGTAATAGAGATAAGTTAGGCGGAGGTTTGTTTTTATTGGCTATTTTCATAAATATGGAAGATACATTCGTAATGCTGTATAGAGATTAGGAAAGAGATTTTTTCCAAATAACCTAGGGGCTAATGCTATGTAAAAATTTTACATTGTATTTCAAATACTGACCCTTCGTGCTCACTTTAAATACCCTGAAAAATGATTTACTGTTTTCCTTGAAAAAAAAATCTGTTGTGGCCAGCACAATACCTCTCGCCGCTTCCGTTTTTGGTTACATAAATATAGGGCGCGAGCAGTCATGTGACATTGTTGGCTTTGACAAGCAGATATGGGGGCCCAAATCTGAATGGCAATTAGTAATTATATACATAGATGTCAAATATCAGAATTTTTCATTAAAAATTTCAAGATTTTCTAAATTCACGTAGTTAATTTTTCACCAGGAGTGTGGAAATTACATGTCGAGGAAAATAAACCACATGGAATTGGAAAATCACTAAATTTAGAATGAAAAATTATGATATTTGACATCTATGACATCTGTCTATGAGCAATTACTGCCGTTGTGGCTACGACGAATACAATCAGTGTTGCCATTTCTAAAATCACTAAGTATCGAAAAACGATATGAAAATTATGGAATTTGAAAAAAAATATGGTGTTTTTGTAGGAATTTTATTTTTCAGTCTTGAAAATAAGTAATTCTTTATTAATTCCTGCTTCCCTAATTATTTTAGGTAAAAAAGTATCAAATAAAAGTTGCAAAGCATAGAATTCTGTATCTGAATCAATGCACAAAATTAATTTTTCATGCTTGTAACGACAGAAATTAGTTATAAAAATGTCGCAAAAAAATTAACAAATGTTAACAATTTCTCTGTTAAGCTGGGTTAGTTTATTTTTATGTGTAATTTCTATTTAAGTAAACAATTATTTGTTTAAATTGGATAGATAATTGAACAGAAATTATGAATAATACCTAATAAAAATAAATTAACCAAACTTGATAGATAAATATGTTAACTATTTGTTTCAATTTCATAGCTATTGCTATTTTTGCGGTGATTTCGACATTTTTATATCCATTTCTAAAATTTATGGTGATATTAGTTATAATTATGCGAAGAATTCTAAAATTATGTTGTAATTATGGATTATGGTGCACAATTATTTTGTATGTTAGCAGCTTAAAAATTATGTTGCCTTTTCGATAATTATGTCGCATCTGGCAACACTGAATACAATGAAAGGTTGATGAATTTGTTAACACAAAATAAAGGTTAGAAACTGATGAATAGATTGGCCGATACACCAGATGATGAAACTATACACAAATCGGGAAAGATAAGAGATAGAATAAAAATAGAATACTTCAACTATGGTAACAAAAAAAAAATATGTCAAATTTTTATGTTATAACAGGTTGAACAATCCAAAAATTGTACGACATTTATAGGATGCATTCGAGACCAAGAACAACTCTACAATTGACGGAACAAGAAAACGCATAAAGATGATGAAAAGTGATGCAGACCTAAATGAAATCACTAAAATGGCCACCGTCATGTTCAATACAGGCGTCGACGAAATTATGTAACTATTGTTCTTTCAATATCCTACAAATTGTCAGATGTGACATTTTTTGTTGTAGTGCTATTCTTCGAGTACTAAAACCTGGTTGAGAATCAAAACTTATTTTATTTATATGTAAAATTTTGCGAACGTTTGGAAGATGACGATTCGGAAATCGGTCGAAATAAATTTGCTGGGTTTTGCCAGCGTTTCTCTGAGCTTTACCATAGGCCAGCACAGTCTGTATACTCATTAACCGTAAAGGCAAGCATATTTACTGATTATAACTTTTATAATAATTACTAATCGATTTATTTGTCAAAATTTATTTGAAAAAGTTGACAACTCACATTTGTCAAAAACAATTGTTTTATTATTATTGCTACTTGATCAAATTATTCTGAAAATACCTAATATGGGGGGGGGGGGCGCTAAAAATGCTAAAAAAATGAGATTTCGAAAAAAAGTTAAGTATTAAGAAATATAGTTGCTCTCGACAAGTTCTATTACTGGTTAAATTTAATGTAATTATTTCTGTTACATCCTGTATATACATAATGTTATTTTATGCAAGTACCATCCAGAATACCTAGATTCTAAAAATAACAATTTTTACCTTCCGTCACCTTTAGGTAAGGAAGGTATTGTCTTTGGTCAAAAAATTCAATGATGAGTTTTTAGTGAATAAGCATGTTTTAGGGTCCCTATAATACGATTTTATCATCTTTACGATGATGTCTGTATGTATGTATGTATGTCTGTGTGTGTGTGTGTCTGTGTGACAAAAGTTCCGGATCCCATAACTTCAATACCACGATTCCAAAAATTAATTTTTTCTAGTATTCCTCAAGTTTACATCCAGAAGAACAACTGATTAAATTTTGGTTATAATTGGTGAACCGGAAGTAGCCTCATTTGAAGATTTAACAGTTAAATTTGATTTATTGTCATTTAACGTTATTATAACTTAAAGAATATATTATTCTCTATACGATTTGATTGCATTTTATACTTCATATTCAATAGATACGCCTGGTAAGCGCCCACACGGTACAAATATTCCATTATTACCGATATCTGTGTACGAAGCAAATTGGCACACCCAGCAATGGGTAATATGTCGTGATGAAATATTTATTTTTTATTTTAAAGAATTTTAAAGAAATTAAATTTTATAATTCAGCCAGCTATGCTAAACATGGAAACTACTAATATATTCATATAATTCAAATTGACAGGTGTCAGAACACACGGAAAGATACGGTAAGAAAATAACTCTAGTGTTACAATTTTCTAGAAAGATACAAGAAAGACGATTACATTGGTTTGAACACGTCATGAGGAGAAATGAAGAATTATATTTGAACAAGAATGAGTAGTTTAGTAATAGGATGTTGAAGAAACACAGGAAGACCAAAGATAAGATGGAAGGACTGTATTGCGAAAGACTTGAGAGAAAAAGAACTGAATGAGAACGACACGCAAAAATAGGGACCCCTAACGAATGGGAATAGCTAAAGAGGAAGAAGGTGTCAGTGTCAAGTGCAATTTGAATAATTTGTTTATGAAATAGTTTTACTGGAAATTTATAATCTTTTGCAAGAGAAATTATGTATGAAATTTATACATTATATACAGGATTGACGGAAGGTATTGTGCTGGCCACAACAGATTTTTTTAAGTAGTTTTGGGTTATGATCCACAGCTGGGTAGATTGTCTTTTTCCGGAGAAGACAGCATATCGATCTCCAGGCTTTAAATATAAAGTGAGTACCAAGGGTCAGTATTTGGAATACAATGATACATTTTTCACGTGGCACCAGCCTCCGGTGTAAAAGAAATTTGATGAATATATTATAGCAAATTATTAGAAGAAAATTATATAATAATTTTCGAACATAGAAAACCGTGCTTTGGTGTTCTATCTAAATTGAAATACAAATTACCATAGACTACTTTCAAATAAATATGAAATTACACTCATGTCCAGTGCGATTTTGTAAAAGTAATACTGGTATCGCATGTGTAAAACACATATGTTCATGTTTTCATACCAACACCGATACTTTTTCAATACAACAAGGAAATTGCTTAATCAAAAGCTCTGAGTTTGGAAAAAATAATGAATTACATTCCTACCGTTGAGTGCAGGTTGCAAAGTACGATTACAGTTATCGGTACACAACCTGTTGGCATTTTTCAACACCGAAATGCATTATTGATACAGTTATTATTATAAATGGCAAATATTACTTTTAATTACATTACTCAAATGATAAATTATTAATGAGACCACAGGATATTATTTATGTTTTTTCTCAGACATTCGTTATTTTTTGTAATTAATCTTTTTTGTGATTAATATATATCACGATATTTATCTAATTTATTTTCTTGAAGCGGATATACTTTATATTTCTTTCTTTTATAATATATAACCGCAATTTATTAATTTCATTTTTACTGAAAACATACATTAGTCAGTTTTTTTTTTATCTTGAAGACTGCTGTTAGATTATTTATAGAAGTTTCTTGATCAGAATCTTTTGCTTATATTTAATTGCAAATTATTTTTTAAACCAAAAATTAACACAAGAAAGAAGAAGATCATGAGTACCAAGAGAGTACCAAGAGAGCTTGAAACAATAAATTTGACGATAAATTCACAAAAAATAGAGCAAGTACACAAGTTCCAATATTTAAGAGTCCAAATTGAAAATAATGGATTACAAGAGGCTAACGTAAACAGAGGCGTAACTAGCAATTCAGGCGCCTATGGCCAGCCAGAAAAAAATGCACCTTTTATAAGTTCACGAGTGTAAAATAAAAAGATCTAGATTTAATAGTATTCAAATTTATTTATTAAACCATGGTAAAAAAGTTACGTTTATTAAACATATTCGCATATACAATATGTACATATCTCGTATAGGGCGCGTGCAGACACGTGACTCGAGCAACTTTGAAATTCTTGGGATCAGCTGATTTGTGTGCTCATGTCACTTTGACAACAACAATGTCACTATCACAAGACCAATGTTTTGACTTAATTTTGATTTTGAACTGCTAAAAAGTTATTATTTTTACTTTATGTATAGTGCTATTTGAATTTTTTTATCAGTTTAAAATCAAAATAAGTCAAAACATTGATCTTGTCAAAGTGACATGCGTACACATCATCGTAAAATTATTAAAATCGGATTGTAGGGACCTTAAAACGTGCTTAATCATTAAGAATTATAAAAGTACCTATAGAGAGTAGAGTATCGAGGATCCAATATAAAAGTTTGTTATGGAAGAGATGAATTCATTGACTATTGGTATGGTATTGGGATAAGCGAGCAGTTGACTAGCATTGGTTTTTATTTGTTGATCATTTGTGAAAAATACAGAGATGACGCAAGAGAAATCTATAATGGATGTACTTACTCGTGAGTGATTGCCATCAACGAAGAACTCGGCCTCAGTTTTGCCGACGCCCTGGGAGATAGGCGGCGCGTTGAATTCGTCGTAGATGCCGCCCTCGCCTTGACTCTGTGCTTCCAGCAGATCTGTGCGGCCTGTTTCCGCGAACGCCTTCACGCCCGCAGATGACCGCTGTCCCAGGCGGAACAGCGTGAAAGATTTGTCGTGACTTCGACCTACAACGAGAGAAAAAAAATTTATTTAATCTAGAGAATAGTAATTTTTATCTTCTTCTACGACAAGAAATAGTTTTCTTTTCAAATTTATATATACTTTACGTTAACATAGGGATCAACTTTGTATCTCTTATAGTTGTCGAGATCCCAGTGTTGGACAAATACAACATTATAAATAAAATATATTTTTAATCACAGCCAATATTACAGTTTATAAAGTTAATTCTTTTACAATGTACCGACTAGGATAATGTTTCAGTGTAAATATAAGTATTATTGAACAGTTATTACACTAAAATTATGAACGGAAAATTGGAAAATAATCGGACACGCAGTCCAGTGAAAAATATTTATTTCTTGGCCTACGTTTCGACTGTAACTACAGTCTTCTTCAGGACCATTTCTAGCCCTGAAGAAGATGTGCTACATTAAAGTTTTGATTTTTTGTTAATCGTGTGCAAGCTAATTTATTAGACATTATTATTGATAATACATAACTACAAATTTTATATGTTGCCTTTTAAAATGGACATTTATTACATTGCTATCATTTTTTGACAGTAGTGTGTAACCATGGAAGTAATTGAACATATGTTGCATGTTAATAGTATATTACGTCCGAGGTGGAGTATGTTTCATTATAGCCGAGGGCTCATCTACAGGGTGTTCCACGACTCGACCGACAAACTTTTACCAAATATTCCAGGGGTCATTACGATCAAAAAATGTTATATGACCTATAGTTGAATTCCTCTTTGTTTCGGAGATATCGAAGAAATTAAAAAAAATGATAATTGAGTTAGCCTTGACGGATTTGTTTAACAAAAAAAACAGTTTAATGACGTGTTTACTATCGTAGTTAATGCTGAATGATTTTTGTGCTGTCTTATTAATTTAAGCCATTATGCCGCATTTTACTAATGCAGAATATGCCGATATGGTTTTCGTGTATGGTTTTTGCAATGGAAGTGGACGTGCTGCAGCTGCGGAGTACCTTAGGCGATACCCAGATCGCATTGTTCCTCACCATACAACTTTTTCAAACGTTTTTTGGAAGAAGAATTGCCGAATTACATGGAAGATATTCCTCTGGAAACTCGTCGTGGCATGTGGTTCCAGCAAGATGGGGCACCACCACATTTTGGGAGACAAGTGACGGTGTTTCTTAATGAAAATTTTTCAGAAAGATGGATAGGACGAGGTGGTCCTTTACATTGGCCAGCTCGGTCACCTGACTTGTCACCTTTAGATTTTTTTCTGTGTCCTCAAAACTCGTGTGTATAGTAATGGTAAACACGGGAAGAGTTGACTGACCGTATAGTTGAAGCTACTAATTCCCTAAAGAATGAATTGGCAGTAATTAACTGGCAACATTCTATGACTCGAAGGATAAATGTATGTTAAGAAAATGACGGTTCTCATTTTGAACAGTTGCTGTAATTTTGTGTTAATTAGCTATCCATTGATGAATAAATTTTCTTTTATCATTTTTTTTAAATTTCTTCGATATTTCCGAAACAAAGAGGAATTTACCTATAGGTCATATAACATTTTTTGATTGTAATGACCCCCGGAATATATGGTATAAGTTTGTCGGTCGAGTCGCGGAACACCCTGTATATTACCGAGAGGCGAAGCCTCGAGGTGAGATAAACCGCGACGCTGTGATGAAACTCCCACCGAGGTATGTATACTATTTTATTCACAATCATCCTCTTTTTAAATCAATAATTTTCAAAATAAATCAATGAATTATAACCTTTAATTTTATTAATATTTCTGACAATTCCATTAAAATTTGTTCCGCCTACTTTATTACAGAATGTATGATAATATTGCTAGGCAATCCCTACGTAAACATTTCCAACCCGAGCGGTGGTAGTGAAATCTGTTATTTTCAACCCAAGATATTGTTACAGATTACAGTTAGGAATGATGTATTTCCCAACCTCTAAAAGGTTAGGAATCGACATATTACTATAATGATTTTGATTGAAATAAATTCACTGTAGTTTTGTGCTTTTTAGAAATTTTACCTTCCGTCACCTCTAGGTAAGGAAGGTATTGTCTTTGGTCAAAAAATTCGGTGGTGAGTTTTCATTGAATAAGCACGTTTTAGGGTCTTTATAATACGATTTTACTATTTTTATGATGATGTCTGTATGTGTGTGTGTGTGTTCGTATGTGCGTGTGTGTGTGTGTGTATGTGTGTGTGTATGTGACCGCTTTTTCGTGGACGATATCTCCAATACTAGAATTCCAAAAATTACAATTCTTGCGTATTCCTCTTCCTTACAACCATATGCAGACCTGTTTAGATTTTGGTTATAATTGGTCAACCGGAAGTACCCTCATTTGAAGATTTTAACAGTTTTTCTTGAAAAAATCAGTTAAATGTTATTATAACTTAAAGAATATATTATTGCCTATACGATTTGATTGCATTTTATATTTGATATTCAAAGGATATAGACTTAAAGAAGAATAACGATAATAAATTTTATATAAATTTCATAATTCAGCCAGCTATGCTAACTTAACCATGGAAACTGCTAATATATTCATGTAATTCAAATTGACAGATGTCAGTATCAATAGAATGAAATCAATGAAAGATTAAGGGAAGTAACTCTAGTGTTAGAAGTTTCTAGATATAAGAGAGACGGTTACATATTGGTTTGAACATGTCATGAGGAGAGATGAATATATTAATAGAAGGTGGAAGAAACATAGGAAGACCAAATATAAGATGAAAAGACTGTATTGTAGAAGACTTGAGAGAAAAGGAACTGAATGAGGTCGACACGCAAAAAAAAAATGAGTGGAAGAAGAAAATAAAAAATAGCGACCCCTAACGAATAGGAAAAACTAAAGAAGAAGATGTCAGTGTCAAGTGCAATTTGCATAGTTTGTTAATGAAATAACTTTACTGGAAATAATATAGGATCTTTTGCAAGAAAATTTATGTATGGGGCGCGTGCAGTAACATGACTTTGACCCGTGTCAAAATGACAGCAATTAATTATGTGCATAACTGACAAGTGTTATCATTTTTCAATCAAAATTTCATAATTTTCTTATTTCATGTGGTTTGTTTGTTATCAGGAGTATGGAATTCAGTTGCCGAGAAAGGGAATCACATAATACCAAAAATTTATAATCTTTTGCAAGAAAATTTATGTATGAAATTTGTACATAATACACAGGATTGACGGAAGGTATTGTGCTGGCCACATCAGATTTTTTATTACTGAAACTGATAGATAAATTTAATATAATAATTTCAGTATTTTTTTATTAAATACAAATTATTTATGTATTTATAGGCTCAATATATTTTATTAATTAAAATAATAAGTTTTTGCAATTATTTTAGAATAATAAAATATAAATGCTATTTTGACTCATTGGTTCCGTTACAAACAATCTGTTTAAAATAATTCAGTATTTCGCTTTTAAACAAGTTTGGTTTTAATTCCAAAACAAGTAGCAAGTCTTTGCATTAGACAAAAATTGATTGTATTATCTTCGTTCCATCTTCCAGAAGTGAACGTGGGTTAAAATGCATCCTGACGTAGAATCTTTAAAGGTTTAAACGCGACGAGCGCAGCGCAAAGCGCAACCGAGCACTAATTCTTTTATACACTGATTTTTAAATGAAATTTTCTTCAGGTGGTTAAGCTCACAACAAGGATTATGTAGAATTTAATTACAGTTTTGTTGTATTTTTATTAGGATGAGGATTTTTCTTCTAGTTTGTACTTATAATCCCTAGAGAGATGAGGGATGTAAGAGATAAATTAATTTGTATTTTG
Source organism: Harpalus rufipes (assembly GCA_951394225.1). NCBI lineage: Eukaryota > Metazoa > Arthropoda > Insecta > Coleoptera > Carabidae > Harpalus > Harpalus rufipes. The sequence continues at coordinate 46,190,628 of OX596282.1, forward strand.
GTTCACTATTACAAGATTAAGAAGAAAATATTAAAATATGGAGATTTAATAATAAATCTTTATGTACAAAAATATTTCAATTTTCCTAAATTACACAAAAAAAAATCTGATGTGGCCAGCACATGACTTGCCGCTAATTACATGTTTAAAATAGCCATGAGTTTAAATAAAATATCACTTCCGGTTGTTCGTTTATAAACAAAATCTAATTTGTTATTTCAATAAATAGAAAAGTTTGTAATACCAAATTTTGGTTCATATTTTGTGTTTTATCATATATAGTTCAAATCTAATATGTTGTTTCCAATCATATTTGAGTTGTAAATACCAAATTTGAGAAGTTTTGGATTATATTTTAATATAGTTTTTCAAATCTCTTCAGAGTTTTACGTGAAGTACCACTTCCGGTTTATCAATTTTAGCAAAAATCTAACATGTCAATCTCATTAATATAAAACTCTTAAATACCAAATTTGAAAAGTTTTTGATATAATATATTTGTTCACGAAAATTTTTTCAGAGCACAAGTAAAGTATCACTTCCGATTTATCAATTTTAGACTTTATTTTAACAATTGTTTCCATTGATTCAAAAATTCTAAATACTAAATTTAAAAAGTTTTGGATTATATTTTAACACACACACACATATATATATATATATATATATATATATATATATATATATATATATATATATATATATATATATATATATATATATAAATATTTTATTATATCTTTCATAGATTTAGAGATAAAGAAATATAATGTATATAATAATGTCATGGAAACCAAATAAAAAAATTAAAATGTTTGTAACTCGCAGATAAATGCCAGTGTCAAAAATCCAGAGATATTTCTGCAGATTTTTTTCTTCATAGAATTAATTTAAAATTAAAAAATCCAAATATAAAAAATGGATGTAAGTAGAATTTTTGGTATAGCGTGTATACATGAAATGTTAAATACAATAGGGCTCGTGTCAGAATGATAGCTAGTAATTATGTACATAGATGTCAAATATCATAATTTTTCATTCTAAATTTAGTGATTTTCCAATTCCATGTGGTTTATTTTCCTCGGCAAGTAAATTCCACACTTCTGGTGTCAAATTAATTAAGTGATTTTAGAATATCTTGAAATTTTTAATGAAAAATTCTGATATTTGACATCTATGTATATAATAACTGTCATTCTGACACGAGTCCCCATATCTTCTTTCCAAAGTCAACAATGTCACATGACTGCTCGCGCCCTATACTTATGAAACCAAAAAAGAAAGTGGCGGGAGGTATTGCGCTGATTTTTCATTTTTGCATTTTTGCTCTAAAATATCAGCAAAGCCAATTTCCGCACATTTTTTAAATCCTTTGTTAAACTATGTTCCGCGTTACGTTCCACACCCTGTATAGGTTGGCGGGAGGTAAAAAAATTATTTAAATTGCTGAAGTTTAATCCAAACACACTAGTACTAACAGCTATTGTTATTTTGAATATAGACTATCGAGAATGTTGTGTCCTTATTAGCATATGAAATGAGTTGTTCACCAGGGTATAAACGACGCAATAATACTCAATAACGAATAGAGCAGTATTGGTATGTATAAATAGTTCGCAGTGTCAGTAGCAATAGCAATGGCATAGATGCAGCCATGATTTAACGCGAATTCAAATGCAATTCCATTAAACTGTGCAGTGTTACGCTGCTTTACTTTGGGATACGGTTAAGCTTTTAACTGCAATTAGGTCATACATAAATTTAACTAATTCACTTCACATTAAATCTCTCTAACTCATTGCCTAACTGCACTTCGGGAATTTAAAACATTGCTAATTTATCCGCGGACTCCTTACAGTTAGATTATAGGTTAGCATATGCTATCTAATAGCACAATATAAATATTCTTTTTACCTTCCGTCACCTCTAGGTAAAGAATGTATTGTATTTGGTCAAAAAAATCGGTGGTTTTTCAATGAATACGCACGTTTTAGGGTCCCTACAATATGATTTTACTATTTTTACGATGTCTGTGTGTGTGTGTGTGTGTGTGTCTGTGTGTGTGTGTGTGTGTGTGTGTGTGTGCGTGTGTGTGTATGTATGTGACCGCGGTTTCGGCCGCGATATCTCCAATACTAGAATTCCAAAAATTACAATTCTTACGTATTCTTTTTCCTTACAACCATATGCAGACCTGATTAGATTTTGGTTATAAATGGTCAACCGGAAGTACCCTCATTCGAAGATTTTAACAGTTTTTCTTGAAAAAACTCAGTTAAATATTATTTAACTTAAATAATATATTATTCTCTATACGATTTGATTGCATTTTGTATTTCATATTCAACAGTTATAGAGTTAAAGAATTATAAAGATATTAAATTTCATAAGTCAGCCAGCTATGCTAACTTAACCATGGAAACTGCCAATATATTCAAGTAATTCAAATTGACAGATGTCAGTATCAATAAAAAGTAAATGAATGAAAGAATAAGGAAAATAACTCTAATGTTTGAAGTTTCTAGAAGGATATAAGAGAGAGGATTACATTGGTTTGAACATGTCATGAGGAAGAATATATAAGAGAAAACTTAACCTAAAAGCTGTATATTTTCATTATTAAACCATGAAGTTTTCAAATGCATCTAGCATATGCGAGTAGAACTTTATTTTAGTAATATTCCTGTCATAGGTCATGTCTATATAGCATCTCCTGTCTCCATGACAGCTATTGGCGCTGTCTCTCTTGGTACCAACTGAACTCCCATTTGTCGAACAGTAATTAATAGCGGGTGATTGAGTGACAGCACTGCGACTGTAATGAGACAGCCAGGCAATTTGTAAATGGAAGTATTATGTACCCGTATTTAAATAGCTCGCGTTCGCAATCTACTACAGCCTTCCACAGATTACCTTGATTCCTGAGTGCGTGCGACTCAACCAATTAATAATGTTCACGGGGTTGGATGCTGACAATGCTAACGCATTAAGGCGAACTGAGTACGAAGACGATGAATACGGCTAATTTACTAACTTAAACATTAATTTATCTTAAATTTAACGATAATGGGACTCGTGGCAAGCTGTGTATATTAAGTGATCGGTTGCAATTCGAACAGTCTGAGTTCGAATTTGACAGAAATTTTTAATGTATTTGAAAAAATCTGTTGTGGTTAGCACAATACCTTCCGTCAATCCTGTGTATTATGTATAAATTCCATACATAAAATTTCTTGCAAAAGATTCTATATTTTCAGTAAAATTATTTCATAAACAAACTATGCAAATTGCACTTGACACTAACATCTTCTTTTTTTTCTTTAGCTCATTTCTGTTTTACGTGTCGTTCTCATTCAGTACTTTTTCTCTCAAGTCTTCCGCAATACAGTCCTTCCATCTTATCTTTGGTCTTTCTCTGTTTCTTCAACCTTCTATTACTAAACTATTCATTCTTCATCCAATATATATTCTTCATTTCTCCTCATGACATTTTCAAACCAATGTAATCATCTCGCTTGTATCTTTGTAGAAACTTGTAACACTAAAGCTATTTCTTTACCTATCTTTCCGTGTCTTCCCCAACATCTACTTCAACATCCTCATCTCTGCCACGTTAATTTACATTTTATTTATACTGACATCTGTCAATTTGAATTATATGAATATATTAGTAGTTTCCATGTTTAGCATAGCTGACTGATTTATAAAATTTAATTTCTTTAAAATTCTTTAACTCTACACATATATCTATTGAATATGAAGTATAAAATGTAATCAAATCGTATAGAGAATAATATATTCAACTTCTTGTATTATTTCATGCGTTGTTATATTCTCTTGGAGGTATATTTTATATTTTTATTTTATTTTGTAATTCTCTTGATGTTATACCTCAATTATATATATATATATATATATATATATATATATATATATATATATATATATATTGTAAAATAATTTTGTTGTTATTAAGTGTTCCTTATTCTTATTTTCATTATTATGACAAAAAAATATTATTTCGTTTAATAAAAATAGTTACAATTGTTTCATTTCAAGCCACAGTCATGGCTCACTATTCTCTTTTCGACTAGGTGTATAAAAAAGTGCCCGCCATTTTACTTTTTAATAATGTAACATATGGATTATTTTACATGATTGTAAAGCAAATTTGATGTACTTTTCAAATTTGTAAAAAAATATAGTATGTTCCATTTGAAATTTCAAAGTTGATATTAATTACTAATAAACCGGAAGTGGTATCATGAATGTACATCCATCAAGTAGCATACATGTTGCTGTATAAATCATGTTATATGAAAGAAATTACTAACTTAATAAATAAGCGAGATATTTGCTGGGTCCATTAAAATATAACACTATATATATATATATATATATATATATATATATATATATATATATATATATATATATATATATATATATATATATATATATATATATATAATTGTAATGCATATGAGATTATTCAATTTATTGTTTTTTCTCTTTTTTACTTCCTTGTACGTAAGTAAAGGAAGTATTGTAATCGCGAAAAATTTCGGTTTTCAGATTTCAGCGGAAATATCCATTTTGATCATCCCTGAATCCATTTTGCCTAATTTCGTCGTGACGTCTGTACGTACGTACGTATCTCGAATAACTAAAAAACGGAAAGCCGTAGAAAGTTGAAATTTTGTATTTAGGACTCCTGTAACATCTAGTTGTGCACCTCCCTTTCTGGTTATTACACAATTTTTAGAAGTGGTACTTTACATGAAGCCTATAATAGATTTTAATGAAAAACTGTTTTAAAATATAATCCAAAACTTTTCAAATTTGGTATACAAGACTTTTATGTCAATCGAAATAACATAATAGATTTTGGTTAAAATAGGTTAACCGGAAGTGGTACATTACTTGAAGTTGTTAACAGTTTTTCTTGAATAAAATGATTTTATTTTGATTCTAGAAATAAATGCATCAAATAAAAGTTTTAGAGAATTAATTTCTGCGTCTAGCACATTAAGTATTATTAAATTAGCCCTTTGTATAAGCGAGATATGTAAATTTAAAAATTATATACTTTTTTGTTTTTGTAATAAAACTTGCTATGGATTAGGACAAAAACATAAAAAAAATGTTCATGTCAAATTACGTTAAATACGTGCAATTTTATGATTCGTACAATAACAAATATTATATTTTTATTGTGAAATTAGTCATATTCATTGTTGTAATCAAATATTTCTTTGTTGTAATCAAAACTCTCTTTAAAAAGAACCGGATTAGATTATGGTCGCTATATATCTTACTGTTTTGAAGTTAAAATTTATATTTTGTAATTTATTTATTAAAAAATATGTATAGTTTAATAATCGTACAAGGAAGTCGTGTGGTATCCACATCAGATTTTTTAAAATCATAGATGGGGCTTGCCCCTCTTTGCGTGCGCCTATGTCCACATACCAAATTTTAGTACAAGAGTTATGAGCAAAAATGTGTCTTCTAAAATGTTCCTTGAAAGTGCTGTATCTCTGCAACGAAATGTTTTCACATATATCTTCATAAATTTTTTTTACTTAAATACCTCCGGCAATATATGATTCAATTTTGTTTCACCCCTTATGAATCATCTGTATCGAGCTTGAAATTAAAAACTAAAGTGTAGCACAAATACAACATTCACAATTTAATATTTGTATATCGTCATTCTGCAATTTCATTCTGTACTCCGGCGGTAATTAATGAAAAGTAAACATAACCTTAGTCTTTGTGAATATATTTCCATATTCAAATTTATATATATAAATGCCATTATGTGATGCGTCAACTGTACTTTCTACGAATGCTATGGATAAAATTTCATTTAATTTTTTATGTAAATATGATAGGTTTGGAATTGCGAGAAATTAATTTTTCAAATGGTATTTGAACTGGCTGTGCTGTGTGCTCGACCCGTGTAAAGTGATACGCAATTACTTTTAATGGATCCATTTGCCGTATTGGCATATAACTTTATTTTGTAATCATTTGGTATTGGTGTTATATTCCCCCAGGCCGAATCCATAACTTTCCCTTCCTGCAATTTTATATTACAATTTTGTAATACGCAGGAAATAAGCATCAGATCATTACATATAATATTCATTCCATATTCGAAAATATATCTAATCATAAAAAGTTCGTTAAATGAAAAAAATATTCCAGGATGGGGTTGGTATACTGATTAATTTATTAATAACAACAGAATATTATTTTTATACGTGTAAAGTTGATACCGTACACACTGCAGACAATGTGTAAACGATTTTCGAAATTTAATTTTATTTTATTTTATTTACACTTTACCATCAATACACGTTTGGCATTTAAATTGTCTTACCTAAATTTAGTTTTTTCTATACATTTATGTTGGTAATACTGACAGAACTGTAGTATTCAACTTCAGATCTGTTACCTGTTAAATGCGAACTCGGTATTTAGTGTGTTCAAAGTGTCGTCTGCTCGTCTGTCTAATTTCTAATTTGTTTCAGGAATTTTATTTAAGGTCATATAAAAAATATTGTATGCAACTTAAGTGTAAACAATCTTTATGACATTCGGTTAATGATTTTCGTGACGAGGATTGAACTCATGTCAAAAAGATTGTGTTTACACTCTTGTTGCATAAATAACTATTTTACAACTCATCTATGAGTATAATTATTATAATACTCATTGCAATAAAAAATATCTGATGTGGCTAGTACATTACTTTCCATCAGTTCTATGTATTTTGTATAAATTTCATACACAGAGTTTCTTGCAAAGGAATTTATATTTCCTTAGTATTACCTTTGAATATATAATACATATAAGAATGGCAACGCATATGGCCTAGCAACATACTATATCTGTCTCTTTTTATTCACAAAATTATTATAGATAGCTAGTGACTCCTACCACAAAACTATGAACTACGGTAAATCGTGCTGACAGCATTGCCAGATACTATTTGTTAGAGGTATTCAATAATCAATAATTCAAAAATATTGTTTCATAATAACCAGATAATATATTTTCAATCTTCAATGTACATGTATACTTGTTTTACAGTAGCAAACTTAAAAACCTTTATAAAATTTTAACTTGCTGTTCTAGCTACGTGGCAATACTGTGCAACATCCACCTATTATGTATTTTTTGAACTAACTCAGAAATAATTCGTATATGGAGGGATAGATGGCACCTTCTCTCGAAATATTTAATCTAAATACATTACGTTGCCATTCTTATATGTATTATATATTCAAAGGTATTACGTACTAATTTCATATACAAAGTTTCTTGCAAAGACTATATTTCCACTAATATTATAACACAAATATACTATGTAAATTACACTTGACGCTGACATATGTCATTGAGAATTATCTTAATATAATGGCCGTTTCCATGGCTATAGCATAGCTGGCTGATTTATGAAATTTAATATCTTTTTAATTTTTTAACTCTGTATCCACTGAATATGAAGTATAAAATGCAATCAAACCATGTAGATAATATCATATTCTTTAATATTTATAATAACATAAAACGTCAAAAAATGATATTTAAATGCGGTTTTTTAAGAACAATTGTTAAAATCTTCGTATGAGGACACTTCCGGTTGACCAATTATAACCAAAATCTAATCACATCTTCTATTGGAGGTAAACTTGAGGAATACGAAAAAAATAATTTTTGGAATTATGGTATTGGTTATGCGATCCGTGGGGTCTCGTGGCCGCGTGCCTCAGTGTTTGCTTGCGAATCTGTTGAACCGGGTTCGATCCAGACCGATGGTAAATATTATGAATTTTAAATGGCACAAAATTGACCCCTGTGGTGCACTCTCCACGCCAGCAATGAGTGCCCGCTAGGTGACGCCTGGTAAACGCCAGAATCTGTGTAAAAATATTTAATATTTCTTATTTAATTACAAAAATATTAATGCTTCCAACAAAATAATTTTCACAGAATGAAACTTTGAATTTATAAATTGTTTTATCTTTACTTGAGATAACTACTAACACTATGTGTGTGTGGGCGTACGTGCGTGCGAGTGTGTGTGTTAGGATGTTGGAGGTACGATTTCTAAAATTCTATACAACTAGAGAACTGTTTAATTACGGATTCTTCAATCTTACATTAATGGGAAGAGTTGAATAGATTTTGGTAACAGTTGTACAACCGGAAGTGGTAGTTTCTTAAAAAAAATCTAAATATTATTTTTTGAAAATTTATGTTAATACAATAATAAAGATCTTTAAATTCTCAATCTGATGCATTTAAATTTTTTATTATATTTTCTATAGATTATAGATATATTGTATAATAATTTAGAATAGTCTGTTGTAATAAATCTCGCTGCCCAAACAACTCCATGGAAACCAGTTGAGATATTTAAATGTTTATAATTGACAGATAAATGCAAAATGTCAGTGTCAAGAATGATGATATATTTATTATTTATTTATGTAACATAAAATGGAAATGGCGAGAGATCATGTGTTGGCCACATCAGATTTTTTTTTTATAATGTTGAATTTCGAGTTATAATGTCATACGTAATATAACAAGTGATATGATTATCATCGATGATATTCTCGAGTGAAACCGGTTTCACGAGCAATGTCTTCGATTATTAATCATATCACGAGCTTATATTTAATGTGAGAATATAATGATTTTTTGCAATCTAACCTAACCTAACTTTTGATACACATATTCATATTGTATTAAAACATGGTACTTACGAGTTTTATTTAATATTTCGGAGTTTGAATTATTGTTATTATTTATTTTTATACTCAAAATTAACTGTCAATGTCATAAATAAAGAAAACAAATCCCTTAGTAACGACTATAAATACGGTAATATAGTTGGAGGAAGAGATATTTGGAACTGACTTATGCAGGGTTTACAATCTTTTATGGACGGTTGGGTTTGTTTGTGGTCAGGACTCATAAATTATTCGAACTTGAAGGCATCAATTATAGGGTAAGAAATGGGCCGTATTTAATACTGATGTTAGAAAAAGTGTATTTTAAACGCATTGTTATTTGAATACAGATTTAAACGTACATAATTAGGAAACATCTTATAATATTTTAATCTCTTTTTACTTTACAAATTGACGCTAGAAGAAATACACTTAAAACGAATTATTATTTTAATACAAATTTAAAAGTACATCTTGAATGCAAATTTCGGCCCAGGACAGAGAAAAATAAAGTTCAATAAAATTACGAATATTACAAAAAAAAGAAATTATTTATACAAAAAATATATTACAAATATTGGAATGAATTATTTATTATATAAATCATATTATAATTAATTATTTTTTAAATTAATAAAGTTAAATCGTATGGACTGTAGCTAGAGAGATTCTGAATGTTGATTAGCGGAAAACATGTCACGTGACTAAGGAAATATATTCTCAAAGTTTTAATTTTTATAAGGATGCTGTTATAATCACAGCCTTCATGAATTTGTTTTATAAAATATTCACCATAGTTTGATATCTTGTATTACATTGTTTTCTCAATTGTTAATCAATATTAAAAGCATGGATTAAAAAGATTCAATTTACTTGTCATAAATTTCGTTTATTATAGTATATTAGGTACCTTTAACTATAAACACAATAAACTCGTAGTAATATTGCTTAACAAACTTCCTAATTTTTATAGCTCTCGGGATTAAGAATCCCTATAAATGACAATATGTTTCGAACCTTTTGAACACAAACATTTTTTGTTCTTAGTACATTTTTCTCTTGAAATTTTTCACAAAATTATTTATCACACTTCGAAGGCAATTAACTAATTATCCTATATATTTTCTTTCCATAACAATGTTGCCAACTACGGCACAATAAACTATGCAACATTCTCAAACTTCAAACTAAGTTACTGCTGAAATCTATTGCTAATATCTAGCTTCACAGAGAGATGGCAGTATTTGCCGAACTCTCAGCACCGCGCGTAGTTAAATGCGGACCAAGTACCTTGATACCGGTACACCGAACCCGTTACCGCTTCAACCGAATGTCATTTGTTTCTACATGCTGGATAGCGATTTGAGATTCGAATTCGGTGTAGACATTTGCATTCAGGTTCAGGTGTATGGTGATGAATTAGAGGTTGATTTGAATTAGATGAGAGAATATGCATGGCGAGAAATCGGTCAGTAATAAGTTTTACTTGCTCTTAAATGGAGTAAGTTGCTGGACATTAGAAAAGTTACAGAAAATTTCAAACTACTCTGAGAGAGCTAATTATTTTGGTTTTTCTACATCTACTTATAAAGTAGCTCTTTATGTACTAAAATCTCGTTATTAAGTTAGTAATGAAGTGAAATCCATAAAATTTTAATAATTCATGGCGAACAGCTAGATTAAGTGTTAACAAGTACTCGAAAGTTCAGTCAAACAGCATTTATTCTTAAGGCCCATTCACAAATCAAAAATAGTGTTAGTTTTATGTTTTACGTTTTAGTTTTAGTGACCTTGTAGCATTGGTATCTTATACAAGCATTCACAAATCAGTATTTAGTTTTGGTTTTAGCAAAGAACATTGCAAACGCCAATCTTTCGTTTTAGTTTTATGTTTTATACTTAAGAACGAACCAATAGGAAGGATCGTAGAAAGAAAAAGCGATATATAGTTGTTCTTGTCTATAACTATCAAGTTTTGTTTGGAATTATTATGAATAATAAGAAAATTTTAAGTGCAGTTTTATTAATCAAATTGTATAATGATAAAAAGAAAAAAATAGAAGATGGTGGGTTACCGATTTCTTTAATTTGTGTCGTATTTGCCAATAGGTGTCACTACCTACTAAAACCACGACTAAAACATGATTTCACCAGAATCCTTACACAGAATATTTCCGGCTATTTTCTGTATTATTCGTTTGTCATTTTTTAGAGCAAATGGTGTGTATGCACTTTGGATTTTTTGTACGATGTTTAATAAATTAACTGAATGTTTTGTACGAATGTATTTTGTATACATGAATTGTAACAATTTGTAAGATCTTACTGTAAGTATGATAATGTCCATGTTATTTTGTATGTATTACATTTTTGTTGTATAATTGTTGTAGACCCTGAAGAAGGTGCAAGGGTGCACTGAAACGTTGGTAAGTAAGAATAAATGCTGTTTGACTGAACTTTAGAGTAATTGTTAACACCTTAGATTACAATATTTGTTTGTGAATTTATGTCAAAAAATCTGATGTGGCCAGCACATTACCTTCCGTCAATCCTGTGTATTATGTACAAATTCCATAGGGCGCGAGCAGTCATGTGACTTTGCTGACCTTGGCAATCAGATATGGGGGCTCGTATTAGTATGACAGGTATTAATTATGTCCATAGCTGACAAATATTTTTTCATTCAAAATTAAATTTTTTTGGTATTATATGATTCCTTTTCTTGGCAACTAAATTCCACACTCCTGATAGCAAATAAACCACATGAAATAAGAAAATCATGAAATTTTGAATGAAAAATTATGACCATTTGTCATAATGGACATAATTAATAGCTGTCATATTGGTACGAGCCCCATATTTGATTGCTAAGGTCAGCTAAGTCACATGACTGCTCGCGCCCTATACATAAATTTTCTTGCAAAAGATCCGATATTTCCAGTAAAATTATTTCATAAACAAACTATGCAAATTGTACATGACACTGACATATTCTTATTTAGCTTTTCACATTCGTTGGGGTCGCTGTTTTTCTCTTAAGTCTTCCGCAATAAAGTCCTTATCTTTGGTCTTCCTATTTCTTTTACCGTCTACTAAATACTAAGCTATTTATTCTTCTTCAAATATATTTTTCGTCTGTCCTCATGACATGTTCAAACCAACGCAATCGTCTCTCTTGTATCTATCTAGAAACTCATCACTCGAGCCATTTTCCTTATCCTTTAATTACTTATCTGTCTTTCCGTGTCTTCCCTAATATCTATCTTAATATCCTCATCTCTGCCATATTCATTTTCTTTTCAATGACACATCTGTCAGTTAGAATTTTCTTAATATTGTAGCTGTTTCCATGGTTATAGCATAGCATAGCTGGCTGATTTATAAAATTTAATTTCTTCATAATTCTTTAACTCTATATCCATTGAATATGAAATATAAAATGCAATCAATTCGTATAGATAAGAATATTTTTTAATATTTATAATAACATTAAATGTCAAAAATAGTAAATTATGTTACTAGGAGTAGAAAGCGGTCTTTTTGTGTTGAACCCAGCTATTGCAGCCGAGCCGCTAGCCGAGGCCAGGCAAGCTGGGTAAAACACAAAAAGGGCGTTCTGCTCCGAATAACATATACTATTTTTTCTTCAAGTGTTTCAAAGAAAACTGGGGATTTTTTATATTTTTCTAGAATTGTTTTAATTATAGCGTTTGCAATTTCAGCCATAGTTGGCTGTGTACACTACAAAACACAAACGATACAACTGTCAAATAACAATTTTTCAATATGGTCTGTGTTGCTGTGACGACTGCTGCCGCCAGCGGTGAACTAAGAAGCTAACATTTTTTTACTAGTACAAAAATGAACAACTAGTAATAAAATGAATATCTTCTATAGTGTGTGTATAGTAGCATAATATGTATATTATTGTACACTTGAAGAAAAATTATATTTAACAGCGTTTATTCAAGAATTGTTATAATCAAAATCTAATCAAGTGTGCATATGGATGTAAGGAAGAGGAATGCGTAAAATTTGTAATTTTGGAATTTTAGTTTTGGAGATATCGCGGCCGAAACCGCGGTCACATACACACATACACACACACACACAGACATCATCGAAAAATAGTATAATCGTATTGTAGGAACCATAAAACGTCCTTATTCCTTGAAAACTTACCACCGAATTTTTTGACCAAAGACAATACCTTCCTTACCTAGAGGTGACGGAAGGTAAAAACAACATAATGATGCTTGCTTGAAGCAATTGTATTTGCAAGACATGAAAGGATAACATTTTGCGGGTATAGAGCGGATGAATGTAAAATCACTGAAGAATCTGAAGGGTGAACCATAAAATGCATTCCAAAAGTGTTTTCAGAATAGAAACAACGTTGGCACTAGAGTTTCACGGCTTGACTTGATATTCAAGTTACTTGACTTGACTTGACTTGAAATCAATCTCAAGTCAAGTAATAGTAGCCGAAAGTCAAGTCAAGTAGTTAAAATGTCAAGTACTTGATAAGTCAAATAGTTATTTTTCAATTACTTGAAAAAATCAAGTAGTTATTTTAATTACCAGAAAAATCAAGGAGTTCTTCAAGACTACATTTCATTTTCATATACTTCCTTATGTTTTATAGAAACATCAATAATACGAGTACCTATACCTTGAAATATAGACTTTTATTCATAAAAATAAATCATACATTCAAATTTAAAAATTAAATAAAAAGATTTAAAAGTATAATATATGGACTAACAAACTATTTATAGTATATGTATTATGGTGGACCTTAAAAGGGAGCAAGTCGAATTTTAACCGGGCCGCCACCTAAAGTGATTCCAAATAAATAAATAAAAAAATTATACTGGCAATGATTCCGCTTAATTTTAATATTTGACCGTGCCTAAATGCACTTGATTTTTACCCATTTAAATAACAATCGGGATTGGCACATTTTGGAACTTTATTTTTCTCCGAGATATTAAGAGGTTTCAAAAATCCATTCATTATTGGAATATATACTAGAATGACCCGAGAATATGTGGACAAAATCTGAAGTCCCAATTATTATTCTTAACTCGAATGGAGTATAGCTTTTTGGGCTTTTGTGTGATGGTTTAACCATCTACAGTTATCTTAATAATAATGATTAAGACTTCAAATTTTGTCGACATATTCTCGGGTCGTTCTAGTATATATTTCAATATTGAGTGAATTTTTTAAACCTCTGCAGAAATTTTAACTTGCAGTAGTGAATCAGCACAGCATATGGCGCGCCACGCTGTACCCCACACAATAGAAAATCAAGTCAAGTGAAGGAATGAATTTTTGAAAAGCTTGATTTTCAAGTCAAGTAATTTACACAAATATCAAGCTACTTGACTTGATGAAACCCTAGTTGGCACAAGTGCATTATATCGAATGAGAAATACTTTGAAGGAGACTATATTAATATTGATGAATAAGTATTAATTTTCGAAATACTGAAATAATGAAAATTTTCGTTATTTATTTATCAAACCTCATACAGGTGGACAAACACTTCTAGCAGTACTTTGCTTTCTATTATTAAGTATTATTACACATATGTACTTGTAGTTTGTTAAAATTGCAACACGTATGAAATTCATAACGGCAGTTGTTTATTTAAAATTCCATGTGACAGATTTAGTCATTGGGGTAAAAGTTGCTTGAAGTATGTGTTTAACTTGATTAGTAACGGTAAATAAATTCCTAACAGAGTATCGAATGACTGAAAGGAACGTTACCTGCTCGAAAATCCTGCATTTTCTAGCTAATTAGCTCCCAATGACTCATTTCACATTCGCTTAACTTTCCAATCGCCGATGTATGGCCGATTTTCCAAACGAACTGATCTTGTTGGTTGTTGCGTATGTATGTATGTAAATACGTGCACGTGAGCAGTATGAATCTATACAAGGCTGGACACGAGTGGACCGACTTCTCTCTGGATTTAATCCAATTACTTACGCTCAATTCAAACTTAATTGATTCGGATTAAACCTAAAACCTATTTAAATACATTTTCCTTTCTGGTCCGAGAAGTCTTCCAGTGGAGCTGTTACAATTAGATGGTTTTATCAATAATGAAACAATCAAATTGTTTTAAATGCATATAAGGTAAAATAATCGGTAGTTGAGACTTTAAGATATGGAAATGTTGTTTAAAAACATGGTACCCTCATTTGAAGATTTTAACAGTTTTTCTTGAAAAAAACGCTGTTATATTATTTTTTGACACTTAATGTTACTATAAATATTAAAGAATATACTATTATCTACACGATTTAATTGCATTTTATACTTCATATTCAATGGATAAGAGTTAAAGACATTATATGCCATAAATCAGCCATCTATTCTATAACCATGGAAACAGCTATTACATTAAGAAAATTCTAATTGACAGATGTCAGTGTCAATGAAAAGAAAATGAATGTGGCAGATAGATGAGAATGTTAAGATGGATGTTGGGGAAGACACAAGTTTCTAGAAAGATACAAGAGAGATGATTATATTGGTTAGAATATGTCATGAGCAAAGTAGAAATGAATGGAAGAAGAAAAACAAGATAGCGATCCCTAAAGAATGGAAAAAACTAAAGAAGAAGTTTATGAAATAATTTTACTGGAAATATATAATCTTTTGCAAGAAAATTTGTATATGGAATTTGTACATAATACACTGAATTGACGGAAGGTAAGGTGCTGGCCACATCAGATTTTTTAACTCTATATCCATTGAATAAAATGTAATTAATTCGTATAGAGAATAGAATGTTCCTTAATATTTATAATAACATTGTGAAAAAATCTGTTGTGGCCAGCACAATACCTTCCGTCAATCCTGTGTATAATGTATAAATTCCATACATAATTTTTCTTGCAAAAGATTCTAAATTTCCAGTAAAATTATTTCAGAAACAAACTATTCAAATTGCACTTGCCACCGACATCTTTTTCTTTAGCTTTTCCCATTCATTAGGGGTCGCTATTTTTGCATGTCGTTCTCATTCAGTTTTTTTCTCTGTCTTCCGCAATACAGTCCTTCCATCTTATCTTTGGTCTTCCTCTGTTTCTTCAACCTCCTATTAGTAAACTATTTATTCTTGTTCCTATATAATTCTTCATTTCTCCTCATGACATTTCAAACCAATGTAATCGTCTTTCTTGTATCTTCCTAGAAACTTGTAACACTAGAGTTATTTTCTTACCGTGCCTTCCCCAACATCTACTTCAACATCCTCATCTCTGCCACATTAATTTACTTTTTATTGATACTGACATCTGTCAATTTGAATTATATGAATATATTAATAGTTTCCATGTTTAGCATAGCTGGCTGAATTATAAAATTTAATTTCTTTAAAATTCTTTAACTGTATAGAGAATAATATATTCTTTAAGTTATAATAACGATAAATGTCAATAAATCAAATTTAACTGTTTAATATTCAAATGAGGCTACTTCCGGTTCACCAATTTTAACCAAAATCTAATCACTTGTTCTTCTGGATGTAAACTTGAGGAATACGAAAAAATTATAATTTTTGGAATCGTGGTATTGAAGTTATGGAATCCGGAACTTTTGTTACACACACACACACAGACACACACACACAGACACACACACACACACAGACACACACACAGACACACACACACACACACACACACACACATACATTCATACATACATACAGACATCATCGTAAAAATGGTAAAATCGTATTATAGGGACCCTAAAACATGTTTATTCACTAAAAACTCATCATTGAATTTTTTGACCAAATACAATATCTTCCTTACCTAAAGGTGACGGAAGGTAAAAATGATATGTAACACCGCTTTTCCAAGAAAAACTTTTAAAACCTTCAGAGGGTACTTGTTGACCAATTATAATCAAAATCTAATTAAGTCAGCATATGGATATATGAAAGAGGAATATGTAAAAAAATGTAATTTTGGAATCTTGATACTGAGGTTATCGCGGCCCAAATTGTAGCACACACACGCACATACACATACACACACACATATATACAGACATCATCGAAAAAATAGTGCTTATTCATTGAAAACTTAGCACGATTTTTTTGACCAAAGACAATACCTTCCTTTCCTTAAAGGTGACGGAAAGTAAAAAGTACGAAAATGCAGTTTACTAAATAATTTTGGACAGTAGTGTATATAATACAATATAGAAAGAAACAAAAAATATTATTAATAGGATTGTCTCCCCTGTTATTACTTCTGAACCTCCCCCTGTCATAATCTTTCTGTAATTGATGAACCACATTCTATATTCCCCACATATTCCATTTCTCAGATCATTAGAACCTTCTGTTGGCAATATTTCTCTGTTCCGTGCATTCATGCACTACTGCTTAAACGTTTGAACATTTGAACATCGCTCAGTGCTGCCAACATCGATCCTGAAACACCCTACTCCCAACCCACCAATGATCGACGGTTTTATTACTAGCAGATAATGGCTCAAATGAAAAATATCACACAGAAATTGATTTAGGAGGAATGCCGGTTATTAGAAGAATTTGATAGGTGTAGTTAGTGGTTTTAGTGAGAGATGGCAGTGATTAGTTTTTGGGTTTAGGATGATGGCGATTGATAGAGGTTATGTGTTATGAAATAGGGTTGTATCACGAGTTTTCGCACTAAAGTTGAGAGTGTTGGTATATTTTATACTGCATTGTTATAGGTATACATGTAATATAATAGGGTAGTTAATGAAAGTGGCTATATATTTTTGACAGGACAAAGGCTCGTATAGTACTGTTATTATCTCTCGATATTTATTAATAGGTATGGGAGGTATTGTAATCATAATAAAAATCTGATGTATATTGTATAAAGTACAAAATTTGGTTAGCTGACGATAATTAATTTTCAAGCAGTAGAATAGTAGAATAGGTAATTGTTTACTATACGGAATGTAAAAATCTGATGTGGACACCACACGACTTCCTTGTACGATTATTAAACTATACATATTTTTTTAATAATTAAATTACAAAATATTGACAGGCTTAAGCCAAGCCCGAGAAATATTTTGATATAGAATTAAAAATAATTCATTTACTACTATCATTCTTAAATTAACATTAATCTAACCCGGTTCTTTTTAAAGAGAGTTTTGATTACAACAAAGAAATATTTGATTACAACAATGAATATGACTAATTTCACAATAAAAATATAATATTTGTTATTGTACGAATCATAAAATTGCACGCATTTAACGTAATTTGACATGAACATTTTTTTAATTTTTTTTGTCCTAATCCATAGCAAGCTTTATTACAAAAACAAAAAAGTATATAATTTTTAAATTTACATATCTCGCTTATACAAAGGGCTAATTTAACAATACTTGATGTGCTAGACGCAGAAATTAATTCTTTAAAACTTTTATTTGATGCATTTATTTCTAAAATCAAAATGAAATCATTTTATTCAAGAAAAACTGTTAACAACTTCAAGTAATGTACCACTTCCGGTTAGCCTATTTTAACCAAAATCTATTATGTTATTTCGATTGACATAAAAGTCTTGTATACCAAATTTGAAAAGTTTTGGATTATATTTTAAAACAGTTTTTTATTAAAATCTATTATAGGCTTCATGTAAAGTGCCACTTCTGGAAATTGTGTAATAACCAGAAAGGGAGGTGCATAACTAGATGTTATAGTAGTCCTAAGTACAAAATTTCAACTTTCTACGGCTTACCGTTTTTGAGTTATGCGATATACGTACGTACGTTCGTACAGACGTCACAACGAAATTAGTCAAAATAGATTCAGGGATGATCAAAATTGATATTTCCGCTGAAATCTGAAAACCGAAATTTTTCGCGATTACAATACTTACGTACAAGGAAGTAAAAATTATATGAACCCAATATATTTTTGGATTATACTCGTCGAATTATGTCGATGGGTATCAATTTTAAGGTGTTCGAGAAAAAATGACTAAAATTAAAAAATCTGATGTGGCCAAAACAATACCTTCCGCCAATCCAGTATATTATGTATAAACACGAGTGCAGATTACGTTGTTGGCATGCACGATAAAAAATTTCCCGGATATGAATTAATGCTCAAGGGCAGATTCGGCAAGAAAATCGTAACGACACCAACACAGAAAGTAAAATTAATTTAGGTTTTATATTTTGCTTAAAATAATCAAGTTATAATAGAATAATATACAATGGCAATTCAATATATTTTTTTTAAATGTCAAACTAACATTTTTGACAAAAAAATTCCACTTATTAATTTTGCTTAGGTAAGCCAAGTAATAAAATATTTCCAAGAATTTGTTATATTACCATGGTAACCATGCTAGTGTCGTACGATTTTTTTAAGTAATATATTATTATTTAGATAAACTTATTACTCTGGACAACTCCAAAAACCTGTAAAACTTAACAAAAAATCTGTTGTGGCCAGCACAATACCTCTCGCCACTTCCTTTTTTTGGTTACATAAGTATAGGACGCGAACAGTCATGTTACATTGTTGGCCTTGACAAGCAGATGTGGGGGCCCGTTTCAGAATGATAATTACTAATTATGTACATAGATGTCAAATGTCAGAATTTTTCATTAAAAATTTCATGATTTTCTAAATTCACATAGTTAATTTGTCACCAGGAGTGTGGAATTTACTTGTCGAGGAAAATAAACCACATGGAATTGGAAAATCACTAAATTTAGAATGAGAAATTATGATATTTGATATCTATATACATAATTACTAGCTATCATTCTCACATGGGCCCCCATTATCTGCATGTCAGTTTAACATTTCTTGTATACCTACACTCTACACCAAAAATTCTATTTATATCTATTCTTTATATTTAAATTTTTTAAATTTAAATTCATTCTATGAAGAAATTTTGTCCTACTCTTCTAATTTCTCGAGATGTTTCCAATTTATTGTCGGGAATAACAGTATTTCTGAAGGGTGTGTGTAATATACCTACAATATTAAATATTTAACTATTAATACAATAAGAAATAATATAATGTATGTATTTCCCAGAAAAAATCTTCAGTAATGTCTTCGGATTTCTGACACTGACATTTATCTGTCAATTACAAACATATTAAATTTTCGACTATTTTCCATGGCATTCTTTCGGCTGTAAAATTTGTTACAACAGATTATTTTATATATTATATTTCTTTTATCTTTAAATCTATAGAATATATAATAAAATATTTAATGCATCAGATAGAGTATTTAATTTTTTTTAATATTATCAAAAAAAAAAATTCAAAAAATAATATTTAGATTTTTTTTCAAGAATCTTCTACTTCCGATTGTCTAATTGTTACCAAAACCTTTTCAGATCTTCCCATGAATGTCCGATTAGGAAATACGTAGTTAAACAAATATAAAGTCTTATAGTTTTTGAGTAATCGTCCTTCCAACATCCTACATACACACACACACACACACACACACACACACACACAGACATCATCGTAAAAATGTTAAAATCGGATTGTAGGGACCTTAAAACGTGCTTATTCAATAAAATCTGGATATGCGATTTTTAGCATGAATCCAATACCTCTCTTAGCGAGAGGTAAAAACTCTAAAAATGTTCAAAACTTTAAAACGTCAAACGCGAATACAGAAATAAATAAATATAAAACAAAGAGTCATAACCATAGCAACCGAACCAAGATATTTGATATACCGTGCTAATATGCGGCTAAATAGATTGTGATTCGTCGAAAGCCGTGCGGAATTATTCCAAACGGCGTACGGAATTATTTCACACGGTTTATTGGAATAATACTAATTCCAACATAATTTTTAGTTGTGGAATGTGTTGTGTCCAAAATATTGTTGGAGAAAATATCTTATACGAGCAAAGCTACAGTTTGTGAAGTTGCCTTTAAGATACTCTTTAGTAGTTATCTATGGTTATAAAACAACAATTCCCTTAAATAGATCATTTAAAAGTCGAAAACTCTTCTCCTTTAATTTAAACTTCTGTGTATTTTTTCCTTTGCACTCATTATCAACCCTTATCACAATCATCCACCCATACAGAGTCCATCCCTGTGCAATGTCCACTTGTCTAGTCTAGTGCTATGAACCTTTGTTCCAACGCTAACTACCCCTCGCTAAGTGCGCAATTCACTGCAATTATTCGCGCGGGCGCATGTGCTCAAACCTCTAGTACTCGGTCATGGGACAGTGGCGTCCGTGTCTCAGGGGGCGATGGCAACAAAACACAGTTAGAATGTTACAGGGAAGGGTTGAAAGCTGTTAGGAAAGTTGAATGGAGGAATATATTTGAATATTTATAGTAATGAAGATTTGACAGTGGTT
This sequence comes from Harpalus rufipes, assembly GCA_951394225.1. Classification (NCBI taxonomy): domain Eukaryota; kingdom Metazoa; phylum Arthropoda; class Insecta; order Coleoptera; family Carabidae; genus Harpalus; species Harpalus rufipes. Next base: position 46,211,778 of record OX596282.1, read on the forward strand.
TTTGTTAATCATAATTTGATATTGTGAAAGGGGGGAGTCCTGTCAAGAGTTAATGCGTTTATTTTGTAAAGGGAAGGGCATGGATTTATTTGTAGATTTCGAATTATTTTTTCTCAAAATAACAAAATGATGACATTAGTTGTTCTTGCATTAAGCAACAAACATAAAGGAAAAAAATCTGTTGTGGCCAGCACAGTACCTTCCGTCAATCCTGTGTATTATGTATAAATTCCATACATAAATTTTCTTGTAAAAAATTCTAAATTTCCAGTAAAATTATTACATAAATAAACTATACAAATTGCACTTGACACTGGCATCTTCTTCTTCTTTAGCTTTCCCCATTCGTTAGGGTCGCTATTTTGTTTTTGTTTCCACTCATTTCTGTTTTACGTGTCGTTCTCATTCAGTTCCTTTTCTCTCAAGTCTTCCGCAATACAGTCCTTCCATCTTACCTTTGGTTTTCCACTGTTTCTTCAATCTTCTATTACTAAGCTATTCATTCTTCATTTCTCCTCATGACATTTTCAAACCAATGTAATCATCACTTTTACTCCTAATAACACAATATACTATTAAAGGTATTTTTTGAAGAAAAAGTATTTTGAGTTTCAAGTAAAGTGCCATTTCTGATTATATTATTTACACTAAAATGTAATGGCTTCTTCAGATAACAGATCTGAAGTTGAATACTGCAGTTCTGTCAGTATTACCAACATGAATGTATAGAAAAAACTAAATTTAGGTAAGACAATTTAAATGCCAAACGTGTATTGATATGGTGGTAGCTCTGTAATATGTAAATAAAAAAAAAACGAAAATCGTTTACTTTACACATTATCTGCAGTGTGTAAAGTATCAACTTCACACATCGGAATAAAAATAGTATATTATGTGGCAAGTGTGTGAAGCTGAAATTTTTACATGAGGGTGGAGATTGCGACACGAGCCGAAGGCGAGTGTTGCAAACCACCCGAATGTAAAATAGGCTTCACACACTTGCCACATAATATACTTTTTCTACGATCTTGCAATAAAATATAGTTTTTTTTTAATAAACTAATAACACATTTCTCATGAAGTTGTTATTTCTACGGACCATTTATCAACACATGATTTACGTGTATATAAAGATATTCATCGTATGTGTTAAAACTGAACTATTTACTTCACGCACAGTGTACAAAAAATCAAACTTCACACATAAAAATTGATACGTGAAGTACTCACTTCATGCATGGGAGTAGAAAAAAATATTTGTACCCTGCGAAAACAGTCCTCCTAATGTACCCAGGTGAGACCTACTTACAAGAAAGGTGTACGACAAATTGTAGAAGCGCCAAAATTATAACAACTAAGGCACAGGATTCAGGATTCTTCAAAACGTGCAGAAACTATACTTTAATCTTGCCAACGATTCATGAGGCAAGTCAGAATTAAACTTCGTAGTATGGAAAAAACGGTCTACTAGCTCCATATTAAATATGTATGTTAAAGCTAAAGCTATGTTAATTGTTGTAGTAATAAGCAGATTCAATATACTTTCCTTAATTTTTTCCGAAAACTTTTGTGACACATGTTATGTATTTATATTACGTTCTCCTGTTTTGCTGTGATTAATCTCTGATCAATCTTGGAAACTATTCGTACTAATCTCGTAGTTCAGCGAGTTCAGCAGGAAATAAGGGCAGGAATAAACAAAAACTAGAGCAATAAATCTCGTACAGAGTGCAGAACTACCTTCCAACACTTCCCTCCTGTCTTCCTAAATCATTCATTCGAAAACAACAGACATTAATAATTTCATAAATCAGGGCAGTTCCTTCACTGCCCTTTGTCAGCCCTTCGGTTAGCCCCTGCGGTCTCCAGAGGGCTGGAAGGATGGACATTGCACTACAACCCTTTCACATTATCGCCAAGGGAAGGAATAGCCTACCAGTTTCATACAAATATTTTGCATTTTGATTATAAAATGTAAAAAGTGCGTATTTTCTTTATACATGCTGTTCCAAATTTAAATGCCCCATTGGATACAAGTATTAATTATTTTTACCTTCCGTTACCTTCACGTTAATGTTATTTTCTTTATTTATACTTATTTTTCTAATATATATACTTCAGAAAGCATATTAAACGATATTTTTCGAATTGTGTTAAAGCCAACTATGTATAATGCCGATAAAAAAAAACTGTTGTGTCCAGCACAATACCTTCCGTCAATCCTGTGTATAATGTATAAATTGCATACATAATGTTTCTTGCAAAAGATTATAAATTTCCAGTAAAATTATTTCATAAACAAACTATTCAAATTGCACTTGACACTAACATCTTCTTCCTCTTTAGCTTTTCCCATTCGTTAGGGGTCCCTATTTGTGCGTGTCGTTCTCATTCAGTTTTTTTTCTCTCAAGTCTTCCGCAATACAGTCCTTCTATCTTATCTTTGGTCTTCCTCTGTTTCTTCAACCTCCTATTACTAAACTACTCATTCTTGTTCAAATATAATTCTTCATTTCTCCGCATGACATGTTCAAACCAGTGTAATCGTATTTCTTGTATCTTTCTAGAAATTTGTAAGACTAGAGTTATTTTCTTACCGTATTTTTCCGTGTCTTCCCAAACATCTACTTCAACATCCTCATCTCTGCCACATTTATTTACTTTTTATTGATACTGACATCTGTCAATTTGAATTATATGAATATATTAGTAGTTTCCATGTTTAGCATAGCTGGCTGAATTATAAAATTTAATTTCTTTAAAATTCTTTAACTCTACATCTATTGGATATGAAGTATAAAATGTAATCAAATCGTATAAAGAATATAATTCCTTAGTCACGTGACATGTTTTCCGCCAATCAACATTCAGAATCTCCCTAGCTACGCGTTTATCACAGCGATGATAAAAAACAAGGAAATAAACACCGTATTTATAGTCGTTACTAAGGGATTTGTTTTCTTTATTTATGACATTGACAGTTAATTTTGAGTAAAAAAATAAATAATAACAATGATTCAAACTCCGAAATATTAAATAAAACACGTAAGTACCATGTTTTAATACAATATGAATATGTATATCAAAAGTTAGGTTAGGTTAGATTGCAAAAATTCATTATATTCTCTCATTAAATATAATCTCGTGATATGATTAATAATCGAAGATATTGTTCGTGAAACCGGAGCAGCACATTTCAACTCGTCCTTCGGACTCGTGAAATCTGCAGCTCGTTTTCACTCGAGAATATCATCGATGATAATCATATCACTTGTTATATTACGTATGAGAATAATATATTCTTTCAGTTATAATAACGTTAAATGTCAATAAATCAAATTTAACTGGCGGGCTACTGTCATATGTGTTGCTGCGCAAAGTATTATGTATTTTCGTGGCTATTTGTTTTATTTTAATGATATAGTTTAATGTCTGTTTAAAGTGTAAGTAATATTTTTATTTTATTTACTTGTGTATTTTCTTGAGATACTGACTACAATATATGAAAATATTGAATATAAATAAGAATTACTAAAATTAAGCACAAACATTTAAATATATATATATATATATATATATATATATATATATATATATATATATATATATATATATATATATATATATATATATACTTATTATCTCTCGTATTACTATTAAATTACATGTGATAATAACTTATATCCTATACTCTACATAACCTCTAAATCTATGTCATAATAATAATTGTGTATAAATTAATTTTTATTATCTTTATAGATTCATAGTGTGATTATTTAATGTTCCTTTACAAATAAATAGGGAATTGAATACTCAGTATGTTTGACATTAGCCCGCAAATAGAGGCGATCTTGGCCCATGGCCATATCCTGTATAGAGGTACCCTAGTTCCACCCTGTACATTAAGAAACAATGCGAATTGACTATGCAAATGCAAAGATTTTCTATATGTACGTATTATAGTTTCAGTTTTATTAGAGCTATCGTACCACTTACGATAATGACAAAGTCACTATAATATGTAATCTAGCAACGAATCAAACCATTATTACAGCTTCTATACATCCATTTCCTGTTACCGATGTACGAGTAGAATTCGTCCTCCCTTCACGGAATGCAAATATAATGGTTGTATTTTATTTCGCTTAGAGCCAATTTGGTGTGAGGGTTATGTAATTTGTGCAGTAGTCGCGACAAAAGCTCCGGAGCGATCGAACGCGAATCATTTATCCATCGCGGGGTGAGGAGTACGCGGGCGACTCGACGAACCGAGAACACAGGCTGATCGGACGGTGATTTTTACCCCAGCAAATCACAAATCACTGTCATCTGACTTTCAAATGAGCAATCACTGCCGGATTGCTAGATAGAAGAGAAGAGTCATCTACCTACCAACACCACGGGGATAACCCGATGGTGGAATTGGAAGTGGTACTTGTGTCCAGTCCAGAATAATGACGGTTTGGTATTATTAATTATATGGAGATTGAGAATGTGTGTGCATGATTTGAATCACGTATTTGAGAAATCACATAAGTAAAAAAATCTGGCCAACACATGACCTCTCGCCATTTCCATTTTATGTTACATAAATAAATATATCATCACGGCATATTACCCATTGCTGGGTGTGCCAATCTGCTTTGTACGCAGATATCTGTAAATGATGAAATATTTGTACCGTGTGGACACGTACCAGGCGTCACCTCACGGGCACTGTCGTGGAAAGTGCACCACAGGGGTCAATTTTGTGGCATGAAAATTCAATGTAATTTTTGGCGTCGGTCGGGATCGAACCCGGGTCATAATTAACGAATTTAACATTTCTTGTACGTACAAATAATTCAGCTTGTATCCATTCTTTCGTTCTATGAGGAATTTTCTCCTACTTCTAATATATTCAAAATTCTTTATATTCACTGACGGTATTAGCGGTATTTCTTAAGGAAATATGTAATTGACATTTATCTGTCAGTTACAAACATTTAATTTTTGAATTGGTTTTCATGACATTATTTGAGCTGGGAGATTTATTACAATAGATTGTTAATATACCTTACATCTCTTTATTTCTAAATCTATAAAAGATATAATAAAATATTTATATGTATCATATAGATAATTTACTCTTCTTTTACTAGCAAGAACAAAAATTATCGAAAAATAATATTTAGAAGATTTTATTTAAGAATCGGCTACTTCCGGTTGTACAATTATTACCAAAACCTTTTCAGCTCTTCCCAGTAATGTCCGATTGAAGTAGTTAAACAGATATTAAGTATTATAGTTTTTGAGAAATCGCCCTTCCAACATCCCCACACACATACACACATTCATACATCCACACACACACACAGACATCATTGTAAAAATATTAAAATCGGATTGTAGGGACCTTAAAACGTGCTTCATCAATAAAATCTGGATATGCGATTTTTAGCATGAATCCAATACCTCTCTTAGCGAGAGGTAAAAATATGACATATGGTTTCTCAAATAGTTGATTCATTTGTAAATTAGTAGTAGGTGAAAGTAGTACAAAAGAAAAAAATCTGTTCTGGCCAGCACAATACCTTCCGTCAATCCTGTGTATAATGTATAAATTCCATACATAATGTTTTTTGCAAAAGATTCTAAATTTCCAGTAAAATTATTTCATAAATAAACTATGCAAATTGCATTGACATCTTCTTCCTCTTTAGCTTTTCTCATTCGTTAGGGTTCGCTATTTTACTCATTTCTGTTTTGCGTGTCGTTCTCATTCAGTTCATTTTCTCTCAAGTCTTCGGCAATACAGTCCTTCCATATTATCTTTGGTCTTCCTCTGTTTCTTCAACCTCTTATTAATAAACTACTCATTCTTGTTCAAATATAATTCTTCATTTCTCCTCATGACGTGTTCAAACCAATGTAAATGTCTCTCTTGTATCTTTCTAGAAACTTGTAACACTAGAGTTATTTTCTTACCGTATCTTTCCGTGCCTTCACCAAGATCTACTTCAACATCCTCATCTCTGCCACATTAATTTACTTTTTATTGATACTGACATCTGACAATTTGAATTATAGGAATATATTAGTAGTTTCCATGTTTAGCATAGCTGGCTGAATTATAAAATTTAATTTCTTTAAAATTCGTTAACTCTGTATCTATTGAATATGAAGTATAAAATGTAATCAAATCGTATAGAGAATAATATATTCTTTAAGTTATAATAACGTTAAATGTCAATAAATCAAATTTAACTGTTAAATCTTCAAAATCCGGTTCACCAATTATAACCAAAATCTAACCACTTGTTCTTCTGGATGTAAACTTTAGGAATACGAAAAAATTATAATTTTTAGAATCGTGGTACTGAAGTTATGGGATCTGGAACTTTTGTCACACACACAGACAGACACACAGACACACACACACACACACATACATACATACAGACATCATCGTAAAAATAGTAAAATCGTATTATAGGGACCCTAAAACATGCTTATTCACTAAAAACTCATCATTGAATTTTTTGACCAAAGACAATACCTTCCTTACCTAAACGTGACGGAAGGTAAAAAAAATGGTTAATTGAAAATTTCATTTTATTTAAAGCTTTTGAAAGTGACTTTTCATTGTGACAATATTGACAATATTTTACTAAAATTGTAGTAATTATTTTCATTTTGGATTAATTTCATCGATAGTGCATGTTTATGTTAATGTATCATGCACAGAACATAAAACGTGCAATATCCCAAATTTATCACACGAGTGTAAAAAACGAGGACCATATAAAATGTTTATTGTTTGTTTGTTTAATTAGTTTGAACTAGCAATCAAATGTGACTAACGATCTGAATAATCCGTTGGCTTGCTCGTTCTGCTGAAGAATTGAAAGTAATTTGTTTCAATTAATAGTTGTAATTGTTCAATGAATCAAAAAATTAACTATCATAAACGATGATATACTCAATCAAATGGATAATGGACATTGGCTTTTAATAACACTCATCATTTTTATTCTTTTTAATGATGGACATTTATTACAAGTATCCCATTTCATTATAATCCATACACTAAGAAAAATGATCATTTTGTAGAAACAAACTTCGTTTCATATAAAGCAATATGTCTTTTGAATTCAGCGGATTAAATGTTTGTTGTTGAGAAATATATAATTACCTTCCGTTACCTTTAGGTAAAGAAGGTATTGTCTTTGGTCAAAAAATTCATTGATGAGTTTTCAGTGAATAAGCATGTTTTAGGATCCATATAATACGATTTTACTATTTTTACGATGATGTCTGTATGTATGTGTGTGTGTGTGTATGACAAAAGTACGACGATTCCAAAAATTATATTTTTTTCATATTCCTCAAGTTTACATCCAGAAGAAGAGGTGATTAGATTTTGGTTATAATTGGTCAACCGGAAGTACCGTCATTTGAAGATTTTACAGTTAAATATCATTTATTAACATTTAATGTTATTATAACATAAAGAATATATTATTCTCTATACGATTTGATTGCATTTTATAATTTATATTCAATAGATAATGAATTATAAAGATATTAAATTTCATAAATCAGCCAGCTATGCTAACCATGGATACTGCTAATATATTCAGATAATTCAAACTGACAGATGTCAGTATCAATGAAAAGTAAATGAATGTGGCAGATATGAGGATGTTGAGAGAGAAGACCCGGGAAGAAAGGAAAGAAATAATAATGGAAATAACTCTAGTATTAGAAGTTTGTAGAAAGATACAAAAGAGACGATTACATTGGTTTGAACATGTCATGAGGAGAGATGACGAATATATTGGAAGAAGAATGAATAGCTTAGTAATAGAAGGTTGAAACAGAGGAAGGCCAAAGATAAGATGGAAGGAAGGTATTGCGTAAGACTTGAGAGGAAAGGAATTGAATGAGAACGACATGCAAAAATAATGAGTGGAAGAAGAAAATAAAAAATAGCGATTCGTAACGAATGGGAAATGCTAAAGAAGAAGATGATGTCAGTGTCAAGTGCAATTTGCATAGTTTATGAAATAATTTTACTGGAAATTTAGAATCTTTTGCAAGAAAATTTATGTATGAGATTTTTACAACACCAGGATTGACGGAAGGTATTGTGCTGGCCACATCAGATTTTTTTTTGAGTGAATTTGTTTCACGCAAATAAATGTTGTTGTTAAATTCTCAAATAAATTTATTTATTATAAAGAAACATTTCTTAGATTATAAAGAACAATATGATTCCATGAAATTTACTATATTTGTAACAAATTATTATTTCTGGAAATATTTGTTTATTTGAAATTATTTTCTTATTTTAAATAAAGAAAAGGTTAAAGAAAAAATATTTTTTCTACTTACAACAAAATATTTATTTCATATAAAAACAATATGTACACATATTTATTGATTTGTGTAACGTAAATACATACAGTAAAAATTTTGAAAGATGTCCGATCAAGGTTATATACGGATTGTATGAATTCAGATTTTTGCTCCGCCCATTATGACAAATTCAGTAGTATCGTTCGCTTAGTTTTTATGAGGGTACATAAGATACTACTATTATTTTATTATTGTAAAAATATATGTTACAATAAAAGTATTCAAAATTCAAAATATATCAACTGGTAAGTTTATTTGCAAATGTATAACCAAATACGTGAAAAATAAGATAATGACACAATGTCAGTGTCAGTGACTCTGACAGATAAAAACGTTGTTCGTACGGCTATCGGTAATGATGGAATATTTGTACCGTGCGGGCGCTTACCAGGCGTCACCTCAGGTAATGTATGTGAATTAATAAATAAACTTACGTTACAGCGAAAGTATTATCAACAACGAACATGGTTTTGAAGTGGAATGTCCTAACTTAGTCGCAACAATATGAATATTTGAAAGACAAGCGTGTTAATCCTTATCGCACAGGCTTATAGCCTTTGAAAAGGAAAGAGATAAATGAATACCAATTTGTTAATTTGTTCATGATACAGATGACCTTGTTCGGACATCTTTAAAACAAATTACTGTATGTATATATTTGCTAAAGTGTTTTCAAATTATGGTTCATTATTAGAATTTCTACAACGTTTGTCGTAAACATTATAATTGATTTGTACTGCAAAAGATATATTTATTGTGAACAAACTGGCCTTATAACAAATAAATCATACCCAAATCAACATATTTTTGTCTTATTAATAATCCATTTTCTCAGTGTAATATTCGTTTACAATTCAAAACTTTGATTCCTCTGGAAATGTGCTCTTGTGGTTGTTCTTCCAACATGGACACATTTATCATCATTCTGTATCATAAACTAGCTTCTCGTTTCTCGATTTGCTTGTGAATGAAACCATGTCCTCGGTATCTTGCCTACAAGCATCCATTTCCTGCTATTAAATCAGGTCTGTTGGTGTAATTGACAAGTAGAAGAAGCAGCCAGCATCAAGCAGCGTTCCTCACGAAGTTGCGATAGAATCTGTTCATGGTTAATTCTCTGTCTCTGGCCACCAGCTACTTGCCTACCGGACTCTTGATCTTTTTCTAGCTAACTAGCGCAAAACTGGAAGCGAGGAGATGCAGACAGTGGTTGCCAAACAACCAGTTATTAACATTTAAGATGAATAAGAATAAATATGTACAGTAAAATCTTTCTTAATGGATACATTCCATAAGTGGACACCTCTATTAACTGGACAATTTTAGAGGAATCGTCATTTTCACCTCTCGTTACCCTTGGTAAGGGAGGTATAGGGATCGTGCTAAAAATCACATATCGAGATTTTGCTAATTGACCACGTTTTAAGGTCCCTATAATCCAATTTTAACATTTTCACGATGATGTTTGTGTGTATGTGTGTGTAGGGATTCTAAAACGTGCTTATACATTAAAAACTAACCATCGAATTGTGACTAAAAACAATACCTTCTATACGTAAGGTAAAAAGCAGTCACAGTAATTTAATAAAAATATTATCCATGCAAAAAGTATAGAAGAGCTCTTATAGGTGCATTGCGTAAAACAAACTCATAAAAATGCATTGCATTTTACGCATCGTTATTAAAAAAAATCAGACTTCTTGTACTGCGATCCAGTGTGTGAAGCTAATACTTTATGGATAGGAGTATATAATAGTATATTAAAGAACGAATGTCATAATTGTCATTTTATTTTGTGAGAAGGAAGTTTGGGTAACGACGCGTAGCGGAGTTGCCCAAACCTTCAAACAAAATAATCGACAATTATGACATGAGTTCTTTATACTATTTTTTCTATTTTGCGCCTTTTATGATCTTTTTAAATAAAAAATCGTAAATTCAAAATTTAGGGTTTTGTGTTAGTTGGTAATAATGTGACATTTGAAAATTCAATTGTTTGAATTTAAAATTGTCTCGTGTTGTTTACAATCAAATTCATATCAAATTAAAAATGAATAGAGACGATTTTTTGTGTACTCCACCTGAAATACGTGAAATTACGGAAAATACATTTTATAATTCCAAAAGCAAACAATGAAAAAAGTCAGGTTTCATAGTCATAACCAAATATAAAATTTTTACAAGTTACTTACATTTTATTGTATAAAATAAACTGAAAAGGATGTGAAAAGTGTAAAACTATATAATTATACACATCTTATATTTAAAACACTATTTTCTTATAAATAAACACTTAATTCTTGTTGACATTTCTCCTCCGCCGCCATTTTGCTTTTGTCTGAACTACTACACAACCTGCGGAACTTTGGCTATGACATCAGCGCTAAAAAGCTCGAACTAATTTACCCGCAGAGTTCATAAGTAAATTATATATTTTAAATATCAACAATTAATAGTGTTTTGAACTATTTATGCCCTAAGTATATATAAACAAAAATAAAAATCTTAACAATCGTTAGTATCGTTTATTCAGTGAGGTTTGACATTTGATATTTTTTGACATAACATTTCAGCTATGCTACCAACTTTATAAAAATAAATTGTACTAGGCTGTTACAACACTCAAACGAGCTATTAACGAACTCCTTTGGGTGCTGTAATAGCTTTGTTACAGATGCAAAATAGAAAAAAAAAAAATTTTCAACACATACCAAACAATTATTCTTTTACTGAATAAAGCTGTCAGCGACCAAGGACTAAGTTGTGGACTCACCTGAAAAAGAAATAATAACATTAGTTTGATTACGAAAAAATAAAACAACTTTATTATGTATGTAATATTCTCAAAATAAATTATCATGTGCTACTATAGAAAAAGAAGTTGGAAAGTTTTTAGATGTGGTTCTGACGATGGTAGGAAAAGTTTGGGTAGAGATATGAAGAGGTGTTGTGGTGTTGAGAAGGATTGCAGAAGAGAAAACAATTTTGAAAGGAATAAGAAATAGGAAAGCTAACTGGATTGGACATATTTTGTGATGCTGTCCCGGTTGGGTGCGGTGCCATCTTGGCGTAGTCCTCTCTGTCAGCAGGGATTGGTTTGCTCGGGCGCCTTCAGCGGCGGATGCTGAAAGAGAGGAAGGATTGCTGGATAGCTTTCTGCGGAGGAAGGTCAGGGTATGTCTCAGAAAAGTACGTAGTTATCTTAACCAACTAGTTTATTATTCCCAACGTATGTAAAATGCAATATAAATAAATAAAGAATGAAAACCCTTTGTGTAAACTGTGACGCTCCTTCAACAAAAACTAAATTAATAGAAATCGTAATAAATTTCAGGTAGTCACAGTTTGTCGTAAAATACATTAAAAACATATACTTTGGTTCACGAAAGATGACTATTCATGGTCACTTGTTCGAAGAAAGAATACACGGCACTTTATACAGTAGTAACTTAGCAACATTTCATGTTAGAAAGAGAAAGATTATTTGACGTATGTCTATACAGTTTATGTTGTGTGATAGATATACGTAAATGGTTACATTACTTTCCAACACATTACAAATAATAATGACGTATGTCGTAGAGTTACAGATATCTAATTATCTACTGCACTGCCCTCTGTCCTAATAGTTACCCAGTGACGTTGACATTTAAATCAAATTATTATTCCATGGTTTTTGTCAAGTCTATGTTTTTGGGTTTTGCAAATACATAGGTGAAGAGCATAAATCTTTGAGAAAGGCGCTATTTAAAAAGAAACATAATTTTCATATAAATTACACTTATTTTTTTCAGTTAAAATGTATCAATAAATATTTCATGTTGCACGTCTATGTATACGAAATGCAGTGAAGTTATCTGCTAGTAATATTATACCATACGGTTAATAAATGACCTTGAATTGTCATCTTTCGTGAACCAAACTATAGTAACAGACATTATAAAATAATATTTCATAATAATAATAATTGAGCATGCTATTGACAAACGCTGCTCAATTCTCGGCGGTGAATATATAAGTTAAACAACTGATAGTTCTACCGGTTAAATAAATGTGAACACCAATGTGTAACAAATCCTATCTACAACCAATAACATTATAACAACAATATACAACAATGAACATCCTTGGTATCATGGTTTTACAGTACATAGGTAAGTCAAAACATTCATTTATTTGTAAATCTCTGAATAGGTTATAATTTCAGCATGCGGCGATTCATTTACGATCTTACATCGTTTGTGGCTGACTACAATTGTGTTTCAAAACAACAACAATACTGAGACGAGCTACGTATCGTCACAATTTTAAGGAGGGTTTATACATATATGTGATATATATATGTGATAATAAAATTTTATCATATTTTTTGACATATTTGTGTTTGGTATTTAATTATTTTCAACATTTCTTGTTTCTGGGAAGGAATGAGACAATGCATAAATATTATAAAAGTTTTCACAATGCTTCTTTATAAAAACTTGTTTTATTTCTCTTTTTAAGTATTCGTGCGTGTATGAAAAGTTTGATGAACTCTGATGTTACTGGTAAGTGATCTCTCAGTACAGTACAGATGGTGAAATTAATAATGTGGATGAATAAAATCGCGCTGGTATAAATCACCAGCATTCTCTCTGTCAATTAGATCTGCACGGGCGAGAAAAATTCTCTGTAAGAAATCTGACAGGAATTTTAACGAAAATAATTGATAGACTTGTTTTGTTCCTCACATGATGAACCTGTCACGCTGCTCAAATACCTTTCTACTTGAAAATGTTTTATCAGGATGTTCTAGTTTAGATTATCTTGAACAAAAACTCATGTTGTCTTTAGAAATTACTGAAACTTTATTGGTTAAATGAGGAATAAACTATTCAGGTGTTGTAAGATCTTAATACCTTGAACTAGGTAGAAGTGTGCACCGAAATGTTGGTGTTGTAGAATAAATGCTGATTGACTGAGATTTGGAGTAATTGTTAACAAGTTAACACCTTATCCACACTACTGCCAAGAAATTTCCCACATATAATCTATTCAACTTAGAATGAGTACCCTGGAGAAGGCTTTTGGCGATGAAGCTATTTCAAAATGGCACGCATTTAACAAATATTAAAAAAAATATCTGATGTGGACACCACATGACTTCCTTGTACGATTATTAAACTATACATATTTTTTTAATAACTAAATTACAAAATATTAATTTAACTTCAAAACGGTAAGAGAGTTTTGATTACAACAATGAATATGACTAATTTCACAATAAAAATATAATATTTGTTATTGTTCGAATCATAAAATTGCACGTATTTAACGTAATTTGAAATGAACATTTTATTTTAATTTTTTTGTCCTAATCCATAGCAAGCTTTATTACGAAAACAAAAAAGTATATAATTTTTAAATTTACATATCTCGCTTATATAAAGGGCTAATTTAATAATACTTGATGTGCTAGACGCAGAAATTAATTCTCTAAAACTTTTATTTGAAGCATTTATTTCTAAAAACAAAATAAAATCATTTTATTCAAGAAAAACTGTTAACAACTTCAAGTAATGTACCATTTCCGGTTAGCCTATTTTAACCAAAATCTATTATGTTATTTCGATTGACATAAAAGTCTTGTATACCAAATTTGAAAAGTATTGGATTATATTTTAAAACAGTTTTTCATTAAAATCTATTATATGCTTCATGTAAAGTGCCACTTCTGGAAATTGTGTAATAACCAGAAAAAGAGGTGCACAACTAGAAGTTATAGCAGTCCTAAATACAAAATTTCAACTTTCTACGGCTTATCGTTTTTGAGTTATGCGAGATACGTACGTACAGACGTCACGGCGAAATTAGTCAAAATGGATTCAGGGATAATCAAAATGGATATTTCCGCTGAAATCTGAAAACCGAAATTTTTCGCGATTACAATACTTAGTTTACTTACGTACAAGGAAGTAAAAAGGAAATAATATTTTAAAAATTGTCATTTGATATGTTAATAGTTACTTGGATCTTTTAAAAATTAGTATTGATATTTAAAAATCTATAAATGATCATTTAAAATAATTATAACCTCTCGCTACATCTGTTTTTGGTTACATAAGTAAAGGGCGCGAGCAGTTATGTGCCATTGTTGGCCTTAACAAGCAGATATGGGGGGGGGGGCGTGTCACAATGACAATTAGTAATTATGTACATAGATATCAAATGTCATAATTTTTCGTTAAAAATTTCAAGATTTTCTAAATTCACGTAGATAATTTGTCACCTGGAGTGCGGAATTTACTTGTCGAGGAAAATAAACCACATGGAATTGGAAAATCACTAAATTTAGAATGAAAAATTTTAATATTTGACATCTATGTACATAATTACTAGCTATAATGCTGACACGGGCCCCCATATATGCTTGTCAAGGCCAACAAAGTTACATGACTGCTCGCGTCCAATTGTATTTAACATTTATTCTTATATACCTACACTCTACACCAAATATTCTACTTATATCTTCTTTTGATATTTAGATTTTTTAATTTAAATTTAATTCTCTTCAATAATGTCTCTGGATTTTTGATACTGACATTTATCTGTCAGTTACAAACATTTTAATTTTTCAATTGGTTTCCACGACATTATTTAGGCTGAGATTTTTTACAATAGATTATTAAATAAATAAGAATAAATATATCATCACTTCATATTACCCATTGCTGGGTGTGCCAATCTGCTTTGTACACAAATATCAGTAATGATGAAATATCTGTACCGTGCGGGCGCTTACCAGGCGTCACCTCACAGGCTCTCATAGCTGCTGTGTAGAGTGCACCACAGGGGTCAATTTTGTGCCATTAAAATACGAAGTCACCGACGCCAAATATTTAGAATTTTAAATGGCACAAGAATGACCCCTGTGGTGCACTCTCTATGTATATGTTATCATCGTTACCGAAATCTGTGTACAAAGCAGATTGGCACACCCAGCAATGGGTAATATGCAGTGATGTTATATTTATTTTATTTATATACTTACCTATATTCATTGCTGGCGTGGAGAGTGCACCACAAGGGTTAATTTTGTGCCATTTAAAATTCTAAATATTTGGCGTCGGTCGGGATTGAACCCGGTTCCTCAGACTCGCATGAGGTGATGCCTAGTAAACGTCCGCGCGGTACAAATATGTCATAATTATTCCCGACATCTGTGTACAAAGCAGATTGGCTCACCCAGCAATGGGTATAGGCCGTGATGACGTTTTTAGTTTTCTGTTTATTTTTGTTTCTGTTTTTTTTCTGAAAGATTTTTCAATAATGTATTAAGTTTCTTTCCATATAATTATTGTTCCATTTAGTATTTTCTTTTTAAAATGTTACTATTATTTGGAGAGGTGAAATAATGGAGATTCAGTCCTTGGTTAAAATATTATTTATTGAAAACAATACCGACGTTTCGATCACAATTAGACCATCATCTAAAAAAAAAATTTAAACAGAGCCATGAGGATGGTCTAATTGAGACCGAAACGTTGTTATTGTTTTCAATAAATAATATTTTAACAAAGGATTGAATCTCCATTATTTTCACCTCTCTAAATTAATTTGTAATGTTCAAAATAATATGTTAAAGATCATTCCATAATTTAAAAGATCATTTATGTGTTTTAACTGTCAAACCTATAATTTTTAATGGTAAGGTGTAGTGATCAAATATATTATTAAAGGTCGGTTAATTATTCCCCTATCAAAATGATACAAGCAAGAAGAATCGCTGAAGCGTTTTATAATTTGGAAACAACGTTAATATAAAAACAAGTACTTACTCGCATGTATATGAGGAATACTTGAAAGGGTGCATTATTAATAATGATGAATAAATTATTTGTAATAATAGAGGACCACATGGAAATAAAATGTATAGAAAAATCTAAAATTTATGTCATAGTATTAATTGGAATTTTCTTGTAAGAGTGACAAATATATTTACAGTAGATTTGATTTGCAGTAGTCGGTAATATGTTTACATTAGACTTTCGAATCTCATCGGTTTATAAATAAAAATAGATGGCGGTGGTGTTGTGAACGAATGCTCGTATTCGCGCTTGTGCTCGATTTCCTGTTCCGGCAGAGTTTGAAAGCTTTTCTATTACGTGTTCGTCTTATTGCTGCAGGTGAGTTTGCCTGCCTTGCGGTAGGATCAATGTTTACGACTAAAGTTTTAATCACTTTCGAGAAATATTGACGGATGAATCTTTCTTTCTGTTCTGTTGCAAATACTTCGCTTTGTTTGCTCGCGTGGAAAAATAATAGCGTTATACTCGCGAGATGCTCTAAAAAGATTTTATTGATGGTTTCGGTTCGCATTAAATCGTAAACTAATGAATTATGGCATAATAAAATTTATGAACACTGGAATGAAAAGACGGAAATTTAATTTCACTACAATAAACTTCACAAATAACTCAAGTATCCTGTTTATACACTATTCCACATTTATATTATCAACAATATATTATTATAATCTGCATTCAAAACATATTATAAATATGTCTGCCGTGTTCGCAAATATGTATATTAAATTTCACAATTTCAAAAGTTTTGCTTGGAAGTAAATATATACATCTTTTCTGTGGAAGTATTTAACTTCAAGGGGATCAAAGAGTTATTTTTATATTTTCAAGCTATAAAAAGTGTTTTACCTCTCGCTAAGAGAGGTATTGGATTCATTCTAAAAATCGCATATCCAGATTTTATTGAATAAGCACGTTTTAAGGTCCCTACAATCCGATTTTAACATTTTTACGATGATGTCTGTGTGTGTGTGTGGATGTGTATGTGTGTGTATGTGTGTGTGTATGTGGGATATTGGAAGGACGATTACTCAAAAACTACAAGACTTTAAATTTGTTTAATTACGTATTTCCCAATCGGACATTCATGGGAAGATCTGAAAAGGTTTTGGTAACAATTGGACAACCGGAAGTAGAAGATTCTTGAAAAAAATTCTTCTAAATATTATTTTTTGAAAATTTTTCGTGGTAATATTAAAGAAAATTAAATTCTCTATCTGATACATTTAAATATTTCATTATATATTCTATAGATTTAGAGATAAAAGAAATATAATATATAAAATAAGCTGTTGTAATAAATCAGCCGAAAGAATGCCATGGAAAATAGTTGAAAATTTAAATTGTCAAAAAATGTCAGTGTCAGATATCCGGAGACATTACTGAAGATTTTTTCTGGTAGTACATACATTATATTATTTCTTATTGCATTAATAGTTTAATATTTTAATATTATAGGTATATTACACATACCCTTCATATATGCTGTTACTTCCGACAATGAATTGGAAACATCTCGAAAAATTAAAAGAGTAGGAAAAAATTTCTGCATAGAATGAATTTAAATTAAAAAAATCTAAATATATGGAATAGATATAAGTAGAATTTTTGGTGTAGAGTGTAAGTATACAAGAAATGTTAAATACATTAAGGTGCGAGCAGTTATGTGTCAGAATTATAGCTAGTAATTATGTATATAGATGTCATATATCATAATTTCTCATTCTAAATTTAGTGATTTTCCAATTCCATGTGATTTATTTTCCTCAACAAGTCAATTCCACACTCCTGGTGACAAATTAACTACATGAATTTAGAAAATCTTGAAATTTTTAATGAAAAATTCTGACATTTATGTACATAATTACTAATTATCATTCTGAAACGGGCCTCCACATCTGCTTGTCAAGACCAACAATGTAACATGACTGTTCGCGCCCTATACTTAACCAAAAATAGGAAGTGGCGAGAGGTATTGTGATGGCCACAACAGATTTTTTTTTTGCTTTGTATGAAACAATAATGAGAGATCCTTTAATCCAAAATACTAAAAATAAATAACACCCAATAATATCTACAAGTTATATTTCATTTTATAAGATTTTTTCAGGTTGATGACGTGAGTTTTCTGCCTAATCATTTTCACGATATCAAATGTCATAATTTTTCATTCAAAAGTTCAAGTGGTTAATATGTCACCAGGAGGAATTTACTTGTCGATAAAAATAAACCATATGGATTTGGAAAATTATGAAATTTGCAATGGAAAATTATGACATTTTACATCTATGTAGCTGTCTTTCTGACACGGGCCAAAAAAGTCACATGACTGCCCGCGCCCTATGAAGAAATTTTGTCCTACTCTTCAAAATATTCAACATGTTTCCAATTCATTGTCGGGATTCTGAAGGGTGGTAATATACGTATAATTTTAAATATTTGACTATTAATACAAAAAAAAAAATATAATGTATGTGCCTCTCAGAAAAAGTCTTCAGTAATGTCTCTGGGTTTTTGACACTGGCATTTATCGTATATACATACTTGTAAATTCATTAATATATACGTTTCTTTAATGCTAGTATATGTTTTCTTCTTTTTTAAAAAATAAATAACAACTAATAATTTCTACAAGTGTACACCGAAACGTCAGTGTTGTAACAAAATTTTGTTCTAGTGTTTTGGATTGTTGAATGTACACAATATTTCAATTGTGGTGGTGCAATTATAAAGAAATCAATTATTTCGTAACGAGTAGTTCCAGTTAAAAAAACCGTTTATGCATATTTATTCTCTCTCCATCTACTCGTAATTTGAGTATAAAATGATAGTTTGATGAAAGTTGAATGAAGTAACCGGCCTCGAGGGACTAGGACTGTATTCCGGGCTGATTATGGCTAATCCCAACAATGTTGCATTCAATTTGCATATGTTCAAGCTAGGGGAATTTTAAAACCATTTTCTTCCGGACCAATTCATATGCAACTTCATTGTGATGCGATTTTAACGACCTCCTTCAATTATTTTTTATTTGATTAGGATGGAACGCTCTGTTTCAATTTATAAAAGGATTACCTCGAGGAATAAATTATTTTCATTTAAACTTTTGCAAAATTTGTGTAGGTGCGTCAATTTAAAGTATTAAAAATTGTTTTATCCGCAACCGACTGGAAAATATAATATTTTACGATATCCTTTTTACCTTCCGTCACATTTAGGTAAGGAAGGTATTGTCTTTGGTCAAAAAATTCAGTGATGAGTTTTTACTGAATAAGCATGTTTTAGGGTCCCTATAATACGATTTTACCATTTTTACGATGATGTTCCGGATCCGATAACATCAATACCACGATTCCAAAAATTATATTTTTTTCGTATTCCTAAAGTTTACATCCAGAAGAACAAGTGATTAGATTTTGGTTATAATTGGTTAACCGGAAGTAGCCTCATTTGAAGATTTAACAGTTAAATTTGACTTATTGACATTTAACGTTATTATAACTTAAAGAATATATTATTCTCTATACGATTTGATTACATTTTATACTTCATATTCAATAGATATAGAGTTAAAGAATTTTAAAGAATTTAAATTTTATAATTCAGCCAGCTATGCTAAACATGGAAACTATTAATATATTTATATAATTCAAATTGACAGATGTCAGTATCAATAAAAAGTAAATTAATGTGGCAGAGATGAGGATATTGAAGTAGATGTTGGGGAAAACACGGAAAGATACGGTAAGAAAATAACTCTAGTGTTACAAGTTTCTAGCAAGATACAAGAAAGACGATTACATTGGTTTGAACATATCAGGAGGAAAAATGAAGAATTATATTGGAACAAGATTGAATAGTTTACTAATAGGAGGTTGAAGAAACAGAGGAAGACCAAAATAAGATGGATGGACTGTATTGTAGAAGACTTGAGAGAAAAGGACCTGAATGAGAACGACACGCAAAAATAGCGACCCCTAACGAATGGGAAAAACTAAAGAAGAAGAAGATGTCAGTGCCAAGTGCAATTTGAATAGTTTGTTTATGAAATAATTTTACTGGAAATTTCGAATCTTTTGCAAGAAAAATTATGTATGGAATTTATACATTATATACAGGATTGACGGAAGGTATTGTGTTGGCCACAACAGATTTTTTATAACGAAGTTATATAAGGTGTTCCACAACTTCGGGCATATAGTACTGACCAAAATGAGTAAAAAAAGCTTCATCAACATGCGTCCAATCTTGAATAGTTTCCGAAATATGAGATAATGAAAAAATAAGTTTTTACGAGTTTACCTCATCTATCTCGAAAACTATGAGTTACGACTTCAATTAAATGACACTTTTGTTTACTTTGAGAGGTCATCATAGGTTGCGAATCTGGGGAAACAGGTTCGATCGCGACCGACGCCAAATATTTCGAATTTTAAATGACACAAAATTTACCCCTCTGGTGCACTCTCCACGCCAGCAATGAGTGGCTGTGAGGTAACGCCTGGTAAACGCCCGCACAGTACAAATATGTCATCATCATTACCGACATCTGTGAACAAAAGCAAATTAGCACACCCAGCCAGCAATGGGTAATATGCCGTGATGATAAATTTATTTATTTATTTAGTAAAATGCTGCGGCGATTTTGACCAATATTTAATTTTCAAATAACTTCTTAACTATTAGAAATCAAGAAAAATGTTTCATATAAAATTTTATTGTCGGTAAAAAGAATACAGCAAATATTGTTTATTTATTTTGGGTAATTTGTCGACTGTGATGTGGATTAGGTGTTACAATTACTCGAAAGTTCAGTCAAACAGCATGTTATAAATATATTAGCAGTTTTCATGGTTAGCATAGCTTCCTGATTTATGAAATTTAATATCTTTATAATTCTTAAATTCTATATTTATTGAATATAAAGAATAAAATGCAATCAAATCGTATAGAGAATAATATATTCTTTAAGTAACGTTAAATGTCAATAAATGAAATTTAACTGTTAAAATCTTCAAATGAGGGTACTTCCAATTGACCAATTATAACCAAAATCTAATCAGCTCAATTTTTGGAATCGTGGTATTGAAGTTATGCGATCCGAAACTCTCGTCACGCACACACACACACACACACACACACACACACACACACACACACACACACACACACACACACATACACACACACACACACACACACACACAGGCACATACATACAGACATCATCGCA
Source organism: Harpalus rufipes (assembly GCA_951394225.1). Classification (NCBI taxonomy): domain Eukaryota; kingdom Metazoa; phylum Arthropoda; class Insecta; order Coleoptera; family Carabidae; genus Harpalus; species Harpalus rufipes. The sequence continues at coordinate 46,233,255 of OX596282.1, forward strand.
AAAATGGTAAAATCGTATTATATGGCCCCTAAAACGTGCTTATTCTCTAAAAATTCATCATTGAATTTTTTGACCAAAGACAATACCTTCCTTACCTAAAGGTGACAGAAAAAAAAACCCGCGTTACAGAAGGCTATTATTATTTACGAATAACGTATGTTGTAATATATTATTTTACACATTACTGAAACTCTTTCAACATTCACGATCAACAAAAAAGTGGTACTTTTCGGAATTGATACGTAATATTTTATTCAGAGGATTTAGTTCACGTCGTGAACATCTCTGTTACTAGAAATCTGAATCTGTAGAGTTTTTAATGTTCTCGTCTTTCCCATTCCAGTTTTTGAAGTACCGTCCAGATCCTTATAAAATTCCCATTTCCCACAAGTCTGTGTATTTGTGTGAAACAGTGAAAAGCACGATTACACGGTATAAAAACCGTAGTACATCCCTTGTAAACAACTTCATCCCCGTTTTAATTTGTTCCTCGCATGTGGCTTTAGAATCCATTAAAATTTCCCCGGCATTGAGTTGGGCGACAGCTGTAAAAAACCTTGAGCGTCTCTGTCTCCGTCGCCGCATCTTCCTCCTCCGCCACCGCCACCGCCGTGGAAGATAAATGGAAGGAAGACAAATTCAGACGCCGCATGATGCATGGTCGGGACCAGGCCCGAGTGAATTCAGACGAATTCACGGGGAAAATAACAATGTTGTCGCTCTGTTCCGCGATTTTCTCTTTCAATTTCCAAACATGTGGGCGAAGGATATGCAATGTAATGGCCCGTAAGGGGACCCCAACTAAAATGGAAACACTATTTTCGTACGATTTATTTTACGAATGTAATTAATTATAGATTGTATTATTATTATTTGATGGACTCGCGTGGATTTGTACGAGTAAGTTAGGTGACAGTTTGTGATTTGAACGACCGAAGTCGATGCTGATGTTAAATTTGAAAGGATATTTTGATGAACTGCAAAAGGTGTTTGGGTGTAAGTTATGTTCATTAGTTATTTCATTAATTATTAATTATATTATTATAAAAACTTTGATATAATGTATTTCGTTTTGGCCGTGATTAACGTATGTCTTATAAGTTTTGGCAAAAATTTAAACATTTTTACCTTCCGTCACCTTTAGGTAAAGAAGGTATTGTCTTTGGTCAACAAATTCGATGGTGATAGTGTATTAGCACGTTTTAGGGTCCTTAGAATACCCTTTTAGCATTTTTACGATGATTTTATATAACGTTATAAATAACTTAATAAAAAACAAAATAACGTTATGTAACGTTATTTTTGTTTCGTTATTATAACGTTACAATAATCGTATTTTTCTCAAGTTTGTAAAAAAAATTCATTAAAAATTAAAATTTAAAACAATGTATTAAAAAAACTAAAACACACATCTTAGCTTAGAAATGAAATAAAGTGTTCAACATTTGTAATTAACTAGTGACATCTATTTATTATTAAACATGAAATAAATTATCAAGAAATTATACTTTCAAACAGCAAAAATCTTGTAAAATTTGTAAACTTGGATAACGTTATAGAGAAACGTTATTTGTTATTGTAACGTTTTATTTATATGGGAGAAGTGTAAAACTCAGCCAATTATTATTAATTAAAATAATACGTTTATTAAACGATAAATATATATTAAAAAGATAATTAAAAGATAATAAATTTAACTAACACTATGATAAACAAATATTAACACTAATTTAAAAACTAAGAATATTATAAACACTTAAATATTTAGATTATTTATTTAAACAATTAACACTACTATTTATGTCACTAATTATATTTATTTATGTTCACTTCTTGTTGACTGTTTGTTTATATCACCAACTATTCATAACACGACGCTTATTTATATCAGACTCTCTGCTGCCTTTCTCGACGGTACTTATATACCCGGCGACTTTTGTTCCAGAAACGACTAGAACATTCGCGAGATAAAAACATCGTGCACAATAGATCACGTCACCGCAATAATTAAACAAGTCCGAACATGTCTGTTACGCACGGAGATTCGGGCGCGACACGGCGGCGCCGACTATGGTGCGGCGGCGGCGAGGGCTACGGCGCGGCGGTGGCGGCGACGTTACATAATGTTACAGTTACATAACGTTATTTTGTAATTATAACGTTATTAAAAAAAATGAAACGTTATTATAACGTTATCGGGTATCGTTACGATATTGCTATTATGTTGAATAGTTAATTTACAAATATTATTTGACTTTAGGAAATAAAGTTCTTAACTTGATCCCAAGGTTATTAAGTAGATATAACGATTTTCATAATAACGATTTTGTTATGATAGCGATTCGTTAAGCGAATATTTTACAGAATAGGCCTATAAATTTCATAAACCAGCCATGTATACTAACCATGGAAACTGTTAATAAATTCAAATAACTCAAATTGACAGATGTCAGTGTCAATGAAAATGTGGCAGAGATAAGGATGTTGACATAGATGTTGGAGAAGACACGGAAAGATAGGATAAAGAATGAGAGCATAAGAGAAATGGCTCAAGTGATAGAAGTATCTTCAAAGATACAAGAGAGACGATTACATTGGTTTGAATATGCCCTGAGACGAGATGAAGAATATATTGATAGAAAAATGAACAATTTACTAAACAGGAAGACCAAAGAAAAGATGGAAGTACTGTATTGTGGAAGACTTGAGAGAAAAGTAACTAAATGAGGACGACACGCGAAATGGAAATAAGTGAAAAAAAAAAATTAAGAATAGCGATGCCTAACCTTTAACGAATGTAAATAGCTAAAAAAGATGTCAGTGTCAAATGCACAATTTACATAGTTTGTTTTTGAAATAATTTTATTGGCAATATAGAATCTTTTACAAGAAAATATATGTATGGAATTTGCAAATATATTCACTATAATGCAGAATATTTTGAGAGAATGTAATTAAATTTTCAGAATAATAATACTATTCGTATTATATATAAATGATGTACAAAATGTTTTTCAATATTGCAAATTTCATTTATTCGCTGATGACATGGTAATTTATATCACTGGTAATAATAAGACTGAAATTACTATGAAATTACATACAGATCTCGAAAATTTACATACATATCTCAGTAAAAATAATCTTAAATTAAATGTTGACAAAACAAAAGCAATGCTTATAGGCAGTAACAAAAAAATTGTGAATTTAATTAATGATAATTTCAGAATTTGTATGGATAATACTAATATTGAAATAGTACGAAGTCTTAAGTATTTAGGAATGATTATAAACAGCAATCTAAAATTAGAAGACCATGTTAACTACACGTGCAAAAAAATTTCAAAGAAAATTTATTTCTTGAGAAGGTGTAGCCAGTATTTATCAAAAACAGGACGGGAAATTGTATACAATACTATAATTTTACCTCACTTCTATTTTGCGGGATCAATTATGTATCTAAGTAATCAAAGTGATATGAACAAGTTGCAATTACTTCAAAATCGTGCAATGCGTACAATTTTAAATTGTAACAGGTATACCAGTATAAATCATATGTTATTTCAACTAAAATGGTGCAATATTAAAGATTTAATGGAAATTCAAATAATCATTTTTATTCATAAAATAAAATTAGGAATACAGCCAGAATACTTTGAAAATAAATTAATCAAAATAGAAGAAAATCATGACCATAATACCCGTCAAAAATATAAATATTATATTAAGCAAAAAAACACTTATCAAGGACAAAATACCTTATTATTTAAAGGCGTACAAATATATAACAAGTTACCTGACAGTTTTAAGTCTTTAGATCTAAGATTGTTTAAAATTAAAGTTAAAGAGTATTATTTACACAAAACATAGTGTATTATTTAACTATATAGTATTAAAGATTGTTTGTATACTAAAATTTTTATATAGTAGATAAGAAAATTTGTATTACGATAATTGTATAGCAACTGAGCTAAATAAAGTTATTGTTATTATTATGAAATACTATGTTTTATTACATTAGGCTCGAAATTAAGAGAACTGTCTCAGATGTAAAAGTTTAGTGTCTTAAATTAAAATATGTAGTAAATTTTGTTGGATGTTTAATGATATACGTTGTCTCAAATCGTAAACAACAATTGCAACTGTATACTTTTGTATCCACATCAGCTCCAAATTTACATTCAAGTATTCAATTCCTTTCGTCTGTGCTTTGGTGTAATATCTCCCCTAAACTTGGCGTATCAGCCCTAACCTAAAGCATAGCAACAGCAACACTTGAAGTTTAATTGTGCAATCACACAACATTGTATTCAAATCGCCAGTGTTTATAGTTTACAGCTGCATAAAAATACCGTTTCGCTGATGGTCATGTGTTGAGCACAACGTTGAACGTTTACGTGTTGCAATGTTACTGCACCCTGTTGCAATGTAAGTATCAAAGGGTGTCAGGGTGGTCGGTAGGAAGAGCTGGAGTAACACAGAAACACAGTTTTAGTATAATTTGTCGTGTTATTTAATGGTGAGAAAGTAGTCATATTTTAAGAATAATTCTTATATTTTATGAAACCTTTCAATTCTAGTTTAAGAAAAAGAAAAATCTAGTCGATTTCTACAATTTGTAGAGGTTAAAAGCAGATCTTCCTACTTTGCCCACCCCGGAAGTGATATGCAGTTGTAGTCTGCCCTGATCTCTACACCAATTCGGTTAGGGCTACTCCGGTTCGGGTTAAAGAAACTAGTCTTCGGGACTGGAATTCTCCGTTAGAAATAAGGACAGTGTCGCAGAAAACTTGAGAGAGAAAGGACTGTGTGACAGGAATGAGTGGAAGATATGAAAAAAACAGCGACCCCTAATAAATTAGGGAAAAGCTGAAAAAAATAATAAAGTACAGTAATATTTTTGAAAGATGTCCGATCAAAGTTATATGTATCATGAACGAATTAACAAATTGGCATACATTTATCCCCCTTCTTTACAAAGGCTTTAAGCGTGTGCGATAAGGATGGATATAACACGCTTGTCTTTCAAAAATTCATATTGTTTCGACTAAGTTAGGACATTCCATTTTAAAACGATGCTCGTTGTTGATAATACTTTCGCTGTAACGTAAGTTTAGATATTAATTCAGATACATTACCTTGATTCATAGCCGTGCGAATAACGTTATTTTCCGTCAGTATCACTGACACTGACATTGTGTCATTATCTTATTTTTCACATATTTGGTTTTAAATTTGCTAATAAACGTCCCAGTTGACTTATTTTTGAATTTTGAATGCTTTTATTGTAACATATAGTTTTATAATAATAAAATAACAGTAGTATCTTATGTACCCTCATAAAAATTAGCAAACGACACTACTGAATTTGTCAGAATGGGCGGAGCAAAAATCTGAATTCATACAATTCGTAGATGACCTTGATCGGACATCTTTCAAAAATTTTACTGTAGCAATAAAGTATTGTTCAAATATTTCTAAATTAAACTATGATTCACTTTGAAAATTTTCATTATCATGGCCAAACCTTTTATTTGCAAAACTTTCCGTCCGCAGGGCAAATGACATGAACAAATTCCAACTAATTTAAACTACAGGCCAAATTCGCTCTATCCATTGTTTAATTATTGCGACATAATTGAATTTGTTTCATATATTTCTAGCTGGCCACAAGGGTACGTCACAAACAGGCTGCCAGTGATGCTAAAATTGATAAATTTGTAGAGCAGAAGCTTTTATTGAAATGTGCATCAGGCCAGATGATATGATTTACTATATTTTATTGTTATATCAATATGTAAATATTTACTCTAAATTATCACTAAAATTGTATTTGAATTAATGCACAACCGGGAAATTATAATAAGTTATTATTGTTATTAGAATTATTTGTTTAAATCAATGTGCTATTTTACTTTGAATTGAATATTGATATGTTATTATTATTATTATTATTTGTAATAATATTTGGATTTGAAATATAATTTGTAATTAAGGTGAATAGATAAATTAAATATAATACGAGTACTATTTTTTAATTCCGAGCCTAATATAGTTAATACGGTATTTCATATTGAAAATTTTATTACATTTTTACCTCTCGCTAAGAGAGGTATTGGAATCATGCTAAATATCGCATATCCAGATTTTAGTGAATAAGCACGTTTTAAGGTCCCTATAATCCGATAATAACATTTTTACGATGATGCCTAAGTGTGTGTGTGTGTGTGTGTGTGTGTGTGTGTGTGTGTGTGTGTGTGTGTGTGTGTGTGTGTCTGTGTGTGTGTGTGGATGTATGTGTATGTGTGTGAGGTTGTTGTATGTACGATTTCTCAAATTCTATAAGACTAAAAACCTGTGTAACTACGGATTCCTGAATCTAACAGTAATAGGAAGGGTTGAATAGATTCTGGTAACAATTGGACAACCGAAATTAGTAGTATTTTAACAAAAATCCTCTAAATATTTTTTTTAAATTTATATTATTGCAAATATTAAAAACCAAAATTCTCTATCCGAATATTTAAATTTCTTATTATACCTTCTATACAATTAAAGATATAGATATAATCTATAAAATAATCTGTTGTAGTAAATCACACAACCTGCTCACAGCCCAAACAGCTCTATGATAACTACTTGAGAAATAAAAATGTCTGTAATAAATGTCACTAATGTCAGTGCCAAAAATTCAGAGATAGTACTGAAGGCTTTTTTTGGGAACGATATTTAATATTTCTTATTATTAATTATATTATATAAAATTATGGGTATATTTCATGAACCCTTCAGAAATACCGCCAAACTTGTTAATGAATTGGAAAAACCTCGAACATTTAGAAGAAATGGAGAAAAATTATTCATAGAATAAATTTAAAATTATAGAAAATACGTAAATGTAAAGATTAGGTGTAATTAGAATTTTTAGTGTGTACACGAAATGTTAAATACAATACTTATACAGTAATTTTTTTGAAAAATGTCCGATCAAGGTCATCTGTATCATGAACGAATTAACAAATTGGCATTCATTTATCCCCATCATTTACAAAAACTTTAAGCGTGTGCGATAAGGATGGATATAACACGCTTATTTTTCAAAAATTCATATTTTTTCGACAAAAGTTATGACATTCCATTTTAAAACGATGCTCGTTGTTGATAATACTTTCGCTGTAACGTAAGTTTATATATTAATTCAGATACATTACCTTGGTTCATAGCCGTACGAATAACGTTATTTCCTGTCAGTCTCACTGACACTGACATTGTGCCAGTATCTTAAATTTCACATATTTGGTTTTACATTTGCTAATAAACTTGCCAGTTGATTTATATTTGAATTTTTAATGCTGTTATTGTAACATATATTTTTATAATAATAAAATAATAGTACCCTCACAACACATACAATTCGTAGATAACCTTGATCGGACATCTTTCAAAATTTTTACTGTACGGTAAATTTTTGAAAGATGTCCGATCAAGGTAATCTACGAATTGTAAGAATTCTGATTTTTGCTCCGCCCATTCTGACAAATTCAGTACCTAGTATCGTTTGCTTAGTTTTTGTGAGGGTATACAAGATACTACCGTTATTTTATTATTATAAAAATAATGTTACAATAACAGCATTAAAAATTCAAAAATAAATCAACTGGTAAGTTTATTAGCAAATGTAAAGCCAAATATGTAAAAATTAAGATACTGACACAATGTCAGTGTCAGTGACACTAACAGAAAATAACGTTATACGTACGGCTATGAATCAAGGTAATGTATCTGAATTAATATATAAGCTTACGTTACAGCGAAAGTATTATCAACAACGAAGATCGTTTTAAAATGAAATGTCCTAACTTACTCGAAACAATATGAATTTTTGAAAGACAAACGTGTTATATCCATCCTTATCGCACACGCTTATAGACTGCAAAGCATAGAGATAAATGTATGCCAATATGTTAATTCGTTCATGATACAAATAACCTTGATCGGACATCTTTAAATAATTTTACTGTATATACCACAATGGAAAGGACGCGAGAGGTATTGTAATGGCCACAACATATTTTTTCAATACATTGTCAAATTTGACAGAACCAATTCTCAAAACATTTTTTCCCTCTTTTGGAAGCAACTGAAACTTCTCCAAGTAATTTGTTTTAAAACAGTACCTTAAATTTCCCCCTTGAAATATTGTACAGTTAATTACCACCACCATTAGTCTTCTTCAAATCTTTCATTACTTCTTGCTGTCAATCTTTGACGGGGATCGAAGCGCAGTTTTCCAGAAAGCACGCCCTGCGTTTCAGAATATAAGAAGTAGAAGCAAGAGAATTTTCAAGCAGCCAAAATCCTTCACGATATAGGGAAATGTTTAAATTTTCTCGTTCAATTTAATAGCGGATTGAGGGAAATCACACATATCGCAAAATGGAATTTGAAAACCTGGGGTGTTGGGGTGTACCTACCTTAGACCTTAGAGCGATGCACGGGAGAGAGAAATACAGAGAATTTTTACCTCTCGCTAAGAGAGGTATTGGATTCATGCTAAAAATCGCATATCCAGATTTTATTGAATAAGCACGATTTAAGGTCCCTATAATCCGATTTTAACATTTTTACGATGATGTCTGTATGTGTGTGTGTGTGTGTGTGTGTGTGTGTATGTTGTTTGGAACTGACAGATAAATGTCAGTGTCAGAAATCCGGAGACATTACTGAAGACTTTTTCTGGAAAGTACATACATTATATTATTTCTTAAAGTATTAATAGCTAAATATTTAATATTATAGGTATATTACATATCCTTCAAAAATACTGTCAATCCTGACAATAAATTGGAAACATTTCGAAAAATTAGAAGAGGACAAATTTTCTTCATGAAATGAATTTAAAATTAAACAATCTAAATATAAGGAATAGATATATGTGTAAGTAGAATTTTTGGTGTAGAGTGTAGGTATACAAGAAATGTTAAATACAATAGGGCGCGAGCAGTCATGTGATTTTGTTGGCCTTGACAGTATGATAGCTAGTAATTATGTATATAGATGTCAAATATCATATTTTCTCATTCTAAATTTAGTGATTTTCCAATTCCATGTGGAGCAGAATTAAATGTTAAATATCTAAGGCATACGACAAGTAAATTTTAAACTCCTGGTGTTAAATTAACTACGTAAATATAGAAAATCTTGAAATTTTAAAGGAAAAATTCTGACGTTTGACATCTATGTACATAATTACTAATTATCATTCTGAAACGGGTCCACACATCTGCTTGTCAAGCCCAAAAATGTAACATTACTGTTCGCGCACTATACTTATGTAACCAAAAAAAGGAAGTGGCGAGAGGTATTGTGCTGGTCACAACAGATTTTTTTTTCAAGAAACACAGAGTGGTTTCATTGCCATAGTTACGAAATGACAGCAATGTATTGAAGCGTTTATTTTATGAGTAATCTCTTCTAGTAAAGTGCGATTTCCGGTTATCCGATTTATATCAAAATCTAATGGCTTCTTTCTATTAGAATAAAGTCGAAATACAAGGTTTCAAAATTTTGTGGTCGGTAGATCCACACTCACAAACATACTTACAGACATCATTGTGAAAACGATAAAATCGGATTCTATGGACCTTGAAACGTGGTCATTTATTAAAATCTCCTGCTTTTCTTATTCGCAATAATTGTAGCTAATATGAAATTTTAAAGAAGTTGTAGGAAACAAATGGGGTCATTTAAAAAAAATCGTTGTTTTTTTATAAAATCGTGAAATCCTCTCATTTAATAATTATAATAATATAAAATAACATGAAATATGCGACTTTTCATTCATAAATTTGCTAATAAACTTTCGCGGCTGTAAAATTCGTGACGTCACGGCTTGTTACTCACACAAAGACATTCCTGTCACACACACACAACGGTCTACGTGGTATCCGTTTGCTGCTGTAAACAAGCTAACCTAAAATTGTGACAGGTGACAGCAGAGTTAAGAGTAAAGGTATGTAAATAACACATTTATTAAAATAAATACCAAAAGTTGTATGAAATATGTTTTTCGTTAACAATATGTTTACAAAATCAAACTGACAAGTGATAACCCAAACAATCATAGTTCCATACACAACCGGTAGAGAGCTACTCCTGTATCCGACTAGCCGTGACGTATGCTGTGACGTCAGCGTCCAAATATTTGAAATTAAAGACAACTTTTAAAAAATCGTATCTCTGATTTTAAAGATTCGTGAAGTGTAAAACATACACCTACATATTTAATTTGACCTAATCTTTCAAGAAAAAAATAAATAAGAAAATGTGAAATGACCCCATTGTATTGATATTTTGAGGTATTAGCATTGTTAGTATGTGTACAATAGGTTCTGCTTTGATATTTAGAAAAGTTCTATCGCTTCATAATTTGATACGCCATGCGCCTTTTATAGCAAACCATAGTCTGTTTCGTATCAACCAAGTATATAAAGTAAAGAACCTAAATCTGTGTTTTAAAGTAAAGCTCTGTATTTTATTTCAACTGCACTTTGTCCAATTTAAATTTAAATAAAAGAACAGTATCACTACTTGAAGTTAATAAAACTACACTTCCATCGGGAATCAATTACCCCATCTCGCTTAGCTCCCCTGATCGGGTTACAAATAAACGACTCACATCTTCGAATTCCGTTCATCCACTAAAATAATTTTCACTCCGCCTAACTGCAAATGAGAAAGTTCGGCTTCAAACCCGGACCGGGCGAGGGAACCGTCTTGGTCTTGACGATAGACATTCGGTATAGGATATAGTTGAACGGTTGAGCAGAACGTTCTGCGTTCAGATTGAATTTAAATCTCCCGATACTCCAGAAGTCTAGAATGAATATGTGGATGTATTATTCCCAGGTGTGGAGCGACAGGGACGGAGTTATAGAAAGGGAAAAGGGAACATTTTTTAAAAACTGAAAAAAGTGTTTTGCAAGCGGGTGTTTCTACGTCCATTTTGAATGTTGGATTTTAAAAAAAATTAATTTAGAAGAGAAATGAACTTGATTGATAGTCGACTGAAGGAATGGATGAGGGTCCCAAGGGAAAAAAATGATCGGACTAGAAGAGAAAGTTGACATGATACAACCTTTTTACCTCTCGCTAAGAGAGGTATTGGATTCATGCTAAAAATCGCATATCCAGATTTTAGTGAATAACCACGTTTAAAGGTCCCTAGAATACGATAATAACATTTTTACGATGATGTCTGTGTGTGTGTGTTTGTGTGTGTGTGTGTGTGTGTGTGGATGTGTGTGTGTGTGTGTTTGTGTGTGAGGTTGTTGGAGACACGATTTCTCAAAATCTATAAAACTAAAGACCTGTGTAACTACGGATTCCTCAATCTAACAGTAATGGGAAGAGTTGGATAGATTCTGGTAACAATTGGACAACCGGAAGTAGTAGTATTTTAACAAAAATCTTCTAAATATTATTTTTTGAAAAGTTATGTTTTTACAAATATTAAAAAACAAAATTCTCTATCCGACACATTTAATTTTTTTATTATACCTTCTATAGATTTAAAGATATAGATACATAATCTATAAAATAATCTGTTGTAGTAAATCTGACAGCCTGCTCACAGCTCAAACATCTCCATGGTAACTACTTGAGAAATTAAAATGTCTGTAATTGACAAACAAATGTCACTAATGTCAGTGTCAAAAATTCAGAGATAGTACTGAAGGCTTTTTCTTCAGTAATACCGCCAATCCCGTTAATGAATTATTACTAATTGTCATTCTCACATTGGCTCCTATATCTGTTTATCAAGTCCAACAATTTCACATGACTGCTCGCGCCCTACACTTATGTAACCAAAAACGGAAGTGGCGAGAGTATTGTGCTAGCCACATTTTTACCTTCCGTCACCTTTAGGTAAGGAAAGTATTGTCTTTGGTCAAAAAATTCAGTGATGAGTTTTTACTAAATAAGCATGTTTTAGGGTCCCTATAATATGATTTTACCATTTTTACGATGATGTCTGTATGTGTGTCTGTGTGTGTGTCTGTGTGTGTGTGACAAAAGTTCCGGATTCCATAACTTCAATACCACGATTCCAAAAATTATAATTTTTTCGTATTCCTCAAGTTTACATCCAGAAGAATAAGTGATTAGATTTTGGTTATAATTGGTGAACCGGAAGTAGCCTGATTTGAAAATTTAACAGTTAAATTTGATTTATTGACATTTAACGTTATTATAACTTAAAGAATATATTATTCTCTATACGATTTGATTATATTTTATATTTCATATTCAATACATATAGAGTTAAAGAATTTTAAAGAAATTAAATTTTATAATTCAGCCAACTATGCTAAACATGGAAACTGCTAATATATTCATATAATTCAAATTGACAGATGTCAATATGAGTAAAAAGTAAATTAATGTGGCAGAGATGAGGATGTTGAAGTAGATGTTGGGGAAACACGGAAAGATACGGTAAGAAAATAACTCTAGTGTTACAATTTTCTAGAAAGATACAAGAAAGACGATTACATTGGTTTGAACATGTCATGAGGAGAAATGAAGAATTATATTTGAACAAGAATGAGTAGTTTAGTAATGGGAGGTTGAAGAAGCAGAGAAAGACCAAAGATAAGATGGAAGGACTGTATTGCGGAAGACTTGAGAGAAAAAGAACCGAATGAGAACGACACGCAAAAATATCGACTCCTAACGAATGGGAAAAGCTAAAGAGGAAGAACATGTCAGCGTCAAGTGCAATTTGAATAGTTTGTTTATGAAATAATTTGACTGGAAATTTAGAATCTTTTTCAAGAAAAATTATGTATGGAATTTATATATTATACACAGGACTGACGGAAGGTATTGTGCTGGCCACAACAGATTTTTTTTTTGTACCAATGTTGAATCTAAACGAAATTAGAAAAAACGTTGTATGTGATCTATTGCAATATCGGTTTTCTCGTACATGTCGTGTTGTCGAACTCACTTTGAGAGCCCGTTAGGTGAAGTATTTTCATAAACACATTACAATTCCCTTTATAGCAACATTACGATTACGATTCCTCTCAGCAAAAGTAGATCCACCGGAGCGAATATTAATCCCCACCCCATCTGACAAAAACAGCCGAACATGCGAGCAACAGAAACAAACTGTAAACAGAAACAGTTAGCAAGACAAGACGATCTGAGGCTGCGGCAGTATCACAAGCCACAAGTTAGGAACCCTGCTGTTTACAACTCCAGGGGACGTACGACTGGGCTGGAATGTAAAAAGTTAATTCGGGATGTCTGCTGTCTGGAGGCTGAGATACGAATTTGGGACCAGGGACTATGGAAATAGGGAAAAAGTTGCAGGGCCACAGGCTACAACAAACAAAAGTTATTTGTGGAGGTGGGTGGTAGTAAAATACTATGTAAAAATTAAATAAATATCAGATTAATGTTTTTTCAAATATCCACTGTCTGTGTACAGAATGTCTCTAAAATACGGGGGCATAGCTTATAGCTTAACCATTGATTCCTGGGCCTAAAATAAGACGATTAAACTAAACTTACATATATCCGAAAATGTATCGTTTAACTATGTCTATATTTTAAACCGGGCTCAGACCATTGGTGTACCAGGTCAATATATGTGTTTTACGGGCTAGCATAGGTGTATGTGAGATCAGCCTAGGTGTCTAGGAGGAAAGATGATTTATTTTGACATCAATAATAGTATTATAAAATTTTAACGAAATAGTATATTGTGTGATTAGGAGTAAAAGTGATATTTTGTGTGGCAAGCGTGGAAGTTTGCACGAGTGAAGCGAGTCGGACAATTGCACCCGAGGCACACAATAGCTATTTGTGTAATCGACAATGTCCATTTGCACTCGAAACACACACAAGATTTTTTCTACAGTCGCTACCATAACAAAAAATAATAAAATGTACACTTTGTACTTACACTACTACTCAATTAATAAGGATTAATATAAAGAAAAAACGTCTTTTATATTTAATTTTAATTTATTTAATTATTCAATCTAATCTAAACATTTTATGTTTTCGTTTTTGTAAAAGAATGCCCTATTTTATTTTCATAATAGTGCGGCATTTTTTTTTTTTTTTTTTGGTTATGTAACATACCGACAGAGCAGTTATATGTCAGATTGATTTGTAAAGATGGTAAATGTGTCACTACAGTGCCATTAGTTCCTGACTAAACGTTTCCATTAAGAATGTGGACAAGTGACATTTCTCAACATTGTATAGTTAGAAATTTGGACAGCGAGCGTTTTTTACCTCTCGCTAAGAGAGGTATTGCATTCATGCTAAAAATCACATATCCATATTTTATTGAATAAGCACGTTTTAAGGTCCCTACAATCCGATTTTCACATTTTTACGATGATGTGTGTGTGTGTGTGTGTGTGTGTGTGTGCGTGGATGTATGTGTGTGTGTATGTATGTAGGATGTTGGAAGGACGATTACTCAAAAACTATAAGACTTAAAAATTGTTTAATTACGTATTTTCCAATCGGACATTCATGGGAAGATCTGAAAAGGTTTTGGTAACAATTGGACAACCGGAAGTAGAAGATTCTTGAAAAAAAATCTTCTAAATAATATTTTTTGAAAATTTTTCTTGGTAATATTAAAGAAAATTAAATTCTTTATCTGATACATTTAAATATTTTATTACATATTCTATGGATTTAGAGATAAAAGAAATATAATAAATAAAATAACGTTATAATAAATTTTACAGTCGAAAGGATGCCATGGAAAATAGTTGACCAGTTGAACTGTTTGTAACTGACAGATAAATGTCAGTGTCAGAAATTCATAGATATTACTAAAGAGTTTTTCTGGGAAGTACATATACATTATATTATTTCTTAATGTATTAGTAGTTAAATATTTAAGATTATAGGTCTATTACATATATCCTTCAAAAATACAGTCAATCCTGACAATGAATTGGAAACATTTCGAAAAATTAGAAGAGGACAAAATTTCTTCATATAATGAATTTAAAATTAAACAATCTAAATATAAGGAATAGATATATGTAAGTACAATTTTTGGTGTAGAATGTAGGTATACAAGAAATGTTAAATACAATAGGGCGCCTTGACAAGCAGATATGGGGACTCATGTCAGAATGATAGCTAGTAATTATGTATATAGATGTATCATAATTTCTCATTCTAAATTTAGTGATTTTCCAATTCCATATGGTTTATTTTCCTCGACAAGTAAATTCCACACTCCTGGTGACAAATTAACTACGTGTATTTAGAAAATCTTGAAATTCTGAATGAAACATACTGACTAATTATCATTCTGAAACGGGCCCCCACATCTGCTTGTCAAGGCCAACAATGTAACATGACTGTTCGCGCCCTATACTTATGTAACCAAAAAAGGAAGTGGCGAGAGGTATTGTGCTGGCCACAACAGATTTTTCTAGTTTGTTGCGCTAGAGCGGCAAAGTGACATTTTGCGTTGACAAAAGGGACCGCAAATGACTACTTTCTATGTAGACGGTAGAAAAACACTTTTACTCCGAATGGCACTTACCAGTGCCCGTATTCTTGAGCGTTCGTCATTTCGTTCGTATTCGTATTCGCGTTCGTTTTCATGTTAGTAGTCACAGTAGTCTGTGTTTCAAAAACAATATTGGATATGTCATTGTCAGTGTCAACTGTATTGCAGCATTTATTCACATCATTTACAAGTGAACTCTTAACTTGTAAGTGATCTGAATAAATGTGACAGTACAATTGACACTGACACTGACATATTTAATAATATTTTTGAAACACAGACTACTATCACCACTAACATGAAAACGAAAGCGAATACAAATGTAATTACTAATGCTCAAGAATAAGAGCCCTGGTATATTGGTGTATTCGCCCAGTACACCAGTCGTCAGAGCTCGGCTTTAGAGACTAGAATTTCTATTCAATATAATGGATCATTTTCATTGAGAGTAAGACATCTATTGCAAATTTTTCAAAGTTAAAATTGTATTCTCTACAAAGCGACCTCAACATGACGTCTACTGAACAGTGTTAGCTGTCACCGACAACCTGTCAGAACAGAAACAAATGCCAAGACGTTTTTATTTTCATTTGATTTGTTTTCATTTGATTTCTTTTTGCACCTCGATACACAACAATGTATTCCAACCATCAATCATGATTTTAGTAGATAAAAACACTTCTTATTTGGCAATGAGATTGACATAAACAACTATGAAGTTAGCTGACCATATCATCAACCATTCGCAACGACATGGAAATAATTTCAGACGGCAGTTCGGACCTCTCACTCTAATCATGCACATAACACCAGTTAATTATGTAATTGGTGACGTGATTGAAATTCAACACAATTAGTGACCTGGGGTCTCTCAGAATCCTATTTATTTCATCTTTGAAAATGTCAATACCTTCCGTCAATCCTATTCATTATGTATTAAATTGCATACATAAATTTTCTTGCGAAAGCTTCTAAATTTCCAGTAAAATTATTTCATAAACAAATTATGCAAATTGTACTTCTTCTTCTTCTTCTTTAGCTTTTCCCATCCGTTAGGGGTCGCTATTTTTTATTTTCTTCTTCCACTCATTTCTGTTTCGTGTGTCGTTCTCATTCAGTTCCTTTTCTTTCAAGTCTTCCGCAATACAATCCTTCCATCCTCTGTTTCTTCAACCTTCTATTACTAAGCTATTCATTCTTCTTCCAATATATTCTTCATCTCTCCTCATGACATGTTCAAACTAATGTAATCGTCTCTCTTGTATCTTTCTAGAAACTTCTAAGACTAGAATTATTTCCCTTATTCTTTCATTCCTTACCGTATCTTTCCGTGTCTTCCCCAACATCCATCTCAACATCCTCATCTCTGCCACATTCATTTAAATTTCATTAATACTGACATCTGTCAATTTGAATTATCTGAATATATTAGCAGTTTCTTTTGGTTAGCATAGCTGGCTGATCTTTATAATTCTTTAACTCTATATCTATTGAATATGAAATATAAAATGCAATTAAATCGTATAGAGAATAATATATTCTTTAAAATTTATAACGACACTAAATGTCAATAAATGATATTTAACTGCGTTTTTTCAAGAGAAACTTTTAAAATCATCAAATGAGGGTACCTTCGGTGGACCAATTATAACCAAAATCTAATCACTTGTTCTTCTGGATGTAAACTTGAGGAATAAGAAAAAATTATAATTTTTGGAATCGTGGTATTGAAGTTATCCGATCCAAAACTTTTGTCACACACACATACACACACACATGTACACAAACACACACAGACACACATATACATATACATACCATACATACAGACATCATCGTAAAAATGGTAAAATCGTATTATAGGGACCCTAAAACGTGCTTATTCATTAAAAACTCATCACTTAATTTTTTTGATCAAAGACAATACCTTCCTTACCTAAAGGTGACGGAAGGTGAAATAACCCTAGTAATTAATAAAATACCTTAAGTATGTATTTTTCTGTGGTCTATATAACAATAATTATCTAATAAGTATTTTTAGACTGTATACAAATTCAATTGTTCTATTTTAAAACTTAAAATGAATAAATCCTAGAAGTTTCCAATTTATTTTAAAGAAAATATATATTATCTAGAAACTTTTACCCTTAGGGTATGTATGTATTCTTGAAGTACATACTTAAAAGTAGTAGTCAAGTTTTATTAATTAAATTTTTAATGAAACCAATCCACAATCCTGGTATCGATTTCTCCAATTTGTAATAAAACTACCCTTGCTTTACAATTCACGTCTCAACTTGAACTCTGCTCCTGCTCCGTTGCTACCTTTACTGCCGGGGTAGCGTGGCGTGGGGCAGAGTTGCAGGAAGTACAACCGGAAGCGGAAACACCGCGCTTTCCCAGCCCCAGCCCCTCAGCTAGAGTTGATTGGTTGACTAAGATTTCGGTTCACCGCGAGGTGTTGTGCTGTGTTTGCATGCTCAATCTCACTACCTGACACCCTCAGAAGAGGGCCGTGAGTGCTTTCACTAAGAGAAGAGGGATGTTTTTTTAGTGAGAGGGAAAGGATTGGTATTGAAGGAGTTAAAGAAATTGATGGGGGTTCATGTTACAAATTGTATGAAATAAATTAAAAGAATTGATAGAAAATATTTGTAATTTTGAATATATGTTCCAAGTTCTTTTAATTAATAAATAATGAAATAATTTCATACAATGGTGTTCATTTATAACAAACCTGCTTATAACAAATTCTTATTTATAATGACCCACTTTTAAAGGCATGAAAGAAACGTTTATTAGTTCAATGTTATTTTTCGCACATAACGAACCCGTATAACTTTTCAATTATAAACCCTGTTATAGCGAACTATATTATATCGATTGTTCGCTTATAATGAATTTTCGGGTCGTGTGCAAAATGTAAAGTTTTCTGTCTTGTAAATCGAAAAGTCGGCCATAGGTATTTGACATGGGAAATCAGTTTTTCTTTGCGTAAACGTTACCTAATAATTATTTTGTGCAAAAATACTTCATATAAAAGTTATAGAGATTTAAATTCTATATCTAAATAATGTGAAACGATTATTTGAGATCTTCATATAAACGTAAAAATTAATTATAAATTTACAGTTTTTATTAGCTTCTAGCCATGGATTTATGACAAAAAATAAACAAATGCTTTAGGTTTAACTGTCATTTAGAACTAAATTTAAACTCCATTTCCACGACTTGATACCTACGTCATTAATCGTAATCATATGATTCAAATTGCCAGAGAGGGAGGGAATTAATGACGTCATGTGTAGGGTGAAATTGGGCGAAATCGTCTGATTTCCGTAGTAGTAATTTAAATTAAAACTGAAAACTGGCAATATACAGTATAACTTATACCATACCATGTGAATATTATTATTCTTCGAAATTCAAAGTAAGACATTTATTTCGCAAAAATAAATCAACTGAATAATTATAATGCAATGTCAAAACTGACAGTATTATAATAAATATAACCTGTGTTGTGTCACTTTTGTTATTCATCAAAATTCGAAGTATAAATAGTTATTTAGCAATATTAAATGAATTTAATAAATACGGTAAGTATAATGGACGAAAGCATTATGTTGTTAATTGTCTTAGTCTTAGAAACACAGTCTTTGCAATAGCAAAATGCACAATATAATACCAAGAATTAACAAAAATACCAACACACAACGAAATAAAAATTGTCGACGCCAAAATAAAAAAATTACAGAATGACATGAATATTAAAAAAATATATTTGAAAATTACATTTGTTACTGCGGTTACTATACAGTTTCTTTTTCATTTTTTGCCGTCGGTTGGACGGAGATAGCGTACACCCCTCCGAAACACCGACGATAATGGATAGCGAATAAAAGTCTCATATATGTCATGTGTGTATGACAAAGATGCTAGATAAAAGTTTAGTAATTCTTCAGAAATTAATGACGTGGGGATCAACTCGGAGATACAGAGTGTAGATTACAGTAGTAAATTAACACAAAACACAGGAAGGTAAACTGTTAGACCAATTATAACCAAAATTTAATCAATTCTCCATATGGACGTATAAAAGAAGAATACGAAAAATATATAATTTTTGGAATAGTGGTATTAGAGTTATAGAAGGATTTTTTTTTTGTCATATACGCATACACACTGACACACGTACAAACATACACACACATATACCCACATACAGACATCATCGTAAAAACAGGAAATTCGTATTCTAAGGACTCTAAAACGTGTCTATTCGTTAAAAACTCACCATCAATTTTTTTTGCCAATACCTTCCTTGCCTATAGGTGACGGAAGGGAAAAAAATCATTTATCCATATTTTTCCTTCAATTTGTATGTACAGTAAAATTTTTGAAAGATGCCCGATCAAGGTTATCTGTATCATAAACGAATTAACAAATTGGCATACAACTATCTTTTTCCTTTGCAAAGGCTATAAGCGTGTGCAATAAGAATCAATATAACACGCTTGTCTTTCAAAAATTCATATTGTCATGAGTTAAGACATTCCACTTTAAAACGATGCTCGTTGTTGATAATGCTTTCGCTGTAACGTAAGTTAATTTATTAATTCAGATACATTACCTTGATTCATAGCCGTACGAATAACATTATTTTCTGTCAGTGTCACTGACACTGAAATAATATTGTGTTTTTACGAATAGATGAGAATTAAATCTTAATTATTAGTAACAGCATTTAGTCGTATTATTTTATACTCGCTTTCAATCCGTCCATAAAATAATGAATAAACATAAACCCGAATCCTTATCCAATACGATTTCCTTCCGTTGGTTGGAAATCGCCTCTAACTGAAGCTATTAGAACTAATACCTCAATTTATACCTTTAATCAAAACAAAATAATCCACAACAGTCATAAACCCCAATAACATGTAGCGAGTACCAGTGGATATCTCACCGGTATTGATTAAGCATAAAACGTACCGTTAACGTTATCTAAAGCCGGAGGATCTGGCCCCAAAAGGCATATTATTTTCCAATCTCAGGCGGGCTCAACCCTTCCGCGACATATACTGTTAGGGATAGTTACTCCACTCCGGGGGAAATATACCACCATGATAGAATAATAGAATACGGGAGGTCTTATAGGTGAAATCGAAGAATTAAGCTAAAGTTTTAGAGATACGAACTTTTATCAAAAAGTTTTCATTTGAGTTTTTTATTGCTACCACGATCTATGATGTGTATGTCAGATTTCATTCTTATTGTGTCATGTATTTGACATTTACATACTGACAAAGCATTTTGAGACGCTCGACAATTTTTGGTATTTAAAAATCTTTATTAAATTTTGTGTTAAAAATAGTACAGAGTGCAATAAAGGGGTACAAAAGTTGGACCAATGAAAGCGTGACAAGATTATTTGATGATATTGTGCTTAGTAATTAGGGTTTCATCAAGTCAAGTAGCTTGATATTTTTGAAAATTACTTGACTAGACTTGAAAATCAAGCTTTTCAAAAATTTATTACTTGACTTGACTTGATTTTCTATTGATACTAATTGACTTGATCAAGCAATTTCAAGCAAATTCAAGCTACTTAATATCGAACCGATTATGTACGAAAACGCGCGAATCAGTAGAATCATAACCTAGCTGTGTGTGGTACGGCGTGATGTGCCATATGCTGTGCTGATTCACAACTGCAAGTTAAAATCTGTGCAGAGGTTTAAAAAATTCAGTCAATATTGCAATATATATATATTAGAATGACCCGAGAATATGTCAATAAAATTTGAAGTCCTAATCATTATTATTAAGTTAATTGTAGATGGTCAAACTATCGTACAAAAGCCCAAAAAGCTATCCTCCATTCGAAATAAGAATAATAATTGGGACTTCAGATTTTGTCCACATATTTTCGACTCATTCTAGTACATATTCCTATAATGATTTTAAAATAACTTGCAATAACTGAACTGATTATTATTAAAAGAGCACTAGTCCACAAAATCATTAAATTAAAGTCGGTACTGCCATTTATGACCCTAAATGGGTGTTTTGTGATAAAAAGACACACTTGCAAATATATGGCTGAGTAGAACAGCGAAAAGTTTACATTTAGGGCCGGTATTTTCACTTGCGAATAAAGCTATAGATAAATTTAACCTTCGGGTAAATATTTTTGTTGTCTTTTCACTTGCAAATAAATTTATTCGAAAGAATAACATCTGTTATTCGCAGAATAAGTTATTCACTAGTTGGGTAGCGAATAAAGGGTTTATTCGTAAGTACATTACATTTCTACATAGTGCAGATTTATTAATAAAGTGGATATATTAAATATTTTTAATGATTCTGATGATTGTTTGAACTATGAATGAATAAATAATGCGAGAAATCGAAAACGCACGATCAAACAGCGACCTAACCACACACATCAAGGAATTTTTTGACAGATTCCGATTATGAAAACAAGCTGTTCTTATTTTATTACTAAAAATTGGGGTTCGTATTTGATCTCAAACAGTGCATACGTAGGTAAATCCCTCCTTGGGTCAATCATTATAAAGATACTGATATTTTGATGCTAGTAAAATATTTTCGGATTTTGAATACTTTTATACAATATTCATTTACCTCGAACTGAAAGGAATATACAAAAATTATAAGGACAATTTTACAATATACATATATTTCGTTTACCGCGTATGATTACTGCAATAGATTACTTGTTAAACTACACTCTCCCGGGGCTAAAAATGCAGAAAGATATAGATGACATTAAGGATGTCAAACAAAATTTTGACATGTACGAATTCAATTTTTTTTTGACACATTTTATCCTTGTCTGCTTAACGTGACTACGCAAAAATCCATCCTTCTCCACTGACACAAATTCACTCTGCAAGGTTACCAATTCACGAATGATAAAATTATCCGGCAGATAGCTATTTGTTTTTGTCAAATGTGTGAAAAGACTCAATGGAGTTATTCGTTGAATAAATATATAGAATAAATTTATTTAACGAATACTTATTCGAAACTTTATTCGAAAGTGAAAATACCAGGCCTTAGTCAAGAAACGGCATTTTCAATAGCAAACGCATTTGCGGGTAGCTGCCATTTTTGAATTGTATCGTGCGGGCGTTTACTAAGCGTTACATCACGGACACTTATTGATGGCGTGGGGAGTGCACCATAGGGGTCAATTTTGTGCCATTTAAAATTCAAAATATTTGGCGTTGTTCTGGATCGAATCCGTTTTCCCAGATCCGCGACCAGACACTCAGCCACGCGACCCTATAGGTATGTGTTTAATTAAAATTAAATGGCGGGAGGTATTGTGTTGGTCACATCAGATTTTTTAAACTTTGGTAGTTGTTATCATAATGTTATAAGGTCAAATGGCCCATGTTACTAGAATAAAGGACCTGACCTAGAAAATGAAGATAGTAAAACATGAAAATTTCTGCTGTATTATTATTTTCTAGAAATATTTTTAAATGACTTTCATTCCACAAAACCGAAAATACCGCCAAGCAATCATCCACCATATTTTTGTTGTAGTAGAGTGTTCTCACCACACTTCCGTTGTATATAAACAAAAAACCAATATCATACAAATTCCAATACCACCGCCATCTTGTTCAATTCTGCTCTTATTTTTCCATCTACATCTATATCTGCCCATCAAGGCATCTGCACGTTGAGTGGAAAGGTTTTCCTCTCGATATAATTCGTACAACGGTGCTGGGAGAAATAATGCAGTCGATGGCAAATTCTCATTTTCATTTTCCATATCCAGTGAAAGTAGGCTAGGATAGGATGGAGAGAGAATGGAGAAATGTCCTCTCAAGTTCTTTTGTTTCAGGAATGACAAGCGGAAGTGGGAGATGAGAACCCTGGAGGGCAGTTGGAGTTGCTTCCGGAGGAATTTGTGCTCTGCTGTTTCGTCACGCGAAGATATCAATATTTTAAATTACTATAGTTATGTATTTTAAATATGTACCGTGTTTATTAATGCGTTTGACAAATATGTAAAAAAAAAAAAATTCATCACGGCATATTACCCATTGCTGGGTGTGCCAATCTGCTTTGTACAGATATCGGTATTGATGGAATATTGCGGGAATATTGCGGGCGCTCACCAGGCGTCACCTCACGGGCACCCATAGCTGGCGTGGAGAGTGCACCACAGGGGTCAATTTTGTGCCATTAAAATTCGATGTAATTTTTGGCGTCGGTCGGGATCGAACCCGGGTCCCCAGATTCGCGACCAGACACTCAGACACACGGCCACGAGACCCCATAAAAAAAAATAGTAATAGTATATTACATCCAGTGGCGGCTTGTCAGTAAGGGAATCTGTGGCCGAGAATCCAGAAACTTCCATTCGGCATCGTGGTCAAGAATTAAACATTTCCAGAAGCACTATGTAACGAATTTTGGTAAAAGATCTGCATTTTCACGCGTACAAGGTTCAATTGGTGCAAGAAATCAAGCCAAGGGCCTATGTACAGCGCCGTGGATTTGCTGATTGGGTGTGGGAACATCATCAAATTAATGCGGATTTTTCGAAGAAAATCACTTTTTCAGATGAGGCACATTTTCAAATCGACGTATACGTAAATAAGCAAAACTGTCGGATTTGGGGTGCTGAAAATCCTCGTGCGATACTCAAACAACCAATGCATCCACCGCGAGTAACTGTTTGGTGTGCATTTTGGGCTGGGGGAATGATTGGGCCGTATTTCTTTGAAAATGCGCTAACTGTTAATGGTGTGCGGTATCGCGAAATGTTAACGGAGTTTTTGTGGCCCGAATTGGATGTAATTGATGTGGAGGATATGTTTTTCCAACAAGACGGTGCGACCTGCCACACAGCACGTGAAACAATGGTGTTACTGCAGACCAAGTTTCCAGGCCGTGTTATTTCTCGATTTGGCGATCAACATTGGCCACCAAGATCGTGCGATCTAACACCGATGAACTTTTTTCTTTGGGGCTATGTGAAGGAAAAAGTGTATGCGAATAGCTTGAAACAATTGAACATCTTAAAGAAGAAATACGGCGCGTTATTGGTGAAATACAGCCACATTTATGTGAAAACGTTATTCAAAATTTCAACAAAAGAATAACCCTGTGCCAGAAGTTTCGTGGTGGCCATTTGCCTGATGTTGTATTTCACGTTTAATCCGAACTATTTTTCTTTATGTTGAAATAGAAATGTTTGCTTAATTCAAAAAATAAATGTGTTTTTCTTTAAAATTAAATCCGGCGCTCTAGTTGGGACACAGTATTGAAAGCTCGCAGACTTCATTTTGAAATGGAAATTATTACTTGAACAGAGCAGTAAATTTTGTTAAAAATTAACAAAGATAACGCATGCAGTTGCCCACTATATAGTTCGTTAGATGTTTTAGCGAAATATTTCTCGCTAGCTATTTCTTCTGGCGGTATATCAGCACTAGATTCTAGCGAACCGTTAAATTATTTTGCTAGTCTAGCGCTGGCTGAACGCAAACACTGATACATTGTTTTAAAATAAGCTTAGACTTTTTGATTTTATATCCCATATATTTACTTTAATTTACTGACAGACTCTAAAGCTGCATAAAATGCTATATTTAATATGTTTTTCAATAACGTATTTTACTATTCTTGAAGCTTGCATTCTTATTTAACTATTGGCACGTGAATATATTTTAGCTAATTTTATTTATGTTTATAATAATTCGTAAATTATAAAATAAATTCATAATAAAATACATGGCGTTATTCCAAATATAAATTTTATTTCTGTAGTATAGGTACCTATATTGAAAAACAAAACTAACATTTAGTACATACCCATCTTCTATTATTGTATAAAGTTGATAAAGAGTAAGAAATAAGTTGTGGACTCACCTGAAAATAAAGAAAAAAAAATTAGTTTTGTAACCATCATTAATAATATCAAAGTTACAAAATAATATAAAGGTTACAGATAAATAATTGGAGTTGCAGTCGGGTGAAAAAATGTTTAAATAGATCCTAATAAACAATTTTTCACCAGAATGCAACTCTAATGATTTATCTGTAACCTTTATATCATACCAACAGTCAAGAAATACGCAATAAATTTACAAATTAATGTCCAAGTAATTGATAATGTTAAAATAAATTGGCAACAATCGTGCAGACACGATATGAAAGAAAAATTAATGTCAAATTCAAACCGCGTTATAATGTTTTAACGGTGTCGGAGTAGTGGATGAAATATGAGAAAATTGCGGATTTAAAACCAGGGACTAAAAACGAAAAATATTTCGTTCAGTTCTTATCCGAACGAAACCGAAAAATTTCGTTTCCGTTCTTAATGTTCCCACCTAAATATTTTCGTTTTCGTTTTCGTTCACAGTAGTTAAATACCGGTTAATACCGGTTATAACTATTAATGAGTAACAATTGATGAAAATATAGAAATAAGTTTTTTTTTATTAAACATGAAAATAAAACATACATATAAAGGAAAGATAATACATATATAAAAATAAGAAAAGCTTATGCTATGGCCTGATTTTTTTACGATAAAGAATAAAACATTAATTACATTTTATTTCACCTAACTAATAGTATGTTTTCAAGCAAATCTTCCTTTCTGTTAGTTCTCTTACATAAGTACTTAACATAACTAATAAAACGTATACCGACAGTGTGTGCAAATGAAAATTATCGCAGTCAGTGTTCAATAGATGAAACTACGAGTATACCGTTTAACCGGGTTAACAGGGTTAGCTACTGGAGAGCTACTTTGAAAATCTGCTTGTTTGTAAATTAAATATCTGAAAATTCATTAATATTTGCCTGTAAAATATTTGCTGTAAATAAAATAAAATATTAAATAAAATAACGGTTAAAACCGGTAACCGATATAAATTATTTCGTTTTCAATCATGAACGAAAAAAATTTATTGCGTTTTCGTTTCCGTTTTCGTTCTTATAAAAATTTCGGTTTATTTCGTTATTTCGTTTTCGTTTTCGTTTCGTTCTTAGTCCCTGTTTAAAACTACTGAAAATATTAAGGAAATTTCGTTGGAATTGAAATATATCATCATTACCGATATCTGTTTATAATGCAGATTGGCACCCAGCAATGGGTAATATACCGTGATGATAAATTTATTTTATTTTTATTTATATAATTTTCTTTCATACATTATTGTTATCCTAGTTAATTCTGTAAATATGAGATTTTTATATAATCGTTCTATTTTTGTCGCACCTCACATCTGTATTCAAATATAATATACAGTAAAATTTTGAAAGATGTCCGATCAAGGTTATCTACGAATTGTATGAATTCTAATTTTTGCTCCGCCCATTATGACAAATTCAGTGGTGTCGTTTGCTTAGTTTTCATGAGGTTACATAAGATACTACTGTTATTTTATTATTATAAAAATGTATGTCACAATAAAAGCAATCAAAATCCAAAAATAAGTCAACTGGTAAGTTTATTAGCAAATGTAAAACCAAATATGTGAAAAATAAGATACTGACACAATGTCAGTGTCACTGACACTGACAGAAAATAACGTTATTCGTACGGCTTTGAATTAAGGTAATGTATTTGAATTAATAAATAAACTTACGTTACAGCGAAAGTATTATCAATAACGAGCATCGTTTTAAAGTGGAATGTCTTAACTTAGTCGAAACAATATGAATTTTTGAAAGACAAGCGTTTTATATCAATCCTTATCGTACACGCTTATAGCCTTTGCAAAGGAAAGAGATAAATGTATGCCAATTTGTTAATTCGTTCAAGATACAAATAACTTGATCGGACATCTTTAAAAAAAATACTATACAGTAAGAGATCCATGCTAAATGTAAGAGGGTGTTCGGATGAACGATTTGTTCGGATTACTAAGTTTGTATGAATAATTGTAAATAACTACAATTTAAAATGTTTTAAAATATTTATTACAGTACTTCAAAGAACAAATAACGCTAAAACCAAAAAATACATACATGCATTCATAAAATTACGCATGTTCCACTTAGTGGGTTAGCACAAACCCGAAAATAATAACAACATCAACATTATACAACAAATCCTTACTTAACATATTAAACTAACCGATTTTAGGTAGCGAAATACCGCATCAGAAATTAAAAATAATAACTAAAAAATTAATTCTGAAAAAAATTAATACTTTTGATTATTTTGGGCATACATCTGTCTTTTTTCGCCAGTCGCCGAAATATTAAGTATTATTTAATAAACAATGTATGTACATACATCCACCAGTTGTAATTTCGGACTGAAATGAT
Organism: Harpalus rufipes; assembly: GCA_951394225.1. Taxonomy (NCBI): domain Eukaryota; kingdom Metazoa; phylum Arthropoda; class Insecta; order Coleoptera; family Carabidae; genus Harpalus; species Harpalus rufipes. Next base: position 46,261,147 of record OX596282.1, read on the forward strand.
TATCACATCCCGCCAATTGAGGTGTGGAAACTAAATCTAAATTTGATAGTTTATTTTAAAGAATCACATACAGTAAAATTTTTGAAAGATGTCCCATCAAGTTTGTCTACGAATTGTATGAATTCAGATTTTTACTTAGCGCATTCTGACAAATTCAGTAGTGTCGTTTGCTTAGTTTTTATGAGGGTATATAAGATACTACTGTTATTTTATTATTATAAAAATATATGTTACAATAAAAGCATTCAAAATTCAAAAATAAGTCAACTGGTAAGTTTATTAGCAAATGTAAAACCAAATAAGTGAAAAATAAGATACTGACACTGATACTGAATTATTAAATAAACTTACGTTACAGCGAAAGTATTATAAACAACGAGCATCGTTTTAAAGTGGAATGTCCTAGCTTAGTCGAAACAATATGAATTTTTGAAAGACAAGCGTGTTATATCTATCCTTATCGCACACGCTTATATCCTTTGCAAAGAAAAGAGATAAATGTATGCCAATTTGTTAATTCGTTCATGATACAGATGACCTTGATCGGACATCTTTCAAAAATTTTCTATATGCTAGTTGCTGCATTTGGAGAAATTTTATTCCGCAGTTCGGATTACCTTTCTTCTACTCCATATTCGGATTACTGGATGTTCGGATTAAAGTGAGTTTAAACGGTCTCTACTGTACCTACTTGTGAAATTTAATGTGCATATTTAAAATATGGGGGAGTATTTTTTTTATTAGTTTTCTACACAGTCGCTCTATTTATGTATGATACTCTAGATATAAATTTAAACGGAAAAAATCTTCGATTTGATAGATGAGCATGTTTTGAAATGGTGCTAATCAGCAGTTGGTGAAGTAGTTCGACCTATTTCGCTTTCCTCTTCCGTTACATTCTGCTGCAACCCCAGTAAGAGGTGTTATTATTAGCCCTGTGTTTAATACGACAACCGGCGCGCGTTTAAACATTCATCAACGATTCTAATCAAGTTGCTGTCACATCAAACGATTGCCAACCTAAACTCTCCACAACTTTCCATTCCTGCAACCTTCTCTTTCTAACTTATACACTGATACAAGAAACTGAATCGTGTTTGTCTTTTAACCTTATTCAGTTGGTCCATCTTGAAACTTTTGGATTCTATCACATTGACGCAAAGTACTGTACTTTGGTTCACGAAAGATGACAATTCAAGGTCACTTGTTCGAAGAAAGAATACACAACATTTAATACAGTAGTACAGTAAAATTTTTGAAAGATGTCCGATCAAGGTTGTCTACGAATTGTATGAATTCAGATTTTTGTTCCGCCCATCATGACAAATTCAGTAGTGTCGTTTGCTTAGTTTTTATGAGGGTACGTAAGATACTACTGTTATTTTATTATTATAAAAATATATATTACAGGAAAAGCATTCAAAATTCAAAAATAAGTCAACTAGTAAGTTTATAAGCAAATGTAAAACCAAATATGTTAAAAATAAGATACTGACACAATGTCAGTGTCAGTGACTCTGACAGAATATAACGTTATACGTACGGCTATGAATCAAGGTAATGTATCTGAATTAATAAATAAACTTACGTTACAGCGAAAGTATTATCAACAACGAGCATCGTTTATAAATGGAATGTCCTAACTTAGTCGAAACAATATGAATTTTTGAAAGACAAGCGTGTTATATCCATCCTTATCACACACTCTTACAGCCTTTGCAAAAGAAAGAGATAAATGTATGCCTATTTGTTAATTCGTTCGTGATACAGGTGCCCTTGATCGGACATCTTTCAAAATTTTTACTGTACCTTAGCAACATTTCATGTTAGAAAAAGAAAGATTACTTGAGGTATGTCTATGTAGTTTATGTTGTGTGACAGATATACGTTCATGTTGACATTACATTCTATCACGTTACAAATATTAATGACGTATGTCGTACAGTAACAGATATCTAATTATCTATTACACTGCCCTCTATGCTAATATTTACCCAGTGACGTTGACATTTAAATCAAATTATTATTCCATGGTTTTTGTTAAGTCTAGGTTATTGTGTTTTGCAAAAACATAGGTGAAGAGCATAAATTTTTGAGAAAGGTATTATTTAAAAAGAAACATAATTTTATAATAAATTACACTTATTTTTTTCAGTTAAAATGTATCCATAAATATTTCAAGTTGCACGTGTATGTATACGAAATGCAGTGAAGTTATCTGTAAGTAATATTAAACCATACGGTTAATAAATGACCTTGAATTGTCATCCTTCGTGAACCAAATTATACAGTATTGTTATTATTATTGTACTCTTCTGTCCATGTTCATATTTTTCTTTTGTATATTATCATTTCATTATTTACAAACATTCCATCAATATTCCCCCTGTGTTTACCCTCGTAACATAACCACAATACCGTCGCTCTAAAACAATCCTATAAACAAACAAACAAAAGAAGCTCGCATTCCTTCACGACATTTCCAATTTCCAAAAATTCCAAACATCTGCCAAGACAGATTTCCCGTCCTGCTGGCGAATGGCGATGCACGGTTGGTTCGACGTTCGACTCCCTGGCCTAGAGGGCGGTGTGGTGGAATGCCTGAACGTTTGTGCACGTTTGCAGGGAGGTGATGGCCTGATGGCTGACGGAGGTGCTTGCATCGGAAAAAGGAAAAGAAAGGGAAATTACAAGTGGAGAAAAATAAATAAATTTGGAAAGGGTGGATAGACTTTAGGGTGATTGGGAATTTTAATTTTCAGTTCCTGTCATTGCTGTTGTAGTCTGTTTTAACTTTTGCAAACAAAATGGTGGATGGAGTGAAACTGTAGCCATTTGCGCTCTCTTTTGTCAACGTAAAATGTCACTTTGCCGCTCTAGCTCGACAAATTAGAAAAAACGCTCGCTTCCCAAATTTCTAACTATACACAATGTTGAGAAATGTCACTTCTTAATGGAAACGTTTAGTCAGGAACTAATGCCACTGTAGTGACACATTTACCACCTTTACAAATCAATCTGACATATAGCTGCTCTGTCGGTATATTACATAACCAAAACCGCACTATTGTGAAAATAAAATAGGGCATCCATTTACAAAAACGAAAGTATAAAATGTTTAGATTAGATTGAAGCAATAGGTCAAGAAGAATGGGAAATAACGAGAAATTAAAATTAAATATAAAAGACGTTTTTTCTTTATATTAATCCTTATTAATTGAGTAGTAGTGTAAGTACAAAGTGTACATTTTATTATTTTTTGTTATGGTAGCGACTGTAGAAAAAATCATGTGTGTGTTTCGAGCGCAAATGGACATTGTCGATTTCGAGAGAATGCCGCGCGACAATGTCCTATTTTGCGCTCTTAATACACAAATAGCTATTGTATATTTGGGTAGTACGATATCGAGGGATGGTCGAATTGATCGAGAGATAGAAAGGAGAGCGAGTGCGGGATGTAAGGTCATGGGTGCTCTGGGTACGTTTGCACGAAACGTTAACGTATCAAGGGATGCTCGGTTAAGTGTAGGCTAGTGCCTGCTTTGACGTATGGAAGCGAATGGCATGGACGGGAAAGCATAAAAGAGAGTGACTGCCGTGGAAATGAGGTATTTACGTGGTATATATGGGTATGTAAGAGGGATCGCGTGAGGAATAATTTGGTGTATGAAAAACGTATGGTTAGGAACAATGTGATTAAGAGAGTTGGTGTGAGTCAGTTGAGATGGTTTGGGCATGTGGAAAATGGCGAATGAACTACTTGTTAAGTGTATATACCTTGGTGAAGTTGAGGGTTTTCGATTGCGTGGTCGACCAGTGTGTAAGTGGATGGATGTGATTGGTAGGGTGCTTAAAGAGAGAGAGTTTCCAAGTGTGAAGAGAAGAAGAGCATGTATGAATGCGATTATGAGTGTAGCCGAGACGAAAGAAGTCTGCTTAGATAGGAATGTGTGGCGAAGGATGATTGTCATTCTTTTGTATTAATTATTCAAATTCCAAATTAGCTTTTGGTTATGTACCAATAAATGACCTGGTGGCACGTCACCGTTTAGTTTAATAGTTTGGCAAAATTCTGTTTTATTTTAATAGTACCGCTAAGGGAAAATTACCCTCACGGACTGTTACATTGTCATTACTAAAATTTAAGTATAAAAATCTGTTGTGCCCATCACATGCCTCTCGCCCTTTCCATTGTGGGGTATATTAGTATTATATTTAACATTTCTTGTACACACAAAAAAATCTAATTACGTCTAATCCTATTTACGAATTTTCTATAATTTTAAATTCATTCTATGAGCAAGTTTCTCCTAATCTTCTAAATATTTGAGGTTCTTCCAATTCATTGACGGGATAACCGCTATTTCTGAAGGGTTCATGTAATATATCTATAATTTTAAATATATAATTAATAATACAATAAAAATATTAAATATCGTTCCCAGAAAAAGCCTTCAGTACAATCTCTGAATTTTTGACACTGACAGCGACATTTATCTGTCAATTACAGATATTTTAATATCTCAATTGGTTACCATGTAGATGTTTGGGCTGTGAGATTTACTACAACAGATTATTTTATAGATTATACATCTATATCTTTAAATCTATAGAAGATATAATATAGAGATTTTGTTTTTACCTCTCGCTAAGAGAGGTATTGGATTCATGCTAAAAATCGCATATCCAGATTTTATTGAATAAGCACGTTTTAAGGTCCCTACAATCCGATTTTAACATTTTTACGATGATGTCTGTGTGTGTGTGTGTGTGTGTGTGTGTGTGTGTGGATGTGTGTGTGTGGGATGTTGGAAGGACGGTTACTCAAAAACTATAAGACTTAAAATTTGTTTAACAACGTATTTCCCAATCGGACATTCATGGGAAGATCTGAAAAGGTTTTGGTAACAATCGGACAACCGGAAGTAGAAGATTCTTGAAAAAAAATCTTCTAAATATTATTTTTTGAATTTTTTTCTTGATAATATTAAAGAAAAATAAATTCTCTTTCTGATACATTTAAATATTTTTATACATATTTTATAGATTTAGAGATAAAAGGAATATAATATATAAAATAATCTGTTGTAATAAATTTGACAGCCGAAAGAATGCCATGAAAAATAGTTGATAATTTAAATTATTTGTAACTGACAGATAAATGTCAGTGTCAGAAATAATGAGTAATGAATTAAAAATGTATTTGGAGAATCCCTTAATTCTTGATCTGTGACTATTATGGAGATGACAAGTCTAGGTTGAAGGACTTAAATTTGTTTCAAACATTATGGGACAATGTACACCAGTACTGTAGACTAGAGTAACTTTGAATTGCGAAAAAGCTATCAAATTCTTCTCAAGTAAGTTGTAAATATTGACAAAATTACACATCGATATAAGAATAATCGGAGTGCAATCTATCCGTCACTTTATTAAAGGGAATTCGTGTTATTTAGATATAACAAGTATGAAAAAATAAAATGTAAAAGAAGATATATAAGAATAGATGCACAATCCAGATATATACATTTTAGACCGCCCAAAATTAATGTTTTTACTAGAAGAATATGAAGAGAAAGTAAACAAAGTTGTTCGAATTGAAAATTGCTGTTACCAGCCTAATATTTATATATGGTAAACTCTACTTTGTAATTTATTGTAACATAATTTATGGTAAATATCTTTATGTTGAGACATACTATTATTGAATAATAAAGAAGTTTATACGTCATAGATTTATATGAATATATTATTTGTATTTATAAAAATAATCTTTGCTTTATGCATACAGCCAGGTAAAATATACGGCGAGAGGTTATGTGCTGGCCACATCAGATTTTTTAATATTTGTAATAACATACATTTTCAAAAAATAATATTTAGAAGATTTTTGTTAAAATACTACTACTTCCAGTTATCCAATTGTTACCAGAACCTATTCAACTCTGGTCATTATTGTTAGATTGAGGAATTCGTTGTTACTCAGGTCTTTGGTCTTATAGAATTTGAGAAATCGTACTTCCAACATCCCCATCCCCAAACACACATCATCGTAAAAATGTTATAATCGGATTTTAGGGACCTTAAAACGTTATTCATTAAAATATGAATATGCGATTTTTAGCATGAATCCAATACCTCTCTTAGCGAGAGGTAAAAATAGGTTGGCATACCCAGAAATAGGTAAGAATGCCGTACTGGTTTTTAACAAGTACTAATAAAAGCGACTTCAAAATATGCATAAGTACATTTATTAACACATAATACGAATACGAGTATATGCACTAAATCAGCAATTTATTCTATTTTGTAACATAAATTCAAAGTGTATATTCTATTCTATTTAAACAAATCATGCAAAATAAATACATGGATTAATCTAAATCAATAATCACATCCACATTATTTATCAGTTAATGTATTTGCTAATTGCCCGAGTGTTTCAATATACCATTAAACAACATATGTTTAATAGAAAACGTTTTGATTTGCATTTTGTCCAAAGCGTTTAACAAAAAATTGTCATTGTGCTGTATTCACTTGAAGAGCAAAAAACTTTCAAAATAAAACAATGTTTGTTTTAACAAAACAAACAAGTAGCAAGTAGCATTCATTTATTTCAGTGGTAGAAAAAGTAATAATAACTTTATCTATCTCTTTATGTAAATGAAAACAAAAAATACAGTTCTATAGCTTATTATGAGAAAGTCAACCTACAGTAAAATTTTTGAAAGATGTCCGATCAAGGTTATCTGTACCATGAACAAATTAACAAATTGGCATACATTTATCCCCCTCCTATACAAAGGCTTTGAGCGTGTGCGATAAGGATGGATATAACACGCTTGTCTTTCAAAAATTCATATTGTTTCGACTAAGTTAGGACATTCCATTTTAAAACGATGCTCGTTGTTGATAATACTTTCGCTGTAACATAAGTTTATTTATTAATTCAGATACATTACCTTGATTCATAGCCGTACGAATAATGATATTTCGTGTCAGTGTCACTGATATTGTATCAGTATCTTAATTTTCACATATTTGGTTTTACATTCGCTAATAAACTTACCAGTTGATTTAGTTTTGAATTTTTAATGCTGTTATTGTAACATATATTTTTATAATAATAAAATAACAGTAGTATCTTATGTACCTTCACAAAAACTAAGCAACGACACTACTGAATTTGTCAGAATGGGCGGAGCAAAAATCTGAATTCATACAATTCGTAGACGACCTTGATCGAATATCTTTTAAAATTTTTATTGTATTTTGTTTTTTACCTCCCGCTGCAATCTTCTTCTTTTTAATTATTTACAATTCATTATTTTTCAACAAATCTAAAAACATTTTAAACATGTAAGTGACCAGTTTCTTAAAATTTGTAGAGCATGATATTTGTACCCCGTTGATGTTTTCCAGAACCCTGAAGATGGTCTAATTTAGACTGAAACGTCGGTATTGTTTTTAATAAATAATCTTTTAACAAAGGACTGAATCTTCATTATTTTCACCTCTCCAAATGTATATTTATATTTTACTGAAAAAAATTAAACCCGTGAATTAAATGGCGGGAGGTATTGGGTTGGCCACATCAGATTTTTACAATGTTGTACTCATATTTTTGAGCAGTGCTGTAACTATAAAGCTGTATAAATTTCACTGACGAGGAGCTTTCTTGTATTTTATAAAATCTTAAAAGCATTCATACATTTCCGAAATTAAATAAAAACTCGCAAACACAAAGTGCACTATCGTTTCTTACGTGAGACTGTATTATGCATTACCATTCTTTCTTTAGAAAACAGATCCTTCTTATATTTTTCGTCTTTTCTGGAATATAGGTCATTTAATGCGGATAATTCAATATTTGCGACAGAGCACGCGTCACGTTAAGGAATGAACGATGTATGAAGAATATAGAAATGAAAAAGTTAAAAGAAATGAGATGACAACCCACTGAAAACGAAGGTTCGTTACTTGACACTCGTAATGTTATAATACAATTGGGAGAATCAAATGATTTTTTCTTATGGATTTCTTGATTGAAAATGAAAGTGACACACCTTCATGAAGATTTCGATATTAGTTGGATTATGCTGGCTGGGATAAAGTTTGGAATTCATAGAAACGTCACCTTTAGATAAGGAAGGTATTGCCTTTGGTCAAAAAATGCAATGATGTGTTTTTAGTGAATAAACACGTTTTAGGGTCCATATAATATGATTTTACGATGATGTCTGTATGTATATATGTGTGTCTGTGTGTGTGCGTGTATGTCTCTGTGTGTGTGACGAAAGTTTTGGATCGCATAACTTCAATACCACGATTCCAAAAATTATATTTTTTTCGTATCCCTCAAGTTTACATCCAGAAGAACAACTTATTAGATTTTGGTTATAATTGGTGAACCGGAAGTAGCCTCATTTGAAGATTTAACAGTTAAATTTGATTTATTGACATTTAACGTTATTAGAACTTAAAGATTATATTATTCTCTATACGATTTGATTGCATTTTATACTTCATATTAAATAGATATAGAGTTAAAGAATTTTAAAGAAATTTTATAAATCAGCCAGCTATGCTAAACATGGAAATTCAAATTGACAGATTAGATTTTGGTTATAATTGGTCAACCGCAAGTACCCTTATTTAAAGATTTTAACAATTAAATATCATTTATTGACATTATTATAACTTAAAGAATATATTATTTTCTATACGATTTGATTGCATTTTATACTTCATATTCAATAGATGTAAAGTTAAAGAATTATAAAGATATAAAATTTCATAAATCAACCAGCTATGCTAACCATGGAAATTACTAATATATACAGATAATTCAAATTGACATTGTCAATGAAAAGAAAACGAATGTGGCAGAGATAAGGATGTTGAAATAGATGTTGAGGAAGACACGGAAAGAATGGTAAGGAATGAAAGAATAAAGGAAATAACTCTAGTGGAAGAAGTTTTTAGAAAGATACGAGACGATTACATTGGTTTGAACATGTCATGAGGAGAGATGAAGAATGTATTGGAAGAAGAACAGAGGAAGACCAAAGATAAGATGGAAGGACTGTATTGCGGAAGACTTGAGAGAGAGGAACTGAATGAGAACGACACGCAAAACAGAACTGAGTGAAAGAAGAAAAAAAAATCGCGACCCCTAACGAATGGGAAAAGCTAAAGAAAAAGAAGATGTCAGTGTTAAGTGCAATTTGCATAGTTTGTTTATGAAATAACTTTACTGGAAATTTAGAATCTTTTGCAAGAAAATTTATGTATGGAATTTATACATAATACACAGGATTAACGGAAGGTATTGTGTTGGTCACATTTTTTTAACATGGGAGTAGTCCAGTTCTCGTTTCACTTTCGATAATTCTTGAGACTGACATGATGTTTTCCATTAAGGTTAGATTGAGGAATCCGTAGTTAAACAGGTCTTTAATTGTATAAAATTTGAGAAACAGCCTAACACACACACACACACACACACACATATCGTAAAAATGTTAAAATCGTATTCTAGGGACCTTGAAACGTACTTATTCAATAAAATGCGGATATGCGAGAGGTAAAAATGTATTCCTCAAGTGTTTTGCCCATTGGGAACTACGTCGGCATAAGTGCATGGGGTAATATTTTGAAGGGGGCAATATTGATAATGATGTATAAATTATTACTTTTTGAAACAAATGAGAAATCTGTTTATTTTTGAATCTAACCTCATACATCTGAAATCGGGCGAGATTGTATAAGAGAAATTGTGAATATACTTTTCTACGTTTAAAACGGAATATTCGTACATAGTATTAAAAGACGAGATCAAATCATGTCAGTGCAAAGTTTGTAGTATTTGTTTCATCCCCTTTTTTGTAACACATTCGATTCCAAATGAGAGCAAAAACTGCGACGTTCCATTTACTGATTCTATTCGCAACATTGACAAATTTACATGTTACTCAAATTCGAGTAAAAAACATTTCACAATTTGTCTTCGTCTCTTTTACTATCATTCACTGGTTGGAGCACCTGGTGTTCTTGGAAATCACTCGATTTCTCCGATCGCCCATTGTTTGTCCTCTTGGCCATCTACACACACGAGCAAGAACTACTTGTCACGCTCCATTGAGCGTGGCTATGGCCGAGGTCTCAAGCACGCGCTCCGCAAAAAATCGAGCAAAAATCACGTTTCCGGTCGGATAATCACCCAGAAGGAAAAATCAGAAAGGATTCATAATTGATGAGCCTGATGGCGGCTGTAATTGGAGTATTTACTGCAATTAGATTCGTTGTTGAAGGTTTTCTTGTTGTATTGGAGTTATATACTCATCTGCCTATAGAGAACTTTAAACTGTAAGAATATATAAGGTCATTTTTGTTTGAACTGTTCAACTTTGAATAATATTGCGTTCATAGATAGTTTAGATATATTTAAATTCACTCTGTAATCTGTGTTGACACCTACTAGGAAAATATCTTTTTCTGCATCAAAATACGCACACCCAGAAAAAAATAGGTGTGGCCACCACAATACCTTCCGTCAATCCGTTAATCCTGTGTAATATTTATTTCCTTACCTATCTTTCCGTGTCTTCACCAACATCTACATCAACATCCTCATCTCTGCCACATTACTTTACTTTTTATTTATACTGACATCTGTCAATTTGAATTATATGAATATAAAGGGTTTTCCAATAAGAGGTGTTATTTTGAATAGCCCGCTATTTCGGTAGATGTCGCTTTTGAAGCTGTCATTTTTTGACATTTGACAAGTAGAAATTACGCCATTAATAAAAATGGAACGATACACGCTTCAACAACGCATTGAAATTATTAAAATTCACTATAAAAATGGTGAAAATTTGGCAGAGACGGTTCGTAAAACTCGACAATTTTTGGGTCGTCGTGAAGCACCTTGTCGGACCGCAATACAGAAATTGGTGGAAAAATTCGAGCTGTTGGGACAAGTTAGTGATGTGAAGAATAAAACCCGTGCACGTCGCTCAAGAACAGCCGAGAATATTGCTGCTGTAGCCGAAAGTGTTGAAGAAAACCCAGGTTTGTCCATTCCTCGTCGTTCTTTGGAATTAGGCATTCCACAAACGTCATTACACCGTATTTTGCATAAAGATTTGGGTCTTAAGGCTTATAAAGTCCAGTTAACACAAAAACTCAAGCCGGCCGATCATCAACAACGTCGTGTCTTTGCTGATTGGGTCGTTGAAATGCATGAAAATGATCCGGAATTCCATCGAAAAGTCATCTTGAGTGATGAGGCCCATTTCCACCTCGGTGGCTTCGTCAACAAAGAAAATTGTCGCATCTGGGGCTCAGAAAACCCAAGAGTTATTGTTGAAAAGCCTCTCTATCCTCAACGTGTGACTGTTTGGTGCGGTTTATGGTCCGGCGGAGTCATTGGACCTTACTTTTTCGAAAATGAGGCTGGAGCAACAGTTACGGTGAATGGATTGCGCTATCGAGAGATGATTAACGATTTTTTATGGCCGGAATTGGATGGTATTGATCTGGACAACGTTTACTTTCAACAAGACGGCGCTACGTGCCACACAAGCAACGAAACCATTGATCTTTTACGGGAAAAGTTTCCGGACCGTGTTATCTCTCGAAGAGGTGATCACAATTGGCCACCGAGATCTTGTGATTTAACACCTTGCGACTTGTTTCTTTGGGGCCACGTGAAAGGTCTACGCCAACTGCCCAGCGTCGACTCAAGACCTCAAAGATGGAATTCGTGAGGCTATCGAGGACATAGGACAGCCACTTTGCGATTTGGTTATGGAAAATTTCATGAAAAGGATATTGTCCTGTCAGCGTGGTCGTGGTGGTCATTTGCCTGATGTTATTTTCCACTATTAACGGCATACCTTCCTCTTTATAATGAAATAAACATCCGATCATTTATATTAAAAAATGGCATTTTTCTTTGAATATCAAAATAACACCTCTTATTGGAAAACCCTAGTAGTTTCCATGTTTAGCATAGCTGGCTGATGTGTAAAATTTAATTTCTTTGAAATTCTTAAACTCTATATCTATTGAATATGAAGTATAAAATGTAATCAAATCGTATAGAGAATAATATATTCTTTAAGTTATAATAACGTTAAATGTCAATAAATCAAATTTAACTGTTAAATATTCAAATCAGGCTACTTCCGGTACACCAGTTATAACCAAAATCCAATCAGTTGTTCTTCTGGATGTAAACTTGCGGAATACGAAAAAATTATAATTTTTGGAATCGTGGTATTGAAGTTATGTGATGCGAATCTTTTGTTACACACACACATAGACACATATACATACATACAGACATCATCGTAAAAATGGTAAAATCGTATTATAGGGACCCCAAAACATGCTTATTCGCTAAAAACTCATGATTAATTTTTTTCACCAAAGACAATACCTTCCTTATCTAAAGGTGACGGAAGGTAAAAAACACTATTCTAGCCCTTTTTGATAGCTTATATTTGGTTTGGTATTATTGATAAATAACATAAATTAACATGAGAAACAAGAATGCTAATACCCGCCAATGTATACGAACTATTTATTTATTTATTTATTGATATCACTCAACAGGATTAAAAATCCCGATTATTGAAGGTTGAAAAATACAAATTATTATAAACACATACCGAGCGAAAAGAGGCGAAAAATAAATATAAATATATGTGTTTAAACTCCGTTTCCACGACTTAATCCTCACGTCATCAATCGTAACCATATGATATAAATCGTCATAGGAGGGAGGAAATTTATGACGTCGTGTTATCGGGTGAAATCGTCTGATTTGCGTAGTATTCATAAATCAAAACTGAAAACCGACAGTATACAGTATAATTTATACCGTGTGAATATTATTATTCATCAAAATTCGAAGTAAGACATTTATTTCGCAATAATAAATCAATTGAATCATTATGATGTAATGTAAAAACTGACAGTATTATAATAAATATATCCTATATTGTGTCAGTTTTGTTATTCAAGGTCAAGTTTTAGAATTGAGCTGCCAATACCGCCCAAATAGTTTTATGAACTACTGTTTGTTTTTGACAATGACATTTTTCTGTCATTTACAAACATCTGATGGGTACTATAGAGTTGTTTAGGCTCTGAAATTTGTTACAACAGATTATTTTATATATTACTTTTTTATCTCAATATATAGAAGATATAATAAATTTTTAAAATAGAGAATTTTACGTTCTTTAAGACTAATAATAATAATAATAAAAAAATAATATTTTGATTTTTTTTAAGATACTACTACTTCCGGTTTTCCAATTGTACCAAAACCTATTCAACTCTTCCCATTAATGTTAGATTGAGGAATCCGTAGTCAAAAAGGTCTGTAGTCTTATAGAATTTGAGAAATCGTGTCTCCAACAACCTCATACACACACATCCACACACACACACACATACACACAGACATTATTGTAAAACTGTTAAAATCGGATTCTATGGACCTTAAATCGTGCTTATTCAATAAAATCTGGATATGCGATTGTTATAGTTTTAGGGGTTCGCTGTCTGATAAATATTTTTATTCCCACATCAAATAATAATTATGTTTACAACTACGGTTCGACGTACCATGCTCTAAGTACAAAAATGTCTGAGAGCGAGAGCGCATGTAATTTAATGTTTAATTAGTGTGATAGAAAATGGACAAATGGATGGTTTATACAAAAGGGAATTGATAATTTGCAACAATATAACAGCAATTTTTAGCATGAATCTCTTAGCGAGAGGTAAAAAAGGTCCTAGGATAGAACCTTGTGGAACACCAGAGGAAGGAATAAAATAATTTGATTTGTAGGTAATATATGATACATATTGTTGACGATTGCGAATATATGATCATATGTAATATAACAAGTGATATGATTATCATCGATATTCTCGAGTGAAACCGAGCTGCAGATTTCACGAGTCCGAAGGACGAGTTGAAATGTGCTGCTCCGATTTCACGAGCAATATCTTCGATTATTAATCATATCACAAGCTTATATTTAATGAGAGAATATAATGAATTTTTGCAATATAACCTAACTTTTGATATACATATTCATATTGTATTAAAACATGGTACTTACGAGTTTTATTTAATATTTCGGAGTTTGAATTATTGTTATTATTTATTTTTATACTCAAAATTAACTGTCAATGTCATAAATAAAGAAAACAAATCCCTTAGTAACGTCTATAAATACGGTGTTTATTTCTTTGTTTTTTATCATCGCTGTGATAACTTGTAGCTAGAGAGATTCTGAATGTTGATTGGCGGAAAACATATCACGTGACTAAGGAATTATATTCTCTAATGAATAAAATCATTCCGGAGCAGAAGTTATATTGTTGACAATTCTAAATTATTTCTTGAATGAAATACGTCGCTGTTATAAACAGATTCTATAACCTGTTTGGCAAAAAGAAACTCCTGCAATTATTCATATCATCAAGAATCATACACTTTTTATTGCGTAATGCCATTCTTACGTGGAGAATGCTATATACCACGCTTTAGATAAAACGTTGCAATATTTTGTGTTTAACCTTATCTTAATCTATTTACTTTCAAAAGCACACTACAATGTATAAAAATAAAACCAAACGACGCAGCATTCTTCCAGTAACAACTTCTATCGCATAAGAGTAGTTAATATAAATTTCAATTTCTTCCACTCATGTTTGCTACGTTTTCATCCTTTGTGAAAAGTTCTCGACACTTTCAAATCCGTTAAAGCTATTCACACATCCACTGGGTCCAGATGCCTGCTGATCCAATGCTACAAGCCCTGTAAAAAGTTCACTACACGAATCGAAAGCGATTTACATTTAGCGTCGATCTGATAGAAATAATATGAAGATCCAGATGGCTGCGAGAACAATAGCATGCTGTTTTGTTCGTTTGTTTCAATGGAAATTGTCACATTATAGAATTTCATTTAGATATGGAAGACGATGATAACGAAAGAGTTGTTTTTATTATTTTTTTGCATCTGTTGTTTTAGTTTTATTTTTGTCTAATGAAAATTTATTTGTATGTTCTCGGTAGAGGACTTGGTTTCTAGAATCGCAGTAAGTGTTTTTCTTAATAAATCTTAATTGTTTCTGCTTACAGAAAAGATATTTTCCTGTTAGTAACTGGTGTTCACGGCGATATATGAATTGTATGCTATGAACAACTCGTATTATTAACTAATAATTGTGAATTATGATAAATGATGCAATTATCAGTAAATATTTTAATTTTTCAATTGGTTTCATGACATTATTTGGGCTGTAAGATATATTACAATAGATTATTATATATCTTATAATTCTTTATCTCCAAATCTATAAAAGATATAATATAATATTTATATGTATCATATAGAGAATTTACTCTTCTTTAATAACTAGCAAGAACAAAAAATTTCAAATAATAATATTTAGAAACAAACACACACATACAGACACATACATCCTGTGCAACTACGGATTCCTCAATCTAACAGTAATGGGAAGAGTTGAATAGATTCTGGTAACAATTGGATAACCGGAAGTAGTTGTATTTTAACATAAATCTTCTAAATATTATTTTTTGAAAATTTATGTTATTACAAATATTAAAAAACTAAATTTTCTATCCGACACATTTAAATTTTTTTATTATACCTTCTATAGATTTAAAGATATAGATATATAATCTATAAAATAATCTGTTGTAATATATCTCACAGCCTGCTCACAGCCCAAACATACCCAGTAGTTACCTACTTGAGAAATTAAAATGTCTGTAATTGACAGGCAAATATCACTAATGCCAGTATCAAAAATTCAGAGATAGTACTGAAGGCTTTTGCTGAGAACGATATTTAATATTTCTTATTGTATTATTAATTATATATTTAAAATTATAGATATATTACATGAACCCTTCAGAAATACCGCCAATCCCGTTAATGAATTGGAAAAACCTCGAACATTTAGAAGAAATGGAGAAAACTTGCTCATAGAATGAATTTAAAACTATAGAAAATTGGTAAATATAAAGATTAGGTGTAATTGGAATTTTTTGTGTGTACAAGGAATGTTAAATACAATACTTATATATACCACAATGGAAAGGGCGAGAGAGGTATTGTGATGGCCATAACAGATTTTTTATTTTATTTTAATGTATACAATTGGTTCCCAAAGTAGCCGTCAATGATTAATGGACGACACTATCTATATAAATGCATTCCTCTTTCAAATCCTTTCTACAATTATCTTTCTCCTTTAGAGAAAAAAAACATCCAATTTTAACAGCCGATGGGTTGATTGCACATCAATCGCCTGTTCGCAGTCGTGATTCCTGCTAGACAGCAGGGACAGTTTACGAATAGACGAGCAGGAAAGTGTTTGATAGTGCTTGACTACCCTGATCACATACTAGCTACGCTGGGATGCACACCACCTGCCCCAGATGTACTCGTATTTATTCAAAGCGAATACACACTCTAAAGTAACACTAAAGCAAGAATGACTTACTTTCCAACTGTTTTGAAGGTTAGAATCGCACGTATTACGAACCAATTGTGAATAAACAAATTTTTACATTTCGAAAAAACGACGTTTTAATGTTGACACTGCTTTTTACCTCTCGCTAAGAGAGGTATTGGATTCATGCTAAAAATCTCATATCCAGATTATAACATTCTTACGATGATCTAACAGTAATGGAAACAGTTGAATAAGTTCTGATAACAATAGAACAACCGGAAGTGGTAGTTTCTAAAAAAAGATCGATTGTTTCACGGCTTGTGTGGCACGGCGCGCCATCCTGTAGAAACCAAATGTTGTCCAGATCCATATCTTCGAAAATGGGCCACAAATAATCAGTTATTATTGCACGGTATCGCTCACCGTTCACTGTAACGCATTTGCCTTCCGTATCTTCGAAGAAAAATGGCCCAATGATACCACCGGCCCAAAAACCAGACCAAAGAGTGCATCGTTCAGGGTGCATTGGCTTTTCATTAGTCATGTGTGGATTTTCTATGCCCCAGATACGACAATTTTGCTTGTTGACGTAACCACCGAGATGAAAATGAGCTTCGTTAGAAAAGATGATTTTTCGGTAAAAATGCTCATCTTCTTCCAAGAGTTCCGTAACCCAATTAGACAAACGTTGCGGATGGTCGTGGGCATCAGCTTCTGCACTAATTGAAGTTTATATGGTGTCATAACAGAGATCTGTATGCAAAATTCGCATCAAAGAAGTGCGTGAAATGTTCAATTCCTGAGAAGGATGGCGAGTTGAGGTGCTTGGTTGTTCTTGCACACTCTGGGTAAAAGCAGCAATGTTTTCGTTTGTACGCACTGTACGAGCACGAGAACGTGTTGTTTTATCCAATACCGAATGTTTCATGCACACGTTTGACAAAATTGTCCACATATTGCCTGGAAGGCGCTTCTTTTTTACCGTATTTTGAACGTAATTTTCTTGCACTTTCGGTAGAAGATTCATCACTTTGAAAATAAGTTTTTAATATTTCCCAACGTTGTTCAAGCTTAAATCGACTCATTTCGTAAACCGCATATATTATACTAACTTCTTGTCATATCATAACACAGCTGACATTGGTGTTGCCAACTCAAAATAACCTGTAGTTAAAAATGCAAACACAAGAGGGGCCACCCTTAAAACTGTATTATGCTGTCCCGTACATTTATTTTTTACGTTATTCACTGCAACTGCGTTATTGCTTCCGTTACTTTATTATAAATAGGCCTTTTATTAGAAAATCACTAAATTTAGAATGAGAAATTATGATATTCGACATCTATGTACATGATTACTAGCTATCATTCTGACACGGGCCACCATATCTGCTTGTCAAGACCAACAAAGTCACATGACTACTCGCGCCCTATTGTATTTAACATTTCTTGTATACCAATACTCTACACCAACAATTCTACTTACATCTATTCCTTACATTTAGATTGTTTAATTTTAAATTCAGTCTATGAAGAAATTTTGTCCTACTCTTCTAATTTTTCGAAATGTTTCCAATTCATTGTCGGGATTAACAGCATTTCTGAAGGGTATGTGTAATATACCTATAATATTAAATATTTAACTATTAGTACATTAAGAAATAATATAATCTATGTACTTCCCAGAAAAAGTTTTCAGTATTGTCTCCGGATTTCTGACACTGACATTTATCTGTCAGTTACAAACAATTTAAATTTTCCATAGCATTCTTTCGGCTGTAAAATTTATTACAACAGATTATTTTATATATTATATTTCTTTTATCTCTAAATCTATAAAATATATAATAAAATATTTAAATGTATCAGATAGAGAATTTAATTTTCTTTAATATTAGCAAGAAAAATTGCAAAAAATAATATTTAGAAGATTTTTATTCAAGAATCTTCTACTTCCGGTTGTCCAATTGTTACCAAAACCGTTTCAGATCTTCCCATGAATGTCCGATTGGGAAATACGTAGTTAAACAAATATAAAGTCTTATAGTTTTTGAGTAATCGTCCTTCCAACATCCTACATACATACACACAAACACACCCACAGACATGATCGTAAAAATGTTAAAATCGGATTGTAGGGACCTTAAAACGTGCTTATTCAATAAAATCTGGATATGCGATTTTTAGCATGAATGCAATACCTCTCTTAGCGAGAGGTAAAAATTATATTTTCTTCTAAACAGAAATTTAACTTACAATGATAAACAAAGTTGAAATATTGTTATTGAAACCATAATTTAGAAGAGTTTATAATAAGGTTATTTGCTTATTATTGCTCTGCTTGAAAAATAATTTAGAAATATGTATTTATCCGTACAATATTTCTATAATGTTCTCTCTTACGTACAACCACATCTCAAAATCTGCGACTGAGTGTCGCAGTGCGTCGCTCACGGTTATCCCTGGTGTCTGTAAGAAGTCTAGGTGACGTATGCTGACTCTGACGAATTGCACCGATCGGATGTGATAGACGAGGAAGTGAGCGACGTCGACGCGTCCCATGAGAGAGACGTGTTCGACGCCGGGAACACACGTGCAAACTAAGCAGATTTGATTATGAAAATCTCTGAGAAGAAGGTATAGAATAGTGAATAAAGGATGGAGGATGAATAGGTGGTACTGTTATTGTAAAATTTTGGTTTTATACAAGGGTTATCTGAATTTTTTTTAGCCTAACAAAGAAAGAAATATTTTTTTCAGTCATTCACGTCTTACCTGGAATTAAGTTATGTCCACGTATTTTAGAAATATTTTTGTATAACTATTACGTTTGTAATATAATTTTGCTGGAAATAAAGTTTTACAGCGATCCAACTGATCGGATTGCTTGGGATTGCTACTATACTATAAGCACAGTATAAATAAATTTTCTGCTATCATCGCTTTCAGATTCAGAAGATTCTTTCAATGAACTTGAACATGACGAAGAAGTTAACTGCTAGGTTAATTCATCTTAAAATGTAGAAATAGTAATGAAAATTATATGTAGGGTAATTAACATTTATCTGATACTTAAATAACTACATATTTAATAATTACAATTAACATTTCGTTAATATTCATCTTGAGTATAAAGGAAGAACCATTTCTGGCTCTTGGTAAAAACAATTTTCAACTTATCATCATATAAAAACAAAAAAATCTGTTGTGGCCAGCACAATACCTCTCGCCATTTTCATTTTATGGAGCATAGGGCGCGAGCAGTTATGTGACTTTGTTGGTCATGGCAAGCAGATGTGGGGGCCCGTGTCAGAATGAGAGCTAGTAATATACATAGGTGTCAAGTATCATAAGTTTTAATTCGAAACATTATGATTTTCCAAATCCATGTGGATTATTTTCCTCGACAAGTATATTCCATACTAATGGATGACAAATAAACATCAGAACATTTTGAAATTTTTAATGAAAAATTATGACATATGACAATTGTGACATCTATGTAAAAACTACTAGCCGTCATTCTGACACGGATCCTCATATCTGCTTTCCAAGGCCAACAAAGTCACATGTCTGCTCGCGCCTTGTAAGTACACACAAATAATTGAAATTGTTTCTCTTCTTCCGTTCTTCTTTATAATACTATTCTATTATGTTCAAAATTCTTCAAATTCATTGACGGTATTAGCTGTATTTCTTAAGGATATATGTAATATTAACATACCTGTAATTTAAATATGTAATTAATTAATAATACAATAATATATATTAAATGTACTCTTACATCCCAGAAAAATCTGACACTGACATTTTGCATTTACTTGTCAATTACAAAAATTTAAATATCGCAACTGTTTTTCGGGCAACGAGATTTATTACAACAGATTATTCTATATTATTATATACTATATCTCCAAACCTATACGAGATATTATAAAAAATTTAAATGTGTCAGATTGAGAATTTAATTATCTTTAATATTTGTAGTAACAAATTTTCAAAAAATAATATTTAGAATTTTTTTTTCAAGAAACTTCCACTTCCGGTTGTCCAATTGTTACCAGAACCTATTCAACTCTTCCCATTACTGTTAGATTGAGGAATCCGTAGTCAAACAGGTCTTTAGTCTTATAGAATTTGAGAAATCGTGTCTCCAACAACCTCACACACACACACACACACACACACACACAGACATCATTGTAAAAATGTTAAAATCGGATTGTAGGGACCTTAAATCGTGCTTATTCAATAAAATCTGGATATGTGATTTTTAGCATGAATCCAATACCTCTCTTAACGAGAGGTAAAAATCTGATGTGACCAACACAATACCTCCCGCCGTTTACCTATGTATATAATATTTATATTACTTTATAAATTTATCCATACAATATATAGAAAAAGTATTAAAGCAAACTTGTAGAACATGAAATAATCTTTAATTTTTATAGTAACAAATTGAGAAAAAATTACATTTAAAGGTATTTTTTGAAGAAAAACTATCTTGAGCTTCAAGTAAACTGCCATTGCCGGTTATCCGATTGCCACCAAAATCTAATCAGATATTTCCATATTAGAATAAGGTAGGAATACATGGTTTCAAAACTTTCTGAATGATAGTATTTGAGTTAGAGCGTATACACTATACAGGATCCACACATACATACACACACAGGCATCATCGTGAAAATGTTAAAAATGGATTCTAGGGACCTTAAAACGTGGTCATTTATCAAAATGTCGATATGCGATTTTTAGCACGATCCCTATACCTCCCTTACCAAGGGTAGCGGGAGGTAAAATATACTGTAAATGAATTATAATCAAATCACCTTGCAAGATACATTATAAAAGATAGGTACTTGTGTAAATAAAATGGAATTTTGCTGACCACAACATTTTTAAAAGTATACTTCGGCGGCATGAATTTCATTAACATTGAGTTCGTTCAGCGTTATATAATACAAGAGAAATTTACTATAAATAACAAAATGATTAATAGTTTGTCACAGTCGAAAAAGTTGTATGAAATATGTACAAAATGTAATGATAGATGGACTACACTTTAAAAAATGCTCCAGACTACAAACTAATTACTCTCAGACTGGCTAATTAATCAAATTAATTTTTAAAGTAAACCGCGCAGCGCGATCCAAAACCGTCAACTACTAACAACTCTACAAAAAACTTGACATTCTTGCGAAACAGTTGCGAATCAAGTATGGAGCTTGTCGTTTCTATTTGGCTCTAGGGCCCAGCTAATGAAACGTCGCTCTGGGACAGTCCGACAGTCATTTGTCTGCCGTGAAATGTGTATCGATTGAGCACAGTCACCTGTCTACGAGACACGATACTAAAACGTATACTTAAAGCTTGCCTACAGGCACTTTAATTAATCTTAAAAGGAAACAGGAATAAAAACCTCCTAATGAGAACAGAGAGAAGTAATGGTATAGTGTGCTATGGAAATCGAGAGGTTGTTGTTTCTATCACAGACTGATTGATTCCCCGATTGTTGGAAAGAAGGTGTGGATATTTTCCAGAAAGAAAGATACCCAGGTTGCTAATTGAAAAGCGGATTGAAATGTAGAGGAAATTATAGTGTTGCCTTGCCTTTTATATTCACAGGAAATGTGCGCATTTAGTTCGTATATCTTTATACACTGACGTATTAGTCCAATGATTAGACTAATGGTTACACGAACAAAGTTTATGGGGACACTTTGATCAATGGTTGATGTAATTGATTACTCAATAATTGACATTTAATTAAAAGAAAAATTGTTTCATCGTCATCTTTCACCGCTTTCAAGCCGGATTCGATTAGAAAGCATAGAAGGTTATTCGAAAAGTACTCGGTCTATGAAAAAAAATTTAGCACCACGATTTTCTTTATAAAATTATACTGATATTTCGCGAGTCTTGAATTACAAGGTTGTAACTGCAAATTTTTGGTAAAATGAAATCTTTGTATGGCTAGGTCTATCTGCCATATTCTATCTCTTTCTGTTATTAGTTTTAGATATTACTGTCCCTTTTCTAGATAGTACAGACAAAGTTCTATTTCGCAATGTGATGGACATAACAAAATAGAATTCAATAATGAATGTTATGTTCCCTTTGCCCGTGTTGGGAATATTTATACCGGAACGTTAGGAATCCATGTACCTATTCTAATGACCGTGTTGTACCTGCGATCTGCCAATGCAATCAATTGGTGGAATGTATTTTGGGATAGAATTAATGATTAAACTATAGGGGATTCGGACGCACTATTAAGAGAGATATTGACATAATTACATGTCTACTAATGCATCTATGCATGCATAATTTATTCATATGGTGAATTACCCCACTTACAACATACAGAGATGTTAATATATAATTAAATATATCATCGAATCCTCATCCTAGATTATATTGTAAAGCCGTGATTTAAACGTAGATTTAAACATATCCTAGTAGATGATTTAATGTAAATTAATATGCAATAATCACATAAGCAGTAATTTGAAGGATTATTGATTAAATATAATTAAACGTTTAGGCATTGATTAAATAATATGTGTATTCGTATACAGGGTGTTTCCTTTAAGGTATATACGTGCGATTACAATTCGTGGGAATCTTATGAAATAAGTAGGTCGAGGAGAAGTTAAATAAACGAAGAAAGAAATTGTGAAAAATTCATGGACCTCGGTGGGATTTGAACCCAGGGCCTTCCTATATCTAGTAGGACGCTCTAACCAACTGAGCTAAGAGTTCCCATCGAAGTCAATGAACATTTCACAAGTCTTTTTACAAATCGTAACGAGTGCATTCTTCTAAATGGAAAGATGAATACTCAGCGCGAACAATGCGCATATACAGGAAAATTTTTGAAAGATGTCCGATCAAGGGCACCTGTATCACGAACGAATTATTAAATAGGCATACATTTATCTCTTTCCATTGCAAAGGCTGTAAGAGTGTGTGATAAGGATGGATATAACACGCTTGTCTTTCAAAAATTGATATTGTTTCGACTAAGTTAGGACATTCCATTTATAAACGATGCTGGTTGTTGATAATAATTTCGCTGTAACGTAAGTTTATTTATTAATTCAGATACATTACCTGGATTCATAGCCGTACGTATAACGTTATATTCTGTCAGAGTCACTGACACTGACATTGTGTCAGTATCTTATTTTTAACATATTTGGTTTTACATTTGCTTATAAACTTACTAGTTGACTTATTTTTGAATTTTGAATGCTTTTCCTGTAATATATATTTTTATAATAATAAAAAAACAGTAGTATCTTACGTACCCTCATAAAAACTAAGCAAACAACATTACTGAATTTGTCATGATGGGCGGAGCAAAAATCTGAATTCATACAATTCGTAGACAACCTTGATCGGACATCTTTCAAAATTTTTACTGTATACAAATTATTGTGAACTTTAAGCCGTCACATATACGTAGATTATAATTATTGTGGACCCCACTAAATGTTACGATTTGTAAAAAGACTGAAATGTTCATTGAATTCGATGGAAACTCGTAGCTCTGTTGGTTAGAGCGTCCTACTAGATATAGAAAGGCCCTGGGTTCAAATCCCAGCGAGGTCCATGAATTTTTCATAATTTCTTTTTTCGTTTATTTAACTTCTCCTCGACCTACTTAGCCCATTTTCTACGATTTATTTATACTTAGTTACCGACTATTTCTTGTTTAAAAACATGATATGGAAAATGTGACATGTCTTTCCCATTAATTTTACATTCAACATTTTGTCGTTCCGCCATTTATGTCTACCCTTTCTTACTTTTGAAATAAACAGTATAAGTATAGGGTGAGGGCGGTGAACCCGTGAGTAAGTTATCCTCTTAAAATAGAGCTTGATGGTTTTAGTAGGGAGAGGCACTGTTTGTGCGGTGCTGTTGATTTGAATTGAGCAACGAGGGCCGTTCATTTCATGTAACTTCACTCATAAGCGGTTTACACGTGTGTACGGATTTGCGGTCAGTGCAGATTAACACTCGTTGTTGTTCTATTATAAACCCAGATTAATGTTTATTTGCAGCTACAGATTTATTAAGGTTGTAATTGAAATTGTTATCAACTATAAAATAAATAACTATTATAATATATTATGCTCTATTCATAATAATTATTTGTACATGGCGAAAGAAGTCTGCTTAGATAGGAATATGTGGCGAAGGATGATTGTTTCCTAACTATTATTGTGATTCGGATGCGGTATTTCGCTACCGAAAATCCGTCACTTTAATATGTTTAAGAGTAAGGATTTGTTGTATGATGTTGATGTTGTTCTTATTGTTATCGGGTTTGTGCGAACCCACTAAGTGGGACACGCGTGATTTTATGTATGTATGTATGTATGTATGATTTTATAACGATTGTAACAAACTTTAACAATTTTTTTCCTCAGGTGCTTTCAGTTACAAAATACAAATAAATTTTATATAAATACTAGTTTATTTTAAAATCAATAACAAGTTGTAATTGAACAAAACATCGGAAAACAAAATACGATATGAGCAACAAAACACAAAATAACTCGATAGAACACAACCAGAAACAAATTTGATGAAATAGACAATGGGTGAGTCCAGTTGGAAAAATCTGATGTGGCCAGCACATAACCTCTCGCCGTATATTTTACCTGGCTGTATGCATAAAGCAAAGAATATTTTTATAAATACAAATAATATATTCATATAAATCTATGACGTATAAACTTCTTTATTATTCAATAATAGCATGTCTCAACATGAAGATATTTTACCATAAATTGTTACAATAAATTACAAAGTAGAGTTTACCATATATAAATATTAGGCTGGTAACAGCAATTTTCAATTCTAACAACGTTGTTTACTTTCTCTTCATATTCTTCTAGTAAAAAAATAATTTTGGGCGGTCTAAAATGTATATATGGATTGTGCATCTATTCTTACATATCTTCTTTTACATTTTATTTTTTCATACATGTTATATCTAAATAACACTAATTCCCTTTAATAAAGTGACGGATAGATTGCACTCTGATTATTCTTATATCGATGTGTAATTTTGTCAATATTTACAACTTACTTGAGAAGAATTTGATAGCTTTTTCGCAATTCAAAGTTACTCTAGTCTATAGTACTGGTGTACATTGTCCCATAATGTCCTTCAACCTAGACTTGTCATCTCCATAATAGTCACAGATCAAGAACTAAGGGATTCTCCAAGTACATTTTTAATTCATTACTCATTATTTCTGACACTGACATTTATCTGTCAGTTACAAATAATTTAAATTATCAACTATTTTTCATGGCATTCTTTCGGCTGTCAAATTTATTACAACAGATTATTTTATATATTATACTTCTTTTATCTCTAAATCTATAAAATATATATAAAAATATTTAAATGTATCAGATAGAGAATTTAATTTTCTTTAATATTACCACGAAAAATTTTCAAAAAATAATATTTAGAAGATTTTTTTTCAAGAATCTTCTACTTCCGGTTGTCCAATTGTTACCAAAACCTTTTCAGATCTTCCCATGAATGTCCGATTGGGAAATACGTTGTTAAACAAATTTTAAGTCTTATAGTTTTTGAGTAACCGTCCTTCCAACATCCCACACACACACATCCACACACACACACACACACACACACACACACACACACACACACACACAGACATCATCGTAAAAATGTTAAAATCGGATTGTAGGGACCTTAAAACGTGCTTATTCAATAAAATCTGGATATGCGATTTTTAGCATGAATCCAATACCTCTCTTAGCGAGAGGTAAAAAGGTAAAGGCGAAATTTGTATGTAAGCTCGTAAGATAGACCGCCGAGGACCTTAAAAATCCTTTTTTCAGTGACATAACTTTTCACTATGGCGTCCATATAACAATAGCGGTTTCCAAATTTTTACCTTCCGTCACCTTTAGGTAAGGAAAGTATTGTCTTTGATCAAAAATTTAATGATGAGTTTTCAGTGAATAAGCATGTTTTAGAGAGTGCCTCCCTGTTAACTCTAAGGCCACCATCGCCCCCTTGGATATATCCAGCGCTCAAAATAAGACGGTATTGCCCCTTTGAGAATCACTGGTCTAATTTAACCGACTTCGTATCTCTTATAGTTCTCAAAATCCCCATATTGATGTTGGACTTGGACACGACATCCTGGTCACCTTATAATATTGAATTAAAGTATATTTTTTCCACTAGTTTCAAACCATATTTTTGAATTAATTAATTGCACCATAAACGATTAAACATTAAAATGACAGCAACCCTTTCACATTATAACTCCCCAATTTTAAATTCTCCCCTGATATAAATCATATGAATGTGAGTGGTGCGCAACTACCCTGTAAATACGATTAGTACTCTTCTCTGCAATGCAGTATGCAGTAAACACGGGTTAAGTTAAGTAACGATTTCCGTGAATTAAAGGATAACATATATAGCAACCCTAGTTAGCAAAAGTGCAGGATAAGTCAAACGTATACGAGTAATTTGTCCTGAAAATTTAAATAGAATTAGGGAGTTAAACCGGGAATTTATTAGAACGATAGGATATTTACTTGGATTAATTTGTTTAGAACATATAAAGAACAAAGAAATAATTAAAGTTGGCTTGGAACTTAGAATAACAAACAAGAATAAGAACAGGATTTATAAGATTAAATTGAAATAATGATGGAAGATATTTTAGTATTTTAGCTTTTGAAATTCTTAACCTAACTCGCATAACAAAAGTTTTGAAAAAAAGTTAGACTTCCAAAAAGAAATATTTATTTTTACTCTCCACGCCAGCAATGAGTGCCCGTGAGGTGACGCCTGGTAAGCGCCCACACGGTACAAATATTCCATCATTTCCGATATCTGTGTACGAAGCAGATTGGCACACCCAGCAATGGATAATATGCCGTGATGAAATATTAATATTTATTTTATTTATTTACCTCTCGCTAAGAGAGATATTGGATTCATGCTAAAAATCGCATATCCATATTTTAAAGAATAAACACGTTTTAAGGTCCGTACAATCCGATTTTAAAATTTTTACGATAATGTCTGTCTGTCTGTGTATGTGTGTGTTGATGTATGTGTATGTGTGTATGCATGTGTGTGGAGATGCTGGAACGATTTCTCAAAAACTATAATACTTAATATCGGTTTAACAACGAATTTCTTAATCGGACATTACTGGGAACTGCTGAAAAGGTTTCCGTAATAACTGGACAACCATAAGTAGCAGATTCTTAAAAAAGAACAGTAAATTCTATATCTGATATACAGAATGTTTATTAAACATAGGGCAAAAATTGAAGGGATTATTCCCTGGACCATTCTAAGATGATTTTGTCTTTTGATGATTTTTGAAAAGCCGCTTTGTTTCGAAGATACAGGGCGAAAAAAAAATTCGACAAAACCAATTTTGATATTTTTCGAAACAATATGAATTTTTGAAAGAAAAGCGTGTTATATTCATCCTTATCGCACACTCTTATAGACTTTGCAAAAGAAAGAGATAAATGTATGTCTATTTGTTAATTCGTCCGTGATACAGATAACCTTGATCGGATATCCTTCAAAAATTTTACTGTAGTAATAAATTTTTTCTTAAAACTTTTGTTACATACGTTCGGCTCTGTGAAGAATAAATCTGAATTTCTATTTGTGACTGACATTATTGTCATATGTATGATGATTCCGAGTACATTTGCATATAGAATCCATAATAATAGAATATGATAGTGTATTACGTTAACGGATACCACATTTGAGAAATTTCATTATTGTGAAATTATATCCGCAGGTAATCAGCGCTCTGATTCGTTGTTGAGTAGGCGAAGCGTAATCGCTATTTTCACAATGCTTTCCGGCCTAAATATAACATCAAACATTGCCGATTATACATACAATTCATTAGGGAAATTTAATTAGCTCAACTACACACAACGACAAGCTGAGGGTATGGTATTAAGAATATTTTTGGCTTATTTCACTTGGTTCCAGGAAAAATTATTAATTAATTAAGTTAATTAAAATATGTTATGATTTTTAAATGAGATTAAATTTTTAATCTAATTAAACCAAATATACTTGTATTTAGTTTATGAGTTTCCTTATTCACTCTGTGAAAATTTTGTTACAAGGCCAGGCTAAGAGCAATAACAAATAATAACTTTTTTATAACCTTTTTACCTTACGTCACCTTTAGATAAGGAAGGTATTGTCTTTGGTCAAAAATTCGGTGATGAATATTCAATGAATAAGCACGTTTTAAGGTCCCTACAATACGATTTTACCATTTTTACGATGATGTCTGTATGTATGTATGTATGTATGTGTGTGTGTGTGTTTGTGTGTGTGTGTGTGTGTGTGTGTGTGTGTGTGTGTGTGTGTGTGGGCGACGAAAGTTTCGGATCCCATTACTTCAATGTCATGATTTTAAAAATAATATTTTTTTTCGTATTCCTTAAGTTTACATCCAGAAGAAGAGCTGATTAGATTTTGGTCTTAATTGGTCAACCGGAAGTACCCTCAATTGAAGATTTTAACAGTTTTTCTTAAAATAAAAATGCAGTTAAATATCATTTATTGACATTTAACGTTATTATAACTTAAAGAATATATTATTCTCTATACGATTAGATTGCATTTTATACTTCATATTCAATAGATATAGAGTTAAAAAATTATAAAAATATTTATTTCCATAATATATTCAGATAATTCAAATTGACAGATGTCAGTATCAGTGAATCATTTTTACGATGATGTCTGTATGTGTGTGTGTGTGTGTGTGTGTGTGTGTGTGTGTGTGTGTGTGTGTGTGTATGTGTGCGCCTGTGTGTGACTATAATTTCGGCCGCGATATCTCCAATACTAGAATTCCAAAAATTACAATTTTTATGTATTCCTCTTCCTTACATCCAAATGCAAACTTAATTTTGGTTATAACCGGTCAACCGGAAGTACCCTCATTTGCATATTTTAACAGTTTTTCTTGACAAAATGCTGTTAAATATTACTTTTTGACATTTAAGGTTATTATAAATGTTAAAGAATATTACGAACTGATTGAATTTTATATTTTATATTCAATGCATATAGAGTTAAACAAATTAAATATCACAAATTAGCCAGCTATGCTATAACCATAGAAACAGCAACTATATTAAGAACATTCTAACTGACAGATGTCAGTGTCAATGAAAAGAAAATGAATGAGGCAGAGATGAGGATGTTGAGTATAGGGGAAGACACGGAAAAATAAGATAAGGAATGAAAGAATAAAGGAATGACTCGAGTGATAGTTTCGAGACATATACAAGAGTGACGATTACATTGGTTTAAATATGTCATGAGGAGAAATGAAGAATATATTGGAAGAACGAATAGCTTAGTAATAGAAGGGCGACGAAACAGGGGAAGACTAAAGATAAAATGGAGGGACTGTATTGCGGAAGACTTGAGAAAAAAGGAACTAAATGAGGACAACGCGCAAAACAGGAATAAGTGGAAGAAGAAAATAAAACATAGCGACCCCTAACGAACGGGGGATTTTTTTATATCTTAAACAATGTTTAAATATTTAGTTACCGTGTTTCTGAATGCATAAAGTAATAATTAACGTTAAGTTAAACACTGTTTAATTTTTTGTTTCTGAATAGGCGTATATGTATTAGAGACAATAAAAACAAGTTTAGAAATACTTTTTTCTTCGTTCAAATACTTTTTTCCCTCTAAGATAAGTTACGTTATTTTCCTCAAGAAAAGTTGGCAACCGTAGCATGAGAGTTTAGCTTTCTCCTCCCTAATGCGACAAGGTGTAAGTTATAATCCCAATTCTTATTAATGGTGTAAAAACTGAAGACATATGACGATCTATCTGTGCCTTCGAGGACGCTTATAAGGTATTACCTTTGATTATAAAATCTCAAAGTTATGGTGAGAATATAATTCCTTAGTCACGTGACATGTTTTCCGCCATTCAACATTCAGAATCTCCCTAGATACATGTCTATCACAACGATGATAAAAAACAAAGGAATTATCAGCTTATTTATAGTCGTTACTAAGGGATTTGTTTTCTTTGTTTATGACATTGACAGTTAATTTTGAGTATAAAAATAGATAATAACAATAATTCAAACTCCGAAAAATAAAACTCGTAAGTACCATGTTTTAATACAATATGAATATGTATATCAAAAGTTAGGTTAGGTTAGATTGCAAAAAATCATTATATTCTCTCATTAAATATAAGCTCGTGATATGATTAATAATCGAAGATATTGTTGGTGAAACCGAAGCAGAACATTTCAACTCGTCCTTCGGACTCGTGAAATCTGCAGCTAGGTTTCACTCGAGAATATCATCGATGATAATCATATCACTTGTTATATTACGTATGAGAATATCATAGGGGCCACAATGTACTATGTGTTTGAAAATTAAAAATAATTTTCAACGCACTCATGCCATGCAAAATTATTATATTATATTTGCCTTGAGCGACACAATACATTTTCACTAAGTGAACGTCCAATCCAGAATCCAATCACCATCTTACAAAACAATTATCATTATATGAACCCCAAGGCTAGGAGAATCCAGCTTTGATCTAGATGTGTCTACCCGAACTTCCAGGCTGTACTATAACGTTATGCTTAGTAACTCCAACATCAATTAACATGTACGTCATGATCATGAAGGAATCTTATCTCCTATATGCAGTACATCGATCCTATACCTTCCTGTGTTTACATATTGCTGGAGGAAGACTTGTCGATATGAAGCCTCTAACCACGAGTAAGTTGTGTGGGTTATCAGAGGATAACAGAGACAACCAAAATGTTACGTAAAAAATCTGTTGTGGCCAGCACAATACCTTCCGTCAATCCTGTGTATTATGTACAAATTCCATATATAAATTTTGTTGCAAAAGATTATAAATTTCCAGTAAAATTATTTCATAAACAACTACGCAAATTGCACTTGACACTATTAACTTCTTTTTCTTTAGTTTTTTCCATTCGTTATGGGTCGCTATATTTTTATTTTCTTCTTCCACTCATTTCTGTTTTGCGTGTTGTTTTCATTCAGTTCCTTTTCTCTCAAGTCTTCCGCAATACAGTCCTTCCATTTTATCTTTGGTCTTCATCTGTTTCTTCAGCCTTCTATTACTAAGCTATTCATTCTTCTTCCAATGTATTCTTCATTTTTCCTTATGACATGTTCAAATCAATGTAATCATCTCTCTTGTATCTTTCTAGAAACTTGTAACACTAGAGTTATTTCCTTACCGTATCTTTCCGTGTCTTCCCCAACATCCTGCATTTACTTTTTATTGATATTGACATCTGTCAATTTGAATTATCTGAATATATTAGCAATTGAATTATGAAATTGAATATCTTTATAATTCTTTAACTCTATATCTAATGAATATGAAATATAAAATGCAATCAAATTGTATAGAGAATAATATATTCTTTAAGTTATAATAACGTTAAATGTCTATATATCATATTTAACTGTTAAAATCTTCAAATGAGACTACTTCCGGTTCACCATTTATAACCAAAATCTAATCACTTGTTCTTCTGGATGTAAACTTAAGGAATACAAAAAAATATAATTTTTGGAATCGTGGTATTGAAGTTATGCGATCTGAAACTTTCGTCACACACACACAAACACACACACACACATACATACAAACATCATCGTAAAAATGGTAAAATCGTATTATAGGGATCCTAAAACATGCTTATTCACTAAAAACTCATCATTATGAGTCATGTATTGCAAACAAATAAGAATTTCAATAAATTTTAACATACCGCAATAAATGAATGTTAAATATTTTAGTTACCGTGTTTTTGAATGCACAAAATTACAATCAACCTTGACTATTTTAAACAGGGTTTAACTTAAACTCAGTTTAAATTTTTGTTTCTGAATAGGCGTGATTTATCCTCATTTCTTCGTTACAAAAAAAAAAAATGTGCGAACTTCTTGTGAGAAAACGTCATACCAGCATATGCATGAGAAGTATGTCTTTCCACATATAGTTTGTAAATAACTATTTTATCCATCTTCATCGTTATTGTTGGTATAAAGTACAAGATTTCAGTGGATAAATTGTTGGATAAACAATAAATTTATTTGTTGTAATCTTAGAAAATGATTGCACATTGTATGCGCTTCTATTTTAGTGGTACGTACTTTGAACAGCCTTTGAAAAAGTTTTCCAACAAGTTTGACCGCTAGCTAGCTTGATATTTTAACTTTGCGACCCTTCCGTAGTTATGTCAGTTATCCAACCAAAATTCCTGTTAAACTTCTGGAGTTAAATGAACTCCATCTCTCCCAAAACACACATCCACGTCCACTTTCCATTTTTCCGGGTATTTCCCTAAAGCTCCGTATATATAAACATGGAGAAGTTATCATCGCGGGCTATTATAGAGACAATTCCATTACAGACGTAGTAGGCTGAGACAGCAGCGATGCTCGTTTAGCACGCTGCCTATAAGGGTAGCGTATTTATTTAAGCACTTAATCGCCCTTACGGGCTTGCTAAGCACTCTTTTGCCTAAGGGTGAACAGTGCTTTTCAAACGAAGAGACTGTGGTTTTGATACTCGAGAAAATTTGCATTCAGAGCTTTAAAATTTTGTTATGGTGCATTTAAAAGGGACAAAGACAAATGCAACCGATTTTTTGTTGTCCATCTTAAATCAAAGTCAAGTATTAATAGATTTTAATAATTCTTTTACCTTTCGCTAAGAGAGATATTGGATTCTTGCTAAATATCGCATATCCAGATTTAAGTGAATAAGCACATTTTAAGGGCCCTACAACCCGATTTTAACATTTTTAAAAAAATTCTAAATAGTATGTTTTTGACAATTTACAACTATTAAAGAATATTAAATTTTCCACTTGAATCATTGAAATTTTTCATTATATTGTCTGCAGAAGGAGAATTCAAGGTCATTTTCAAACCATCTGGTATAATATTACTTGCAAATAACTTCACTACATTCCATACACATAGGCGTGCAGCAGGTATAATATTTGTGGATACATTTTAATCATTCAAAATTAAATGTTAAACGTCTACACATTTTCAAAGATATATTTTATTTTGATACAATAATGAACATAAAGATACAACACCTATGTAGAGTTACAAAAGTACTGAAAACAATGATATAAATACATATTTTGAAAATAAGTAATAAACTATTTACTGTTAGCATACATTTCATATATTATTCCTCTAATTGCATCGGTGTTAAAAGTATCAAAATCAGCTGTTGCAGTTGATTTTCTGGGTCGTTTTTTCCAGAAGAAGTTAATTGTTCTTCATTTTCGATATTATTAACACGTTTTGATACCCTGTTTACTGTGGTTTCAGATTTGTAGCGCATCTGCTGTACGCTAAATAAAATACTTGCTAAATTTCATTTATTAATCATGAAACCTTTTTTGGCTAGCAATTTCAATTTTCAAAGAAATTAAAAAAATATATATTCACATATATTACCTGCTGCACCTGATGACGATCTAATAATGGTCCATTATTTTCTGTTTCCCGTTGAAAATATTCGTGTTCTTTATGCACAAATTAAATAGTTTGCCTTCGCAAATTTTTTCCTTTCTCTTCCATGATTATGTTCAATAAAATCGCGGAACAAAATAAGAAACTTATTCGTTGATTTTGATTAAACGTCAAATCGTGCGTCAAATTCAAAAAACAAACTCCGCCACTGGATTTGCTTTAACATAGAGGGCAGTTCAATAGATAATTGCATACCAGCAACTCATCGACATACGTTCCTATTACTTTTAGTGTGTTAGAGAGCAATGTGAATATGGAACGTATATTTGTCATATAGCATAAATCACGTAGACATGCGTCAAATAATCTATCTCTTTCTAATACATAATGTTGCTATACTACCGCTTTATAAAATGTTGTTTATTCTTTCTTCGAACAAATGGCCTTGAATTGTCGTCTTTCCTGAACGAAACTATAATATAATATGTTGTAAAAAATATCCCAGCCCAAACGACTCCATGAAAACCAGTTAACCAATGTAAGTAGATACGTTCAATAAACCCAGCTAAACAGACAACCGGAAGTAAAATATATTGTACCATTCGTAAAACATCAGCTCATGGAACGATTTCAAGTAAAAAATGTTATTTTTAAATTCTATCAAATTTAAATATTTAAATAAATAAAAATAATGTTACACGTATGGAAATTATGCATGTTTGCTTTACTTCTTAAATTGATGACGATTTTTTTTCTGAAGTGTTATTTCTCAGACGCTTATAAATGTTATGAAAAGTGTATAGATGTTACATTTGTGTTATATATAAATGTCTTCGTCCTTAGTTCGTTTTAGTTGCACCCTGTTACGTGTTTCACACTATCACGTTTCTCGTTTGCAAGAATTGTAACAACCTATCGATATGTAGCGTACAAAGTAATATTTTTTTACCGTTTTTGCACATGGCGTTCGCTTAGAATTACGACATTGGAAAAGTGTATATGTACAAGCATATTTCACTCGTGTTTTTATTTCTTATTGGCCCTTAAAGCCTCAGGACAATATTTCCCAACACCACAATTACAAAAGTGCTGGTAAAAAATTCCTACTCTGCGATATAAACCAATATTTTCAATAAACGTTTTCTCCGGACCTTATTTCAATCCATACTTTTTATTTCCCACTGGCAACCAAAAAAAAGTTTGAGTTGTAATGTCGATAACCATTATATCGAAAAACCTAATTAGACCTAAATTAATGTAAAACTATAAAAAGTTTTATAACATAATTAAATTAATTTTAATGCAAGAATCATCAATGTGAATTATTGACCAAAATGGGATTAAAGTTTAATAAACATAAGACTGATTTTCAACTGTTTCCGAGAAAGAGGCTATTTTGTATTAGAATTGAAGAAAAACTGACAAAAATAGTGATCGTACAAAATTTTGTTATGCCAGTAAATTTCAATTGCTATTACTTAAGAAGATATTTAAAAATTAATTATTGGTCAAGCTATAGTCACAACATTTTACTTATGGCCGAATTCATCATTAATCCATTGATTAAAAATCAGCTGATTAAGGTATCAAGCTGATCTGTTGATCAACGAATGTTCTAATTCACCAACTTGATATATGAATCAAGGAATCAAAATCAACAGATTTAGGTTTGATTTACATTAGCGGTACAATGACGGTTCAATAATGGTACACTAACGGTATGTCAATTACACGAGGCATTTACATTAGACGATACCACGACGGTACGAACATAATAAAATACCATGACAATTTAATTTTGTTTTTACTTCCTTGTACGTAAGTAAAGGAAGTATTGTAATCGCGAAAAATTTCGGTTTTCAGATTTCAGCGGAAATATCCACTTTGATCATCCCTGAATCCATTTTGACTAATTTCATCGTGACGTCTGTACGTACGTACGTACGTACGTACGTCCGTACGTACATATCTCGCATAACTCAAAAACGGTAAGCCGTAGAATCTAGTTGTGCACCTCCCTTTCTGGTTATTACACAATTTCCAGAAGTGGCACTTTACATGAAGCCTATAATAGATTTTAATGAAAAACTGTTTTAAAATATAATCCAAAACTTTTCAAATTTGGTATACAAGACTTTTATATCAATCGAAATAACATAATAGATTTTGGTTAAAATAGGCTAACCGGAAGTGGTACATTACTTGAAGTTGTTAACAGTTTTTCTTGAATAAAATGATTTTATTTTGATTTTAGAAATAAATGCTTCAAATAAAAGTTTTAGAGAATTAATTTCTGCGTCTAGCACATCAAGTATTATTAAATTAGCCATTTGTATAAGCGAGATATGTAAATTTAAAAATAATATACTTTTTTGTTTTTGTAATAAAGCTTGCTATGGATTAGGACAAAAACATAAAAAAAATGTTCATGTCAAATTACGTTAAATACGTGCAATTTTATGATTCGTACAATAACAAATATTATATTTTTATTGTGAAATTAGTCATATTCATTGTTGTAATCAAATATTTCTTTGTTGTAATCAAAACTCTTTTTAAAAAGAACCGGGTTAGATTATAATCGCTATATATCTTACTGTTTTGAAGTTAAAATTAATATTTTGTAATTTATTTATTAAAAAAATATGTATAGTTTAATAATCGTACAAGGAAGTCGTGTGGTGTCCACATCAGATTTTTTATGTATTATGACGGTTTGTGCACCACATGTCATGTTTCTAATAAAAGTAGAAAATATTGATGTTTAAAAATTTATCAAATACCTACTTGGCTATAATTGTCCCTACTCACTTGAAAAATGTATTGAAGAGGCTGGGGGTTCGTTTAATAATAATAGTTTTAGTTCATTGTTTTATTTCAAGCCACAGTCATGGCTCACTATTCTCTTTTCGACTAGGTGTATAAAAAAGTGCCCGCCATTTTACTTTTCAATAATGTAACATATGGATTATATTACATGATTATAAAGCAAATTTGATGTATTTTTCAAATTTGTAAAAAAATATAGTATGTTCGATTTGAAATTTCAAAGTTGATATTAATTACTAATAAACCGGAAGTGGTATCATGAATGTACATCCGTCATCAAGTAGCTTACATGTTCCTGTATAAATCATGTCGGCGCAACTGTTGCTAGCGCCTATTCGATCTTGCAATTGTCGATTGAACGTCACGCTCCGCGTTAACAAAATAACAAGCGTAACAAAAACAAAAGTCCAGAACAAGCGAATGTAGTCGTTGCTAATAAAATATAAAAACGCAATACATTCATCGTCACGTTATCAAATATTCGAATTGAGATGGCGTTGGACGCACACGTTCCACTGTTTGTTATTCCTGCAGAGGATTACGGAAAGGAAATGGAATTGCGAATTCCTGTTGACAGGACTCGGACGAAATGTCCTTACGATGAAATCCTAGAAGGAATACAAGGAAGCTGGATAGTTGGTTATGCATGTATGCATGAGTGTAGTAATATTAGTTGACCTCGTCAATAAAATGTACTACAGTAAAATTTTTGAAAGATGTCCGATCAAGGGCACCTGTATCACGAACGAATTAACAAATAAGCATACATTTATCTCTTTCTTTGCAAAGGCTGTAAGAGTGTGTGATAAGGATGGATATAACACGCTTGTCTTTCAAAAATTCATATTGTTTCGACTAAGTTAGGACATTCCATTTATAAACGATGCTCGTTGTTGATAATACTTTCGCTATAACGTAAGTTTATTTATTAATTCAGATACATTACCTGGATTCATAGCCGTACGTATAACGTTATATTCTGTCAGAGTCACTGACACTGACATTGTGTTAGTATCTTATTTTTAA
This sequence comes from Harpalus rufipes, assembly GCA_951394225.1. Taxonomy (NCBI): domain Eukaryota; kingdom Metazoa; phylum Arthropoda; class Insecta; order Coleoptera; family Carabidae; genus Harpalus; species Harpalus rufipes. Next base: position 46,299,137 of record OX596282.1, read on the forward strand.
CATATTTGGTTTTACATTTGCTTATAAACTTACTAGTTGACTTATTTTTGAATTTTGAATGCTTTTCCTGTAATACATATTTTTATAATAATAAAATAACAGTAGTATCTTACGTACCCTCATAAAAACTAAGCAACCGACACTACTGAATTTGTCATGATGGACGGAGCAAAAATCTGAATTCATACAATTCGTAGACAACCTTGATCGAACATCTTTCAAAAATTTTATTGTACATATTTTCAATAAAATGGTCCTTTGATTTCCAACGTAGGTAATACAAAAATAAATTATGAAAGTGTGAAAAGATGTCAGCCACATGGATTTGACCCAAGGACCATTACTTTGCGGGAGTACGCTCTAACAACTGAGCTATGGCTGACATTATCTTCCACTTTAACCGCTAATTCTCTTTGGAGAATACAGTTTTGTGTCACATTGTATGATGTGGGTTGAATTACCACTATATTTAAACATCATTGTGGACATGTCAGAAATTACTCTTGACTTATCGGTCCAGTTTTTAAAATTAACGTAGAGTAATAGTCTATATGTTCTTTTACGTAATACAAGTTTTGAGAAAAATATTTTTTATTGAAACACTGACATAAGGCGTTGGTCATGTAAACTAAGGGGATAAGAAATATAGTATTACAACACTGATAGGGAAGGATTATCTTCAATGCGACGCAGTTTTTTAATACCTTGTTTCATCTGCCTCATGCGGTCTCGTGACCGCGTGCATGAGTGTTTGGTCGCGAATCGGTTCGATCGCAACGTATTTTTTTCTCAAATTTTTGTTACTATTTTTTCGTAATATATTTTTTTATAACGTTCTACAAGTTTTTATTTAATTATGTCCTTGGTGAATGATAATCGGTTCTCGAGAAATTCCGTCTTTCGCTCTCCTGTTAAATCCTCAGCCTTCGAAGGTCTGGCACTCTAGCACGTTATCCTTCGGCCCTTTGGGTGCTGTTACTGACCCTCCCTTTCCTCCTCTCGTAGCTAACCCTTCAGCAACCCGAGTGAGTGTGTGACGGAAGAAATGGAGCGAATATGAGGGTCCGCTTCTACACAAAACATCTTGGCTCGCTCGTCTGATTTTCCTATGGCCCCGGCATAATCTCATTACCATCTTCACCCAGTTGATAGGGCACAAATGGACGAAGAATGCGTCAAGATGAAAAGGTGCAAACAAGAAATAAGTACGTTACAGGTTTCCTGTATTTGGTGAATTTGAATGTGATTCTTACGAAATTTACGTGTAAGAATTTCTCAAATTAAATATATTTCGGAACTAAATGTGAAATGTGTTATGTTATTTATACTGCTGTCAGAATTCAGTCAGAAGTATGTGTTGCAACCGAGTAATAAAAATGCATTTGAAAAATTTGTGTAATGTATTTCATTTGTAGTCCTTTAACTCCTTTCTAGAGTAAAGGATAAAAAATCCATTTGTTTTAGCAATAGGTCTTGCTTATACATGGGTGAGATGAAAAGTATGTTGTATATTATCATATAAATGTTAGTAATATGTTTAAAACATTTATAGTAAAATTTACCTACACCTATACAGGATGTATCAAGATAAAGGAACAGTGCCTTTTATTCATGTATATGAAAAATTACACAAAAAAGTGATTATGATATTTTGTAAGGCATAGATGGCACACATTTTGACTTACTGTTGCGTACCTATGACTATATCATTCATTAAGTTATAAACCAATAAGAATGTGTGGTTTTCCTTAGTTACCACGTATTACAGCGGTTATTATTGAGTAACCATGGTGAACGAATATACGAACCTTGGTATATTCGAATATACCAACATTCGTATATTCACTTACAGGTGCGTTTGGTTATTTTGTTCTATGTACTCAGAACTGCCAAAGTCATTTTTAATTATATTTACGGAGTATAAAATAAGAACTTTTCCTTCGAACACAGTATCGAGTATATAAATGAATCTGTAGTTAGACTTTGAGGAGCAAAATCGTGCTTTGTATGCTTTAAGTAGACATCTGAAATGACACTGACAGCTCCAAATACACCGAAACACATAATTGAACGCACCTATTATTTGACAGCAAGATATTATTGAAGTAAAAATTTGACAAGTAAATAAATAATTATTTGGATCACAAATCTAGAAACTGAACTGTTGCTAGTTTATTTGAAATAGGGCATTTATTTTGCAATGCGAGCATTTCAATCCAATATTACATACTACTACAGCTATATTTAAAAAGATAGGTTACGTAGCATACAGTTTGGCGTTTCTGTCAAAATAAAATAGACCACATGTCTACGTTAAATTTACTATTTACTTGTTAATTTATTTTTTTATTCATGATATAGCCTACTTGTATACAACTCGACAATAGAAAATTCTCGACATACTCAACGAGTTGCCTATTGGAAATATCACTCGACCTTTGGTCTCGTGGTGTTTCCAGGCAACACGTTTCGTATAATCGAGAATTTTCAATCGTCTTGTTGTATAATATATGACTATATCATTCATTAAGTTATAAACCAATAAGAATGTGTGATTTTCTTTAGCTACCATTTATTACAGGGGTTATTATTGAGTAACTATGGTGAACGAATATACGAACCTTGGTATATTCGAATATACCTACCTTCGTAAATTCACCTATAAGTGCGTTTGGTTATTTTGTTCTATGTACTCAGAACTGGCAATGTCATTTTTAATTATATTTACGGACATGATCTTTTTCATTCGATCACAGTATCGAGTATACGAGTATAAATGAATCTGTAGTTAGACTTTGAGGAGGAAAATCGTGCGTTGTATGCTTTAAGTAGACATTTAAAATCACACTGACTGCTCCAAGTGCACCGAACCAAATAATTGAACGCATCTATTATTTGACAGCAAGGAATTATGGCAGTAAAAATTTGACAAGTAAACAAATAATTATTTGGATCACAAATCTGGAACTGCACTATTGCTAGTTTATTTGAAATACAAACATTTATTTTGAAATACGAGCATTTCAATGTAAAATTACATACTAGTATAACTATATTTAAAAAAGATAGGCTATGTAGCATATAGTTTGACGTTTCTGTCAAAATCAAATAGACCACAGGTCTACGTTAAATTTACTATTTACTTTTTAATTTATTTTTTATTCATGATATAGTCTACTTGTATACAACTCGACAATAGAAAATTCTCGACATACTCAACGAGTTGCCTAATGGAAATACCACTCGACCTTCGGTCTCGTGATGTTTCCAGGCAACACGTTTCATATAATCGAGAATTTTCAAACGTCTTGTTGTATAATATATGAAAATATTTGAAATCAATTTATTTCCATACAGTAATATTAATGAAAATTTAATTTCATTTTTTCGAAAATGTATAATTTATTGATAGGATTATGGATTACATCTAATTTTAATCTAATCGATCATTTAATAGTTTACTATTAATTAAACTAATATATATATATATATATATATATATATATATATATATATATATATATATATATATATTGTCATCATATGAGATCCATTTAATCTAAACATGAATTAATTAATTAATTAATTTACGTCAAACTGAACATACAAATAATTTGAAAATATTTTCTTTACTTACATACGATATTTCTATGAAATATGGAACAGTCTGAAGACAAAACTATTGATGGACTCACCTGAAAAGAAAAAATAAATAAATATATATTCGACACGAATTAATAATTAATAGCCAAAATAATATATCATCATTTGTGACAGGTCTCAGCGTAAATATTGCATTCACTCCAGTTTATTCTGTGCTTCTCTCTTCAGCCCCTCGTAATTACCGTCTTTAATGTCACATGAACGCAAAATTATAAATTAAAAATCTGATGTGACCAACACAGTACCTCCCGCCATTTACATATGTATATAATTTATATATTTATAAATATATCCATACAATATATAGAAAAAGTATTAAAGCAAACTTGTAGAAAATGGAATAATCTTTAATTTTTATAATAACAAATTGAGAAAAAAATACATTTAAAGGTATTTTTTCCGGTTATCCGATTGCCACCAAAATCTAATCAGATGTTTCCATATTAGAATAAGGGAGAAATACATGGTTTCAAAACTTTCTGAATGATAGTATTTGAGTTAGAGCGTAAACAGGATCCACACACACATACACACAGACATCATCGTGAAAATGTTAAAATTGGATTTTAGGGACCTTAAAACGTGGTCATTTATCAAAATCTCGATATCCGATTTTTAGCACGATCCCTATACCTCCCTTACCAAGGGTAGCGGGAGGTAAAAATGTTATAAAAACGAGAAGAAAGGAAATAAAACAAATACACATTATATGAAACAGTATTATTTGTATTTAAGTATAAGTACCTAATTAAATATAGAAATATATGTGCTCCATGTAACCTTACTTTTTTCAGAAAAAATGCCAAAATCACTATAAATAGTTATAAATATAGCTTTCAGTGTCCCAATTTTTGTAGAATTTAGTGTTTTTAACGGTTTTGCAACTATATATAACCATTAAAGCAAAATTCTTGATTCTCGTGATTCTAGAATTTAGCTTTATGTTTTATTGTTATCTAATAATCTAATTCAAGTATAAAGATCATCTTGACAGATGGAAATTATGAAAACTAACACTGAATTTGCAATAATTACGGAGGCCCTGTCTCTTTGTCAGCAGAAAAAGTTCTGACTGTTTTGACTGTCAGAAACTAGTTTGTGATAGTCGAACAGTATCCGTTGGAACACCTAACCAGTAGTTGCAAACTTGTCAGTGATACGGTTGGAACGGTAGTTTGTTACTACGCATGTGTCTAGCATTTACAAACTATCAGCAATGACAGACTAACCTATAACCAATTTGCTCCCGTTCGCAGTTTTTGATAATCATACTTTCAAAAATTCCTACTTCCCTAATTAATTTAGGTAAGAAAGCTTCGAATAAAAGTTGTAGAGTATAAAATTCTATATCTGAATCAACAAGCATATTATAGTCCGATTTTCGGGAGTACCGGTCACCAGCCTGTATGTGTACCATTAAGAACGTTTACAGGTGTCGTCTCACGGGCTTTCAAAATTGTCGTGGATGACATTTTCCTCATTTCATACTACAACAAAATTAAAAAGTAAACTGCGTCTACCAATTATTGCAAACATTTCCCCCGGATCTCATAATTTCAGTATCGTATCTGGTATTCAGAAAGTTTTCCTCTTCGTTTCTCTCCCTTCTAGAGGGCTCTGATGTTCAGAGACAAGGGAAAGTCTTTCGTTTGTATGTTTGTGACGTGAATAAAACAGACGAGTTTTAAACTTTTCCAATTTCATTAAAAAGTCATTTACACGCACGTATCTACTTACACTTACATATGGTGTCCTGAAATAAAGTATACAGACTAAAAAGTAATACCTCGCGTCAACAAAGGTTATTTTCATTAAATTCGTAATTAGTTTTGCTTGTTTTGAATCAGGATGGAAAGTTTGTTCTATTGTATGTTGTTTTTAATAATTATTAGGTATTTATTTCTTCATTCAGTTTCATTTTACTATAAAGAATATAAAAATTATATACATAAAAAACTGGTAAAACGGTACAATTTCTGAATAACGCTGAAATACAGATTCTTAGCATCGTCAGCGGAACAACGTTATTGGACAAAATAAACAACAAAAACATGTGGTGTACAGGCATTAGAAAATGGACAAAAGATAGAAGAATTTTGGAATAAACATATAGATTCTTTAATAAAAAAATTCTGATGTGGCCAACACATGAAATTTCGCTATTTCCATTTTATGTTACATAAATAAATAATAAATAAATATATCATCACGGCATATAACCCAATGCTGGGTGTGCCAATCTGCTTTGTAGGTAGATATCGGTAAATGATGAAATATACGCTTGCCAGGCGTCACGTCACGGGGACTCATTACTATCGTGGAAAGTGCATCACAGGAGTCAATTTTGTGCCATTAAAATTCGAAGTAAGTTTTGGCGTCGGTCGGGATTGAACCCGGGCCATAATTAACCAATTTAACTTTTCTTAACTGTTTCCATGGAGTTGTTTGGGCAGCGAGATTTATTACAACATTACAACAGATTATTATATGTTATTATATAATATATTTCTAAATCTGTAGAATATATTATAATTATATTTTATTAGATGGAGAATTTAACGATCTTTATTATTGTATTAAAATAGATTTTCAAAAAATAATATTTAGAAGATTTTTTTTAAAGAAACTACCACTTCCGGTTGTCCAATTGTTACCAAAACCTATTCACACTCTTCCCATTAATGTTAGATTGAGGAATCCGTAGTTAAACAGGTCTTTAGTTGTATAGAATTTGAGAAATCGTATCTACAATATCCTAATACACACACATACACATCCACACACACACAGACATCATCCTAAAAATGTTAAAATCATATTCTAGGGGCCCTTAAAACGTGCTTATTCAATAAAATGCGGATATGCAATTTTTTGCATGAATCCAATACCTCTTTTAGCGAGAGGTAAAAAGAGACAACGAACCTCATAAAAGTATAAGAAAAAGAGGAAGTCCACTGAAAATAAGGAAAGAATGTTGGTCGTCAATATCACAAGAAAACACCAATTAAATAATAAGTTTGGAAGAACAGGCATATGACTACAATGAATAAGAAAAAGATATACAGTAGACGAATCCCTTTAATTCGACCATTCCAGTTTATTTTTGAATTTTGAATGCTGTTATTGTAACATAATTTTATAATAATAAAATAACAGAAGCACTTATATACCCCCATAAAAACTAAATAATCGACACTACTGAATTTGTCAGAATGGGCGGAGCAAAAATCTAAATTCATACAATTTGTAGATGACCTTGATCGGACATCTTTCAAAATTTTTACTGTACATCTGTATTAGATAATTCAAAACGTTGTTGTGAAAATTACATTTGATCTTGTCGAATATGTTCCTCCGTGTAAAACATCCATTATATTTATCAACCAACTTGTGAAATGGCATAGTCTACATAAACCTCTCTCATAATTGTAATGTCTTGCGTTTTCCTTTATTACTGCTATTATATCCAGCACAGTGGAAAACCCCTAAAAATATTAGAGATAATTCACGGTCTGTAGCAATCAGCATTTCCCGCCATAAACTTTATTATCACACATGCTTCCTCCCACAAATTACGAAGAATATGCTGTCCGCATTAACGCTGCACCGCCAACAATCGGAAGCATTCGAATGACAAACGAGCTCTTTCTTCAGTCGCGAGGAATCTTTTCATTTCCGAGGCATTCACGGCTAGCCGACTGTTAAAATATAAGACATTATTCATATCTTTACAATAGATGCAGCTTGCAACCCTAATTGTAATTTGGATATATGGATATTGCTTCTACAATCATTTTTGAATAATAAAAATGGTTTCTGTATCTAATAATGTCATTATTTTCTATAAAAGGATGTGTTGAAGAGGTAGTTGTGAAACAAGTGTCTTATTACAAGGAAAGGAATATGAGTAGGTACCATGTCATTATAAAGATGTCTCGATAACAATTGAAAAAGAAATTGATAAAAAAATAGAGGGAATTTTCATTGTTTCAAAAAATTATAATTTATTTATTAATATTGCTAATACTGACAAGTAAATAAATAGTTATTTGGATCACAAATCTAGAAACTGAACTGTTCCTAGTTTATTTGAAATGCGGGCATTTATTTTGCAATGCGAGCATTTCAATGCAATATTACATACTATTACAGCTATGTATATTTAAAAAGATACGTTACGTAGCATACAGTTTGGCGTTTCTGTCAAAAGAAAATAGACTACAGGCCTACGTTAAATTTATTAACTTTTTTATTACTTCCTTGTACGTAACGTAAGTAAAATATTATAATAAATAAGTATTGTAATCGCGAAAAATTTCGGTTTTCAGATTTCAGTGGAAATATCCATTTTGATCATCCCTGAATCCATTTTGACTAATTTCGTCGTGACGTCTGTACGTACGTACGTACGTACGTATCTCGCATAACTCAAAAACGGTAAGCCGTAGAAAGTTGAAATTTTGTATTTAGGACTCCTATAACATCTAGTTGTGCACCTCCCTTTCTGGTTATTACACAATTTCCAGAAGCGGCACTTTACATGAAGCCTATAATAGATTTTAATAAAAAACTGTTTTAAAATATAATCCAAAACTTTTCAAATTTGGTATTCAAGACTTTTATATCAATCGAAATAACATAATAGATTTTGGTTAAAATAGGCTAACCGGAAGTGGTACATTACTTGAAGTTGTTAACAGTTTTTCTTGAATAAAATGATTTTATTTTGATTTTAGAAATAAATTTCAAATAAAAGTTTTAGAGAATTAATTTCTGCGTCTAGCACATCAAGTATTATTAAATTAGCCCTTTGTATAAGCGAGATATGTAAATTTAAAAATTATATACTTTTTTGTTTTTGTAATAAAGCTTGCTATGGATTAGGACAAAAACATAAAAAAAATATTCATGTCAAATTACGTTAAATACGTGCAATTTTATGATTCGTACAATAACAAATATTATATTTTTATTGTGAAATTAGTCATATTCATTGTTGTAATCAAATATTTCTTTGTTGTAATCAAAACTCTCTTGAAAAAGAACCGGGTTAGATTATGCTCGCTATATATCTTACTGATTTGAAGTTAAAATTAATATTTTGTAATTTATTTATTAAAAAAATATGTATAGTTTAATAATCGTACAAGGAAGTCGTGTGGTGTCCACATCAGATTTTTTTTTATTCATGATATAGTCTACCTGTATACAACTCGACAATAGAAAATTCTCGACATACTCAACGAGTTGCCTATTGGAAATACCACGAGACCTTCGGTCTCGTGGTGTTTCCAGGCAACACGTTTCGTAGAATCGAGAATTTTCAATCGTCTTGTATAATATATGAATATTTTTAAATCATCTGCATAAAGTAAGAAGTTTGAATTTTGAAAACAAGTAATTACATCGTTAATAAATAGGTAGTCTAGAATTATACAAATCATCTAATAAATATATCTGTGAACATACGATATCTATAACACTTAGCTCTAAGAGAAGTACTCGTCTTGTTGAGGACAAGATGATATATCATATTTATTTAATTAAACCCTATATTAAGTTTCTTGGAATGAATTCCTCGTGTAACAATCTGTTGGTGGAGGTAATGTTGGTATAGTTTGATAATAATTTAGTTCTGACGCTTCGAGTTTCTAATCTGGCAGATTTGAGATTTGGCTGGCGTGTGTATCGCACTCGCACGTAGTCAGAGTTAGTTTAGCTGTGCGCTCAGCAAATATCGCATTTCACTGCAGTGAACACTCCAACATTCCACTCGTTAAATAACTTTCATACTTGCTACATTATATTCAACATTATGTACTAACCAAACTTCCACAATCAAGACTTTGTAATTGATATCTGAAACTTCTAAACGCCGGTCGACATGAGAAGGAATTTCCTATACCGCTGATTTGATATTTAAAAAATCTGATCTGGCCACCACAATACCGTCCGTCAATCCTGTGTATAATACATAATTTTACTTGCAAAATATTCTAAATTTCCAGTAAAATTATTTCGTACACAAACTATGCAAATTGCACTTGACACTGACATCTTCTTCTTCTCCTTCTTTAGCTATTCCCATTCGTTAGAGGTCGCTATATTTGCGTGACGTTCTCATTCAGTTCCTTTTTTCTCAAGTCTTCCGCAATACCGTCCCTCCATCTTATCTTTGGTCTTCCTCTATTTCTTCAACCTCCTATTACTAAGCTATTCATTCTTCTTCCAATATAATTCTTCATTTCTCCTCTTGACATGTTCAAATCAATGTAATCGCCTTTCTTGTATCTTTCTAGAAACTTGTAACACTAGAGTTATTTTCTTTCCGTATCAATTTTAATTATAAAATTTAATTTCTTTAAAATTCTTTAACTCTGTATCTATTGAATATGAAGTATAAAATGTAATCAAATCGTATAGAGAATAATATATTCTTTAAGTTATAATAACGTTAAATGTCAATAAATCAAATTAAACTGTTAAATCTTCAAATGAGGCTACTTCCGGTTCACCAATTATAACCAAAATCTAATCACTTGTTCTTCTGTATGTAAACTTGAGGAATCCGAAAAGAATAAAATTTTTGGAATCGTGGCATTGAAGTTATGCGATCCGGAACTTTTGTCACGCACATACACACACACACACACACACACACAAACACATACATTCAGACATCATCGTAAAATGGTAAAATCGTATTATAGGGACCCTAAAACATGCTTATTCACTAAAAACTCATCATTGAATTTTTTGACCAATGATAATACCTTCCTTACCTAAAGGTGACGGAAGGTAAAAATTATAAAGAAATAAAATTTCAAAAATCTGTCAGCTATGCTATAACCATGGAAATAGCTACTATATTAAGATAATTCTGATTGACAGATGTTAGTGTCAAGTGTAATTCACATAGAATATTTGCAAGAAACTGTCTGTATGGAATTTGTACAAAATACCCAGTACTAACGAAAGATAATGTAATGGAAATATAGAATCTTTTCCAAGAAACTTTCTCTACTGCATGGATTTGTACAAAATACATGGAACTGACGGAAGGTAATGTGCTGGCCAAACAGAAGTCTGTCAAATATAACCTCTCAAACTTAAACAAGAAGTCTTACTTAATCGAAGTCGTAACACAGTTTTCGAGATAGCAGAGGTAAATTCCGTAAAAAAATATTTTTATTTGCTATTGAAGATCGAACCTATGTTGATTAAGCTTTTTTACTCATTTTGGTCATCACTATATGTCTTTTTTTCCAACTGCGCTACTACGTTTTAACTTGCAAAGATAGTTTCATTTATTTAAATTGCACTTTTAAATATTTGAGCGTAACGGTGTACGTTAGATGTCTACGTCTTAAAGTTTTCTGAATTTCCAGTATTTCGGCAATGACCCGAAACTAAAACTTGCTTCCGATTTCATCCAAGCGACCGTGTTAATCCCCCATATTCCATATTTCTCACTGAATCCTGAAATTCTTTCTTTTGTATCTGTGTAGGCGTCGCTCATCTCTGGATTATTATATCTTCTTCCGGCGGTAGATCAAAAACGGAAACATCAAACGATTAAATTCTATTCATATTTAAATGGCAATCCATTTAAATTTCAGTAGATCAACTTTCTGTCTCGAGGAATCCTCGCGTGTGATTCAATTTGTACTTCAAAAGGCTTAAGGATCACATCGATTAGATTGCGTTAGGAGCAGGACTATCTCCATGTCGCAGCCGGGACATTTTTATATTACAATGCCTAGTAATATGATTACGATTCGCAAGTTGCGGCATTTACATATAAATGGCCTTCTAACGTACCACTCCACAAGTCAAAAGCTTGGCGCGGCTAGCCTTGGCCCCAGGATTATGCCCCCGCCTTTTATCATATTCGGATAATTTTTTCGCCCTTATCAAGTCATTCAACCCATACTAACTTTCTTCACTTTTTCTTTCGGGCTAACCTAATTTTTTTTTATGAATATTATCACAGTAATTCTATACGAAAGCCTAGGACTCAGCACGATAGCTTTTAAATGTTCATGAAAAGCCTACATTTAATAGCTATAGCTATTTGTGTATTAGGCAGTGGTCACACTGGACAAGTGGGATCGACTAACGCCGATTGATTGCGATCGATTAAAAATTGAACTAACACTAGCTTATGGAAATGGTCACACTGCATGCATCCACTATGGTCAAACGATATCGAACGTCGACAAGCGGTTTGATATATCAAACATGTTTGATTTTCTAGTCGGTCGCCAGCGATTGATGTGTTTACGCATGCTCAGTGTTGTCATATTGTTCATACCAACTTAACTGTTTTGACATTTGTGTACAGGTTAAAAAGAATATTACAGCCATATTACTAGTAGCATGACGGAAATGTGGAGAGTTAATGAAATAGACCATAGTTGAAAAACTGTGTAAGAAATAATGTACAATTTTATGATTAAAGCACACCAGGATACAGTAATAATTGTAAGACCATGGAAAAATTATGGATGCAAATTTCTCTAATTTTAAAAACAAAAACTCTTAAGGTTTGTCATTTATTTAAATATTCCTGAAAACATATATTTGCGGCGTTTCAGTACAAGAAAAAAATAATGTTCTTTCAATTTAAGTTGGTATCATTTTTGTAGAAATATTTACGTCGATTCATGCAGTGTGACATATCTCCTAAAATTTCGGTCGGTCGCTATTGATATACGGCAGTTGATCTTGGTTGATCGATTGCATTCAACTCAATGTGACCACTGCCTTAAGAGCGCAAAATAAGCATTCTCTCGAAATCGACAATGTCCATTTGCGCTCGAAACACACACAAGACTTTTTCTACAGTCACCACAGTGGGTTCCTCCATCATAATAAAAAATCTGATGTGGCCAGCACAATACCTCCCGTAAATCCTGTGTATTATGTATAAATTCCATACATAAATTTTCTTACAAAAGATTCTAAATTTCCAGCAATATTATTTCATGCAAATGGCACTTGACACTGACATCTTCTTCTTCTTTAGATTTTCCCATTCGTTAGGGGTCGCTATTTTTTATTTTCTTCTTCCATTCATTTCTGTTTTGCGGGTCATCCTCATGTCAAAATTTTTCATTCAAAATTTAATTTTTTGGAATTTTATAATTCCTTTTCTCGGCAACTGAATTCCACACCCCTGATAATAAATAAACCACATGAAATAAGAAAATCATGAAATTTTGAATGAAAAATTATGACATTTGTCAGTTATGGACGTAATTAATAGCTGTCATTTTGACACGGGTCCTCATATCTGCTTGCCAAAGTCAGCAATGTCATGTCACTGCACGCGCCGTACACATAAATTTTCTTGCAAAAGATCCTATATTTCCAGTTAAATTATTTTATAAACAAACTATGCGAATTGCACTTGACACTAACATCTTCTTCTTTAGTTTTTCCTATTCGTTAGGGGGTCGCTATTTTTTATTTTCTTCTTCCACTCATTTTTGTTTTGCGTGTTGTCCTCATTCAGTTCCTTTTCTCAACTTTCATCTTATATTTGGTCTTCCTATGTGTCTTCCACTTTCTGTTATAAGCTATTTATTCTTCCAATATACTCATCTCTCGTCATGACGTGTTCAAACCAATGTAATCGTCTCTCTTATATCTTTCTAGAAATGTCCAACATTAGAGTTATTTCCCTTATTCTTTCATTCATTTACTTTTTATTGATACTGACATCTGTCAATATGATTTACCTGAATATAGTAGCAGTTTCCATGGTTAAGTTAGCACAGCTGGCCGATGTATGAAATTTATTATCTTTATAATTTTTTACTCTATATCTAATGAATATGAAGTATAAAATGCAATCAAATCGTGTAGAGAATAATATATTCTTTAAGTTATGGGGTCTCGTGGCCGTGTGCCTGAGTGTCTGGTCGCGAATCTGGGGACCCGGGTTCGATCCCGACCGACGCCAAAAATTACATCGCATTTTAATGGCACAAAATTGACCCCTGTGGCGCACTCTCCACGCCAGCAATGAGTGCCCGTGAGGTGACGCCTGGTAAGCGCCCACACGGTACAAATATTCCATCATTACCGATATCTGTGTACGAAGCAGATTGGCACACCCAGCAATGGGTAATATGCCGTGATGAAATATTTTTTTTCAGAAGATATTGGTAAGCTACTATCGAATTTTTTGACCAAAGACAATATCTTCCTTACCTAAAGGTGACGGAAGGTAAAAAATGAGCTCAAAATTCAAAAATTCTCGTTACTTATTGATCAAACCTCGTAATTGTGTGCGTGTATCTTCTCCTAGTTTTCACCCGGACCCGCCGGAGTTTGCCGGGCTAGCTCCGGATCGAAGTTCCACACTAGTTGCTTAAGCTACTCACGTTTTCCATACCTAACTTTTAACATTTACTAATACATGCTCCCCGCATATTTTTTCAATATATTCCCAACTTTTGCAATATCGAATATTTTCACTCCTTGTTTGAATGTTAAGGAGTGAAAATCGTATAGGCTGCATTGGAATGTGCTCATTTGATGGTGATATATTTGACTGCACATGGTGTAATTCGGAATTTCACACATGTTATACAAGCAACATGAAATAAAATTATTGTAGTTTGTTTTAGTTAGTGGAAATGTAACAAGTTTAAAATTTTGGGCCTCAAATTCAAATAGCATCAAAATTTGTTTATTTTATAATAAGAGGTCATTTATTACCATTTACTTATAACTTAATTGTTATCGAAACTATTTTCTTTTTGTTGTTAAATGGTTCAATTAGCTGAAATTGTATATTTTACGTTAATAATATAATTTCTGTAAGAATAAAATATTTATTTAGTTTTTACCTCTCGCTAAGAGAGGTATTGGATTCATGCTAAAAATCGCATATCCAGATTTTATTGAATAAGCACGTTTTAAGGTCCCTACAATCCGATTTTAACATTTTTACGATGATGTCTGTGTGTGTGTGTGGATGTGTGTGTGTGTATGTATGTGTGTATGTGTGTGGGATGTTGGAAGGACGATTATTCAAAAACTATGAGACTTTATATTTGTTTAACTACGTATTTCCCAATCGGACATTCATGGGAAAATCTGAAAAGGTTTTGGTAACAATTGGACAACCGGAAGTAGAAGATTCTTGAAAAAAAATCTTCTAAATATTATTTTTTGAAAATTTTTCTTGGTAATACTAGAGAATATTAAATTCTCTATCCGATACATTTAAATATTTTATTATATATTCTATAGATTTAGAGGTAAAAGAAATATAATATATAAAATAATAAATTTTACAGTCGAAAGAATGCCATGAAAAATTTAAATTGTTTGTAACTGACAGATAAATGTCAGTGTCAGAAATCCGGAGACATTACTAAAGATTTTTTCTGGGAAGTACATACATTATATTATTTCTTAATGTATTAATAGTTACATATTTAATATTATAGGTATGTTACACATACCCTTCAGAAATTCTGTTACTCCCGACAATGAATTGAAAACATCTCGAAAAATTAGAAGAGTAGGACAAAATTTCTTCATAGAATGAATTTAAATTTAAAAATCTAAATATAAGGAATAGATAAAAATAGAATTTTTGGTATAGAGTGTAGGTATATAAGAAATGTTAAATACATTAGGGCGCGAGCAGTCATGTGACTTTGTTGGCCTTGACAAGCAGATATGGGTGCCCATGTAAGAATGATAGCTAGTAATTATGTATATAATTGGCAAATATCATAATTTCTCATTCTATATTTAGTGATTTTCCAATTCCATGTGGTTTATTTTCCTCGACAAGTAAATTCCACACTCCTGGTGACAAATTAACTACGTGAATTTAGAAAATCTTGAAATTTTTAATGACATTTGACATCTATGTACATAATTACTAATCATTATCATTCTGAAACGGGCCCCCACATCTGCTTGTCAAGGCCAACAATGTAACATGATTGTTCGCGCCCTATACTTATGTAACCAAAAAAAGGAAGTGGCGAGAGGTATTGTGCTGGCCACAACAGATTTTTTTGTAATAGTATATGAAATGTCATTAAATTTAAATATTATGCCGGCCGAATTATTATGATTTTGGGCTCGTACGGTAGCGGTGGTGCATAATTAATAAGTGTGATTAATTGAAAACCATAGAAATTCATATGCTATCCGTTGCCATTTTCCATTTGATATTGCTATCGAACGCCGTGCGACAGCGACAGTGGGAAATAGGAGCCAGCTCCATATGCATATTTCACCGTAATACTCGTACCTGGTTGGCACGGCAACCTAGCACTAACAACTCGCGCTTTTTCAAATAAATTACTACTATATTTCCTTATCATGCTAAACTATTACGGATGATTTATCCGCCAACACTATTCCACTACTTGCATACGGGAAACGTGAGAAATTCAACTCATTCTAAAAGAAAACTCTTACTATAAATATTAATAAAATCGATAATACAACGACGTTGCAGGAGAAAGTACACCAAAGGGGAATTTTTTATTTGATAAGTATATTCCTAAAGAAATCTAATGTGGCCAGCACAATACCTTCCGTCAATCCTGTGTATTATGTATAAATTCTGAATTTCCAGTAAAATTATTTCATAAACAAACTATACAAATTGCACTTGTCACTGACATCTTCTTCTTCTTATTTAGCTTTTCCCATTCGTTAGGAGCCGCTATTTTTTTATTCTTCTTCCACTCATTTCTGTTTTGCGTGTCGTTCTTATTCAGTTCCTTTTCTCTCCAGTTTTTCGCTATATAGTCCTTCCAACTTATCTTTGATCTTCCTCTGTTTCTTCGATTTTCTATTTTTAAGCTATTCATTCTTTTTCCAATATATTCTCCATCTCTCCCCATGACATGTTCAAACCAATGTAATCGTCTCTCTTGTAACTTTCTAGAAACTTCTAACACTAGAGTTATTTCCCTTATTCTTTCATTCCTTATCGTATCTTTCCGTGTCTTCCCCAACATCTATCTCAACATCTTCATCTCTGCCACATTCATTTATTTTTCATTAGGTGCGTTCAATAAGCTCAAGGAAAACAAGCAATCGGAAGTAAAATTTGTTGAACGACTTTGCTAGCCTAGCATTTGCTTGACTTCTTCGGAAGCAATCCAAACGCCAAATTTCTAACTTGTCTTGCTAACTTATAAAATATACTAGCGGGAAATGCAAATTATACATACATAAATTTAACTTGTAGTGTTTCTATCGCATTTTATGGTGTGTTTATATCAATTACATGTCAAAAAGGCTTAATTTAACATTGTTAAATTTGAAATATTTTCTTAGACTTAAAAAAATGTTCAAAATTAATTCCACTATCTGCAAATAACAATACCTATCTATAAATCAATTTTGTATAACTTTCCAGACCAATAAAAGGGATATGAGAGATACACATGTTATATTTGACAACTGTATAACTTTCTCGATGACATTTGTGAATATCAATTCGTCATATAGCTAGCAAATCTTTCAGTGTACTAAGCAATAAGTCTCGTTTGCTTACCTAGCATTTGCTTGAACTGCTTACTTCATTTAACGCACCTATTGATACTGACATCTGTCAAATTGAATTATCTGAATATATTAGCAATTACCATGGTTAGCATATCTGGCTAATTTATAAAATTTAATATCTTTATAATTTTTTAACTCTATATCTATTGAATATGAAGTATAAACTGCGATCAAATCGTATGGAGAATAATATATTCTTCAAGTTATAATAACGTTTAATGTCAATAAATGATATTTAACTGTTTTTTCAAGAAAAACTGTTAATATCTTCAAATGAGGGTACTTACAGTTGACCATTTATAACCAAAATCTAATCACTTCTTCTTGAGAAATATGAAAAAATTATAACTTTTGGAATCGTGGTATTGAAGTTATGCGATCCGAAACTTTCGTCACACACACACAGACACACACACACACATATACATACATACAGACATCATCGTAAAAATGGTAAAATTGTATTATATGGACCCTAAAACGTACTTATTCACTAAAAACTCATCATTGAATTTTTTGACCAAAGACAATACCTTCCTAAACGTGACGGAAGGTAAAAATATTTCTCCTTCATCAGTTCTTCTGTCATGATTCTCTCCTAATAAAACCTCATACTCTTTCTTATCTCTTCTCGATTTCATTCTCTCCTTCTAGGCAATAAACAAAAGTAGGAAACAATGTCACGACAGTATCGGCAATGTGCGTGGGGATTAGCATAATAAGAATAAGAAACATTGAGATCGGGCCTTTGTTAAGAGCTGCTGCTTCCCTGTCTTTGTCTCAACCGAGACGAAGTTTTACGAGTTTCGCTGGAATGTGCTCGTGACGTTCAGATCTGCCCTCACAAAAACTTTATTTTTATTATAATACCATGGTATGATGTTTATTTCAAGAGATATGGACGAACAATAAACTCCGGATTAGAAGTTTTTCCTGGTCAATGACGAGAGTAATCTTATAGAAATTATTTCATATTTTTACCTTCCGTCACCTTTAATAGCTATTTGTTTATTAAGAGTGCAAAATAGGACATTGTCGATTGAGGTTGTTGCCGCGCTCTTGCGTCGCGCGGCATTCTCTCAAAATCGACAATGTCCATTTGCGCTCGAAACACACACAAGATTTTTTCTACAGTCGCTACCACAACAAAAAATAATAAAATGTACACTTTGTATGTACTTACACTACTACTCAATTAATAAGGATTAATATAAACAAAAAACGTCTTTTATATTTAATTGTAATTTAACGTTATTTCCCATTCTTCTTGACCTATTGCTTCAATCTAATCTAAACATTTTATACTTTCGTTTTTGTAAATGGATGCCCTATTTTATTTTCACAATAGTGCGGTTTTGGTTATGTAATATACAGACAGAGCAGTTTTATGTCAGATTGATTTGTAAAGGTGGTAAATGTGTCATTACAGTGCCATTAGTTCTTGACTAAACGTTTCCATTAAGAAGTGACATTTCTCAACATTGTGTATAGTTATAAATTTGAACAGCGAGCGTTTTTCTACGTTGTCGCGCTAGAGCGGCAAAGTGACACTTTGCGTTGACAAAAGAGAGCGCAAATTGCTACTTTCTATGTAGACTGTAGAAAAAGTAGTTTTTACCTCTTGTTAAGAGAGGTATTGGATTCATGCTAAAAATCTTATATCCAGATTTCAATGAATAAGCACGTTTTAAGGTCCCTAGAATCCCATTATAACATTTTCCGAAGATGTCTATCTGTCTGTCTGTCTGTCTCTCTCTCTCTCTCTCTCTCTCTCTCTGTGTGTGTGTGTGTGTGTGTGTGTGTGTGTATGTGTGTGTGGGTGTTAGGTTCTGGTACCAATTGTACAACTGGAAGTGGTAGTTTCTAAAAAAAATTAAATTTCTAAATATTTCTTTTTGAAAATATGTTACTACAAATAATAAACACGGGCCCCCATATCTGCTTGCCATGGCCAACAAAGTCACATGACTGTTGGCGCCCTATGCAACATAAAATGAAAATGGCGAGAGGTATTGTGCTGGCCACAATAGATTTTTATATAATAAGTTGCCATCGTCACTTTAACTCCAATTACAAAATAGTAGAAGTATTTGCTTTTGCGCTATCGCCAAAATATTTTATTCCTGACATAAAACATAAAATCCCGTTGAGCTAAGCAAATTCTTTAAGATTCTTTTACAAATTACTCCCTTAAACATTGAAAAACTATATTCTTTCGTGCAATATCCCACATCATTTTACAGTTTTCAATAAAAGTTTCTTATCAACAGAATTCTTGTGGTTAGTAGACTAATCAGCTTGAAGACCAGACGTCCCTTGTGAGTTGCAACAGCAAAAACACTCGTAAAATACTTTTAGTATTTCCATTGTAGTCGTGGTGGAATAAGTGAAATATTTACTCGCTGTATGAAGAATGGGGCCTTATTGAGGACATATTGTTATATGCGCGAATGAGCCGAGCAAACTACATGATCAATAAAAAGAAGAAATTGTAGAGAATTATTTATTAAAAATCTGATGTGACCAACACAGTACCTCCCGCCATTTACCTATGTATATAATTTATATATTACTTTATAAATTTATCCATACAATATATAGAAAAAGTATTAAAGCAAACAAAACAACAAACAAAAGATTTTTTTAAGAATCTGCTACTTCCGGTTGTCCAATTATTACCAAAACCTTGTCAGTTCTTACCAGTATTGTCCGATTGAGAAATACGTAGTTAAACAGATATTAAGTATATTATAGTTTTTGAGAAATCGTCCTTCCAACATCCCCACATACATATACACGCACACACACACACTTCATCGTAAAAATATTAAAATAGGATTGTAGAGATCTTGAAATGTGCTTAATCATTAAAATCTGTATATGCGATTTTTACCATGAATCCAATACCTTTCTTAGCGAGAGCGAGAGGTAATAAGTAAAGTATTTTATTCACAATCATTATAGTAATATGTCGATTCCTAACCTTTTAGAGGTTGGGAAATACGTCATTCCTAACTGCAATGACAATCTCTTGGGTTGGAAATAACAGATTTCACCCCCACCCCACGGGTTGGAAATGTTTATGTACGGGTTGCCTAGCAACATTGTCATAGATCTCTATAATAAAGTAGGCTAAACAAATTTTAATAGAGCTGTCAAAAACATTAACAAAATTGAAGGTTATAACTCAATGATTTATTCTAAAAATAATTGATTTAAAAAGAGGATGATTGTGAATAAAATAGTATACATACCTCGGTGGGAGTTTCATTACAGCCTCGGATGTAATATACTTTTTTTAATATCTCTTCTATATTAAGTCTTATACAAGACAATCTATTCTGCTAAATTTATATCAATACCCGAAGATATAAGTTGAATATTGTTTTAAACATCTAGACTATTATTAGATTCTTTTTGAGCAGGAAAGGTACCTTATGTTGATTAATTCTTTCAGTTAAAGTAAAGCTTATTTATTTTTGTTCCTACCTCAAAGATAATTTATTTAAACGCAGAAAATTCTGAACTTTGTAAGTAATTGCTAGAGTAGATCATAACAGCAACTTCGCATCGTTTCATAAACTTTACTTAATTTTATAAAGCCGGTAAATAAATTAAAATGTAAAATACGATTCTTATAACTTAGTTCCGCTTTTATTTTTCCCATCTTGTCTGCAGGTTTTGCAAGTTGCTAAATAATTGCTAGAGTTCAAACTTGGAGTTGTTGATGAATAAACAAATAGCTGCACATAGCAACGAAGATATATTGACAAGTGTCGAACATTTTTGGGAGAAATATTGGAAATGTGTTTGTTAATGTTCATTTGGTTTGAAGTGCAGTTGAACCAAGTTTACAGACAGTTCTAATTATTCAAATATTTGCATAAAATAACATCGGTATTTGGTCTGCAAAGTTTAAGTTATTTGTACTAAGTTTATTGAACGTTCTGCTATAACAATTTGATAAGATATTTGAAGGTGTATGAAGGGGGGGCTTCGAATTAAAGTTAAATAAAATAGTACATTTTTACAGGATAGACGAAAAACTATTAAAAGTGTATACCGAAACGTTACGAGGCCTGTCTAAAAAGAATCCGACCTCCACTTTTCACAGTGGAGGGAGAAACTTTCAGGCGCGTGCCTGAAGTATCGTTAGATTTCCGATTCGCTCGAAATGACAGAACGTGTTGGGAAAAGATGCATCATTTTTTTCCCTTAGCTTGGAGATGACTCATGGGTGTACGGGTACGACTCGGAAACAAAAGCACAGTCTTCGCAATGGAAGTATCCCTCGTCCCCAAGGCTGAAAAAATCTGTTGTAACCAGCACAATACCACTCGCCATTTTCATTTTATGTTGCATAGGGCGCGAGCAGTCATGTGACTTATTTGGCCTTGGCAAGCAGATATGGGGGGCCGTGTCAGAATGACAGCTAGTAATAATGTACATAGGTGTCACAAATATCATCATTTTTCATTCAAAACATCATGATTTTCTAAATCCATGTGGATTATTTTCCTCGACAAGTATATTTCATATTATTGATGACAAATAAACATCAGAATATTTTGAAATTTTGAATGAAAAATTATGACAATTGTGACATCTATGTAAATAACTACTAGCCGTCATTCTGACACGGATCCTAATATTTGCTTGCCAAAGCCAACAAAGTCACATGACTGCTCGCGCTCTATAAGTAACGAATTTAACATTTCTTGTACACAAATAATTGAAATTGTATTTATTCTTTCGTTCTATGAGGAATTTTGTCCTACTCGTCGAATATGTTCAAAATTCTTTAAATTCATTAACGGTACTAGCGGTAATAGAGAAATACTGCATCCGGATCACAATAATAGTTAGGAAACAATCATCCTTCGCCACACATTCCTATCTAAGCAGACTGCTTTCGTACTTATTCACTAAAATCTGGATATGAAATTTTTAGTATGAATCCAATACCTCTCTTAGCGTGAGGTAAAAAGCGCGACAGGTGTGAAGCAAAATCAAGATGATGCTGACTGTCTGATTAGGGTCCCAACCCTAATTGGATTCTTTTTAGACAGACCTCGTATGTCTGAGATTTCGTGTTAATCTTAACACCTAATATATTCCACAGTTGAGAAATTTACCTATATTTGTTCTTAATTCAATTCAAAGTGTCCTCAACATTATATTATAAATATATTCAGATTCACTGGCCCACAGCTATCCAAACTGCTCCAAGTTTACAGCATGGAAGAGTAGGCTTTGCTCAGTGGAACCTGCGTTTCAGAGTAGTTAACCCTACCCTACTGATCTATAATTCGGTAACTGTGAAGGTAACTGGAGATGTTTCCCAAGGCCGACTGCGGCATTTAGTAGGGTTGTATATAGTGGAAATTATTGTTGAGTTATGACTCAAGATTGAATTGAGTTCCGGAAGTTTACTAGGTCGGATTACGGGCGGAAGATGGGTAGCTGATATTATAATTTCATCATCACATTTTCATCATCGATTATCTTATGCGTAATATAAACACCGAGGGAGATATTCGTAATCCAAAATTTTGTTTACTATCTGCATAATTTGAATATCTAATATTTGTCACGGCATATTTTATAGTAGGTAAGGGTAGAAAAATTTGAAGGTACATTTGAATTTTTTGTTTCTTTGATCAAGGTCATTTTCGAATTGTAAGGGTTAAGATTTTAGCTCCTCCCATTCTATAATAATAATAACAATAATAATAATAATTTTATTTATTTCTTTGACAAGATAAATACGTGTATAGAACACGTCAGATACACAATTACATATTTTTTAAAGGAATTTTTATTACTTTCTGTCCTAATTTTTTGAGGAAGTTTATTAAAAATCTGGAGACCTTTAGTGGGACCTATTGCATCCAAACGATTTGTGTTTACTCCTTGGAATGTGATAATGACAGAAAATAATGCTATACGCACGGCTATGAATCAGGTTTGCAAACTTGCTGTTTTTGAGATCAGGCGTAGTAATTAAATTGTATAAAAACCAAATTTGATCATGTTCATATTGGTTTATTTTGTACATAAAAATCACGCATATCCAACATAAACCAGAAAACAATAATAAAAACAATAAGAGCTCAGCTGACTCACTCCACTCTTATTATATTACCAAAAATAAAATAAATAACAAATAAACTTACGTTAGAGCTACAATATTGTCAAGGACGAGCATCGTTTTGAAGTGCATGTCGTAACTTAGTTGAAAATTTATATTGTTTGTAACTGACAGATAAATGTCAGTGTCAGAAATCCGGAGACATTACTGAAGACTTTTTCTGGGAAGTACATACATTATATTAATTATTAATGTATTAATAGTTAAATATTTAATATTATAGATATATTACACATACCCTTCAGAAATACTGTTACTCCCGACAATGAATTCGAAACATCTCGAAAAATTATAAGAGTAAGACAAAATTTCTTCATAAAATGAATTTAAATTAAAAAATCTAAATATAAGTAGAATTTTTGGTGTAGAGTGAAATGTTAAATACATTAGGGCGCGAGCAGTCATGTGACTTTGTTGGCCTTGACAAGCAGATATGGGGGCCCATGTCAGAATGATAGCTAATAATTATGTATATAGATGTCAAATATCATAATTTCTCATTCTAAATTTAGTGATTTTCTAATTCCATGTAGTTTATTTTCCTCGTGACAAATTAACTACGTGAATTTAGAAAATCTTGAAATTCTGACAATTGACGTCTATGTACATAATTACTAATTATCTTTCTGAAACGGGCCCCCACATCTGCTTGTCAAGGCCAACAATGTAACATGACTGTTCGCGCCCTATACTTACGTAACCAAAGAAAGGAAGTGGTGAGAGGTATTGTGCTGACCACAACAGATTTTTTTAGAATACACATCCAACGATACAACACATGACTTAGGTTCCCAATTGAAATTTTTAACTTGAATGTAGTTACGCCTACTTCCGGTAAATTCCGGAAGTCGAGACTGCTACAATTAAATTCTTTACATAGGATTATGTTATGCTATTCTTACCTTCCGTCACCTCTAGGTAAGGAAGGTATTGTCTTTGGTCAAAAAAATCTGTGGTGAGTTTTCATTGAATAAGCACTTTTAGGGACTTTACAATACGATTTTACTATTTGTACGATGATGTCTGTATGTGTGTATGTGTGTTCGTGTGTGCGTGTTTGTGTGTATGTGTGTATGTGTGTGTGTGTGTGTGTATGTGACCGCGGTTTCGTGCACGAAACCTCCAATACTAGAATTCCAAAAATTACAATTCTTTCGTATTCCTCTTCCTTACAACCATATGCAGATTTGATTAGATTTTGGTTATAATTGGTCAACTGGAAGTGTCCTCATTTGAAAATTTTAACAGTTTTTCTTGAAAAACTCAGTTAAATTTTAATATAACTTAAAAAATATATATTTTTCGCTATACGATTTGATTTAATTTTATATTTCATATTCAACAGATATAGAATTAAAGACTTACAAAGTTAATAAATTTCATAAATCAGCCAGCTATGCTAACTTAACCATGGAAACTGCTAATATATTCAGGTAATACAAATTGACAGATGTCAGTATCAATAAAAAGTAAATGAATGAAAGAATAAGTGAAATAACTCTAGTGTTGGGCGTTTCTAGAAAGATATAAGAGAGACGATTACATTAGTTTGAACATGTCATGAGGAGAGATGAGTATATAGGAAGAATGAATAGCTTATTACAGAAGGTGGAAGAAACATAGGAAGACCAAATATTAGACGAAAAGAGAGAAAAGGAACTGAATGAGGACGACACACAAAACAAAAATTAGTGGAAGAAGAAAATAAAAATAGCGACCCCCTAACGAATGGGAAAAACTAAAGAAGAAGAAGATGTTAGTGTCAAATGCAATTCGCAGTTTGTTTATGAAATAATTTAACTGGATATATGGGACCTTTTGCAAGAAAATTTATGTGTAGGGCGCGTGCAGTGACGTGACTTTGTTGACTTTGGCAAAATGACAGCTACTAATTACGACCATAACTAACGAATGTCATAATTTTTCATTCAAAATTTCATGATTTTCTTATTTCATGTGGTTTATTTATTATCAGGGGAGTGGAATTCAGTTGCCGAGAAAAGGAATCATAAAATACCAAAATAAGAAATTTTGAATAAAAAAATTTGACGTGAGGATGACCCGAAAAACAGAAATGAATGGAAGAAAATAAAAAATAACGAATGGGAAAAGCTAAAGAAAAAGAAGACATTTTTTTTCCTGAAACTCTAGGACTTCGTTGTTCAGAAAAAAGAAGCCTGGGACAGGTGATCTGAAACACTCTGTATACTCGAGAGTAAAGCTGTTTTATGAATTCGTGGAATTACTACACTTGAGCTAAACTTTCCGTTTATTGATAAAATCTTTAGACTCATAAATATTATTAAAATTTTGTGGAGTTCTTATGTTGAATCGTTTTGCTTGCACATTTTAAAATCCAATTCTTTCAATAAGTAATATTTGAGAGTTCTGCTGAAACCTTTCTCGTCATCTCCATTTCGATTCCTAATTCCAGTTCAGCAACCTCTGATGTTTACGACACGTACTCTGAAACTAACATCGGGCGGCTGCATGTAAATGCATGGCGCGGTGAATAGAGTAAGATGTTAGGTGTAGTTAATGTGTTGCCAAGTTTATAATTCTCTTGCATCTCAGTGCACGCTGATAACTGCTTCTCTCATTCTGTATCTGTAGGTTGCTGAATGGAGCTCAGCAGAGGTAATAGCTTTAAATGGAGCTGTCAATAATGCTGCTTATAGAGACAGATCTATGGAGGGATACACTAAATAGAGCTATTGATTCGTACTCGAAGGTGGTTAGTACCTATCTACTATCGGTGATAGTTTGTCAAATTGATTTCGACATGATCTATGTTAGAAGTGGCCAATTTGTCTTCGTACTCAAAGAAGCATATTATGGGACGACCAGCAGAAAACACAATTAGTAAAATATGCGAGGTAATTTAGAATATTATGTACTTTCATTTAATATTTCATTTGATTCAACTTTCTGTTCATGTTCTTTTTAAATTAATTTCACTATAGCATTCTAGTTATACGGCCAAACTTTTCTACAACGAGAATTTTAGGCAGTCTTCCACATTCTCCATGGCGACTATCCGGTATAATCCTTTACGAAGAGCTAGGTCGTCAGCAGCGGAATGTGATAACCATTTCAGTCCAATAGTGCAACTAGTGGATGTAAGTACATAAATAATAATAAAACATAATACCTCGATGATTAACGACCAAAGTGGAATAAACACCCGAAAATAAACTAAAATTATTTTTTTTATGCCCGTTTGCACCGACATGACTTAGGCTTTAAGTCTTCCTAAATTTTAAGTTTGACATAAATTTCTTTGCACCACCTACAAATTTGCAACTTAAAGTTCTAAGCCAACCTTAAATTTAAGCTCCCACAAGTCGACGGTTTAAAGTCGACTTAACCTACAAAACATCCAAATGTATTACAGTTTTTGTACCTTGTTATGGTTAATATGCTAAGTTTTGACAAGTTTGACGATGATGATGATAATTTATAAATTTTTAGTGTAATAAACATGCAAAACAGAATAAATAGAAAAATTTACATCAGGGCTGCATATTTTGATTCATATAATGATAATGATTTTTTTAAACGATTTCGTTTAATAAAAGTAACAACACATGAATTATTAGAAATGATTGAACATGACATTGAATTCGTAAATGACAAGTATGTAAGTTAATTGTGATAAAAATTATTCATTTTTAAATTATATGATTTTCCAGAAATAATAGTGTATCTCCTATAAATCAACTATTAATTTTTTTACGAACTCTCGCCAGTGGAAATCATTTACTCAGTATTGCAGATTTTTCTGGAGTACACTACAGTACAGTATCTCGAATTGTTGTTCGTGTTGGTAGAGCAATATCGAATTTAATAAATCAATTCATTAAAATGCCGAGAACCCAAGATGAAACTAAATAGACACAATGTTTTTTTACCTCTCGCTAAGAGAGGTATTGGATTCATGCTAAAAATCGCATATCCAGATTTTATTGAATAAGCACGTTTTAAGGTCCCTACAATCCGATTTTAACATTTTTACGATGATGTCTGTGTGTGTGTGTGTGTGTGTGTGGATGTATGTGTGTATGTATGTAGGATGTTGGAAGGACGATTGCTCAAAAACTATAAGACTTTAAATTTGTTTAACTACGTATTTCCCAATCGGACATTCATGGGAAGATCTGAAAAGGTTTTGGTAACAATTGGACAACCGGAAGTAGAAGATTCTTGAAAAAAAATCTTCTAAATAATATTTTTTGAAATTTTTTCTTGGTAATATTAAAGAAAATTAAATTCTCTATCTGATACATTTAAATATTTTATAATATATTCTACAGATTTAGAGATAAAAGAAATATAATATATAAAATAGTCTGTTATAATAAATTTTACAGCCGAAAGATTGGCCATGGAAAATAGTTGAAAATTTATTTAAATTTATAACTGACAGGTAAATGTCAGTGTCAGAAATCCGGAGACATTACTGAAGACTTTTCAGGGAAGTACATACATACATTATATTATTTCTTAATGTATTAATAGTTAAATATTTAAAATTATAGGTATATTACATATATCCTTCAAAAATACTGTCAATCCTGACAATGAATTGGAAACATTTCGAAAAATTAGAAGAGGACACAATTTCTTCATAAAATGAATTTAAAATTAAACAATCTAAATATAAGGAATAGATATATGTAAGTAGAATTTTTGGTATAGAGTGTAGGTATACAAGAAATGTTAAATACAATAGGGCGCGAGCAGCATTTTGTCGGCCCTGACAAGCAGATATGGGGGCCCATGTCAGAATGATAGCTAGTAATTATGTATATAGATGTTAAGTATCAAAATTTCTCATTCTAAATTTAGTGATTTTCCAATTCCATGTGGTTTATTTTCCTCGACAAGTAAATTCCACAGTCCTGGTGACAAATTAACTACGTGTATTTAGAAAATCTTGAAATTCTGAATGAAAAATTGACAATTGACATCCATGTACATAATTACTAATTATCATTCTGAAACGGACCGTCACATCTGCTTGTCAATGCCAACAATGTAACATGACTGTTCGCGCCCTATACTTATGTAACCAAAAAAGGAAGTGGCGAGAGGTATTGTGCTGGCCACAACAGATTTTTGTGTGTGTGTGTGTGTGTGGATGTATGTGTGTGTGTGTGTGTATGTGTGAGGGGATGTTGGAAGGATGATTTCTCAAAAACTATATTACTTAATATCTGTTTAACTACGTATTTTTCAAACTGACATTAATGGGAAGAGCTGAAAAGGTTTTGGTAATAACTGGACAAACAGAAGTAGCAGATTCATAAAAAAATTCTTCCAAATATTATTTTTTGAAAATTGTTGTTCTTCAGTATTTAAGAAGAGCAAATTTTCAATTAGTTTTTGTAAAAACGATTTAGGTAATTAGTATTTATTGTTACTGTTAGTTTTTATGTTTTCATAAATTTGAAACTATTATTATAACTATTTTAATTTTGTATTGTTACTTGTCACAGTTATTTAAACTAAACATTTAAATATTAACAATGTATAGCTCTTAACAAATCATGAATTGTACAAATACCAACAACCAAGAAGGAGACAAATTCAAAACAAAAATGGGAATAATTATAGCAGTTACGGAATGGCACCCGAGACACCGAAACAGCAACAGCGAGGGGTAGGTCACCACAAGTTTTCAGTTCTCTATTAGAAATTGCTTATCGTGGGTTGTGGTATATTTGTCTCTAACTCTACTTCGTAAGTTTTTATCGTGCATCTACACTAGTTGGTAAAAGTTTGCCAATTAATTCCCTTCACTAATCCGTGGCTTGTTTGCGGCGAATCGAACTCCGCTCACATAAAATGGATTTCATTTGGTCAGGGAAGCGGATTATTATAATCCTAATAACCTCACTTTGAATCATATTATTTCTAGCAAAGCATTGGCATTGTAATTTTTAATGGGAAATATTAGAGGAGAAACCTAGCAAAGTTCATATTTTTTCCAGATGTCATGTCGCAGTTTGTTAGTTGTCAATATTGTTGGCACACACGTCGCTGCGCGCTCGTGTGCGAATCTAGAACTCGTGCTAGAATACGTTGCCTTCTGTAACTTTTAATATGCTATTCCTTTCTTATTTAATTTCTCCACCATCGGCTCAATAACAAACTTAGAGACGGAAATTTTAAAATTTTAATTTACCGCTTACACTACTTTTATCTACTTTTCGAGTCAGTCGCTTATAAAGAGTTGAAAATTCATAACTGAAACAAAGTTGTACAATGAAAATGTACTCAGGCTAACACATTAAACATTTATCGTCGTGGTAGCACACGCGCCGTATACAAAAACCATAGGCTATTTTTTATAGAGGCTTTTGTAGTAAATTTCTATTTGGAAAACATGTTTACCGAGACATATTGGATTCTGGAATGACTTCAATGAATACGCGATTAAGTTGCAAATGAAAATCTGTAAAACTGGAGATCTCTGAAAAATTAAATAAAGAACGCGTTGCGATGTTTTGCACGTCGCACGCCTAACGTAATTCCGATAAACGCACGCGACGACAAAATTTGACAACATTGCCTGAAAATTGAGACACGACAGTGTTTATTTATTTAACATCCAAGATTTTTCAGCAGGAGAAGCAAATTTAATCGAAAATTCACAACAGATTTTACAGAATGTGAACAGTTGTATAAATAAATTGGTATACGAGTATATGGAACTGACGGAAGGTAATGTACTGAAAGTATAGAATCGTTTGCAAAAAAAAACTTTCTGTCTGGAATTTGTATAAAATACATAGAACTGACAGAAGGTAACTTGCTGGCTACATCAGATATTTTTATAATAATAAAAAACCGAAATGAAAAATACGTTTTTGCACTCATATATTGATATATGTTTATAAACATAGGGCAAAAATTGAAGGGATTATTCCCTGGACCATTCTAAGATGATTTTGTCCTTTGATGATTTTTGAAAAGCCGCTTTGTTTCGAAGATACAGGGCGAAATTTTTTTTCGATAATAATAACATTTAATACCAAAAATTACATGTAAAGTTTCTTAATCTACAAGTACTGTTGAAAATGACTACCTTCAGCTACGATGCAAGAATTCGCCTAGCTTGTAATGAATTGCCATCAGCAAGTCCATAAATTAAATGCATGTCAGTCATCTCGGCGTTCGTATAGCTATTCATGATAAGAGGAATTCACTAACAAAAGTTTAAGTATTATAGACAGAAAATACACGTCATACAGCCAAACGTCTTAACAAATTTGACACATAACTTGCCTGCTGTTACTAGATTAATAATTTGAAAAATATCAAAATTGGTTTTGTCGAATTTTTTTTCGCCCTGTATCTTCGAAACAAAGCGGCTTTTCAAAAATCATTAAAGGACAAAATCATCTTAGAATGGTCCAGGGAATAATCCCTTCAATTTTTGCCCTATATTTAATAAACATCCTGTATATTGAGAGTGTACATGAGTGTAGCGCATCGGTTATTACCACCAGGCTGGCGGGTTTTTTAAATCCAACCACGTGATGAATTGGCTTATTATACAATACAATAAGGGTTATTGTGACACTTTTCTTCCAACACAGTATTAAAGTTTATATCAGTTTGATTCAAACAGTTGAAAAGATTCAAATAACCAATGGCTTTCAAATATTTTCCTTTCAGTATTTTGTAATTATGAGTTTAACTTTAACACAATGTAAACTTTACCGTGAAATTTGTTTTTCTTTGTACATTTAATCAAAATTCCTAAATACAAACATATTTAAAATATTCTTCAGAGTTCAAAGTTAGAAAGTTTGTTTCCTAAACACATAAATATTTAAATTTGTTTTCCCAATTTAAATAAGTCAACAAAAAGAACAATTGTAAATATTTTCAGAATAAATTGCTATAAACAATTCTTGTTTCTTGTTGCCAACAGGAAAACAGAAGTATTTATGTGGTATTTAATTATCAGGCAACCAAATAAGTTTGTGCGGTTTTTTATGGTAAAATATAAATATTTATTAACAAACAATAATACACTATTATTCATCACACCAAATGAACTTTTGCCAACGCGACACCAATTTGTATGCCGCTCTTGTAGAACTCTATGGATTTTGAATAAAAAAATCTGTTGTGGCCAGCACAATACCTTTCGCCATTTTCGTTTTATGTTACATAGGGCTCGAGCAGTCATGTGACTTTGTTGGCCTTGGCAAGTAGATATGGGGGCCCGTGTTAGAATGACATATAGTAATAATGTACATAGGTGTCAAGTATCATAAGTTTTCATTTAAAACATCATAATTTTTTAAATCCATGTGCATTATTTTCCTCGACAAGTATATTCCATACTATTGATGACAAATAAACATCAGAATATTTTGAAATTTTGAATGAAAATAGTGACATCTATGTAAATAACTACTAGCTGTCATTCTGACACGGATCCTCATATCTGCTTGCCAAAGCCAACGAAGTCATATGACTGCTAGCGCCCTATAAGTAACGAACATTTCTTATACACACAAATAATTGAAATTGTATCTCTACTTTCTATGAGGAATTTTGTCCTACTCTTCTATGTTCAAAATCCTTCAAATTCATTGACAGTATTAGCGGTATTTCTTAAGGATATATGTAATATTAACATACCTATAATTTAAATACATATTTAATTAATAATACAATAATATATATTAAATGTACTCGTACCTCCCATGAATGTCCGATTGGGAAATATGTAGTTAAATAAATATTAAGTCTTATAATTTTTGAGTAATCGTCCTTTCAACATCCCACACACATACATACACACACATACATTCACACAAACACACATACATCCACACACACACACACACACACACACACAAACACACAGACATCATCGTAAAAAAATCTGTTGTGGCCAGCACAATACCTCTCGCCACTTCCTTTTTTTGGTTACATAAGTATAGGGCGCGAACGGTAATGTTACATTTTTGGGCTTGACAAGCAAATGTGTGGGCCCGTTTCAGAATGATAATTAGTAATTATGTACATAGATGTCAAATGTTAGAATTTTTCATTAAAAATTTCAAGATTTTCTAAATTTACGTAGTTAATTTATCACCAGGAGTTTAAAGTTTACTTGTATGCCTTAGATATTTAACATTTAATTCTGCTCCACATGGAATTGGAAAATCACTAAATTTAGAATGAGAAATTATGATATTTGACATCTATATACATAATTACTAGCTATCATTCTGACATGGGCCCCCATATCTGCTTGTCAAGGCCAACAAAATCATATGACTGCTCGCTCCCTATTGTATTTAACATTTCTTGTATACCTACACTCTACACCAAAAATTCTACTTACGCATATATCTATTCCATATATATTTAGATTGTTTAATTTTAAATTCATTTTTGATGAAGAAATTTTGTCCTCTTCTAATTTTTCGAAATGTTTCCAATTCTATTAATACATTAAGAAATAATATAATGTATGTACTTCCCAGAAAAAGTCTTCAGTAATGTCTTCGGATTTCTGACACTGACATTATCTGTCAGTTACAAACAAATTAAATTTTCAACTATTTTCCATGGCCATTCTTTCGGCTGTAAAATTTATTATAACAGATTATTTTACATACTATATTTCTTCTATCTCTAAATCTATAGAATATATTGTAAAATATTTAAATGTATCAGAAAGAGAATTTATTTTTCTTTAATATTATCAAGAAAAAATTTCAAAAAATATTATTTAAAAGATTTTTTTCAAGAATCTTCTACTTCCGGTTGTCCAATTGTTACCAAAACCTTTTCAGATCTTCCCATTAATGTCCGATTGGGAAATACGTAGTTAAAAAAATTTAAAGTCTTATAGTTTTTGAGTAACCGTCCTTCCAACATCCCACACACACACACACATACACACACATCCACACACACACACACACACATACAGACATCATCGTAAAAATGATAAAATCGGATTGTAGGGACCTTAAAACGTGCTTATTCAATAAAATCTGGATATGCGATTTTTAGCATGAATGCAATACCTCTCTTAGCGAGAGGTAAAAAGTTAAAATCGGATTGTAGGGATCTTAAAACGTACTTATTCATTGAAATTTGGATATGTGATTTTTAGTATGAATCCAATACCTCTCTTAGAGAGATGTAAAAATTGACGGACTGCATTTATTACATCAACTCGAGTTTTGAACTGTCTATGTCTCATAAATTTGCAAGACACAAAAAAGATGGTAATCACTTAGGAAATATCAGGAGAATATGGAGGGTGTGGTAACGTTTCCCGGTGAAGTTCAGAAATTTTTTCCCGAGTCAATCTTGTGGTATGCGGTCTGGCGTTATCCTGTAAGAATGCCATTTTCTTTCGACTGACTAAAGAAGGTTGTTTTTGGATGAGTGCTGCTTGTACTCGCTGAAGTTGTTCACAATACAAGTGCAGTGATGGTTTGACCCCTTTCTAGAAACTCAAAATGGATTATTCCGGTTGCTGTCCACCAAATAAACAATAAAATCTTGTTTGGGTGCAAGAAAGCCTTGGGAGTATGTGGTACCAAATCAGTAGGCTACGACCAATGATACGAACGCTTAGAATTTGAGTAAAATATCCACTTTTCGACAACCGATAAGGGAATGGTTCATTATCGTTGCGTGAAATGTTTGCCGAACAAATGGTAAGACGACTTAATTTGTTATCATTTGACAATTCACGTGGGACCCATTTGCTTAACTTCCACATCTTTCCTAGCTAATAAAGGTGCAAACGAATGGTTTCATCACTCACATTGAGCCTTTCTGCAAGCTCTAGGTACGTTGTACTGAAATTTGTCTCGACAACCTGTTGCAGATCCTCGTTGTTAATGATCTTCGGTTTGCCAGAGCGTGATTCATCGGTCAAGCTGAGATCTCCCGAAGAAAATTTCTTGAACCACTTCTGTGCTGTTCGAGCACTTACGGCGGTACATATTTTTTGCGCCGTCACTGCAGCTTTGGTACGAAGTTTGAACTCATAGAATAAACAGCCTCGAATTAAAGTTTTATTCGTTGTCATTCTCAACAATTCAAATTAGGAATTAAATAATTGTAACCAAATGTGTATGTGTCCGACAAAAGAAGGATTCATATTAAATTAGATGACAGATAACAAACAAGTGCTATCGATCAGCAACGTAAAAAGTCTGTTGTGGCCACCACAATACCTTCCGTCAATCCTGTGTATTATGTATAAATTCTATACATATATTTTCTAGCAAAAGATTGTAAATTTCCAGTAAAATTATTTCATAAACAAACTATGCAAATTGCACTTGACACTAACATCTTCTTCTTCTTCTTCTTTAGCTTTCCCCATTCGTTAGGGGTTGCTATTTTTTATTATCTTCTTCTTCATTTCTCCTCATGACATTATCAAACCTCTTGTATCTTTCTAGAAACTTGTAACACGAGAGTTATTTCCTTATCTTTCTGTGGCTTCCACAACATCTATTTCAACATCCTCATCTCTGCCACATTAATTTACTTTTTATTGATACTGACATCTGTCAATTTGATTTATATGTATATATTAGTAGTTTCCATGTTTAGCATAGCTGGCTGATTTATAAAATTTAATTTCTTTAAAATTCTTTAACTCTATATCTGTTGAATATGAAGTATAAAATGCAATCAAATCGTATAGAGAATAATATATTCTTTAAGTTATAATAATGTTAAAAGTCAATAAATCATATTTAAGTGTTAAATCTTCAAATGAGGCTACTTCCGGTTCACCAATTATAACCAAAATCTAATCAGTTGTTCTTCTGGATGTAAACTTGAGGAATACGAAAAAAATATAATTTTTGGAATCGTGGTATTGAAGTTATGCGATCCGAAACTTTTGTCACACACACACACACACACACATACACACACACACACACACACACACACATACATACATACATACAGACATCATCGTAAAAATGGTAAAATCGTATTATAGAGACCCTAAAACATGCTTATTTATTAAAAACTCATCATTGAATTTTTTGACCAAAGACAATACCTTCCTTACCTAAAGGTGACGGAAGGTAAAAATATTCATGGTACTCTTCTGTATACAAAAACCGCACGAATTTATTTGATTACCTGATATAAATTATTTTTGATATAAACATAAATATTCTTTGACTATATACAATTCTATTTTCATTCTCATATATTTTCTACTATCTGAATAATCTACGCTTCCCCTAATCTTAATTTTAGTTAGTTCTTCTTTTCATATGTGTTAAGTTTGATATAAAAAACTTCTAATCCAGAACTCGCGTGAGAACATGCAATGTGTCACGGCTAGCAGCCCAACTAACAAATACAAAATAAATCCGATTCATTTTCTTAAACGATTTTCGGCGCTTACATTTAACAAATGAAAACCTAAACCGAGACCTAAGCTTTCTCAAAATAAATTCTCCACATCTGCACGAATAGAAAAACTTTGGAAGGTGTTTTGTTTTCTTATTTTACACAGACAAGAATTAAACTCGAAAAGAACATGATATTAATATGTTTCTTGTATTACAAGAAGTATGTATTACTCACCAAGAAGTTTTGATATAGAGGGAAGTGTAATTATGGAACGTACCTGGAACAAAGAAAAATATTATTACTTTTGGCTAATTGATAGAAACTTTTAATTTTCAAATAGATCACGTATATATTTTTTTTTTTTAAAAAGGACAAAAAATTTGCTGTCCAATAATATAAAAACTATCGTATGTTGCATTTCATTTATTATATATTACTACTTTCAAAATGAAAAAAAATTTATTTATTAAATATTTAACTCCATATTCGTTATAATTAACGCTTTTTACTTCCTTGTACGTAAGTAAAGGAAATATTGTAATCGCGAAAAATTTCGGTTTTCAGATTTCAGCGGAAATATCCATTTTGATCATCCCTGAATCCATTTTGACTAATTTCGTCGTGACGTCTGTACGTACGTACGTATCTCGCATAACTCAAAAACGGTAAGCCGTAGAAAGTTGAAATTTTGTATTTAGGACTCCTATAACATCTAGTTGTGCACCTCCCTTTCTGGTTAATACACAATTTCCAGAAGTGGCACTTTACATGAAGCCTATAATAGATTTTAATGAAAAATTGTTTTAAAATATAATCCAAAACTTTTCAAATTTGGTATACAAGACTTTAATGTCAATCGAAATAACATAATAGATTTTGGTTAAAATAGGCTAACCGGAAGTGGTACATTACTTGAAGTTGTTAACAGTTTTTCTTGAATAAAATGATTTTGATTTTAGAACTGTTCAAACTATAGAGGAATCACTCTATTATGTACCGCACTAAAATTATATGAGACTATCTTAGAAAAGAAATTGAGGACAAGAATAGAACACCAACTATCTAATGCACAAAGCGGTTTTAGACCCGAACATAGTGTACAAGATCATATTTTTACCTTAAACCAGGTAATTGAGAAAAAGCTATCGAAAAATGAAGAAATATTTGTTTGCTTCATAGATATGAAAAAAGCCTTTGACACTATCAACAGAAATAAAATATGGGAGAGCCTCAGAAGCAAAAATATAGAAGAAGAGCTAATTGAAGCAATAAAAAGCATCTATACGGCAACAAACAACAAAGTCCGTACATCGAATAGACTATCAAAAGCTTTCACGAACAAAGATGGAGTGAGGCAAGGAAGCGTTTTAAGCCCATTACTGTTCATATGTGCTCTAGATGTAGTCATCAAAGAATGTGAATCAAAAATGTCTAAACTCGTAGTAGGTTACAGAAATCTACAGCCAATCCATTTACAAACTTGCGCTTTTGCCGATGATATAATACTTTTTGCAAACTCCGAGAAGAACTTAACAAAGAACTTGAATATCTGGCGTGAAGCACTTGTCGCGCATAACCTAGTTATCAATCTAGATAAATCGAAAAGCATGGTAATCAGTAACAAAGCTGCAGAAGTCAAAGTAACATTAGAAAACGAGAAAGTCGAACAAGTCAAATCATTTAAATATCTAGGCAGCACAATGAACAGCAAGGGAACAACTGATGACGAATTAAATAATAGAATACAAGCGGCTAATAGAATATACTATGCCCTTCAAAAAAAGTTTCTAAGCCATAAAGAAATAACAACTAAAACTAAGATCTCAGTATATAAGTCAATCTATCTACCTGTACTTCTTTACAGTAGTGAAAACTGGGTGCTCACTGAAAAACAATATAAAAGACTTCAAGCAGTAGAAATGAGGTACTTAAGAAAAACACTAAGAATCAATATAATGGAAAAGAGAAGAAACGAGGAAATTAGGAAGCTAGCAGGGGTTAAACCAGTAAAACAACTAATGGAAGAAAAGAAACTGAGTTGGTTCGGCCATTTAATAAGGATGAAGGACAACAGACAAGTCAAAAAAATTTGGTCAACAAGACCAGTCGGGAAAAACAGAAGAGGAAGACCACGACCCACCTGGAATAGTTCGCTAAAGAAAATACTAGCTGATGCAGGAGAAAACTGGGACTCGGCGAAAGAAATGGCGAAGGATAGGAAAAAATGGCGTAAATTTGTATACGAAGAAAGAACCAAAGACTTGAAAAATGAAACCTCGACACCCTAGGGTACAAGAGGACCTGGATTATGTATGTATGTATGATTTTAGAAATAAATGCTTCAAATAAAAGTTTCAGAGAATTAATTTCTGCGTCTAGCACATCAAGTATTATTAAATTAGCCCTTTGTATAAGCGAGATATGTAAATTTAAAAATGATATACTTTTTTGTTTTTGTAATAAAGCTTGCTATGGATTAGGACAAAAACATAAAAAAAATGTTCATGTCAAATTACGTTAAATACGTGCAATTTTATGATTCGTACAATAACAAATATTATATTTTTATTGTGAAATTAGTCATATTCATTGTTGTAATCAAATATTTCTTTGTTGTAATCAAAACTCTCTTTAAAAAGAACCGGGTTAGATTATGGTCGCTATATATCTTACTGTTTTGAAGTTAAAATTAATATTTTATAATTTATTTATTAAAAAAATATGTATAGTTTAATAATCGTACAAGGAAGTTGTGTGGTGTCCACATCAGATTTTTTAGAAAATGTGAAAATAATTATTGATATTTAATAAATATACTTTTTATTTATTGTCAAGTAATATTATTGGCATGAGACTTATTAATAAAAACTGTTGTGGCCAGGACAATACCTCTTGCCATATATATATATATATATATTATTATTATTTAATGTACTACTACTTCCGGTTGTTCATTTGTTACCAAAACCTTTTCAACTCTTCCCATTAATGCCACTTCCGTTTTTGGTTACATAAATATAGGGCGCGAGCAATCATGTGACATTGTTGGCCTTGACAAGCAGATATGGGGGCCTGTGTCAGAATGACAATTAGTAATTATGTATATACATGTCAAATGTCAGAATTTTTCATTCAAGATTCTCTAAATTTATGTAATTAATTTGTTACCATGTCTAAGAAGGCGCTTGGACCGAGCAAATAGTGCACCCACAAAACAATAACGTAAACGAGAAATGCAAGTCCATGCATCAAGTTGGCAGCTCGGAACTACTGCCCCCTGGGTGTCATTGGGTACACTACTTTTGACATATGTCAAATACATGTCAAGTAATTGTCAAATATATGTCATATGAACCTGTCAACGTTCATTTGTTTAATATACAATGATTACTTAATTTTTATAATTTCAGTATATTGGGAAACAAATGAGCAATAAATTCCAATCATCATATTTTTGTGGTCAGAGAGCGTTATAACTGTGCTATATTTATTTATTAGCAACAAAATAAAATTGATTTGTTTATTATTGTTCCTGTGTTTGAAAAAATAAACAAATATTTGTTTCATTGTTGTTTTTTCAGCATATTTTGATATGTGTACATACCAGTATGAATTCAAATGATCGTTTCAGTTTGACTAATTAATATTTACTTGTTTTTGTACATTTCATCAAATATTGCTTGTTAACCAATTATATGGAACAAACAGGTGGTAATTTCGACAAAAAAATGTTTGGTTGCGTGGGTGGATGTAAATAAAATAATAACGTTAAAAACAATAAAATAAATAATAAAATAATTATAATAATATATAATTATAATTTTTACCTCCCGCTACCTCTGGTAAGGGAGGTATAGGGATCGTGCTAAAAATCGCATATCGAGATTTTGGTAAATGACCACGTTTTAAGGTCCCTAGAATCCAATTTTAACATTTTCACGATGATGTCTATGTATATGTGTGTATGTGTGTGTGTGTGTGTGGGTGTGGATCCTCTTTGCGCTCTAACTCAAATACTATCATTCAGAAAGTTTTGAAACCATGTATTTCTACCTTATTCTAATATGGAAAGAAGCCATTAGATATTGGTGGCAACCGGATAACCAGAAATGGTAGTTTACTTGAAGCTCAAGATAGTTTTTCTTCAAAAAATTCCTTTAAATTTGCTTTACAATCATGTAAAATAATCTATATGTTACATTATTAAAAAGTAAAATGGCGGGCACTTTTTTATACACTTAGTCGAAAAGAGTAGTGAGCCATAACCATGGCTTGAAATAAAACAATTAACTAAAACAACTGTAACACGGTAAATTATTACTGAATATTTACTGAAGAATAGAAGCGATGCGAACAACAGTTTTAATTTCCAGTTAGTTCTAACCAAAGGTGTTAAGAACTATTTTGCAACATAACCGTCGGTTATCATAAACTGTCACTTTAACTAGAGGTGGTAGGAGCGGGCCTTAATATATAAACTCGTAAACAACAAGATTTCATTTCTTTCTCTTTAATAAAATCGGTGAAATTTTATCGTAAAAAAGTTGAAAAGAGCAGTAACTTCTGTATGCAATTTAGCATAATCCAATAAGAGCAAACAAAGGCGTCACAAAGTGAAAATACGGGCGTTTTAATTGAAATAATTAAGGTAATGAACAAAGTGCAATTAGTTAAGAGTAATACTAATGCCTTCCTAACCTTCACAAATGAAGTTGACATCAAAAATTTTCCATTAGCGCAACGAAAATGAAAAGGAATAAAGAAAACAGGTAGAACTCCGCTTGGGAATTTTTTTGATTAATTGCGGCCGAAAAAGAAGAAAACGGAAAAGTCAGCCACACTTGGAATAAATTAAAAAATGGGGAGGAATTTAAATACATCCGTAATTAAGCCAACCGTGTAAGGCTGTTTCAATTTACAACAAAAATCTACCAATTAACGCCACACGCCCACCTAAAACAATTACAACCCAAGCATTAAAATACAATTTTTTTTAATTAACACACATTCAGGGTAATTTACCCCTTTTAGAAGTATATTTTATCTTTAACATATACACATATACAGGGTAATGCAAAAAACTCATATCTTTTTCGAATAAATTTATGGTGCAATTCGGGAATGTAAGTGTGGCAAGGTAACAATGTAACAAAAATGCTATTCTTCACGTAAATGTTACCGATACACACAAATACAATAGCGCTGTAAAATTTACGTCGAATGAAACAGACGACGGATCTTTTACAGCGGTTTAGTAAATTCTGATAGAATTGAAAAATTAATTAAAAAAATTATATAATACTGTCAGGATGAATAATAATGCGTACTTATATGACGGCAAGTAAAATAATTATGATTAAAATTTAGGTCCTGCATTTTCATCTGTGATTAAAGGTCTGTAAACTTAAATGTCAGTTAAAACGAAAAATATAGCATCGATATAATAGCATAAGTTGCACAAATAATACATGTGTTTGTCAAGTGTCAATTTTTTAATACCACATTTTTTATCTCTCGCTAAGAGAGGTATTGGATTCATGCTAAAAATCGCATATCCAGATTTTATTGAATAAGCATGTTTTAAGGTCCCTACAATCCGATTTTAACATTTTTACGATGATGTCTGTGGGTGTGTGTGTGTGTGTGTGTGTGTGTGTGTGTGTGTATGTAGGATGTTGGAAGGAAGATTACTCAAAAACTATAAGATTTTAAATTTGTTTAACTACGTATTTCCCAATCGGACATTCATGGGAAGATCTGAAAAGATTTTGGTAACAATTGGACAACCGAGAGTATAAGATTCTTGAAAAAATCTTCTAAATAATATTTTTTGAAAATTTTTCTTTGTAATATTAAAGAAAATTAAATTCACTCTCTGATACATTTAAATATTTTATTATATATTCTATAGATTTAGAGGTAAAAGAAATATAATATATAAAATAATCTGTTATAATAAATTTTACAGCCGAAAGAATGCCACGGAATATAGTTGAAAATTTAAATTGTTTGTAAATGACAGATACATGTCAGTGCCAGATATCCGGAGACATTACTGAAGACTTTTTCTGGCAAGTACATACATTATATTATTTCTTAATGTATTAATAGTTAAATATTTAAAATTACAGGTATATTACATATATCCTTCAAAAATACTGTCAATCCTGACAATGAATTGGAAACATTTCGAAAAATTAGACGAGGACAAAATTTCTTCATAAAATGAATTTAAAATTAAACAATCTAAATATAAAAAATAGATATAGTAGAATTTTTGGTGTAGAGTGTAGGTATACAAGAAATGTTAAATACAATAGGGCGCGAGCAGTCATGTGACTTTATTGGCCTTGACAAGCAGATATGGGGGCCCATGTCAGAATGATAGCTAGTAATTATGTATAAAGATGTCAAGTATCATAATTTCTCATTCTAAATTTAGTGATTTTCCAATTCCATGTGGTTTATTTTCCTCGACAAGTAAATTCCACACTCCTGGTGACAAATTAAATACGTGTATTTAGAAAATCTTGAAATTCTGAATGAAAAATTGACATTTGACATCCATGTACATAATTACTAATTATCATTCTGAAACGGGCCCCCAAATCTGCTTGTCAAGGCCAACAATGTAACATGACTGTTCGCGCCCTATACTTATGTAACCAAAAAAGAAAGTGGCGAGAGGTATTGTGCTGGCCACAACAGAATTTTTTTGTTTTAATAGACAGTTTAATTAGAGTAAAAAATACCAGGCGTTATTTCGTTAAATGATTTAAAGTAAGTTCTTCAAATGATGTCGAATTCTATATAGGTATTGAAAGAGAATTGTTTTAAGTATGATACAATATTTAATCTTTTTGATGGTACTATAAATATATCATGTGCATACATTTGAGCTTACAAAGCATACAATGTGATGAAGTAGATAAATATATTAAATATCAACATGACAAATATTGTTTTTGTAATATGTCACAGAAACTCGTCAACACATTATAAATATCATCGTGTACATGCATTCTATTTACTCGTATTTACCAAAAAAGTTAAGCTAGATAATTTCACAAACAAAAATTAATATTTGTCATTGATTCATGCGCTAATAATGGATTTCATTTTAATGTCGTTGACTTGTTATACAAAAATAGAGCAGGGGTATTCAAAAAGGGCGATATAATAAGTGGTCCGCTTAAGGAAAATGCTTAAAATTGTATATTTTTACCTTCCTTCACCTTTAGGTAAGGAAAGTATTGTCTTGTATCTTAATTATAACTCCATACATTTATTTTGTTTTTAAAATATTTCGACGACTTTTTGAGTATTTTATTATATTTATTTATTTATTTTATTAACTGTTTTGGCGTCCTACGTGTGTTGTTATGTATTTTGTTATTATTTTAATGTGTTCATACAGATATAAAACAATTTTTTACGTAAGTTTAAAAAAACGATGTAATTAAAAAGTTTTCAAAAGTTTTGTATCAATTTGTAGCTCCTGAAGAAGGCATAGGAAATGTACTCCAGTAATTCATTAATTTCCATACACCCATCCAGTCAAGAAGCTTCATCATCCAAAAAATTCAATAGTGAATTTTTAATGAATAAGCGCGTTTTGGGGTTCCTAGATTACGATGATGTGTGTATGTATATGTGTGTGTATGTGTGTGTGTATGTATG
This sequence comes from Harpalus rufipes, assembly GCA_951394225.1. NCBI lineage: Eukaryota > Metazoa > Arthropoda > Insecta > Coleoptera > Carabidae > Harpalus > Harpalus rufipes. The sequence goes on from OX596282.1 coordinate 46,342,569, forward strand.
TGTGTGCGTGTGTGTGTGTGTGTGTGTGTGTGGGTGGGTGCGTGTGACAAAAATTTCTCCTGAGATAACTACAATATTACAATTCCAAAAATTATAACTCCTTCATATTCCCTTTTTGTACGTCCGTATTGATTAGATTTTGATTACGATTGGTTAGCTGGAAGTACCCTAATTTGAAGATTTTAATAGTTTTTCTTGAAAGAACGCTGTTATATATCATTTTATGACAATTGATATTAATATAAATATTAAAGACTATATCATTCATTAAGTTATAAACCAATAAGAATGTGTGATTTTCCTTAGCTACCACGTATTACAGCGGTTATTATTGAGTATCCATGGTGAACGAATATACGAACCTTGGTATATTCGAATATACCTACCTTCGTATATTCACTTAGAAGTGCGTTTGGTTATTTTGTTCTATGTTCTCAGAACTGGCAATGACATTTTTAATTATATTTACGGACATGATCTTTTTCATTCGATCACAGTATCGAGTATACGAGTATAAATGAATCTGTAGTTACACTTTGAGGATGAAAATCGTGCGTTGTATGCTTTAGTAGACATTTAAAATCACACTGACTGCTCCAAGTGCACCGAAACAAATAATTGAACGCATCTATTGTTTGACAGAAAGGAATTATGGAAGTAAAAATTTGACAAGTAAACAAATAATTATTTGGATCGCAAATCTGGAACTGCACTATTGCTAGTTTATTTGAAATACAAACATTTATTTTGAAATACGAGCATTTCAATGTAAAATTACATACTACTATAACTATATTTAAAAAGATAGGTTATGTAGCATATAGTTTGACGTTTCTGTCAAAATCAAATAGACCACAGGTCTACGTTAAATTTACTATTTACTTTTTAATTTATTTTTTATTCATGATATAGTCTACCTGTATACAACTCGACAATAGAAAATTATCGACATACTCAACGAGTTGCCTAATGGAAATACCACTCGACCTTCGGTCTCGTGATGTTTCCAGGCAACACGTTTCGTATAATCGAGAATTTTCAATCGTCTTGTTGTATAATATATGACTATTTTATTTTCTATACGAGTTAATTATATTTATTTAGTAACTCTTGTTACATATGTTACATACGTTATGATTCAGAAACGAATAAATAAATAAATTGCTCAATGTGCAAATAAAAGCAGATTGACACATCAAGCAATAATTATTGCCATTATTGCTCATCTTTCCATTAACAATATTCAATATAAACATCCACCTTGAGCAATTAATTTTCAATTAGTCCATCCACAGCTGGTCACATGATCACAGTCTCGCACGATCAAAGAGAATCCCCAACCCTAATTAATACATCAGCTCAGCACACATCCACATACACATCCACCCAGCCACCCGGGTTAGTTCAAATATTAACCGGCGATAAAACACGACGGACGAAGGCCCCCGCTCATGCTCATGTCCATCTAGTTCATGCGCTGACCGTCAGGGTCACAGTGGCGCTGTTTACATCAGCCAAGCCACCCAACCCCAGGGACCTCTGACCGGATGCTGATTTTGTTTCTTTTTTGCATATTTTGTACGGGAATCAATATTGATTCCTGTTTTGATGTTTGCAGTTTGCACAGGATGTTTGGATGGGATGAGGATCTGTTTTTGGGATTAGATGGATTTGTATTGCTAAATACGGATGTTTTCAAATGGACTCAAATTAATTCCCTGTAGTTCTATAGATGTATTTGCAAATATTTTTTTGGTGTATTGAGTTGCTTATTTCATTTTTACTTTCATTGTATATAGGAGGTAAATCGCAAAGGAATTACAAGTTCTCTGGCCAGGTTTATATTGGTACCCGCAGAATAGCGTACGACACCAACGGAACTTTAGAGAACTAAATTAATGGCGACTAGTAGACGCTGTCAAATATGTAAACATCGGAGACTAGTTTCGTTAGTAAAAAAATAAGTTCTTATGCTTTGATTTTATAAATTGATTTGAATGAGATAACTATATAAAATTATAAAATGTGTCGAATGGTGCCAGGATTTGTGTGTGTGTGTATGCGCGTGTGTGTGTGTATGTGTGTGTGGGGGAGGTTGGAAGGACGATTTCTCAAAAACTAATACTTAATGTCTGTTTAACTACGTATTTCTCAATCGGATATTACTGGGAAGAGCTGAAAAGGTTTTGGTAATAATTAAACAAACGGAAGTAGTATATGTTATTAGTTTACGCAGAGTTTTGTGGATTTATAAAATAAACGCAATATTTCACAACATACACAAACGTTTTTAATATCTTTCTATATTACAGGTTATATATATTTTAAGCGCGCGCACATATCATGTGCAACAGTGTCACCATTGTGTGTGACTTACAACCAACTAACATTTCACAAGAAGAAGAACTAAAGTTCCCGTTACACAAGATATTTGGCGCGCTATATAAAATGTTCATACAAAAACAATAAATACTGACACCTCCCCTAGTCCTTGAGTCCAAGGACTCCACATTGTCCTTTAAATTTTTTTCCTTCAATTATCTTGGTCATGCAGTCCGCAGCATTTTCGTATGTGGGTACATATTGTAGACTGATGTTTCCCTCTTCAATCTCGTCCTGAACAAAGAATATTTTCAATGCGATATGTTTAGTACGTTCTGAAGATGTTCTATTTTCTGCTAATTTCTTAGCTCCTTGATTGTCAATGTGGATAACGATAGGACGTTCCACGAATTTTGTCTGTCCTATTTCTTCTAAAAGATTGTTCATCCATTTCGCTTCGCGTACGGCTTCGCTCAGTGCAACAAATTCTGCTTCAACGGTGCTTAAAGCGATTGTTCGTTGCTTTCTGCTATGCCAATTTACTGCAGCTCCTGCGAAAGTTGTTATGAAACCACTATACGATTTTCGATCTGTTATGTCCGATCCCCAGTCAGCATCGGTGTACATCTTAACATTTTCTTCAGATTTTTTCAATTCCAATCCTTTGGTTTTGGTGCCTTTTAGATATCTTAAAAGATGTTTCGCAGCTCGCCAATGATCTTGTGATGGATTGTGATTAAACTGACTAAGATATGTCGTAGGATATGCCAAATCTGGCCTTGTACCCGTTGCCAAATATAATATGCTTCCTATCAATGTCCTATATCTCGATGCATTTGCTTCATCTAACTTGTTTTCTTCATTCGCAGCTTCCAATTTTTCTCCTGTTGCTAACGGTGTTAATACCGGTCGACAATCTTGCATATGAAATTCTTTTAGTATTTCTTCGGTGTATGCTGTTTGATCCAGGATAAATCCTGTATCGGTCTTTGTAACTCGTATAGACTGAACGTGTCGTACGTCTCCTAAGTCTCGTGTCTCGTATTCCTTTCCAAGTGTTTCTTTCATTTTATTTATTTCTTCAAGTTTACCATAAATCATTAAGTCATCGACGTATGTGGTCACTATGAGTTCTCGTTGGTTGTCATAGTAAACACATGGGTCTGCGACAGATCGTTTCATATTTTGTTTCCTTAGAAATCCGTCTAATGTTTCGTTCCATTTTCTTCCCGATTGATGTAATCCATAGATACACTTTTCTAATTTGCATATCCATTTTCCGTTTCGTAGTTCATCTTCACTTGGTATATTATTAAATTTTTCTCGTATTTTGTCGCTTGTTTCTATAAACCCTTCTGGAATTTCGATATAAGTTTCACTATCAATATCTGCCAATAGATACGCTGCTACTATGTCTACGTGGTGTACGCTCCAATTTCGCTCTGTCGCTATACCCATCAATATACGCATTGTTTTCATCTTCACGACTGGGCTGTACGTTTTATCAAAGTCTATTCCTGGTCGCTGTTCGTATCCCAATGCTACGACTCTTGCTCGATGTCTTACTAATTTTCCGTTTTCATCATATTTTCTCTTGAATGCCCATTTGGTTCGTATTACTTTTATATGTCTTGTTCTTGGTACAAATGTCCATGTTTTATTGCGTATAAGGTTCTCGAATTCTTCCATAATTGCATTTTTCCACTCTTCACTGTCGTTCGTTTTTATCGCCTCCTGTAATGTTATTGGGTCTTTTGGTCTTGTTTCTTCTTTCTGAACGTGTTTGCATTCTGTAACGTAGTCTTGCATCCACGCAGGTTTTCTTATATTTCTTCTTCTTCGTTCTATTTCTTGAAAATTTTGTTGATTTAATGGTTGTTCTAATTGTGCTGTTTCTTTTGATATTTGTTCCTCGCTAACACTTTCCCTTTCTTCTTCCTCTTCTACGTTGTTTATTTCTTCACCTCGATTTTCGTTTTTCGCTTCAGTATTATCTTCACTACATAATTCGTTAAAAGTTAATGTCATCCATTTCTTTGTATCTTCATATTTGTTTGATTCAATGTTTTCTTTCTTCATTTTAGCTGGAAATATTTCTTCTTCAAATATGACATCGCGCGCTATGTCTACTGTCTGGTTTTTCGGATTCCATAAACGATATGCTTTGGATTGTTCTGAGTATCCGATCATAATTCTTTCTTCGCCCCTTGGTTTGAACTTAGACTGCTTTTCTGAGATCTTCTTCCATGCTCGACATCCGAAAGTTCGTAAATGGATGAGATTTGGGGGTTTTCCTTTCCAAATTATGTATGGACTTCGTCCTTGGTTTGCCTTCGTTGGGGTTCTGTTTCTTAAATAATTTGCGCAATAAACTGCTTCCGCCCATAATCTTAAAGGTAGGCCGCTTTCTAAAAGTATACATCTCGCCATATTTACCAGCGTTTGATTCAGCCTTTCTGCCACGCCGTTTTGTTGCGGCGTATGTGCCACAGTTAACTGGCGTCTTATTCCTTCGTTTTGCAAATATTTGTCAAATTCTGTATTTATATATTCTCTACCGTTGTCTGTTCGCAATTCTACTATTTTTCTTTTGTGTACATTTTCGGCATATGCTTTGAAAATTTTAAATTTTTCTAATGCTTCGCTTTTGTGCTTCATAGGGTAAACTTCAGTATATCTTGTATGATCATCTGTGAAGGTTACTATGTATCTTGCACCTCCGTATGATACTGGATTCATTACACACATCACGTCTGAATGTATTCGCTGTAATGGTTCCGTTGCTCGCGTTTCGCTTGTTTTGGGAAAGGGTAGTGACTTCATTTTCCCTTCTATACAAATGTCGCATAACTGATTTGTGTCTGTGTCTTTCAGTTCTATTTCAACTGCCGAAGTTTTTAGTTGTTTTCGTACTGCTTGAATATGAATATGCCCTAACCTTTTATGCCATATTTCCAGTTCTTTTGACTTAGCCAAGTTTACAATAGAGGGTTGAGGTTTTAATTGTATATCTGGTTTGTTTTCTCGCAAACAGTAGAATCTTCCTTCACGAATCGCTTTCGCTCGAACATTGTCATTTTTGTCGCTTATGAGTAGCACTTCTTTCTTCATGTTTATCTTGAATCCATGGTCCGTAATTTTTGTTGCTGATAACAGATTTCCCTGAAGGTCCGGTACGTAAAGTGTATTCATAAAATCTATTGTCGAACCACCACATTCGTTTGATAATTCAATACGCATAATGCCGTAACCATATGACATTAATTTTCCACCTCCAGCAACTTCTACTGATGATGTCTGCTCAATAAACGTTTTGAATCTGTCACGGCGACATGTTATGTGGTCTGTCGCTCCACTATCAATAATCCAAATGTCATTGCGTGTACTTGCATTTTTTATGGTACAGAATGTACTGTGTTTTTCATTTATTGTCGATTTTGTATTATCTTCTTTCTCTGTATACATCGCAAGTGCTAAATTTGTTGATTTTTCTGAATTAGATCTTGTATTATTTGATGTATTTTGATGGTCACCGAATTTAGGACAGTATTTACCAATATGACCATACATTTGACATCTATAACATCTCGGTCCACGCTCCTCGTTACTTCCGCTTCCCCGCTGATTGGATTTGTCATCATCGCTGTTCGCTTGTTTATGACCATTGTTTGTATATCTACGCCCTTGTTTTTGTTGGTATCCGCCTCGAAAACTTGTGTGATTTCGTTCGTATTTTTCGAATTTATTCGCGTATTTTGTATTTGACCCACTGATTTTCATGACTTTGATGTCTCTGTTTATATTGTTACTCATTAGTCGAGTTTCTTCTTCGAGAAGTTGATTTTTAAATGTTTTCATCGTCAGCGTTTTATCATCCAATTTAAAGCTTCTTGCAAAGGTTTCATATTCGGCTGGCAAACCCATTAAGAGAAATATGATTGATTGCTTATCTGCAAATTCTATACCTGCACCTCTTACTTTGAATAACATTTGTTTATGTCTCGTTAGATACTGTAGTATTGTTTCATCTTCTCGTTTCGTTATATTCGCACATTCTTTTACAGCTAGCATTCCATCCCATGAGTTAAACTGAGTTCTTGCTTCTTTCAGGCCATTCCAGATTTCCTGTGCTGTTACACAATCTTCGACATCGTCTAGTGCGTCGTCATCAATGCTCGTCATTAATATTCCGACTGCTTTTTCATTTGCTCGTAATTCTACGTTTGTCGGTGTTTCACTCATACCAGGCTCGATTGCTGACCAACATTGTTTACTCATTAATATGCTTTTCGCTCGACGACTCCAATGCCGGTAATTTGTCGCATTTAATTTTTCCAGCCTTATATCGTCGCCCATAGTTGTTTTTCTTTTTATGTTTTACGTTTCGTCTCTTCGTCGTTCGCAATCGTAATAGTTTTTTTTTTTCTTTTATTTGTGTCTAGGCATGGCCTGGGCCCATAACCTGTTATTAGTTTACGCAGAGTTTTGTGGATTTATAAAATAAACGCAATATTTCACAACATACACAAACGTTTTTAATATCTTTCTATATTACAGGTTATATATATTTTAAGCGCGCGCACATATCATGTGCAACAGTGTCACCATTGTGTGTGACTTACAACCAACTAACATTTCACAAGAAGAAGAACTAAAGTTCCCGTTACACAAGATATTTGGCGCGCTATATAAAATGTTCATACAAAAACAATAAATACTGACAGTATATTCTTAAAAAAATTCTTCTAAATATTTTTTTTTTAATTTTTGTTCTTGCTTGTATTAACGAAGAGTAAATTCTCTATTTGATACATATACACTAAATATTTTACTATATCTTTAATAGATTTAGAGATAAAGAAATATAAGGTACATAATAATCTGTTGTAACCAATTAAAATATTAAAATGACAGATAAATATCAGTGTCAAAAATCCAGAGACATTACTGAAGATTTTTTCTGGGAAGTACATACATTATAATATTTCTTATTGTATTAATAGTTAAATATTTGAAATTATAGGTATATTACATATCCCCTTCAAAAATACTGTCAATCCCGACAATGAATTGGAAACATCACGATCAATTAGAAGAGGACAAAATTTCTTCATATAATGAATTTAAAATTAAAAAATTTAAATATAAAGAATATATGTAGGTAGAACTTTTGGTGTAGAGTGTAGGTATACAAGAAATGTTAAATACAATAGGGTGCGAGCAGTCATGTCACTTTGTTGGCCTTGACAAGCAATGATAGCTAGTACATACATGTCAAATATCATAATTTTTCATTCTATATTTAGTGATTTTCCAATTCCATGTGGTTTATTTTACTCAACAAGTATATTCCGTACTCCTGGTGTAAAATTAACTACGTGAATTTAGAAAATCTTGAATTTTTTACTGAAAAATTCTGACATTTGACATCTATGTACATTATTACTAATTGTCATTCTGACACGGGGCCCCATATCTGCTTGTCAAGGCCAACAATGTCACATGACTACTCGCGTCCTATACTTATGTAACCAACAACGGAAGTGGCGAGAGGTATTGTGCTGGCCACAACAGATTTTTAGCCATGGAAACAGGTAAAAATTGGTTGGTGCTCGTTACCTGAGCACATATCAGGATGATTTCGTCTGATTGTGTCTCGTAAGCGTTGAAGAAACTTCACTAAAGTTCCTTGTTTACAGTCTGACTTTGAGGAATGAATTCGTGGTGAATCACGCCCTGGTAATCAAAAAACACCTCCTAATCACTTTCCCCTTGCTTTTTTGCTTGTGCCGTACACTGTGTATTTTTCCATCGCCTCATTTCTATATACTTTCTTTAGTATGTGAAGGGTTTCAGATGGTGATTTCTCCCGCAGAACGCAGCATCAGATGGTTGCACGTTGCTCTGGAGCTCGATTCTAATTCAACTTTTCGACGTGAAATAATTTTAATCGGCAAAAAACTACACGCAGCCATCTATGAGTTGAGTCAGGTACTAAAACTAACTTACCGACATGGAATCGTTTTGTGTCGAATTCTTTTCGACGCCAAATTGCATGTCGAATAGTTTGACATTTCACATTTCAAGTTAGTTTTGTTCGTGATTTTGGTATAGATTTGGAGGTTATGTTCGATCCATTATAAAAAATTAAAAACAAACAAATTTAGAAAATCGCTACCACAAACAACACAACTTGTCTAGCTAAAGGCTGAAGAGAAAATGATTTCATCTTTAAGATTTCATAGCCATCTAAGGGTGAAGGGTGACCATAAAACTCGCTGTCGGGTCATCCTGGCTATTTCTAAGTATAGGATGGTTGTTCAGGCAGGTATAATGTTTCTGAGTAAGGACAGTTTTTAGTTCATATTGGGATTTTCTGAGGAAATTTTAAGGTGTAGACAACCGTCTTTTCTGCATTTTAATGGTATTCAAAATATATTTTCTCCCGCTAATTTGCAATTTTTTATTGAACCGAAGAATGCAACTTGATTTTAAACTTAATACTAACCCGGGAAAAGTAAATTTTATTGATACCAACAATAAATGAGAAAAATTCGCTACAATGAAGGCGATGAGAGCGTTAATTTCCCTAGATATTGTGACGGCGCTTGTTCCTGCTCGGGCGCCATTTGTAACGGTAGCCCCTGTTTGGGCGTCATTTGTGACGCCGATCCTGTTGGCGCCATTTTGTCCTCTCTGCCAGCAAGGTTCGGGTTGCTCGGGCGCCTTCGGCGGATGCTGAAAGAGAGGATGGTTTGCCGGATAGCTAACTGTGGAGGTGGGTTAGGGTTTGTGTCAGAAAAAGCACGTAGTTAACTTAACCAACTACTTTATTATTCCCAACGTAATGTAAACTTAAAATGTAACAAACAAATAAAGAATGAAAACCGTTTGAAAAAAAAAAACTGTGACGGACTGAGTTAAACTTCAAGGGAAATGTGCTCACGCGACACGGCAATAGCACAGTCTCTTACGGCGGTAAGTAAAAATTGTAATTATCTAATAAAAGATAAAGTACGAAACGGACGGCGGTATCTCTCTGCGAGTGGTGAATTACAATCACCCAAACTCGACTTAGAAAAATTACGGCGGAGTCTCTCGATCATCCACAAGAGACACGGACGGCGGCTTCGCACGCACCAAACAGCGGTAGCAGATGCGGCGATGAAACTTCTCTCAATCGTTCTTGCAGACTCGGCCGAAGCGGTCTGATGGAGCAGCTCGAACCCAAAGACTCCAAGAGAAGTCGTTCGGGTGAACCCAAGAACTTACTTCTCTGGACGGTGCGCGATCTTTTATACCCGGCATTTGGTATAACAAGAAAATTCTCGCGTGTTACTAAGAGGGGATACTTTACTTTAACATATGACTGACTGATGGCGCTTGCGAACGCTACTTCAACAAAAACTAATTTAATAAAAATTGTAATAATTTCAGGCAGTCACAGTTTGCCGTAAAACATCATAAAACATTGTTACAAATATTATAAAATAATATATTACAATAACAATAAGAACTGAAAATGTCAATGACACGCTACTCAATTCACGGCGGAACATAACCTTGTAAACAATGACAGTTCTAGCGATTAAATATATGTGTAAAAAATCCTGTCTACAACCAATGAACAGCATAACAATAATATACAACAATGTACAGTAAAATTTTTGAAAGATGTCCGATCAAGGGCACCTGTATCACGAACGCATTAACAAATAGGCATAAATTTATCTCTTTCTTTTGCAAAGGCTTAAGACTGTGTGATAAGGATGGATATAACACGCTTGTCTTTCAAAAATTCATATTGTTTCGACTAAGTTAGGACATTCCATTTATAAACGATGCTCGTTGTTGATAATACTTTCGCTGTAACGTAAGTTTATTTATTAATTCAGATACATTACCTGGATTCATAGCCGTACGTATAACGTTATATTCTGTCAGAGTCACTGACATTGTGTCAGTATCTTATTTTTAACATATTTGGTTTTACATTTGCTTATAAACTTACTAGTTGACTTATTTTTGAATTTTGAATGTTTTTCCTGTAATACATATTTTTATAATAATAAAATAACAGTAGTATCTTACGAACCCTCATAAAAACTAAGCAAACGACACTACTGAATTTGTCATGATGGGCGGAGCAAAACTCTGAATTCATACAATTCGTAGACAACCTTGATCGGACATCTTTCAAAAATTTTACTGTACACGCTTTGTATCATGGTTTTATATTACACAGGTAAGTCAAACATACATTTATTTACGAATCTCTGTCTGTTAAAATTCCAGCACGCTGCAATATATTGTACGATATTACATCGTTGAGGTTAACCTTATTGTTTCTCGACAACAATGCTGAGACGAGGTACGTATCGTCACAATATATTTAATCGTCGAAAAGTTTAAAATTGGCGCTATGACTATAGTTCCACTATGCGCCACTACTGTTCGCTCAGCGCCACTATCTTTTTCGACATGAGTTCGCGTCGAAAACAATTAGAATCCAGGCCCTGAAGACGACATTTCAAAATCTGACAAACAAATAAAACGTATTTTAAGAAACAATCCGCATCTTTCGCAAGCAGTAACTAAAAGGAGTGTCGAGCGGCTTGATGCTTTGCGTATTGGCGGCTGAGAAACCATGAAAAATAAATTTCCCTCCAACGATCACCTGTTTGGCTCTAGGTAATGATTCCAGATACTTTTTGACGCTGCCTCGTAAATCAAATAACTTTTACTGAAGATCAAAGTTATTTATCTTATAATCTTCGATATTGGCTTCATTTATAACTTATTGCCCTTTACTATATTATCACTAAGATCATTGACAGGTCTGTAAAATGTGCCACTGTTTCCAGCTTCCGTTTTTGTCTTTTGGGACATTTCGTCGTCCCCTTCCAGAAACGAGCCGCCCCTGGAGGCCATACATCATCCAGTGTCCTGGAGATATGCCCTCACGACCTTATTTTCCTGGATTTATATGGAAAAACATCTGTAACTCTGATCGCTGCAGATTTTTTATTTCTAGACGATGTAAGACTTTGTTTTTATGAGAAGGAGTTGTTATCGTGTTTCCACTTGGTTTTCTCCAACAGCAAATCAACAAAGAGTTGTACCTTGGTGTGTACACATAATTTAACTGAATATTTCTCGCAGTATAAATCACAGGGGTAACATTCTTTGCAGAGATACGAATGCTTTGGTTTTTTATTATTATTTAAGCGCGATTTATTCTACACAATATATTAAAGAAAATATATACTACAGCAGACCAATATAAATTGTACATTATAAAATTGAAAATTGTGTCCAGAATTCCTGATTCCGGATAACAATTAATACTTTCTAGGACTTCAGATCTGTTTCAATTTAGATGGTTCCATAAAAAAAAAACTGATGTGGCCAGCACATAACCTCTCGCCGTATATTTTACCTGGCTGTATGCATAAAGCAAAGATTATTTTTATAAATACAAATAATATATTCATATAAATCTATGACGTATAAACTTCTTTATTATTCAATAATAGCATGTCTCAACATGAAGATATTTTACCATAAATTATGTTACAATAAATTACAAAGTAGAGTTTACCATATATAAATATTAGGCTGGTAACTGCAATTTTCAATTCGAACAACTTTGTTTACTTTCTCTTCATATTCTTCTAGTAAAAACATTAATTTTGGGCGGTCTAAAATGTATATATCTGGATTGTGCATCTATTCTTATATATCTTCTTTTACATTTTATTTTTTCATACTTGTTACATCTAAATAACCTTAATTCCCTTTAATAAAGTGACGGATAGATTGCACTCCGATTTTGTCAATATTTACAACTTACTTGAGAAGAATTTGATAGCTTTTTCGCAATTCAAAGTTACTCTAGTCTACAGTACTGGTGTACATTGTCCCATAATGTTTGAAACAAATTTAAGTCCTTCAACCTAGACTTGTCATCTCCATAATAGTCACAGATCAAGAACTAAGGGATTCTCCAAGTACATTTTTAATTCATTACTCATTATTTCTGACACTGACATTTATCTGTCAGTTACAAATAATTTAAATTATCAACTATTTTTCATGGCATTCTTTCGGCTGTCAAATTTATTACAACATATTATTTTATATATTATACTTCTTTTAACTCTAAATCTATGGAATATATAATAAAATATTTAAATGTATCAGATAGAGAATTTAATTTTCTTTAATATTACCAAGAAAAATTTTCAAAAAATAATATTTAGAAGATTTTTTTTCAAGAATCTTCTACTTCCGGTTGTCCAATTATTACCAAAACCTTTTCAGATCTTCCCATGAATGTCCGATTGGGAAATACGTTGTTAAACAAATTTTAAGTCTTATAGTTTTTGAGTAACCGTCCTTCCAACATCCCACACACATACACACATACACACACACACACACACACACACACACACACACATCCACACACACACACACACAGACATCATCGTAAAAATGTTAAAATCGGATTGTAGAGACCTTAAAACGTGCTTATTCAATAAAATCTGGATATGCGATTTTTAGCATGAATGCAATACCTCTCTTAGCGAGAGGTAAAAAACTGATGTGGCCGCATAATACCTTCCGTCAATCCTGTGTATTATGTATAAATTCCATACATAAATTTTCTTGCAAAAGATTTTAAATTTCCAGTAAAATTATTTCATAAACAAAATATGCGAATTGCACTTGACACTGACATCTTCTTCTTTAGGTTTTCCCCTTCGTTAGGGAACGCTATTTCTTCTTCCATTCATTTCTGTTTTGCGTGTCGTTGTCATTCAGTTCCTTTTCTCTCAAGTCTTCCGCAAATACAGTCCTTCCATCTTACATTTGGTCTTCCTCTGTTTCTTCAACCTTGTATTACTAAGCTATTCATTTTTCTTCCAATATATTCTTTTCTCTCCTCATGCCATGTTCAAACCAATGTAATCGTCTCTCTTGTATCTTACTAGAAACTTCTAACACTAGGGTTATTTCCCTTATTCTTTCATTCCTTATCATATTGTTCCGTGTCTTACCCAACATCTATCTCAACATGCTCATCTCTGCCACATTCATTTACTTTTCATTGATACTGATATCTGTCATTTTAAATTATCTGAATATATTAGCAGTTTCCATGCTGGGCATTTATGAAAGTTAATATCTTCATAATTCTTTAACTCAATATCTATTGAATATGAAGCATAAAATCCAATCATATCGTATAGAGAATAATATATTCTTTGAGTTATAATAATGTCAAATATCAATAAATGATATTTAACTGCGTTTTTGAAAGAAATCTTCAAATGAGGGTACTTCCGGTTGACCAATTATAGCCAAAATCGAATCACCTCTTCTTGATGTAAATTTTAGGAATACGAATCGTGGTATTGAAGTTATGCGATCCGAAACTATCGTCACACACACAGACACACACACACACACACACGTACTTACATACAGACATTATCGTAAAAATAGTAAAATCGTATTATATAGATTATTCACTAAAAACTCATCATTGAATATTTTGACCATAGACAATAACTTCCTTACCTAAAGATGACGGAAGGTAAAAATATGGAAACCCCATTTTACAAAATAATAAAAAAAACACCTAACTTTTATGTTGTCGTTAACGAATACCACCGGCTACGCTTGAAATGAAAATACAAAACTACATACATGTAATATTCTCCATGTATTAGTATTTTTCGCAATATAAACTATTTAACTTTTTGAATAAAAAAACACCAATTACGTGCAAAATATTAATTAAAACTTTGTTGATTATTATTTTCGCAGTAAAACTCTGAATAATAAGTGGAACATTATGTCCGTACACCCTAACATTTGCTAGACGTTGTTCGGGTGAACGTTATAGTTGTGAGACCTGCCACCCGACAGATTGTTGCTGGCGTCTGTCAGCAAACGGCTCAAGCCAACTAATCTCATTAATATTATAAGCAGTCACGTTCTAATTAAAAGTTTCCTACCTAATTAACTTGATAATTAATACTTCATTTGCTGTGTGTAAACTGTGAAATTGTGCCAACTGGAATATGCCGTTTCCAGCAACAAAGACTCATTAATTAAATTTAGAAAGAGCAATCGTAGAAATGCAGATTAAAAAATTAATAAAATCATTTCTGTCTGAGAGGATTAGGTGAACTACTTTAATTCGTAAAGTTTTTCTTAACTTTTATTGAATCGACTTATAGTATCGGTTATAAATATATCAATTCAGTAGAAATTAATAAAAAAATCTGTTGTGGCCAGCATTTGGTTACATAACTATAGGGCGCGAAAAGTCATGTTACATTGTTGGCCTTGACAAGCAGATGTGGGGGCCCGTTTCAGAATAATAATTAGTAATTATGTATATAGATGTCAAATGTCAGAATTTATCAATAAAAATTTCAAGATTTTCTAAATTAAAGTAGTTAATTTGTCACCAGAAGTGTGGAATTTACTTGTCGAGGAAAATAAACCACATGGAATTGGAAAATTACTAAATTTAGAAATTATGATATTTGACATATATATACATAATTACTAGCTATCTTTCTGACATGGGGCCCCATATCTCCTTGTCAAGGCCAATAAAGTCACATGACTGCTCGCGCGCTAATGTATTTAACATTTCTTGTATACCTACACTCTACACCAAAAATTCTACTATATCTATTCTTTACATTTAGATTTTTTAAATTTAAATTCATTCTATGAAGAAATTTTGTCTTACTCTTCTAATTTTTCGAGATGTTTCCAATTCATTGTCGGGAGTAACAGTATTTCTGAAGGGTACGTATGTGTAATATACCTATAATATTAAATATTTAACTATTAATACAATAAGAAATAATATAATGTATGCACTTCCCAGAAAAAGTCTTCAGTAATGTCTCCGGAATTGACACTGACATTTATGTGTCAGTTACAAACATTTTAAATTTTCAACTATTTTCCATGGCATTCTTTTGGCTATAAAATTTATTACAGCAGATTATTTTATATATTATATTTCTTTTATCTCTAAATCTATAGAATATATAATAAAATATTTAAATGTATCAAATAGAGAATTTAATTTTCTTTAATATTACAAAAGAAAAATTCAAAAAATAATATTTAGAAGATTTTTTTTCAAGAACCTGCTACTTCCGGTTGTCCAATTGCTACCAAACTTTTTCAAATCTTCCCATGAATGGTCCGATTAGGAAATACGTAGTTAAACAAATATAAAGTCTTATAGTTTTTGAGTAATCGTCCTTCCAAACATACACACACACACACATACATACATACATCCACACACACACCACACCATCAAAATCTAATGGCTTCTTTCCATATTAGAATAAGGTAGAAATAGATGGTTTCAAAACTTTCTGAATGATAGTATTTGAGTTAGAGCGTAAAGAAGATCCACACGCACGCACACACACACACACACACACATATATATATATATATATATATATATATATATATATATATATATATATATATATATATATATATACATACATACATACATATACACAGACATCATCGTGAAAATGTTAAAATTGGATTTTAGGGACCTTAAAACGTGGTCATTTACCAAAATCTCGATATGCGATTTTTAGCACGATCCCTATACCTCCCTTACCAAGGGTAGCGGGAGGTAAAAATGAACAATAAGTATTCTCACTCCGCAAAGTTTTTGACCCGCCCTCAAATAAATACCATAAATAGCTTAAAAACACTGTAGACGTAGAGTAACAACCTGCAAAACTAAACTGCAAGTAAAATATTACAAAAAAAGCCCTACGGTATGTACAACTTAGGAATAAAGGAATATTATGTAATATCATCGTATATTTTTAGGGATATTCTTGTCTAAATTCTTGTGATAGGTAAGAAAATGAAAAGATTTTTTCAGCAGGTTTATGCGACACATGGGTCTGACTAAATTTGCAAAGTAATTTTCTGTTCGTGAGGGATTTTCATTTTGATTTCCCTTAGGACTAAGTAGTTCTACCTTAGTGAAAACACTTTTTCTTTACTGCACTTACAGGACTTAAGTTTCAGCAAAATTATTAAGGGAAAATTTTACTAAATTTTTGTCTATGATTTTATTCGTCCTCTAGTATCATATTTAGAACGCAATAAAATAGCGAGCGTATCTAGTGTTTTATTTTGGAAAAAAACGTAGCGAAATAATCACACGAACAGGATAAAAATTCTCAACTTTGTAGAAAAAGCGCCATAATGCGAACAAATTAATTAAACTTCGCGTCGTACGTCAAGTTCCACTGGAGTCGTATCGTATTTCTCTCTCTACCTACTCCTACATAGTCACTGTGTACTATCGCATACAGGGTGCCCGGGCATGATTTAAATTAAAAGCACACTCGTTTAGATTAAACTTTTTTTCGATATTTAGGTAACTGACCAAAAAGGGACGTTTAAATTTAAATTACAAATTAAGAGAAAATTGTTTTTCTTCAAACGTCATAAAAGTAGCATCTTTTGTCACTTGATTCACAAGGTAGAAATAAAATAACACACACACACACACACGCACATACACACAAACACACACAGACACACACACACATCATTGTAAAAATGTTAAAATCGGATTTATGGCTTATTCAATAAAATCTGGATATGCGATTTTTAGCATGAATCTAATACCTCTCTTAGCGAGAAGTAAAAAAAAACTGTTTTCCCATTTTAAACATGTATGTTACGGATTCTCGTGTTCACCCTGTATGTATTCGTACGTTTCCCGTGCTGTCTCATCAACAAAGTCGTAACTCGGTGGGCAACAAGGCACTCTGAGGTCCAAATGTGAGCCATTTACGAAATATTGTGAAAGTTTCTGGTTTTACAACACTCTAACATGCGCACATAATATGTGACAAATATACGTACACTCATATTCACACAAAGTAATGAGATGAGTTTCCTTCGTTATGTTACCTATCCTTCACTTTCTACAATATATACAGTGGCGTAGCAATGGGGGGGGGGGTACCGAGGAGACGGTTCACCCCGCGCGGTACTTTTTTACTTCCTAAAAGAAGTATTGTAATCGCGAAAAAATTCGGTTTTCAGAATTCAACGGAAATATCCATTTTGACTAATTTCGTCGTGACGTCTGTACGTACGTACGTATCTCGCATAACTCAAAAACGGTAAGCCGTAGAAAGTTGAAATTTTGTATTTAGGACTCATATATAACATTTAGTTGTGCACCTCCCTTTCTGGTTATTACATAATTTCCAGAAGTGGCACTTTACATGAACGCTATAATAGATTTTAATGAAAAACTGTTTTAAAATATAATCCAAAACTTTTCAAATTTGGTATACAAGACTTTTTTGTCAATCGAAATAACATAATGGATTTTGGTTAAAATAGGCTAACCGGAAGTGGTACATTACTTGAAGTTGTTAACAGTTTTTCTTGAATAAAATGATTTTATTTTGATTTTAGAAATAAATGCTTCAAATAAAAGTTTTAGAGAATTAATTTCTACGTCTAACATTATTAAATTAGCCCTTTGTATAAGCGAGATATCTAAATTTAAAAATTATATACTTTTTTGTTTTTGTAATAAAGCTTGCTATGGATTAGGACAAAAACATATAAATAAATGTTCATGTCAAATTACGTTAAATACCTACGTGCAATTTTATGATTCGTACAATAACAAATATTATATTTTTATTGTGAAATTAGTCATATTCATTGTTGTAATCAAATATTTCTTTGTTGTAATCAAAACTCTCTTTAAAAAGAACCGGGTTAGATTATGGTCGCTATATATCTTACTGTTTTGAAGTTAAAATTAATATTTTGTAATTTAATTATTAAAAAAAATATGTATAGTTTAATAATCGTACAAGGAAGTCGTGTGGTGTTCACATCAGATTTTATTACTTAAATGATAATCACCACTGGAGCTCTCGCTACGGATAGCCACATCTCGCTATATTAATATAAGTTCCAGTAAAAGCCAACAGATGGATTCAAGTTAAAGACATAATAAAATTTACTATTTTCTTCTTCAAATAAAATTATTTTTTTATCGTTAATAATATGGTTTAAGCATTTCATGCAGGAGATTATTTAAACATTCATTGAGGCAAATTTCTTCTCAATTGCTCCAAGAGAAGAAAAGGGAACTTTCATATTTACGTCCGTGTAAAATCTATATTACTTACTTTCCCTGGTACTTATCTCATAACAAAATAAACAATTATCCCTCTCTTTGACCGTGTAAATATGATTGCGGAGCAAGCATACGTGTAATGCTCATGTCTGTCTACACGTCCTCGGTCTATGTAGTCCCTCGGCTAACCAGCACCAGGATTCTCCCAGTGTTTAATTCAATAAACCCGCCCACTCACGAACAGACATGAGTTTGCTACAGTTTACAGACCAACTGATGAGGGATACAGGCTGAGAGATAAGTTTAACGATTCGGGAAGTTGTCAAACAGATTTGGTGATAGATTTTAGTTCATCAATTTTCAACAAATACGAGGGTTATATTGTCGCAATAGACTTATTGAAAATAAAAAAATTAGATAGGCCATGGAAAGCAAAATTTGTCAGTTGCACCATTTTTACCTTCCGTCACCTTTAGGTAAGGAAGGTATTGTCTTTAGTCAAAAAATTCAATGATGAGATTTTACTGAATAAGTTTGTTTTAGGGTCCCTACAATACGATTTTACTATTTTTACGATGATGTTATTTTTTTCGTATTCCTCCAGTTTACAGCCAGAAGAACAACTGATTAGATTTTGGTTATAATTGGTGAACCGGAAGTAGCCTTATTTGAAGATTTACCAGTTAAATTTGATTTATTGACATTTAATGTTATATTATAACTTACGACTTGATTGCATTTTATACTTCATATTCAATAAATATAAGAATAAAAGAATTTTAAAGAAATTAAATTTTATAAATCAGCCAGCTATGCTAAACATGGAAACTACTAATATATTCATATAATTCAAATTGACAGATGTCAGTATAAATAAAAAGTAAATTAATGTGGCAGAGATGACGATGTTGAAGTAGATGTTGGGGAAGACACGAAAAGATACGGCAAGGAAATAACTCTAGTGTTACAAGTTGCTAGAAAGATACAAGAAAGACGATTACATTGGTTTGAACATGTCATGAGGAGAAATGAAGAATTATATTTGAACAAGAATGAGTAGTTTAGTAGTAGGAGGTTGAAGAAACAGAGGAAGACCAAAGATAAGATGGAAGGACTGTATTGCGAAAGACTTGAGAGAAAAGGAACTGAATGAGAACGGCACGCAAAAATAGCGACTCCTAACAAATGGGAAAAACTAAAGAGGAAGAAGATGTCAGTGTCAAGTGCAATTTGAATAGTTTGTTTATGAAATAATATTACTGGAAATTTAGAATCTTTTGCAAGAAATATTATATATAGAATTTATACATTATACACAGGATTGACGGAAGGTATTGTGCTGGCCACAACAGATTTTTTAATTTTAAATTCATTCTATGAAGAAATTTTGTCCTCTTCTAATTTTTCGAAATGTTTCCAATTCATTGTCGGGATTGACAGTATTTTTGAAGAGTATATGTAATCTACCTATAATTTTAAATATTTAACTATTAATATAATTTAAAATAATATAAAGTTTGTACTTCCCAGAAAAAATCTTTAGTAATATCTCTGGATTTTTGACACTGACATTTATCTGTCAGTTACAAACATTTTAATTTTTGAATTGGTTTCCATGACATTATTTGGGCTGTGAGATTTATTACAACAGATTATTATATATCTTATATTTCTTTATCTCTAAATCTATAAAAGATACAATAAAATATTTATATGTATTACACACACACACACAAAAATCATCGTAAAAATATTAAAATCGGATTGTAGGGCCTTAAAACGTATTTAATCATTAAAATCTGGATATGCGATATTTAGCATGAATCAAATACCTCTCTTAGCGAGAGGTAAAAATTAAATTGGAGGGACAACATTTTTCTATTCCATATGTTTTAATATAATACTCCAGGAGTATTCTGAACTGTTGTACTTAAGGTGGAACTAGTGTGTAAACGCAAGAGGGGTGTAGTTTAAGAGAAAATAATGTAAAAAAGTTTTTTTTAAATAAATTTTTATTGACCAATAAATATAATAAATATACAGTCAATTTTTATGTTAATCTTAGAAAAATTAATAATTATTTGACTTATTCCATAAATTTGCCACATAATTTGAGAAAAAAAAAGAATGTGAATTATTACAAATAAATTTTCCTAATTCTTACTATTGACTACCTTTAAAAACACCTCTTTAAGTTTAATAGATCAGTCAAATTTCCATACATGATTGGATAAAATCTAGCACACTCCATCACTCTAACTTTTCTGCAACGTTTACTAACATAATTATATTATCCTGCTTTCGACACTGCTTAGATATTCATATTGGATTACTCTTGGCTGCTCTGCACTCTGTACTCTCTAGTCTTAAACGTCCGCGAGTGTAATGCACGCTATACCGTAACGTACCGTAACGTTCGTAATGTTATTCATCGCAGAGAGATCGACATGGAAAACTGCGATGCATTTTGGAAATTAATAACGCGAGGAGATTGTTTTTCTGCTGTGACATGCGAGATAAATCGACGAGTTTTATGCTTTCCGAAGCAGATTAAGCGATCTGACGTGAAATTTGAATTGAAGGACGGGTGGATCAAATAGAAATAGGTTTAGGCAATGAATGATATTTTGCGAGGGAAGATATTGATCTCTTTATATAGTTGTATAAAATAAAATGGGGTCTCGCAAATCTGTGGACCCGGGTCCCAAAAAAAATTACTTCGCATTTTAATGGCACTAAATTGACCCTTGTGGTCCACTCTCCACGCCAGCATTGAGTGCCCGTGAGGTGACGCCTGGTAAGCGCCTGCATGGTACAACTATTTCATCATTACCGATATCTGTGTACAAAACAGATTGGCACACCCAGGAATGTGTAATATGCCGTGATGATATATTTATTTATTTATTTTTATTTAAATAAAATTATTTACATCGAATTTATTTTATATACGGGTTGCTAGTTTTTTGAGGCTCACCATTGGGATATAGTTTATCTTCCACAATAGGGGTCCATTTTTTTTTTCTATAAAAAATGTATCACTATGCAAAAAGTGACTTCTAAATATAATAATTGATTAACTGCTTCTTGTTAAATTTAATCGGAAATAGAAAAATTCTGATGTAGCCAGCACCTTTTGTCAATCCTGTGTATTATATATAAATTCCATACATAATTTTTTTTGCAAAAGATTCTACATTTCCAGCAAAATTATTTCATACACAAACTATGCAAATTGTACTTCTTCTGCTCTAACTTTTCCCATTCATTAGGGGTCGCTATTTTTTATTTTCTTCTTCCACTCATTTCTGTTTTGCGTGTCGTTGTCTTTCAATTCCTTTTCTCTCAAGTCTTCCGCAATACAATCCTTCCATCTTATCTTTGGTCTTCCTCTGTTTCTTCAACCTTCTATTACTAAGCTATTCATTCTTCTTCCAATATATTCTTCATCTCTTTCATGACATGCTCAAACCAATGTAATCGTCTCTCTTGTATCTTTGTAGAAACTTATAACACTAGAGTTATTTCCTTACTGTATCTTTCCGTGTCTTCCCCAACATCTACATCAACATCCTCGTCTCTGCCACATTCATTTATTTTTCATTGATACTGACATCTGCCACTTTGAATTATCTGAATAAATGAGCAGTTTCCATGATTAGCATAGCTGGCTGATTTATGAAATTTAATATCTTTATAATTCTTTAACTCTATATCTATTGAATATGAAGTATAAAATGCAATCAAATCGTATAGAAAATAATATATTCTTTAAGTTATAATAACATTAAATGTCAATAAATCATATTTAACTGCTAAAGTCTTCAAATGTTGGTACTTCTGGTTGACCAATTATAACCAAAATCACTTGTTCTTCTGGATGTAAACTTAAAATATTATAATTTTTGGAATTGCGGTATTGAAGTTATGCGATCCGACCCTAAAACATGCTTATTCACTAAAAACTCATTGAAATTTTTGACCAAAGACAATACCTTCCTTTCCTTAGGTGACGGAAGGTAAAAATCTAGTTTGTGATACGTTTTTTGTACGTCTAGTGCTATAACCACCATCGTTTTGCAACTAAACACATAAATAGCTAATCTGGGTTTTAATTGGTTTTTATGGGTTTTTTAAGTGGGTTTGGAAAAAACCCGGTAGGTGTTTTGGGTTGGAGAAAGTAAGACATTTTAGTTTCAATAAAAGCTTTTGAACCTTTCATTGAAAGTGTTTTCAAAGTTGTCTAAAACTTTCTCCACATTTGACGTCTAAATTTTGAAAAAATAAACACCATAGAACTTATATGGCAAATGGCAAGTACTTAATCTTGACTCCCACAATTTATTGGTTTCATATGTACAGATCCCAATGGCTGGTAGTATTGTCACGGTTTTATCCTCGGTTGTAAGTTTCAGACTAAAAAGCGTAGTAAGGTACGGTTTTAGATGTGTTGTAAGTATGTTTGGTTTTATTTACCATAGCAACGCTGTCAAACTTAAAACCAAACTTACAACTGGTATACGGGAAGTATAAGACTTGTTCTAAGAATAAAAATGGCAGGTGTAGAAGGATTTTTTGATGAAATTGGAGAGGTAAATGAAGTACAAGAAATAGCAGAATACAGAAAAAGAAGGAGAAGATTACGTGAAAGAATAAATCCATACCAAGTATTGTCAGAGAATCTATTTAATTTAGGTAAATGTAAAATTATGACCTACTCTCTAAAGCAAACAACTATATTATTTAACTATCAAATGAATAACACAATGTTGGAGCGAGTAACTCTATTCAAAGATCTAGGAATTCTGTTCGATCCTAAACTTAGTTTTATTCCCCATTTTAATGATATTCGAAAAGCTTCTTACAGAAATCTTGGCTTCATAATTCGTAATACACAATCATTTCATAATTTACGGACCCTCAAATCTTTGTATTACTCATTTGTGCGTAGCAAGCTGGAATATGGATTACAAATTTGGAATCCTGTATATATCAAACATGTACAAGCTTTGGAGTATATTTTCTATCTCTTTTAACTGAAAGGGTCTATTACTCCTGATGGCAATTGTTTATTTTATTCAATTCGTTTTTGTCTTATGAACATTTAAGACAATAATTACTTGTTGACAATTACTGGAAATCTGTAATTTTATTCTTACAAAACTGACGGGGAATCTTAAATTAACATGGGCGACTGTAGAAGTTAATCTAATGAACTCAAAACAAAACACCTTGGTCCATGTAAATGTTAGAGAAACCTGCAAAAGAAAAGGATTTGTTTTACTGTAGGTAATATGTGTAAGGAATAAACAACAGTGAATTTGGCTAGCAGTAAACAAATGTTTGTTAGTCGGTCGCATGTGTGTAATATGATGTAGTGGTGCAATGATCAATAGTGACTTGTGCGTGCATCACGTCATATATTATACACTCAACTCACTCAGTTGTCAAACGCAACCTCGTTTATAACTTATGCATCACTGATTTAATGTACTTCATATTACCACCTTCATTATGTTAACTGTTAATAAAATCCGGGGCAAACTGAAAATGTGGGATCTCATCCACATACCACGGCCCTCAGAACATCAGCTCCTGTCCTGTCTTAAGGCCTATTTATAAAAACGCAACGCAAGACGTAACGCAAATGAAGGGTTCATTTCAAAAACAGCATATGTCAAATAATTAAAAATATCAAGAACAATAAAAACATGAATATCTTCTTTAGTATACAATATTTCGAGTTAAATTTTTAATACAGGTGAGATGCGTACTTTGCGCCTAGAACTTGCTTAGTGTAGGATATTAAAGAAATTCAGAAACCCGAAAATTTTGAATTTTTTTTTGACAAATGTTGTTTTTGCAAGAAAATTTGAAAATTTTGACAAAAGTATT
This sequence comes from Harpalus rufipes, assembly GCA_951394225.1. Taxonomy (NCBI): domain Eukaryota; kingdom Metazoa; phylum Arthropoda; class Insecta; order Coleoptera; family Carabidae; genus Harpalus; species Harpalus rufipes. The sequence goes on from OX596282.1 coordinate 46,366,984, forward strand.
TTTTTATTATTGAAGGTAATTAGTTTTTACATTAAATATTTAACTAAGTAATTTGTAAAAATCAAGTTAACTTAAAATTATACACATTAATCATCTTCATAGGCACTACTGGTCTTCTTCGTCAATATCTCCTGGGTCCGCATTGTCTTGTTCGTTGGTTATCAACGACTCATAGAATTGTCGGTTTTCTTCGTTTGTTAACACTCCACATAATGTGAGAAGGTCCTTCATTTTTAAAGGATTTATAGGTATAAAGCCACTGTACATAGGTATTAGCTTAAGTTCATTACTTAGAGGAATTTTGTTTCTAACAATAGACTGCCCCCATGCTCCTGTGTAACTGTCTCTAATTTCCACAAATTTGTTATTGGATAGAATGCGATACATTCTAAGAGACTTTAGTTTTATTGGTGGACGTGGGTTTTTTATAAAAAAAATATCCGTTGATTTTTTGAAATTGAAGATGTCTTTTTGTTGGACTTTAACCAGGCTAAATGGCGATGGTTTTTGCCGACAAGACTTGATAATGTTGTCCCAATGATCGGGTATTTCAGCAGTTTCCACTGCTTTTCGTTTAGAAATAACAGAAAAATCTGGATCATTAGGAAGAAACGAATATCCCCGAATTGGAAAAATGTAAGTAATACTTTCAAACAACTATGCAATGAACTAAAATGTACATAAAATGCATCATAACATAATTTTTGTTCTGACCAGGACACCCATCACTGAACAGAACCAAATTTCTGGATGTAATATTAACCACTTTAGTTAAGTCTTTGGTTTCTTGGATCTTTTCAATGGTACAACATTCACTGCATCTTCCATTTTGACGTTTGATAGTTTTATTACATACCGGCAAAAACAACATATATCATTGACAAGTGTTATTTTACAGAACCATGTATATTTCAACCATGTATATTTCCTTGACATGAATCGTTTTCGCCAGAATTAGTTTGTGCAATGTTGGATACTACAGTTTGAAAGCCAGTGTTGTCAATATCTCAAAAATAAAATTTCTTGGCATAGGTATGTTGATTTTGCTAAACCCTTCAAATGCAATAGGTAACGTAAGGAGTTAAAACACATGCTTGTAATAGGAGCTATTTATATCATCGTAATGCAATGAACGACACGCAAGAGATGGTCAACTTTCTGCGTGATACCTTGCGTTCCCTTTAGCGTGTAACCAATCACTTGTCAGTATTTTCACAAGAGGCGCGCGCAAGTGCTTCTTGCACGGTAGAGGTTATGTAAACGTCAAATTTCAAAAGAAGTTCCGATTTGCACTATGCTTTCAGATTGGTTACAAGCAGTAAACTTAGCGTGATTATAAATTACACATTTTGCGATTGTTAGACTCTGGCACTTAGTTCTCGAAATACGTATTTAGCTTATAGCTTATATTATTATTTTAAGGTTAAGGGGTAATTGTTTTAGTTTTAGTCACCTTATATTATATATATATATATATATATATATATATATATATATATATATATATATATATATATATATATATATATATAAAATAATAATAATAATATGTATAAAATATATGGTTTGGATACGAAAAATAAATAATTATATTAAATATCACTGTTGTTACTAAATGAAAATCTTCATATTATTAAAGAAAAACAATTAAAACTTTCTACAAATACAGATAGCTTTCAATTTAGATGAAGTTACGTAAAACAATTAAAAAGAAATAGCATGATTACGAAGATTACATAAAATTCACCCCCTGTATTATAAGTATCAAACTTTTTGCCAATATTTTTCTCATTGGAAATTTGTCGGGCAATGACTCCAGCAATATATTTGGGCAGCAGGTACGTGACGTCATGGAAACAAGCCCTGATTACAAGAAAGTTTTTCCTCTGGAGAGTTCGACAAGTTTAAACGTGCTTGATGGTTTCAAAATTTCTTTTTTTCGTTTTCTATTTATTTCGAATTGATTACTTAATTTTCTTACTTGAAACTTGCACGTTTTCTTTCCAAGTTATTAAAGTAAATTATATCAAATAATTCTCAGTTTATAAATCTGATAATATTAATTGGTCCTCCACAATAGTAACAAATTAGAAAATAGATCATTTATATTAACGTACGTCACAAAAGTTTTGAGAAACATTTTACATTTCAAATTTTGTTACTAAATAAGTTCTAATCTAGTTGTCACTGGGTATAATAAAAACATAATAGTTGTTTTATAATATACAATGTTAAAATTGCATGAAAACGTTTTTAAAATATATTATACAAACTTGAAATACGCAAATCTATATATAGGTTAGTTGTACACCTTCACTCTACACCAAAAAATTCTACTTACATCTATTCTTTATATTTAGATTTTTAAAATTCTTTCTATGAAGAAATTTTATCCTCTTCTACTTTTTTTAAATGTTTCCAATTCATTGTCGAGATTGACAGTATTTTTGAAGGGTATGTGTAATATACCAATAATTTTAAATATTTAACTATTAATACAAGAAATAATATATGTATGTACTTCCCAGAAAAAATCATCAGTAATGTCTCTGGATTTTTGACACTGATATTTAATCTCTGAGTTACAAACTTTTAATCTTTCAACTGGTTTCCAAGACATTATTTGAGCTATGAGATTTATTACAACAGATTATTATATACCTTATATTTCTTTATCTCTAATGACAATTCAAGGTCATTTATTAACCGTATGGTATAATATTACTAGCAGATAACTTCACTGCATTTCGTATACATAGACGTGCAACATGAAATATTTATGGATACATTTTAACTGAAAAAAATAAGTATAATTTATTTGAAAATTATGTTTCATTTTAAATAATGCCTTTCTCAAAGATTTATGCCCTTAACCTATGTATTTGCAAAACCCAAAAACATAGACTTGACAAAAATAATAATTTGATTTAAATGTCAGCGTCACTGGGTAACTATTAGGACAGAGGACAGTGCAGTAGATAATTAGATATCTGTAACTCTACGACATACGTCATTATTATTTGTAGTGTGTTGGAAAGTAATGTCACCATTTACGTATATCTGTCGCACAACATAAACTGTATAGACATACGTTAAATAATCTTTCTCTTTCTAATATGAAATGTTGCTAAGCTACTACTAAAGTGCTGTGTATTCCTCCTTCGAACAAGTGACCATGAATAGTCATCTTTCGTGAACCAAAGTATATCAACTTTTCATGACAATTTTCGACAAAAGTTTTATTTTCATATGTAAAAAATTCACATAATACACTAAAACTTTTAAATTCCATATAAGTTGGCTGTGTCTCCGGGTCACGTGATCTCGTCTAGAAATGAAGATATAAGGAGTCTAGTCATGGCCGCACATCAACTGAGGGCAGCGATGTTTACGTCTATGACTTGTGTATATTTTTTGTCAGTCTGGAGAAAAGTGCTCTAAACTCGTGCTGATTATTTTCTTTTTGCTTTAGAGATGTCACAAGTTAAGCAAAGCGGAATCAAATAAAGTTGGTAGACACTCAGAATATGAAAGAAATATTTATTCAACTCAAGATTTACAGGAAGTTTCCAAGTTTATATAATCTGGTTACAAAAATTTTCAATTTTAATTACAAAGACTAGGTTTTAAATATCATTGCCTACTATATTTATAGAAGAAGATGTAGGGTGGTTCCCAATCGGTGTTCTGCTGAATTCTGGTGTTCTTAAGTATTTCTAAAGTGTTCCGAGATTTTTTTTTGCAATTTAATTTAACTATGCTTGGTGAATAAAAAAATAATATGAATGAACCGAGTGAGACCTGCAACAGAATTAGTTTTTTGTATTATTCCTTCTTGCATAGACAAACTTACTGCAGAAATCTAAGTCATCTCTTCTTTTGGATGTAAACTTGAGGAATACGAAAAATTTTTGGAATCGTGGTATTGAAGTTATATATTACTCTTTTAAATGTTCGAGATTATTAAAATTAATTGATGGTATTTCTGAAGGGTATACAGGGTGTTATATTTTAATGGACCCAGCAAATATCTCGCTTATTTATTAAGTTAGTAATTTTTTTCATACAACATGATTTCTACAGCAACATGTAAGCTACTTGGTGACGGATGTACATTCATGATACCACTACCGGTTTATTAGTAATTAATATCAACGAAGATATAATAAAAAAAATGTATCGGATAGAAAATTTTGTTTTTTAATATTTGTAATAACATAAATTAACAAAAAATAATATTTCGAAGAATTTTGTTAAAATACTATTATTTCTGGTTGTCCAATTGTTACCAGAACCTATTCAACTCTTCCCATTACTATTAGATTGAGGAATCCGTAATTACACAAGTCTTTAGCCTTATAGAATTTGAAAAACGTACCTCCAACATCTTTACACACACACACACACATCCACACACACACACACACACACACACACACACACTCACACACACACAGACATCATCGTAAAATTCTGTAGCACTGGATTTTTACGAAGTTGTTTTTCATTGTGCCAAAAGTAGAAGCTAAATCTGGACTAGAAGATGACCCTTAAAATGGCGGAATATCTCACTTATTACGTAAAATTTTTAAGTCGCGTTTACATTAAAATTCTTAGTTCATCTGGTTTTCCGGAAAAAAAAATTGGTATAAGACCCCATTGTTTCGCCTAAAGTTGTTGCTCACAAAAGTGTTCCGCGGTATTGAAAAGCTTGAGTACCACTGATCTAGGGCATTAGTACTTAAAATCTAGGACAATCTCGGACATCCACACACAAACTATTATATATTGAATTCCTTTTGTTCCCCGTATTACGATTGTATTAAAATAAAAAGAAAATCTCGTCAAGTTTTGAGATAAAAGTATCCTCCGTCTATAAAGAACACTTCAATAATCTGGTCGCATTAAAGCATTTCGCAAACTACGTCAGCCGTTGGGGCTTTCAGCTTTGAGCGGTGCATCGTTATCAGACAAAAGCTCTGCCTTGTTCTGAAACGTTTCTTTCTATGTTGTTAAATCAGGACTTTATCACTAAATCTCATTTTCAATCCGCGAGTTGGAGCCGCACGACGCGTCAATCGCGATTGCACAAAGACAAGTAGGTTATGAAATCAGGGACAGGTAGGGGAAGTCGCAGGAAATTATGTAAAGGGCGGGAAGTTCGAAAAAAGGAATAGTTATCGTCAGTGGAGTGGAAAATGATAAAATGGTGGCAACAGTCCCGGCTATAGGTACCTGTAGTCATGCCAAAAGATTTTGTATAATAGGTAAGTTATCTTTACAAGAAGTCGAAAACTACGAAATAGTGATTTTTTTGTGCACTAAAACTTTGGTGAGGCAAAGTATCCAGAAAAAAATGCGCCGCAGGTGAAATTTTTCTTTCATTCAAGGTCAAATGCCTTATAATTGAAAGTTACATTTTTTCAAGTGATGTGCAAATGCATATTTTTCCCCTCTCATGTACAAAAATAAATTGCCAGATCACAGAACATTTTCGGAAATTCTTTGACAAATAGTTTATCTTCATAAGACAGTTGATTAAATGGATTTTTGTTAATTAAAAAATTAACAATATCTTCAGAATTCCTTATTGTCACTCAATTCTTTTAAAGTTAAAGTCGGAGCCATTATTTGTTTTTTTTTTCAACTTAAATTCAAATTGCAAAAACACTATGGGGGTAAACTATAAAAACAATGAAAAAAATAAAAGAATTAAATATTTTCTGCAATACGTATCAGTCGCAAACCAAAGACTATTATAATAAAAATGCTAGACAAGACAGGTTATGTTATGTTTGTTTATGGTCGAATGCAATTTGCAACTATTTAATCTTGCTTGCAAAAATATGCAGTAAATGTCGTGAACCTACTTACAAAATTTATCAGTATGTGGCGTTGATTGTATTCATGTATGGTAACGGCCTCTATAGGGCCGCGTGGAAGGTAAAGCGACTATCTTTTATCCTTTACGCACTCATTGCATTTAGCCATTGAAGCAATGCCTCAAACAGCTCTTTGTCTAGCGCAACATATTTCTTACCGAAATTATTGCTTGTATCAAAAACGTTAGGCATTTATACTATTCATTTCGAGAAGCACTTTATAGGGTGTAAATTAGGTGAACTGCATTACATATTAGTTATAGTGGTGGCTTAAATTATTATTTTGATATCAACATATGAAAATTGAAATCTTTATAATTCTTTAACTATATATTTATTGAATATGAAGTATAATAACATTAAATTAAATTATATTTAACTGTTAAAATCTTCAAATGAGGCTACTTTCGATTGACCAATTATAACCAAAATCTAATCAATTCTTCTTCAGGATGTAAACTTGAGGAATACGAAAAAATTATAATTTTTGGAATTGTGGTATTAAAGTTATTCGATCCGAAACTTTCGTCACACATACATACATACAGACATCTTCGTAAAAATGGTAAAATCGTATTATAGGGGCCCTAAAACATGCTTATTCACTAAAAACTCATCATTGAATTTTTGACGAAAGACAATACCTTCCTTACTTAAAGGTGACGGAAGGTAAAAAGAAAAAAATCTGATGTGGCCAGCACAATACCTTCCGTCAATCCTGTGTATTATGTACAAATTCCATACATAAATTTTCTTGCAAAAGATTATAAATTTTTGGTATTATATGATTCCCTTTCTCGGCAACTGAATGCCATACTCCTGATAACAAACAAACCACATGAAATAAGAAAATTATGAAATTTTGGTTGAAAAATTATAACACTTGTCAGTTATGGACATATATAATTAATTGCTGTCATTTTGACACGGGTCAGTCTTGTTACTGCACGCGCCCCATACATAAATTTTCTTGCAAAAGATCCTATATTTCCAGTAAAGTTATTTCATAAACAAACTATGCAAATTGCACTTGACACTGACATCTTCTTCTTTAGTTTTTCCCATTCGTTAGGGGGTCGCTATTTTTTATTTTCTTCTTCCACTCATTTTTGTTTTCCGTGTCGTCCTCATTCAGTTCCTTTTCTCTCAAGTCTTCTACAATACAGTCTTTTCATCTTATATTTGGTCTTCGTATGTTTCTTCCACCTTCTATTAATATATTCATCTCTCCTCATGACATGTTCAAACCAATGTAATCGTCTCTCTTATATCTAGAAACTTCTAACAGTAGAGTTACACATACACACACACACACATACAGACATCATCGTAAAAATAGTAAAATCGTATTGGAAAGACCTTAAAACGTGCTTATTCAATGGAAACTCACCACCGAATTTTTTGACCACAGACAATACCTTCCTTACCTATAGGTGACGGAAGGTAAAAGAACTGTCATGGATTTTCGTGTTCGTCTGTATTTGTATTGTTTATTGTTCGTATGGGTACATTAAATTATCCATAACAATAATTATTTCATTGTTGATCGTACACCTATAGCGGTAAGCTATATTGTGTTAAATATTTGCCTCCTGAGCAAAACATAGCGATGTAACTTAATTAGACAATGCAAACTATGCTAATTAACTACAGTATAAACTGAGTAGAAAAAGAGGATCCATGTTGCAGTGGAGTGCAGACAACGTAGTCTGACTACACTGGAGTCTATAACTCTGTGGTGTTACAATGCACGGCTTGGTGGAATGGATTCCTAAGATGTTTTAATATAATTAGGGTTCGTTTGATGTTTGTAGCAGTGTTTACAACAGATTTCTTTTTGCTCTTGGTCTGTGAGAAATTCTTTATGAAAATGTAATTTATATTACAGTTTTCTTATTGCTGGAAAATGTAGAAAATAATTTTATCCAACACAGATTCATAATATACTTGTTTCTATGGTTATTTAAAATAACTAATGTACATTACTCACTCCATGAGAGAATAGTTGATGTCACGGAGAAATTATTACTTATTTTTGCGTTTTTTTCACGATGATGTCTGTGTGTATGTATGTGTGTGTGGATCCTGTTTACGCTCTAACTCAAATACTATCATTCAGAAAGTTTTGAAACCATGTATTTCTACCTTATTCTAAAATGGAAAGAACTGATTAGATTTTGGTGGCAATCGGATAACCGGAAATGGCAGTTTACTTGAAGCTCAAGATAGTTTTTCTTCAAAAAATACCTTTAAATATATTTTTTTCTCAATTTGTTATTATAAAAATTAAAGATTATTCCATTTTCTACAAGTTTGCTTTAATACTTTTTCTATATATTGTATGGATAAATTTATAAAGTAATATAAAAATTATATACATAGGTAAATGGCGGGAGGTACTGTGTTGGTCATATCAGATTTTTTAAATATGTTAATCTGTACATAAAAATATTAGACCCGTATTTTGTATTTTCGCCGGAAAGTTTGTAATACGCCAGGAAAATATATTTTTGTACAGTCTTCATAGAAAGTAGTCATTTGCGCTCTCTTTTGTCAACGCAAAATGTCACTTTTACGCTCTAGCGCGACAAATTTCTAACTATATAATGTTGAGAAATGTCACTTGTCTACATTGTAAATGAAAACGTTTAGTCAGGAACTAATGGCACTGTAGTGACACATTTACCACCTTTAGAAATCAATCTGACATATAACTGCTCTGTCGGTATATTACATAACCAAAAAAAAAAAAAATGCCGCACTATTGTGAAAAAATAGGGCATTCATTTACAAAAACAAAAGTATAAAATGTATAAATTAGATTGAAGCAATATGTCAAGAAGAATGGGAAATAACGATAAATTAAAATTAAATATAAAAGACGTTTTTTCTTTATATTAATCCTTATTAATTGTGTAGTAGTGTAAGTACAAAGTGTACATTTTATTATATTTTGTTATGGTGAAGGACCCCAATGTGACGACTGTAGAAAAAATCTTGTTTGTGTTTCGAACGCAAATGGACGTTATCGATTTCGAAAGAACCTCTCAATCAACATAGTCCTATTTTGCGCTCTTAATACACAAATAGCTATAGTATCAATATATGAGGACCAAGGAAATCGGCGGCGCGTGTGCCGTCACCTATACTGAGACATACGTTTCTAGAGTAGAGTGAGATGGATATATGACAAACGCGCTGGATACGTCGTTTCGTGTCACGAAAATACCAGCGCGGACATAGCGGATAAGTGGCATGCGCGTTAACCAATAGCATTTGCCAGTGTTCACCACGTCACAAACATGGCTGATACTAAGTTTTATGCGCTCGATTTAAATGTATTTAAAGTTTCATATTGATATTAGGATAATAACAATCAGTAAAATAACGGTTAAATTCACCTTAATATTACTTATACATGAAGAACATTGATAATCAATAAGTATTTTTTTAAAAACCGTAGACTTGAAAACCCCATTATCTAATGTTTAGTAAAAATTATCCTGCCTTCAAATGGCACGTAAAACCGTGGTAATATTATTAATTTATGTAACTATGTTCCATATTTTAAAAAGTAAATTGTCACCTTTTTAAGTCAAGTGCAAAAGTTAAAAACGAATGCAAACACCCTCCTTGACATCTTATTAAAATTTTAAAGCATAAAAGAAAATATCAACGCTTCGTATTATTATTTTTATGATAATATGACAGAATTGTTTTGTTTGGTAAGTTTTTTCGTTAGCTAAAAATTTACTTCGTGAAGTTGTCGTATCCAGTATAACAAAGTTAACTAGAAGAATCACAGACGTGGAAGTTGCAAGATAAAAAGAAAACTTTTAGTGCAGTATGAATAATATTAATATGATGTTTTTAATTTTCTCAGAAATGGAATTCCTGGAAGAGTTGGTTACGAAATAAAATGTATTATCAAGAGAACGTTTCAGCGCACAGAACTTAATTTAACTTTGGAATAATTCCATCTAGATTAAAAATTACCTGCATACAAAGTTAATAATATATTAACTCAAATGCTAATAATAGCAAAAATTCTAGGCATAATTGAATATAATAATAATTTTTCTACACTCACTATCATATATTTTCAAGAAAAGTAGAATGGATAACTGGACTTACCTAAAACAAAAAAAAAAAACAAAAATTAGAACATTCCTACATTTTTTATGGAGTGTTAATGCATACGTATTACAAATTTATAGGTTATGTAGAGGATACAAAATTGCCTAACTTATATTAATATATTCATTTCCGGCTCTTAAAAGAGTAATTATCTACCTTAATTTTAGTTGGTTTTGACTGTTTATTTTGACTTCTGGCACTGAATTTTTAAATAATTTTATTTTTCTTCAAACGTCATAAAAGTAGAATCTTTTATGACTTGATTCATAAGGGAGAAGTTTAATTTATATGTAGCCGGAGTAGAAGTAGCTAAATAAACATCCATAGAAACTATACAGAATCAATGAATAAGAAGTAACTTGTACAAAAGAAACCTGTAATATCGCCCTAAATGTCACTATAACATACTAGATAATCTAAGAATAAAGTTACTAAATACCATCAATAGCTCTCAAATTTAAATAAATAACCTATGAATTGAAATATGAACAGTTTACTTTTGAGGAAATAACATATTAAAGAATAGCAGACTTACAGATTACAATTACATGGACAGTAATGAACATAAGAATACTTAGAATTAAAGTGATGAGAAAAGTTTATATTGTTTTTCAGTGATTCTTGGACATATCTTTCATCCACACTGTTAGATTTCCATTTTCCATTTCCAACTTCAGATGGCGTACATTATAATACTTCAAATTCCGACATAATTGCACACGAGGAGGATATAAAATTGTATAGTTTTTATTTAAACGTCAAAACGTGAAAATTTCCACTTCAATGTTTATAACAAAAAGTGAACAAATAAGTATCCATGGCAATTGAAATCGCAAACGTACTTTATGTAAAATGTTTTTAATTATTGTAACGTTAAGTAGTATACATTTTTCTTTAAATATCTACGTTTGACGAAAAAATATAATGTGTCATTCGGAGTAAAAGTGTCTTTGTGTGTCTCGCATGTAATTGTCCGACTCGCTTCGCTCGTCGTTTAAACTTCCACGCTCGCCACAAAAAAGTATCACTTTACTCCTAATAACACAATAGAATATTATTTTTGTAATCATCATCATCATGTTTAGCTCTACAGCCCGGGGTGGGCCTTGGCTTCCTTTACAATTTTCCTCCATTCACCTCTGTCCAGCGCCTTTACTTCTCCATCTTTTCACTCCCATCTTGACTATATCATTTTGCACATCATCTAGCCATATCAATTTTGGTCGTCCTTTTCTTCTTTTCGACTACAATTTTCCTCTCAGTATTCTAAGCGGCATTCTTTCTTCTTTCATCCTTAGCACGTGTCCTATCCATCTCAATCTTTGTGACTTCATAAATCTTATGTTGTCTTGTCCTTCAATCAATTCTTCCAATTCCGCATTGTATCTTATTCTCCAAAGTCCTCCTTCTTGAACACCTCCGTATATCTTCCTCAAAATTTTCCTTTCAAATATTTGTAATTTCGTACTATCGTTCTGTGTCAGTGTCCACACCTCACAGCTAAATGTGACGACTGGGCGTATTGTGGTTTTATATATTTTGAGTTTAGTTTTCCTTGATATAAGTTTATTTTTAAATATCTTGAGATTAGTGTAGTATGCTCGGTTACCTTGCATAATTCTTTCTTGGATGGTTGACCCTATGTCGCAATTATTTGTCACTTTAAGACCCAAGTATGTAAAACTACTTACGCCTTCAAACGTATTTCCACCGACTTCCAAGTCTTGAACTAATCTTCTAGCTTCTGATGTGGAGACTTTCATATACTTGGTTTTATCTACGTTCACATGTAATCCTAAACTTTTTGTGTGTCTTTCCATTTCTGTGTATATATCTTTCATTTTCGTGATATTTTCAGATACAATTAGGACATCATCAGCGTATGAGCAAATCTGGCTTGTCATCATGAATATGGTGCCGGATTTAGCAATTCTACCTATTTCTTTGTGCGGGATGAGATTATTTTTGTAATACATATTATAATAATTGCTCAAAGTGACGACCACCAAATTCAATGTAAGTATTGCACCTTCGGAGAATATTATGGTAGATAATTACTTATTTAAAAGCCTAACCGAAAATATTGAAGCAGTTGGACAACTATTGATATTCCATCGACGTTTCTTATTTTTGCAAATAATACTGGATTTAATTCGCACTTCTTTAGCGAACTATTTTAAGGTCTCCAACGGTGACGCTTATTTTTTACCTTCCGTCACCTCTAGGTAAGGAAGGTATTGTCTTTGGTCAAAAAATTCGGTGGTGAGTTTTCATTGAATAAACACGTTTTAGGGTCTTTACAATACGATTTTACTATTTTTACGATGATGTCTGTATGTGTGTGTGTGTGTTCGTATGTGCGTGTGTGTGTGTATGTGACCGCTTTTTCGTGGACGATATCTCCAATACTAGAATTCCAAAAATTACAATTCTTGCGTATTCCTCTTCCTTACAACCATATGCAGACCTGTTTAGATTTTGGTTATAATTGGTCGGCCGGAAGTACCCTCATTTGAAGATTTTAACAGTTTTTCTTGAAAAAATCAGTTAAATGTTATTATAACTTAAAGAATATATTATTATCTATACGATTGATTGCATTTTATATTTGTTATTCAACAGATATAGAGTTAAAGAAGAATACAAATAATAAATTTCACATAAATTTCATAATTCAGCCAGCTATGCTAACTTAACCATGGAAACTTCTAATATTTTCAGGTAATTCAAATTGACAGATGTCAGTATCAATAAAATGTAAATCAATGAAAGAATAAGGGAAGTAACTCTAGTGTTAGAAGTTTCTAGATATATGAGAGACGATTACATTGGTTTGAACATGCCATGAGGAGAGATGAATATATTAATAGAAGGTGGAAGAAACATAGGAAGACCATATATAAGATAAAAAGACTGTATTGTAGAAGACTTGAGGGAAAAGGAACTGAATGAGGAATGACACGCAAAACAAAAATGAGTGGCAGAAGAAAATAAAAAATGGCGACCCCCTAACGAATGGGAAAAACTAAAGAAGAAGAAGAAAATGTCAGTGTCAAGTGCAATTTGCATAGTTTGTTAATGAAATAACTTTACTGGAAATATAGGATCTTTTGCAAGACAATTTATGTATGGGCGCTTGCAGTAACATTATTTTGAATTTGTACATAATACACAGGATTGACGGAAGGTATTGTGCTGGCCACATCAGATTTTTTTATAAAAATAAATAAATATGTCATTACGGCATGTTACCCATTGCTGGGTGTACCAATCTGCTTTGTATACAGAATTCGGTAAAAATGATGATATATTTTTACCGTGCGGGTGCTTACCAGGCGTCACCATTGCTGGAATTTTTTTACAGTTAGATTTCGAGTTATGATGCGAAAGTTACAATTTATACATGTACACCATATTGGAAAGTTATATCATTGAAAAAAGGATCCTTTAGTTTTAAAAAATGTATAATTATCTATATTTTCATTTGTTTGAAACAATGCAACAATTATTAAATTTATAGGGTAAAAACAATGATTTTTGTCTTATATAAGGAATGTCCTAAAACTTTTTCGCCATACTGTGTACTTAAATAAATGAAAAATGTAACACAGAAAATCAATAAAACCATGTTTCGTTCATTCAAACTTCCCTTTCACAACTTTTCTCGTCGTTAACGCGTTCCTGTGTTTTGGTTAACTAATCTTCCAAACATTTAAAACATTTCCCATTCCCTTGTGCGAACATAACCTCTCCCTTCACCAACATAACCTCCGCGGCTTGACAGGCAATGGATAACAGATGACTGTGCGCACATAACTCATCGTGGCGGGATTTTCCGCCGATTTAAAGCGGCCATCCTCAGCTTCCGCGAATCGGTGACAGGCGAGTAGAACATCCACGCGATATTGATATCAAAATGAAAATGAAAAACCAATGGATTTATGAGGTGGCGCTTTAATACAATGAATAACGTAGATATTGTCAACTTCTACTGCGGTATGTACAACCATTGTCAGATATTACTTTTTAGGTTATAGCACGGGAGAAAAGAAAGGATTGTTTGTTTATATGTTCAATTGTTCGACAGAGAACAATAGACAAACTGTAGTTTATGTATCAATGAGTTTTGTATACTGGGATATAAATTTTTATTTATAATAAAAGTAGGGCACGAGTTTACAACAAAATATAGAGATGGTTGACAAAATAAATTCTTTATCGAAATTTTGATTTGAATTTTTCTGATATGATTATTCACCAACAGTAAATGTCTACCGCAATTCATGCAGTTTGGCCGCGACGATTCCGGATGAGTGAGCAGGAACATTATCGTGGTGGAACAGAACTTTTTTCTTTGCCAAATGGGGCCGTGTCTCCTTTAATTTCTCGTTGAATCGATCCAACAAGTCACTGTAATACTTTCCCGTGATCGTGCGTCCTTTCTCCAAAAAGTCCATGAGGATTATTCCTTTCGAATCCCAAAAAATCGTGGCCATGACCTTTCCAGCCGATGGGACCGTCTTTGCCTTTTTCGGAGCAGGTTCACTCGGGAAAGTTCATTGTTTTGACTGTTGCTAGGTCTCTGGCGTGTAGTGATGGATCCAGGTTCCATCGACGGTGACGACTCGACGCATAAACTCCTGCGGATTTCGCTTAAAGAGGTCCAAACTCTGCTTCGACATTGTCTTCCGTATCTGCTTGTTGGCCACCGTAAGCAATCGCGGCACCCACCGGGCCGACAGCTTTCTCATGCCTAACTTATCATGTAAAATATTAAATGCCGATCCGTGCGACACGCCAACAGCCTCTGCTACTTCGCGCACTTTCATTCGGCGATCAGCGAGAATCATAACGTGGACCTTTTTAACGATTTCCTCAGTGTCCACGTCTGCCGGGCGTGCTGGGCGCTCCTCATCAAAAACAGATGTACGGCCGCGTTTAAATTGATTAAACCAATATCTCACGGTTGTCATTGATGGTGAAAGGTCCCCATAAACAGCATCCTGCTTCTCTTTTATTTCTTCGCTAATTTTTCCTTCCAAAAATAAAAATCTGATGTGGCCAGCACATAACCTCTCGCCGTATATTTTACCTGGCTGTATGCATAAAGCAAAGAATATTTTTAGAACTACAAATAATATATTCATATAAATCTATGACGTATAAACTTCTTTATTATTTAATAATAGCATGTCTCAACATAAAGATATTTTACCATAAATTATGTACAATAAATTACAAAGTAGAGTTTACAGATCAAGAATTAAGAGATTCTCCAAGTACATTTTTCTTTCATTACTCATTATTTCGATGAGATACAATTTTTCTGTATTTTACGTTGCATAGTGGAGACCATCTTCATTTTCATCTTGTGTTTATAACATTTAAATAACGTCTTCCTTCGAGCTGTATTCTCGCTTATATCTATTCGTTACATTTAGATTTTTTAAATTTAAATTCATTCTATGAAAAAAGTCTTACTCTTCTAATTTGTCGAGATGTTTCCAATTCATTGTCGGGAGTAACAGTATTTCTGAAGGGTATGTGTAATATACCTATAATATTAAATATTTAACTGTTAATACATTAACAAATAATATAATGTATGTACTTCCCAGAAAAAGTCTTCAGTAATGTCTTCGGATTTCTGACACTGACATTTATCTGTCAGTTACAAATAATTTAAATTTTTAACTAGTTTTCATGGCATTCTTTCGGTTGTTAAATTAATTACAACAGATTATTTTATATATTATATTCCTTTTATCTCTAAATCTATAGAATATATAAAAAAATATTTAAATATATCAGAAAGAGAATTTATTTTTCTTCAATATTATCAAGAAAAATTTTCAAAAAATAATATTTAGAAGATTTTTTTTCAAGAATCTTCTACTTCCGGTTGTCCAATTGTTACCAAAATCTTTTCAGATCTTCCCATGAATGTCCGATTGGGAAATACGTAGTTAAACAAATATAAAGTCTTATAGTTTTTGAGTAATCGTCCTTCCAACATCCCACACACACACACACACATACACACACACACACACACACACAGGCATCATCATAAAAATATTAAAATCGGATTGTAGGGACCTTAAAACGTGCTTATTCAATAAAATCTGGATATGCGATTTTTAGCATGAATCCAATACCTCTCTTAGCGAGAGGTAAAAAGCGAATTGCGGACCGATATTGTTTTTTTTCCTTTTATTTAAAAACACCAAACACGCTTAATACAAATGACTATCAAATCAGAATTAATCTATGGATCAGTCTGAAATTATGTATGGCGACGTTTGAAAGATAGCAGTACTTGGAGGTAACGCCACCGCCCCTCAACAACACCATCTGTTTTCAAACACAGGTACTTATTGACCCACTCTCGTAAAGGCTTCCACTGATTAACGGCAACATATTATTTAAACAGTACATAGTCACATAATATAATATTAAATAGTAAATAACCCTAAGAAACGTTAAGAAGCATGAGTAGTATCGTTATGTCTCTATGTTGAAACAAATGATTATAATTTCCCATGACACTGTTCAAGGGTGAATTCATATAATTATTGGTATAGCATTTTGGTACACAAAACAAGGTTCTATTACGTGCGTGAAAAGCCATTTTACTTTTTAATAATGTAACATATAGGTTACATGATTGTAAAGCAAATTTAATGTACTTTTCAAATTTGTAAAAAAATATAGTATGTTCTATTTGAAATTTAAAAGTTGATATTAATTACTAATTTATTTATTTTATTTATTTATTTATTTATTTATTTATTTATTTATTTATTTATTTATTTATTTATTTATTTATTTATTTATTTATTTATTTATTTATTTATTTATTTATTTATTTATTTATTTAACATCCCATCCATCCCACAGGATCGAAATCCCAAATACGGGGTGGATGCACAAAGATTACATTATGGTACAAACAACAATGTTTCAGCACAAAAAGAGAAAAAAATATATATCTATAACATGAAAAATTAACCTAAAGTATATTTATTAATGCTTGCTTAAAGTGTCTGAATGACAAGTAATGGATATCAATATTATTTGAAATATTATTAAAAATAAAGCATAATTATTGTCTGATGGGCGATCTTGCCTCATAGTTAGTTCTGATAAGTGAACATTGAAAAGTGTATTTACTTCTAGAAGATAGGCGTGGAACAGAAAATGGAATACTAGCTAAACAAATAGGATCGTCTATAATATTGTTAACTAATTTATATACATAAATCGAAGATTGCATCTTTCTTCTATTTTCTAAAGACATCAAGTTGAAAAAGGATAGTCAGTTGTTGTATGATATATCATGAGTAGGATAAACTCCATGGCCGCTAGTATAAACAAGTGATTAAGGGTGATTAGCGAGCATTTGACTAGCATTGTTTTATCCCTGTCAATCGTTTATTTATTATTTTAAATAAAAATACTTCAAATAAAAGTTATAGAAAAATTAATTTCACACATGTTTTATTTGAAGTATTTTTCTCTGAAATAATCTATAAACGATTGACAGAGATAAAACAATGCTAAATCTTTAAATTCTGACTAATAAACCGAAAGTGGTATCATGAATCTACATCCGTCATCAAGTAGCTTACATGTTGCTGTATAAATCATGTTATATGAAAGAAATTACTAACTTAATAAATAAGCGAGATATTTGCTGGATCCATTAAAATATAACACCCTGTATACCCTTCAGAAATACCATCAAATAATTGTACAAGAGACGTAGACTCTAGTAAAACTGTCGTGGCTTGGCTATTTTGTTGCATTATTAATGTATTATGTACAAAATTTATGGTCATTACGTATCTTGTCATCTTTAACTGTATAAAAGGCGTTTAACTGTTCCCTTTTTTCTTTGGAATTCCTTCAAGACGGAAACGAACAAAAAATGAAATGAAGAAGAAAATTTTCGCATTTACTTGAATGGCCCCAATCAATTTATCCCTTAGAAGGAGTTATTCCACTTGTATTTATTTATTTCCTTCGTAATCCGTTAAAAATTACCCGCCATTAAAAAAACAAATGACGCCGATAACCTGTCAATAACAACCCATTTACACGGCGGAATTTCTTATTCAAAACTTCCATCAAGTTCTTAGCGCATGCGCTGTGTTGTGATTCAGGTTTTTGTGCGCATTTTTACGACACGCACCGCAGATTACCAGACAATTGACGATCGCAGGATCTCCTCACCAGCTACGCGATTCGCGATTGTCTCAAACAAACGAATTGCAGATTTAACCGGTCGTAAGTGTGATTGCGTTTATCTTACCGTCACGAACGATGTAGACTGTCTTCTGTTTATATTTGTAGTATAGCAAGAGATATTCAGTTTTGACAGGGACAATATATATGAACTAAATAGTCTTTTACTAATTACACACACTTAACTCAAATATACTATCGTTCAGAAAATTTTGAAACCTTGTATTTCTACCTTACTACTATATGGAAAGATGCTGTTAGATTTTGGAGTAAAACAGATAACAAGACAATTGCACTTTACTAGAAGCTCAAAATAGTTTTTCTTCGAAAAATACCTTTAAATGTTATTTTTCGAGATTTGTTATTATAAAAATTAAAGTTTTTTAAATTTTCTACAGGTTTGTATTAATATTTTTGTATATATTTTATGGATATTTATAAAATTATCTATAGCTTTAATCCCGGAGCATACGCTTTAAACACATCTCATACACATGGTTACACAGTTCAGATCTCCAATGTTTGTAACTGACAGGACAGATATATGTCATTGTCACTGTCAACAAACTAATTATTTCAAATAATAATATTAACGTTTTAAAAAGAAAATAGTAAATGGAACAATAATTATATGGAAAGGAAGTTTCCAGCATAAGTAAATATGTAAAAATATAGGTAAGATAATAAAAACATATATCATCATGGCATATTACCCATTCCTGGGTGAGCCAATCTGCTTTGTACACAGATGTCGGCAATAATGAAGACATATTTGTACCGTGCGGGCGTTTACCAGGCGTCACCTCACGCGAATCTGGGAGTACCGAGTTTGATCCCGACCGACGCCAAATATTTTAGACTTTTAAATGGCACAAAACTGACCCCTGACGAGGGTCATTCAATAAGTAAAGAGACAAATGGCTATAGCTCAAAAACGGTTTATTTCAATCTTTCAAAATTAAGGCTATTTTTCAACATAATCACCCCCCACAGTTATGCACTTGTCCCATCTTTCTTGCAGCTTCCTAATTCCCTTGGCGAAGAATTCTTTCGATTTAGCCCGAAGCCACTTTTGCACCGCTTCCTTAACTTCCTCATTGTTAGCAAATCTTTTTCCACGTAGGGCGTCTTTGAGTGGTCCAAACAGGTAAAAATCAGATGGGGCGAGGTCGGGACTGTAGGCAGGATGAGGTAAGACCTCCCAATCCAATTCTTGAAGCTTATCACGGGTCAGCTGGGCTGTATGAGGGCGGGCGTTATCGTGATGAAGAATGACTCCTTTTGACAAGAGTCCACGGCGTTTGCTCCTGATAGCTGGTCTAACTTTGTGTTCTACCATCTCAGAGTAGTATTGGCTATTGATAGTTCGCTGATCTTCAAGGAAATCGCAATAGACTGGACCCTGTGAGTCCCAAAAGATGGTCAGCATCACATCGGGGTTCATCACCTACACTTGTTCGGCCACTTTTAAACCGATCAACCCACTTGTAAAAATTCGCACGGTTCATACAACTTTTACCGTACTGTATTAACATTCAAGAAAAAATTTCACTTGGTTTTACACCTTCTGCGACTAAAAATCTAATGACTGAGCGCTGCTCTTCTAAGGTGCAATCGTCTAGTGGACTTGCCATGGTGAACTGAAAATTTTGAGGTTATGTTGACATAAAATGATGAAACAGCTGATCAGAGCATATCCCAAGGTTGCCAACTAACACCCCTGAAAAGATTGTACACATTCATTGAATAGTTTTAAAATTATAGAATTTGTCTCTTTACTTATTGAATGACCCTCGTAATATTTAAAACGATCAATCCATTCAAAGATCTTGCTTGTACTTAAACTCTCGCCGTATTTCTGCTCCATCTTTGAATAATTTCTGCAGGTATAAATAAATAAATAAATATATCATCACGGCATATTACCCATTGCTAGGTGTGCCAATCAGCTTTGAACACAGATTTCGGTAATGATGATGACATATTTGTACCGTGCGGGAGTTTACCAGGCGTCACCTCACTCATTGCTGGCGTGGAGAGTGCACCACAGGGGTCAATTTTGTGCCATTTAAAATTCGAAATATTTGGCGTCGGTCGGGATCGAACCCGGTTCCCCAGATTCGCGACCAGACACTCAGGCACACGGCCACGAGACCCCAGGTATCATCCCCTTTAAGTGAAGAAAACACACCACTGCTCTAATTTCTTCCTTGGTGTAGTCCGACAAAGGAGCACTCCTATTGAATTGTCATGAAAAGTTAAAGTTATTGTCGTCGTCTTATATGTTGCGAAGTACGTCTTGCAGAAGGCAAGGCAAGTCAATGTCGGCGGGATTCGCAGTTGTTTTGTTGTTTTTTTTAGCGGTCGTGGTAGATGCAGCACAGCGTTGTGGTATTGTTCAAGTAATTTATTGTTGCTATCTTGTTGTTTGTTGTCAAGTTGTAGGAATGTAGGAGGACAAGAAGTACTGTCATACTGCAGCTAGTTTTTAATTTGATTTATTGCCAGGCGATGAATCCACGTCCACTTCAACCGAATTAAATTGTACCGCTTTTAAATTTAATTTATAATTGATTTAACCCAACATAATACATAATTCCAATTTTTAATCAGAACAGAATCTGTAATTAAAAAGCAAACTGGCATGCTTAAAATTTGGATAATAAGCAGTATGACTCATACTTCGAATTTACAAATAGCACAAAACTACTTTCTATTTGCACGATATTGTCAATATCGAAACATGCAAATAAAAATTTGATGTAGCCAGCACATTACCTTCCGTCAGTTCTATGTATTTTGTGCAAATTTCATACAGAAAATTGCTAGCAAAAGATTATATATTTCCAGTAAAATTATTTCATAAACAAACTATGTAAATTGCACGTGACACTAATATCTTCTTCTTTAGCTTTCCCACTCTTTAGGGGTCACTATTTCTCGCAAGTCTTCCGCACTACAGTCCTTACATCTTAACTTCGGTTTTCCTCTGTTTTTTGTACCTTCTACTATTAAGCTATTCATTTTTCTTCTAATGTATTCTTCATCTCTCCTCATGACATGTTCAAACCAATGTAATCGTCTCTCTTGTATCTATTCTTTGATACTGACATCTGTCAATTTGTATTATCTGAATATATTAGCAGTTTCAATGGCTAGCGTAGCTGGCTGATTTATGATTCTTTAAATACAGTTACACTACAATATTCTAAAATATATTAAAATATAATTACATTAAATGTCAATAAATGATATTTATCTGCATTTTTACCTCTCGCTAAGAGAGGTATTGGATTCATGCTAAAAATCGCATATCCAGATTTTATTGAATAAGCACGTTTTAAGGTCCCTACAATCCGATTTTAACATTTTTACGATGATGTCTGTGTGTGTGTGTGTGTGTGTGTGTGTGTGTGGATGTGTGTGTGTGGGATGTTGGAAGGACGGTTACTCAAAAACTATAAGACTTAAAATTTGTTTAACAACGTATTTCCCAATCGGACATTCATGGGAAGATCTGAAAAGGTTTTGGTAACAATTGGACAACCGGAAGTAGAAGATTCTTGAAAAAAAATCTTCTAAATATTATTTTTTGAAAATTTTTCTTGATAATATTAAAAAAAATAAATTCTCTTTCTGATACATTTAAATATTTTTATACATATTTTATAGATTTAGAGATAAAAGGAATATAATATATAAAATAATGTTGTAATTAATTTTACAACCGAAAGGATGCCATGAAAAATAGTTGCAAATTTAAATTATTTGTAACTGACAGATAAATGTCAGTGTCAGAAATAATGAGTAATGAAAGAAAAATGTATTTGGAGAATCCCTTAATTCTTGATCTGTGACTATTATGGAGATGACAAGTCTAGGTTGAAGGACTTAAATTTGTTTCAAACATTATGGGACAATGTATACCAGTACTGTAGACTAGAGTAACTTTGAATTGCGAAAAAGCTATCAAATTCTTCTCAAGTAAGTTGTAAATATTGACAAAATTACACATCGATATAAGAATAATCGGAGTGCAATCTATCCGTCACTTTATTAAAGGGAATTAGTGTTATTTAGATATAACAAGTATGAAAAAATAAAATGTAAAAGAAGATATGTAAGAATAGATGCACAATCCATATATACATTTTAGACCGCCCAAAATTAATGTTTTTACTAGAAGAATATGAAGAGAAAGTAAACAAGGTTGTTCGAATTGAAAATTGCAGTTACCAGCCTAATATTTATATATGGTAAACTCTACTTTGTAATTTATTGTAACATAATTTATGGTAAAATATCTTTATGTTGAGACATGCTATTATTGAATAATAAAGAAGTTTATACGTCATAGATTTATATGAATATATTATTTGTATTCATAAAAATATTCTTTGCTTTATGCATACAGCCAGGTAAAATATACGGCGAGAGGTTATGTGCTGGCCACATCAGATTTTTTTTCAAGAAAAACTGTTAAAATCTTCAAATTAAGATACTTCCGGTTATCCAATCGTAACCAAAATCTAATCAACTCTTCATATGGATGTACGAAAGAGGAATATGAAATAATTATAATTTTTGGAATTGTAGTATTGGAGTTAAGAGATTCGGAACGATCGTCACATATACACAGACTCACACACATATACAGACTTATAATACAAACATACTATGTCAATTGCACTTAACAAAGACATTTTTCAATCAGAATTTTCTTAATATATTATACGTACATTAGTTTCCATGGTTAGCGTAGCTGCATGCTTTATGATAATTAATATCTTTATAAGTTTTTAACTTTATATCCATCTAATAGGTAATATCATTGAATATATAATACATATAAGAATGGCAACGTAATGTATTTAGATTAAATATTTCGAGAGAAGGTGCCATCTATCCCTCCATATACGAATTATTTCTGAGTTAGTTCAAAAAATACATAATAGGTGGATGTTGCACAGTATTGCCACGTAGCTAGAACAGCAAGTTAAGATTTTATAAAGGTTTTTAAGTTTGCTACTGTAAAACAAGTATACATGTACATTGAAGATTCAAAATATATTATCTGGTTATTATGAAACAATATTTTTGAATTTTTGATTATTGAATACCTCTAACAAATACTATTTGGCAATGCTGTCAGCACGATTTACCGTAGTTCATAGTTTTATGGTAGGAGTCACTAGCTATCTATAATAATTTTGTGAATAAAAAGAGACAGATATAGTATGTTGCTAGGCCATATGCGTTGCCATTCTTATATGTATTATATATTCAAAGGTAATATGAAATGCAATCAAATCGTATATAGAATAAAATATTATTTAATATTTATAATAACATTAAATTTGAAAAATTATATTTAACAGCGGTTTTCAAGAAAAACTGTTAAAATCTTCAAATGAGGGTACTTCCGGATGACCAACTATAACCAAAATCTAATCAATTTTTAGAATTGTAGTATTACGTTATCGCCGCTGAAATTATCCTCACACATATACACACGCACACACACACACACACACAAACTTACACATACATACAGACATCATGACATCATTGTAAAAATAGTAAAATAATATTCTAGGGACCCTAAAACGTGCTTATTCATTAAAAATTCACCACCGATTTTTGTTGACCAAAGATAATACCTTCCTTACCTAAAGGTGACGGAACGCAGATCTTATGCTCGGTTGCAGAAACGTTCATCAACGATTTGTTTATTAACAAACAAATGCAACGAGATTTTTTGACAGCAATGATTTAAATGTCATAAAAATAAGGAAACTGATTCGAATTTGTTCATTTTGATGGTCCGTTAACTAAACAAAGCGTTAATGAACATTTGTGCAAGCGGGCATTATATTATTATTATATTCTATTCACGTAAAACATAACCACCCTAATTCATAAAAACTATTTAACTCCAAACTCATAACCTAAGTTTCGTACTTCCTTCCTTATTACCTCGACGGTGTTCCTGCTAAGGCGCAGCAGGATCTCCAAGGCAGAAGGAAGGAAGCCCGTATTAAGTTTACGATCGCCTTGATAGCAATATCACATGCATCATCAATGTCAAAATGTGTACGCTACACACACCTCTACGGTACTAATTAAGGCGCCTGTGCAGCAATACTGAATCATGGTAACGTCTGTAGCAGGAGGTAAAAGATAATTTGACAAGAAACAGCGAAAGTTGAAAATTTGGTGGATGAATGTATGCTATGAATTTTTACCTCTCGCTAAGAGAGGTATTGCATTCATGCTAAAATCGCATATCCAGATTTTATTGAATAAGCACGTCCCTACAATCCGATTTTAACATTTTTACGATGACGTCTGTGTGTGTGTGTGGATGTATCTCTGTGTGTGTGTGTGTGTGTGTGTGTGTGTGTGTGTGTGTGTGTGTGTGTGTGTGTATGTGTGTATGTGTGTATATGGGATTACTCAAAAACTATAAGACTTTATATATGTTTAACTACGTATTTCCTAATCGGACATGGGAAGATTTGAAAAGGTTTGGTAACAATTGGACAACCGGATATAGAAGATTTTTGAAAAAAATCTTCTAAATATTATTTTTTGAAATTTTTTCTTGATAATAGTAAAGAAAATTAAATTCTCTATCTGATGCATTTAAATATTTTATTATATCTTCTATAGATTTAGAGATAAAATAAATATAATATATAAAATAATCTGTAATAAATTTTACAGCCGAAAGAACGCCATGGAAAATAGTTGAAAATTTAAATTGTTTGTAACTGACAGATAAATGTCAGTGTCAGAAATCCGGAGACATTACTGAAGACTTTTTCAAGGAAGTATATACATTATATTATTTCTTAATGTATTAATAGTTAAATATTTAATATTATAGGTATATTACACATACCCTTCAGAAATACTGTTACCCCCGACAATGAATTGGAAACACCACGAAAAATTAGAAGAGTAGGACAAAATTTCTTCATAGAATGAATTTAAAAATAAGGTATACAAGAAATGTTAAAAACATTAGGGCGCGAGCAGTCATGTGACTTTGTTGGCCTTGACAAGCAATATGGGGGCCCATGTCAGAATGATAACAATTAATTATGTATATAGATGTCAAATATAATTTCTCATTCTAAATATAGTCATTTTCCAATTCCATTTAGTTTATTTTCCTCGACAAGTAAATTCCACATTCCTGGTTACAAATTAACTACGTGAATTTAGAAAATCTTGAAATTTTTAATGAAAAATTCTGACATTTGACATCTATGTACATAATTACTAATTATCATTCTGAAACGGACCCCTACATCTGCTTGTCAAGGCCAACAATGTAACATGACTGTTCGCGCCCTATACTTATGTAACCAAAAAAAGAAAGTGGCGAGAGGTATTGTGCTGGTCACAACAGATTTTTTTATTTTTATTAATACCAGGGTTGTTTTCTTAATGTCGAGCTTAGTCAGTAGGGCGTGAATTTTTAATATATCTATTTAACACAAATAATACATTTTGGCGTTTTGAAGACAGTCATTGGAACTGAACACTTCTATGAAATATGAAATTTAAAAACGAGCATTTTCAAATTATAATTTTTTACAAATTCAAGCGTAAGCTAAGCCACCAAAAATATTTTGATGCACTGAAGACGGTATTTGGGTGTGAGTCACGTTCATCAGCTACTGTACAGTGGTTTCGTTCTTACTGTAAAAGGCTGAGCGAATTTGATAATATTAATTGATACACTAAAATAATCTGATGTGGCAAGCACAATACCTTCCGTCAATCCTGCGTATTAAGTACAAATTCCATACATAATTTTCTTGCAAAAGATTCGAAATTTCAAGTAAAATTATTTCATAAACAAACTATGAAAATGATGGCGATGCATTGGTCTGAAACTATTTCGTAGTGTTTCAAACCATTATATTTTGACGACGCAACGATGACGTCAGAGACGAAATTGGTTGAAACAGTTTCGTATGTTTTCAAACCGATCCGCTGGGCTGGTTTGAAACAGTTTCGAATTATTTCGTAGTAAAGGGGGTAAACCTTGAGAACACGGAACACTGATAACGTTTGAAAATCATTATATATTAATTTAAAACATAATAATTCTGAATGCTCCATTATTATCTGTAAAAAATAAAACGTTTGTATGTGTAAATAAACATAAAAATCTGATGTGGACACCACATGACTTCCTTGTACGATTATTAAACTATACATATTTTTTTAATAAATAAATTACAAAATATTAATTTTAACTTCAAAACAGTAAGATATATAGCGACCATAATCTAACCCGGTTCTTTTTAAAGAGAGTTTTGATTACAACAAAGAAATATTTGATTACAACAATGAATATGACTAATTTCATAATAAAAATATAATATTTGTTATTATACGAATTATAAAATTCCACGTATTTAACGTAATTTGACATGAACATTTTTTTAATGTTTTTGTCCTAATCCATAGCAAGCTTTATTACAAAAACAAAAAAGTATATAATTTTTAAATTTACATATCTCGCTTATACAAAGGGCTAATTTAATAATACTTGATGTGCTAGACGCAGAAATTAATTCTCTAAAACTTTTATTTGAAGCATTTATTTCTAAAATCAAAATAAAATCATTTTATTCAAGAAAAACTGTTAACAACTTTAAGTAATGTACCACTTCCGGTTAGCCTATTTTAACCAAAATCTATTATGTTATTTCGATTGACATAAAAGTCTTGTATACCAAATTTGAAAAGTTTTGGATCATATTTTAAAACAGTTTTTCATTAAAATCTATTATAGGCTTCATGTAAAGTGCCACTTCTGGAAATTTTGTAATAACCAGAAAGGGAGATGCACAACTAGATGTTATAAGAGTCCTAAATACAAAATTTCAACTTTCTACGGCTTACCGTTTTTGAGTTATGCGAGATACGTACGTACGTACAGACGTCACGACGAAATTAGTCAAAATGGATTCAGGGATGATCAAAATGGATATTTCCGCTGAAATCTGAAAACCGATTTTTTTCGCGATTACAATACTTCCTTTACTTACGTACAAGGAAATAAAAATCTGTTGTGGCCAGCACAATACCTTCCGTCATTCCTGTGTATAATGTATAAATTCCATACATAATTTTTCTTACAAAAGATTCTAAATTTCCAGTAAAATTATTTCATAAACAAACTATTCAAATTGCACTTGACACTGACATCTTCTTCTTCTTACCGTGTTTTACTAAATCAGGCTCGAAATTAAGTGTGGGACAATGGATACTCTCGATAAAATCTAACTATAAATTCTAATCCCTCATCATGATCGCTGTCACGTCAACTATCATGTACGTACATATCTCGCATGTTATGCTTCACGTGCAGACAGCCTGGCATTCGCGTTCGCAGTGTTATCGCGAACCTCGCCAGCTGCATTTTGCAGCAGATAACTGGCTGATAGCTCGCAGGAGACATCTACTACATTGCCGCGTTTCTGCCTAATCGCACAGGATTCTCCGAGGTTGCGCACACTAAAAACTGCTTTCGAAGAACTACAACCAAAGCCAATTATTGAACATAGTCAATATAAGAGGAAACAGGGATACTACATTACTACCTAATAGTATAAAAATGATGAATGAAATATATTGTAACAAGGCGAGCAATAACAAATAAATAACTTTTTATAATCTTTTCTAAATTATAGTTTCAGAAATAATATTTCAACTTGTTATCTTTGTTAGTCAAAATTCCGTTTAGAAATAGTTATCATCTTTTATTAACTGACTGTTTAGTCTATTATTTGATGTTATTAAGTTTAGAAGTTATTGCAAGCCTACGTGCAGGGCTGATATTTTGTTGGTTGCTATATAATACCCTCTTCAACCCCTCAGAGAGGTAAGCCTCTCATGAAAGTAACGTTTTGTTTTAAGTCTGTCTTAGATACTCATGTCGACAAGACATGTAGTCGGTCCTATGCCCGTATTAATAGTCGTTCCTCAAACTCAACCTTAAGGTTTTCTTGGCTGAGACGTCCTCAACTACCTGAGTTAAGTGTGTTTTATAGACGTTCCTTCGGCAAACCTCGGCTGAGGAGCCTCAGCTCTACCTCAAGCGTCCTTGCCGGGGACACATGCGCAGTTTTAGGTTATAATTGGCGCGATTTGAAACACTGATATATTTGAGGTATTGAGGTTATATTATTAGAGTTTTTTATACATTGTAATAAACATAGATAATGGCAGAGGAAAACTTTGACGACTATTTCGAGTTTAAGGAACATCGTGTAAGAGAACGATTTCGTTTACAAAAACTGAGTTATGAAAGTAAACATGCGTGCTCAAGATAAAGTAGGGTTAGAAAAGAACAGAACTGTACATAAAACAATATTTACAATAAACAACAACAAAAATTCATTACCAACGTGGGACCTGTTAGTCCCCACAGTTAAATTTAAAGAAACTAGAAGTTTTTTTACAGTTATAAAACAATATTTATATTTTTTTATTTCTATTTTGTTATATAAATAAAGAATTAATAATTCATGAAAAGTCTATTGGCAGTTGTAAAATACTAGGAATGATTATACGTTAAAAAGTGCATACAATTTTTTATTTTTCGGTAAATTTTATCTTATTCTAACTATTAACATGTAATACTAAAAAGAAGTTTTCAAAACGCGTCAGTTATAATTTACAATTGCGTATATGACTCTGCTAAAGAGCCTCAAGGAAGGCTTCAACCTACCTTGAGATAAGGAAGCGTTTTCGGGACTCAAGGAACGTTTATTGTAAGGGCAAGGCGGCCTCAAGTCTTCCTTCGCCCAAGGTAGCCTTGAGGAGCGACTTTTAATACGGGCATTAGATACTCGTGTCGACGAGACATGTAGTTTGAGTTTTATGTTGAGCGCGTACTAGACGCTAGTACGCAGGGTTACAACAATGTAACAGTTTAGTTTATGTGTTTAATTATGTTTAGTGTAATCAATAATAATAAGTGTAGTGTAAATATTAATCATGTAAATAAAGAAAGTAGGTTAAATTCTAATAATGTCTGTGTCCATAATATAAGTGTGTATAAGTGTTCATCGGCCATCAAAGTGTAAGTGTATAAGTGCAAGTGTCTATGTGTTCGTCCTTTCGATAAAGCAAGTCATCGTCATCGTTGGTAAAAGAAGTGTAAAACAACAATCATTAGAGCCTCTGTAACACACCCCTCGTGTTACAATATTGTTACAGGATAATTCAATACAGGGTGTTTCAAAGTAGATAATTGAAATTCTGGGAGGTTAAAAGACACTTGTTTTTTTAAGTATTGCATTCATGCTAAAAATGGCATATCCAGATTTTAATGAATAAGCACGTTTTAAGGTCCCTACAATCCGATTTTAACATTTTTACGATGATGTGTGTGTGTGTGTGTGTGTGTGTGTGTGTGTGTGTGTGTGTGTGTGTGTGGATGTATGTGTTTATGTAGGATGTTGGAAAGACGATTACTCAAAAAATATAAGACTTTAAATTTGTTTAACTACGTATTTCCCAATCGGACATTCATGGGAAGATCTGAAAAAGGTTTTGGTAACAATTGGACAACCGTAGTTGTAGTAGAAGATTGTTGAAAATAATAATAAATATTATTTTTTGAAAATTTTTCTTGGTAATATTAAAGAAAATTAAATTCTCTATCTGATACATTTAAATATTTTATTATATATTCTATAGATTTAGAGATAAAAGCAATATAATATAATATATAAAATAATCTGTTATAATAAATTTTACAGCCGAAAGAATGCCATGGAAAATAGTTGAAAATTTAAATTGTTTGTAACTGAGAGATAAATGTCAGTGTCAGAAATCCGGAGACATTACTGAATACTTTTTCTGGGAAGTACATACATTATATTATTTCTTAACGTATTAATAGTTAAATATTTAAAATTATAGGTATATTACATGTATCCTTCAAAAATACTGTCAATCCTGACAATGAATTGGAAACATTTCAAAAAATTAGAAGAGGATAAAATTTCTTCATAAAATGAATTTAAAATTAAACAATCTAAATATAAGGAATAGATATATGTAAGTAGAATTTTTGGTGTAGAGTGTAGGTATACAAGAAATGTGAAATACAATAGGGCGCGAGCAGTCATGTGATTTTGTTGGTCTCGACAAACTGATATGGGGGCCCATGTCAGAATGATAGCTAGTAATAATTATGTTTATATAGATGTCAAGTAACATAATTTCGCATTCTAAATTTAGTGATTTTCCAATTCCATGTGGTTTATTTCCCACATTCCTGGTGACAAAAAAAATTAATCAAAAAGTGATGAGACAAAGGTCTCTTTTGTCTTTTATGTAAGTATGAAAAATAAATTTCTTCGCTTCACCGCCGAATTCACTATTAATCCGTTGATTAATAATGAGTTGATTAAATAATCTAGTTGATCTGTAGATAAATGTATGTTCTAATTCGTCAACTTGATATCCGAATCAAGGAATCATGATCAACAGATTTAAAATTAGGATTCAAAGATGTGATCAGTCCTTGATTCAAGTAATATGGCGACTCAATTGATCATTAATTTTGATTAGTAAATTAGATTAATTTTTAATGGTGAATTGGACTGATTCAAAATCAGTGTTGACCTGGGGACCAACTCATGATTAAGGAATGGTGAATTCGTCCGTTAAGGTATTATTTTGTAGGACTTGATTCGATATTTCAATACAATTTAATATGTTTGTCACAGAATCTTTCAGAAAAACTTTCTTCTATTTTCTCGTCATTAAAATTCTGCCCACAAATTGAATCGGTTCGAATTTGTCTAAAACTCCAACTAAATCTATCGAAAGGCGTTATAAATCAAAGTTAATGCTTTCTTAAGCATCCAGCGAACCTGGTTATTGAATGAATAAATCATACACAGCCGTAAAGAACCCCGTAAGTTATTCTTCGCGTTTTGTCCAAGCCCAGAAATCACTGAAACATATTAACCGCCTATCAATATGCCTGCTGTATGGGCGCAGTGGCATTTTATAGCTCGGTTATGGCGTTTTTTCAGCAGATGTCGACAGCGGGAATTTATAATTTCTTATAATTATGTTTTTCTCGAAAGAGTAATTTGGATCGGGGGAATGACAGCAGTTAAAATAATAAGTCGTTAAGAAGTGGAGCTAATTGGTCTGGATTTTATTATTGCTAGTAATAGAATTTTGATATTATTGTTATTATGTCGTGACTGTAGTACTCAAACTATTTGTATGGAAGTTTAGGAAATTTTATTCTTTTGACTAGCCCTTTAAATCTAAAACAAAAAATATTGTGAATTGCTAGGGTAACGAATTAATAAATTGTACTGATGCGCTCAGGGATGTGCTGTAATCTATGATACGTAGATAATGCGTAAGCAACGTAAAGAATGCGTAGAGTATGTAAATAACGTAAACTTCGTACAATAAAATTTTTGAAAGATGTCCAATCAAGGGCACCTGTATCACGAACGAATTAACAAATAGGCATATAACACGCTTGTCTTTCAAAAATTCATATTGTTTCGACTAAGTTAGGACATTCCATTTATAAACGATGCTCGTTGTTGATAATACTTTCGCTGTAACGTAAGTTTATTTATTAATTCAGATACATTACCTGGATTCATAGCCGTACGTATAACGTTATATTCTGTCAGAGTCACTGACACTGACATTGTGTCAGTATCTTATTTTTAACATATTTGGTTTTACATTTGCTTATAAACTTACTAGTTGACTTATTTTTGAATGCTTTTCCTGTAATATATATTTTTATAATAATAAAATAACAGTAGTAATCTTACGTACCCTCATAAAAACTAAGCAAACGACACTACTGAATTTGTCATGATTGGCGGAGCAAAAATCTGAATTCATACAATTCGTAGACAACCTTGATCGGACATCTTTCAAAAATTTTACTGTATATTGATGAAGATAATTTCCTACTTATGTTGAGTCAGGGTCATTGATAATATATAAACAAAAATATGTTATGGTCAGCACAATACCTTTCGCCCCTTCTGTTTTTGGTCACATAAGTATAGGGCGCAAGCAGTCATGTGACTTTGGTGGCCTTAACAAGCAGATATGGGGGCGACAGAATGACAACTAGTAATTATGTACATAGATGTGAAATTTCAGAATTTTTCATTCAAAATTTCAAGATTTTACTTGCCTAGGAAAATAAACTACATGTAGTTGGAAAATCACGAAATTTAGAATGAAAAATTATGATATTTGATATCTATGTACATAATTATTAGCTATCATTCTGACACGGGCCCCCATATCTGCTTGTCAAGGCCAACAAAGTCACGTGACTGCTCGCGCCCTATTTTATTTAACATTTCTTGTATACCTACACTTACACCAAAGTTCTACTTATATCTATTCTTTATATGTAGATTTTTTTAAATTTAGATTCATTCTATGAAGAAATTTTGTCCTATTCTTTTCGAGATATTTCCAATTCATTGTCAGAATTAACAGTAATTCTGAAGAGTATTGTAATATAACTATAATTTTAAATATTTAACTATTAATACAATAAGAAATAATATATATGTATGTACTTCCCAAAAAAAGTGTTCAGTACTGTCTCTGGATTTCTGACACTGACATTTATCCGTTACTTGCAAACATTTTAATTTTTCAATTGGTTTCCATGGTATTATTTCGGATATAAGATTTATTAAAACAGATTATTTTATATATTATATTTATTTTATCGCTAAATCTATAGAAGATATAAAATATTTAAATATATCAGATAGAGAATTTATTTTTCTTTAATATTAGCAAGAACAATTAAAAAAAATATTTAGAAGAATTTTTTAAGCATCTGCTACTTCCGGTTGTTAGCAAAATCTTTTCAAACCTTCACATTAATGTCCGATTGGGAAATATATAAATAAATAGTTAAACAGATGTTAAATCTTATAGTTTTTGAGAAATAGTCCAACATCCACACACACACATACACACACACACATACACTCACACATACACACACATACATACACTAACATATACACTAACACATACATCATTGTAAAAATCTGATGTGGCCAGCACATAACCTCTCGCCGTATATTTTACCTGGCTGTATGCATAAAGCAAAGAATATTTTTATAAATACAAATAATATATTCATATAAATCTATGACGTATAAACTTCTTTATTATTCAATAATAGCATGTCTCAACATGAAGATATTTTACCATAAATTATGTTACAATAAATTACAAAGTAGAGTTTACCATATATAAATATTAGGCTGGTAACAGCAATTTTCAATTCGAACAACGTTGTTTACTTTCTCTTCATATTCTTCTAGTGAAAACATTAATTTTGGGCGGTCTAAAATGTATATATGGATTGTGCATCTATTCTTACATATCTTCTTTTACATTTTATTTTTTCATACATGTTATATCTAAATAACACTAATTCCCTTTAATAAAGTGACGGATAGATTGCACTCCGATTATTCTTATATCGATGTGTAATTTTGTCAATATTTACAACTTACTTGAGAAGAATTTGATAGCTTTTTCGCAATTCAAAGTTACTCTAGTCTATAGTACTGGTGTACATTGTCCCATAATGTTTGAAACAAATTTAAGTCCTTCAACCTAGACTTGTCATCTCCATAATAGCCACAGATCAAGAATTAAGGGATTCTCCAAATACATTTTTCTTTCATTACTCATTATTTCTGACACTGACATTTATCTGTCAGTTACAAATAATTTAAATTTGCAACTATTTTTCATGGCATCCTTTCGGTTGTAAAATTAATTACAACATTATTTTATATATTATATTCCTTTTATCTCTAAATCTATAAAATATGTATAAAAATATTTAAATGTATCAGAAAGAGAATTTATTTTTCTTTAATATTATCAAGAAAAATTTTCAAAAAATAATATTTAGAAGATTTTTTTTCAAGAATCTTCTACTTCCGGTTGTCCAATTGTTACCAAAACCTTTTCAGATCTTCCCATGAATGTCCGATTGGGAAATACGTTGTTAAACAAATTTTAAGTCTTATAGTTTTTGAGTAACCGTCCTTCCAACATCCCACACACACACATCCACACACACACACACACACACACACACACACACAGACATCATCGTAAAAATGTTAAAATCGGATTGTAGGGACCTTAAAACGTGCTTATTCAATAAAATCTCGATATGCGATTTTTAGCATGAATCCAATACCTCTCTTAGCGAGAGGTAAAAATCATATTTTCATTTACAACGATACTTTCAAAAATTGATTGAAACTAAGTTTAGATGTTGATTTATGTATCATAACAATGTGAGCATTGTGATGCACTAAGCTAACTCTAAACAATTTTGAATGTCCGTCAAATGATATCTGATAGACACCGCTCAGGGTAAAAAAAACTTGTCAATACCGAAAATGTAATGATAAGAAACATAACATCTAGAAATATAATGAGTTTCGTTTATTATCCTGTTCACATTTCATATATCCTAAAACAATATCTCATTGCAATACAATTTTCAGGATAATAAAAATTCCATCTCAAATTTTTACTATAGTGTAAAATTTTATATAAAACTACCTATAACTTCTACATGCTTTATCCAGACCATCTATAAATACCTGGAAAGTTTAGTGTTCACTGGTGTAGTAGTATTATAAAACTATAATAGGCAGTCTTGCTCCTATAAGCTTACTGCTTGTACTTGCTCTGCTATAAGATAAGTCTTATAGTTTATTGAAGTGATAAAATATGCATGCAATATCTACTGTACTTTTCAGTTCTTGGTTTACGGCCTTCTGAGAAACTAGAACGTAAAGAATATGGATGAGATAAGCTGAAGAACTGGTTATTCATATAAGAAGTTAATTAAAAAGTATGAAAGAAGTTGAATTTTTAACTAGTAGCTGCAAATAGATTTTTAATAAATACATTAAAATAATATCAGTGTGTCGTCGACAAGCGTGTACCTATCCAAGATGTGTAAAAGAATATAATAAAAACATAAATAATTCAATTAAAATTTAAAATACTACAGGTAATTTTGCAAAAATTCTGATATTTTCTCACGACCACATACGAAACATATTGTTTCCATACGATTATCTAGGCACGAAAATTAACAATATCAATTCCAATAAGTATATTGTAAACGAACAAACAGATGCTACCGAATCCCCATTGTTGAACACAGTGTAATTTCATAAATTTACTCAGTCTGAAGATGTCCGCGAGGACGAAACGGCCGTCGCAAGTTGTTTTTAGCTCTCGCTAAAGAGGTATTGGATTCATGGTAAAAATCACATATCCAGATTTTAGTGTGTGTGTGTGTGTGTGTGTTAAGATGTTGTACGATTTCTCAAATTCTATACGTCTAAAGACAAGTGTAACTACGGACTCGTCAATCTAACAGTAATGGGAAGAGTTGAATAGGTTCTGGTAACAATTGGAAAACCGGAAGTGGCAGTTTCTAAAAAAAAAATTCTAAATATTATTTTTGAAAATTTATGTTACTGCAAATAATAAAGATAATTAAATTCTCAATCTGATACATTTAAAAAAATATTATACCTTTTATAAGTTTAGAGATATATTATATAATAATAGAGAATAATCGCGTTGCCCAAAAAACAGTTGAGATATTTAATTGTTTGTAATTGACAGATAGATGCATTATGTCAGTGTCAAAAATTTGCAGTTTAACTAACATTACTGGAAGATTTTTCTGGGAGGTACGAGTACATTTAATATATCTTATTGTATTAATAATTAAATATGTATTTAAAATTATAGGTATGTTAATATTACATATATCCTTAAGAAATACTGCTAATACCATTAATGAATTTGAAGAATTTTGAACATATTAGAAGAGTAGGTCAAAATTCTTCATAGAACGAAAGAAGAGATACAATTTCATTTATTTGTGTATACAAGAAATGTTAAATTCGGGCGCGAGCAATTATGTGACTTTATTGGCCATGGCAAGCAGATATCGGAATCCATGTCAGAATGACGAGTAGTAGTCATTTACATACATGTCACAATTTTCATATGTCATAATTTTTCATTCAAAATTTCAAAATATTCTGATGGATAGAAAATCATGATGTTTGGAATGAAAAATTATGATACACCTATTTACATTATTACTAGCTGCCATTGTGACACTGCCCCCCCCCATATTTGCTTGTCAAGGCCAAAAAAATCATATGACTGCTCGCGCTCTATATGCAACATAAAATGAAAATGGCGAGAGATATTGTGCTGGCCACAACAGATATTTTATTTACAATATCGTTCATGTATTAGATAAATCACAACACATTAGTGTGTTATTATAATGCACAGAAGTGTTGCCAACTGACCGGTAATTTGACTTTGTCTTTTAGGAGAAATCGCTAAATATCAAAGTATGAAAATAAATAATCTGACTATGAGTGATAATATATAAATTTAACCCTTTTTTGTTTATAATAATAGTTGGGACGATAATTTCACATTTATGATAAGGTACTTATAAACAGAACATTTGGTGATACTGCCGCACTCGACATTTCACTTTCGTTTTACTTTGCGTTATTTGACATTTGATTTGAAGATAGAATCGTTTGAACATGTATAAAACAATGAATGCGTGGTTAATATGGTAGTATTATACAGTGTGTTCCAAAAAAATCCTAACTCGGAGTAGGCTATGAACCGAGAAATGTATGTCTGATCATTATTTAGTTCAAAAGTCAAATTGTCAAAATTGATCTTAAAATGTAATTTCAAGGAGAAAAGGTAATAAAGAAGGGTACAGTATATTGCCATTCGCCGTTTTCTAATTCATTTCCATTTCTAAAATAATGATTCAAGAATAAAAGATTTGATTTCTTTTGATAACATTTTACAATATCTCGTGTCAAATTGACATTTAATTAAATAATTTAAAATTGACATACGATCCCTTGTTCATAGCATACTCCGAGTTAGGATTTTTTTTGCACACTGTACAGTAATAGTATATTATTAACCAAGGTACGGAAGATTATCATTATTGACCTAGCGTCAAGATTGTATCCCGAGCTGATCAATAATGGTCTTCCCTACCAAGGTAAATATACTATTTTATTCACTACTAGCACTTACATATTTTCTAGTTAATGATTTTTAAATTGATAATAAGGAAGCATATTGAAATGAACATTTGTTTTGTAATATTTCAAAATCAAAGTAGGTCTCATTTGTTTTTTTTAACGTTTGACATTTCTTCAGTTTGAATCATTTGAATCTTGTGTGAATCCATTTTTACTATTAATTATGAGTAGTGAAAGTGACATTAACTGCACTCCTCCAGAATTAAGGCAGCAGGTTGAAAATGTATATAATTTATTACTGCCAGAAAAATCAAAAAGTAAATATATGAAAGTGTATACCATATTTAAAGATTGGTGTCTGATAAAAAGGTAACTAAAATCTCTGAAAATGTGTTGCTGGCATATTTTCAAGAAAGTTATATTTCTTATTAACAAAATAAAGCGTCTACTACTATTCAACATAACCCTATTATTTTACAATGTCACCAACGTTATTTGATGCCAGTGTTGCCAACATACATCTATGTATTCCTATATCTCTATGTTTGACAATTTGATTTCTGGGAAATTCAGCCTTATTGTGAATTTATAGTATTATAGACCAAGTTTACTGTATAATAATATACACTTTTTTAGTTTATTATATGGTTTTAGAAGTATAAAAATTACTGTCAATATTGACATTTAACAGAGGTCGGTAATAATGATTACCGACCTTGGTAGGTAATTATGGGTAACCATGGTTACAATGTACAGGTAGGAAAAAACAATTTCGCTTGTCAAATAAAAGTAAATACTTGCGGTTGCTTAGGCTAGTAGTGAATAATAGTATATTGTGTTATTAGGAGTAAAAGTGAGATTTTGTGAGCGCGGTAGTTTAAACGACGAGCGAAGCGAGTCGAATAAATGCACGCGAGGCACACAAAGACACTTTTACTCCGAATGACACATTATATTTTTTCTTCAAACGTAGAAATTTAAAGAAAAATATCTACTACTGACGTTACATTTTACATAAATTACGTTTGCGACACGTTTGCGATTTCGATTGCCCTATAGCTATGCATACTTATTTGTTCCCTTTTGGTTATAAACATTGAAATGAATTTATTCACGTTTTGACGTTTAAATAAAAACTGTCCAATTTTATATCCTCCTTGTGTGCAATTATGTCGGAATTTGAAGGATTATAATGTAATGTAAGTCGCCTGAAGTTCAATTGGATGGAAATCTAATAGTGTGGCTGAAAGATATGTCCACGAATCACTGCAAATCAATATAATCTTTTCTTATCACTTTAATTCTAAGTATTCATATGCTCATTACCGTCCCTGTAATTGTAATCTGTAAGTCTGCAATTCTTTAATAATATTATTTCCTCAAAAGTGAACTCTGTTTATATTTCAATTCACAGGTTATATATTTAAATTTGACAGCTATGAATCGTATTTAGTAACTTTATTCTTAGGTAACCTAGCGTGTTATAGTGACATTTAGGGCGATATTACAGGTTTCTTTTATTGAGACTACTTCTTATTCGTTGATTCTGTATAGTTTCTATGGGTATTTATTTATTTTATTTCTACGCCGGTGGCGTAGAAATTAGCTATTTCTACTCCGGCGGCGTAGAAATTAAACTTCTACCTTGTGAATCAAGTCACAAAAGATGCTACTTTTATGACGTTTGAAGAAAAAAAGTATTTGTGCAACGTGAATGTGATTATCACAAAAATGGATTGCAGAGACAGCGAATCGTCTCAGGAATGTACACCACCGTGTGTCGTGCAGGTGACAACTAATTTGAGGTTAAAAATATATTAAATTGTGCTATATTTTGTGGTCGTGAGAAAAATAGTGTACAAACAGGTTTTCATTCACACTTGCTTTGAAATGATCTTTCTTAGCTCGTTGTGTAAATATTGTATTTAATATGAAATAAAGTTTGTTTATAAATTCAATACATGCCATCAACCAGTAAATCCACCCTCAATAGGTAGAGCAATGTACTTTCCAACCTAAACTATATTTTCTCATTTTCTCCACAATTCCTAGCCGTTTCCATTCTCCCGTGCACTATACAATCCTGTATATTTTCCAAGCTATCCAGTACAAGTGTAGGACGCTAGGCTAGACTAGACACAGTATCTATCTAGGATTCTAGGCTATAGCCTGGGAATAGTTGGCTCTCTGT
The DNA here is from genome assembly GCA_951394225.1 of Harpalus rufipes. Classification (NCBI taxonomy): domain Eukaryota; kingdom Metazoa; phylum Arthropoda; class Insecta; order Coleoptera; family Carabidae; genus Harpalus; species Harpalus rufipes. The sequence continues at coordinate 46,406,598 of OX596282.1, forward strand.
CTGCGGCTTCTTGCAGCTTGTTTCCACCAGCACAGGGATTTGTATAGGATTTATACATGCTATACAGTGTAACAATAAGAAAAACAACGACCAAAAGTTACGGACGATGATTTGTATAGTGTTTAGAAAGTTAACATAGAATATGAGGGTGGGTCAAAAAGATTGTTGAATGAGGTGTTGCACGATTTTTTACCTCTCGCTAAGAGAGGTATCAGATTAGTGATTGAAATGACGTAATTTACGAAAAATCTTTTGTATTTGTTGTACGCTTTCATTAGTTTAAAACTCTTCACCCTATACATCAAACTTTAAAAGTTAAATTCATCCCCTTCACTTGTTCCAAGTCATTTTCCGGGAACTTGCAACTAAATCCGATTACTCATGTATCAGTGCTTGCAATTTTAAACCAGAAACAAATTATCCTGCAACCAGAAACCATTACCCGATCCATAGCCGGGAAAAGCAAAACAAAAACCCCGGTCATCCATCTTACGGCGTGGGAGTGAACTAAGAGCTTCCGCCAAGCTAAATTCGCAATTGTTTGTTACAGGGATGTTCTATCTTATTGGCTAATCAATCGAAGCGGACTTTGATTTGTGAACTGACACGTGACCGCAGAGATAAAAACTGAGTAATATTACAAATTCCGATAGACAATGGGGTCATTTTTTTTTATAAAATCGTGAAATCCGTCTCATTTAATAAGTATAGTAATATGAAATACCATGAAATATGTGACATTTCATTCATAAATTTGCTAATAAACACACAGACATTCCTCTCACACACATACAACGGTCCACGTGGTTTCCGTTTGCTGTTATAAACAAACTAACCTAAAATTGTGACAGGTGACAGCAGAGTTAAGAGTAAAGGTTTGTAAATCAAACATTTATTAATAGTTATTTAACTATCAAGTGTGTTAATGAGGGCGATTAATGATCGAGGCATTTAATTGTTGAGATCATTAATCGCCAATTAACACACGTGTTAGTTACAATATTTTTTCGTTGACCGTATCTTACTTAAATGGAAAATCTAATTTTATTCCACGACAATTTTTTTAGGTTAGTAATGGTTGACCGAACGTCAAATTTTACGTCAGAAAATCAATAAGTTTTGTCATCAATTGTTTTCAGTGGGTGCGTTCAGTTACTTAATGCTAGACAACACAAGCGGTTTTTTATGTTATTTGAGGAATTTTATTCTTTCAAATTCATTTTAAAGGTATGCTACGTGAATATACCTAGCTAGTAAGTGTCAAAAGCATGACTTTTAATTCTGTCTACTTTTTACCTCTCGCTAAGAGAGGTATTGCATTCATGCTAAAAATCGCATATCCAGATTTTATTGAATAAGCACGTTTTAAGGTCCCTACAATCCGATTTTATCATTTTTACGATGATGTCTGTGTGTGTGTGTGTGTGTGTGTGTGTGTGTGTGTGTGTGTGTGTGTGTGTGTGTGTGTGTGTGTGTGGATGTGTCTGTGTATGTGTGTGTGTGTGTGTGGGATGTTGGAAGGACGGTTACTCAAAAACTATAAGACTTTAAAAAATTTTAACTACGTATTTCCCAATCGGACATTCATGGGAAGATCTGAAAAGGTTTTGGTAACAATTGGACAACCGGAAGTAGAAAATTCTTGAAAAAAAATCTTTTAAATAATATTTTTTGAAATTTTTTCTTGATAATATTAAAGAAAAATAAATTCTCTTTCTGATACATTTAAATATTTTACAATATATTCTATAGATTTAGAGATAGAAGAAATATAGTATGTAAAATAATCTGTTATAATAAATTTTACAGCCGAAAGAAAAGCCATGGAAAATAGTTGAAAATTTAATTTGTTTGTAATTGACAGATAATGTCAGTGTCAGAAATCCGAAGACATTACTGAAGACTTTTTCTGGGAAGTACATACATTATATTATTTCTTAATGTATTAATAGAATTGGAAACATTTCGAAAAATTAGAAGAGGACAAAATTTCTTCATCAAAAATGAATTTAAAATTAAACAATCTAAATATATATGGAATAGATATATGCGTAAGTAGAATTTTTGGTGTAGACTGTAGGTATACAAGAAATGTTAAATACAATAGAGAGCGAGCAGTCATATGATTTTGTTGGCCTTGACAAGCAGATATGGGGGCCCATGTCAGAATGATAGCTAGTAATTATGTATATAGATGTCAAATATCATAATTTCTCATTCTAAATTTAGTGATTTTCCAATTCCATGTGGAGCAGAATTAAATGTTAAATATCTAAGGCATACAAGTAAACTTTAAACTCCTGGTGATAAATTAACTACGTAAATTTAGAAAATCTTGAAATTTTTAATGAAAAATTCTAACATTTGACATCTATGTACATAATTACTAATTATCATTCTGAAACGGGCCCACACATTTGCTTGTCAAGCCCAAAAATGTAACATTACCGTTCGCGCCCTATACTTATGTAACCAAAAAAAGGAAGTGGCGAGAGGTATTGTGCTGGCCACAGCAGATTTTTTTCTACAACTTAGCGTTAGCAATACATGCTGTGTTCCATGTGGTAAACGCACTCAATAAATCGTTTATTAATAAAAATCATGCATTAATAGGGGTCATTAATGAATCATTTTCCTTACATTAAGATAGCTTATTAATAAACGGTCGACGGAAAAATAAATATGTTGCTGTCACAAAATGAAACTGACAAGTGATAATCCAAACAATCATAGTTCCAAACAAAACCGGTAGAGAGCTCTACTGCTGCATCCGCTAAGCCGTGACGTAGGCGTGGCGTCAGCGTCCAAACATTTGAAATTAAAGACAACTTTTAAAAAACCACCATATCTCTGATTCTAAAGACTTGTAAGGTGTAAAACATACACCTACATATTTAATTTGACCTATTCTTTCCAGAAAAAAATAAATTAAAAATGTGAAATGACCCCATTGAAGAGCCAGGGGAAAAAAGATTAATGTCACAAAATTTGTTTTTTACAATACGCGTATTTTAAAGTTTGATTAAGTTTTAATTACAGGTCAGTCATTGGTTAGTCAAATAGATTTCGATTATAATTAAATACGCTGAAGATGAGATCGTAGATCTTCTCAGGGGTATTGTACCCTTAGGTATGTGAAATACATTGCTAAATATCGTTCCTTTATTATATAATATCAAATAAATATAGTTGTGTTTATTTTTGTTTATTATTTAACATATTTTTTTTAATAAATATTATATTTAATTTTGGTTACTTTTGTGTTTAACTATTTTATAACTTATGTCCGCAAATCGAGTCCACCATAGAGCGATTTGTAATAATAGTCATCTGTCCAACATTTTGAATAACATGTTTCAAAAAAATTTACGGTATATTATAAAACTATGTATTATGTATTTATTATGTCCAGTGACAACTAGATTAGACTTTATTTAGTAAAAATATTTGGAGTGTAAATTTTTTTTAAACACGTTATATTAATAATCTCATTTTTACCTCTCGCTAAGAGAGGTATTGCATTCATGCTAAAAATCGCATATCCAGATTTTATTGTATAAGCACGTTTTAAGGTCCCTACAATCCGATTTTAACATTTTTACGATGATGTCTGTGTGTGTGTGTGTGTGTGTGTGTGTGGATGTATGTGTGTGTGTGTGTGTGTGTGTGTGTGTATGTATGTAGGATGTTGGAAGGACGGTTACTCAAAAACTATAAGACTTTAAATTTGTTTAACTACGTATTTCCCAATCGGACATTCATGGGAAGATCTGAAAAGGTTTTGGTAACAATTGGACAACCGGAAGTAGAAGATTCTTGAAAAAAAATTTTCTAAATATTATTTTTTGAAAATTTTTCTTGATAATATTAAAGAAAAATAAATTCTCTTTCTGATAAATTTAAATATTTTTATATATATTATATAGATTTAGAGATAAAAGGAATATAATATATAAAATAAACTGTTGTAATTAATTTTACAACCGAAAGGATGCCATGAAAAATAGTTGAAAATTTTAATTATTTGTGACAGATAAATGTCAGTGTCAGAAATAATGAGTAACGAAAGAAAAATTTACTTGGAGAATCCCTTAATTCTTGATCTGTCTCTATTATGGAGATGACAAGTCTAGGTTGAAGGACTTAAATTTGTTTCAAACATTATGGGACAATGTACACCAGCATTGTAGACTAGAGTAACTTTGAATTGCGAAAAAGCTATCAAATTCTTCTCAAGTAAGTTGTAAATATTGACAAAATTACACATCAATATAAGAATAATCGGAGTGCAATCTATCCGTCACTTTATTAAAGGGAATTAGTGTTATTTAGATATAACAAGTATGAAAAAATAAAATGTAAAAGAAGATATGTAAGAATAGATGCACAATCCAGATATATACATTTTAGACCGCCCAAAATTAATGTTTTTACTAGAAGAATATGAAGAGAGAGTAAACAAGGTTGTTCGAATTGAAAATTGCTGTTACCAGCCTAATATTTATATATGGTAAACTCTACTTTGTAATTTATTGTAACATAATTTATGGTAAAATATCTTTATGTTGAGACATGCTATTATTGAATAATAAAGAAGTTTATACGTCATAGATTTATATGAATATACATATTATTTGTATTTATAAAAATATTCTTTGCTTTATGCATACAGCCAGGTAAAATATACGGCGAGAGGTTATGTGCTGGCCACATCAGATTTTTCTAGAAAATGAAAACTCATCCTATATTCTCTGGCTCTTCAAATACTTTTAAATATTATTTTAAACTTTTGTTATCTTCCCTAATCACAATCCACTATGCGTTCTTGACCATGAACCATCCATTTCTCCCACTCCCACATATTGTTGTGTATCTCGGATCTCGCGTAATCGAGTAAGTGCGACGCCAACGACCTTCCAGCTGCCGTTCGTCCGCTGACCGCCGGCCTTTCACCCTAGGCGGCCGCCCACGCCATCGCGGAAATCACGCACACATAACACAAACACCCACACAGTCATACAACGAAATGCAGTTGCAAGAAGGACGGAAACAACACACAATAGTGGAGAAATTGCATAAAGGACAAGAGTTGGTTGTTGTGGAAGTGGATGGTTGTAAATCTAATGTAATGCAGGAATCGATGAGATGAAGAAGGGTAATGGAAGGTTTGTGAACAGTGGTAACCAAACTGTAAGAAAAGATTGACCAGAATTTGATGTATGATGTTGATTAATGTTGAGGATGAACATACGTAAATTAAATGGACGATATTGACATTATTTACATTACTAAAAAATATTATAATTATTATTATTATTTGGATAGGTGAAATAATGGAGATTCAGTCCTTGGTTAAAATATTATTTATTTAAAACAATACCGACGTTTCGGTCTCAATTAGACCATCCTCAGGGTTATGTTTAAAATGTTTTTAGATTATTGAAAAATAATGAATTGTACTTGGTAAATAATCACAATCGCTAACCCATCAGTTATTTGTAAACAAAATCTATTGCCTTGGAAACCCGATCGTGAAAAATAGTTATTTTAGTTCGACGCTGATAGAAGAGCACTTACTGACCACAATATTACGTTTTCTGAACGATTCAAATGTTTTAAAAATTATTTTGACATTTAAATAATTTTTAGTCGACCAAGAGGAAGAGTCAAAGTGTATCACGATAACGTGCCATAGAATGGCTTAACGTTATTTTGGTGCGAATATAACTCATTAGTCACGTGATATGTTTTCCGCCAATCAACATTCAGAATCTCTGTAGTTACATGTCTATCACAGCGATGATAAAAAACAAATAAATTATCACCTTATTTATAGTCGTTACTAAGGGATTTGTTTTCTTTATTTACGACATTGAGAGTTAATTTTGAGTATAAAATAAGTAATAACAATAATTCAAACTCCGATATATTAAATAAAACTCGTAAGTACCATGTTTTAATACATTATGAATATGTATATCAAAAGTTAGGTTAACATAATGTGTTACAAAAATTCATTATATTCACTCATTATATATAAGCTCGTGATATGATTAATAATCGAAGATATTGCTCGGTTTCACTCGATAATATCATCGATGATAATCATATCACTTGTTATATTACATATGAATATAGTGCAGACTACAGATTATAGTCAAAACAAAACACGTACAAAACCCAATGATTCTGAATTTTCAATCCAACAGTTCCCCAAGTCCTCTCGCTCGATAATGATTAAACTTTCGCTTCCTGTTTACAACCTTCCCAAACTGGTGTGCAGTCCATTGGCCTGTATTGTAAGTCCCTCCCATCAATTATCTGGTCGAAACTCAATCCTTGTACTAGGACAAGCAATGGATAACATATCAATCATAGCTGAGGATTTCGACATTCTAGACCGGCTAATCACGCCTCTATAAACATTCGATTTGACTCAGGCAGGCGTAAAAAAATATGTGGACTTGGTAGCCAGATCAGCGACAACAAGCAAAAAGCTTAATCTATTATCTGGAGATAAGAATGGTCATTAGTATAAGACATCAACATGAGAATGACAGATTCGTCAATTAAAGTGATATTTGTCTGTTTACGTAGTATGTTTGATTCAAATTAAAAGAGTTTTACAGTTTCTACAGAGGTTTCAGCACAAGAAAATGGGTGAAGTGATGCAGCGTTATACTAATAAACGTTGCTCATCCTTATTTTTGCCTTTCACTAAGAGAGATATTAAATTCGTGCTAAAAATCGCATATCCATTTTAATATTTTTACGATGGTGTGTGTGTGTGTGTGTGTGTGTGTGTGTGTGTGTGTGTGTATGTGTGCGAGCAGTCATGTGACTTTGTTGGCCTTGACAAGCAGATATAGGGGCCCGTGTCAGAATGATAGCTGATAATGATGTACATAGATATCAAATATTATAATTTCTCATTCTAAATTTAGTGATTTTCCAATTCCATATGGTCTATTTCATTGACAAGTAAATGCCACGCTCTTGGTGATAAATTAACTATGCGAATTTAAAAAAATCTTGAAATTTTTAATGAAAAATTCTGACAACATTCTACGAACACCTAGCATTGGGTTTTGGATTACATTTACGTCGTTTTATCGGACTTCATAAAATAGTATAAATTCCATACATAAATTTTCTTGCAAAAGATTCTAAAATTCTAGTAAAATTATTTTATAAACAAACTATGCAAATTGCACTTGACACTGACCTCTTTTTCTTCTTCTTTAGCTTTTCCCATCGTTAGGTGTCGCTATTTTTTATTTTCTTCTTCCACTTATTTCTGCGTTTCGTGTCGTTTTCATTTAGTTCGTTATCTCTCAAGTCTTCTGCAATACAGTCCTTCCATCTTATCTTTGGTCTTCCTCTGTTTCTTCAACCTCATATTACTACGCTATTCATTCTTCTTCCAATATATTCTTCATTTCTCCTCATGACATGTTCAAATCAATGTAATCGCCTCTCTTGTATCTTTCTAGAAATACTAGAATTATTTTCTTACCGTATCTTTTCGTGTCTTCTCCAACATCTATCTCAACATCCTCATCTCTGCCATATTCATTTACTTTTTATTGATACTGACATCTGTCAATTTGAATTATCTGAATATATTAGCAATTTTCATGGTTAGCATAGCTGGATGATTTATGAAAATTAATATCTTTATAATTCTTTAATACTATATCTATTGAATATGAAGTATAAAATGCAATCAAATCGTATAGAGAATAATATATTCTTTAAGTTATAATAACGTTGAATGTCAATATTTAACTGTTAACTCTTCAAATAAGTCTATTTCCGGTCCACTAATTATAACCAAAATCTAATCACTTGTTTTTCTGGATGTAAACTTGAGGAATACAAAAAAAATATAATTTTTGGGATCGTGGTATTGAAGTTATGCGATCCGAAACTTTTGTCACACACACACACACACACACACACACACACACACACACACACACACACACACACACACACACACACACACACACACACATACTGTGACGTGCGCCCCTGAGTTAAGAGTATACGAGTGCCGCTACTGAAAGAGTGACCCAGATGATGCAATCCCCGGAGACGAACCGGCTAGACGTGTTAATTGCACCGTTGACATAATTCTTTTGTACTCGGTATCAGTATGGCGCCGGAAGGTTCTAGAAGGTCGCTGGGCTGTATAAATACCGTCTGAATGACAGCGGAGAAACAGTCTGTGATATAGAAGCAACGAGTAATGAAGTTGGTGATATAAATAAGTAGTCTATGAGTTGTTAACGTAAATAAATTTAGTTATATAAATAAATGTAGTGATATAAATATTGGTTAAATAAATAATATTAGTGTTTAAGTATTTAATAATATACTTAGTGTTTAGAATTATTTAATCATAGTGTTAATCATTTTTATTATCTTTTAATATTTATCATTGTAAATAAACGTATTATTTTAACTAATAATATTTGTCTGAGTTTTACACTTCACCCATATAATTAAAACGTTACAATACATACATACATGCGGACATCATCGTAAAATTGGTAAAATCGCATTATAGGAACCCTAAAACATGCTTTTTCACTACAAACTCATCATTGAATTTTTTGACCAAAGACCATACCTTCCTTACTTAAAGGTGACGGAAGGTAAAAAATTGTTGAAATATGTGCCAAAACTTTTAGGACAAACGCTATGTAGTCGGGTTTTAGTTTTGAGCGCGTACTAGATTCTAGAACGCAGAATTACAATGTAATAATTTAGTTTAGTTTTGCAACATGTAACTTTATTATTAACAATATAGTATTTAATATAATGAAAACATGAAATTTAATTATGAAAATATATTTATATCAGATTAAAAAAATGTCATTATGTTGAACAAGGTTTTAATTAAAACATTAATAACTAATCCCAATAAAAACAGTGCTGCGCGCTCATAAAAGAACTAATTATGCAAATATTAAAATCACTCTCTTGTAATAACACTAATTAAGTATTTTAAGCTCTAAGCTCAGTTTTTACGTCCGCATTTTTGTAAAAAAAATCACCAGCAGACTGTGAGATATAAATTAATCAATATAGCACGAGTCAAGAAAAAAGCATTATTAAGTTGGCGACAATGTCTAATTGCTGGTATTCAATTGTCTGCAGTTGAATCATTATCATAATCGCTTTATGTTGTTGACATCTTTTCCGCGTGAAATTCAATCGCGTTTCAATAATAAGGAAGATGTCTTTATTTCATTTTAAATAAAATGAATTATGCATTAGTTGTCAGTTAAAAAATAGTTCAATGAACTTGAAATCTATATTTTCTGTAATAACTGTCGTAGGTTTTATTCTTAGGATGTAAGATCTTACAAAAATTTACAATCTTAGTTTCCCAGATGCAGGTACCTATAAGAGTATACCGAGATGTCGCTTATATAAGAAAATAAATTCTGTCCGAAAATTAGCAGGTTTCAAATTTTTACCTTCCGTCACCTCTAGGTAAGGAAGGTATTGTCTTTGGTCAAAAAAATCGGTGTTGAGTTTTCAATGAATAAGCACGTTTTAAGGTCCCTACAATAAGATGTCTGTATGTGCGTGTGTGTGTGTGTGTATGTGACTATAATTTCGGCCGCGATATCTTCAATACTAGAATTCCAAAATTTATAATTTTTACGTATTCCTCTTCCTTACATCCATTATGCAAACTTGATTAGATTTTGGTTATAATTGGTCAACAAGAAGTACCCTCATTGGAAGATTTTAACAGTTTTTCTTGGAAAAACGCTGTTAAATATTATTCTTATCTATACGAATTGATTGCATTTTATATTTCATATTCAATGGATATAGAGTTAAAGAATTATAAAGAAATTAAATTTTATAAATTAAACAGCTATGCTCTAACTATGGAAATAGCTAGTATATTAAGAAAATTGTAACTGACAGATGTCCGTGTCAATGAAAAGAAACTGAATGTGGCAGAGATGAAGATGTTGAGATAGATATTGGGGAAGACACGGAAACATGGGATAAGGAATGAAAGAATAAGGGAAATGGCTCGAGTGATAAAAGTTTCTAGATATAGATACAAGAGTGACGATTACATTGGTTTGAACAAGTCATGACGAGAGATGAAGAATATACTGGAAGAATGAGTAGGACTGTATTGCGGAAGACTTGAGAGAAAAGGAACAAAATGAGGACGATACGCAAAACAGAAATGAGTGGAAGAGAAAATAAAAAACAGCGACCCCTAACAAATGAGAAAAGCTAAAGAAGAAGTAGATGTCAGTGTTATGAGTAATTTGCATAATTTGTTTATGAAATAATTTTACTGGAAATATAGGATCTTTTACAAGAAAATTTACGTATGGAATTTATACATAATACACAGTAATAAAAAAGAAATAATAATTCATTGTTATTTTTTTGTAAATAATTAAATAATAAGATTGGCGCCAAAAATAGTAATGGAAAATAATTTCCCACTGCTATGACGTCGGAGTAGGTACATACACCACGTCATTCAGAGCCAATAGGAAAACAGTTTACGTTATTTACATAAATAAAAGAAGGCGATAGTTTGTCACATAGTTAAACTGTATATACTCTAACTTCACATTCTATTTCAGATCATATGACTTTTTTGAAAATATTACATAAATTTCAATATTTAATTATAAAATATCTAATAAATATTCCGTAAAATTTTCAAATTTAAGGCTCTTTAAAAACAATGGGTGGTAGCATGAATGGTGTTTAGGAGATAGCTAGGGAGGAAGATGACTAGCAGTGTTTTAACTCTGTCAATCGTTTATAGTTTATTTTAAAGAAAAACACTTCAAATAACAGTCATCGAAAAAATAATTATAGGCAACTTTTATTTGAAGTATTTTTCTATAAAATAAACCATAACCGATTAATAGTTAAAACACTGCTAGTCATCTCCTAATCATTATTCATGCTACAAAACTACATCTTTTAAAATTTAGTACTTAGAAGTCATATATTTTTTTTTGTAACAGTCCTATTCAAGTAATTGTTAACACCTATACTTGCCGTCAAATAAATATGGACTGATGATTTCTACTCTGTTGCCAATTCAATGGACACGTTGGAAATGCTAAGTTATGAAGAAGCGGCAACACCGCAGAGCAAGGGACAGGGTGCGGAGAAAGGAAAAAAGAGAGCATCAGTCCATACTCATTTGACGGCGACTATAATAAATATTAAACTCCATATGCAATTCTCGACATTTTTTTTTTTGGGCGATGCTGTAACTGAAGCCTTTGAATTGAGCTGCTTCTAGTGAACATTTTAAAAACATTTTTATTTTTTATTTTCTGATCCTTTTCACTATTTTATAAAAAGTGTCACGCAATCCAGCTTAATTTAATATATTTAAATATATTCCCCATCTATAAAGGGATTAAACATCCCACACTATCCAGGTCAGTAGTCTAATCTGGTCAAAGGTCGTGGGATTTCATTTCGATGACACACGATCAGAGTCCAATCAGATTCACATATCGCTAAGCCTCTAATTTACATACAAAAAAACATATACGTGACGTCATCAACCGGGCTAGCGGCGTTGATTAAAATCCCGGGAATTATGCGAATTTGTTTGATCTCTAGCTAGATGCATGACAAAGGATGAGGAAAGTTTCTATTCGAATTAATTATGCTGACTTGTGTAACAGATATAGTGAAATTATAATTTTCACATTATTATTATTTTTATTAATTATATTAACAATGTTCTCACTTATACTGTAAATTTTTACTCTTTACCTTCCGTCACCTTTAGATAAGGACGATATTGTCTTTGGTCAAAAAATTCGATTGTGAGTTTTTAAAGAATAAACACGTCTTGGGGACCCTAGAATACGAATTTACAGTTTTTACGATGATGTCTGTATGTGTGTGTGCGTGTGTATGTGTGTATGTGCCTGTGTGTGTGTGTGTGCGTGTGTGTGTGACAAAAATTTCTTCTCCGGTAACTCCAATACTACAATTCCATAACTTATAATGGGCTACTTGCATACAAAAGGATTTAAAAAACTATTATATTTTTCAAGTTTAGTTTACTCAACTACATTATTTACATTATAAATTTTTCAAATACATTATGTTATTATTTAATAAATTTAACATAAATGTATCCCTCCTATCTTGATGACGACACAATCACTAGCATTTGATTCGTTAATGGAATGGGAGAGGTGAAGGGAAGATCGAGGATCAGACAATGTTCTACTATCTCCGTCTCTGTCTTCCCAAACTACAGAACTAGGACGTATGTTATCCGTGATTGTGACGTCATAAAAATAAAATATTTATTTTTAGCCCTAAATGACAAAATTTTGAAAGAAGAAAAAATAGGGGGTCTTTTATTTTACATACATATATATTCCAAAAAAAAAATTCTTAGTATCATGCAAGTAGCTCATTCTTTCATATTCCTGTTTCGCACGTCCATATGAAGAGTTGATTAGATTTTGGTTATGATTGGTTAACCAGAAGTACCCTACTTGGAAAATTTTAACAGTATTAGTGTGAGTGTGTGTGTGTGTGTGTGTGTGTATGTGTGTGTTTATGTGTGTGTGTGAGTGTGTGTGTGTGTGTGTGAGTGTGTGCGTATGTGACGATCGTTTCGGATATCATAACTCCAATACCACGGTTCCAAAATTTATAATTTTTTCGTATTACTAGAATTTAGATCCATATGCAGACATGATTAGATTTTGGTTATAATTGGTCCACCGGAAGTACCCTCATTTGAAGATTTTAACAGTTTTTCTTGAAAAAAACAGTTAATTTAATGTTGTTAAATTTTTTAAGGAATATATTATTCTCTATACGATGTGATGCATTTTTATTTCATATGGAGTTAAAAAATTATAAAAATATTATTTTATAAATCAGCCAGCTAGGCTAATCATGGCAACTGCTATTATATTTAAATAATTCAAATTGACAGAAGTATCAATGAAAAGAAACTGAATGTCGCAGAGATGAGGATGTAAAAAATAGCGTGCCCTAACGAATGGGAAAAGTTAAATAAAAATATGTCAGTGTCAAGTGTAATTTGCACAGTTTGTTTATGAAATAATTTTACTGGAAATATAGGAACTTTTGCAAGAAAATTTATGTATGGAATTTGTACATATTACACAGGATTGACGGAAGGTAATATGCTGGCCACATCAAATATTTTAAATATGCTTTATATTTATGTATCATTTCTCAAATCATAGAAACGTTTATGTTTATGCAACATGGGGCACTTTCTTACATAATGTCTGAATGAGGACAAGACATGCGCACAAAAGGGTTCAGGAATGTGTACATCCAAATTGTGGTGTAGGAACAAACCTATCATCTCCTCACTATTAGTCGAGAATCTCGGTTTGAAAGTCAGGCATCTAATTAAATTGTTTAGGATATGAAACGTCAAGCAAACTTTTAATCGCTTGTAGTTTGAGAACGAAATAATATTTAAATTTTCACTTATACTCATTAATTTATGTATATTTTGATTTTTTTTTCATACAGGATGGTTAAATTTTGAGTACGCTATAGTACCCAAATGGTTTTGTGGGCCACATGAAACCCGCGGGCCGAAGTTGGACACCCCTGATTTAGAATGAATTAATCTTGGCAAGATATCAACCTCAATTTGTATTTTATATGTGTACCACTTGTTCCTTCCGCAAACCATTTAAGCCTATGATTGTCCTCATGTTATTATTATCTTGAATTATTTTTATTCCATGACTCACTTTTGTTAGAGGAACAAAACAGCGTTTAGTTATTTATTCGTGTTACCTTGCTCTTTATATCTGCCACGACAACGTTAAAACACGTGTACTTTGCCTCTGAGCTGATGTTGCCGTTGATTGAGATGAATAACAGAATATCTAGGTTGAATTTAATTCGTCGATCTTGACATTATGGTGAATATATCAGTGAATTTACATAAGTTATTGGCACGCAAAGTAATGTATATTAGGATAGGTGATAGGTTAATTTATTATATAAAATTCATAAATACAGGATGGTGACCGGTACAGCCGAACATGTAAAATCAGCATAGGCGTAGTTAGGGGGGTACTTGGGAGTGCCTAGCACTCTCAGATTTTTAATTAGCACCCCCAAACAAAATATCTGTAAATTTTAATAATTGTTATTTTCATTTTAATACGATGAATCGACACAGAATAATAAAAAGCCTCTATACTTATATAAATTGATTTATTGTAAACCTCTTTGTATTTCAGTCACTAAAGATAATTTGTACTTTATTTAATTAGTTCAGAACCATATTAAATATTATCAACATATTAAGCAAAAACCTTTAAAATAAAGAAAGGAAGTTAGCTATTATGTATCTACAACTATCATTAATGGTGTAATAAAAAGAAGAAAAGCGAACGGACGATGCCTTTTTGTCCTCATGGAAAGATATTGAAATTACATAAATAATAGCAACATTAAAATAAAACCTATTAAAACTTCAAAAAGAAGAAAAAACGAGTCAAAAAGTCTTAAAGATTATTTGATCGCATCAAAAATTGAATCTAGTCCACCTGACACTGATTTACAATATTCGTGCTGATAATTCAATAAATATCAAAGATTCTTTCCGAATTAATATTTACTATCGTATAATTCGTGCAATAACTACACACCTAACACAGCTGTAGTTAATTTTCTAAACTTTAATTTTGATGAAAGTTTAAAATTTATAGATTATACCGCTTTTGGAATAAATAAAAATATTTTGACAGCTGAAATAACTATTCTAAAGAACATGAGCCCCCAAGAATCAAATGATATTAAAAATATTCTTAATCAAAGTACATTTGGTAATTATAAACTTTATAAAATTCCACTCATTCTGCTTATAAATACAATAACTTGTGAAAAATCAATCTCTGCTATGAGGAGAATTAAAAACTGGCTGAGAACTACTATGACACAAAATCGTTGAATGAAAACAGAAAATTGTTATTAAAATACAATAATATATGAAAGATAACGATATTCCTGTAATTTTACATCACACAACAATTTCACTATTTTCAACATTCGTTACAAACTAGTTGGGAATGACAATAATGTTGACTGAAATATCGCCATCTTTCATCATCCATCCCAGACAAGTAATTATCTAGTTCCTCACAATAATACATGTTGCCATGTTACATCAAAATGAGAAGTTTTTTTTGTTACTTTGAATAATATTTAAAATTTAAAATGTCTTGGATAAAACGTTGTATTACACTCGTGTGGAATGTATATTAGTCACTAAAGAAAATTAGCCACTCGCCCTACGACCTCGTGGCTAAACTTTTTCTTTCTTGAGTAATATGTTACATTCCACACTTGTATAATAAATAACTATTATGGCCGGAGCCAGAACTGTAAATGACCAATATTGTACAGTATGCCCAGTTAAATTTGGGATAAAATAATTAATACATACATACATAAAATCACGCGTGTCCCACTTAGTGGGTTCGCACAAACCCGAAACATCAACATCATACAACAAATCCTTACTCTTAAACATATTAAAGTGACCAATTTTCGGTAGCGAAATAAATAATTAATATAATAAATAAAAAATCTGTTGTGGCCAGCACAATACCTTCCGTCATTCTCGTGTATAATGTATAAATTCCATAATTTTTCTTACAAAAGATTCTAAATTTCCAGTAAAACTATTTCATAAACAAACTATTCAAATTGCACTTGACACTGGCATCTTCTTCTTCTTTAGCTTTTCCCATTCGTTAGGGGTCGCTATTTTTGCATGTCGTTCTCATTCAGTTCCTTTTCTCTCAAATCTTCCGCAATACAGTCCTTCCTTCTTATCTTTGGTCTTCCTCTGTTTCTTTAACGTCCTAATACTAAACTATTCATTCTTGTTCCAATATAATTCTTCATTTCTCCTCATGACATGTTCAAACCAATGTATTCGTCTGTCTTGTATCTTTCTAAAAACTTGTAAGACTAGAGTTATTTTCTTACCGTATCTTTCCGTTTATTCCCCAATATCTACTTCAACATCCTCATATCTGGCACATTAATTTACTTTTTATTGATACTGACATCTGTCAATTTGAATTATATGAATATATTACTAGTTCCCAAGTTTGGCATAGCTGGCTGAATTATAAAATTTAATTTCTTTAAAATTCTTTAAATCTGTATATATTGAATATGAAGTATAAATTGTAATCAAATCGTATAGATAATAATATATTCTTTAAGTTATAATAACGTTAAATGTCAATAAAACAAATTTAATTGTTAAATCATCAAATGAGACTACTTCCGGTTGACCAATTATAACCAAAATCTAATCAGTTGTTCTTCTGGATGTAAACTTGAGGAATACGAAAAAATTATAATTTTTGAAATCGTGGTATTGAAGTTATTGGATCCGGAAATTTTGTTACACACACACAGACACACAGACACACGGACACACAGACACACAGACACACATACATACAGACATCATCGTAAAAATGGTAAAATCGTATTATATGCACCCTAAAACGTGCTTATTCAGTAAAAACTCATCATTGAATTTTTTGACCAAAGACAATACCTTCCTTACCTAAAGGTGACGGAAGGTAAAAATATATAAATTAATAAATTTATAGAATATGAATATAACCGTAAATGTTAAACAATAAATAAACTTTGATGTTATTGGGTATAATTTTACGCAAATTGAAACATGTTGTGCATTGACATTTAAATTAAAATTCGCTTTTATGTGTAAAACAGGAGTCGATCTCTATTACATTATAGCTTTTGCTTTGTTTATTGTTCATAT
Source organism: Harpalus rufipes (assembly GCA_951394225.1). Lineage (NCBI taxonomy): Eukaryota > Metazoa > Arthropoda > Insecta > Coleoptera > Carabidae > Harpalus > Harpalus rufipes. The sequence continues at coordinate 46,423,459 of OX596282.1, forward strand.
GGTTATAATTTTCACTCCGATAAGCTTTTCGGTTTGATTATGGATCAGCACGCAGCACGCGTTTTAAAACACACGATTTTTTTAAATAATACTCACTTTTACGTAAGTGAGGTATTGGATTTATGCTAAAAATCGCATATCCAGATTTTAATGACTAAGCATGTTTTAAGGTCCTTACAATCCGATTTTAATATTTCCACGATGATGTCTGTGTTTGTGTGTGTGTGTGTGTGTGTGTGTGTGTGTGTGTGTGTGTCTGTGCGCATTTGAAATGCGAAGGCGGCCTAGACTTTAGATATTTTGTTTGAAAAATTGTTTTCAAAATTAATCTTGTAACTTTGTAATGTCACTATTGTAAAATTTTTTCTCCCGAAACGTCCAAATAGAATTTAAAGAAATTTAAATTATTGGTGATCCAAATCTCCTTTATACTTTACTACCTCCAGTAGGCGGAAAGAAAGCACTCTTCCACAAATTAAATCTACGAGGTACCATAGCACCATTTCCGAATATATCGAATAAGCATAAAAATATGTATAATCCCATTTGAAAAAATATAACTTTATGTTGTAACTTGAGAACCACTGGTTTAAAAAATATTCTCTTCTCTAATGAGATGTCCCCCTTGGTCTCCTACAACTTTATTCTATAGTATTTTTTTGTAACTATAATAATAAAGAAAATAATGGCGGTGGTCGGTTTTGGATATATATATATATATATATATATATATATATATATATATATATATATATATATATATATATATATATAGTGTGACGTGCGCCCCTGAGAGAAGAGTATACGAGCGCCGCTACTGAAAGAATGTACCAGAGCGATGACATAATCCCTTGGCCGGAATTTCCCAGATGATGCAATCCCTGGCGACGGACCTAGACGTTTAATTGCACCGTTGACCTAATTCTTTTGTACTCGGTATCACTGTGGCGCCGGAGGGTTCTAGAAGGACGCTGGGTGTATAAATACCGTCTGAATAACAGCGGAGAAATAGTCTGTGATATAGAAGCGACGAGCAATGAAGTTGGTGATATAAATAAGTAGTCTACGAGTTGTTAACATAAATGAATGTAGTTATATACATAAATGTAGTGATATAAATATTGGTTAAATAAATAATATTAGTGTTTAAGCATTTAATAATATTCTTAGTGTTTATAATTATTTAATCATAGTGTTAGTTACTTTTATCATCTTGTTAATATTTAATCTAATTATTTATCGCTTAATAAACGTATTATTGTAACTAATAATATTTCTCCGATTATTTACCAATATAAATAAAACGTTACAATATATATACACATAGAGTAAATACTACTTCATTCTATAAATAAGAATTTTATTTTAAATACCTTGTATCAGTGTGCCCTTATATACCATTAGCCACATGTAGGATGATGTTTACACTCACCTGAAAAGAGATAAAATGTTAGTTACAAAACAAACAACGTAAACAACTTGAAAGTGTTAAACTAAGCAGGATATTTACATAAATTTATTAGTTTATTTGTTTATTATCGATTTCTGTGTTGATGTTTATCTTAACTCTTGTATCAATTTGTCTTAACAGTTTGCTAAAAGACTAGGGAGTAGGCGAAATTCTAAATTATGGATACTAAATTTCAAGGTGGCGAAATTAAATCCTACTTTACGAGGAGTAAAATTTTAAACGTAGTTAGTGTTTAGTGATGTCATTTTTTTAGATACTAACGTTCGAATGTGTTTGGTAATTTGCATTCTCACATTTTGTTACCTAATGATAAATGTGTAGGATTATTTATTCATGTTATATCGGATGTCTTTTAAAAACAAAACGTTGGTAGAGTAATAATAAATGCTATTTGACTGAGTTTTCGAGTAATTGTTAACACTTTGTTTGAAGTATTTTTGTCTAAAATAATTTGGGAACTTTTGGGCAATGAAAAACTGATTTCCTATATTAAACGTCTAAGGCCAATTTTTTAATTAATATCCTGTATATGAAAAAGGGAATAGCGAATTTCTAAATTTGTCATTCAATTATACCATGACATGTTGATAATTTTATAATTAGCTTAAAACGAAATAAGCTATTATTGAACCAAATGTAACTGTCAGTGACATATCCAGTTAGCAATAACATTGTTATAAGTTTTGTCCAATTATATCGAGATATCTTCTAATAATGGTACCTAACTTAAGTAAATCTGACTTACGAGATCATTGCAATTTGTTATCAAGGACAAAATTGGCATGATAAAAAATTTGCGGGGCAATTTCAGCTAAAGTGAAAGGCCAGTAACTGTTACAAATAACGAAAATTCAGAATTGGTACATGAACTGTCTCAGGTTTTCTGAATTTGACCCAATTCCTATCAGTCGCCTTATAGCACGATATAATATGCTAAAGTGCCATTAATACTTTTCAACAATTTGTCTGCAAGAGATATAAATTTTAAATCGATATCTCAATGTACTCCGGTGTTATGAAGTTTTATACAGGAATTGTTTTTTAAAAGCCTATTGAAATTAAAAACATTGACCAAAGCACGGCATATAAAATTGTAAGTCGAGTAAGTAAAGATTGAGAGTTTTTGCTCGAATAGGCAGTACAGGAAAATACAGTAAAATTTGTCCGATCAAGGTCATCTGTATCATGAACGAATTAAAAAATTGGCATACATTTATCTCTCTCATTTACAAAGGCTATAAGCATATGCGATAAGGATAGATATAACACGCTTGTCTTTCAAAAATTCATATTGTTTCGACTGAACTAGGACATTCCACTTTAAAACGATGCTCGTTGTTGATAATACTTTCGGTGTAACGTAAGTTTATTTATTAATTCGGATACATTACCTTAATTCATAGCCGTACGAATAACGTTATTTTGTGTCAGAGTTACTGACACTGACATTGTGTCAGTATCTTATTTTTACCATATTTGGTTTTACATTTGCTAATAAACTTACCCGTTGACTTATTTTTGAATTTTGAATGTTGTTATTGTAACATATATTTTTATAATAATGAAATAACAGTAGCATCTTATGTACCCTCATAAAAACTAAGCAAACGACACTACTGAATTTGTCATAATGCGCGGAGCAAAAATCTGAATTCATACAATTCGTAGACGACCTTGATCGGACATCTTTCAAAATTAACTTAACTTCGGTTAAGGTGCGTTTAATTCACATGCTTCAATAGTTAAGGGTTGTTAAAAATAATGCCATTTTTTAAGGCAACTAATGAAATAATTATTGTTCCTCCTATTCTTCACGTAACTTTATAGTATTGGATATTCTCTATGTGAAGGTGTGATATGGGTATTGTCTGGTGCATATTAATGCAGGTATCAGGTGTCAGCAGTGCATCTTGAGAGTTATGAGCACACCAGCAGACACAGTAACTATAACTAGTCTAGTGCATCAGACTGGGAATGGTTGAGGCTTGCAGTTATGCAAGCTATTCCAATCATAGCGCACACATTATTGTTTGCCAGCCAGGAGGAATATTATCAACCCTATACTACACCTCATTACAAAATCAAGAGCTGCATTCAAGTATAATTAACTTTGTAATATGATAGTATTGATGGATATTATAAGTATAAGCTGTAAGTTAGTAATATTGTTTCGAGTGAAAATAAGTAATTAACTAAAAAGAATTTTTGAATCATGATTTATTATGAATTAAAATAAAGCTCGAATGCTTGTGAGTGCAAAGAAAGTTTAGATATAGTTTTTAATGAACAGGCTCTTTTCGCAGGGCCGGATTGTACCAAATCGGGCTTCGCGCTTTATAGGGCCCCGCGATTTTAATGTTGATGTAATTAAAAATTGTATTACGAAAATATATTTTTCTACAGTCTACATAGAAAGTAGCCATTTGCGCTCTAGCTCTAGCTCTAGCTCTAGCTCTAGCTCTAGCTCTAGCTCTAGCTCTAGCTCTAGCTCTAGCTCTAGCTCTAGCTCTAGCTCTAGCTCTAGCTCTAGCTCTAGCTCTAGCTCTAGCTCTAACTCTAGCTCTAGCTCTAGCTCTAGCTCTAGCTCTAGCTCTAGCTCTAGCTCTAGCTCTAGCTCTAGCTCTAGCTCTAGCTCTAGCTCTAGCTCTAGCTCTAGCTCTAGCTCTAGCTCTAGCTCTAGCTCTAGCTCTAGCTCTAGCTCTAGCGCGACAAAGTATAAAAAATGCTAGCTGTTCAAATTTCTAACTATACAATGTTGAGAAATGTCACTTGTCTACATTCTTAATGGAAACGTTTAGTCAGGAACTAATGGCGCTGTAGTGGTACATTTACCACCTTTACAAATAAATCTGACATAACTGCTCTGTCGGTATATTACATAACTAAAAAAAATGCCGCACTATTGTGAAAATAAAATAGGGCATTCATTTACAAAAACGAGAGTATAAAATAAAAAATCTGTTGTGGCCAGCACAATACCTCTCGCCACTTCCTTTTTTTGGTTACATAAGTATAGGGCGCGAACGGTAATGTTACATTTTTGGGCTTGACAAGCAAATGTGTGGGCCCGTTTCAGAATGATAATTAGTAATTATGTACGTAGATGTCAAATGTTAGAATTTTTCATTAAAAATTTCAAGATTTTCTAAATTTACGTAGTTAATTTATCACCAGGAGTTTAAAGTTTACTTGTATGCCTTAGATATTTAACATTTAATTCTGCTCCACATGGAATTAGAAAATCACTAAATTTAGAATGAGAAATTAAGATATTTGACATCTATATACATAATTACTAGCTATCATTCTGACATGGGCCCCCATATCTGCTTGTCAAGGCCAACAAAATCATATGACTGCTCGCTCCCTATTGTATTTAACATTTCTTGTATACCTACACTCTACACCAAAAATTCTACTTACGCATATATCTATTCCATATATATTTAGATTGTTTAATTTTAAATTCATTTTTGATGAAGAAATATTGTCCTCTTCTAATTTTTCGAAATGTTTCCAATTCTATTAATACATTAAGAAATAATATAATGTATGTACTTCCCAGAAAAAGTCTTCAGTAATGTCTTCGGATTTCTGACACTGACATTATCTGTCAGTTACAAACAAATTAAATTTTCAACTATTTTCCATGGCCATTCTTTCGGCTGTAAAATTTATTATAACAGATTATTTTACATACTATATTTCTTCTATCTCTAAATCTATAGAATATATTGTAAAATATTTAAATGTATCAGAAAGAGAATTTATTTTTCTTTAATATTATCAAGAAAAAATTTCAAAAAATATTATTTAAAAGATTTTTTTTCAAGAATCTTCTACTTCCGGTTGTCCAATTGTTACCAAAACCTTTTCAGATCTTCCCATGAATGTCCGATTGGGAAATACGTAGTTAAAAAAATTTAAAGTCTTATAGTTTTTGAGTAACCGTCCTTCCAACATCCCACACACACACACACATACACACACACATCCACACACACACACACACACACACACACACACAGACATCATCGTAAAAATGTTAAAATCGGATTGTAGGGACCTTAAAACGTGCTTATTCAATAAAATCTGGATATGCGATTTTTAGCATGAATGCAATACCTCTCTTAGCGAGAGGTAAAAAATATAAAAGACGTTTTTTTCTTTATTTAATCCTTATTAATTGAGTAGTAGTGTAAGTACAAAATCTTGTGTGTTTCGAGCGCAAATGGACATTGTCGATTTCGACAGAATGCCGCGCGGCGCAGGACAACCTCTCAATCGGCAATATCCTATTTTGCGCTGTTAATACACAAATAGCTATTAAAATAAGGTATCTCCTTTTTACCTTCCGTCACCTTTAGGTATGGAAGCTATTGTCTTTGGTCAACAAATTCAATGATGAGTTTTTATTGAATAAGCACGTTTTAGGGTCCATATAATACGATTTTACCATTTTTACGACGATGTCGGTATGTATGTATGTGTGTGTGTCTGAGTGTGTGTGTGTGTATATGTGTGTGTGTGTGTGTGTATGTATAACGAAAGTTTCGGATCGCATAACTTCAGTATCCCAATTTCAAAAATTATAATTTTTCGTATTCCCCAAATTTACTTCCAGAAGAAGAGGTGAATAGATTTTGGTTATAATTGGTCAACCGGAAGTACTCTCATTTGGAGATTTTAACAGTTTTTCTTGAAAAAACACATTTAAATATCATTTATTGACATTTAACGTTATTATAACTTAAAGAACATATTATTATCTATACGATTTGATTGCATTTTATACTTCATATTCAATAGATATACAGGATGTATCACGGAAAGTGAAACATAGGTGTTTAACATGGGAAATCAGTGTTTCCGTGCGCATTGCTCCCTCAATAATTTTAGACAAAAAGTTTCAAATGGATGTTGTAAAGCAAATATTTCTACGAATTAATAAAAAAAGTTCATTTTGGATACTTCATAACTACAGAAATAAAATTTGAAAATTCACGGAATTATAATTTAATAGTATTAGCCATGGAATTAGAAACAAGACACGAATAAAAGCCGAACGTTTTATTACATATTATTGCGTATTATTATTATTATTAAATTTATATTTAGAAAGTTAATATTTACTACGTAAAATATTTATTTTGACAATTACTTTTCTGACACTTCAAGAAAATTTATGTATGGAATTTATACATAAAACACAGGATTGACGGAAGGTATTGTGTTGGCCACATCAGATTTTTTTTTTCATTTGGTCAGTACTACAAATCCTTAAAATTTGCGATACAGGTTTAGAAACATCCTGCATTTTTGATTATTTCGTACAATTCGAACTGTGAACTTTAAAGAGTAAAATTTAATTTAACAAAGAAGGCATAAATCTCATAGCAAACTATCAATACATTAAAATACGTATCATAATTTGATAAAATAAATGTCTGCTATTTTTAATAAAATACAAGTACGTATTAGACATTCTGTAAATAACTATTAAAATTAAATTTTGGCGGACATAAAATTTTAACGCGGTTAAATACATTCAGAAAAAATCTGAGGTGGCCAGCACAATACCTTCCGTCAATCATGTGTATTATGTACAAATTCCATACATAAATTTTCTTGCAAAAGATTATAAATATTTGGTATTATGTGATTCCCTTTCTCGGCAACTGAATTCCATACTCCTGATAACAAACAAACCACATGAAATAAGAAAATTATGAAATTTTGATTGAAAAATTATAACACTTGTCAGTTATGGACATACTTAATTGCTGTCATTTTGACACGGGTCAAAGTCATGTTACTGCACGCGCCCCATACATAAATTTTCTTGCAAAAGATCCTATATATCCAGTAAAGTTATTTCATTAACAAACTATGCAAATTGCACTTGACACTGACATCTTCTTCTTCTTCTTTAGTTTATCCCATTCGTTAGGGGGTCGCTATTTTTTATTTTCTTTTTCCACTCATTTTTGTTTTCCGTGTCGTCCTCATTCAGTTCCTTTTCTCTCAAGTCTTCTACAATACAGTCTTTTCATCTTATATTTGGTCTTCGTATGTTTCTTCCACCTTCTATTAATATATTCATCTCTCCTCATGACATGTTCAAACCAATATGTAATGGTCTCTCTTATATCTAGAAACTTCCAACACTAGAGTTACTTCCCTTATTCTTTCATTGATTTCATTTTATTGATACTGACATCTGTCAATTTGAATTACCTGAATATATTAGCAATTTCCATGGTTAAGTTAGCATAGCTGGCTGAATTATGAAATTTATATAAAATTTATTATCGTTATTCTACTTTAACTCTATAACTGTTAAATAACAAATATAAAATGCAATCAAATCGTATAGACAATAATATATTCTTTAAGTTATAATAACATTTAACTGATTTTTTCAAGAAAAACTGTTAAAATCTTTAAATGAGGATACTTCCGGTTGACCAATTATAACCAAAATCTAAACGGGTCTGCATATGGTTGTAAGGAAGAGGAATACGCAAGAATTGTAATTTTTGGAATTCTAGTATTGGAGATATCGTGCCCGAAAACGCGGTCACACACACACACATACACACACACACACATACACACACACGCACACACGAATACACACACACACACACATACAGACATCATCGTAAAAATAGTAAAATCGTATTGTAAAGACCCTAAAACGTGCTTATTCAATGAAAACTAACCACCGAATTTTTTGACCAAAGACATTACCTTCCTTACCTAAAGGTGACGGAACGTAAAAAGAACCTCTGCAATTATCTGATGTAATTTCACATTTCGAGAAGGCTTCAAAATAATCTAATATTCTACACCCAATTTATATTTTCAATGTGGTCAGACAACCATATCAATAACTTTTGAAATTCCAACCGCATTCCAATATCATCCACCCAAACACATAACCCAACTTTATTACAACATTTAGTCGTTATCATAACCATTCTAATTCACAGCTCATTCCAACCACAAACCATGCGATCACCACTTGCATCCTCCCACGCGCACTCACGTAGGATGTTGCATTTTCAATTACACGCGATTACCGTGCGTGAATCTGCTCGGAAAATTGCAACCGGAAATGGTAACGGTACGGTCACCGGTTCACAGATGACGAAGTGCACAGATATTGGATGGGATGGTCGATGATGCCTCATTAGTTATAGAGGGTAGTGGATGGATGAAATGACTACACTACATGCTAAAAGTGCATAGTCGTAATCAGATTGAAAAATCTGTTGTGCTGTCACCATACCTCTCGCCCTCGCCATTGTGGTATATATACAGGGTGTATCTGGGAAGACGAACCCCCCCCCCTTAACTTTTTTATTACAATAGAAATTTTTTCTTCATATAGAAGTTTTATTATAATAAATATACTATTTGAAGACAGGTACAGAATTTTTTTATAAAGTCAGATTTACATGATACGACTATCAACTTTTATTTTTCAAATGGGAACCTAAAATTGTTTTACTATAATAAAAACCGCCATTTTTTTCTCTTTTCAACGATGTATTACTTGTCATAAATGAATATGAAAAAAATCTGTTACAATACCTTCCGTCATTCTCGTGTATAATGTATAAATTCCATAATTTTTCTTACGAAAGATTCTAAATTTCCAGTAAAATTATTTCATAAACAAACTATTCAAATTTCACTTGACACTGGCATCTTCTTCTTCTTTAGCTTTTCCCATTCGTTAGGGGTCGCTATTTTTGCATGTCGTTCTCATTCAGCTCCTTTTCTCTCAAATCTTCCGCAATACAGTCCTTCCATCTTATCTTTGGTCTTCCTCTGTTTCTTTAACGTCCTATTACTAAACTATTCATTCTTGTTCCAATATAATTCTTCATTTCTCCTCATGACATGTTCAAACCAATGTAATCGTCTTTCTAGTATCTTTCTAAAAACTTGTAACACTAGAGTTATTTTCTTACCGTATCTTTCCGTGTATTCCCCAATATCTACTTCAACATCCTCATCTCTGCCACATTAATTTACTGATACTGATATCTGTCAATTTGAATTATATGAATATATTACTAGTTCCCAAGTTTGGCATAGCTGGCTAAATTATAAAATTTAATTTCTTTAAAATTCTTTAACTCTGTATCTATTGAACTACTTCCGGTTGACCAATTATAATCAGTTGTTCTTCTGGATGTAAACTTGAGGAATACGAAAAAATTATAATTTTTGGAATCGTGGTATTGAAGTTATGGAATCCGGAACTTTTGTCACACACACACACAGACATACAGACACACAGACACAGACACACATACATACATACATCATCGTAAAAATGGTAAAATCGTATTATATGGACCCTAAAACGTGCTTATTCAGTAAAAACTCATCATTGAATTTTTTGAGCAAAGACAATACCTTCCTTACCTAAAGGTGACGGAAGGTAAAAATCGAGAAAAACAAGATAATTGACAAATATCAGAAATTATTTTTATTCAAATGTTCTAAGTGGTTATGCGAAATTAATGACGTATTTTTTAAATTGTTTGCAAAGAATGAATTGATTGATATGATTTTAATAATCGGTGAATCAGCTGGGATTTTAAGAAGAGCAAAGAGAATATACCTTGAGCGTTTTTCTAGGCGTCGACAACTAAGTTTAGAAACAATCAGAAGAACTCTCGTCCGGTTTCGAGAGACAGGCTCTGTTGAAAAACCAAAACGGAAAAATGCTTTCCAAAGTATTCCATAAAACCTACTGGAAAATGTTCTTACATACCACATTCAACGTTTGAATTTCTGCATAAGAGAACAGGGTCATAATTTCGAGTATTTATTTTAAGTTGTTTTACATTATTACATTTGTTAATTTACGTTGTGAAGTTATTTTATATATATATATATATATATATATATATATATATATATATATATATATATATATATATATATATATACAGTGTGTTAATTAAAAACCTGGCCATAGGCGTTTAACATGGGAAATCAGTTTTTCCTTGCGCAAAAGTTCCCAAATTATTTTAGACAAAAATACTTCAAATAAATGTTGTAGAGAATTAAATTCTGCATCCAGATTAGTAATAAGATTTTATTTTCGACGTTTCATAACCGAGAAAATCAATTTCAAAGTTTATCGAAAATTGCTGATTTATAGCGATAGCCATGGAAGTCAAACAAAATTACAAACAATTGTATGACATCTTAACTGTCAAAGAAAGTTTGTGTTTTGTGATTTTCGTTCAGTAACATATTTTTTTGGAAGTATGGAACAGTTTTCTCATGAAGAAAAGCTTCAGATTATAAAATGGTGTTACTGTGGACAAAGCTATAGAAAAATACGTGATTTAATAAGTGTAATGTGGTCACATCGACAAATTCCAAGTAAAACCACAATAGAATCTTTTATTAAAAAAACTTAAAGCTGTAATTTCCAATGAATGTAGAAAAATAAATGCCAGACAGCTGCATAATGTTCGACATGGCTTTTATAATAGACTTGGGTATTGCTTAGCGCAAAATGGAGGGTTATTTGAACATTTAATATAAAATTATATTCATTCTAGTTTTCTGTTTTTCTTTTTAAATAAATACATTATTCTTGTTTTCATTTTTATTTTATTTTGTATATGTTGACAGCTATGTATTCTAAAATTAAACCATGTATTTAAGAAACATATTTGTTTTATACATTAAGTTAGGCTAATTCATTGTGTCAATGTCATACAATTGTTTGTAATTTTGTTTGAGTTTCATGGCTATCGCTATAAATCAGCAATTTTCGAAAAACTTTGAAATTGATTTTCTCGGTTATGAAACGTCGAAAATAAAATCTTATTACTAATCTTGATGCAGAATTTAATTCTCTACAACATTTATTTGAAGTATTTTTGCCTAAAATAATTTGGGAACTTTTGCGTAAGGAAAAACTGATTTCCCATGTTAAACGCCTATGGCCAGGTTTTTAATTAACACACTGTATATATATATATATATATAAGTATTGTATTTAATATTTCTTGTACACACAAAAAAATCTAATTACACCTAATCTTTATATTTATGTATTTTCCATAATTTTAAATTCATGGTATGAGCAACTTATCTCCATTTCTTCTAAATGTTCGTTATTCCAATTCATTAACGGGATTGGCGGTATTTCTGAAGAGTTCAAATCAATAATACAATAAGAAATATTAAACATCGTTCCCAGAAAAAGCCTGCAGTACTATCTCTGAATTTTTGACACTGATATTACTGACATTATCTGTCAATTACACACATTTAAATTTCTGAATTAGTTACCATGGATATGTTTGAGCTGTGAGATTTATTACAACAGATTATTTTACAGATTATATTTCTATCTTTAAATCTATAGAAGATATAATATGTTTTTTAAATGTGCCGGATAGAGAATTTTGTTTCTTTAATATTTGTAATAACATAAATTTTTAAAAAATAATATTTAGGCTTAGACGATTATACTATGCTAAAATATTTATCTGATATCACATATTTTTCAAAAACATTAAAAATGATTCACAGTTAATACAATTCCAATAATTCGTAATGCCAAAATGGGTTCATTTGAAATTCAATTTCATTTAAAAATTTAATAATTCAACCGAGAATCCCTCCGAATCAAATAGGAAAAAATATGTATTAATCCCCTTTTATTAATCCTTATTGACAAATCCAAATACTTTCCACCATCTTTACAAAAACAGTTTTAAAAATTGAATTTACACCAGGTTGTTTGAATGATATTAAAAATAAAGTATGTTGTGGACGTGAATGAGTTTATACAGGGTAACTTCAGTACCACAACTTTTCGTATTCAAGTTTAAATACAGAGGAAGATTTGGTTATAATTGCTCAACCGGAAGAACCCTCATTTGAAGATTTTAACAGTTTTTCTTGAAAAAACACAGTTACATATCACTTATTCACATTCAACGTTATTATAACTTAAAGAATATATTATTCTCTATACGATTTGATTGAATTTTATACTTCATATTCAATAAGAATTATAAAGATATTAAATTTCAGAAATCAGCTATGTTAACCAGGGAAACTGCTAATATTCAGATAATTCAAAATTGACAGATGTCAGTATCAATGATAAGTAAATAAATGTGGCAGAGATGAGCATGTTGAGATAGATGTTGGGAAGACACGCAAAGATACGGCAAGGAAATAATTCTAGTGTTACAAGTATATAGATAGATACAAGAGAGACGATAATATTGGTTTGAACATGTCATAAGGAGAGATGAATAATATATTGGAAGAAGAATGAATAGCTTAGTAATAGACGGTTGAAGAAACACAGGAAGACCAAAGATAAGATGGAAGGACTGTATTGCGGAGACTTGAGAGAAAAGTACCTGAATGACAACAGAAATGAGTGGAAGAAGAAAATAAAAAATAACGACCCTTAACGAATGAGAAAAGCTAGATAAGATGTCAGTGTCAAGTACAATTTACATAGTTTGTTTATGACATAATTATACTGGAAATTTAGAACCATTTTGCAAGAAAATTTATGTATGGAATTTATACATAATACACAGGATTGGCGCAAGGTATTGTGATGGCCACAACAGATTTTTTAAATTAATGTTATATCAATACCAAATGTTATGATACAAAATAACAATTGTAATTTGATTTGTTTTCCTTCTTTCAGTCTAAATTGTTAAAAAAATTCCTTTGATACATATTTTTAATCAGTATATTCACTTTCCCCTATTTTTCTGTAATCCCTATAAGGGTTAAAACGAAGGACAGCAGAACTGACAGGGCAGGTTGTGCATGTATGTGTGGTTCAGGCTCATGGATATTTTTAAACCTGATTACACTAAAAGAGCCGGATTAGCGTAATGGACAAAGCGAGAGTGTACCTGCTGAAGCTGAGGGATAATATTGGAAACAACCAGGGATTTTAGGCACTCTCAAAACACCCGAAAACCAATATCACAGCAATCTGCATCAATATAGAAATATGGAAAACACTGAAATATATTATTGAAAATATAATTCCTTAGTCACGTGACATGTTTTCCGCCAATCAACATTCAGAATCTCCCTAGCTACGCGTTTATCACAGCGATGATAAAAAACAAGGAAATAAACACCGTATTTATAGTCGGTACTAAGGAATTTGTTTTCTTTATTGATGACATTGACAGTTAATTTTGAGTATAAAAATAAATAATAACAATAATTCAAACTCCGAAATATTAAATAAAACTCGTAAGTACCATGTTTTAATACAATATGAATATGTATATCAAAAATTAGGTTAGATTGCAAACATTCATTATATTCTCATTCTCATTAAATATAAGCTCGTGATATGATTAATAATCGAAGATATTGCTCGTGAAACCGGAGCAGCACATTTCAACTCGTCTTTCGGACTCGTGAAATCTGCAGCTCGGTTTCACTCGAGAATATCATCGATGATAATCATATCACTTGTTATATTACGTATGACTAGAATGCGCATACCTACTATGATAGTGAAGGTCTATTGAATGCGGGCTGCTGGAGGAATCGGCAAACATTGGCACAATTCGTAAGGACGTACATTTTTTTTGTGAGTAGAGGGAAGAGTGTATACCAACGACGAAATATAATTAGACAAAACAGTCCTTAACCCTCTTCACTGGATGTTTTGTTTTCGGCTGGTCAGAAAGAGACAACTATAAATATAAATATATTTAGTCAAGTTCGAGCATTTCTCACTAGATGCCATCCAGTGTTAAAGTCAAACTTTAAGCGCCAATACGATGAAAAATATGTTTATCGTTATAAAAATAAAAAATCTGTTGTGGCTAGCACAATACCGTCCGTCAATCCTGTGTATAATGTATAAATTCCATACATAATTTTTCTTGCAAAAGATTCTAAATTTCCAGTAAAATTATTTCATAAACAAACTATTCAAATTTCACTTGACACTGGCATCTTCTTCTTCTTTAGCTTTTCCCATTCGTTAGGGGTCGCTATTTTTGCATGTCGTTCTCATTCAATTCCTTTTCTCTCAAATCTTCCGCAATACAGTCCTTCCATCTTATCTTTGGTCTTCCTCTGTTTCTTTAACGTCCTATTACTAAACTATTCATTCTTGTTCCAATATAATTCTTCATTTCTCCTCATGACATGTTCAAACCAATGTAATCGTCTTTCTAGTATTTTTCTAAAAATTTGTAACACTAGAGTTATTTTATTACCGTATCTTTCCGTGTGTTCCCCAACATCTACTTCAACATCCTCATCTCTGCCACATTAATTCACTTTTTATTGATACTAACATCTGTCAATTTGAATTATATGAATATATTAGTAGTTTCCATGTTTAGCATAGCTGGCTGAATTATAAAATTTAATTTCTTTAAAATTCTTTAACTCTGTATCTATTGAATATGAAGTATAAAATGTAATCAAATCGTATAGAGAATAATATATTCTTTAAGTTATAATAATATTAAATGTCAATAAATCAAATTTAACTGTTAAATCTTCAAATGAGGCTACTTCCGGTTCACCAATTATAACCAAAATCTAATCAGTTGTTCTTCTGGATGTAAACTTGAGGAATACGAAAAAAATATAATTTTTGGAATCGTGGTATTGAAGTTATGGGATCCGGAACTTTTGTCACACACACAGACACACACACATACATACAGACATCATCGTAAAAATGATAAAATCATATTATAGGGACCCTAAAACATGCTTATTCAGTAAAAACTCATCATTGAATTTTTTTACCAAAGACAATACCTTCCTTACCTAAAGGTGACGGAAGGTAAAAAGTTCAACGTAAAATACTTATTAATTACGCATTATAATTACAAAATACAAAATTATTGACTTTACCGAACAATAAATATGTACGAAAACAAACTAACCTCACAATCGACAAAACAGTTCTTCTTTTAAAGTTACACTAAGTTTCTTTTCTTATTCTTTCACATAGTATTCTAAAGAGTCGATAACCCTTTTCAGACCTATTTTTGCAAGAGGAAGGCATTTTTGAATACATAAGTGACGAGACCCACTAGCAGTTCGCCAATATTGAAAGGCAGAAATTTGCTATAAGATATTTTAACACGCAGGATCATATACTTGATCAAGACCCTCTGAACAGTCATGGAACACAATTATTAAATTTAATTATAGATACAGGGTGGGGCACTCAACTTGTCAAAAAAATTTTTTATTAACATATCGCAAATTTTATGCCATTTTTAAATTTAAGTTTTGAAAAGCACATCACTCAAATGTCGTCCTTGGGAGCGGATACACTGATTTAGGCGCTCGCGGTAGCTTTCCATGACTTTCACCGTCATTTCCACAGGAATTTCTTCAATTGCCCGAGCAATTTCCCTTCGTAAAGCAAGAAGGGTCCTTGGTCGATGCTGGTAAACCTTCGATTTGAGGTAATCCCAAAGGAAGAAGTCACATGGAGTGAGATCCGGTGAGCGCGGCGGCCAGCCAAGATCACCTCTCAGGGAAATGAGGCGACCGGGAAACAGTTCCCTGAGAATGTCCATTGATCGTCGCGATGTGTGGGCGGTTGCCCCATCCTGTTGAAACCACACATTTTCCACGCCATTTTCTTCCATTTTGGGTCTAAGAAAATTTTCCAGCATGAAACAATAGCGCTCGCTGTTGACCGTTACGGTTTGCTCATTTTCTTCAAAAAAGTAAGGCCCCCAGACGCCTAGGCGGGAAAGAGCACACCACACAGTCACTTTTGGGCTATGGAGGGGTTCCTGATGGATGTGGAACAGGATCATGACGCCCGAGTCCGAAATGAATTCGAAAAGCACGTTGTGTAGCAATTATCGAACCGCCGCATTCGATAAACCGCTCAATAACAAAAGCACGATGTTCACCAGACCAAGGCATGTTGACTACTGACAAATGGCATAAAACCGGCTTTCTAACGGTTTTTACCCCACTACTCTACCTGCTCCCTCTTTTGAGAAAAAGGGATTTGAAATCGGATAGGTTTTTCTGCCCCACCCTGTATTTTAAAATTAGAATATACCACCAAACGAATGTTATTGTAAACAATGTAACAAGAATAAAATTTCTTTATTCCGGTATCTTATTTACTAAGGTAGATATTCGTAGGTAGTGAATTAATTGACTTCTAATTTGTTGGATTATAATTCGTGTGTTAGTAGTTTTATTTTTTATTTCCAAAGAATACATTATTAAGAACACTTGTGCCTGTAGTGAGCAATGCTCAAACGAAACTAAACATATCTCTATCTCCAATTATCTAATTATCTAGTTATATTTCGTCGTTGCTGTATACGACTATGTTCGACACGAATATGTACATACAAGGCCAGCAATTTTCATTCAATGGGGCTTCAGTTTAGCATATGCTAGGTAGAGTATGCGAATTCCAGTCATTAATATTTCAGTGATAGAAAAGGTTTGCAAAATGTTTCATAATGTAGTATTCGGAACGTGGAATGAGTCCTTGAGAAAGAAAAAAAAATCTGGAAAATTTTGTATGTTTAGTGTTGGCATGGTATTCGTCTTAGTTTTGATCTTATCAAGATCAATACTGAAGACAAAACCATGCCAAAAAATATCAAAACGACCCAGACCTTCACAAATATACTCAAATTTAATATATTGTAACACGATGGGGGTTATCGAGGTTCTGATGCTGGTGCTCTTACTACTTTACCACTTTAATTAACTGGTGGTCGATGATTGACGACCACTTTATTGAGGAGGAACACACACACACACACACACTTAGATATTTATTCAAGATGGACATGGAGATTCAAAAATCAAAATAATTTAAAAACGTCAACCAAGAAATAGGTATATGTTATTCACAGAGAAGGTCATCTAGGATGCTTCATTATCTAACATAAATTTGTTAACTCATATTTGTCGCATACACCGTTCCCCTTTAAAATAAGTTTAAAGTAAAATTTCTTACTTTTTAATCCACGTCTGTGAATACGGTATAACTACAGCACTTCTTGAGAGTCAAGAGTGCAGGTATAAATTGAATCAGTTATCAGTTGCCGTAAATGTATGTATAATCGTTACTCCAACATTAAAAATATAATTCCCCCATGTTGGAATAGCAGAGGTCGAGCTGCAACCCTTCCCTACGCACACCTGTGTAATCCTGCTCTGTATAAAGGGTGCGATGCGCATCGCAACACCGCTGTATTTATACGCTGTGCTGCTCACTTGTTCCCGGGAAAAATAACAAATGAACTAATGTCAACAGCGCGTGTGTTTGCTCACAGGGAGAAGGGTGGTGTTTTATTGTTTGTCTTTGCATGTAATATTACAGGTTAATTTGTTTGCTCATTAGTAAAAAATACAATGATCATGTAGATTTTTAATGAAGTGCGCTGAATTTTTTGTAAGAGAAAAATGAGCAATGTCTAGCAAAATATTTCGAAATGATACACATGAATATTTTAAATTAGTTTAGTATTCCATTACTTCCCCCGCCCCACTTGTGTAAAGCTGTTCCGCTGTATAGTACGCTTGGAAAACTCGGGCCAAGTTTGTGCGTTAGGTTATTGTTAGTTTAAGAAAAACATACGAGATCTTACATAAATGCCAGTGTGTTTCAGAGTTACCATAATAACAGTGGACTCTATTGCGCTGGGGTTTGACGAATAAGAGTGACGAATAAGAGTGAGGAACCACCACCGTCAAAGTCCTGAGGGATCTTCTAAAATATTGCCCTGTCTATGTACTATACAACAAAATGGCTTCACGTTTCGTATTCCTCAAGTTTACATCCAGAAGAGGAGGTGATTAGATTTTTGTTATAATTGGTCAACCGGACGAACCCTCATTTACAAATTTTAACAGTTAAAAATTATTTATTGACATTTAATGTTATTATAACTGAAAGAATATATTATTCTCCATACGATTTAACTGCATTTTATACTTCATATTCAATAGATATAGAATTAAATAATTATAAAGATATTAAATTTCATAAATCAGCCAGCTATGCTAACCATGGAAACTGCTAAATTCAAATTGCCCGATGTCAGTATCAATGAAAAGTAAATGAATGTGACAGAGATGAGGACGTTGAGATAGATATTGGAGAAGGCACGGAAAAGTACGGGTAAGGAATGAAAGAATAAGGGAAATAACTCTAGTGTTAGAAGTTTCTAGATACAAGAGAGACGTTTACATTAGTTTGAACATGTGATGAGAAGAGATGAAGTATATATTGGAAGAAGAATGAATAGCTTAGTAATAGAAGGTTGAAGAAACAGAGGAAGACCAAAGATAAGATGGAAGGACTGTATTGCGGAAGACTTGAGAGAAAAGGAACTGCATGAGAACGACACGCAAAAAATAAATGAGCGGAAGAAGAAAATAAAAAATAGCTACCCCTAAAGAAGAAGAAGATGATGTCAGGTCAAGTGCAATTTGCATAATTTGTTTATGACCTAATTTTACTGGAAATTTAGAATCTTTTGCAAGAAAATTTACGTATGGAATTTATATAAAATACACAGGGTTGAGGGATGGTATTGAGCTGGTCACATCAGATTTTTTTTATTTCTGCTGCCTTAAGTTGTACTCTTACAAAAAGTATAATATATGAGACTCGTTTTTCGAAATCTTATGCATTTTAGGTTAATGTTTTTTTAAATCTTGACTTTTCTTATATTTGTTTATAATCTGTTTAGTTTTTTGTGTTGCTTTTTACCTCTCGCTAAGAGAGGTATTGCATTCATGCTAAAAATCGCATATCCAGATTTTATTGAATAAGCACTGTTTTAAGGTCTCTACAATCCGATTTTAACATTTTTACGATGATGTCTGTGTGTGTGTGTGTGTGTGTGTGTGTGTGTGGAAATGTGTGTGTGTGTGTGTGTGTATGTGTGTATGTGTGTGGGATGTTGGAAGGACGGTTACTCAAAAACTATAAGACTTAAAATTTGTTTAACAACGTATTTCCCAATCGGACATTCATGGGAAGATCTGAAAAGGTTTTGGTAATAATTGGACAACCGGAAGTAGAAGATTCTTGAAAAAAATCTTCTAAATATTATTTTTTGAAAATTTTTCGTGGTAATATTAAAGAAAATTAAATTCTCTATCTGATACATTTAAATATTTTATTATATATTCCATAGATTTAGAGATAAAAGAAGTATAATATATAAAATAATCTGTTGTAATAAATTTGACAGCCGAAAGAATGCCATGAAAAATAGTTGATAATTTAAATTATTTGTAACTGACAGATAAATGTCAGTGTCAGAAATAATGAGTAATGAATTAAAAATGTACTTGGAGAATCCCTTAGTTCTTGATCTGTGACTATTAGGGAGATGACAAGTCTAGGTTGAAGGACTTAAATTTGTTTCAAACATTATGGGACAATGTACACCAGTACTGTAGACTAGAGTAACTTTGAATTGCGAAAAAGCTATCAAATTCTTCTCAAGTAAGTTGTAAATATTGACAAAATCGGAGTGCAATCTATCCGTCACTTTATTAAAGGGAATTAAGGTTATTTAGATATAACAAGTATGAAAAAATAAAATGTAAAAGAAGATATATAAGAATAGATGCACAATCCAGATATATACATTTTAGACCGCCCAAAATTAATGTTTTTACTAGAAGAATATGAAGAGAAAGTAAACAACGTTGTTCGAATTGAAAATTGCAGTTACCAGCCTAATATTTATATATGGTAAACTCTACTTTGTAATTTATTGTAACATAATTTATGGTAAAATATCTTCATGTTGAGACATGCTATTATTGAATAATAAAGAAGTTTATACGTCATAGATTTATATGAATATATTATTTGTATTTATAAAAATAATCTTTGCTTTATGCATACAGCCAGGTAAAATATACGGCGAGAGGTTATGTGCTGGCCACATCAGATTTTTTGCATTAGTATTGTAGCTTTTATTATTAATTTTCTTTTCTTGTAGTAAACTGGTAATTTAGTAATATAATTTCCTTTATTTTATATAATATTTTGTTTTATTTAGCAATTTTTATACCGTATTGTTTATAATATTTCATATATTTATACTTATACCTATATTATATTTTTCTTCGGGATAATTAGTTTTTGAATGTGTTTGTTTTCAATCAAGCAAATAGTCATTTTATAAACAATTTTTACATTGAAGAACATGATATCGAGTAGTAGTTCCGACGAAACCATAATTTTAATGACTGCGTGTATGTTTATTAACAAAATAAAAAAGAAAAAGGTTTAAGAAGCGAAGATCTGTGTGACTGTGTGGACCAAGAATTGGTTGAAAAAAAATTATAAAACCAAGCGTCTCAAACATCCAAACAATAAACATGAATGAACATAGGTTTAACAGTGTTCGATAGCTTCGTCGTGAAATTAGTAATACATGGTATCATGTTGAATAATCTAAAGAAGATAACTTTTTCATATGGTTTTTGTCATATAAGTGTGACACCGTGCCTATAGTTTTTCATCGTACATTTCGATTTTCATCGTACATCGTACAGAATCATACAAGTGTGACCTAGGCATTAGGTAGGTACTCGTTTCTTATATACATACTCATTCTTGCAGTTTAGTAAATCAGGACTAAAGAAACGTTTATATACAACTTATATAATATACAAATACATTAGTTTGTTGTATAAATGGTATAACTGTCAAATATCAGAAGACGTTGAAATATAATACCAAAGATATAAAGTTTTCAAGTACAAAAGGTATTGTATGAAAAACATAACAAGTATTAAAATATTTTGTTTCAAACGTCGACAAGTCGTAAGAGTTTAACATGTTAATAAACAAAATGAATAATAAAATAAAAGCGGAAGTTACAACTATCGTTAAAACTCCTTGCCAAACATCTTTTCCTAAATAAGTTTAAAACACATTCTTTGCTGAAATAATCCCAGGTCGTTTCCCTTATAAATAACTTGTCAACTTCTTGAAAATTAAATTCTCACCATCAACTTTACATACTCGTAACTACGATAATACTAATTACAAATGTCATTAAAACATAATCGCATTTTCGTTTTAATTTCGTTTAAAATTCTAACTGGATTATTTGGTGTCCGGGCTGGTTCCGACCATATTAATTAAAAGTGTGGACAGGTGATTATTTTTCTCTTTTTCCCTGTTTTTCTTTCCAGCGAGTGTCTACCTACCTTTAAGCTACTTGGACATAAACCAATTTTAAATACTTGTAATGCGATTGCGAAAGACGAGAATATTTTTTATAATATGATGTTTTTGAAATGTTAAATGCTGGAGAAATGAATATAAACTTAATAAGTACAGGGGCTTAATGCATGGAAATAGTTTACGTTAAAATATAAATTTATTTTTCATATAAAGCTCATTACATTCAACATTTAATCCATAAAGTACGGGAAAAGGTTTTATATATTTTAAAAGCAGGGCTGTAGAATTTTGGACACAGTGGTTTTATTTTAATCAGTTTAACACGTCCTGTGCAAAAATGATTTTGGACAGTAGCCAAAAAATAAACAATAATATATTTTAATATACATGATTTATTACCTTCCGTCACCTTTAGGTAAGGAAGGTATTGTCTTTGGTCAAAAAATTCAATGATGAGTTTTGAGTGAATAAGCATGTTTTAGGGTCCCTATAATACGATTTTACCATTTTTACGATGATGTCTGTATGTACGTATATGTGTGTGTGTGTGTGTGTTGTGTGTGTGTGTTGTGTGTGTGTGTGTGTGTGTGTGTGTGTGTGTGTGTGTGTGTGTGTGTGTGTGTGTGTGTGTGTGTGGTGTCTGTGTGCTTATCATTTATCAAACACGTTCTGTGCGACCCCGAGGTCATTATACCTATAATTTTAAATATATAATTAATAATACAATAAGTAATATTAAATATCGTTTCCAAAAAAAGCCTTCAGTACAATTGCTGAATTTACATGATGTCTGTATGTATGTATATGTGTGTGTGTCTGTGTATGTGTTCCGGATCGCATAACTTCAATACCACGATTCCAAAAATTAATTTTTTTTTGTATTCCTTAAGTTTACATCCAGAAGAACAAGTGATTAGATTTTGGTTATAATTGGTGAACCGGAAGTAGCCTCATTTGAAGATTTAACAGTTAAATTTGATTTATTGACATTTAACGTTATTATAACTTAAAGAATATATTATTTTCTATACGATTTGATTACATTTTATACTTCATATTCAATAGATACAGAGTTAAAGAATTTTAAAGAAATTAAATTTTATAATTCAGCCAGCTATGCTAAACATGGAAACTACTAATATATTCGTATAATTTAAATTGACAGATGTCAGTATCAATAAAAAGTAAATTAATGTGGCAGAGATGAGGATGTTGAAGTAGATGTTGGGAAAGACACGGAAAGATACGATAAGGAAATAACTCTAGTGTTACAAGTTTCTAGAAAGATACTAGAAAGAAGATTACATTGGTCTGAACATGTCATGAGGAGAAATGAAGATTTATATTGGAACAAGAATGAATAGTTTACTAATAGGAGGTTGAAGAAACAGAGGAAGACCAAAGATAAGATGGAAGAACTGTATTGCGGAAGACTTGAGAGAAAAGGAACTGAGTGAGAACAACATGCAAAAATAGCGACCCCTAACGAATGGGATAAGTTAAAGAAGAAGATGTCAGTGTCAAGTGCAATTTGAATAGTTTGTTTATGAAATAATTTTACTGGAAATTTAGAAGCTTTTACGTATGGAATTTGTACATTATATACAGGATTGACGGAAGGTATTGTGCCACAACAGATTTTTTGAATAGCTCTCGTATCTAATTCAGGGTGAATACTTTAATGGAGACAATAGTATTAGTAAGTAAATTATTACTTGTTCTTTACAGTACCTAACACATACAACCAAAATGGCGTATCATTTTTGCCTCCTCTCCTCTATATTATATTTTTATTGAAAGTCATATCCCTATAAAATCTTAAGAGTAGCCTCATCTCCATTCGGTCGCAAAAACACGACTTCCTACTTCCCTATAACATCTTCAATTTCTTCACCTTTTCCCAGAAAAAAAACATCTATCTATCTGTGATAAAAAGGCGAAAAGCATT